>JAEIGM010000002.1:11460000-12870000 GCA_018903735.1 Drosophila cardini | reverse complement strand
TGCTCTGCGCACAAAATACTATATGCCATGTCGACGACAACGCCACAGTTGGTGTACTATAATTAGCGTGATTTTCAGCTGGAAGCAGCACAACATGAAAGGAATATTGAATAAACAGACAAGTAAATACTCTTTCTCAGGAAATATTTTTAATGGAAACAAATCAAATGAATTTAAAATATTAAACAAAATAACAAAAAATACCTATAAGTTGAATAAAAATTAAAAACTATTTTAATATCGTGCAAAAACTTTGAAATTTCAGAACTATATTTATTCCAAAAGTTTTTTTTTTTGTTTTTAATTAAGTGAATACATTAAAATGATTTATTTTTTATAGGTATTAAAACACAGACATTCAGAAGTTCAGGAAAAAGAATTTCAATTAATTAGTTCATTAAATTTAACAGCTAATTCGATATTCTAAAGAACATGTTCGCCATTTTATTATATACAGTTTATGCAGCCGCCAAAAAGTATGCAACGAATATTTCTGAGTTCGATGCAGCTGTTATGAAATGTTACATAATTCATGAAAAGCTCGATACTTTCACAAAAAAAAAGTGTATGTAAGACTGAAAACGACAAAGTAAACGTCACCGCCAGTTGGTTTGCAATTTGTATGCGCTGCACAAAAAAAAATGCACGAATTCAATTTGCCCTGGGGACCACGGAGGTGGCTCGGAGCGGGCCAACGGAATGAAGTTGGGCCGGAAAATGCAAGCGGTGCTCTGATGGGGCGCCTTTGACAGGTACCGTTAGAAGCTCACGAGATCACGTAGATTGTAAATGGGGTTACATCGTGTGTGGCATGTAGTACCATGACACATTTAACATTGCTCGTCTTACTGAACATTTTTTTCCCTTTCTACCCAGTTATCAGTTACTTACGGTTTATTTTCTTCTTTCTTCTTTTTTTTTGCATGTGTCAAGTCGTATATCTGCTAGCCAATCCGTATACCGCTGCCAGTTACAGCAAAATTGGGCGGATTTTGGCTGAGCTTGAGCTAAAACTTTGCACTTTTTGGCTAAAGTTTTATGCGCACAATTTGACAAGTCAAGAATTTCGTTACCACAATCTCATTTGCTGCAACTGTGTCAGTCTGCCCGTCTGTCTGTCTGTCTTTCATGTGTCTCATTCGCTCACTGTCTTACTTAGTCTACCTGTACTTAAATACTCTGTAACTACAGTGGGTTGAAATGGTAAGCAAGTTATTGATTAATTGTTAAAAATATTATACTTAATTATTTTTTAGACTTTAACAACATTTTTTTTAAATATTGAGTTAACATTTATATTGACTCTAAATCAAAATAATTTTTGATTTTTTTAATTAAAAATTTTGGTATTTTCCATAGTTCAATGAGTATCGTTAAGTCGATCATTTCCTACATGCTGCTGCTGTATTCGCGTGCGGTTACAAAACCGGAAGTAATCCAACACAACATACCTATGTGTGTGTGTGTGTGTGTGTGTGTGCATGCTGCATTATCCTTGCCAAACACTCACTTTTTGTCTCTGTGGCCCATTGTGTGTAATGAGTGTGAAAAGTTCATTAAAGTTGCACGTGCGAAATTACACACACACACACATATACACACACAGTTATAAACAATTTAAGTGCATGACTTCCCTGATACAACCCCATCTGGTGAATACAAGTCAGGATAATGGATGAGCAAATTATTTTTCACACTCATTTTGAAATTGCTTTTCTGTTAATAGCTGTCGCCATTGTAATCATTAATTTCTCATTAGCTAATACATTATTCATTTTCATTAGTTTGTATTCAATACACGTGGACATTAATTATTAAGAATGCTGCGAGTTCATCACTTAAACTTTAAAGTATAATAAGTTCTGTCAACTTTAAAGACATTATAATTGTTATTCCTCTAGAATTTTAGAAAATTTAATTAATCTCAAAACTCAAAGAAACAAATTTCGTAGCGGAAGTGTGCTTTACCTGATGAGAGATGCAATAAAAACTCTACCTTATTTTTATTTATAAATTGAACTGTTGAAAACAATTCACGATACTTTTCAATCCTTTTTAAGCAAAAGTATCCGAAAACTATTGAATTTTTCCGTCTAAATTTGAATATTTTTAAGTTAAATTTGAAAACTTACCCAAAAGTAATCATTTTTTTTGGAAGGCCAAAAATTTCTATTATTTTTAAAACATAATTTAAAATGTTTTATAAACTTAATTTCAAGTTTTTTGCTTAAGATTTTCTAAAAGAAAATTATAATTACTGAAGTTCCCAGACAATTTATTTAAATTTTCCATTATTTAAGTCGAAATCAAGGTCCAATGTGTAGCTAAAATCAGAAAGTTAAGCATAAATTTTCACGGCAACCCATTTAAATGTCAATTCACAATTTTGATTGATTTTTCTAAACGAATGGTTTCAATTACACACCAAACGCTATAGATACGTAATACGTATATTTCAATCAGACGCTGTCCCACTCACTCTCCCTCTCTCTCTCTCTCTCTCTCTCTCTCTCTCTCACTCTCCCACTGTATCTTAAGCTGTAGCAATTATGGTAATAAATACGTTAACATTCATGTCCTGTTTTTGCTGCACGTCGCATATAATAACAAAAGTCATGCTGTGTGCCACCTTGACAACCATTCCAATACCTTTGGCTACCCTATACCAATACCCTATCTCTCTCTCTACCTATCTCAATCCGTATTCCTTGGTCGAGTGTCGATCCCCTGTTCACCTTATCACAGTTGGCTAGCAACTTGTTGCTCCCAAATCAACTTGGGGATTTTCGGTTCAATGGAGAAAATGCCAATAAAAATGGGCAGCTTTGACAAGAGCGGGAATGTTAAAAAAGAAGAGAGAAGAAAAAAAAAAGGTAAAGGCGACATTTACTAAACTGTCATTGACACTTACAAATTGAATTCTAGATAGCAAAAGTCAAACTTCACACTTCTCCACCTTCACCACCCCTTGATGCCACTCAATTATCAAGCAGGGCAGCAATGATAATGCTTGATAGGCAGCAACATCATTCTAACTGAGATCTCAGATAAATAATGCGGCATGTAAATAACAACAAATCAATTTTTAAATAGACAGAAGGGAAGACCGACAGACCGACAGACAGAGGGACCGACAGACAACGAACCCTATTCAAATGCCAGTTACAGTGAGTGTTTAAGAGTGTGTGTGAGTGTTTGGGTGTATATGTGTGCGTGTTTGTTAAGTGTGTGTGTTGCTGTCAGTTAGTTAAACCCCAAAAATGTTTAAATTCAAGTTCAGGTAACGAGACTGTCAGGATAATTGCTGTCTCGCCCGCTTTACTCGGACCCCAATTGATTAATTGCGGTAACTGTTATGTTAATTTGCTGGCAGATTTTGCTCATTTAGCGATTGACGATAAGCACGTAATGTGGGTCCAACATTAAGGGATGCTTTTGTGGTCCTTGTAAGCATTACACCTACTAATTAACTCAATTAATATGTTGACAAATAGTTTCTTGGTATCAAATAGAAACAGATTCTTTCTTACATGATTCAATCAAATAATTGAAAAATTCTTTATCATTTATTTGGCACTTTAATCCTTCAATCTAGCTGAACAGCGCATCAATATTTTCACACTGAATTCACACAAAATACAGTTATTTTTTTTCAACCCAAATTGCGTTTCTCTCAGATTTTCTTTTGAATGCCATCATTTGATAAGAAAAAAAAAGACAGTCATTCAGTTTTTTCTTTGTGGTCATTTATGTGCTTTTTTATATGGGAATGGAAGTGAAGATTTCATTAATCTTAGCCCAAAGTGATTTAGTAAGAAAGAAATTTCAGAGCATGAATTGCATTTCAATTTTTTAACTTACCTGACATGAAATTCAATAGAAACAGTTCTTTTGTACATAGTAATAACAGAATTGAGCTGTAAGAATTTTACTGCTCTTCAATTTTTAGCTTGCTTTTAGGTGGATTATGTTTTAAATAAAAATTGTATTGAGCACATAATGCTGTTCTTTTGAATATATAGAAATTTAGCTGTTTTAAGGAATTAAACTTAGCTTTCAACTAAGTAATTAGCTATTGATTAGTACCCCAAGCAATTGAGAGCAATGTTGTGCCTATACGAGAGCAACGCGGCAGGCTCTGCATGTGTATGCGTGTCTGTGCTCTGAATAGTAGAGCTTGCAGTTGGATAGAAGAGCACAGAGTATGCCAACGCGATACCAACGCAGCAGTCTGTGTATGTGTGTCTGTGGGTATGCAGCTGTTGTTGAGCTTTAATTGGTCAACCTTTCTCTAGTTAGAAGAGCAAAAGAGAAAAGGCTATGGAGAATGCATTGCATACCTATAGATGTGTGCGAATGCAAGGCCAATAGCGCGGGCAGCTGTGGAAGTCAGATCTATGAAGCTAGTACGAAGATCGAAGAGCACAAGCAAATGAGAGTAATGTTGTACCTATGCGAGAGCAACGCAGCAGGCTCTGGATGTGTATGTGTATGTTTGTGAGAGTGAGCAGCAGTGGAACTAAGATCCGTTAAGCTACCTTTGGTCAGAAGAGTAGAGAGTATGCCCACGCGATACCAACGCGGCAGACTCGGTCTGTGTATGTGTGTGTGTATGCAGCTGTTAGATTTTAATTGGTCGAGCTTTCTCTAGTTAGAAGCATAACAGTTAGCATTTAACTATTAAAGTGAAACTGAATGTAACATTAAATCGGTTTCATGCTATCATCAATGTTCACTGACTACTCACAGCATTGTTAATTTCGTACGTTGCGTGTGATTGTCAGTTAGCTTGAGTGGGCGTAACGTGGGCGTGCACGTGATACACCTACACATATGTTCAGTATCCAAGTTGAGCTGTTTTGAGTCGTGTTTGGCGTTCGTGACCAGTGGAACACAGGTAAAATGTATGTGTGTGTGTGTGTGCCTTTTTGTGGATACAATTTGGTCTAAACAAGGCGGGTCAAATTGTTCTCAACCTTTTCTATTATTTTTGTACAAAGAAAGACGAGTAAATTAAGCTACACGAGAGGCTCGCTTTACTGTAGCTGAGCATTTTCAAACCCTGGGTTATTTATGTTAAAAGAATACTTTAATAATGTTGTCTAAATTTAAGTGTACAGTCAGTTTAGTGTTTAATTTTATGTCAATGACAAACAAAATTTTTAAGCATAATTAAGCTAGAAATTTAACAATTTTTTTTTTTTACTTTTTTTAATAATAGACAATTTATTCTTATGGCTACATTGGCATTATTTTACTAATATTTTATCTTTTTTGTGGGAATACTTTTTTTATGGAGACGTTTTCCGTGTGCATTGCTGCCTTGTTCCAGCTGCTCGGTGTATCCTTCTTTTTCAAGCAGCCGGAGGATCAGTGCTCACCAGCGCCAACACTTGGAAGCTGGCTGTTTCTATTGGCCACACTGTGCTTTATGTGGGACATGAATATATATCCACTTCGTTATATGCACATGCCCAAGCATTGGCAGCTAATCTTTGAGGTGATTGCAGGTGTGTTTCTATTGGAGATTTTCACGCTGGTCATTTGGTGTTCTTTGGAGTTTTTGGTGTTTATAACAACGCGAAAACTGCTGTTGACTGTAGCCAATAAAGACTGTATGTCATGGGCTGTGGAGTATTGGCTACAGGGACTTTCCACCTCAGCTGTGAGTGGTACGCTGCTTTGGTTCATTGTGGATGCCACCGATGCCCGTTACAGTGGAATCATTTTCTGGCGCAGATTAAAGCGGAACTTTAAAGAGATCTGGCGAACTTTAAAAGAAATTCGCCACATGAACAGCGCGGAGAGAAGACGAGCACTCAGAGCCTGCAAGTTGGCTACATATAACCAACGGAATAATCGATGTCGCCAGCCAAAGGAGGAGCCAGAGGATGAGGGAGAAGAAGAAGACGAAGATGAAGATGAAGATGAGGAAGAGGAGGATGAGTATTAGTGCTGCTGCTTGGTATTTGGGACACACTAAACAAATCATGGCCTCGCATTTCCGTGTCCACAACGAGTTGTATCTATTTGAAATGTGTATTGCGATTGCAGATCTCGGCGCGATTTTTATGCCCTACCAAACGGAAATTTACTTTCCTCAATGCATTCGTCCTTTCCATTTCGGCAATCTGTAACAATAAATTTTGTTGCGAGAACTTCAACAAAAAAACAGAGGGAAAAAAGAAGGAAAAAAGTGCACAACTGCGGGGGTTGCCAGTAAAGTTCTTAACTTTTTAGGTACCAAGTCTGCACTGGCTTGAAGTACAAATTACAGTACACATTAAAAGTAAGATACAGCTCATTAAACAAATTTGCATAAATTTAACATTATGTAGAGTAAATTATTTGACTACTGTGGGTGTTCTTTATCCAAACGGTTTTTGATTTATAACATTTAACTATTTAAAGAAATATACATTATATTTTTATTATAAAAAACTGCTGGGTAAGCACATATTGTAGAGCATAAAAGTATATAAATAAAATAAAAACCTAACTTTAGTTTAGAGTCATCTCCTTCAAAATTTCCCATTTGATCTATATGCTGACAGAGCTGAGCCAAAAGTGCTTGTAATAATCTAATCCAGCATCAAGTCTGTCACAACAACAGCAATAAATGAAGCCCAATTCTTGTTGTGGTTTTCCGTGTGTGTGTGTGTGTGTGTGCGTATCATTCAATCATCGTCAATCATAGTTAGCAGGCGTGACCATAGCATAAAATGTTCGTAGCACAACAGTTTCAAAAGAATCACACATTGAGTGCAAAAAATAACATTTACAGATTGTATTGCATTTCTAAGTAGGAGAGAGAGATTGGTGCTCAAAGGCCTCAGCTGCTAAAGTTGATTACTTTTGTATTTGATTCGCTTTAGCTGAGAATTAAACAGAAAACATATAAATCAATCTAAGCGCTTGGCACTGCCTTAAATGTATCAAAGGACGCTCTCTCTCGCTCTCCCTCTCTCAACAGAGTATCAAAAAGAGAAGAGTAGCAAGCTTTAAATAGTGTTTGACGCAGCAGCTACAGCAGAAAGCACTGCTCCATGCACTAATGCGATTGCTATTGCACTCAACTCTCATTTCACATCGCTTACATTTGCGCTCATTAGCTAAACATCACTCAACTCATTTGCTTACAGTTATCTCTGTTAGCCTCTGGTTGGCTGTTGAGTTATTGCTTTGTTTCGCTCAGTTCGTCTCTCGCTGTTAATTAAATGTGGATGTAAAATAAAATGGAGTAATTAAATAAAACTACTACATGAACAAATAAATCAAATGGAGGTAAATCTCCCGAAAAATATTTTGAAAAGCTAATTAAGTTAATAATATTTATAACAATTATTTTACTTACTTATTTGTTTATTTTTTCCTGCCAGCCTGTTAACAGTCACCTTAAATATTTAAAATTTAATTAGACTTATATTATATTTACTTACCCAATTATTAACAAGACTTCCTCAAAGTACACATGGCATAAATAACGAATTAAATGGTTTTCAATGTTATCCAATTTCATCTATAATAATTTATGAAAGATTAGGAATTCCACAGACCTAGGCCCTGTATAAATTCTTGTCTTTCGGGCATTTTGGAACATTCGCATATTACACACACATGAAATAAGAGTAAGTAGGTTGTGATTTGGGGAACCAGAAAAAAAAACATGAAAATGAAAACGAAACCAAAGAGGAAAAGCAAAAGAAAAACCAAAACTTTAACCAGTAGGAGGAGTTAGCATATGCGAATGGGGCTCAAAGTGAATTATGCTATATAATTTGTCTGCAGGCAGGTGCTGCTCATTAATCTTTTGCTCGCTTTACAGTCGCCTCTCTCTGTGCCTCTCTCGGTGACTCTCAAACGCTTAGTTTAGCACACTCTTGGGGCCCAAACACACACACACACTCACACATACGCACAAACATAGATAAGCTTCTCGCTTTCCGCTTTAGCGTTATTTTTTTTTCGTTTAGCTACCTAGCGGTTTTATGCCTAATGGATTTGTGCTTTGATGTGCAAACGGTTTATACCATATTAGGTTACACATATCTACATATCTTTACGCCTGTGTGTGTGTGTGTGTGTGTGTGTGTCGGTGTGTCTGTGCGTGTGCTGAAGGGTCTACATTAGAGGCAATCACTTGCAGTCCCAAGCTTCTTCTTATTTTTGTTCCACACCATCCATAAATTTGTTTCGAAATGGCCATATAAGGGCTATAATTCTGAGCCTTCCCTGATTCCCTGTTAATGGCCAAATGGTTGGTGTTTTCTTTGCTTTTAAAATTAACAAGAAAGTACGGGTAATTTACGTATTACCGTAGAATATATGCCCTGCAATGACAAGTAAACGCTTTTTCGTGTGATAGCCCTGGAAAAAGTTTCATAATTTGATGTTATGGAATTATGAAAATTTTTTAAATAAAAGAATTTATTAATCGTATGCAGTAGAATTAAAAAAATGTTTTAAATAAGAGAATTTAATAATAGAAATTTAAAAAAATATTTTTAAAATAAAACACATTTCTAAATTCAGCTTTTAAAAGCCATTAAAAGTGTTCCAGAAAACTTGCCTTACCTACGTCGTTTACCGTACAGATTTTAAGCTTCTTTAAGCATATGGCTTATGTTAACAAAAATTCAATTTATTAGCTACACATTTAACAATTACCATATAACCTGAAGATTTCCAGTGTTTTTACTTCCACATGACACAAAACGTTCTCAATTTATATTCAAGAAATTTGTATTTTATTTTATTTTATTTTTAAAATTGGAATTTGTATTATTTTTTTTCACACACCACAATTTGTTACTTAATTTGTTTAACATTTAAAAATTTATGCTCGAAGCTTTATATATTATTTAATTACAATTTTGTTGGAAATACAGTTTCGAGCTTGTGCTTTAGATGAATTAGAAATTCTTTTACTCAGTTTACTTATTTTTCCTTAATTAGTTTATATTTTTTTTTTGTTATTTACAGTTTATAATCAAAGAGTTTGTTAACAATTTTATTTAATTTAATTCACCACATTTCAATTAGATTTAAGGTTTCAGATGCAGATGGATTAGATGAAATTGATGAGGATTATAATCGATTTACTGTCTACTTTCCTAGTTTTCTGGTTGAATACATTTTTAACCCATTGAATACGACAATTCTTAATTGAACATTAAATATATTTGCTCTGCAATAACGCAATTTCATTATATAAGAATAAATCTAATTGAAAATCCAAATTGTTATATAGAAAAAAAATTTTCTTCTTAACAAGTTTTAATAGATTTCAACTGAAAAAATATCACGGACACAAATAGATTAATTTTTTATATATTTTTTAAACTTTTTAATATATTTTAACAGAATTTTATGTCTAAAATTTATAATTTTTCTCAATTTGATTTAATTAAAAGTTGTTAGTAATTATTTATAACGATTTTCATTTGTTCTTAACTAATTTACTATAAATTTCTAATCCATTTTCATTTGGTTCACATTTATCTATAATTTTCTTTGAAATTTTATACAATACTATTTTTCTTTTGTTTTCCAAATATAGTTTTTGTACGAGTTGTGTTTGAATTTTAATGATTTTATTTTAATTTTTTTAGTTTTAATTACACACGCACATCAATAAACTATATGTATTGGACCAAAAATTACGTTTGAACCTCAGATAAGTTTAACATGGACTTGTTTTCCCATTTAACTCTTTAGCTTCATAGATTTCCTTCGATTTTTTGTTGGATATTTACATAAAGTTTTTATAATAAGATTATATAAACCACAAAATTGAGTGAATCGACGACTGAGTCTGTAGTTGATACCCCAAAAACTGTCTATGCTTTATGGCTGCTATCTGTATGCATATGTGTGTGTGTGTGTGTTTGTAAGGAAAGTAAGAAAAGCATACGCCCCGTGGGCCAAGCAATAGAAAGAGCTCATATGTAAGTCGTCGCCATTGTGTCGACTTAGTTTTTATATTCAGTTGCCATTTTGACAGGCAAGTATGCAACTTTGTAGGGTATGCACTGTACATCAGTTACAGCTAAGTAAAGTTTAACTATTTCAAGTTCCAAATGCTTCAAACTTTTTATCGAGACACTTTAAGTTAAGCCAAGTTTAGTTGTAAAACAAACTAGGATATCTGCTAGTCGTGCCAGTCAAAGTTTTACTTCAGTGTAGTTCATTGAAATGGTCGCAGTCAATGCTCTGGATAAACATTCCGTATCGCACTTTTTATTTGAACACTCCCAACGCCCTGCACCCCAAAGAAAGGGAGCAAAGAATACCAATTGATGTAGGTTATTCAAGTGTTAAAATTTATAGTTTCATGTTAGTTTCCCAAAAAGATTTATATAGTAAACACCTTGGAGTGTCACGAGCACAAGAATGCTCCGGATAATGTTAGCAGGAACTGGAATACAAACTATCGCAGTCAAGTGGACATGTTCACATGGATGAGATATGTTTGCTTTTGTCCAACTGTCCAATTGTCCAATTGTCCAATTGGGCGTTTGTCTTGGCAATGAAAATAGCCAGAACCTGCCGGATGTGTGGGATACAAACAAACAGAGATACGACTAGGATATATACACGTATATATATATTTATATATGTTAAGTGTACATATATCTCTGTCAGTGACAGTTGTCAACATGACAGTTATAGGGACAGAACAAATGTACAAATGGAGAAATGGTGAAATGTAGAAACGCGAGAGAGTAGAAGAGAAATAGAGCAAGTAGAGCATGTCTAAGACATGTATTACTTGTCTCGAGTTAGAGGCGTTACCCCAAAAATGTACATTTATTAAACTCACCACATCACTAGATCGTATAATAATGACCAAAAAAAATCTGAGCAGCACAGATTTATTATATACCCTTTTTAAGAGCAGAAAAGTATTTATTAAATACTAAATAAATAGTTGGAAAATTTAGCTAAGCAGGAAAAAGTGAAAAACTTACGAACTGATTGAAAAATACTGATATAAACTTTGTAATATATCCAAAAATAATAAATAATTTATTTATAAATTCGCAAAACATATTAGAAAAATAAGAAAATATAAAACAATTTTTAATTTAATTTCTAGTTACTTAAATCAATTTTTAAATATTTAAAATTCCAAACTAATTTACATTTAAATTTTTAGTTGAGTTTTAAAATATTTATTAAAATAAAATTCGTAGCCTTTTCATACAGAAATAAATAAATAAATTAAAAATATAATAAAATTTCTTAAAACTTAAACTAAAAAATAAATTTAACAATAGTAGGTGAGTCAAAAATAACAACAAAACTTGAGAAACTCAACAAAAAGCAAAACTCCTAAGTGAATTTCCAAAGTTTTACTTTATAAATTTGCTTTAAGGTTAAGGTTACTACCCGATAAGCTACAGAGCAGCGAACAAACGACATGGGAGTGAATAAATCTTAAGAAATACAACAAATTGGACATTGTTAAGATGAATCCCATGATTAATGAAAGCTTCTGCATGACAATGAGACAAAGTAAGCCAAAAACTAAAAAGAACTCACCAAAAGAACTGAGGGTGATTATTTACTATCATTTGTATGCACAACACACAACAGTGACCCACAAAAGTCAACGTACTCCAGCTTCTTACGAACTAAAGTTTTTTATCCTGTTTGTGTTTAATGTAAAAAAAAAAATAAAGATTTACAAGAGAAATTAGAAGTTGTGGACTTGTCAAATAAATGTTGTAAGCTGACTTTTGTTGGTCACTGTTCAATACACATAGAGTACACATATACACACACACACACACACACACACATATTTACATATATCAACCGTTAGCATGGAAAGTCCCATTTGATAGCCGAAAATCAATGATTGGGTCCTATATAAATGCCACCGGTACCGTTACCAGTACCGGATACGGAAACGGAACTGTCGCCACTATCCTCAGCGCCGGCGCTCTCCAGTTCGATTTCCTGATTGAGATGGAGTCCATTATTGTTGCTAGTCTCATAGGTATCGCTATCATCCACAAGACAACATTCACCGCAATCATCTGTCGATGAATTGACCTCATCGCTCAGATCATCGAGCAACGTTACCTTGGGTGCCATCATAATGTCATCACTGTGGCATGTGCCACCTGTGCCTGTGGCACCAGCCACAGAAATTTTAATGCTGCAATCCATGGACCCTGCACTCGCATGCTGAAATTGTTGTGGAATTGGCTGTTGAATGGGCGCATGCGTGTGCATATGTGTGGCACGATAGCTCAGATTTGGTGTCCTTTGTCCCATGCTGGCCATGCCCGGTGGCATTTGGGTGTGTGTCATGCTCAGTGTGGGCGGTACATTCAGTACGGTGCCAGTGACACTGCCAGTGCCCGCCTTGTGGGCGTGGCTTGCATACAGTTGATGCGTATCGGAGGCCAAATTGTGCGCGGTTAGCTGCAACGGATGCTGATCCTTGCGTTCTAGAAAGCGAAACAAGGAAACATTTTTTTTTTTATGGAAATATGTCAAGCACTCAAAGGGAAGTGGAGGCGGAACTGTGATGTGAAAGTGCGAGCGGAAGTGGCTTATCGGTGGATGTAAACTGCATGCAGTCAGTGTGCAAATATTGAGCGGCCTCGTTGTGTTATCAGTGTCGAAACTTTTGGGTGCACGACACACACCCCCAACGATTCATGGACACATGGACACACAGAGTCCACTGTTGCCTTTGTGTGGCCGTTTGTAAAGGCATTCTCCGCAAACTATTTGCTATGTGCCCCAAGGGCAACGCATGTGGCCACAAGTGGGTTCAACAATGCAACACTTTCTGCTCACTATTAACCTCTGCCTACTCCACCCCTTCCCACCTTTATCTATTTGAAAAGTTTTGAAATGATCAGAACTCACCCAGTGGCGCCACAAGTTTCGGTTGCAGGGGCAGCATAAAATCGTGTCCTGTCGTCGCTGCCCTTGGCTGCAGGCTCTGCACCGGCGGTACACTCAAGTAGTCCGCTATAAAAAGAAGGGGACGAGACCAGGATAATGTTTAAGTTCTGCGTCAAAAGTAAACAATGTAACGCGACGAAAAGTTAAGGCAAAAACCAAAAGGCAAAAACGCTAAAAAGCAAAAAAGGCTAAAAAGCAAAATGGCTAAAAGGCAAAACTTTGCCATAAAGGAATTGCCAACAATCACAAATCCTTCGTGGTCGTGCAAAACTTTAAAAAGCACGCAGCAATTTCTCTCTTTTTTTACAAAAAAAAAAAAAAAAAAAAAAAAAAAAAATATATAAAATACTCGTCTAAAAGTTATAAAATAATTTTTTTGCACTGTACGCTTAATATTGTTTTCATCAAAAGGCAAAAGTTTTGCTCACAAGTAAAAATGTGCATACTACTATATATAGTACTATATATACGGGTATACGGTTATACGTATACTTGATAAGTGCAGAATCCAAAGTGAAATTTTATTTCAATGGTCTTCGAGGGTTCTACAGAAATGGGTAAGTGCATCAGGCAACATTCAATGATACTTGTACAACAAATTTATTTATAAAACATAAACTAAAAAAACATGCAACTTTTAATAAATGATTTTATTAAGTAGAATTGTTTACAGCATTTGCTTTACTACAACTTAGAAGAGATGTAAAAAGGATTGAAAATATTTTAGAAATTTTTTTAAATGTCTTAGTATTAATATTGAATATTTTTATGAGTACTTGAAGTGAATTCTTTTCTTAAATTTCTATTCAGTTTTTTATATTTTTCTATATATTTTATAGATTTAAATAAATTAAATCATGAGCTTTAAATGTATTGAAGTTTTTTTTATGGAGTTCCTTACACAAATTGCTTTTCACAGCTAAAAAGTATAATATATATATTTGGTACATCAAAAAGAATTAAGTTTCAAATATTTTAAACCATTAAGGAAGGCTACAGTCGAGCGAGCCGACTGTAAAAGACCCTGTACTAATTCAAGCACCCATTTTTCCAAACAAATACCAATCTTCAATCGATTTGTCCTATGGGAGCTACAAGCTGCGGTTGTCCAATTCGGATTAAACTTGGTGAGAATAGTTATAATGGACCCATACACATACTGTGTGAGTTTGGTCACGATAGCTCTAGTCGTTTACAAGTTATGATGAAGTAAAAATAGTTTTTGGTGTAATGACCATAGTTTTTAACAATTTGCGGGGCGGTAAGGGGCGTGGGAACAAATTGAAATTAACTTGGACTGCCTGACAGGCGGACATTTATATATCGACTCGGCTGTTAATGCTGATCAAGAATATATATACTTTATGGGGTCAGAAACGCATCCTTCTGCCTGCTACGCACATTTCGCTTCTCACAAACTTAACAGACCACTCTACTCATTTCTAGAGTACAGGGTCTAAAAAGTCCAACTTGTACTTGATGCATTAAAATGTATTACATTTTGTACATTATGTGGCTTAAATGCAAATCTATTGTTATTCTGGTTACTATTTCATAACCATTTTCCATTTTCCATGCTCGCTGACCCTTGAATTTTCCGTTTTCCATTAAAAATTCAACCGTTGAATAACTTGAGCTCCGCTGGTTTTTCCCTCAAAATGAGCAAAAATCGTTGGCGAAAAGTGCGCGCATATTTTACTTGGCAGGTTTTTCACGGTTTTTCACGCAAAACGCAAACAATTTGAAATATAACAAGTTGGCGTATGAAATTATAGAATGCTCAACTAAGACACACCCTATAGAAATTACTAAATAAAATGTATTTAAATGGCTGAATTTATTTAAAACTTCTTAGATACAAAAGTCTAGCTGGAAACCCTTCTGTCCTGAATTGTTTTTTTTTCTTAATTTATTTTCTTTTTATTTGGTTATTTCTGCTCTTTTTAGGGTCTTGTCTAAATTGACTGTTTATTTGCTGTTTTCTACCATTTTGTTTCAAAACATTTTCATAGCTTTATTATACACCTTTTTACGCATTTTATGAATACAGGAATTTACTTGTTAAACTTATTAAGGAAATTCGACTTGCACAGAACGAAGTTTAAATGCTCTTATAAAGTATTTAAAAATTTTTTAAAAATTTAAAAAGTATAAATAAACTATAAACGAAGACAGTTAAAGTCTAGAGCTTCATTTTCAAACGATCTATAGCTTTTTAGACCCCGTACTCTAAAAAAGAGTAGAGGGGTCTATTAAGTTTGTCTGAAGCGAAATGTGCGTAACAGGCAGAAGGAGGCGTGGCCGACCCCATAAAGTATATATATTCTTGATCAGCATCAACAGCCGAGACGATATAGCAATGTCCGTCTGTCCGTCTGTCCGTCTGTCCGTCCGTCTGTATGAACACCTGGATCTTTTAAACTACAAAAGCTAGAGCCACCAAATTTGGAATGAAAGTCCGTTTGCTTCGCGAGCAGATCAAGTTTATTTCAAATCTTTGCCACGCCCCTTACCGCCCCCGCAAATTGTAAAAAACTATGGTCACCTCGGAAAAAATTGATGTTTTAAGCAAATATCTCAGTAACTATAGCACTTAGGAACACCATTTTTGGTATGTAAGTTGCTAGAGACAGCATAAATGCATTGTCATTAAAATTTTTAGACTGCCACGCCCCGTTTTCGCACAAGAATGAAATCATTTTCAAACTTCAATGCCATTTTTAAGGCATTTGCACTTATCGTACGGTATTGTAATTTCAAATTCGTTTGGAGACAAAGTATCACAAACTATGCTGAAAGTTGCATACAAATCGGTCAATAAACAAAAGAGCTAGACACGTAACAAAGTTAACAATTGCACGCAACGTCAATGCATGTGTGCGAACGTTTTCGCTGCTTGTGTATCGACTGCACTGCTTGTGTAGCGACTGCACTGCTTGCGGACAATGCACGCACGCATACCATAGTAATTATAATTGCGACATAATATCGCATGCGATATTTGGTCATTATGTTTATATCTATAGCGATATATCGTATTTAAATTTAGTTGTTGATAATATCGATATTTGATTTGATGTGATATTTTAATTAATATCGATATCGGCATTTTCTTGGCGATTTGCATCCCTATTACAAATTGATGGTTTTGTTTCAGTGTTTTATTGCAAATACTATGAGTACGGGGTCTTTTACAGTCGGCTAGCTCGACTGTAGCCTTTCTTACTTGTTTATGGCTGTTTTTGTTATGTAGAACTATAAATCCCTTTAAGTGACTCTCTAATCATCATTGGACCCAGGCTTTAGTAGCTACTACAGAAAATCCAAGGATTTATTTTAAAATAAATAAAATAAATCGATAACTGCCTTATTTGAAATTTTCTCCTATTTTTGATTTGTTGATAATTACAATTAAATTATTATTAATACATATTACATTTTTTCCAACCAAGTTATATTTTTTTTTAAATTTATTTAAAGTTTAAATTTTTTTTAAATTATTTTTTCTTTTTATTTGCTAGTAATTATTTATTTTAATTAACATTATTACTTAATAACTGCTTTATCTTCAATTCAAAAAAAATTAAATTTTTTTTTTTATTTTTTTTAAGTTTTATTTAATATTTTATTTATTTCCCAATGAATCCAAACGAAGTGTGTTTAAAAAAATTTTAAATAAATTAGGAAATAAATAAATAAATATATAAATAATTTGCTTATTTATTTCCTAATTTATTTAAATGTTTTTAACACACTTCATTTGGATTTCATAGTTACCCTTTGTTAGAGTATAAAAAATAATTTGCGTTGCAGCTGGCAGGCAACACGCAGCACGCACCACGCAAAACGAGCACAGCCACCCAAAATGGGTGTAAAAATAAATAGAGTCGACAGCACAGTACCCCCCTCTAGACACAGGTACCTCTCTCCAACCCCTCTACACCCCCTCGCCACTCCTGCTTCACCCCCTCTCCACCCCCTCTGCGACCCACTGCAAATGCCTTTAGGTGTCTTTAATGTGCTTTGCCAACTGTTGTGTTGCCAGTTGCTGTTGTTACTGTGTTGCTGTTTTAAAACAAAAAACAAAAAAAAATCTCTTCTTCAAGGGTGTTGTTGGGTGTAATTCTTGTACCACTGTGCCACATTTTGTGGTGCGATGCCCATTTTAATGACCACTAGAAGTCGCCAAAAAGCCTTGCCACACTTTCACGCCTACCTCAAGTGTTGCCTGCTAATGATTTACTTGCTATTTTTAAGCCTTTTGATGTCCGGAAAACGCGCTCTCACAAGAAAATTTGGCTAAGAAGAAAAGAAAAAACTTGAGCCAAAAAGAAAACGTCGTACAGTAAGTAACAAACTTAATTTAATTTCTACAGTAATTTGATTATTAAGTTGCAAATTCTTGATCTAAAACATTTTTGGTCTTATCATTATTTGCAGCCGCTGCATAATGGTCTTCGTCTGTTGCCAAATCGGAGTTTCGGCATTAAGATTGCTATAAAAACAATGTAAATATTAAACTCAGAGACTTTAAAATGTTTTTTTTTTGTTATTTAACTACCAAAAAGTACAGGCTTTATGCCACCAAGGCTGATAAACGGCAGCACAATTCAAATCGGATTGATCATTATCCCTATCGTAGGTTGAGAACTTCATTTGCAAATTATAGGGTAAAACATTATCGGCATTTCCAGTGAAAACCCCTAGTTGAAGTAGTGGAAAACCTTCTGCTTCGCTGCCAATAACAAAATGATCATAATGTGCATTAACTTCATACATCGAATAGTTTAGAACTATTAACAGTTCGTGTGGTCTGGAATTGGTTAACAAATGTAGTGTCTTCAGGCCAATGAAAAACTCTCCACTCGTAGTACCAAAACCATTTCCATATTCACTCCAACTTCGATTGAAGCGTTCACTGCCATCAAATCGTTTCTGTACAACCATCCAGGGAAATCCGATTGGTGCATAACTTGTAGTACATTCCACCGTAATGGGTTCATTATCCCCCACTTTAATCAACTGTATCTTCGCCATGTTTACCGTAACATCCCGTAAACAGTTATCGGGTAAAAATCTATGCAGTTCTTTATATACAACTATATCATTTTCTTGCACTTCCAAATCTTCTGACAGTTTTTGCAACTCATTTTCGCACTCATGCAATTGTTGTACAAAATTTTGATTTTCTAACTTTGGTAATTTATTAAAATTTATTTTAGATATTTCCACTTTGATTTCATTTTGCAATTTCAATAACTTTTTTTCGTTCACTTTGATTAACGCTTCATTGAAACTTAAAATTCGATTCATATGATCGACGGTATTATTAGTCTGGGCTATTATAGTGGGCAGAATTCCAAGCAAAATTACATTTGTTATTAAATATTTAAGCATTTTTTAAATTTAGAAAAATAAATCACACTTTCTGATGTTCAGTTAAGTCAGTATTAATGTGATTTTGAAATCGTTTGCAGCTTTTGAAGCTTCAAAAATTGTTTAACTTGTAAAATTGTTATCTATAAATTGAGTAGATGAACTCAAGTGAGTGCAATATGAATAAACAAATGGTTCAAATGGTTCAAATGGTTATCTGCCAGCATTAAACGCGTCATTGGCCTCATGAGTCATTAAGCCATGGAATTTTAACTCAAATTACTGCTTCTTCTTATCACTTTTCTCTGATAGAGTTTTGAATCGGTTAATATTTTGTGAACGCGTTAAAATTTCACACTCGTAAAGTTAATCAGTCGCGACAGCAAATGGCAAAAGTCTCGAAAACTTTGCCAAAGATTTGAACAAACTTCAAAGAGTTTTAATTTTTTTTTTCTTTTCTCCCTTTTCGACTGCAGTCTTTCAAGTGGTTTAATTAAAATGCAGCAACGAGTTGGGAGTAGCTTTAAATTTTGGACATGTTTCAACATTGAGGAGAATAACAACAATTTGCCTTCTTCCACTTTGGGTACAATTTTTCCAGAGCTTTGCTTTGGACGAGCAAATGGAAAAAGTTTTTCAATTTGTTTGACGGTAAATGAACTTTATAAAAGGAGTGGAAGTAGAAGTGGTAGTGGTAGTGGTAGGGGAAGTGCAGGCGGAAGTAGGTGACGAGGCAAAAAGATGAAACTGGACATTTGAGGCATAAAAAGGCATTTGGCTATCATAATAAAATTGTAATTAAAATTAAATGTGTAAGTAACGGGGTCTAAGGGACTTCAAAAAGATTGGACATGTGCTGGGAAAACTGGGAAAAGGCTTTTCCAAAATGCAAAAAAAAAACCAACATAAAAAGTTGCTTCTTTTCCCCTTTTATTGACTCAATACTCGAGTGACAAAATTATAGCACTCAAATTTATAGCATGCGATAAATTTTAACAAGCCCCCCAAGTAACCCAAACCACTCCCTTCACACTCCACCCTCCCCCTCCCCCTCCCCCTCTATTCACTCACAGTCCTTACACTAATTGTACGACCATAAAAGTTTTTACTAAGCTATTAAAATGAAATTTCAGCAAGATACTAAATTTATCAAAAAAGGGAAAACGGAAAAGGAAAAGGAAGAAAAAATGTCATGCCTCTTGCATTGCTTGCATGCGATATTTGGTATGCCAGAGCGAAAGAGAGTCAAAAAGAGAGAGAGAGAGAGAGAGAGTCAGTGAGAGAGAAGACTTTGGACAAGACAACACTTACAACTGATGAACGGGGGACACGTAGCGACGCCGGACACCAGCAGCGGCGGCGGCAGCGACGTCGGCAGCGACAGCGACGGCGTTGTCGATGTCATGTCATTGACGTTGGAGCCGGGCAGCGTCAGCGTCGCCATCGTCGTCGTCGACGTCGTCGTCGTTGTGTTCATGCTCGAGATCGGCGCTAGGCCGTAGCTCTGCCCATGGGCGTTGGTGTAGGCGTGCGTGTGGGCGTGGCTGTTGGCCGCGCAGGTCGTTATCGGCGGCCTGTGCAGATGCAGGCCAATGACATTCACGCCGTTCACATTGCCTGCCACACACACACACAGACGCACATACACGTTTTGTAGTTACACAGTTACGTTTTACGGTTTACAGTTTACGGTTAACAGTGAGCAGTTACGTTAATGTTTACAGTTACAGTTACAGTTACGATTACATGATAACAACACACACAGGCACACACATACGCACGCACATATAGATTTAGCAAAAGCAAACGAAACAAAAACAACAACAAAACACAACAAAAATACATCAAAAGATTGCAAAAACGATTTTCAAATATAAATACAAATTTGTAGGCATACATTCACAAACACACACACATATACATACATATTTTAATCATACTTTCTCTCTCACACACATACACATACGTTGTATGAGTTGTTTCTTATTTGAATGTTGTGGAATCAAACAGAATTTGGCAATTTGTGTGCATTTTTTTTGTTTATAACTAAAATTGTTTTAACATAACATGGTAAAAATCTTGTAATTGTTTTTTCTGCAAAACTAACAATAAATAAAATTATTTATAAGAAAAGTTATGTAAATTTAATTGCAATAAAACAGGCAGAAATATTAAAAGGCATTTGAAATTGTAAATTTATGAAATAATTCATTAAAAACTTAAATATTTAAGAAACTTTTATTTTATGTTCTAAATTGACTCTCAACTTAATTTAAGCCCAGACATTGTTTGAAAAATATTCTTAATAGTGTTATAGTTTCATAAATCTGTCTTGAACTTAACTTCAACATAATTTTAACCCATAAAAGTTTTTAAAAATATTCGAACTGTTATAACTTGTATCTAAAAAATCTTATAAAAAGTAGTTGAAATGTATGAAAATTAATTAAAAAATTAAATTCGCTGTTAAATTTGATAGTTTTCTTTTTTAATTTAATAAAAATTCTATGCATTTAGTACCTGTAAAACTCCTAAAACAACTTCTACTAAGTCTGAAGTAAGTTACAGACTTTGTCTAACTTTATGTATAATTCTGTTTAACAAAAAAGAATGAAATAAAAAAATTAACATTTAATTATACTGGCTGTGGGCCAACTAAGCACTTAGTGTAAATATCTGTAGACTGTAACAGAGACTTTAGTTTGAATTATTTGTTTAATGATAAACTTCCTTGGGAAATTTCCATATTTAGTGAAAGACTCCCTAGGGTGGAAAAGCAGAGACAAAGAGAGAAAGGGAGAGACAGGGAGAGGGAGAGGGAGAGCAGCTGGAGGTCTGAGGCTTGAAGGGTACATAAATAATAAAATAATTAAACAATAAATTGAATGAAATTAGTTTGGTCTCTGAGGAGTTCAAAATACACCAAAAGCTCAGCATGCAACTTGTATGAGTGGGTGTTTCGCGTGTGTGAGTGAGTGAGTGAGTGAGTGAGTGAGTGAGTGAGTGAGTGACTTAGTGAGTTAGTGAGTGAGTAAGTGAGAGAGTTTGTGAGAGAGTTTTTGTGTGTTTGTGTGTGTGTCTGTATGATATGTGTCTGTGTGGTTTTGACTGAGCTTAGAGTTGTCTGTCGTGTTGTTGTTTCTGTAGTTGTTGTTGTTGTTGTTATTGTTGTGTTTGTTGTCTGTGGATGCCTTAAAGTTTAAACAGCTGCACACAAAAAAGCAACAACGAAAAAAAAGAACAAAACAACAACAAATTAAAATTAACTTATTTTTTTTCCTTGTTGTTTAGGCAACTACAGCGACATGTGGTGCGAGTGTGTGTGTTGTGTGTGTGTGTGAGTGTGTGTGTGCATGTATTTATAGTAGTAGGTGAGACACAAACAGACACACACACACACACACACACACGATGTGGATTAGCTCGTGACAGACGTGCAATACTCACCAATTTTAGCACCGCCAAATGTATCCTTGAACATCGGCGTTGGCGCCTGTACAGCCGTATGGCCTCCCACCACGCCCCCCACCGCAGGCGGAGTTTGTTTAATGGCATTGGTCCGACCACGATGCGGCGCTGGAGGCTCACGCTTGCGACGCGGCTGCTCCACGGGCAGAACGCGACGTCGTTTCTTTGGCAGCTTAGAGCGGGCCTAAAAAAAGGTAAAAAAAAATATTAACATAAATTAAATTTAAATAAATTTTAAATAGTTACTTAGTTACTTACTTGCGTGTGCGAATAGAACATGGAAAAATTGCTAACGATAACAGGTACGGGTAGTGCAATAGTCAGTACACCGGCTAAAGCACAGAGAGCGCCCACAAACATGCCCGGATATGTCTTGGGCGCCACATCGCCATAGCCCACTGTAGTCATGGTCACAATGGCCCACCATAATCCCAATGGAATGCTCTTAAATTGGTTGTCCGGATTGTCCTGCCAATGATAATTGTGCGAAAAGAAAATGTTTCAAGAAATCTGTAGTACGTAACAGTCGGGGTAAGCAAGACTGCAGTTAGCCCTGTGTAACTTTACAGGCTTTATAAAGAAATTTCAAAGCTTAAAGATTAAATTTTTAAACAATTTCAGCTTAAATAAGTTAAGTTAATAAAATACATTTAAAGTCCAATCGATGTCAAATATTTGTCGATAATTACCTGTAATTTTTCAGCATAGTAGGCCAAACTGGCGAAGAACACGATGCCGAGAACGAGGAAGAACACGAGTAGAGTCAATTCCTTGGCCGATGCCTTGAACGTGTGAATGAGAATGCGTAAACCGGGCGAATGTCGCGTCAGTTTAAATAACCGCATAATCCGTACTATTGAGAATGCCTCCAAAAGACCCGTATATTCGCCCATACGTTGCATAACATCCGTATAGAAACTGAGTGTGGCCGTAAAGTCAATAATGTTAACGGGTGATTTGATAAACTGCCACAAATTAGGCGAAACCTGTTAAAAAATTGAAGGTAAGATAAAGTTAGGTAAGAACAAGTAAGAAAGGCCACCGTCGAGCGAACCGACTGTAAAAGACCCCGTACTCTTTCTAGTGCGCGTTTTCCCATACAATTCACCAATCTTCGAGCGATTTGTACTATGGGAGCTATAGGCTATAGTTGTCCGATCCGGACCAAACTTAGTGAGAATAGTTTTAATGGTGTCATACACATACTGTGTGAATTTGATCATGATAGCTTTAGTCGTTTTCAAGTTATGGTGATGCAAACATAGTTTTTGGTGAGGAGGACAGACAGTCATCGCTATATCGTCTCGGCTGTTGATGCTGATCAAGAATATATATACTTTATGGGGTCGGAAAAGCCTCCTTCTGTCTGTTACGCACATTTCTCTTCAGACAAACCTAATAGACCCCTTTACTGTTTTTTAGAGTACGGGGTCTAAACATTTGTAAACTGATTTAAGACTGTAAGTTAACTCACAATTAGCCTAATGACAACCTCGATGAAGAACCATACGTTGCAGACCAGCTCAACGTAGAAGAAAGCCTTGTGGGGCTGACCATATGTCTCGACCCAACCATGTTGACGACGTCCATTGCGACCGAGAAGTTTCTCCTCCAGAAAGCTATTTAGACTGCTACCGTTAAGTTCTCTTTTCAGTCGTTGTCGCTGCTGATTGCCCTTGATTGTGGCTATGGGCGTGGCATGGGCAGCACTCAAATTTCCACTACTGTAGCTAGTATAATTCGTGACACGAAGCGTGGGTCCAATACTGCCGCTAGGTGGCGTTATACTATGTTGATGATACTGCCATTGTGGCGTTTGGTGTTGCTGTTGTTGTTGTTGTGCCGCATTCTGATTGATTGGGTGCGACGTCAACGGATCATGGCCAGTTGCTGGCATATCGCCATTATAGCTGGTGGGCAGATCGACACGAAAACCGGGATGGGTTTTCAGGCAGAATGATATCACAGAAACAAATATAAAGAATACCGACATGCCAGCAACAAACTGGAAAGAAAGTAACCATTATATATTCTATATAATACTTTATATATAAGTTTATTAGTTGAACTTTACCTTGGCACCCGTTGAACTTGACGGCTCATCGAACATGGCCCAAATTTTGGGCTTTAAGCGTTGCCAACAATTAAGCTCACCATTGCTTAGAGCCTCCTCGAAGCCAAATAGACGGGCTATTTGCTCCTCCGTTGGCTTCTCATTTTCAATATCTAGTTTATCTAATATGGCTAAAGTGTTCTATTTAAAAGTATTACATTAAATATTTATTTATTTAAATATTTCTTTTATTTTGTTGGCCTCTACTCACTTGCGTATCGCGATGTATGCTATAAGTTGACCAACAGCATGGTTCTACCTGATTGGAATCGAGGCCCCAGAACTCCAGTTCCTCCTCGAATAATGGTCCACAGACGTCCGTCGGATAGTGTAGTTTGCCAGTTCTATAAATATTCAAATTATTTCGAATAAATACTTTTTGTTCCATACAACTATAGGAAATTACTTCTAGTTTTAGACATATTTTAGACCCCGTACTGTAGAGTAAAGGGGTCTATTAGCTTAGTCAAAAGCGAAATGTGCGTAGCAGGTAGATGCAGGCATTTCCGACCAAATAAAGCATATATATATATTAATCAACATCAACAGCCGAGTCGATATGGCAATGACCGTCTGTTCTGCTCATCAAAAATTATGTTTATATCGTCATAACTTGAAAACAAGTAAAGTTATCATGATCAAATTCACACAGTATGTGTATGACACCATTAAAAATATCCTCACTAAGTTCGGTATGGATCGGACAACTATAGCCTATAGCTCCCACAGGACAAATCGGTCGAAAATTACTTATATGTATGGAATTAGCCCACTAGCACGAGTACGGGGTCTTTTACAGTCGGCAAATATCTTAATAAATGGAGTAAATTGTTTGGTATACTATATTATATAAAGACTATTTGTTGCTTAAATCAAACATAGTTCCCCTAGTCAAAAGTAAGCCTACATGGCTAAAAGTGAACAAAAATTCATATGTGATTGAAATTGAATGTGATTAAAAGCTTCTTCTCAAATTTTAGTTACAATACAAAGCCATAAATCAGCTTAATTAAAATGCATTCTAGTGTGCAAACAAATGACTGCAAATTGTTAAATTTTGAAAGAGAAATGTTTTCAAGGCTTATGCCTTTGGGTAGAGATCAAGAGATCAAGAGATTCACAATAGCATATCACTTGCATATGCATGACAGGTAAATTCATAGCTGAAGACTTTGGTATCCCAGGTGTATGCGGAGCTCCATTGTGTTTCTGTATGACCCCGACATGGGAACAACAACAAAAATTGTTGCTGTTTTTGTTGTTATTGTGTTTCGTGTGCAAATTGCTGCAAATACTGCATGCAGCTGCGTCAACCAGCAGGGGGGCGTGGCAGTGGCAGTGGCAATGGCAATGGTAGTGCCATTCACCAAGGACATGTGCCTGTCCGCAGTTGTTGGCCAAGTTGTAATACCATATCAGCTACTGGACACTCGTCAGCCAAATACAACAACAACAACAGCAAGAAATACGAGTACTTGTATTCCAAATGAAAGTAATCGTTTCATTCGAGCTTGTTTTATTTCGTTCCCCTTTGTTTTTTTGGGGTGGAGGCTTCTCCATATGCGGCATATGTCCATGTGCTACGTGTACATCCTGACAGTCCAGTTTTTTTTTTTTTTTCTGCATATTTTATGCAAGTTTCTCTTTTGATTCTTTTGTGTATGCTGTTGCCGCTTTTTGCTTGCTTTCGACTCATTTCGTGCCTCGCATAGTGAATGCCGAATCCTGAATGTTGAATTGTGAATTGTGGATGCCAAAGAGTGCATCAAAAGTAAAAAGAAAATAATAAAACAACATAGAACTCGAGTTACTGCCCAAAAAAGAGGCTCAAGGACATACATAAACGCGGCTGGTGGACAGGTGTAGTGCGGACTTTTATTATACATCAAATAGGTACAGCTTTTATTAATTGGAAAGAGGTGGGATGATAGGAAAACCCCTTTCAAACCATTTGCCATTTAGCAATTTGATGGGGATTCTGTTAAAAACAGTATTTAACAGCAGCAAGAACATTAAAATACAAGACTACGTTTACAAAAAGAGCAAGAATAGAATAAAACAGCTGAAATTATCATAAAGTGTTTCTGCTTCCGTTTCTATGGCAACTGTATAAAATAATTACATGCGCAACCTAAAAGTATGCTATACATTTTTGACAGTATTATTTGGACTAACGAATCGAGTCCTTCTCAAAGCTTTACAATTCCCAATCAAATTTTAATGATCTTTTCAAAAAATATGATACTTAAAAGTATTAAATATTTTGTTAAATATATTCCGCACACTTCTTATATAATTTCAAACTAAAATAAATTTAAAAGCAAAATCCTTTCACTCAAACTTATAGTTTGTAATCTTTACAGATTTTTGTAGCTGTATTCTATGCAAAATACAATTTTATAAGACCTTCGTAATAATTTTAAAATTCTCTGCAAAGCGCAACACAAATACACAAATTGCTTTACATGCACTGAATTCCGATGCTCCGGGCGTATACGTAATTCGTTTGTGCAAACTGTCGCTAGCATGAATTCTTTGCAGCAAATATATTTTTGCTATTTTTGTAACTTTATATTTATGACAAGCTCTAACCAAGTTAATTGAATTGGAAAAATAATGTAAAGAACAGCTCAGGGCCACAATTAGCCAGCTCTACGGCAGTTATCAATAATCAAGAAACCCTTTGGAAACAGGTATGCAAATAAGCTTTAGCTTTATTTAAAACCTTAATTATATGGTTTGTTGTGGAAATTTACAGTGATTGAGTTTGAAGTTTTAACCTGTCATTAATTTTGTGTAAGTTAAGTAAGTAACTCACTAACTTTCAATTTATCTTTGCTGCTAATGAGTGTTGTCTTTGCCTTTCTCCTTTGAAAATTATGATAAAGTTTTGCAGCAGCCAAAAGTGAAGATTTATGACTCTCTCTCTCTCTCTCTCTCTCTCTCTCTTTCTCTGCCTGTCTTCACTGTTTTTCTTGAGGTGAATAATTAAAACTTAAGCTCGTTTATTTTTGAAATATTAATAATGAAGGCAAACAACGAATATGAACTACTCTTGTTAAATAAATTGCTAAAACAAATGGCTTTTCGTGTATAATTCCCGGTACAGCCCCCTGGTACACCCCAAGCACACTCTACTTACATAGGTGTAAATTTCACAAAATCTTTTACTAATTAGTTTAATTTCTAGCACTTATGAATCAATTTATAGCTGATTAATCCACTCACCTGTAGTAATTAAGTATTTGGGTAAATACACCGGGATGACGATCGAAGAAATATTCATTGAGCACCGGATCATAGTTGGCCAGAGCTTCAGTCAGGCGTGAGAGACGCGTTGCTGGAATTTTCTTGAGTGTCGCCTTGTAAGTTTCATATCTGCAAGTAAAAAACATCAGAAAAATAAAGATGAAAGCAGATGAAAAACGGTAGGCAATAAATTTAAGTGGATTTGCATACAAATTAGCTGCACTACGTATACGCCCAGTTAGCCCCATTCGAACTGCCATTTATGCCATAATAACTTTACAAATTACCATCTCACATAATTCTTTTATCCTTGTGTGTGTTGTGCTGTTTGCTTGACCCTTTCGCAGTTTGCCATTAAATCGGGCCACCAAAAACAACAACAAAAAAATAAAAGAAAAGAAATTCTTACAGCTAACACGGTCGGTCGCTCAGGTTCGGTAGCTTCCTGAAAGTGAGTGATAAAAGCAAAAAAAGGGAAAACTAAGGGGGGGAAAAGTAGGAAAATCCCCTACTCTATGCTAGCAGTTCCTGCTGGGCGGGGCCAAGGACATGAGGATGTCCAAAGTGTAAGTAAATCCAGCCATAAGCCATTTGCATATATTTCCAATTTTCTGCTGACCTTTTTGCCTAGCTTCTTTTGCTGTGCATTGAAATTTTTGCCCATATTTATTTTATACATAGAATACTTAAAAGCACATATGCAAACACACACACACACACATATGTGTGTGTATATTTATGAAATTGGTTTTTTTTTTTGACATAACTTTCATATTTCTGGCGTTTGATTAAAAAGCATATTCACATATCTATGCAATTATAGCCGTAATTTGTTTTATCGATTTTTGCAGTGAAACATATGTAAATATATTATTGATAATAATACTATTGCGTAACAGATAGACAGAGTTATATAAAATTACAATTAAAATAGCAAATAAATATCTTTTTTACTATAAATAAATTATATAAAAGTATAACTTTATTTTATATGGAAAATTTACACATTTATTAACAAATATTTATTTATTTTTAGAGCCTCATACAATTACTTTAATTCCTAATAAAATTTAATAATTTGATATTTATTAATCAACTCAGTAATTATCCTAAGCGATTGAATTTCCCGTTTACCACATGAAATAATTCAATTCAATTTTTGCCAATTTCCAGCAAATTTATTTTCAATGAAATTTCCCTCTCAGATTTCCCATCGTTTTCCCGGCTGAAAATACGCGTTGACATTTGAGAGTCTCTTGTGTCGCCCACATGCGATTTATTCTTAATGTCGAACTGTATTTCGTGTTTTGGAACAAATTAAATATTTCATGCCACATAACAACAACAACAGCAAAAACAACTGTAATAAGTGGCAACCATTTTGGAAAACACACAGAACAATTGGGCAATAAAGTTTATTGACCCTGTTTGATTATGATAATTGACCATGCCTCGATAAATGTACTATATACAGGGCAATCAGATCATTGGTTATTCAGACTCACTGATTCATTTAGAGTTAGTTTTGTGTAATTTCACATTGATTTTTATTCAGTGACTCTGATTGGGACCACACTGCGTATGTGTAACAATGTAAATTGCTTTAGAAGTGTCAAAGCAAATTATTTGCATATTTGAATTTGTGATAATTGGCGTAGTATTATTAACATAAAAATGGTTGTGCGAACATTATTGTGAGAACACTTTAAGGACACTAATATGGAAATACAGTGAAAGCTCTACTAGCGGACAGCTTTCTCAGGCGGACAGCTTCCTTAGCCAAGCGAACATAATATTCATACAAAATGCTTTCCCGCAGGCGGACATCTCCTTTGGCCGGACAAAAATACTGAAACCGTGGCTGTGCGGCCAAGGGAGCTTTCACTGTAGTTGGGTTTCTCGCTTATTTTAAATTTATAACGCATTTGAAAGTATTGAAATCTCCCATAAAGTGAAGAAACTTTAAAAAAAATTATTAAAATTCCTAACATTTTAAATAAAATATATATTTAATCCTTAAATACACCCAAGTTTAAGTATTTAGTTAGAAAACGCTTTTAGTTTAACCCACAAAGAAACAAATTATATTGTTTATACAACACTGCACATTTCACTCGAACGACTTTTAACTGCAAATATTCTTAAATTTATAACAAGCTCAAAGTCTAACTATAAACAATGGACTAACAAGCTATAGACTCTACGATGCTGACCATTCGAGTGAACAAATGCAGCTACTAAACTGTTGTTGCAATGTTTTAATCTTTGTAATTGCCTTTAAAAATTGAAACGGACATTTCAATTGTTTCGTTCAACAATTTAACAGTATTTACAATTTATACAGTATTTACAGTTTTAATATTCTTTTGAAAGTAATTAAATATAATGGGAGTGGAATGTATCTTCTTTCTTCTTTTGTTTTATACATTATTATTTAATGTTCTCAATTTGCCATTTGTTTTATATTCACAACAGAAGTAATCGTTCGCTTTTAATGTTGCGTATAGTAAAACAACTCAATTAATCGAAACAAGAACATTAAATGAATACATGACTGAATGAAAAGAATCATATATAAAAGTAAAAAGTACTTTATTTGGCTTTTAATATGGTATTTTATTTATATGCCAAGCTACGTCAAGAAACTTATTTGAGTAGCTGTTTGATACGAGTTCTTTATAGCTGAATGCGCAACTGCTTTCTAGTCTCAAATTAACGACACTCAAAATGAACAAAATTCTGTAAGTGACTCGTTTAGCGATTAACAGTGTTTGGTTATCGCAACTCGTTGTTGTTGTTGCAATCTACATAAATAAATATGTATGCCCCCAGCAAGCATTTTTGAAGTTAACAGAGCAGAAATGAGTCTTTTATGAGTCGCGCGACTGATTAAAATAGACATATATGCGCTCTTTTTCCGATCATAAATGACTATTTCGTTGGGAGAAAATGGTACCCTAGCCGCGACTCTTCTTGATGAGTCGTTTATGACTCCTTTTTTTAATCACTTCTGATTCATTTTCGAGTCATAATTTAGTCATATGAGAGTCTTCCTGGAGTCATCTATTAAATCATTTTTGACTCTTTTTTGAGTCATATTTTCAATAATTTGCAACCGAAAAATAATTTTCTTTTAAAATTCATTTTATTTTCATTTTGTATTTACATATATAATATTGGACTTATTATTATACTTAAAAATACTTCAAGTAAATAGAAATTCATATTATTTTACATATTCTTAATATATATAAGACATTTATTGAGTATAAGCCGGCTCGGTGTCCTGGGTATAAAGAGAAATTAAATTAGAACTTGTGAAAAAACTCAACTTGGCAGGCCACATAGCACCACACTCAACACAGCTTGCACTTCACGCGTGCACTTTAAGAATGACAAAACTTGCACATCTCTTCATGTGCTTAACAAAAAGTACCATTTAATAAGCTTTTAGAAGATAACAATCGCTTTTTGATCATCCCAGGGAGCAGAATATGATTGCGCAGCAATATTGAAATGATCATATTTTAATCGCCTGCATGATCAATTGGCGATTGCTTTGCATTTTGTTCTTGTATTTCAAACCAATCATATTTCGAGCATATGGAAGTGTCATTTATGAGTCTTTTTTCGATCGGTCATGAGATTAATCATTTTTTAATCATCTAAGGGACTCAAAAAAGACTCCTTCAGACGATATCTGTTAAAACAGTCTTCCAATTGCTTGCTGGGCCCTTAAGAATTCACTCATTATCATCAATGAGTATAAATCATAGCTGAATTCGCAATTAGTTTGCGCTCAAAATGAGCGCAAGTCTGTATGTGAGTCAACTTGCGATCAGCTGCTGTTCGGCTATTGCTACTCGTTGTTGTTGTTCTGTTGCCTTTGCAGTTTTGCGCGCTCTCACGAGCATACAAATATGTTTGTGCAAAAGCAAAAGAGAGCAAGGGCTAGTTTGCTCTTATAACTTATAACGATTCGAAATTCGAATAGCTTTCGCGGTGAGCGACGCTATTGCTCTAGCTCAGTTGCTAATCAACCGCTGCGCAATAAGCACGTATTTTCTTAGTTTCTGTAGTGCCATTATTTGGAATTAATTACAAAATGCTGCGTACTTTAAGAACCAGCGCATTGCTGCGTGCACAGTGTAAAAAGTATGCCGCTGCTGCGACATATGCATCTATGCCACAGCCTCAGACCACTCCTGACGTGCTTTATACCGGCGTAAGTACTTAGTACATAGTATTAATGTGAGATTATCTCAGCAAACCTGTTATCAAACCACTACACACACACTTATATTAGATGTATGTGTACAGGGCCGGATTTACCACATTAATGTCATGGGGCCGGGTGTGGTGGGGGCCTCTAAAATAGAGCTCGATATCCCAGAGATAAAAATGAAATTTTAGAAGAATCTTATCTCGTACTTTATTTTATTAATAATTATAAGTACCCAGCGTATTAACTCTTCGCGATTTGTTCTGCGCAAAACTCATCAACAGTGGTTTAAAATCATTTTTCGTCACAATTTCTCAAGGTGTGCGATACGTTTCTTATCCAGTGTTCTATCGTGCTTCTGTAAATGGCAATGTCCAGAGACAGATATTATTGCACTAGATGCACTGGATAATTCATTCGGAGAAACAGGTTGATTTTTGTTTAGCTCGAAAACTTCTGCCGAGGGTTCATTATTATTTACAAAATTATTTATAGAAATTTTGTTTGTTTCATAAAAGGAATCGGGAACCGTAGGTTTCTTAGTGATGCTTGTAGGAGCGATTAAAAAAGTGTCCAATTTTCGTGTTTTTGATAACACTGTATCAAACCCACTGTCTTTTCTGCAGCAGTTTTTCTTTTTTCCGAGCCGCATTTTTGAACCCATGGAGTTTTGTGTCGATCACTTTTTTAATCACCCATGTCGTCTTTGACCGCTCTTTGTTGAAACGAACAAAAGCCTAATATGTTTATTTTTTATCGTTACAAGTTCTTTGCAGTTCACTAGAGCGATTTTTATCGATGAACTTACAATGAGCTAAATAATCGATAAGTTACTTTGCTCGGCATTTTATTAGTAGTTCTTTTGTTCAGGGACGATATTTTTACTACTTTGTTTCAGTGCCTCCATCGAAATAATTCTAACTCATTTGATCTTTGCTTGAACTGATACATTCTTTACAAACTTCTTTGAACATTAGTATGGTACAGAAAATAGTTTGGTATAAAACAGCGATTTACAACATATTTTATTGGGTATGGTGGAGGCCCTCTCGTGGTGGAGGCCCTGGGGCCCTGGCCCCACTGGCCCCTATGTAAATCCGGCCCTGTATGTGTACGAAGAGTGTATACACAGTCATAGTGTTTATTGTGTTGTTGTCGACAAACATGATAACATTAAAGCTTGTCAGAGGCTTCTATTTGCTTGACCTTGACAGTACGCAGCTGTTCTTGCTATCTCCCTTTGCTGCATTTATTCGTTTGGCTGATGATAGAGAAAGTTTACTTAAAGTGTAAATCACGATAGGAAAACGCCAAGTTTTCGATACAATCTTAATAAATGCCAAATTGTGTTAAGTTTTAATTATATTTGGAATTAATTAGTTATTCCCAAGATAGTGTCCATATGGACTTACATATATAAATATGTATGTATACATGCGTACATATACTAATGAATATGCATGTTTATTTACACACACACACTCACACCCATACATATATAATCAAGAACGTGCCAACCGGCGAATAGGCGAAAAGCGAAACAAAAAATAAAATTGTGTTTGTTGCCGGCTGCTGTTGTTGTTGTTCTCGCTTTCTGATTTTGCTGTTGCTGTTATATCACAGGGAGTCGCGTCGCTACTGTGCGTGTCTCTTTCTCTCTTTCTCACTCTGGCTCACTCTCCGTCTCTTTGGTCACGCCATCTGACAAAGCGCTCGTTTCTCTTTTCACTCGCAAAGTTTTTTTGCGTTTGAGTCGAAAGTTTTTGTTCTTGTTGTCGACTAGCAATTTGTACAAATTTTTAGAGCTTCTGTCTAACGAACTGTGGAATGCATGTGGAACATATTGTATATTAATTAACTGTTCGTGCTGCTCAGCACTTCTATGCTTGAAGTGAACAAATAACAATATTAATACATATTTGTATTAATTTTATGTATCTATAATACTGGGCTGATAAGAAACTTATCGACTGCATAAAGCAGATAGAAACAGTCTTTAATGAAATGTATAGAAAAGGGTTAAATGACAAGTTTAAAAACTTTAATTTATAGATTAGAAATTTTCCATTGTTTTTATTCAAATATTTGATAGCGAAAAAACGAGTTTAATCTACGTAAACCATCCGAGGGGCTAGACACTGTCTAGACATGACATAATTTTTGGCGATTCGGGGGTTACTGTCTGGTGGAAACTTTTATCAGTCTTTAAAAATATGCACAGTCACTCTGTGTGTGCCCATAAAAAATACAAAAACGAAACTTGTTGTTTCTTCGCATACAAATAAAGTTTAGTATTTTTTCAATTGTAATCAATTGATTAAACAAGTATTCACTGAGGATTATCTCTATGTGAACAAATAAGCAAATAAACGAGATAACAACAAGTGTTCCTGGGGGCACAACAGAGGGTATGTCAGTGTCAATCATTATTTAATAAAGTTAATACATTGAAATATTATTTATTTTTATGAAACACTCTATATATTGTTTATTGAGTCAGTATTAATATCATGTATTAATTGTAGCTCTTTATCAACAACGAGTGGCACAAGAGCAAGTCGGGCAAAACCTTTGCATCGATCAACCCAACCACGGAACAGACCATTGCCGAGGTACAATCCGCCGGACGGGAGGATGTTGACTTTGCCGTAAAGGCAGCCCGTCAGGCCTTCAAGTAAGTCTAGGAGTTATTGATTACACTACTTAATTTAAGTGCAGTTTGTTGTTAAAAGGAAAATATAGCAAACAGTATTACATGGGAGCTTTAATTAATTGCTAAAGTAATATTTTGATACTCTCTGCAAGAGTATATTGGGTTTGTGAAGAGTTTGTAACAAGCAGAAAAAGGCTTGGCAGACCCCATAAAGTTAATATATTCTTGATCAGTATCACAAGCCGAGTCGATATAGCAATGTCCGTCTGTCTGTCCGTATGAACAAACTGATCTCTTCTGTGGTAAGAGCTACAAGTTCAAATTTAGTCAGCATAGACTTGATATTTAGTCAGTGAATACATGAATCCATTTTTTCTTCGATGCCATGCCCCATTCGCCCACAATGAGCCAAAAACCAAACACCTCGGAGAAAATCGAATTTTTGGCGAATATCTCAGTAACTATAGCTCTTAGCAGTGCCGGCCATAACGCAATGACTTTCAAAATTTAGGTTTGCCACGCCCCCTTTTTCTGTAAGAAATAAAACTATTTTGAAATTTGCATGCCCTTTTTAAGGCATACGTTCTTATCGTATAGTATTGTTATGTAAAATTTACTCATATAAGTTACCCATATAACAAAATTTATATTTGAGCGCAATGACAATGCATATGCGAGCGAGACAGAAACATACAAACGAACGTTTACGCTGCTTGTGTAGCGGCAGCGCTAGCCGCGGACGCTGACCGAGCCGACAGTGCCGAAAGTGTTATACGGTCAGGCGTTCTCGACCGTACTTTGCTTTCTTGTTTATAGTTATATATAGCTAACTCCACGACTTATTTCCAGATTGGGCTCTCCTTGGCGTCGCATGGATGCTTCCGATCGTGGTCGTTTGCTCTATCGCCTGGCTGATCTCATGGAGCGTGATCAGGTTTATTTGGCGGTAAGCATTAAAATTGATTAATATATCTATATAAACTAATAATAAATGTTTTAATTACAGAGTCTGGAGACGCTTGATAACGGCAAACCATATGCTATGTCGTATAATGTGGATTTGCCGACTGCAATCAAGAATTTGCGTTATTTTGCCGGCTGGGCCGATAAGACGCACGGCAAAACGATTCCCATGGATGGTGATTTCCTGACTTACACACGCCACGAACCAGTTGGTGTTTGTGCACAGATTATACCCTGGAATTTCCCCATTTTAATGATGGCCTGGAAACTTGGTCCCGCCCTGGCCACCGGCAACACAGTGGTCCTGAAACCAGCCGAACAGACCAGTCTCACAGCTTTGTACATTGCCCAGTTGGTTAGGGAGGCTGGCTTCCCCGAGGGTGTGGTCAACGTACTGCCCGGTATGGGTGAAACAGGTGCTTTTCTAGCCAATCATTTGGATGTGGATAAGGTTGCCTTCACTGGTTCCACCGACGTGGGCAAATTGATTCAACTGGCATCAGGAAATACCAATCTTAAACGTGTCACCCTCGAATTGGGCGGCAAATCACCCAATATTATATTGGCCGATTCGGATTTGGATTATGCAGTAGAGACGGCACATTTTGGACTCTTCTTTAACATGGGCCAGTGCTGCTGTGCCGGCTCACGTACCTTTGTGGAGGACAAGATCTATGACCAGTTTGTGGAACGCAGTGCGGAACGTGCCAAGAAACGCGCTATCGGTGATCCCTTCGAACTGACCACCGAGCAGGGACCTCAGGTTAATCAGGAGCAAATGGAGAAAATTCTGGGTCTCATCAAGACAGGTAAGGATCAAGGAGCAAAACTTGTTGCCGGTGGCAAACGTCCCGAGGGTCTGCCCGGCTACTTTGTACAGCCCACGGTCTTTGCCGACGTGCAGGATAACATGACAATTGCTCGCGAAGAGATCTTTGGTCCAGTTCAGCAATTGATTCGTTTCAAGCAACTCGATGAGGTCATCGAAAGGGCCAACAACTCGGAGTACGGCCTAGCTGCTGGTGTCTTTACCAAGGATCTCGACAAGGCCAACTATTTGGTGAACGGTCTGCGAGCTGGCACTGTTTGGGTCAATACCTACAATGCCCTGGCTTCACAGGCTCCATTTGGAGGCTATAAGATGTCCGGTCATGGCCGGGAGAACGGCGAGTATGCGCTCTCTAACTATACAGAGGTTAAGAGCGTTATCATTAAGGTGCCACAGAAGAACTCCTAAGAAGGGTCATAGAATCCATCAAAAAGTTGTTTCCATTTTGATGTCTAACTTTTGGACTGGAACTCTTTTAAGATTCATCATTTTCTCTGAATTTTCCATTTGATTTATTTTAAGCAAAAAAAACTGATTTAAATACAACTATTAGAATTTAAGAAATATTTGTTTATTTGCTATTTGTTTAAAAAACTGTACTTCCTTTCAAATTGCACAACTAAACTTAATTGTTTTTCTAATCTTATCGGCTTACTTGCAATTTCCGCTTGGAAATTGTGGCTTACACGAGCAAACAGGCAATTAACTCGATGTAAGCTGCATGTTTTCCTATAGAAAATACCCTGTAAACTGGTAACAAAAGGCTTAAAAGTGCTAAGAGTGTAAGAAATATAGAAAGGACACGATTTAAATCATATTAAATTCACTACTTTCTATGTAAAACAGTTTTTAGTTCAAACTATTGCATACTTTTAGGAGGCAAAGTTTTAACCAGTTGTATCTTTTCTTAAGTATGTTAAATGAAACCTTTTATAACTCTTAAGTTGGACAGCACCAAACAATTGACATTTTTTCAAGCGTGAAGCACAGCTTCAACTGAAGCATACTTGTTGGTTTGGACACATTTTGTACAGGGTATAAATGGCTTACACACAGTATTAGCCATAGTTTCCTTGTGCACTTTTGCTTTGTTTATGCATAAGTGTCATACACACAACCACTAGTGGTCTGATGGAAAGCCCACAACAGAAGAAAAGCATCGCATCGCATCATGTCGCATTGTGTCGTGTTGTGTCGTACAGACAGGTCGTTGTAAAGTTTCTTCTTTTTTTGCATTTTATTGGACAGCAGTTGAGCGTGTCAAGTGCTTTGCGGTCAGAGCAAAACTTGCAACTTATTCTATTCCATTTTATTTGCAACTTATTTTTGCTGTTGCTCTTATTATGAAATTGAATAAGAGCATTTCTTTGCAATTTATTTGCAAAATAGAATATTTGTGTCCTTTTTTACCTTCTTACGCAATTGGAGAAAAAAGAAAATTTGAATTTTACTAGTCTCGACCCTGTGCTTGCAGTAAATACAATTTATATGCCAGTGGCATTGGGATTACATATTTGATTTATTTATAGACCTGAAGTTTACAGGGCACCTACCTGTACAACAAACTTTGGTACTAAGCTAAGTGATTTTCTTTGTTAAGTAAAGTCATGAACAAGCTTTTAAACTGTCATTTCAATATTCTAGCAATTGTTTCAAATATTTATGTTGTCAAATAAATAAAAATACTTTTCAAATGTATTCACATGTAAGGTTATAAATTTTGGACAAGCAATAAAAATGTTTTTTATATTCAATTCGTTTTTTAATTCAATATATTGTATACCCTGTGCAAAGAACTTGAAATAAATGGGGTGTGATATTGTAATTTTGTCAAAACTTGTATCTAAAAACACTTTAGTACAGGGTACATTTGGGTTCACTTAGTGATTATACCACCTTTTTCCACTTTAGCTGTTTTTATGCCATTAAAGCATTCACTGGCAAATGCAAATGCAATAGTCCGATTTCTAGAGCAGCCAAACACTCAAACTAGCAAAAATTTACTGGGCGCACATGGCGTATACGAAATTGCTTTTACCGGCAGCATTTTAAATTGATTTTGCACAATGCCAATTTCATGCATATTCAGCTATGAAACACTATCAACAAAAAACTACAACTACAACTACAACTACAACTACGAAAAAACGAATCCCACAATGAATACTATCAAAATTATAAATGATTTCCAGCCACTTTATGGCACAGTGCTTCCGAAAAAAGGGGGTTGAGTGGGGCAAGGGGGGTTGGGGAAGAGGGTGTGGCTGCTCAGTAGCTGACAAAAGCGCAGCCGTGCGCAATGAGTCGTGTGCACAGGTACATCCTCGTGTTGTTGTTGTAGTTCCGGAAGGACAACAGCACAAAACATAATTGAAAATCATTTTTCAGAAAAACATTGCTTAATGTGCACACTAAATATCTCTAATCTGCTCAGACAATAACCACACGCAGGACTACGAGATACCTCGCAAATTACATAAGAAATTACTCAACTTTGTGTGGCACAAAGAAGTGATCACTATTTATCTATAATTTTTACATAAAGTAATTAAAATTTTTTTGTATTTAAATATTTTCTACTTCAAAAAATTTATTTTCGAAAAAAAATTAAACTTTCAAACGAATTTAAGCCGATTAAATAGTGTTTTTTACTTTAATAGACTAAAAGTAAGTATCTTAAAAGCTTTTTATTATTATTAATGTTAGTCAACACAAATTTTAATCATGATTTAATGAAAATAGTTATAGCTTTAGTTAGCACTATGCCACCCTCAACCAAAAAGAAATGACTTTAATCATGGTTATCTCAGCATCGAGTCCATGAACATGCATTGTGCTACAGGGTCAACCAATTTCAATTATGATGCCTATGGGACGTAACTATAACTTAGCATTTGGCACTTTATTAGGTGGCGCGAGGAAGGAGCTGCAAGCTCTGGCTATAAGGACAGAGAAAGGACGTGCTGGACCAAAAATAAAACCAAAAAAAAGAAAAGCGCAAAGTTGGCCAATTTGCTGGCACATTTCTTTCTTTTGCTTGTCGTCTTTTTTTTTTTTTTTTTTAGCTGCCTTCGTCGTGGCATTAAGTGCCAGCAATTCGACTTTATCGCGTTGTATACACTCGATTACGTTGTTATGGCCTAGCCAAAAGGTCTAAATGAGCGAATGGTGAACACCTAGCACTGAATAATCCACCTGACTAAAGAGAGCTAAAAGGAGAGAGAGAGAGTGTATGTGTGTGTGTGTGTAAAAGGGGCAACGGCATCACTTTGATCATTAACTGGAAAATGGCAAGGGAAAATCAGTAGATAAGCGAAAAGCAAATACACAACGTACATTGGATTGAGTTGGCAACAAAGGGGAAAAAAGCTCCCAGCAGTCAGAGGATACCGCAGGATATACCCACGGGGATTAGCAAGTCCAAGTACGGAGAAAAGCCGATCAAGGCATTTTCCTTGTCGCAACGTCAATTCTGACATCTTAAGTCGTGCAAAACATTTTAATTCTTTTTCTTTTCATTTAAGGCGCATGAAAAAGTCTACATAATACCTGACTTCGGGGCTTAAGTTATTCATGAGGAAAGCAAACGATGTTGCTTAATTGCTTTAAACGCTAATTAACTGATTGATATTTTAAAAATTCATACAAAATGAAAGGAAATAAAAATTTCAAATCAATATAATTTGCTTAACTGTGTGGAAATGTCTCTCTCAGATTTAGCTGCTTATACCAACAGGTTGAAGAATATTATTATATTAACTCAGCGGTTGTTGCTGATCAAGAATATATATACTTTAGATGGTTCGACACATCTTCTGCCTGTAATGCACATTATTCATGAAATTCCTTTTGATTGGCGTCTTAAATTGAGCCGCTTAAAAGTATGCAACATTAATTATGACCAATGAAACTCCTTTAACAAAACTAAAGTTACACAATGTGTTAAGTATTTTAAGTTATTTAAAGACACATTCAAATATTTCTATTAAGAAAAGAGACCTTGAGAACTTGAATCGCATCAGTTTCTTATCGAACTCATCACATCTTGAGACTTAATATAACATATAAGTGCAATTAAAGGTCAGTTAAATCCAGAACACATGATAAGAGATCGTTTTGTTTCTTTTAAAATTAGCGCAGTTCACTTATATTAGTCACATTTTAATCTCTCAAGCTAACAGTTTAAGTTTGTGGTGTTCAAGTATAAAATGAACATTTATAAAATACAAATATTTTTAATACCTTTAATGGCTTTACAAGTCAAGAGCTCGGTTAGTGATTTCATAAAGTTTCTTAAAAATATTAAATTAATTTAATTGTTCAGTGTCACGCAGATTCCAAAGAAATGGATGCAAAATGTGGAACTTATTGCTACCAAATTGTGAAACCGCTTCTACAATACGCCGAATCGGTTAAATCGAAAACGCTTCAATTCTCTGAATTACAGGAGAACATCAAGGAACAGTCAGCAATAATCATAAACTTTAAATCTCAACTGGCATTACAAACCGAATTAAGTGACTCCTATAAAAGCCATAATCTAAATCAACAGAAACTTATTTCTCAAAATGAGAATCAAATAACTGATTTGCAACACCAAATCAGCCAAAAAGACAACCTGATAACAGATTTAACATCGCAGATCAGCTCTAAAGATAAAGATATAATGGATTTAATATCCAAAGTCAACCATAAAGACAATTTTATAGCTGATGCGACTTTCCGGCTTAGGTACAGAAACAATGTAATTTTTGATTTGCAATCCAAAGTGGACCAAAAAGACAAACTAATAACAGATTTAACATCGCAGATCAGCTTTAGAGATAAGGATATAGAGCTTTCAATACTCGAAGTCCAGCGTAGGGACAAAATTATAACTGATTCGACTTTCGCAATTGTTGATTTGCAATCCAAAGTGGACCAAAAAGACAAACTAATAACAGATTTAACATCGCAGATCAACTCTAAAGATAAGGATATAATGGATTTAAAATCCGAAGTCAAGCATAAGGACAAACTTATAACTGATTCGACTTCCCAGGTTAGCTCCAAAGACAATGCAATTCTTGATTTGCAATCCAAAGTGGACCAAAAAGACGAACTGATAACAGATTTACAATCGCAAATCAGGTCTAAAGATAAAGATATAATGGATTTAAAATTCGAAGTGAAAGAAAAAGATGCACAATTTGGGGTGAAACTCAAACAGCTAGAAGGTAAGATCACGGCATATAAACAGACTACGAGTTGTTTCAATATAATGACCGAACTTCATACAATAGAACTGCACGATTTAAAGGCTCAGGCAGTCACAGTAGCCTGTGACTCGAAATTGGCAGGATCTGGATGGACTGTGATCCAGCGACGAATGGATGGCAGTGTGAGCTTCAATCGAATTTGGACAGAGTACAAAGAAGGTTTCGGAAACTTGCAAGGAGAGTTTTTCATTGGACTTGAGAAACTTCATTTGCTCACACAATCACAACCTCACGAACTTTATATTTCTCTAATGGATTTTAAAAATGAAACTCGGTATGCAAAATATAGTCACTTTTCTATTGGTAGCGAGGAGGAGTTCTATGAATTGAAAATAGTTGATGGATACTCTGGAAATGCTGGCGATTCTATGATCCGTCATAAAAACAATAAGTTTTCGACACCAGATAGAGATCATGACACAGACAAAGAAAATTGTGCACAAAGTTTTAGATCAGGCTGGTGGTTTGGTCATTGTTATAATTGGTAAATAATGGAAAATTGCAATTTAAATTTAATTACTTTTATAAATGTATTTAATACTTGTTTACAGTAATCTTAATGGAAATTATATAGAAAAAGACACTGATGAGGACGTCAGCGGTATTGAGTGGAGAATTTGGAAAGCAGATCGACCTTTAAAATTTTCTCAAATGATGATAAGACCAAAGTCTGTTTAAGTTTTTTATTGAATTGGTTATGTGACTCTTAATGTTTTCTTATTAAATAAAATTTCTATATAAATTCAGAACTATATATTCAAATAGAGTAAAGAGAAAGTGAAAGCTGATAATATTTTGTGCTAATTTTAGCGGTATACGGTTGACCCCAAAATAGGCACAGAAATGCGATTTCAAGTGTGCATATCAGCGGAATCACATACACACACACACATATATACATACATACATACATACACACACACACACAGATACGTACAGAGACAAGTATATCACCACTTAACCCAATATAAAGCGCCTTATCAATATACATAGCAGCCTTGTAAGTATTTGTGTGTGTGTGTGTGCAAGTCAGCATTTAGGGCGGAAAGTGTACTGTCCCTCGATGTCCTCAAACAGAATACCATCCGCTTATGGTCGCATTAAAACATTTCCAACACTTTAACACATTTCCCAACATTTTATGACCCCAAAACCAAAACGGTATCAAAATGTTTCCATACGGACAAAAATTGGCAAAAATCTGTTCACACAGCTAACAGAAGTGACAGAGCGTATACGTAATATTCAATTACCGTTCGGTAGTAGTTAATTAGTTTACATTTCTAACCAATTGAAAGTAAAATCATTTTAAAAGCAAAACTTTGTTCTTTAATAAAATAATGTTATATATAATTAATATTTTATTTAGAGCTTTAAATGATTTAAGTTTAAAATATTTTAAAATTTTTAAAAAACGCCGATAAATGATGATAATAAATTAAATTTAAACAATTGAAACACGCAGTGAAACCAATTTATAAGACGTAGTTTTTTTAGTTTTTAGTTTTTCATAAAATTTTGTTTTTTCTTATTTTCTGCACAGCAAAATTTAATTCCTTATAATTTTTATTAAATTACTTAATTAAAAACGATATAAATAAATTTCAAAAATAATTAAACCTAGTTTTAGGTAAAATCCTCTTGCTGCTCAGCTATATTTTACTTGAATGTTTTTTAAACTAAATAAAAATATAAAACAATTAATAATTCTACATAAATTTTAAGAACATTTTTAAAGAGTGTTCAGATGTGAGTACAAAGCAGACACAGCGATGCATTCTTTGAGTTTGTTGGCGGCTTTTGTAGTAGCAGTTGCTGTTGTTGTTGTAGTTGTAGAATCTACTGTAGTTGTTGTTGTTGTTGTATTTGTTGTTGTTTACACATGTCGCAAATGCATGCGCCATTTGGCAGATGTGTTCGTCGCGAATGCGGATACGGAAATGTGAGCAAAGCGAAAGTGAAGGGTGCGTGTAAAAGTATGTGTGATTATGTGCGAGTCTCTTAATGTATGCATGTAACTGAGTGTATGTGTGCGCGTGTGTGTGTGTGGGTGGTAGTTGGTGGATGGTAAAACGAGCCTATCTACTGGGCCACTGCCGAAGGACATCAGACCAGACGCCATTCTCGGCTGATGAGTCGACATTGCAGCGCTCTTGGCTATTAACTGTTGCAAATATTTGCATAGGCAACCGCGCAGCACTAGACTCGGCAAAAACAGCAAACAACGTAGCGCACACAAAGGCAAACAAGACAAACAAAAATTAAGGCAAAGCAAAATACAAAAAAAAAGCTAAAAAAAAAAAACAAGAAAACTCTCTACGCATCTCGTATATATATTCGCATCTTTTGAATTTCATACAATTTGCAATATGAGAAACACAACGGCAAACGATGACAAAGATGACAACAAAGCTGACAACAGGTAATAAACTTGACGGTGTGAAAGATGATGACAAAATATTCAGACGTTAAGTAGCAGCTGCTCTTAATACCCATAATGCAGTGTCATCTGCTTAAAGTGCTTATATTTATGCAGAAAAAATCTTAAATTTCTTTTAAAAAAATTAAAATTTTATACAATTATTTGATTTTCTTTTAAATTAATTCCAAAAAATTTAAATAAAAATTAATTTATGCTGTAATTTACAGCTAGTCGAGCTGTGTATTTGCTGCAAAAACACTTCTGTTAACTATTTATTGAACCAATCCACCAAAATGATGTTGACCAAAAGTCAATAATAAATGGAAACATTAATTAAATTATTATTAATGTTACATAAATTATGTTTAATTATTAATTATTGATCTTAACTGAAGCTTAACTAAGTCAAAACAGTACAAAACCAATGGCTAGTTCTAGTCAATAAAAAAGTATTAAAAATAATTAAGTTTCAGTTTTCTTGTTAAACAAATGAAGAAATAATATAGTTAAATGGTCTGGGAACAATTGCCAGTCTTCTCTTAGTTACCAAGTTATTTAATTTATAAATATAATTAAGTTCTAAGAATATAACTAACGTTGATGGAATCTTTGGTTTGGGTGGGTAAGGGAGCTAAGGGTTTCCGAAAAAACCCTTTTTAATTAACTCACACAAAAAGCGCGAACAAAAGATGGCCCAAAAGTACAAGTAGAATGGCCAAAAGTGCGTTCTGTGTGCCATTTTTATTTGCTGTTGGCAGCGGGATATGGCTAAAAGTGAAGCCCCTTCATTCAGTCGACTTCTGAGTAGAAATTTTGTGTTTTCTTTACTTTTTTCTATATATATTTATACATATATATATGAATATGTATATGTATATGTATGTGTATGTGTTTCGCATCTTTATGTTGTTGTATTTTTCTGTTTGGAACTGTGCTGAGCTTAGCCTTGCTTTACAAATTGTATTTCAACGGTTTTGCGCTTCATTAAAATTGCTGTTAAAATAACACACGCACAAGCGTAAACACACGGGTTTGGGGAAATGTATAGGAAAACGGGTTGGGAAACCGTGGAAGGGGTAACGGGTTACGGGCTACGGGTTACGGGGAAAATGAGCACAACTCGTGCACAAGGACGATGGCTGGAGACATGTGTGTGTGCCAGCTGACAAGGCTTACAACATGATTTTGTGGCTGTGTATCCTTTTGTTTGCCTTTGTGCGTTACAACAAAAAAAAAACAACAAAATCTACAAAAAAATGCTTCACAAATAAACACGGACTACAAAACTGCTGCGCCCGCAAGCAATCTAAAAAAAAAAAAAAATAACATCAGCAACAACAATGCTCCTGTTAACCCAAAGTATAACGGAAGCTGTCAGGAAAGTAACTTTTTCAAAATCCCTACCCCTTCGCTAAAGTTAGACCAGCATAGACCATAATATACGAATTCCAGATATGAGAATTTCAAGAATTTCCTGATTACACTTACTAAGTCGCTTGATGCTAACGGGTTTTGTAAATATATAACTGATTCCTGATTCCTGACTGCATTTGTATTAAAAACGATTCGAATATTTTTCTCATTAATCGTATTACTATATAGTTTAAGTCTCAAAAAATGTTAAAAGTTTTTGGTCAAGTCAAAAATTTCTATAATAGTACTCTTAAAATCGTCAAACGAGTTAATATAAAATATTCTAGAATTACAACTTTTTTAGACCCTGTACACTGAAAAAGAGTAGAGTAGTCTATTAGGTTTGTCTGAAATGAAATGTGCGTATATGTATGCTAGCAATATAGATATGTTCACCAAGTTTGACCCAGATCGGACAATTATAGCCTATAGCTCCCATAGGACTAATCGGTCGAAGATAGCTGATTTGTATGAATAAACGCGCACTACAAAGGAGTACAGGGTATTTTACAGTCGGCTCGCTTGGCTGTAGCCTTTCTAACCTGTTTCTTCTCAAATTTGTTGTGCTAATACTTAATTATTTCCCTTAATACTAATCAAAGTAATTAATCACAAAGTCACACAGTTAAGTATGTTAAAGTAGCTGCCACTTTTGATCAATCAGTTAAACTAATCCCATTGATTGTCCGCTTTGCATGTGATTTTTCACATATCCTAATTATCCATTCCTTTTGAAGCTCTGCTAAATGTGTCACCAAATATTACAGTTGAGCGCCTCAAAAGAGTTTTTCCTTATTTTGTTGCCTGATTATATTCAAGGTCTTTATTTATTTTATAGCCCTTTCTTTCGCGTTTTCCGGCCAAAATCGTTTACTGATTTTAACCACAAATCATGGGCAGCAAAGCGTTTAAACTTTTGGTGTTTAAGGGAACTCTGATGGAGTGACAACAGGAATGAAAAACTGGGAAAATTCGCTACGAAAGTATATTAAATGACAAGTAGTTAATGAAGCGTTAACAATACTTTGACAACGATACCAAGAGGTTAGTGTAGGGAATTCAAAGGGTATCGAATATAGAAGAGAACAAAGCACAATAAAGCAGCAAATAAAAAAATAAATATATATAAATGTGTGTGTGTGTGTGTGTGTGTGTGTGTAAAACATTAAAGCAGTCCCAAAGTTATTTATGGTATCGTCTGGTATGGTATACCCTGTTTTAAACAGAAGGCAAGCGGGGAAGATTACAAAAACCCAATTTAAAGCAAACCCAAAATAAAAATATTAGTCTTAAACAAAAGTCCTCATAATTGTTAACACTTTTTAAAAATGGTTTAAGCCATATCTGCTGTTTACAGGGTATTATTGCTTTAGTATTTCGTTACAAACTGTCATTTTGTTAGAGTCTATTGTTACTTTTCGTGGAATAAAGTGCACAGCTGTTGATTTTAAATGATGCTCCTTGTTGTATGCGGTTTTGTTACATTTTGGTTGTGTTCGTCCTGCTGTTGTAAGTAGTCACTGTTATTGTTGTGGGTTTGCTCCTTATGTAAGTCATGCGCGCCTGCTTTGTTCATGGTTTCGGGCTGTTTTTGTCTTTGGAGCTTTGCCTTATGCCATTGTTTCTGACACTTGGCTTTAAGCGGCTGCTTCAGCGCTCAAAATGTCACGAATTCTTGCAATTCTTTCTCAATTTTTTTCTCTCTCTTTTTGTGTTTTGTCTTTTTTTCTCAACATTTCTTTTTTTTTTTGTGCGACAGCATCTGCCGCAGGATCCTTGTCAGCAGTTTTTTTTCCCTGACGCTTTGTTGAGCGACAAATTGAAATTGCTGAGTGTGGGGCTAGTGGACAATCCGCAAATTCGGAATCTAAATAAGTTAAAATACTTTATGCTAAAATCATTTATAAGTTAATTAAGCTCAAATCGAAGTACTGTTAGTTTCTATTTGATTTATTATTCCTTTGAATTTATATTTATTACTATCGACAGTTCAGCTTTTCCTTTGATCCCCTTTCAAAATAGCTAGTGGTAGATTATGGTTAACGTATTGATTCAATTACATCAATAATTTATAATAATTTTTAATTGAATAAAGTGCACATTACGAATGAAAATGTACTTAAATAAAATGGGAATTATTGAGAATTTAATAAACTGATTATGAAGTAATTTTATTTAAGTAATTAATAATTTTAAAAAATTTAATTTTTTTACAAACCTTTTTAAGTGAAATTTAAATTGTATCTTTAACAAAATCAACAGTTTAGACTAAACATACACACACACCTAGCACGCTACTCTCTATAGCACACTCTTTGTTGAACTTAGTACAACCCACTTTGTGCTGTTTGTGGCTCCCTCTTTTATTTATTGACTGTTAAACTTTTCATTAGCCATTTCGTTTAATTCTCACACAATACCAAAGATTCAAAGGCAACGGCATCAGAGAACTCGCTACTAAAGCAGAGGCCAGCAGAAGCTGAAGCTGAAGTAGAAGCAGAAAAAAAATGGCAGCGGCGACGACGACAACGAATGAAACAACAACACAAACAACAACACAAACAACAATACAAAGAACAACTACAACAACAACAACAACATCGGCACTAAGTATAATGTATTTGTGTTGAAAGCAACCACAGCAAAAAGTTTATTGCCTGTATGAGTATGTGTGTGTGTGTTTCAGTAGATGTGTGCGTGTGTTTGTATTGCTGTATACCACAGATACAATCAGAGCGCAATTGTCTGCACTGATGAGCGAAGCAATGGAGCGGCCATCATCTAAGGCATCCCCTTGATGCTTTCATCTCTTGCCGCCCACAATTCACTCTGCTTTTTATGACAAAAAGAGCACCACGTAATCACAATGATAAGAATCACGCATCCCGACACAGACTTACACACACACACACGCACACACAATGAGTATGACAAAAATGAGAATTATTTTCGTATGATGATTAAGTGAAAGTTTGCAACACAACAAGTAAGCACAGTTGTTTAACTGTTATGACGATAGAATACCCTTGGTTTTAATATGGAACAATAAAATATAATACGACTTCTTAAACCGAAACTCCTTAACAGAATCAGTGCTTCTATAGCAGTCTGCTTACCCTGTTATGTTAACTAACATTACACTTCGAACAGATTGGGTGGCAAGTTTGCCAGAACCATGTTATGTCAACTCTCTGTATGTGAAATAACATAGCTCTGCAAACAGATCGAGTAACATGTTTGGTGAAGCCATGATTCCTCTCTGTTATGTTAGTTAACATAAAACTGCAAACAGATCAGTGTTGCCGCTGGCTTGGCGAAAAAATAGGACGGATTGACCCAGAAAATAGGACAAAAAACGGACAGATTTTTTTTTAATAGGACAAAAAAATAGGACTAAAAAATTTTTCTTCAATAAAACAAAAAGTTTAAGTAAATTTATACATTTTCATGCAAATTTATTAACACTTCGTCGAGTGTTTCATTTTCAGATTCTAAAACATTCATGTTTGTGCCGATTTGGCGGTGCTAAAGATAGTTTCTTACCTAACATCTTATTAATTGAAACATCGGTCGACTCATCAATTAACAAGCTATACTTGTTTTCCCCCTACTTAAATTTTCAACTCTTCTTCGAAGTGCGGGGCCAGAACTTTTTAATTATTTAATTATTGATGTGCACTTTGTCCTGTGCAATTGTATTTCTTTCGCATCAAATTGTAACTTGCACAATTCACTTAAATGACCAATGGGGCTTATTGCACAATGTTGTGCGCAAAACAGTGCAAGTGCCGCCTCTTGCCTACAACTCGCACTACTTACAAGGGGCTTAAATGTAATTTTGTTTACTTGTTGAAAGGGCTTTGCATTTTGCATATGTTTTTTTGAATGCCCATGCACGCGGAGCTGGTCGATTTTAGCATTTAACGTGCATTTACAATATTTACAAAATGCTTTATCAGGATCTTCAGGATCCCGACAAACCCAATCCTTCAAGTCGCATTCCTTCATCCAGGAATCTCTAAATTTTTGTTTGTACGTATCTTTCGGCATCCTTTACTTTTAACATTTATAACTCGAGTGAGCGATGTTCGATAAGTCAGATTTCGATAACACATATAAAACAGGGTTGCATTGCATTGAAAATGTTCAAAAAATCATGATCAAAGCGATGACATGCAGTTGAAAATAACAAATTATATATGTGACTCAGAAAATTAAAAAAAGGATAGAAATAGGACAAACTAAAAAAAAAAAAGGCATTTTTTCCGGACAGGGGACGTTTCAAAATTTTTCCGGCTGTCGCAGTCAAAAATAGGACAGATCTGTCCGGAAAAAGGACAAAACGGCAACACTGAAACAGATCGAGTGGCATGTTATTAGCAGCAAGTCTTATGCTGTGTTTGCAGAAAGTATATTTACTTTATGTTAAGTAACAGCTTTAGTTGCTTTAACATTCTACTGCTCTTACTAAATAATACTCAAACGGAAAATTGACTTCGCTAGCGTTTAATCGAAGGTGTAGAATTCCTTTTACAAAGCATAACACCAATGTAATTCTTAGGGTATACAATGTATAGCAACAAATTTTGTATAGGGTTCAAGCAAAACTTTGATTCAATATAAAAACTTTAACAAATGGCAAACAACTTTTAGATACATGTACACAAAAGAACTGATAAACTGTGTGAAAAACTAAATGAGTGTGAGTGGCGTGTGAATGTGTGTATGTGCGAGTTATTTGAGCTAGAAACATCTGCGATGTGACAGCATGATGCCGTGCAGTAAAGCAAAGAGTCGACTCAAGTCGCGCGGCTTTGACCCGTATAAGTATGCTACAAAGCATGTGGTTCGCCTGCTTTTCCAGCAGAGCTCGACCGAAACTCCCAGACACGTAGACTCATTCCGTTTACTGTGACAACACACAGACAGAAAGACAGCCAGACTGACAAACAGACAGACAGACAGACAGACAGACAGACGGACCCACTGTGCAGTCAGTACAGTAGTAGTGCACAATGCTTATACAAACATTGTAGTGGTGTGACATATACATACATATTGCAGCACTTACCCCAACCCTGAAGAGCTAGCTCTCCGGAATCCCACCGTGTTCCATTTGAAAAGCAACAAAACGCCACGTGAGACGATTTCAATGCTTAAGTCAATATCGCTGTATAAATACTTGTATATAAATATATATATATTTATTTATATACGCTGTTTTATCGGTAAACTCCTCTATCTACAGCCTAGTTCAGCTTTAGATACTTTGTGTTTGCCAGCAATATAAAATGCTTTGGATTTTACTATTATTTACTATGTGACTGCATTTTGCTTTTAGCTTGATTTTTAAAGCTTTTTCGATTTGCGGTCAATTTTGTGCGAGTGCCATCACTTTATAGCATTCACTCAGCTGGAAACAAATATGCAAATTTACGCAAAAACAATGTAGTTTATTTTCCACTGCGGTAAACCAGTGAGTATGTAAGGTATCTCTTGTTGCCAACTACACAATTAACTTAATTTATGTTGTTTGAGAATACATTTTGCTAACACACTATTTATACTTAGTTGCTTGTGTGTGTGTGTCTCCTTTTAAAACACAATAGTTAACTTGATTCAAGCTTAAATTTGTGGCCTTAAAGTTTTATAAACTGTTTATTGATGAGTTTAGTGATAGAATTGAATTTTAATTGACAGAACTTAATTATTTAAATAAATGTAGATATTTCATTTAGAGGAACTGAGCTGGAAATAAATGTCTAACCCACAATTAGTATATTAAAATAATTATTATTTAAATTATTTCAAATAAAAATTTAAACTAACTATTGTAAACTCCCGTTTAAGTAGATTAGGCCAACTTTTCTACCCAAAGTAAAAGCCCCAAGCTCGAAATTTAAGCCATAAAACTGATAGATTTTATTGCTGCATATAAATCAAATAATATTTTACTTACCTTATGCCACCAACGTTTAATATAATCCGATTTTCGCCATCCATGTTGCATGCAACAGTCGTGGTAACAGCAGCCGCATACCCAAAATGCTTTCCGTTAGCCTTTTACCACTATAAGGTCACCATCAATCAAAATTCCCTTTTAGCCAGTTATAAATTTCAAGTAATTCCAAGTTCTGATACCAAAGATTTGAGTACAATTTTTATATATTCCAATGTTTTATATTAATAATTTTAATTTTAATTTAGTCGACGCGAAAGGCTTTTTAATTAGAGCGTAGTAGAGTAGACTCTTTCCATAGAGTGAAATAATTGCTGCAGCTGCTTTGGCTTTCCATTGGTTTTTAGCATGCTTTGCATATCCTTGTAGTCCTTTGACTGCAAAGGGAATGAATTATGTGGTATGGGTTTTAGTTGTAGTGCTCCTAAAGTGTTGCCCAAGCCGAAATTGGGTTATAATCTAGAGTAATGTATGTGCTTATACACTAGTGCAATATATTACGTATGTTGGCCAAGAGCTGGCATTAATACCCTAACAGAGGGAACATTAGTTTTGCTCTTTAATTTGTTGTACTTTTAATAGTTAATGAAAAAGTGATAACTATCACATTTTGAATGTTTATTTTTCAAACTTTGTAAAGAAAAATTAAAAAAGAAAATATAAAAAATTAGAAGTATATTTCAAAATTTTATTTTAAAAATAAAAATTAAATATTTTAACTTTATTTAAATAGAAGCAAAATGGTTTTTATTTAATACATATATTTTTAAATATTATTTCATTCCAGTTATATTAAAGCAAGGGTATCTAAAGTTTGTTCTAGCTTATTTCTATGTAACTACTTTTATGTATTCCGCGCTGTTCTATGATTTTCATGAAATCTAAGTAATTGGTTAGAATGATTTCCCCTTTTGGAACTTTTAAAGCTATTTCAGTTAGCTCTAAAAAGGTGTCTTATAAGTACAAGCAAAAGAAAATACTTCAGTCTAAGTAAAATACTATAAATTGATATGTTTTTTCTTAATAAACCTGAATCAAAAACAGCTATAAGTCTCCATTTAAAAGCGGCCAGAAATGTATATATGACAGCTGCTTCGAGTGTTTCATGTTTTCTTTTTTTTTTTTTTTAACTTTAATCAAAAATTTAAGCAGAAATTCTTTGTAAAAGCCAACATTTCACTTCACTTCAAAGTTGCTCTGTCAAAGTTATTGCTGGTGGGAAAAACTTTTGTTATTTGCAGATTGTGCTGATTGATAGCCATAGAAAAGCGAGAGAGGGATGGAGAGTGACGGAGAGAGAGCGAGAGAGCGAGAGGGAAACACTGAGTGAGCGAGCGAGAAAGTGTGCTAAAAGTTTTGATACAAATAAACAGTTTGAGCCCCTCTAAAAACTGGCAAACTGACAAATGACCCTGTGGAAGACAAAGAAAAGAGACATTTTTTTCCCGTTTTTTTATTGTTGTGCAAAACTTATGTAAAATACAAAAGATTTTATACAAAAAATTATTGTTTGGGAAAACAAAGAAATTGATTTAAATGTGACTTTAATATAGATTAAGTGAAAACGTTAAAAGAATCAAAATTTAATGATAGAAAACTGAAGTAAGTGAAAAAGATATTTAACAAAACTGGCTTGAAATAAATTTGCAGAATTTTTAATAAAACTGTAGAATAATTTTAACTTATTTTATAAAGACTTTTACATAAACAAATGTGAATTTAATAAATAGAAATATTTAATTTGCAGCAGCTTCAAAGAGTCAAAGAAAATGCACACAAATAGCAGTTATATAAAATACAAATTCACAATTTACAGACACACACACACACAGACATTCACACACACACACACACGCACACACACACAGAATTGCCACAATAATGTAGCACGTCATTGCGGCATTTTTATGGTCAAACAGAGTTGAAAACGTTGTCGATTCCACTTGCAGCAGATTTAACGATATTTTCTTTGCTCTTTTTTATCAGAATTTTCTTTTTTCCACTCGCATTTTAAGCACTTTTGCATGGATATGCAAATTTTATACTTGGCCACACTTTTTGCATATTCTGGTAATACCATTCCAGCCAAGCTGTGAAGAGAGAAGCCGCTGTCAAAATAACAAAATGTTGGTTAAGTGTGCCAAAAGCCGAGGACAAAGTCTGTGAAAAAGCCATTCAGCTGGACGGTTAATCAACTGACTCGACAAGCTACCGCTCCCGCTCTCGCTCTCGCTCTCACTCTCGCTCTTACTCTCTGACCATCTAGTCAGACAAATATACATATATTTATATGAAAGTACTGCTAACATGCAGTTGAAGTAAGTGAAGCTGAGGCAACTTCAAGTATGTCATCAATCTCCCCTGCGCAGAGTCTCTTACCATTCATTGGAAAATGCCACAAGGTGAAGAGAAGAAGTGAGGGATGTAGATGGGAGTGGAAGTGGGAGTGGGCATGGCCATATAGAGCTGCTGAGTGCTTTCAGTTAGCGCTTTGTCTTAGCATCATTGTGCACCGCCTGTTAGTGGCACTTTTGGCCTCAACATTCAGTCAATCAACTACTCGTTGATATTTCCATGAATTGCGCATTTTACGAGTGAATATCACTCTTCTTTTTTGTTGCTTAGATGGATTTCCATTCACGACTGCCTGAAGATTTTAACAATTCATTTTGTAGGCTCTTTAAGTAAAATATTTGTAAAGAAAATATAAAAATTGCACAGCACTAGCACAGTTAACAGTAAATTACCACAAAAGGTTTAACTTTTTTTTCACATATTTAATAAATTCTAATATTATTATTTATATTAAATATGCAATGTCAAGTATATGATGTAATCTTAACAGCTTAATAAATCTTTATATATTCATATATTATAATTCATAGATTAAATTCAATCGAGTATACTAGTATTGTAGTAGGTTAGTAGTGATAATAATAACACACTGATAAGACATCAAGCCACTTCCCCGCAGTCTGATGAATGAGCTGCTAATCAACAGCTGATAAGACACTGAATTTAATGAAATTCAAAGCTTTCTTCAATCGACTTTAAACAGTTCTAAATTGATCTCACTGTGAGCTGCATTAAATGTACAGATTCAAAATGAAAATAATTTCGTTAATTTTGTCAATATTATTTATGGTTTTGCAAGTGAATGGCACGGTTAGTTATTTATAAAGTTACTGCTAAATGTTTAACTAATTTAATTGTTTAGTGTCTAGCAGATTCTAAAGAATTGGATGCAAAATGTGGAACTTATTGCTATCAAGTTGTGAAACCGCTTCTACAATTCACCGAATCGGTTAAATCGCAAACAGTACAGTTCTCGGAATTACAGGATAAGATCAAGGAACAGGCAGCGACAATAGTTTACTTGAACTCTCAAGTCGAGTTAGGTAACTCCTACAAAAGTCTCTATCAAAATCAACAAAATATAATTAATCGAATCGAGAATCAAATTAAAAAATACGAAAGTGAACTCGAATCGAAAAACAAAGAAATAAATGATTTAAAATCCGAAGTGAAAGAAAAAGATGCACAATTTGGTGTGAAACTCAAACAGCTAGAAGATAAGATCACGGCATATAAACAGACTACAAGTTGTTTCAATAAAATGACCGAACTTCATACAATAGAACTACACAATTCAAAGGCTCAGGCAGTCACAGTAGCCTGTGACTCGAAATTGGCAGGATCTGGATGGACTGTGATCCAGCGACGAATGGATGGCAGTGTGAGCTTCAATCGAAATTGGACAGAGTACAAGGAAGGTTTCGGAAGCTTGAGAGGAGAGTTTTTCATTGGACTTGAGAAACTCTATTTGCTAACACAATCACAACCTCACGAACTGTATATTTCTCTAATGGATTTTAAGAATGAAACTCGGTATGCAAAATATAGTCACTTTGCTATTGGTAGTGAGGAGGAGTTCTATGAACTGAAAATAGTTGATGGATACTCTGGAAATGCTGGCGATTCTATGATCCGTCATAAAAACTATAAGTTTTCGACACCAGATAGAGATCATGACACAGACAACGGAACTTGTGCACAAAGTTTTAGTTCAGGCTGGTGGTTTTTCAATTGTTATAATTGGTAAATAATGGAAAATTTCAATTTAAATTAAATTACATTTATACATATATAAAATATTTATTTTCAGTAATCTTAATGGAAGGTATATATACACAGACAATGATGAGAAAGTCGATGGCATTGAGTGGAGACCCTGGAAATTGGACCGATCATTGAAATTTGCTCAGATGATGATCAGACCAAAATTTGATTAGGTTTTTTATACTCTTGTTCCATATGTTGATGTTATCAATTAGTCTGTTGACTATCTACTTTCAGTCCGCTTTCAGTTCTTAATCTTTTTATACACAAAATACAAACAAATAAAGATCAGAGAATTGAAATCTAACTGAAAATTGTATGATGGCTGTTTACTAAACTTTAATAAAACCAAAATAAAATAATAATCATGATTCCAAGTGATCACATGAGTGAATCTATTACTGCTAGCTATTATACTTGTTGTGGAGGCGATACAGGTGGTTAGGTGGTTCTAACTTGCGTAATATCTGAACTCCAGGTGATCGAGCGGACGGACTGAAAAACAGATATTGCTACTTATATACTTTATGTGGTCTGCCTTATATCCATCAGCCTGTTACTTACCTTATTAATTTACATTATTGATTGGTATTTAAAAATGGAAAGCCTAAAAGTATGCTTTATTATTTTTTCAAGTATATTTAGGTCTAAAGAATATTCATTAATTCCTTATTTGCTTAAATAATATAAAAATAAAGCGCTGTAAAGGTCAGTGCTATGAGAAATAGATGATAAGTAACCAGCAAATTCTATACTTATTTTATCTTAAATCAATCCTTAGTCATAAATTTAACTTACTGACAAACGGTTTAAGTACACGGATTAAAATTATGAAATGAAAATATCTAATATACATATATTTAGCCCATTTTATTGCTTAGTATTTATAAATACATATAAATTACATTCAAACTAAATCGTACAATTAGTATTGTATCTTGCTATCTATAGCAACAAATAAACCCGAAAATCTGATAAGACTGGCTACAATGCCACATAGCAGATATGCCAAAGTAAATGTTTGACAGTAAACACAAAGAAAAATAAAATAAAATAAACCAAAATAGAAAACACATTGAACAAGTTTGAGCCAAATAATATGAAAAGTCAAAAGTGCAAAGAAAACAAGAGATTCGACAGAAAAGTTATAAATATTCAAGGTTGCGTTTTTGCATTTGTTTGCTCTAACAAATTATGGCCAAAATCAATGGCCAGGAAGTGTGTGTCAGTAAACTGCGACTACGACAACGACAATGACTACGATTACAACTACAACTGGGACTTTGACTACGAAAGTACACAACAAGGTCAGAACGCCATTGTCCGTTCGTTTTTGGTAGCCATCCGTATGGCCAAAGGCAATCAGGCCAACAGCAAAATGGCAAAAGAACAAAAAATGATTATACGACGCTTTTGTAAATGAGATGGGAAACTGCAACTGACTTGTTTGCTAAACAAACTGACAACAAAATCGTAACATAATTTCTGTTTTTTTTAAATTTATGATCTTCGGACATATTTTAACATATAATTTTCATTAGCAAAATTCAAAGAATTTCGGTAGAAAAATATTTTTGTTTGTAAGCTGTGGTGAAGTTAATTAAAAGAGTGAAATATAAACTAGTATAATACTCTTTTGGGACAAACGAAGAATAGTTTAATAGAAAATATTCATAACCCAGTAAGGTAATGAAATATATGCATAATTCCATTTGTCTATGCCCAAATATATAACAAAAAGTCAGTCATAAGCTAGTTCAGCTCAAAAGTGTATCAAAAATCGAATTATATAAAAAGAAATCGAATAGAATCGAATACAATAAAAGAGATAACCAAAAGTTATGCAGTGAATTAGAAATATTCTGTTCATATTGTACTTTTATATATATAGAAGACTTTGTATATAAAGTGTATGTGATCGATTTTATATATTCCATTGTCGATTTGTTTGCTTGTAAAAAAAAGCAAGTGAATAACAAAATCTGATTAGCACTCTTGGCAGATGTTGCAAACAAAGCATATATATATATATATATATGTATATATGTCTGTGTATAGCTTCGAGTGTATTATGTTGGGGCGTGATGTTGTTTAGCATTCCATCTGTTGGGCATAAAATCAGGACCACAAAAAATTCAATTGTATTTTATGAGATTTATTATGTTATTTCACTGTAGCATAGCCATTTATATTCAGATATACATATGTATATGCTCTATGCCGAACGTAGAAATGTTAAAGATTTATTCACTGCATAGAAATCAGTAGCTAGAACATAACTTTAACTTTATATATTAACTTATCATAACTTTAATATATATTATTTAACTAATTAATAATTTTGTTGAATTTTTCAACTAAATTTAAACTACTAAATAAACTTCCTAGTTTCTCATTTATTGAATATATATTTTTTAAAACAAATACTTTAAATCAATTGAAAACTCATGAAACAAAATTGTCAAATAGTTCTTAAAAATCGTAAAAAGCATATTTGATTTCATAGTTGTGTTACCAATTTAAAGAATTATGGACCATTTCTGGGTTTGACTAGATTTAGAACGATGTCAATCTGGTATTTCATCGAATTTCTTTAGCTTCAATTTAACGGCAGTTTGGCTTCTGACATGGAATTTATACACAATTTTTTGAGAAAACTTTTTAGAAAATCACTTGAACTACGAGTATGGCCATGAAAGCATTTAACTCCAAGCACAAACACGTATATATACATATGTAGGTGTGTGTGTGTGTGTGAGTGTGTGTTTATTCATAGAATATGATTGTGCACATACTTATATAACTCATTTTAGTGCTTACTTTTCAGCAGCTCTTTCTCGAGATGCAACATAAATCAGAAATTGCTTCCCCTCTACGGCGCCTCCCACACCACCAACGCCCCAGTCCCCGCCCCCGCCAAGAAAATAACATGTATGCACAGGCAAAAGTAGAAAAAAAATCTCCTTTTTTAACGTTTGTCATGAGAAAAAGTTATTTGAACTACGAAGCTTTCAAAGGGTTGAAGTGAAGAACATTTTGAGCAGGGATTTGGGTAGAAGTGGGCGTGGAGTGGAAGGGACTGTGGTTGGTTTTTTGGTGGGGGGAGGGGGGCGTGGAGTGTAGATATTTGATATTTGACATTGGCAGGCCGTGTCTGAGAAACTATTTTCTTTTCATTTGCCTCGGCAATGGCATGCCAAAGAGCACTTATGGCACATAATAGAGCAAGCAGATGTAAAACCAGTTGGAAAGTTCATACAAATGGTGGACAAGCAGATATCCTGTGCTGTGATAGGTATCGAATTTAATGTTAAATGAAAGAAATATGAACAAATAAGAATTTAATGGATTAATTCATTTTAGAAAATGAAAGCAAATAAATTAAATGAAAATTTCTGTATAAAAAAATTTTTCTTTTTAATAAAAAAAGCAAAAAAATTAACCAAGTTTTAGAAAATTATTTAACAAAAATACACTTAAACAAAAAAATATTTAAAACATATAAGCTCATTAAGCTCTACACTTCTTGTTCTTAGACAACAGGGTACAGTGGTACAGGGTACAGTGGTACATACACTGATCTCAATGCTTATAGAAGAATTCTGTGCACTTTCTGCCATCTCCATTTATATTTTCCCATTATTCACTGACTAGTTATTGGAGATACTAAGTATTGTGTGTTTCTACCATATCATTGACTTGCTTTTTGCCCAGAAATATTTAAATTTTACGATTGTTTCACTTACAGTTCAAATAAATTTGAGTCTTTCTATATTTGATGTCGGCTTGTTTGGCTCGTATTTAGCATTTAATTAAAAGTAAATATGTTTGTTTTAAAGTTGGGTAAAACCACACAAACATTTCATGGCTTTTACGATACATAAAACCCTCGAAAACTGTTTGCTTAGATTTGTGGGCGTGTTTTACATATGTTTACCTTGTTCTGTTGCCCAACAACAACAAACTAAACGTACATTTTATAATAATTTTTGCAAATTTAATTACAATGGTGTTTTTATATGGCAGCTTAACGAAGAAAAACTCATTTTAATTTTCACTAAAAAACATAAACTTCTCTCTGGTGTTAAATAACGTAAAGAAAACACGTAAATCTAATTTTAATGCACTCAGTTTTACGTAAGCTTAATTTTGGAAGTACACAATAAATAGTGCTTTAAGTGTTGAGTCATAAATTTCAACATAATCCAAATATTTACTTGTTCTCTTGAAAGTACTCTAAGAATTTGAAGAATAAGAGTTTTTTATACAGTTCACCATAGATTTCATAACGATTATTTTTTACTCTGCTCAGCAATTGTTAACCTGAAGCTGATAATAACGAGCCAAATTGAGAGTTGTTTTAATTAAGTACCACAAAATGCCTGTAAAGATATGTTTATTTTTTTCCTGTACATTCTCTTTATAGCGTACCGACGACCAACTGATATGAACATTCCGATAAAATCGTGCTATCACCAACGAAATTAAGTCATCAAAGTGTTGGTAAGATTCAAGATTAAAGTAAACGAAGCAAAAATGCACTATATACTTAGATCATATAGTGCTGGTTTCATTTAAAATTCAATCGAAAACTAAATAAAGATAGTATTAGCATAAAAAATTCAATTTAGAATTCAAATAGTATTTTTAAATAAATTTAAAATACTCTATAACTACACAAGAGTCATCCATAAAATTTATATTTATTTTAAAACAAAATTTAATTTTCGAGAAAGTTTAAAATAAAAACATTTTCCCATTATTTCAGCTTATTAAATGTCCTACCAAACACAGTACAAGACACAATTACAGGCACTCTGCAAAGAAGGGTATACAGTGTGCAATGTATGAAGCTCACACACACACACACACACACACACACACACACACACACACACACACACACACACACATGGCCTGCAATGTTGGCTGACGTCAGTGGCTCCGCATGAACAGACTGCACGCGGCATCTTTAATTAAATTTACAAATTATTTTTCTTGCAGTTAATTCTGTCAACGGCTTCGCTAACGTTGGAATGTTGAACAAATTGCAGTAACCCTACCAAAAGGCAGCTGAAGTATCTGCAGAGCGTAGAGCTTCAGTATGTACGGTACCTGATAAAATGGTGGATGCATAGACTTATGCTTCTGGCGCCGGAAAGTAGGCAACACAAGTCAGTAGGTCAGAGACAAGAAGAGCACTGACTGCAGAGGACCACGTAGAGTGTCGATGAAAGTGCCCGAAGCCCAAAGCGTGAACCAGTGCCTTAGCCAGAGCTAGAGCTCGAGCTGAGCTCTCTGAAACGTAACGGAACGCATCGCATCCGCGGCAAGAAGAGCTCGGGGGCACTTGCAAGAAGGATGAGAAATATAAGGACTAGTCAAGCCTGTTGCCACAGGCATTGCCTTTTTGTTGAGATGCTTGAGTTAACTTGGAATTTTGTTGCTTTTGGCGCTTCACCTATTAGCAGCAACGTTTTATATAAATTGTTGTTTAATTTTTGGTACAACTTTCTAGACATCGCTATGCATATTAATAAGTGCTTGTTGTCAAGTTTCATGTCTAATTGTTTTGTTAACTTTTTACGCTATAAAGTTAAAAAACTAAACTAACTTAACTTTCATCTAATTGAATTTTATATAAAATTTGCTACCGAGCAGGACAAGCAAAACTCATTGCCAACTAAAAGTGTTGGAGTTCTTTATTTTTAAATATTTTATGAAGCAGAAAATAAATTAATTATTATGTTAGTACTGAATTCTGTATGATTTATTAGTCAGTTTAAGACTTTCTCAGATTTTTAAGATAAAATTTATGCTGCTTGTTATTTTCTCCCACCCAAAGAACTCGTCTTCGACCCCCCAGGTTCATTGGCACTTTATGAGAGTCAAGCACCTCCTTACGTCTTGATTTGAACAAAGAGATTTATATATATATAAATTTATAATAGCTTGAAATTGACTTGCCATATGTTTAGACACTTTTCTTAAAATTACTATTCGCAAATAACAGGGCAAAATCAAATGTAAGTACATCTTTATACGAATTATGGAATTAAATATTCATATTGCGCATACGCCTCGTTACACTGTTGAGAAATAGCACAGTTTGATTACCAACGCGAAGCGAGAAAATTACACGCCACAATGACTGTCAACTATATAGTATACAATAATTTATAGTTCAGTTTGAACTTTTAGTTCTAGCACAAGTGAACCCATTAAATCCAAGCTCTTAGCCATATGCATGGCTCCGCTTTGGAACGGTCGTAACCCCGCTCAATTCTTGTTGTTCTTGGCCAACTACTGGCGCCCAAGTTGGGGACAGTCTTTCTTTTTTTTTTTTTATGACCCACGTTCGTGCCGTTCCTTGCCGTTGTCGGCTATTAAACGGGCAACAACTGAGGCAACAGACTGTACCTTAATTACATTGGTCGTCGCGTCTTTTCAATCAGTCGCATTTTTGTAGTCTCTGTCTTCGTCTCTAAGCCACAATGTGACTGTGGCTATGACTGCAGTAAGTGCAACGTGTCTTGGCCGTTTAAGCCACGAATCAATTCCATCGTAACTCAATTACAGGATTACGCTCCAAAAAAAATACACGAGAAAGAAAGAAAATCGCATTTCCAGCGCACGCTTTGGCCGTAAAAACTTTGATAAATGCACGAAAAGTTATCTCATACTTGATTCTTACTTTTTGCAGTTTTATTCGTATTTTTGGCACTTTTGACTATGTTGTGTTTATGTCTCGGTTCCACATAAAAAGTGACAAAAGTTGATAGTACCAAAAAAGTTTTTGTCTATCCCGCAGGAATGAATGCTCCCTGGCCAATCTAATGCTCCATAAATTTAACCTTTTTTGCCCATTACCTTCACAGCACGGTACAAAAATATATCCGAGCGCATTAAAAACAAAACTAACAACTTTTTAGCTATTTTTGTGTTTTGTGTTGCCACATTCAACTGCAAACTAATAAAAAACATTTGCAACAATAAATGAGAAATGGTATTCACAAATGCGCTGTTGCCACTTTAAGAAACTCTTTTAGACCCATTCAGTTTAAGTTATTTGTTAGAAGAAGTATAAGAGCAAACTGTTATAAAAAATTGTAATTTATGAAATTGGTTGATTTAAAAAATCAGATATTAACTAGGGAAAAGATGCAGAAATTCGTTTTAACAGACCTCTGTTAGAGTGTAGATCTATAACAGATATGGTTAATGTAAGATTTCAGACATATGTTAAATGCCTAACTCAAAGTATGTTAAGTTGACACTGTTAAGGGAAAATTTTGCTGACTTCAATGATTAACAGAAGTTTGACATGCACAACTTGGATTGTAAGCGCATGAACTTAAAATAGTTCTATTGAGTTTTGGCTTGATTTATGATTTTAAATTTATTTATTTTATACGTCTATATTTGAGTTTGGCTGCTAAAACTATAGTTTATAAAGCTATCTATACTACATGGGAAATACATCCATATTTGGCTTCAATCAATCTTTATTTTTCAGCGAAGAAATAAATTATGGCTTTTAACTAAATTTGTATATATTTTGTGAAGAGTTTTTTTTTAAATTTTTTGCTCTGTGTAAATCTGACACACATTTGGTATCCAATAAAAAAATAACTTAAATATACAACGAAGTAATCAAACTTAGTTTACTTCATAAAATCATTATACAAAGTAAAAGATTACCTTCCAAAGAATGTGGAAATAATTATTAATTTTAATAATTTTATGTAAACCCTTATTAATAACAGTATTCCTGGAAGTGTTGTAAATGATAATTAGACATTAAACAGAAATAATATAAATAATTTCGAGCTCAAAACTTTTGTTTCTGCACACGGCTTATTAACTAATACTTAGCTGAAGGGCTGATGAATAAACCATTAATAATCATAAAAACCTTTTCTTGTCATTTTGGAAACTAACATATCTTGAGTTCGGTTGTTAAGGGCATTGGAACCCTATATAAATTGATGCCGACATAAAGGACTACATACATATTGTTGAGCTGCGTTATTTTATAGCTCCCTAGGCAGCAAACTTACAGATACAACAAGCAACAACAACAGTAATAACAGCTAGTACAACAAAAACAAAAACAACAAAAACAAAAAAAAGAAACATCAACATAAAGCTTTGGAAACAGAGTTAGCCGCATTAAAGTTTGGCCCAAAACAAAAGGGCAACCCCCAAAAGCAAGAAGCTACAAAGTGAAGCTAAACAAAGGCTCGTTACCTCGACCAAATATGAGATGCTTTAATCCTTTAAGCAAACTTTTCCACTGCCTGTATATGAAATCCTTTTTCCCTTGAAGTGCTCCTAAGTATTTCGTAAATAATTTGTTGGTCACACTTTGACACACACACACGCGTACACTTAGACACACACAGACAAACAGTGGCAGTCACACACACTCCCGGAAAACTGTCGTTTAGTTATTCGAATTGGGAGACGCGACCAAGTTTTTTGGCACCTCCAAACCAGCAAATACCACGCACTTCACGGCCGGCCGCACTCAGAGACACTCGCTGGCTTATTAACACTTTACAAACTTGGCCCACGCCACTGACTCAACAGAACAGAAACCATCAACATCCTTTTCTCTTTTTATTTGTTGGCCAAGTTAAGTGCTGAGGTTGTTGCTGCCGCACGCACGTCTAAATACGAACTAAACGCAGTTGGGAGCCTGCCAAAAGGACACAGGCAAACTCTGTCGCAGTCACAGTCGCAGTCGCTGTTACTGTCGTTGTTACCGACGTTGTCGTCGCAGTCGTTGCTCTCATCGTTTTACTCCAGCCGAATAACGGGATGCTGCAACTTAAAATTACTTCTGCAGACCAAGAGAGCGAAAGATAGAGAGAGGAAGAGTGTGAGTGTGTGTGTTTGCGTGAGAGCGTAAAGCTTCATCTTTACTGAGAGTGCGTGGTGAATTTTTGTGGATACACTCAGCATAATTATGCTGGAACTATAGTAGTTTATTAATATATATTTTGGGTTAATCTTTAAAAAATAAAAATAAACAACCAATTAAAACAAATACTTTGAAATTAAGTAAGCATTAAGATGAGAGAATACAAATTTTAAATAGGAAAGATTATTGATTTTTAATAAAACACTGTAGATCAAATAAGTTTAAAATCGTTTAAAGAGACAAGACTTATATTTATTGAAAAATTGTTTCATTATTACTATTTATAATTCATTTTAAGAAGGATGGATTCTATTTTTAAAAAATGGTATTCAAAAAAATATTTTTAATAAACCAGTATCCTTTAGTCCTTCATGCACAGCTGTTGACTTATTTGTATTCCAGCACATATGTACACGTCCTGATTATTCAAGTACATATACTGCAGCCGCAGCAAATAAAATTGTAGCTGAAATCAGTTTGAAAATCAACAGATGCCAATAAGTGATTTTAATGAATCACCTTGTAGAAAGATATGAGTATATTTCTATGTAAATATGCAAGCTTTGCATAGGTGAAACAAAGATATCAACGAAAACCAATCAAAATGAACAGCACTATGACAAACAGATGGTTATTCTTATTAAAATGCTACAAGTTTTAATAAATGCGAACTGACACACACTCTGTTAACAGCATACTCGATTCTAATCAGAAGTGTTTGCATGTACATATGAGTGTTTGTCTGTGAATGAGCCTAGAGACGGAAGCGGCGGTTTTTCTCACAACACGTTTAACATGCGTCCAATCAGAGTAGATAAACATAGCTCTGTTAAATGTTAACATTGCTCCGCAGGCCAAAGTCAACAGAGTCGCAGCAGAGACGAAACAAGTGAATGTAATTAAAACGGCATACAGGTTAAACGAAGCTCACGATCACCCGCCGCTCTCTGTTACTCACTCACGCCAGCCCAGCCCAGCACACTCACGCTCTCTCTCTCTCTCTCTCACTCTCGTATGCGCGATCGTTTTTGGCAGTCGTAACTCGAAGTCGAACTGTTATCAGTAACGGACAGTCGACAGGTTGGAAGCATTGAAAAAGGGTAAAATAATAATTTTAAGTTTTAGCGCGTTTTGAATCTTCAAAAACGCCTTTGTTGCATACAATTTGAGTTAGTTGCGATTTTAACGGCGGATCGCGAGCATTTACGACGGTAACTCGAAGCGTTGAAAAAAAAAATTAACTGCCAGTCAGTGCTTCTAAAACTTTGGCGTTAACATTTAAATGTGTTTGTGCCGTTGACACCATTTTAATGTACGTCAATTAAGTTGTTATCGGTTGAATTTATCAAATCTTGTGAGATATTTGTAATCATTTCCCTAAAGCGTGATTCAAGAAAAAAATTTCACAATTTCTTGTGGATAAAGAATAATTTTATCTGTGGCTTGTCAACAGTTTGTAATCAATGGATGCGATAAAAAGTAAGAGACAGCGTCTCAACTAAGAGATACTCTGTGAAATGAGTTAAACTAGTAATTTAAATTAATTTAACAAACTAAAAATGCAGTAAAATATGTTGTTGCATATTAATTTATAAACAAAACTATTTTCGCGTTTATTTGTGACTTTAAAAATATGTAAAATTTAGCTGAAAAATTAGTTAAATATTTATGACAAATTTTGTCATCTTAGAATTATTTTGAATCCAATTGAAAGTCGTCTGTCAACAATCTAAACGTAATCTTTTTGGTAACTCCAAGCTGCAGTTCAGAAAAAAACCAGTTAACAGAGTATACGAATAGTTTGACTGAATCATACATTTATGACGTAAATAAAGAATAATTTTTGAACATAAAATATTCAAAAGAAATCAACGTATAATTTGTATTAACATAAACAAATTAATGCACGCAAAACCAGCTACAAAAACAGTTTTTTTTTTTTTTTGTTATTGTTTATAGTATTTTTTTTTTATTTTTTGTTTGTTTGTTTAGTATTTTGTTAGCATGGTATTAACAATGTGTTGGCTGTAGTTCGGCACGTAGCTTGGCTTACAATTAGTGACTACTTTGTGGCCAAGGTTCATATTATAATTATCTTTATTTCTGTGCTCTGGCATTTACGACGATCAAACATTGTAATCTCGATTACAGAGTCTCAAAAAGCTGTGCTTTTTATCGAAAGCAACTGAACCGGATTTGCAGCAGGGGCATCCCCAGAGCAGAGTCAAAAAAATACCAAACAAGATACAAAAAGCGACTGAAAATGAAACAAAACCTTGGCCATGGAAATTCCAAGAATTCTATAGGCCCAGTTAAAAGAAGACCTAAAGAAAGTCGATAAAATATTCTGAATCATTCAAATAATTGAATTAAATAATTTGTTAAGTGACATGAATTTTGTATTAAACAATTTCTTTGTTAGCAAAATTATGGAATGCGTAAGCAGCGAGGGCTTCCCCATAATTCAACCCGGAACAACACTCGCGTTCACAAAATTAGATACATCAGCACACAACACACAAACAACATTTTCACATCGTTAAGCAGCTTAAAATCTTCACCTCTTTATGGCTCTTTCGTTGACATTGCATACATTTGATTTTTTTTATATTTTTTATTTCTCAACGCAACTACACAACAAAATAAACACTCACACACACACACTGAGTGGCCAATAGACCAACAGTAAAAAATGCGGCCAAATCAAATCAAATTGAATTGTCGCAATGTGCAAATTAACGACTCTAAAAAAGTAAACTTAAAAAAAAAGAAGATAAAATGTCAACAATAAATCAAATTGAACTTCAGCTCAATAAACAAATGCACAATAAACCGTACTTAAATGTATTTAACAAAAGATTTCTGTTATGCAAGTCTTGTTCGATTAGTTTTGTGATCTCAAAATTTGCATAACTTTAGTGATTAAACAAGTAAGAAAGGCTACAGTCGAGCGAGACGACTTTAAAAGACTCTGTACTTACACTAGTGCGCATTTTACCATACAAATCTCAAATTTTCGACCGATTTGTCCTTTTGGCGCAATTGGCGAGGGGAGTAATAATGGTACCATACTGATGGAGTATCATTCCAAATTTGGTAGCTCTAGCTCTTGTAGTTAAGAAGATGCAGGTGCTCATACGGACAGACAGACAGATTAAAAGACAGACGGATATCGCTATATCGACTCGTCTGTTTATGCTGATCAAGAATATATATACTTTATGGGGTCGGAAAAGCTTTTCTGTGCCTGTTGCGCACATTTCGCTTCTGACAAACCTCATAGACCCTTCTGCCTTTTTTAGAATACGGGGTCTAAAAAGAAATGACAACAAAAAGCAGCAGTAGCACAAAATCTGAAACCTTTTATGGGCTTAAGATACAGGGTATAGATACTTTTATTATTCATGCCAACATTGTTAAAACATTACAGTTTAATGATTCTAGTAGTAATATTTATAGCTCTACTAATAATTCAAAAGGTATCTTTGCTTACAAAAGATCATTAAAAAATTCAATTAATTATAGTTTAATTTGATCATTAGTGTAGAGTGTAGTGTATTTTATAGTCTCGATTAGCGCACTCTTTCTGCTTAACTTTTATTGACTTGCTTTAAGCTTGATTGCACTTGATTTATAGTCAGTTTAACACTGACTTAATTATTGCTTCTATTGACTTACATGTTTAAATTAACGACTATATATAGTTACTCATAAAGTTAGTTATAACTATCTTTAAGATATTTTCATTATAGACCCAACACTTTAATACTTGAAACTTAACTTAACTTAACTTATTATTAAAACGGGTTTAAAAGGGCCTAGAAAGACTTTGGTAATACAGTAATACATTTAATAGTACTCGCGTACAGCTTCCTCACGCGGACAGCTCCCTTAGACGGACGAATTTCCCTTTCCCGCAGTCGACTATCTCCCTTGGGTGGACAAAAATACTGTGCGGGTAGTCACGGGAGCCAAGGGAGATTTCACTGTATAGAGGCCTAATAGATCTTATAAAATATTCAAATAGTGTGTCTTATACTTGGAAACGAAAAGTATCTATGAGATACTTAGAACTTCGTTTAGTTTAGAAGCATTTTATACTGAAAGTAACCAACAAATAACCAAAAATTAAATTTCAACAAATATTTAAGTTATGAAATTCTCTTTAAAAATGGGTTTCGAAAGGTTTTTTAAATTTACTATGGAATAATTATAAGATAAAATCATTGCTTTTGTGACATTTAACACAGACGAGTACTTTGATAAGAATCTATCAATTCGACTCCTAATGCTGATTAAGAACATATATAACTTATATGCTCGAAAATGCCTACTTATCATACTTCTATTGTTAGGTTAGGTTAATAAAATATACTTCATTAACTTAAAAGCAATTCAATGTTTTCCATTTAAAAACAGTTTATCTGCAACAATAAAATCAATTGAATTGAATTGAAGTGTAACTAAATGTCATGTAATAAATGAAAATAGCATGAGATGTTCAATTAATTCAATAAATGATCGGAAATGCCTCCCGTCAACACATATCGTGACAAAATTTAAATAAAAGATTTATTTATTTATAACTCATCATTTGTTGAAGAGTGAAAGTGTTAAAATAAAAACTAGTATGTAAAGTTCTGGTTCATTGTCTAGACAAAACTATAACTAATTGAATTCTAATAATTATCAATTTGAACTTAATTAGCATTTTCCAGAACGTCAGAGCTGTAAATAACGGTGATTTCACGTGTGCACTCAACTGAAAACTGATTCATAAAAAATACGCAACTTTTGGTAACGCCCGAACAGTTATAGATTAAATGTGAATTCCCAAAATTTAATTTAATATCATTTGTCTAACTGTTAATTACGTTGAGGAATTACCAATATTGATCATCTTTCGCTAAAATAGTGTGATTTTTTAAGACCCCGTACCCCTAAAAGAAGAGGAAGGGTCTATTGCGCTTGTCAGAAGCGAAATATGCATTACAGGGAAGTATATACATTCTTGATCAGCATCAACAGCCGAGTCGATATAGCAATGTCCAAACGTCTGAATAAACAGCTGGATCTTGGAGACTATAAGAGCTAGAGTCACCAAATTTGGAATGAAAGTCTGTCTGATTCGCGAGCAGATCAAGTTAATTTCAAATTTTTGCCGCGCCCCCTACGGCCTACGCAAACTGTAAAAAACTATTTTCACATCTCCATAACTTGGAAGTTATAAGAGCTATCGGGACCAAATATACACACTATGGGTATTGTACCATTACAACAATGCTCACCAAATTTGGTCTGGATTGGACAACTATAGCCTATAGTTTCCACAGGACAAATCGGTCAAAAATTGGTAATTTGTATGGAAAAACACGCACCTAAATGAGTACGGGGTCTTTTAGAGTCAGCTCGCTCGACTGTAACCTTTCTTACTTGTTTCAACTATAAACAATAGTCATACCAAGAAATCATTTAGCTATTAACAACAAATTGAAGAATCTTAGTGACCTACACGATAATTTATTATTAAGCTTAGACTGTTAATTAGACATTTAGTCATGATTCAAAGGCTACTAAAAAAAAATCACAAAATGTTAAGGTAAATCACCTTTAAAAGGAGAAGGAATTTATAGCCTGTAGTTGTATTTTAATTAATAAATTGAGTGTATTTTATTAAATATTATAGCTATTTATATAGTAAGCTATACAAACTATTGATTTAAGTACTCTAAGTTTATGGCTCCTTCATTAATTATTATAGCTTTAACTTTAAAAATGTAAGCAAAGTCAAGAAATTGAATTAGCTCTTCAAAATTGAAGTCTCAAATGGTCTGTTATTAAATTTTAAACATATAGCCATATATAAATGAACTGCCACTTAATTTGTAATTAGGGGAAGTGTACATAAAACTGCCTTCTTGGCCAAAACATAAATCTTTAAGTGACTTTAAGTGTTGCCAAAATAGCAAGTTGAGCAACAAACTAAGAAGCTGAAGCTAGAAAATGGCACAAAGGTTTTCCTTAACTTTATTATACTCTCTGCAAGAGAGAGTATATTGGGTTTGTGAAAAGTATGTAACAGGCAGAAGGAGGCGTGGCAGACCCCATAAAGTATATATATTCTTGATCAGCATCACAAGCCGAGTCGATATAGCCATGTCCGTCTGTCCGTCTGTCCGTCTGTCCGTCTGTCTGTCCGTCTGTCTGTCCGTCTGTCTGTCTGTCCGTATGAACAAACAGATTTCAGAGATGGTAACAGCTACAAGTTTGAATTTAGTCACAATCGACTCGATATTAAGTCAGTCAATACAAGAATCTTTTTTTTTTCGATGCCACGCCCCATTCGCCCACAATGAGCAAAAAACTAGACACACCTCGTAAAAAATTGATGTTTTAGGCGAATATCTCAGTAACTATGGCACTTAGGAACACCCATTTTGGTACGCAGGTTCCTAGAGACGGCACAATTGTATTGTCATCAAAAATTTTGGACTGCCACGCCCCCTTTTCCCACAAGAAATAAAATAATTTGCAAACTTCAATGCCGATTTTAAGGCTTATTTTCTTATCGTACAGTATTGTTATTTCACATTCGTTTGAAGACAAAATATGTTAAACTATCCTGAAAGTTGCATCTAAATCGGACAATAAACAAAAGAGCTAGACATGTAAGAAAGTTGATAATTGAACGCAATGCCAATGCATGTGTGCAAGCGAGACAGAAACATACAAACATGTGAGCGAACGTTTTCGCTGCTTGCTAGCGGCAGCGCTGCCCGCGAATGCTGGCTGTGCCAACCAATTGTGTATGTATTACATATACACACATACATATGTGCGTGCATTCTTATAATGTCAAATGTGTATGTGTGTGTATGCATACAAACAGATGTTTTTGTTTCAACGTGTTTTGTTGCAAGTATCAATTGATATACCCAGCTACCGATTTTAATAAAATGATCGGAAATAAAATGCAGAGAGTATTCTACGGTCGGGCGTGCTCGACTGTACTTTTCTTTCTTGTTTTTTATGTTTCCTTGTGTGTGTTTATGATTTTTTTTTTTTTTTTTTTTTTTTTTTTTTTGAATGAAGAATTCTTGATCCAATTTTTATGTTTGCTCTGCTGTTTTTGCTTTTCATAATTTATGCGCCGCTTCCCTGTTACAAGACTGTTGTGTGAATAGGCCCTGGCCTTCATTTTCATCTGTCCATCCACCAGTTGCCAGTTACAGCTTCCGAGTCCGTCTACGTCTACGTCTCCGTCTCCGACTACGGGTCTTTCTCCGCCTCAAGCGTTCGTTGATGTACGTGACTGTTGGTCCTACATGCGTGTGTGTGTGTTTGTTTCTGTGTGTGTGTGTGTGTGTGTGTGTGTGTGTGTGTGTGTGTGTGTGTGTGTGTGTGTTTTGAAGAACAGAGTGCTAATTAATTAAATTTGTACGTGCGTTGCGTGTGGGCCAAGTTAACTTGCTGGCCATGTGCTGATAGAGCCTATCATTTAGATCCGGAACCAGCGGGGACATATGGGCAATACTCGCATTAACAGCCAACCGTAAATCATACTTAAATAAAAATACAATCTATGTTTGTTTCATCTGCGGACACCCAATGTACCAATGTCAACAATATATATATAAATATATATATATACAGCTGGATAAAGGGCTAAAAGTCCTACGCGCATTTTGGCCAAGTTACAGACAAACGAAATTACTACAGAGTTAAATAATGTTGGGATAAAATTAAAGAGTTCAGAAATAAACAATTCTTCAACTTTAATAATCAAAAGTTTTTTTAAGTTATTTTAAAATTAAATTTAATAATTTATGTAATTAAACACATTTCTCAATAATTATTTTGAAAATTAAAACAGTTCCCACATATTAGCAAAATGTTATTAAATCCCCAGCTGTGAATATAGACATCAATATTAAAAGCCATAATTAAAAAAGTTTTACAATCAAACTAATTAATTGAAAATCCAATAAATAATACATAAACTAATTATAACTCAATTTGCTTTTGATCTATACTAATTTCCAACAATTTCAGTCTAATTTACAGTCAATGGAAAATAAAACAAAATAAAGAAAAACAAACAACAATTAAAGCGTAAATTTCCGCCAACAATTTTTCAAGCGACCAAAGCAAAACAATAAAAGTAATAACCATCAGGAAAATAAAGCGTCAACCATAATTATGACAAAATGAGCAGAACAACAACAACAACGACAACAGCAACGACAACCGCAAGACAACAAAAGTTTATCAAGAGCAATCACAACATGGAGAGCAACAATAAATTGCCAAAAGCTTGCAGGCTAACAGCACCATTGCTGTTAATCTACATTGGTCTGCTGTTGAATTGCCACTCAACAGAGGCCAGTGGCATTCAAACTGTAGGAGAGCCAGCAGGTGAGTTGAGATTTGGCATGGAAGTGCTACATTTTGTACAAGTTAACAAATTATGTATATTAATTCAATAAAAGTCATTAAGAAATGCAGCTTAATTAACTTAAGCTGCTCTGTCAGCTCCACTGCAGCTGCTTAACTGGGTAAGAAGTTTCTGCAGCGCTGCTATATTAGGCCGCTCGCTGTTAATTATTGTGCAAGGTACTTAACATAGCTCATCTATTAGCATAACGACGGCAGTGTCCCACATACTGTTAAAGGCACAGCAGCAGTTGAGCTGTTGACTTAACATCCTTCTGCTATTATAGTTCTGAGCGCTTACTGTTAAGCTTGTACCGCTCTGTTACTACTCTGTCAAACTGCAGTTCAACAAGTGTAATTGACCCTTGCATTATTAGCATACATTTCCTCTATGCTAAACAGTAGCCAGCAAACTTTTAACAATATTACCAACAGTAAAATTGTTAGCCAGCACAATGAGGTATCATCTCTATTATAAGCCAAGCAAATTCATAATTATTTCGCGTGTGAAAAAAATGAGTTAGCAATTAACAGTTTCAGCTGGTGACCTTGACCAACATGGACTGTGGCCTGACTTAGCATAAATTGTAAATTATAAACAATGTAAATATAATGACTGCTTGAGCCGATCAACAGCTTAAAATAACCGAAACTACAAATTTTTGCGTAAGTAGTTACGTACTTAAAATAATAACTATTAAATCAATGAGCTAGCATACAAATAATATTAATGACCATAAAGAGGCAGTGAATTTATGAACATCGATTGTCAATAATAAAAAACGGCACTCAATAAGCCAGGCTAAAAGCATGATTTTGTTGCCAAAATTATGTAAATACTTCATTTATATGCCAAACAATTGCCGTTATTCAAAAGGCTGGAAAGTCTATACAGTATATATGTATATGTAAATTTGCTTGTTAGCCAGGCTAAGAGTAGTTCTGACTTACTTTCAGCTCAGCAATTATATATGTTACTTATTGTTTATTTTATTTTTTTTAAGTTTGTTAAAGTTTAATATATTACTAACAACAGTTATCAATAATTTATGAAACGAGCTGCATCGACAGTGAGATACCCTTTATGTAGTTTTTTTCAAATGTTTTAACTTTTTGATAATTTTTCTTTTTTTTAATTGTTGAAGGCCATAAAAATCCAATCATACCGACAATCTTTTCTTGTTCTGTTAACTTTATAATACCCTAAATAAGTTGTTGAGTTAAGGGTGTTTAAAGCAGTGCAGTAGGTACGTGCTTATCAGGGATTGTGAATCATTAAATCCTGATATCATGTGCGGCTGTAAATTTAATGATTCTCTAATGAACAAATACTTATTTAATGGCATAACTGGTTGCGAAATTAATGTACAAAATTAATTAAATTTTATTATGTACTACTCAGCACACAGGTTTTCAGCATTAATTATTGTCTTTTAAAATAAAAATTTTGTTTAAAGTCGAAAATATTATTAATATATAATAAGAATTATTTTTTGTTTATTAATTAAAATTCATTATTTATTAATAATTTTTTTTTGTCATTGTTTATTTAAGTCAAGTGGTTTTTATACCCGTTTTTATTGCTTTATTGAACCAGATGCGGCTTCTTTGTTGAAATGATTACACATTCATTATACCCTATAGTGAGAGAACAGATTATGGCTGATAACAAAATATTTACATAAACCAGAAAATAGTAAATTAGATCATATATTTGCTAACAAATAGTTATAAATGTGTTCTAAATTCAAGTGTGACCAAAATTACAGGGTATTGTGAAGCTGTTAAACAATTTATTTAGTCGCGCTAAGCTGTCGAACTTGGTTCAAAAACCTCTACAAACAATTAACACGTGTATTGTACAATAACATATAAATTATTACTAATCATAGGTTTTAAATGTGTGTGTATAAAATAAGTACTGTGACAGTAAGTTATAAATAAAAGTGAATTTAGAAGTTTAAGGCCAAAACTGAATAACAATTAAAATTATTATCGCTTTTTATCTCTATGTACTTTAAGCTTTTCTACAAAAACAATTACGATCATTTAATTCAGCAAAAAACACTCAAGCACGTGCACAAACCTTTTTAACTCACTGTAAATATATAAACAGCTGCTTCGAAATTGAGTGTAAAGTTGTCTTCATATTTAAATGTCGGAAGTAAAATATTTGTTGGATCTTCATTTTCCATTTCGTCACCATTCATCACCGGACGCTTTCTGAGCCGCGACATGTTCGCTCGTTTAACCTTTTCTCCAAAAACTAAACTCACTCCGCTTTAACAACTCTCTGCAGCAGAGACTCTTCTCTTCATTGTGTACTCACACACATTCTCGCTCACGTACATATGTTGCAGTTTTTATTCTTGTCTCGCTCTAACTTACTGTCGCGCTCAAACTGCTTCACACAGTTAGACTGCTTGACGTCTGCCAGTTTAGGATAACTGTATTAGGAGAGAAACGAATGGAACTGAGACAATGGCTGTCGTATAGAAACACGCATTATTGCGAATTAGATTTTATTCGTTCTTCTTCAGCTTCTTATTCTTTAAACACATGTATAAATTAAACCAGATATTCAACAATTAATTCTTTGGTTACCTTAAAAAGCTGATTGCTGTGTAACTTAAAGTATAATAGCAAAAGGGACTACACTTAAACATTTTTTTATACCAAATTAATAAAAACAATTTTATTTATTTTATTCTTTTTAAAGGCAGCACATACTGTGAGTACCAGGAGCAAAATCAAACCCATCGAAAGGAACAAGGAGCCGTTTGGTTTGATCCCAAGGATAATTGTTTGGTCTACAGTTGTGCTGCAGGAGTCGGATCAAAGCCACAGGCTCACATAGTCGTAACTCAAATAGATTGCAGTGAATTCTACTGCGATGTGGTGAGTAATCAATAGAATTAATAATTGTTTTAAATATAGTACTTAATTTACCAATATTATTTAGTTTGCCTAACACCCTAAATTACAGAGTAATTTGCTATCTAGTGTACTCTACTCTTGCTTTTACTAGTTTATAAATCATCTCCTGTTTTACAGGGTACCGAACTGCGCAAAACCCCCGATAGTTGCTGCGGCGAGTGCGTGCGCACACACTGTCAGCACAACAATACCCTGTACGCAGTGGGGGAGTCATGGCACAATGATGCCGACTGCACTCTGCTCGAGTGCAATCGTCTGGACAATGGTGAGATTACCATTGACAGCTACAAGCGCAATTGTCGTCCCATTGATCCAAATTGTCCCACATGGCGGATTGAGCGTAACAATTGTTGTGCCGTCTGTCGCCCATTGGCCACGTCTCGAGTTGAGCAATTGGATGATTTGGATGTTACAAAGGATATTTGGACAGCGGAATGGTATCGGCAGCATCCGTGTGTGCGGGACTGTCAAGTGGATGCGGCACCCATGACATGTCACTACACGTTTGTGGTCGAATGGTATCAGACCTTCTCGAAAGCCTGTTTCGATTGTCCACTGAATCTTACGGATTGCTCACGACCACACTGCATCCTGGGCGATGGTCTGCAGCGTAGCATAACAGTAGTGAATCGCATGATGCCGGGTCCGGCAATTGAGGTGTGCGAAGGTGATCAAATTGTGGTCGATGTGAAGAACAACCTGCTGGGCGAGAGTACCACAATCCATTGGCATGGACTGCATCAAAAAAAGACACCCTACATGGATGGTGTACCACACATCACCCAGTGTCCTATTCCACCCCATGCCACGTTCCGTTATAGTTTTACGGCGGATAATTCGGGCACACATTTCTGGCACTCACATACGGGCATGCAGCGTGGCGATGGCGTCTTTGGTTCCATGATCATAAGACGGCCGAAAAGTTCCGATCCCCATGGCGGTCTCTATGACTTTGATCTCAGCGAACATGTGCTGGTTGTGCAGGATTGGATTCATGAGCCGGGTGCCAATATCTTTGCCTTCCACCACCATTCGAGTGGCGACAATAAGCCCCATAACATACTTATCAATGGGCGTGGTCGGTACTATAATCGTATTTGGGCGGACATGAAGCGCCAGCATCGTATGGCAACTGAGGCGCCACAAACACCGATAGTATTAAAGAAATTGATGGACAATGGGAATACCCTGAATGCAAGTGCAGTGCAGAGTCGCGTGAAGAGCGAGGAACTGACGAGCAACAACTCAGGTAAGATGAGCTTAAGTTAAGTTATCCTAGAAGTCGAAGCTTTTTAAAAACTTGCTAGAAATGCGACCTATATTTTAGTAGATCTTTAATTAAACAGGAAGGCTACAGTCGAGCGAGCCGACTGTAAAAGACCCCGTACTCATTATAGTGTGCGTTTTAATATACAAATAAGCAATTTGTGACGGAGTTGTCTTATGGGAGCTATAGGATATAGTTGTCTGATCCGAACCATATTTGGTGAGAATAGTTATAATGGTACCATATACAAAATGTGTGAATATGGTTGCAATCGCACTACTAAAACAACATGTCTCCATACAAATCAACAGTTTTCGACCGATTTGTCCTATGGGAGCTACAGACAATAGTTGTTCGATCCGAATCAAACTTGCTGAAGGTAGCATACATATAATGTGTAAATTTGGTCCCAATAGCTTTAGTCGCTTTCAAGTTATGATAGTGTAAAATGAAATGGAAAGGGCGGTGGAAGGGGCGTGGCAGAAATTAGAAATAAACTTGATCTGTCTGTCATATAGACGTACTTTTATTCCAAATTTGGTGGCTGTAGCTCTTGTAGTCTAGATGTTCATACGGATAGACAGACGGACGGACGGACAGCTGAACATCGCTATATCGTCTCGACTGTTGATGCTGATCAAGTATTTATATACTTTGCGGGGTTGGCTATCCCTCCTTCTGCTGTTACGCTCAATTCGCTTCTGACAAACCTAATAGTCCCCTCTACTCTTTTTTAGAGTTCGGGGTCTAATAAAATAAATCTTTTCTGGAAAGTAACTCATTTTAATTCATTGCTATTCATATGTCTTTTCAGCTGTTAAAGTAACCACTTTATTGCCAATGCCGCAGCAAAGTGCAAAGACAAAGATGCAGTCGAGTGAGTCACGAGTGTCCCAGTTACCCAATGCGAATAGCTCCGGGTCAATGACCGATTCAACGGTACACTCACGCAAGCGTCGAGCCAATCTGCATACGATTCCATTGGAACAGATACCACATCAGGTGTATCATGTGCGAAGGGGTTTCAGGTATCGCTTTCGCATTGTGAACGCCGAGTATCTCAATTGTCCGATTGTTGTATCTGTGGATAATCATACGTTGACAGCGATCAATTCAGATGGCTATGATATAGAGGCCATGGAGGTGGGATCCATTGTAACATATTCGGGAGAACGTTTTGATTTCGTGCTCAATGCCAATCAGGAAGTGGATAACTATTGGCTGCGTCTCAAGGGATTGATGGATTGCAGTGATCGCTTTACCTCAGCCTTCCAGGTGGCCATACTGCGCTACGAAGGTGCTCCGGATGTGGAACCAGGTGCAAAGTTGGGCTATGATCATAATGCCACAGGCATTGAATTGAATGTAATGAATCGTGGTCCAGGATATACGGATACCAAGACCGTTGCGGAAATGAGAGCTTTGCCCATTTACGACAAAGTCTCGGGAATTGATCATGATACCCTAAAGCCCGAGGCAGATTATAAATTCTTTGTGTACTATGATTTCTATCGCAAGGATAATCCAGAATTCCATCATGGTGATTTCTATGGCATGGACTCGAATGTTACACAAACCAATCGTCTTTACACACCACAATTGAATCACATTTCCCTAAAGTTTCCATCGATGGCGCTGCTGCCGCAACGTAATCAGTTTTCCGATGAGCTTTTCTGCAATGAAACGACCCTGGCTGATCAGGGTATCAATTGCCGGGAAGAGTTCTGCAAGTGCCATCATGTGATTCAGGTACCACACAATGCAGTTGTCGAGTTGATCATTGTGGACGAGGGATTCACATTCTATGCAAATCATCCGTTCCATCTACACGGCAATGCCTTCCGAGTCGTGGGTCTCGAGCGACTCGGCGAGAATGTCACCATCGAAATGGTAAGTGGGGAATGGAAATGGGAAAGTAAAGTAGTACTTAAATATGGGATTACAAATCTTGGTTTTACCCCCTACAGGTCAAGCAATTGGATCAGTTCAAGCTACTCAAGCGCAACTTGGTTAATCCTCCAGTTAAGGACACGGTAACTGTACCCGATGGTGGCTATACAATCATACGCTTTGAGGCCTATAATCCCGGCTATTGGCTCTTCCATTGTCACATCGAATTCCATGCGGAAATCGGCATGGCTCTAGTCTTCAAAGTGGGTGACAATGATCAGATGGTTCCTGTGCCACGAAACTTCCCCACCTGTGGAGATTATGTGCCTGGATCTCAAGCAGATATGGATACCTCCACGACAGCTACTCAGGGAAGTATGCCGACATCACCGACACCTACGACAGGTGCATCCTCGCGAGTTCTCGTATCGAACTTACCTCCAATGTGCCTTATTATAAGCTATATCTTACTGTTCCGCTGAAATCGGTAATACTTACACTAACTATCATGACACTAGTTCAAGTTTCAGTCACTTTAAGGCGAAGTTTTAGTTACATCTATTTAAAGTTGTTTTTTGTTTTACTATATATGATTTATGGTATATATATTTCATTATATACCCATTAATCTTCTAAGCGTATTATTGCGATCATCTTTATATGTGGCTCTTTCTTAGCTTAGTTTCATTTTAATTTAAACATAAACATCTGTGATTGTCTATAACATTTCAGTAGCATTTAAGCAACGTTTGTAAATAAATTATACAATTATTTAATTATATAATAAATTGGTAGTTTTCTTTTAACAAATTTGAATTTAGGATACAGTTTTCTGATCCGAACCAAAGCTTGTGAGGGTAGTTATACTGGTAAAATATTTATTATATATGTTTATATGTTTAGTTGCCATCGGTCAAGTTGAACTACCTGTCTTCAAAGAAATCACCAATCGATCGATTTGTCCTATGGGAGCTATAGACTATAGTTGTCCGATCCGGATTAAACTTGGGGAGGATAGTTATAATGTTACTGTACACATTATATGGGACTTTAGTTGCCATCGCTCAACTTAAACTACATGTCTTCATACAAGTCGCCAATTTTCGACCGATTTGTCCTAAGGGAGCTATCGACTATAGTTGTCCGATCCGGATTAAAGTTGGGGACGATAGTTATAATGTTACTATACACATAACATGGGGCTTTAGATGCCATCGCTCAACTAAACCTAAATGTCTTCAAACAAATCGCCAATTTTCAACCGATTTGTCCTGTAGAAGCTATAGGCTATAGTTGTCCGATCCGGATCAAACTTGGGGAGGATAGTTATAATGTTACTATACACATTATATGGAACTTTAGTTGCCATCTCTCAACTTAAACTACATGGCTTCATACAAATCGCCAATTTTCAACCGATTTGTCCTATAGAAGCTATAGGCCCGTTCCATAAGCTACTATCGTGTAGAACATTCTTGTCTAAATTTCAAATGAATCAGACTTGTAGTATGCTGATTTGATGCAGTTCTATGCATATTTCGAATATTGTTATATAAATGGGATGAGATCTAGGTACGGTTAGCTACAGTGATAACAAATATGGCGAAACAGGCAACGACCTGGAGAGCAGTCTTATCTGGCGAAAGGCAAAACAAAACAAAGGAAAATGCATCAAGTCTAGCCAAGACAATGGGAACCTTGACAGTGACCTCGAGGGGATTACCGATAACTGCAACTGCAGCTCAATGGGAGGCATATAAAAGACGATGTTGTCCAAGGTAATTTGGTCAGTGAATAGCTTGCAAAGATGTGCGATTGGACGAACAAGAATGTGGTGTTTGCCGGAGGCTTTAGTGGCATCGGATTCCAGATGATGCACCAACTGATGCAACGGGAGAAGCTCAAGATGTTGGGCATTATGCATCGCATGGAGAATATGGAGATGATGAAGAAACTTCAGGCCGAGAATCCCAATGTTAAAGTTGTGTTTATGCAAATGAATTTGATGGATAAGGTATCCATGGAGCAGACCATGAAGAAAATGGGGCAGACAATGGGACACATTGATGTGCTGGTTAACTGCGAGGATGTGCTGCTCGACAAGGATGTGGAGACTACAATTGGCATCAATTTGGTAAGCTTTCGAAGCCAAAATTCAGGGAATCATCTTAATCTCATTCATTTGACTTAGACTGCCATGATCCAAGTGACCATGTTGGCCATGCCCTTCATGGACAAGACCCAAATGGGTAACGGTGGCGTCGTCATGAACATGTCATCTGTCTATGGTTTGGAGCCAGCACCAGCTTTTGCTGTTTATGCCGCTGCCAAGCATGGAGTTGTGGGCTTCACTCGTTCCATGGGCGATAAGCATATCTATCAAAAGACAGGTGTCATCTTCATGACGGTGTGTCCAGGACTGACCAACACCGAAATGATGATGAACTTGCGCGACAATGTCACCTGGCATCATTCTGAGCAGCTGGTTGAGGCCATCGAGAGCGCCAAACGCCAGACACCAGAGGAGGCAGCCATGCAGGTCATCAAGGCCATGGAAACGATGCAGAACGGCAGCATGTGGATCGTTGACATGGGTCAGCTGAAGGAAGCAAAACCTCAGATGCACTGGCAAATGTAGAAAACTGAAATCTGTAACAGAAACAGCAAATGTTAAATAATTTAACAAGAAATTCAATTAAACATTTAAATTGAGATACAAAATACTTAACATGAGTTTTAATTTGGGATGGGAATTTGAATAGAATTTTTAATATAACATAACGAGTATACTTTAAAGAAGTAGCGATATAACTATGAAAGTTGCTTCATTCAAAATATATTATAAACATTATTTAGCGTAACATAGCATCAAAAAACTATTAAACTTAACTATTCCAATAATAAATTTATGGTTCTTTGATCAATTTTTAAACCTGTTTACATTAACGCTTTTTCCTCAGTTGATTTGTAGCAATTTATATAACTATTTATATAATATATTTAGTTATAGTTTTTATTAGCGAGGATATATTTATATATGCTCCATATAAGAGCAATGTTAACTTAGTTTCTACTCAGATTCAATGTATTATATACCTGAGCATTGGTTCATTTTATACTTTTCTTAAGTACTATATAGAATGTTATGTTAACTTATGTTTTCTGTTCAAAAATGCTTTTAAGATCAACAGATCTGAGTCAGTTCTTTGGTGTAATCTTTTAACTCTTTTAAATGCTTAACATTATCTTTATATAGTTTGGCAATAGATTGATATTTTATATACTTTCCAAAGTAAACTCTCTTACATTTTAAATATCTTTAAAGGATTAACAAATTTGAGTCTATATATACACTGTTTTGGAACGTTTTCTTGAATCTTTTAGAAGATAATCAAGTCTATGTAGAACACAACTTTGCGGCGTTGTATTATATCTTATATAAGTTAATATAGTTGTTAATAAACTGTCATATTTTATACTTTTATAAAGTGTCATGTCTTACATTAGAAACATTCTTAAATGTTAAACATATTCGAGTCTATATAGACAGTACTTTGGTGCATTGATTTGAATCTTTTAGATGTTAAGTAATAGTTAACAATTATAGTTTGTACTAGCACAATTAATAGTTTTAATCACATTTGCCGTTCTTAATCATTTCGGATAGACGTTCCTCAAATTGTTTCTCTGTGTATGGTTGATTCAGACGCCAGAGTTCATCTAGTAGCTCTGCCTGACAACGACCCACGTTCATCATGCCACGCCAGTCTGCTCCATATTTGGGCTCCTTCTGATCCTCCAAGGGTACATGAAGGGGCGGCAGGGTGCAGTTATAGTGACGCTTATCCGCACGTCGAGTGCGATACACTCCATTGATTTTCCTGCAGATATAGCACTCGAAGCGATGGAATAGGGACTGTTCATCAGTTTGCTGATTGATACCGACGCTATAACTACGTGTGATTAGATGATTCAATAGCTTCTGATTGTCGATGGCCTGACGACGCTTCACCTTGTGCTCCAAGTAGGACATATACTCAGTGGCATTGTCACCCAATTGATTCAAGAACGTAGCCAACTCACGAGCATTGCGAAAGTCTTCAATATAAATAGCAGATTTATTTTTGGGCTGCCAATCCTGTAAAGCAATGAATTGAGTACAATTTATACAGGGTTAATAAAGTCTGTGCTACTCACGCGTATGCTGGGTGAGCCAAAATAAATGGGTATTACGCCAGCCATCAGTGGACGCCAAAACTTTTCGGTAATATAGTCCTCACAGATGCCATTCTCAATGGCAATCATAAACTTGTAGTGCGCCAGAAAGTGCAGCAATTCCGGTGAATACAGATTGTTCAGATAGTCTTTTTGGAGGCTACAAAAATATCAAAGAGTTTATATTATAAAGATATTGAAGTTATAGAAAAATATATTGAATAAAAGAGATTAGTAATTAATAGGTTTATTGAGCTAACCTAACCAAATATTTGATAACAAAGAAAAATACAGTCCAGCTCGCCCGACCGTAGAATACTCTCTGCATTTTATTACATTTACATACATATACATATGACATATGTATGCATGTATATGTAACACTCATAACATTAGTCGGCGCGGCCAGAATTCGCGAGCAGCGCTGCTAGTATTCGTGAGCAGCGCTGCCTGTGTCCACGAGCAGCGCTGCCGCTACACATGCAGCGTAAGCATTCGTTCATATGTTTGTCTGTTTCTGTCTCGCTTGCACACATAGAACATTTAGTTCAGAATCACTGTAATTTTTCCTACATCTTCAATACGAAGAGAACTATCTTTATAAAAAGTCTTATTCATTCGAGTTGGAGTAAACTCAAAGTCTCACCTCTCGGGCAGATCACGATTGTGCAGACAGGCGCCATAGGAGTCCACCTGCATGTACTTCATCAGCTCACGCACATAATCCTCCCGCCCGGACATGGTGTTGCAATCGGATTGCAGGAATACCACTGATGCCAAGCCACCGTTAAACTGAAAGGCTTGCTTGCTTGAGTGGGACACATGGTAGTCCAGTTGGGTAAGATCGCTGGCCTGGGGCAGATACTGTGTGGTCAGTGGCATATCGCTATAACGACTGAACGTGGACGTGTAGTTGAAGTGCTGCAGAAACTCATCGTATGGCACAAAGGGCACATTGCGTGGTGACTCCTCGTGCAGCATTGCCCACAGATGTTTGTCCAGACGCGGCATGGGAAACTCATGAGGTTTCATATTGGAGGCATAGAAAAGTATAACCTGCAAAAAAGCGAATAAACATTATTGCATTGAACTAATGCCCCGACAGAGGGTAAGCACTGCCTATAACACCCCCTCTGTCAGGGTATTGTAATCTTTAGCAGCCGGAAATTAACATCCGAACGAACCAGAGATTCGGATTGACGTTGGCGATTGTTGGTGACGCGGCATTTACTGAATCCACATTGCCGTGTCTCGTCGTACTTCCAGTGCATGTCATTCGTCCACCAGAGCAGCTCGGGCGCATAGTTCTTAATGTTATCCTTTTCACTCTGCGTTAGATACCAGTAAATTATGAATACTGAGCACAGCCAAATTAGCGATAGCAGCAACAACCGCAAGCGACGATTTCGCCACGGACGCATTGTTTGTTGCCGTCTCTTTTCTGTTCTCTTTATCGCTGCACTAAACTCTTTCAATTTGTTTAGAAAACTCAAGCATTGCTCAATTCAAATGACCGCGCGCGACAATTTTGTTAGCCACCGAAACTGCGGCTGTTTTCGTTTTGCTGTAGTTCTTGCAGTGCTGTAAATCGTTTTTAGTTTTAAGGCAGTCCCGCTACGAGATAATAAGACGTCAGCTGGTATGTCAAGCTGGCTGTTAAGTAACAGTAGCAGATGTTAATGTTAATGTTAATAACCAGCAGCTTTGTGTGTGAAGGTAAGATGTATTAACGAATAAAAGTATGTAATATAAAAACAGTTTGTATATCATCTAGAAAAAGTTACTGGAAGTACATCATATAATTTACATCATATTTGGTATTAAATAAAATGATGTCCGCTTGTACTTCTGTGTTCCTCAGAGGTCTTAAGAGCAACAATCGCTAATTTTAACATGACAGTCCATCTCAAATAACAGTTAACAATTAATTAACACTAGTGAACTGCTCAACTGAACTGCTGAGTTCCCAAAATGTTTGGAAATTAATAGTTTGTGACGTCACTCTGTCGTTCCGTGCATCAGGCAATCATTAAGTTCATCTGAGCGTGTACTGCCTTCCCAGCACTTCTTAACGTTGTTCAACACTACAGCACATCATCATATTATTGTTTCGTTTGCATTTGCTCAATTTAAGCTAAAATCGACAACAAAATCAAAGTAAATATGTTATAACTAACTTTTAAACAATTAATTAAAGCGCGTGAAACGGGTGAAAAGGTCGAAAATGCCAAATAAATGCTTAATGGAAACTAAAAGAAGCAAAAACAAATATTGACATAACACGTCAACGTTTGCGGCGAGAATTCAACGACGATAGCAAAAGTAAAACTTTAACTTGAATTATACAGGAGCGCCTAGTCATAACTAAAGTAACTTAGCAATAAATTTATATATATATAAAGATATATGTATATGTATGCATGAGAGTTTTGATAATAAATTTGGCACAACGCACAGTTCAAAGAACGAGAAGCATGTGTTATGGCAGCAGCAACAACAACAGCAGCAGCAACAACAGCAAAAACAAAAACAGCAACAACAACAACACTGGAAAATGAGACACCGGTGGATAGAAAACAATTTGTGAATTCTTCCAACTGCAATAATATTATTAACACACCCAGCTGGCAAAGCTGCTACTACTGCACACGTGAGAGTTTTAAAAATGTTAACGAGTTTGTCGCGTGAGTAAATTTATTTGAGTATTTATTACGGGTTAACAGTAAGTTAACATATGCTCTAATTGTTATTCTCTTTTCTGCTGTAGTCACTTGCGTAGCCGCCACTGTACACGCGAGGGTGGATCCTTTGTGTGTCGCTATGGCTTTAATGGTGTGTGTGCCTCTCTGCCGCTGGACGGTGTCTCCGATCGCGACTATGACGCACATGTCGCTAAATACCATGTGAATCAACAGACCCGAGAGCTGCCGCCCGAATGGGGCGTCTATTCAGCTGCTCAGAACTTGCCCGCTGTGCTCAACGATCCGCAGCGTGGAAAGCAAAGCAATTTATTCACCAAGAAATGGGGAGAGCATTTTGTGGAACGTGTACAGATTCCAGGTGAGTCAGCGGGTAGTGGAGTTGTATCTCATATTAAAAGTGAACGAAGGAACTTTCCTTCCTACGCCTTTTTTAAAAGTATCTTTAAGTTTCTTATCCATCGTTTATTCATCGATTCTTTTCGATTGCAGGTACTCCCCGTCTGCCCGACATCACGCACGCCGACTTTGCCGTCTACCTGGGCAGCATAGGAAAGCGTTATCGCTGGCACGAGCGCCGTCAGCAGCAGCAACAACAACAACAGCAGCAACAACTGACGCCCACAACAACAACGACAACAACACCTGAGCATTTGGGTACGGTGCCTGTGCCGGAGATATTTCTAAAATCACAGCTGCAACTGCATCACGCTGCCACCTTTGCCCAAGTCTTTCCCGGCTACATGAAGACGCAAAATGAAAGGGAAACGGAAGCGACGGAAACGGAAACAGCTACGGAAATGGATTCAACGCGACTGCAGCGTCAGCAAATGGGCAGACAATTACAGGAGCAGCTGTCGCACTATCTGGATATAGTGGAGGTGAAGATAGCCCAACAAGTGTCACAGAAATCCGGTGCATTCTTCCATGCGATGACCACCCAACATGCCATACTCGCTGAAATGCAGCTGGCAGCGGAACAAGTGCGTCAACTGCGCTCAGCTCTGGCACAGTTGCATGGTAGCGCCGTTGTGGACAGCTTTAGAGTGATGCGATATGCCCAGCGGCGACAGCACTACGCCACAACGCTGGACAAGCTGCGGCTGATGGCCACTGTGCACAAGACACAGCCGATGCTGCAACTGCTGCTGGGCACACAGGATTATGTGGCTGCATTGGATTTGATCAGTACCACACAGGAGATTCTATCCGCTGAATTGCTGGGTGTGCATTGCTTTAAGCATTTACCCATGCAGCTGGGCGAAATGGAGAAATTGATTGATAAGATGTTAACAACGGAGTTTGAACGTTATGCGGCAACAGATCTTAATCGTCCACTGTTGGATGGAGCTCTAGAGACGGATAGCGTTTGTGCCGAGGAGGATAAACTGGTGGCCATTGTGATGGGTCTGCTGCGCAAGCAGAACTTTAGCTTTGTCCAGAGCTATCAGCAGGAGGCCATTGCCACCATTAGAGCCATCATTAAACAGCTGCTCATCGAGTTGCTCTCCCGGGGAGACCACGAGCTGTGCCTCACGGGAGCAGGTGAGCAGTCACTGGACCTCACGCTCACCGAATGGCTGGCTATGCTGCAGCGTGCCAGTCAAGCGCTGGGTTCAGTGCTGGAGCGGATTAGAGCTGTCGTCTCGATCATGCAGCAAACAGCAGATGCAGCTGCCGCTGGAAGCAGTTGTCCCCAGGAGCACACTGTGAATCTTATTGATGCCGAGGCCTTTTTGAGTGCTGCCCACCATGAGCAGCTCACAGCTCAACTGCAGCAGCTGCTCCAGGCTGTGTGTCACTATTGTCACGAGCGTTGCGCCAACATTGTATCACCACAGAGCCTGGAACGCTGTGCGGCGACTGAACAGGAGCTGCTGCAGTTGTCGCAGATTGTCGAGGAGTTTGGCGAGACGACGCAAAGTATTTGCGGTGTGGCCAGTGTGCCGCTGCAGCTCGCGTTGAAGGTGCAGGCCTCACGCTATGCCCAACGCTTCCATGCGGAGCACAAGCAAAAGCTGGCGTTGCTCTTGGATCAGGAGCGTTGGCGTCAGGTAGACATACCGCAGGAATACCAGCGGATTATTGATCGCATGACAGCCGGAGATTATGCCAAGCAGTCACCACTGGATGCCACGTCGTTGCCTTTGGGTCAAAATGGGGGCGGTAATGTAGGTAATCCTGTACTACTGCTGGAGGGCAAACAACCCTTCGCCTTGGTCAGTGTCGCTCTGCTGCTTATCCAAATGCTGTATGAGTACGGTGGTAGTGCCCAGAGACTACCACTGCTCTCTAGCTATCATGCACGAAATGTGGTGGACTTACTGCGTTGCTTCAACTCCCGTAGCTGTCAGCTCATCATTGGAGCGGGAGCAATGCGTGTTGCTGGTCTGAAGACCATAACCAGCACGAATTTGGCGCTCGTCTCGCGTGCTCTGCAGTTGGTCATGTTTTTGTTGCCTCGGCTGAGAGAACACTTTGAGAGCATGAGCGGGTACGAGGCCATCGAACGGGATTACCAAGGACATGTCAAGGAGATCGAGCACAAGATCCATGGCATTGTCTCAGAGCGTGTGACGGCCCAATTGGATGCCTGGGATGCACGTCCTCCGATTCCATCGCAAGCATTTCGACACATTTCACGGCATTTGGTTAAATTGCATGAGGCGATTGCGGGTGTGTTGCCGGAGGCACAGATCCATGAGATCTACGGCGTAGTGCATCGGAATTTCAAGGATAAACTGCGGGAACAGCTGCTCAGACTCAATATCTATAACAATGGTGGACCACAGCATGGTGTGGTCACCTCTGAGTTGACATTTTACATGGAAACGCTACGTACGCTGAAGGCTCTGCCTCCCGCCCACTTGGACAATGGTATTCTCGAGCACATCTGGCTTTACTGAGCGCGGTATTATCCTCCACTCTCTACCCTCCTCCCTCACCCCCTCTTCCCCTGTTTGCAAATGGGATTTTAAAAATCTTTTTATTAGCAAAACTGCAAAAATCGGTTTTAGTTTATTGTCTGCGTTTGTCCCGTCCTCGTTTTGGTCAACTTTTTATTATTTGTCTAAGCGTAATTAAAAAAAAAAAAAAAAATAAAACAATTTTGTACTTTTGCAATTGTATATTATATTATTATTATTAATTTTATATTATTATATTATGCAACTATTATGTTCCATCGTTATTAACAATTAAGCGAATCGTCGTTAAAGACAACTGATTAAAAAGCGACATGATAACTATAAAAATTGAGTTTTAATTATTGGGAATTAAAAAAAAAAATAACTAAAATTAATAAAAGTATTTAAATATTATATATTTATGGGTTAAAAACACTGGAGATAAAAAGTCTAAGAAGTTAGGCCAATTTTCAGTACTTAAACTTTAAACTATTGTTTCAAAAGAAAATACATATATCTATAGATATTATACTCTCTGCAAGAGTATACTGGGTTTGTGAAAAGTATGTAACAGGCAGAAGGAAGCTTGGCATACCCCATAAAGTATATATGTTCTTGATATGAGTCGATATAGCCATGTCTGTCTGTCTGTCCGTATGAACAAACAGATCCCAGCGATGGTAAGAGCTACAAGATCGAATTTAGTCAGTATCTACTTCAGATCTAGTAAGTCAATACAAGCATCTATAAGCAAGAGAGCAACGCATATGGGCAAGCGAGACAGAATCATACCAACATGTGAGCGAACGTTTACGCTGCATGTGTAGCGGCAGCGCTGCTCGCGGACACTGGCTCAGCCGACCAATGCATTGGTGTATGTATAACATATACACACATACATAAGCATGTGCCAAATGTATATGTATGTGCAATTGATATACCCGAATACCGATTTTATTAAAATAGTCGGGAATAAGGTTCAGAGTATTATAAGATTGGGCATGCTTGACTGTACTTCTCTTTCTCGTTAAATCAGCTATTTATTTAACTATTCAATTAAACATTAAGCTACATTAAACTAAATATTTTAAAACTAACAGATTGACAAATAGACTGCTTATTCCGAACATTAATAAAAAATGACAAAACACAAAAATATATAAATAAAAACTCGATACAAAAATAATAATACTTAACATACGTTTTTAGCGCTTAAACTAATTAACTAAACTAAATCTTTTTTTTGCTTAAAATAAGTCAAAGTCTTCATCAAAGGAAATCGGCAAAGGAAGCGAGGAATCATCTAGAATATCGGAAAAATTATCTTCAGAATCATCAGCATTATTACTAAATTTTAGTGGTTCGAGTTTAGAATCCACCGAGTCCAAATCCTCATAAACAATGACGTCATTGTCAACAGATTCCTGCTCGAAATCGCCAGATTGATTTAATAGTTTCTCTATAAGATCATCGCTAAGCAGAGGTTCTGACCATTTGTGGGATTTAGCTATAATTAAATTAATAAGAATTTTTTAGTTCTTTAAAAATAAATAAATTTTCAAACTCACATTTGTGGCAATTTTTTAAACACTTTTTGCTGGGAAAGTCCATAAAATCGAAGAGATCGAAACTGTCCTTGGGATCAGCTGATCTGGCGTATAGATCATGGGCGGCAGTTGTCCCCGCTTGAATTGTTGCTGGCCCCCTTGCAAACCCGTCGCTAACGTGCGACGTCTCTTTCTGAATTTGCTTGCGATGTAGTTTTTGCAGCGTTTCCTTGCAAAGAGAAAATTTTGGCGCGCAATTTATGGGCCACATTTGATTGGCGCTCTTAAAGGGCGTTATGTTTGATTTGTTGTTGTACATAACATTGTCCAGTTTGCTTAACACGCTCTTCTTCGCCGACGCCGTGTCGCTCAACATAACTTTCCTGTTAGATCTTGGAATAACTGTAAAAAACGCAAAAGAAATTTAGCATTTAATTTAATGAGGCCAGCAAAGCATAATATTTACCTTGAGCTCCCATATTTTCATCGTCCATCCAAATTTGTGCCATTGTGCTCGTTTGCTTTGGCTAAATAATTGCTTAGCGCACACTTATTATTATTAATTTAAATAAATCGCATAAAAATGCCAAGATGTTTGATTTTGTACAATTTGTTCAGGGCTGACTGAGTTTTATAGTGTGACCGTTTTCAGTTAAGCGCAAATAACCAAAATGCGAAACATTAGAGCGTCTATAATTAAACTCTATAGGCTCTCAAATTCACATATTCATATATTTTATATTTATTATAAATTTTTATATTTTAAGCTACATAGTATTTACATGCTTTTATAGATTAATTAATTATCACAGCTGCATTCGGTCACAGCGTGCAGCTTTTGTCTGTAAACATAACAACAAAATGTCAATAGGATAAGAACAGAAAACGGTGAATAATTTAACAGCGACTGTTAACTTAACATAGGGTGAGGGTAAACTCGTTGTTGTCATGATTCTCTCTTGAGTCCAAAAATATCCATTGAACGTGTCGGACGTGCGTCGGTGTGGAAAAATCCTCGAAGAAGCCGTGGGTGACTCGTCGATGCGTCGCGTGTTTGTGTTTGTGTTGGTTCTCAAAATTAATGGAAAATAGCCAATCAAATACCCAAAATTATGATAGTGCAACGTAAATCTTAGCAATTGCTGTGCTCGCAACTTCCAAAATTTACAAAATCAACAGCCGAAAAGTGTGAGTGCCAATTGCAAGACAAAATGGCTGCATTTCAACGCATTTAATGCGCGCACAAAAACAACAAAAGCAAGAGAACAACGTACACAAAGCATAAGCAAACATGTAAGTATGCGACAGTGTGTGTGCATGTACAGACATGATTTTGTGCTTCTATGCGCGCGTGTGTTTGTGTGAGAAATATAAGCAATGAATAAAAGCGGCATAACATAACAACAATTAATAAACACTACTAAACTTGTGAAATGCAAATGATATTTTAAAACAAATACCAATATCACACCTATAATGTGTTACTAAAAATGTTTGTTTATAACGGCTGATGTTAATTGTATAAGTATAAGTGTGTGTGTTGATTACTTGTTTATTTGGTCTCAGCAACAATAACAAAATTCAAGCGCATTACGAGCACTCAACCACAACAACAACATAAAAATTCTATGCAATTTCAATGAGTATGCGCTCTCCTTGTATGTTACTCTCTCTCCCTCATTCGCTTCATAATTCTCGCTGCTTGTGCGCGCGCGCTCAAACTGTTAGTTTGAGTGAGTTAATGTTATGTGTTGAGTGTTTTATTTAATGTTTCTATGTTTTGTACTCACATCCAACTGTGAAAGTGGATGGAGAATGGGTGGTAATTGTGTGTATTGTTTTTGTTCTTCTTGTTCGTAATTATAAAATATTTAAACCGTATTTGTTTGCTGTACAAAATACATACACCTATGTATGGAAATATGCTCAACGTTATGTTGCTATCTCTTTCATACCAAACGTTGAGCTAACCACTTGAGACCAACAAGAACAACAACAACACACACAAGCAACAGCTGCTGCATTCACAAACACTCCGCTTACTTCTTCTTCTTTTTTCTTTTACGTTTCTTACTTCACAGCTCTGCCCCAACGCAACAATAACGACAAACAGCAACAATAATAATAATAAAACAAATATTTTAAATTGTGAATTTCGTTTGTAATTTTTTTTTTCCATTTTTCTTTTCAATTATGTTTTACACGCGCGCGAAAAAGTAAAAAATAAGTAAAGCTGTAAAAAGTAATGCATAAAAATCGTAAATCATAATACATAGAAAATTTATATAGTGTACGTGACGGGTGTAAAAAAAAGTAAATAAAAAAAGAAAAAAAATAATAAAATCAAGAAAAAATCATAAAAAATAATATAATTTAAAATAGTGGCAAGTCGTGCGTGCAAAATAAAATATAAAAAAAAATAAAGAAGTGTGTAAAATTTTATGGTCGCTTTGGGTGCGATTTAGTAAATCTTAAAAGCCATGTCTTAAGTGCAAAATAGTTACAGTCAGTAGTCGAATAGATCGGATCAATGTAAAGAAATAACAACAACAAATACAACGCCATCATCTAGTAAATCAACTGCCACAAAATTCGTGTTCAACAACAACAACAACAGCAACAACTACAGTTTAAGCTTAAAGTAAAAGCTTTACTTGGAGGTTTTTAGGCATTTCGACACGTTGGATTCCAGTTACAAATAATGTCATCAACATGTGGATTAAATATGGTTTTCATGTCGATCATTTTCATTATCATCGTAAATGGTGAGTAAAGTGAATCAAAACTAACTTACGATTAGTCATAAGATTAACCAATAGTATGCAATTAGACTAATTGATTAGTGACTGTTATAAAAAAACATTTAATTTTTTAAGACTTCAGTTTATCAGGTGTTGTATTCTCCTCTGTAGATTTCGCAATAGCGAATTCTCATTTGCTTTCTCACCTCAAATGACTCATTTTGCGGTTGTTGATTCAGCTAAATTTCAAAAAGTTTCAATTTCACACACAGAGCGCTCTTTTGTTGAGCTAAAACTTATAAATAATGTATATAAACATATATAAGTTAACACACACATATTCGTTAGATAATTAACTGTTTGTGTATGTATTGGTTTCAATATAAAAAATAAGTCACAACTGGTTCTTAGACCAGTCTAGACCTTGACACCTGTGAACTAACCAGCTTAAGCTATTGTTACACTTAAAAGCGGTATTTAAACCTAATACTATTACAATTCAATGTTTAACTTTGCTGTTTACATGACTTGTATATGTAGTTAAACTTTAGTTGCTACGGAGTTGTTTTTTTTTTTATTTATTTTAACTGATCATATCTTAAGAATTTTGCTACAGATAAAAAATCTACAAACAGTTTCAAGTTTGTTTTAAGGCTAAAAATAAATCTTGATAACAGAAAATGTGTTAGAATACGGGTAAAAATAAATAAATATAAAGCTGTTAATTAAAAACTGAAAATTTGTGCAGTTAATTTTGTTAAAATTATTAACAACATTAAATATTGAGTGAACTTTATTTTTAATGCAAGCATTAAAATATTAAACATATTTTTTTTGAACTGTTAATATAGTTTATTTTAATTCGTATGTTTTTATTGATAAATATCGATTAACAAATTTTGTCTTTGAATTATCTAAATTTTAAATGATTTTTAATTTATGCACAAATTATTGCGAATTTACTTTTTATTAGAAAATAATTTGTTTTACTAATTTTACTTTCAACTTTTAATTAGAAAACTATTTGTTTATGATTGTTTAAAAAATTTTGCTTACTCTAATAATTTTTTAATATTATTTCTTTTAATATTCTTTTGATTATGGCAAATTAAATTCAATCAGACTAAGCAGAATGGCACCACCCGTCCCCAAAAGCCCTCCTAAAATGTCATGTAAAGCTACCCAAACAAACCAAATCCCTTCTCATAAATCTCTTTTGCTTTGCACAAACAAACACACACTCAAAGACACTCACACACACAGACACACAGCCATTCACACAAAAGTAAGTAAAGCGATTAAATGCAGTCGCAAAGAAGGCAAAGCGAACAAAGAACAATGCCAAATAATTAGGAAAGTGGGTACTAAAATTATAAGAGTAACTCCACCCACAACCACACTCCCTCCCCCACAATCCCTCCACCAAATCCAAACCTCCATACAGTTCCCATTTTAGCCCCGCCCCCTGTTTAGCTACGCCTCTGCCACAGCGTGCGTAATTATTTTTGTTGTACACTCGCGTTGCTTTTATGAAAATGTTAACTTAATTTCTGCATGATTGAGCATTTATTTCAATGTTATTGTCTATGGGTCTTGGCCATTATATGTAATGTCCTCTACGTTCTACGTTCTGTAACTGCTTATTGTTCATTTCGAATTGTTTGTTTTTGTTGGTTGTTGTGTTCACTGTCAAGTGCCGTGTGGGTGTTGCTGTAATAATAAAGTTATCTTTTGTGTATAATTAGAAATCCTTTGAGCTACTTTTATTTATAGCCATGAAATTTAACAATTTGAGTAGTAAAAATGTTTATGGAATGTAAGGCTTGGATAAATTGTTGTTAACAAAAGCTTAAATAGATAAAAGTTAACTGTTAAAACTACACAACGAATTATATAATATCTTAAATAGCTTTGGAAGTTAGGAAATTTATATATAACTGAATTTAGAAATATTTATTAAATAATTAGGCTTCAAACAAGTTTTTTTTCAACAATTTTTATTGCCAAATGAAGCAAAAATTATTAATAAATATAAGTTTTTAAATTGTTTAACTTTAATATACCTAAAAAATGTTCTAAAATTTAGCATAATGCTAATAAAGTAATTAAATTTTGCCCAAATTTGGTAACTAATAAACTAACAAAATACGTTTTTAGCTTTTTAGCTTAATTAAAGTGAGAATCAAGTCAAAAACAAAGGGCAGGAAACAAAACCCTCGAGAAAGATATTTGTATATCTAAACCAAGTTGGCATTATAGTGTATATATATATATATATATAAGTGTATGTGGAGCACTACAAGAACCCCCAAAATACTAAATAAATTATGTAGTGTGGCAATTAAAAGCCACTTCCCTTAATTTGTTGGCCAAGCATTACAAAATACGGGCGGTTAGTCGCCAACCAAACGGACAACAACTACTCAGCTAATTAGCAGTGTGTAGCAAAAACAACAACAACAACTACTACTAGGGAAACAACAACAACAACAAGAGCGGGAGAAACATTTGTAAAGCATGTAAAAACCGGTTAATCCACTCTTTTGCCGGCTAATCTAAAAAAAAGCTAAAGAAAATTTCGCATTGTGAACGAAATGTTTTTGTTTTTATATCCAGTACATATGTATGAGTGTGTGTGTGTGTGTGTGTATAGTGTATTTTTTCTTTTTAACTTGAATCGAGCAAGAGGTCAACGTCTTGAATATCGGCGTCTGTACAAAGATATATGGCTGTATGTGTATGGGTGTCTGTGTGTGTGTAAGTGTGCGCCGATAATCACAAAACTATATATAAGAACATGCTGAGCAACAGATACAGATACTGATACAGCTACAGCAACAAATGTTGGCAGATACAGATACAAAGTAGACAGCGTCCGGCAGTGTCATCTCTCTTGCTCTCTCTGCCTCTCTCTTTTCAACTTATCTGGCATCTGGCTGCGCCTACGTTTTGTGCCTTCAATCTTGACCAAGTGACCACAACGGAAGCGCAACAAATACAATACGTAAATACAGCAAGAGCAACAGTTTCAGATACAGATACATTACAAACATATCTGCATACATGTAGGCAAGCATGTGTGTGTGTGTGTGTGTTTGAGTGTGAGTGTATGTGTGTATACTTCACCAAAGCAAAAAATACTTGTTTTACTTATCAGACTGCTTCCACTTTGTGTTGTCTTCTTTCTTCTCTTTCTCTTTTTTCTCTTTTTTGTTTTCTTTGGTTTTGTTTTTGTCATTGAGTTCTGAGTTGAACTTTCTTCTTCTTCTTCTTCTTCCGCTGCAGAGTATGAGTCATACGAGCTGCATACTGAATCGGATTATTTATTGGTTTTTGCAGTATCTTTCAGTCTTAAGTCCTTTATAATAATTATCAGCAAATGAACAATCGCAAAGAAATTCTCAAACAAAAGCTTATCAAAGTGAGCAATCGATTTTAATCGATTTTTAATATCAGAAAATGCAACTTTTATTATTTATTTTATGTATATTTATTTATAAGTATTTTTAAAGTGTTTTTCCTTGAATTTTCCTACCATGCAGAATATGCTTTCTTTAATTTTCTTTTATTTTTATAGACTTGGTAAGCACTTAAGTCTCACTTGTCAGCAGTTAAAGTGACCATGGAGAACATTTAATTAAATTCCATCTAACTACAAACTGAAACTTTATATCATTTATAAATAGAATATTGAATAGTTATTAATAAAAAGTAAAAATTTAATTACATAAATAAATAATTCGCACAATGTCTAATCAATTCAGAAGCTCTGTTAATATGTTAAACAATTTACAATTATAAACAAAAGTAAATCGAATAGTTGTTGTTTTCTCTCCCTCTCTTTCTCTTTCCCCCTCTTTTGTTTATAATAATAATAACAAATTAATGCGCTTTTTGTAATCAAACGTTTTAATGAATAAACTTGCAAGTGACATGATTTATAATTATTTTTGTTATTCTGCATAAATTAAAATATACATTGAAAAAAAAAAAAAATAAGTTAAAAAAATGTTATGTAATCACAATCACAAATTTGACAAACAATTCAATAATCAACATTTTTGTTGTGCAAAATAAATAATTAATTAATGTGTATTAAATTTCCAGCATTTTGTGTAGTTGTTTAATTAATAATTTAATTTAAATTAATAATAATAAATACTGAGAACATAAAAGTTATAAAACCTATAAATATTTTTAAAGTAATGCCTAGGAAATATATAAAAATTTTATAGTGTGGTTTAATAAACTATAAAATTTTATGCTTAAGATTGTTTTGCGTTTGGCATACCCTATGCGGCTGCCAGCTGGGTATATAAATTGTGTATATTTTAATTAATAGATTGTTAGTTCTTCACCTCAATGCAATGTGAACTTGCAATCACTTGTAGATACATTGAGCATTCGTCATGCAAGCTCAAGTTTGTGTTTCACTAATTGCCTTAAACTACACACAGTCACACACACACAGTCATACACACACACGCACACACATACACAAATTTATATCTTAATAAAATATGAGCTGCCGTTCAGAGCGCTACAAAACCTCATGGGAAATCTTGAAACTCAGCTGCTGTTTGCTACAAATTTGTTGTATTTGATAAGCAGCTGGCATTTATATACATATATAAAAAATAAACATATTTATATATAAATATATGTACACATATATATTTATATTCATTATTAGCGATATGAGCTTTAAGCTGACAATTTGTCATAAATCGCAATGTGGGGAATTCAGCCCAAGTTCTCTACGCTTGTAAAACAGAGATACAAACTCTGACCGTTTCTACTTCTTCTTCTTCTTCTTTTTTGTTTTATTTGCAGTACGTGTCCAAAGTGTAGCAAACAAACAGATGGACAGACAGACAAACAAATAAACAAATTCAGCGCCCACTGTCATTGGCACACGCCCACTTTGAGGCACAATTTTTTGTTGTTGCTGTTTTTGTCGTTTTGTTTTGTTCGTTTCGATTGGATTCGATTCGATTCGATTTCCACGTATGATTGACTGCTATGCGAAGCTATTTGTTTTGTATCTGACAGATACATGCGCATCTAGCTGCAAATGTGTTACAGTCAGCACTCGAAATGCAATGCCAGTTGACATGTATTGTGCTACACCTGACACACATACCTCGAAGAACACTACCCAACTCCCCTACCACACACACACGCACACACCCAGTATGTTTTGTATATAGATACTTCTTTCAGTTATCTGTGAAATACTTTACTGATAAATCCTTTAAGCTTGCCTGCATGTGTCAAGCGCAAGGATACTTCACAATTGATGAGTAGCTTTAATAAAAGGGCGTGACTTGTTGTAAATAGCTCTGACACGCCCTCCCCTTCCCCCCATGTGGGCGCGGTATCTGTGCGGGGCAGAACTTACACGTGTGCGTCGTTATTGTGACAGGTAACATGGATAGAACGTTGCGATATAAACGCCAGCAAACTCCCCAAATTGCAATATTCGCTCTACGACAGAAAGATCCCATTTCCAACAGGAAAGCAAAAAAAGAAAAACCGAAAAAAAAAAATAAATAAATAAATAAAAAACCAAATTTGAAATGTGATATTTTCATTTTATTGTTTGTCGTTTATAAAACAACAAAAAAAAGGGGAAAATTTTCCGCGTTGCTTTGGTTATCCCAGCAATTGTATCTGCGTTAAGTGTCACCGGATGCGTAACTGTGGTTACTTCAATCTATCTTGACAGTGGATTCAATAAAAAAAAATTGCAAAGAAAATGTCTTGAAAGCCTTATAAATAACACATATGTTTTCAAACGTTTTAAGATCAAAATTTTTAATAAAGTCTTCAGAATTTTTGTTGTTTAAATTAAAGAATAAACTTTTTTCCACATGAAATCCTTTTTAATGTAGAAAAGTCTCAATTTCCTTCATGGTTATAATTGCATTTCTAAATTTTGCAATAAATTTCTTAAAAATTTCCTAAAATTTTTCTCTTTTCTTGAGAATAAAAAATCTTTGCTTAGTTTTAAAGAAATTTTCAGTTGCATTTAAATTTTATTCTTTTGCACTTTGTCAAGTATATTTTTGTTAACATTTAATTTAAATGGAAAACAGCATAAGGTGACATTTGTGCAATGCAATTTTAGCACATAAAAAATGTTTTTATCATGGAAAGTATTTTTCTTCAAAAATTTTCATTTATATTTCTATTTGAAAGTTTCAAGTTTGTCATTTCATTAGATGCCAAGGTAAACAAACTGAATTCGTTGAGTATTTTGATATGAAAATAGCTCTAGTTTAATAATATGCCCGCTAGATGGCGTTGTGGTTATGTGTCGAGTATTTTTATTTGAAGTTTTGAAAATGACTTAATTTGATGGTGTGGAAAATGTGGTAAAGGTTTACACTTTGATCATATTACACAATCTGCTATGGGAATAAATATGCATGTGTTGGGTGCGAGTGCGAGTGTGTGTGTGTGCATGTGTGTATCTATGTTTACGCTATGTAATTCAATAAGGAAACCCAAGTTGCTAACTAAAAATGCGCCTAAATTAGCTTTTATGTGCAAATTATGCCGGCTCATTATGCCAAATGACCGAAATAACAATCAAAGTGCCTTACATACTGCAAAGCACACACAAACACACACACACTCGCACATGGGGAGAATGAAAAAATTTAATTAAATTATTAAAGCAACGCGCGGTAAGCCACAGACAGGCAGATAAACAAATAAACAACACCAAGACAGAAAAGACAAACAGACAAAAAGAAGAACAGACAGACGGACAGACAGACAAAAGGCATAAAACTTTTGCCAGAATGCGAAATGGAGAAAGAGATAGGAAGAGAGGGAGAGGGAGTGGAATAAAGAGCAGGCCAAAAGGGGGAACAAATAATGAAAGTCAAGTCGAGTTACGAGCCAAAACACAAACAAACATCGGACATTCTGAAGCTGCAGATACATTATGCACAGAGACTCTCAGATACGAATGTGAAGAGATGCCGGAAAAATTCAAGAAATAAAAGAAATGGGTTCTACACACCCAAAAGCTTTGGCAATTAACGACTACTAGATACGCTTTAAGGCATTCAATATTTACTTTTGTTTTAACTACTTTATTTGGCATTGACTGACACGCCCTCGGTAAAGGTCGTCTCTAACAAATTAGAGGGTATCATTTGGCATTCAGGTGCAGACAGCTGTTCAGTGACATTCATTTAACACACACACTCACACAACACACGGCCAAATTATGTGCATTTATTTTGTTAGCACTCGTAGATACATTTTGTTTGCCCCCAAGATACATGCTCCCAAAGGTGAGTTTGTGTGTGTGTGTGTTTGTGTGAACATCTTTTTTTTTGTTTTAGCTGAAAGAGCAAGCATTAATAAATGTATTTCATTTTCATTTTAGTCAAACTGGCGCCAAATAGTTTCACGTGCAGTCAGCAAAACTTTTGTTCCATCAACAAACACAAAAAGAAAGCTGAAAATACAAAAAACGAAAAAAAGAATAAGAAGAGAAAGAAATTACTTTTCAATGTATCTTCCAGTTGCTTGTGTATCTTTAACTTTAAGCCAAGGCTTTTAGTGGCAAATGCCCTTCAATTTGAAGGGTGTACAGATAACTACAGAGAGCTAAGGTCGTTCAAAGATTTTTAAATGGCTTCTAAGAAGAGTTGGAAATATCAGTTCACTGTACTATAAGTAGAAGTAATTTGTATATAGATAATAGATTTAAGCTTTAGGTTAGGTTAGGTTAGGTTTAGCCGGATGTCCTCTTGGGACGCACCATAGACCAGTTATGGCCCTTAGGCAACCGGTCAGGGAAGTCAGGAGAATTTAAGCTTTAAGTATCTCTCAAAAAGTATGTATCTTTTATAACACTAGAATTATTACTGAAAAATCGATTTAAACTAATTTCTTATGAGTTTTTAAGCGTTTCACAACACTGGTATCTCTTGCTATACTACTATACTATACTATACTATACTATACTAAACTATACTATACTATACTATACTATACTATATTATACTATACTATACTATACTATACTATACTACTTAACATTAGTTTTATACAACTTCATATAACAACTCTCCTTTTTTCTAAGAAGAGCATTCAATATTCGTATTAAATTTGCATTTAGCGACATTTCTTTGCACGCAATTTTGGTGCTGCTTCTTTTTGGCTGCCACTTCATTGTTCTGCCCGTTGCCTTTATGCGTTTCTCTCTTCACTTTTCCGACTGTCTCGCAGTTTTCTTATTCTTACCGGATGAGAGGGTAGTAAAAGGGGATGGAGGCACTGGGTGGGGGAGGGCGGGGGAGAGTTTCGTTTCTGGAATTTTTGCTTTTATTTTTATTGTGTCTGCGAAGGAGTCGACGACTTTCGGTGCTGCGCACTTTTTTGAGACACTGTGTGGCTGTGGCTGCGTTTGTTGTCTGCAACTGTGTGGCAAAGTTTATTTTCATTAGTTTTAATGCTGCTCATTATGCTCATGGGTCGATGTTGTCAGGGATGGAGACAAATGCCTGTCTGTCTCTCTGTGGTGCCGTGTCTAGTAGTAACTGTATCTGTAGCTGAGAATCGGTGTCGCTGTATCTATATTCGTATCTGTCTGTCGCTTCCCCTTGTGTGTGAATAGCACAGAAAACTGATTGCTGTGAATAATTGTTGTTGTCGTTATTGTTGTTGTTTTTGTTGTTACTATTGTCATGACAGTTTCAATCTCAATACCAAAACTCTGACAACAACAAATATATGTTACATTTGTGCTGAAATATTTTGTATAAACGCACAAATTTCGGCCATCCAAAAAGCCAATTTGCATTGTTATCTGTGTGGGAAGTTTGAGTTTATGGCCAACAAGTTAAGCCAATATCAATGAAAATAGCTCATAAGTGTAGTAAAGACTAACATTGTTAAATTTATTTTATAGAAAAACATTATTCTGTAGTTTTAGTAACAATTTTTAAAGAAAAAGTATTTATTTTTAATACTATACTTATAATAATTAATTTCCTTGAAACTTTCATAACTTTACAACACTATTTTGGAACCATTGAACCCAGTAGTGACGACCTAAACAAATTTCTAATTATTTTACTTAAAGCTAATTAATTTGTTGTCTCTGCTTCAGTTCCTAATCTCATTATTTCTATTAGCAAATGTCTCAATTTAATAAAATATTTCATCTTTAGGTCATCTTAATAGCAACAGTTTTCCAAGGGAATGAGGTTGGGCTGAAAAGTAACTGAAGATACATTTCAGACGACTGAAAATGTTCACTTGATTTGCATAAAATTGATTAACGAGACGCAATCAAGCGCGTGAAACCCTTTTAAAAAAGAAGAAAATGGGGGTTAAAGACAGTAAAATTTATTAAGTTTCCTTTTCGACTGTGGAAATTCATTCCACTGTGCTGCTTCTACTCCTTTTTACTGGTTTTTCCACAAACTGATTAAATCAGCTGTTACGGCAAATTGACCACGATACGGAATGTGTTGACTGAAATTTCATTCTTATGAAATTTTACTTAGCAAGACACTTGTGTTATGACCAAGTTATAAATTTGTTGGGTGTCAAGTGTTAAGATTTGAAATGTGAACAAGAGACAGGAAGTGACGGAGACAGAGACAGAGACTGACAGAGAGAGAGAGGGAGAGAGTGAGAGGGAGATGGCGAGAGTCCCATGTGTCATGGTGCGTTCGTGTGTGGCTTAAATGCTCAGAACAATGTGTGCGCATATGCGTTCCATGTGCCAACTGCCAAGGCCCTGAAAACGCGGTCTTAATATCATTTTCCAGCTACCCTTCAAACATTCGAGGTTTTTCCCATTGCTAACGTTCTTTCGTCTTTGTTGTTGTTGTTGTTGTTGTCTGTGGTTTCGTATTTCCGGTTTTTCGTGGAAATCCAAGTCAATGACAGCAGCAGCGCAGCCAATGGTAATTAGTGAAATTACACAGTGAATGCGAAAAGTTCACGCACATGTTTCAATAAATTGTATTTAAATTTAATACCCTAGAAGCAGTAGAAATACACTTTTTATATCAGCTTTACTTAACTATATATTTACAGGGTATCCTTAGGTCATACCCAACTAGACCATTCTTTTTTTCTATTTGTCTTGCTCACTGTCAACTACTCGCTTTGTTGTGCATACATTTATTCCCATTTAAATATTTATATTTACATTTCGTTGGATTTTAAAAATATTTTTCATCGCATGCATTTTTGATATTTACATTTATTCATCTATCGACAGTTGAGTTTACGCTGCTTTTTTAGACCTCGTACTCTAAAAAAGAGTAGAGGGGTCTATTAGTTTTGTCTGAAGCGAAATGTGCGTAACAGGTAGGAGGAGGCTTTTTCGACCCCATAAAGTACATATATTCTTGATCAGCATCAACAGCCGAGAAGATATAGCGATGTCCGTCTGTCTGTCTGTCCGTCCGTATGAACACCTGGATCTTCTAAACTACTAGAGCTAGAGCTACCAAATTTGGAATGAAAGTCCGTCTGCTTCGCGAGCAGATCAAGCTTATTTCAAATCTTTGCCATGCCCCCTACCGTCCCCGCAAATTGTAAAAACAATTTTCACATCACCATAACTTGAAAACGACTAGAGCTAGATAAACCAAATTCACACATTATGTGTATGGTACCACTATAACTATCCTCATTAAGTTTGGTCCGGATCGGACTACTATAGCCTATAGCTCTCATAGGAGTAATCGGCCGAAGATTGCTGATTTGTATAGAAAAACTTGCACTCGAAGCAGTACGGGGTGTTTTACAGTCGTCTTGCTCGACTGTAGCCTTTTTTAATAGTTTTTTGTGAAATAATAATTTTTACTTATTTTTTTTTGGGATACTTCTATTTGTGTATGGAATTAAGTAGCAACGTGGAATCCACAGTGTTGGCTTCATATATATTTGTTTATGCATTGCAATAAATTCACGTGTATATTTTTCAGCGTGCACTTAAATAAATAAATGTAGAGGGTATTAAGTAAATAAAATATGATCGCTTGTGTGTAATAAACTTGTACAACATTTTTGAACTGACACATAAGTCGAACTAACCTTATCAGTTGTGGAATTATGCGAGATTAGACTAGTCATGTAATATGTATTTAAAAAAATTGTATTTTAAAATTGATTGAAATTAAGTTTTTCATCGTTTTGTTTAATTTACATGTCTGCAATTGTTTTTATTGCCAATAAAGTCAATGATTAAAAAGTTAGTGCTTTTGGGGACAAATCCAACGTTGAAATGTAAATTCAGTCAAATCGGATTTCACCCCTTAACTCGCTTTACAAACAAAACATTTGGGTTGAAAAAAATCGTAGGGATTGAATTAAATAGGCACTGGAAAAAGAAAAGCGTTGGAAAACAATATATGTCCACTAAAAAATAAGAGAGAGAGAGAAGTGAGGGAGAGAGAACCGCTCACTTGCTCAAACGCAGCCGGAAAATCATTTTCCTTTGTTTGCTTTTCTCGATTTCTGTCGTTTTTTCTCCATTTTTATGCGAAAGATATTCAACATAAAATATTTGGTCAAAACGATTACCAAACAATTGTGGGCCAACAACAACAGGGCCATAAAGTCCAACCAGATGCACGCTTCAGTTCATTTAAATGTGATTTATATGCCACACACACAGAGAGAGGGTGTCAAATCTGAGAACCCAAACGAACCGAATCGCATAGTAACTGACTAACTGAGTAACTCACTTAACTGACTGACATTTCCTGTAAAAAGTGCGTGGCATCACCATCATCATCATTAAAATGATTAAAATCAAGCAAACACCAACAAAATGAACAGGAAAATGTTGCAACTTTTGTTGTGAAACACTTTTAGTTATATTTATATATAAATTGTTTAAGAATATAGTTAATACAAGTAGTTCATAAAATCTATTAGCTTAATTTCTTATATACGATTTCCCCTCAGTTAAACTTTCATTTAGATTTTAAGCTATAAATTAATCAGACTGTTCAAATCCGAACTATTTTCAACTTGAAGTTTTCTTTAACTTTTCCTTCATTTTCCTTTCTGATTTGCTGTCTGATTTAATATACGATTTCTATGATTTTCATGTCTTAGAAGTTTTTCAATTTTACTTTCTCTGAGAGACGATGTTGACCAAGCATTTCAAGGGTTCCGGTCAGCATTATTTGTTTTTTTTTACGTAGTTCATGACCCAAAATGTTAGTCAAGCCTGAAAATTATCATGAATCTGATTTGCTTGTGGCTATGATTTTCATTTTCCATTTTTTTTTTATTTTCTCGCTCTGCTCGAGCGCGTTGCCATGGTTTTCAAAAAAAAAAAAAAAAAAATTATTTTGTCTGCTTGTGCAGTAAGTTTCTTTTTATTATGGTATGCTAGAAATTTAAGCATACCCTGTACACGTGCATTAAAATAAAAATGAAAGTGTAGTGAAAATCTATTAATAAATTTTCAGTGGAAACCCGAACTAAGTTCTAGTTTCAACAAGTAACAAGTGTTATGAGCTTTTGGAGATAGAGAAAAGTATATAAATTCTTGATTCAAATGCATATCTAAGTAGATATAGCCATTTTCGACTGTTAGCCATTTAGCCAATGGTTCAATGGTTAGCCCTGGGTTAACAAACCTTACAACAATATTTTTTTTTTTAGATTCTAAGCTTTTTTCAGTGACAAATGTTCCATTTAATTGGCATAAATCATACGAAATCGCCTATAAGGGGTAGTAGATATAGCTATTTGAATGATTTACTTTACTTTTAATACCGTTCGAGTTCAGTACACAAAGCTATACTTAAGTAACGGGTATTTCTGATTCGAGAGAGCTTTTTTCATATCTTTGCTGTTTATAAGGCAATTATGTGTGTTTCTAGTTGCCTCTCTATCTCACTGTTACTCTCCCTCTCTCTCTCACTCTTCCTCTCTCTGTCTGCTTGTCTGTCGTGAGCTTTGAGCATTTTGCCATCATGAAAACTTAATTGAATTATGCCTTTGTTTTCTGCAATATCAGAATGAAACGACTCAATACATATAGTAGGCTCAAGTGTGTGCTCCCAAAAACACAAAAAAAAAAATAAAACAAAACAAAAAAAACGTTTGTTTCACTGTGCCAGTCATGCTTATGGTGGCATTTTGTTCTCATTGTTGCTTTTGTTGTTTGGGTCACAAAATTTCAAGTGGCTGTTACTAAAATACATATAGACATTTATACATATACATACATATATGTATATCAATTTATGTGGGCTATTTAAGGGTTACATTTTTGGGGTAGGTTTCACACAAATCCCAAAGGGGTTGCAAATGATTTATAATTCATTTTTTTTTGTGGTTACTCTGAAAAGCATAAAATAAAAAATTATTGTAGGCAGCTAATGGTATCTATCGATAGATATCTAAAATGCAGTCCATAAATTATTTAAGCTCTTCAAATTGGACTAATTTAATTTTATATAACTCAATTTTACAGAATTATTTTGGAATTTCAATGACAGTTTTTTGTGGTTTTAAAATCTGGAGCAAAATATATGGGAAAAATAGTAGAAAAGGGATTTTTGACAAGAATAATCTTGTCTTGGAATTCTTCTATTTATTTTACAGTGGTATTAAACTAACTGAAATGAATGCAACACGTTTTTGATACAATTATTTCTGTTTTGCTCCACTGTGCGCTCGTAAGGGCATCTGTGTCTGCGTTCGATAAACATTAACATTGCACAATGCACAAGCTTTAAACATTTATTACTTAATACAATTTAATTTCCACGCCATTTGTGCAATGTGCAATGTTCGCCTCGGTTGCCATTGTGGCAACGTCGCCAACATCAACAACAACAACAACAGCAACTACATGTGGCATGTAACAACGTCAACAACAACAGCAGCAGCTGCCCCAGCTGCTCCAGGCCGATATGGCAACCACAATGCAGCGACAGAAGCGTTGGCAATTTTTATATATATACAGATATTTTCATATATAGTATATAGTAAATATTTTTCACATTATGTGCCACACATTTTTAAGTTGACAATTTACCAAGCACAGAACAGAGAGCTGACCAAATGGCCTGGAAGCACCTACTGCTATGCCCACCCCTTCCCTCTCTCTCTGTCCAGTCTCTCCACTGTTCCCGCTTACCCTCTTACAACGTAATTATGGAATTCAACAATTATTATTAATTATATAATTATTATTAAGATATGTGGATATGTGCTGTTCACGCATACTTTACCCAATGCATTGCGAAATTCATATTTTACGTTGTAAATTTAAATTAAACCAAACAACTGAATGCGTTTTCCATTTCCATTGCGTATACGCAGTGTTGTTCGCTTTATTTTTTGCTTCCTCTTTTTTTGCCATGCATTATTAGTTCACGACGGCAATTGGAAACGAGATCTGACAACGAGAAACTATTGCCGTTGAATTCGACGTCTATTTCTTCCGTCTCCGTCTTCGTCTTCTACTAATTTTAATGGTATGCGCATCCAAGTTTGAAGACGTTTGTGGCGTTAAAAAAGAGGAACAAAAGTGAAATGATGTACGAAATTGTTTGTCTGCTCTCAAGCATTAAGTTGAATTATTTGTTACGCTTTAAATGACAGTTTTGCATAGCGGGTATGTCGTATTCTAGCAGCTGTTTACACCTGCTAAAAGCTGTGAAAAAATCTCTAAAAAAATATCTGATTAAAATTTAAAGTAAATTATTAAAAAATAAAATGATTTTTATTTTAATTTAAATGTCTAAAATATATTTAAGATTAGTTTCAATATTTGTATATAAATTTTTAAAAATATTTAAGGTGGAAATCTTTATTTTTTTAACTAAACTTCTGCTTAACTCCACCAAAGTAAGTTGTAATAATTTTCTTATAATGTCCAACTCCTTTTCTACTGAAAATACTGCTGATTTGTTTTTTAGGAACTAATCATTAGCAATGAATTCAAAACAGTTTGTAAGCACAATCCCTCTCCTGAAAAAACAGACAGCTAAATCTCTTTTAATTATTTGGACATTGACTAATGAACAGTTACAGAAATTTGCTTAAGTTGTCTAATTGCACGACAAAAGATACATTTACGTAAAGGGCATCAACAAGTTGTGTATTATTTTTTACACTTAAAACTTTTACGATTGTCATTTCTCTTGCTTAAATTTGCCTGCATATTTTCTAGAAAAGAAACTTGATTCAATTACTTAGCGAATATGCATTTGAAGGCAACAATTTGTGGTAGGAGAAGCAGTTGAAATTAATGTTGGCTTGAGTGCACAGACTGGATTTACTAGTAATTTACTGCTCAGACAGTGACACACACACACACACACACACACACATAAGCACGTAACGCATACCAATGCAACATTTGCATACAACTTTGACATTTTACGTGCCGCTTTTGTATGCAGTTTGTAAGAGTATGGAGGGAGGTGGGAGGTGGGTGGAGTTTGGATAGGGGAGTTTGGAGTTTAGTTGCTGTGGTTATGTTGAGGGTTGGGGGTTAATGTGCCTGCAGCTAAAAATAACGTCAAGACAGCCAGACAAAGGTCTGTGCCGCCTTTGCTGACGTTGCCTTTCTGGCCAAACGTTGCATAAAAAAACAAATGAAATTCAAAAAATATAAAAAAAATAAAGAAAATCTCAATTCTAATGAATTAAAATCTGGAATGAATTAGTATTTTTTTTTTTAGCTACAGATTTTGTTGCCGTTGGCAGTTTATTGCGTTCGAGTGAACAAACAGAGTGGGGAGAAGGGAATTGTGGGAGGAGAAGAGGAGTAGGGAGGGAGAAAGAGAGAGAGAGATATAGAGACACTGGCATTTGTTTTCTCTCACATGTGTGTGTGTGATTTAAGGATCAAAGCAAAATTCATATGTGAAGGCAACTGAAAATTAATGAAAATTATATGTAACGGCCCAAAAGTTTATTTGATTTTTATTTTTTAATTTGCACTGAAAAAGAAAAAATGTACCTTTATTTTTTGTTCTGAAAATTGAAATAAATATGGGCAGTTTACAACAGTTTTTTTTTTATGTATATTTATAAATAAAGTAAAACTAAATTTAAAGCAAATGAAATATTTATAAATTTTAGTTGAGAAAAAGAATTATTAACTCCATTTTGTTTGATTTATTGATTAGTCCCTTAGGATTTGCTGGAACAACTACAGACAATTATATATAAACTGTCACAAAAACAAAAAATTGTTAATAAAATAACTTAATTTAAATTGGGAATATAATTTTGCATGAATAGAAACTATATTAATTGATTAATTTTATAACCACTAGCTCCATTTCCTCAAAAGCTAACCATATTATATATGTATATTGTATAGTTAGCGCTTTAGTCTTCACGACCCCAAAAAGTATGCTATATAATTTGAATTTACAATTTTTCCACACTTTCACACACATTACCAAGAAATTATAAAACACTTAAAGTCAATTACGAAACTAGAATGCATTAATCCACATGAATGAGTCACGCCCCCTGAAAGTTGACCAAATGGGAGGTGGCAAAGAGGAAGTGCAAATGGGTGTGGCAAAAAGTATTGTGTGCAGACAAGTCGATAAATATTAATAATAACGAATGTATGTAACCAATAATTATAAATATTATTTAATGTGGATTTCGCTAGTGTTGCAAAAATGAATACAATAAAATGGCAAAAACAATAATCTAGTTTTTGGATAGAATTTGTTAAACAGCCAATGGCAATGCAGTCAACAATTTGCTTTCACTATTTTGGCTTCTATTTTTTTGTAATTAAAGTGAAATTCTATTGTTGTTGCGTGCTGATTCGCGCTGAATTCGTGAATTCGCACAATATCCCAAAATCTGTGAATTATGCAAATTTGTATACAGCGTTAATTAGACGTGCAGACAACAAACAAATCCCAAATAATTAAAATTCTAAAAGCAAATAAAATAATAAGAGTTAAAACCAGCAAATATGGACAGAACAGGTAAAAAAAAAAGTAAAATGATTATGCAACATTGAAATAAAATTATTTGAGCATGCAAATTCACTGAATTGGAATTTAAATGTATAAACAAAAATTTGTTTTTATGTGGAAAATTTTTAAATGAGTGCCTAAAAATTTAGTTTATTTTATGGAATTTGAATGAAAATCACTAAGCAACAATTTGGTCTATGAAAATTTAACTATTTTAAAATAAAAAAAATAAATAACTTAAACAATAAAAATTTCAAAAAATAATTCAATGAAATTTAATTCATTTTTATTAAATTAATATTTTTTTTATTATAAAATTTGCTCACTTTTTGCTTATTAAATAATTATTAAAATCAGTTTTCTATAAATTCTTACTTTAACTTTTTTTTTGTCTATTTTAATTTTAAATAACTTTACAAAAGGCTACAGTTGAGCGAGACGACTGTAAAAGACCCCGTACTCATTCTAGTGCGCGTTTTTCCATACAAATAAGCATTCTTCGACCGATTTGTCCTATGGGAGCTATAGGCTATAGTTGTCCAATCCGAACCAAACTTGGTGAGGATAGTTATAATGGTACCATACACATAATGTGTTAGTTTGGTTGCAATCGCTCAACTAAAACTAAAGGTCTCCATACAAATCACCAATTTTCGACCGATTTACCTGTTACCCACATTTCGCTTCAGAAGACAAACTGAATAGACCCCTCTACTCTTTTTTAGAGTACGGGGTTTAAAAATTTCTAAAGGAAACTTTATAGTTTGCGCACCGAAAAAAGAAGTGAGTCTAGAAAAAAAGGTCGACGTTTTCAAAACTTGTGCAAAAAAGGGTTGAAGTTTGTTCGTCTGTGTTGTTGGTGAATTTTCCATTTTCACAGTTGGCTCTCAGTGACTTCTTAACGCTGGCATCCACAACTTTTTATGCCAGGAAGGAAACATTTTTCCCGGCTGCATTTTTACTTACTGAAGTGGTTTTTAATTTGAATACTTTGTGTGGGTGCCCAAAACCTCTTGAGCCATTTTGTGTGGGAATGTTTTGGACTTGAACCCAAGGTTTTGACCCTTTTGTCGGTATACTAACATTTAACAAAATATTAAAAAATACTAAAAATATATTTTTTATGCTACTGAAATTATACTAAATATCTTTTCTCATTCCATTTACTTTCAGGCTACGCAAAAGACATTTCCGGAGTTGAAAGAGGTAAGAATCGTTTTGATTACAATAAAACAGGAATTGATTGATAAAATGAAAAGCTTATTTGGTATATTTAGTATATAGTATTTACTTGAAATGTAGGGATTTTATAGAACTTTGCTGGTATTATATTTTGAGGGACCAATCTATGGAATTCATGAATATATTAACTTGTGGAATTGCAATAAAACGGGAATCTATTTTATTTTACAATTTGCAATATAATACAAAAAGTTTCGCAATGCTGCACAAAATACAAATTTACAGTTGTCTGCCAAAAATCCACAACAACAACAACAATCAACAGCTGTGCGGTGTGCCTTGAGCTCGGTCTTTGGGGCTGGCCATAAACAAGCCAAATTCCGAAAACCATCTAAATGTTTGGCCGTAGCCAAAAAAAAAAAACTAAAGAAAAAAAAAAATACCGGCATGTGCAGTTTTTACTGCACTCTTGGCCCATTCACACGCCGGCACTTACCATACAAAGGGATCGGGAAGTGTTCCCCACAGTGCAATTTATTATAGTTCATATGAACTGACAAAAATTGTAGAAAGAACAGGCTCATATACGGTGGAACGGAATGGCCAAATTGTACTTAAAAAAGTATTTGTAGTAGAAAATATATATGAATAATATAAGTGGATTTTTATATATAGTAAATATGAGTTTTATGATCGGAAAATCATCCTGTGATAAACGGCAGAAAATTATGGTAGGAACTGTCATTTTAATGTATGAGTATTCACAATATCCGAATTTGGATAAGATATATAAATATCTGTCCTTATATATCTAGTCGTTCCGGTGTTCACAAACTTCCGTTCAGTGTTCTATTAACACATACCACTGTGCCCATCTAGGCCCACCGTCTGAGTCGTCCGTTAGTAGTACCGATAGTCCATGCAGGTTGCGTTGTTGACTTGTCAGTCTGTCGTTTTGCTGGCTTTAATAGAAGCCTGGGCAGGAGAAAGTGTGTGAAAGGATCGAAAAGTGAGAAGCAGCTAAGACAGAGAGAAAGAAAGAGCGAAAGAGAGAGACAGAGAGAGGGAGAGGGAGAGGTATAGAGGTGTTGCCGCACATGCAAATGGGGCTGCATAAGGCACAACGCGCGTTGACTGGGCGTGGCAGCACGTACAAACACACACACTCACACACCCATAATGGCTGCATACAGTTTTGGCTTGCACTTTAATACTCTAACAACGAGTATTATAGTTTCATGTGTAAAAAATTAAATTATTAAATTAAATTTAACAAACGAAAAATAATAAATTAATAAAGTATATAATGTATACTTTCAAGTAAAAATCATTTAAGTTAAACTTGCTTTTAAATAGTTTAACTTTTTACTGATTAATAATTTCAACTTCTTTCAACCTTTCAACTTCTGCCTGCAACTTCTTCTATATACTCCCAGAGAGAGTATCAATTGTTCGGCTTACCAAAGTACTAAAATCTTCTCACTATAATTTTGTTCTTTGTATTGTTTCTGTTTATTTATGATTCGTTGCGCTCTCTGTCGTGACTGTCGCGACTTTTCGCCGCCTTTTGAGTGGCTGATTCTCCCTCCGCACAATGGCACCAAAATCAATGAAGTTGTTGCCAGTTACCGAAAGACAAGCAAAATTTACGTCCGTCTCTCTGTCTGTCTGTCTGTCTGACTGTCAGTCGTTACTGTTCTCTCTGCTGCTTTTAGCTGCACTCGCCTGATCTTTGTCATTATTTATTGAAAATATAGTTTGATGAGTTTTTACTTGGCCCGTTTCGGTTGCGGCTCTGGCTCTGGCTCTGACTGTGGCTGTGGCTTTGGCTGGACATTGAACCGGTTTAAGGCCACTTACCACTAGCCACGCCTCCAGCCGGATCTCCAACCAACCCACCCCCTTTTCAGTTCTAGCAGCAGCTGCTGCTGCTGCTGCTGTTTGTTGTTCTTGTCCCGTTGCGGTCAATGTAATGGTTTTTGTGTGAGCTGCTACTGAAATTGGTTAAATGGGTAAACTTTACCCGCCCACTTGTTTTCTGAGGCTTCAACTTTAAAACTGTGTGGGAATTGCCCCAACCACTCCCACTTCCCCTTCCCTACTCTCCCACTCAGCAAACCAGAAAAAAAGTTGTGTTAAATTGCCGGCATTTTGTAGAACTTTGTTTATTACGGTGATTGTGTCTGAGAGCGTTAAGGGATTGCTTATTTACTAAACAAGTTCTTAGTTTTATAGAAATACCTATATAAAGTTGCTAGTTTTTTGTATAATTTTATTTATAACAAATTTAGGTATTAAAATATAAAGAAATTTGTGATGTAAAATCGATTAAAACTATATAAACTATAAAGTATAGCGATATATATATTTTATATTATTTATTTGATATTTCTTAAAGCAATTTTAGTGAGTGTTTCTTATAGTTTAAATCATTCTGATTTTTTGGCACTTTACTATCTCTAAAACTTGTAAATTTTCTAGGTAATTAAATATAAACATTTTTAGTTCAAATCATAAAATTCGAAAACGCCCAAACATAGCTATATAGATACCTATTCCACTCAAGATCTTATGTAATCACTTTCGTCTCTTCCATTTGAATAATTTTGACACAAACTCAGACGGCAAAGAGCAGCGAACCGCTGCAATTCATTGAACCATTTCCCCTGCAATACTTTCCATATATGTTAGAGTAGTACAATCTCTAAATACTAGACTATGCGCCGGGTTTTTTTGCGAAAAGCATTTTTTCGGTTGCCCTTTGGCAGCAACACAACAAGTTGGCCAACTGCATATAACCCTGTTTTCGCTGTCTGGGATGAAAGACAAGAAGAAAAAAATGAAAAAGAAATTTTTATCTTTGGCAAAAACATAAAAAATGCTTCAACTGATTGCGTGGGCGTAGACGGGCAATGCTATTAACTGGTCATACCCCTCGAGTACCAGTCGTCTGAGTCTGAGTCTGAGTTGTTATACCCGTTAGTAGTGAACTGTGGGTATATTACTTTCGTGGTAGACAGTCTTAGTACAGCTTCCTCTAACTATATAAAGTTACATTTTGATTAACAGGTATTTTATAGTCGAATTGAAGTGCACTGTTTGTTTCTATTGTTTTTTTCTTGTTCATGATACATATACATATCAGTGTTTGTACCGCTTGAAGGCACACGGATTTACTTCTCTCCACTTTGCTGTTGTTGTTGTTGTTGTTGTTGTTGTTTTTCTCTCGCCCATAATCGCATCAATTGCGGATTTGTAATATGAAGCGGAAGAAATGGTCGCTGCCTCCTTTTGGCCGCCCCCCCGCCCCGCCCATTTAACCGATAAATGAAAGTCATTGCGAGTCGTTTTGTCCAGGTCAATAGCGATTTATTTGCAAAGTGTTATTAACGTTTATACCTCGGGTGTATACAGGGTGTTAACTCTTCTCTTACTACTGGTTAGTTTATGTTTTCACTGAATAAATAATTCATAAATATTAAAAATTATTCATAATTGAGTTTAATAAAAATATTAATAAATTTATTTGCTCATGACATTTTTTATTGTTTACTTAATATCTTGATGACATGTTTAAAAGATAAATTGAATTAAGCATATTTATTTAACGCCGATAAGCGTTTTAAGCAAATAACTTTAATGTATCTACAGTATAAATGTAACTAATGATTGAAAAGAAAAAATTTCTATTTTAGTATAAAAAGTATCTGTTGATTATGTATCTCAATCTATGTATCTAAGTCATAAATAAAGTAAAATAAAATTTTATAACTATCGATTAATTATAAATATTTAAGAAAAAAGAAGTAGAAAAGGCTACAGTCGAGCGAACCGATTGTAAAAGACCCTGTACTCTTACTAGTGCGCGCATTTCAATACAAATTCCCAATCTTTGACCGATTTGTACTATGGGAGCTATAGGCTATAGTTGTCCGATCCGAACCAAACTTGATGAGGTTAGTTATAGTGGTACCATACACATAATGTGTTAGTTTGGTTACAATCACTCAACTAAAACTTCATGTCTCCATACAAATCACCAATTTTTGACCGATTTGTACTATGGAAGCTACAGACTATAGTTGTCCGATCCGAATTAAACTTGGTGAGGATAGTTATAATGGTATCAAACACATAATCTGTAAATTTGGTCCCGATAGCTTCAGTCGTTTTCAAGTTATGCTTATCTGATTAGTATAATCCATTAGTTTACTTACATCTTTTGGGGTGTGAAACATGAGGTTGACATTTTTTTGGTATTTTGACAGTCTAGAAAAGCTGCAGCTCATGATAAAGTCCAGTTGATTTTGTGCATCATTATCAACATCTTTGTCATCATGATGCAACACAATTCCCAGTTTCAATCTGAAATCAATTCCAAGCAACAGTTTGGTAAGAGTGGATTGTTTTTTGGGTACCCAAACAGATTTCAAGGGTATCAGAACCAAAAGCAGACAGACTGGATTGGTATTGGGGCTCTATTTAAAGAGTAGAACATTGAGGTTGAAACTGTCATTTAACCATTTTCCACTTTCTGTTTGTTTTCTGAGTTTCGTTTGCGATTTCTTCTTCTTGCTACAAGAAACACGCTCATTTACACTGTCTGATGGCCTTTTGGGTATACGCAGACACCCGTTATCTTTTAGCCATAGACGCGACTTTGTCTGCGTCGAAAACTTTGTTGTATATTTTGGAGGATATTAAACTTTTTGGAAAGCTGCATGCATTTTTGTTTGCTGATAACTTGATTTTAATATCCTTAAAAGTCACGGAGACTTTGTCTCAGGGATTACCTGCTGGTCTGCTTACAGATGTATAACTAAATTATTGTATTACCCAATAGGATTTAATCAACTTTATGCCAAGAAATTCTACTGACTTTTAAAAGGTTTAATGTTTTTTTTTTGGACTACTAAACTCAGTTTAACAGGCTTTCATTGATTGTCTCTCTGTTTTTGAATTTATCTTCATTTTCTAACATTTTTTGTTTTCATTTTACTTTTATGGAGTTTTATTGAACGATTTTGCTGTCTATGCTATTGGCTCTTTATTGCACTCCATTGTTAGCAGTTTCTTGTCTTGCTGCTGATTGTTTAGCTTGTTTTGTTCTCACTTTTTTTTTCGGCTTAAACGAGGCAGCTTGTTTAGAGTTTTGATTTATAGTGAATGAATGCCTTGATTAAAGTATAAAAAATTTAATGAAATTTTATAAATGTTCAACATTTTAGTAAATTAATTTAAATTACAAGTTTTTAATAGTTTTTTATTAATTTAAAACATAAGTATGCGTGCAAAATTATAGCATTTTATGGCTGTTTATCAAAGCGAGAAAATTTATAGAGTTTGTTGATTAGTTTAAAACATGCGATCAAATTAATTATTAATATTAACAAACTCGGCAAGGAAAACATTAGTGAATTTATGTTTAAAAGTGGAAGAGGTAATGAGATAGATAGATAGATGGATGGATAGATAGATGAATAGATTGATGGATAGAGAGATGGAGAGATAGATGGATAGATAGATGGATAGATAGATGGATAAAAAGATAGATAAAAAGATAGATAGGTAGATGGATAGGTAGATGGATAGATAGATGGATCAATAGATAGATAGATAGATAGATACAAATACAGATACAGATTCAGTCCTTTAATTTAGCTTATAAATTAACTAATGTATGTTCAATTAACACACCTTTTAGCGGTTTCTAGCTGGAATATTAATTAAGCTCTAATAAATTCTTTTGACACCTAATAAAATTAGCCTTAAATTCGCCAATATTTCTGCTTACTTTGCTTTAATCTACACTTATTTATATGGAGTATATATAAAATGTATTTTTTCTCCAATTTGCTTCCATAATTAAGTTGCGTTGGTTAAGTTTAGTTTAGTTTAGTTATGCGTGCTTGGTTTGATGTGCGTGTATCTGATGTCTGCTTGTTTGAGGGAGTGACTGCTGAATATAATGTTTATATTAACAGCTTGTCTGATAATGCTTGAAGGCAACCCCAACTTCCCCTATTTCCTGTTGTACATACATATATATTTAGCGTATCTTTCATGTTATAAAAGCAATATAATTACCAAGCACAAACTATTTTTGTTTTTTCTACCCTAATTATGGAGCAATGTCCTTAACCGATGCCAGATAAATTGAGTTTACTGCTAAAAGATCTTTTAGAAAACAGCCCTTTAAGTAAGGCTTGTACACACCTGCCGTTTTACCTTTGGCCCTATTTTTACTACCATTGTTTTTTTTCCCGTTAATTTTAAAACCATTTTATGGATGTCGACCTTTCAATTTGTCCTGCAAAGCCAATAAAATTTGGGAAAAAACTCGTATAAAAAAACACCCACAAAAGTCACATTAATGTTCTGGCAATTTCAATTTGTTTTTTCTTCGTATTCGTAGAGTTTAATTTTTGTCGCCTGGCCATGAAATTGTTTTATTTGCCGTTTTTTTTCGTTCTCTTTTTCTTTGTTTTAAGTGCGATGAGAAGCACAAAATGTTGTCGCCAAACACAATCAAAAGCTAAAAATCTATTATTCAAGACACTCCGTTTGTTTATTCAGACGTAGCGTTTCAAACAGAAACAATACGGAAGAGAGTGGGGAAAGAAAATAAAGAGTAGAAAAAAAAGGAAGAGAGAGCTAAAGCCACACCGATGTTTACTCGCTCTTAAAGTGGATGAGCTTTTTCATTTTGAGTTGAAATTTTAGTAGCGTGTAATAGAATACTCTCTCTTTTAATTTTGAAGTGCAAATTAAGGAAATTTTAAAAAGAAACAAAGAAATTCAAATTTGTTCAAATTTAATAAAGTCTTATTATTAATATATATAGAGATTTTATAATTTCAAATTATAATTAAATATTTGAGTAAATAGTTCTTTCCAACTCTTAAAAAGTTAACTTATGTTAGCTTCAAATATGTATGTTTTCCCCTACGTTAAACAACACTATCTAAGAGTAATCTTAGAGCGTGAAAAAGCCAATATAAAACAGCAGCCAAAGACACAAACGAAGAGAATGAAGGAACTAAAAAAAAATAGTATTGCGCACATCACAGTAAATTTCTTAACGTCCCATTGCTGTTGCCTTTGGTGTTGTTGTTGTTGTTGTTGCAGTTTTTGTTGTAGGGATATGAGAATGCGAATGTTGAAAATACTCAAAGTGTCAGTTGTAGGAGTCAAGGATTTTTCATCGTTTTATTTTGTTTTGTTTCGTTTTCTTTTTTCAGAAGTTCTTTGGATCTTGAGCGTTTTGTGTTGTGTTCCTCTCATACTCTTGCTCTCTCTCTCTCTCTCTTTCTCATTCTTCACGGAGGCAGTCGAACGAGTACGAATCGTTTGCTGTCAGTTGTGACAACAATTGAAATTGGAATAAGGGCGAAATTAAGTCGGAAACATGAAATAAAGATGAAACGAGTGTCGAGCGAGTTGAGTCAGTTGCCGCGACAATGGATTGGGGGATTGGTTACTTTTCTTTTCAATTTTTTTGCTTTCTGCTTTTTTTTTTTTGTGGAGCAAACATACAGGAAAAAATTAAAATTTGTTTATGTATTCTGTTGGGATTCGATATGCGGATTTCTGAGTTAACAGCTGAGTAACGGCAAGCAATTACACTGAAAAAAAGAAAAGAGTGAAAAGAAAACAGTAAATTAAAATGTATAATTTATCGCTAGTTTGTCATATTCTAAATTTAATATAAAATTTTATTATAAGTCTTTAAACAAATGTTTCGTTTTTCTTTAAATTTTTCCAATTGCTCTCACAAATTGTTCTCAGTGTAAGACTTTGAGCATCTGCAAGTCTTTTTTTTCTGCTTTTCCTGCTGCTTCTTCTGCTTCTGTTATGACTTTTTGTCTCCTGCTGTGTCGTTGTCTTTATCTGCCTACAGCTGCAGCTGTTGACTATTTGTCTCCTTCAATTTGTAATCATTTAAATTGATTTTTCTTGTCTCTGACGTGGCTCAATCTTCCTTCAATCAACTTTCTGTTCACTCTCTGCTCCGTTTCCGTCTCTTCACGATTAATTGATGAATTTCGGACTGCAGTCGAGTTGATAAGCAATCGTAAGCAATCTATGGTCACCCGCAGAGCAGGAGAGATATGTTTTATGTTGGCACTTTTACTCAATTTCTTATCTGCATTTTTAGTTTGTTAGTTTCCTTCTTCGTCATTGGGTTTTTTCTTCTTCGTTCTTTATCTTTTTAAGGAATTGACCGAAACTTGTCCTTCAGTCTGACTTGCAGACAGTGTGGCTATTGAACTTTGACTTGTTCGTGAATATAATCAAGTTTCTTGATATTTCCTCTCCCCCTCTCTCTCTCTCTCTCTCTCTCTCTTTGACCCTTTCTCTGTGTAAACGATGCAGAAAGCTGACTAGTTTTTCACCTATTTCAATTGAATTTTGCTCTATGCTTTTGGTTCAAAGCAATTACCTAAATAAAAGCCATTATTAATATTGCATGTCACACACGCACACACGCACACACGCACAATATTTGATTATATACATACATATATACCACACCCTTAGGCTCCATGTAATTGAGATTGATGCAATTGCATATAAAATTCATATAAATTGCTTAAAACTTGGTCTCCCCAAGTCAAGAATAGCTATAACTACATACATATGACTCCACAGTTGCAACTCATTGAAGCTGCTTGCATTTTCCACTATAAGTAAACCAGTTTCTGTTGTCGTGACCGTTGCCGTCGCCGTTGCGGTTGTTTTTGTTGCCACTTTACCCAAATGACTCATAAACACTGAGGAGGCCAACAGTGACGAGTGCGAAAAATGGCGCAGGGTGAACCATTTGTCCTCTAAACGGCTTACTCAAAATTGGCATCAATTTAGTTGTAAAGGTTTTAAGCATCTTAGAGATACACCATTACAAGGTTTATTATTGTTGATAGCGACAAAGAGTATGAAATACGTTTTATGAGGAATTTAAGTTTATGGAAAAGTAAATATAGAATTTACAGCAAAATTCTTAAATTAATTTTTGAAAATAAATTTTAATTTATAAACTGTCAACTTATAAATATGTTATATATAACCATTATCAAATTATTTATTAATGAATTAAAAAAATTAAATTACAAAAGCATTCTTTAAATTCTAAATACTGCTTACAAAAATCCAATTGAAATAAAAGGAAATAAAGTTTATTGAACTGTTTGTAGCATACAGGTCCACTCTAAACACGCCCAGCAGCTGACGCTGACGACAACGACAAGCTGAAACAGCAGACGGAATGTTGTTGCATGAGTTGCCATATCGTCAGCTGCATTTGATTAGCGCTCGGCGATATATATTTCTGGAGCCACATACTACGCATGCAAGTGTGTATGTGTGTGAATGTGTTTGTGTGAGCGAAGCATAGGAAAATGCAAGATATATTTATGTACAGCACAGTGAAATGACATTTGAAACATGTGTCAAGTTCCACTGCACTTGCCTATGTTAGCCGGACCTAATGTGGAGCCACTCTCTCGAGTAGAACTCATATGCACATACACATGTATGTATATACAAGTTGTACATGTATTTGTGAAATTTGTGTGAACTTGGCTTTGGCATTACTCGCATGACTCGACTTCCATTTGGCTTCCTTCTGTTGGCAGCAGCTGCGAAGGCAGCTTATGAAACGTGTTTGTTGATAAACACGACCATGAATCATTTCTCGTCACCCCCAAAATGTTGGACATCTCTTTTGCTTCTGTTTCGCTTGATTTGCATATGTATACATACACACTTACATGTACACATGTGTGTGCGTGTGATTGTATGTGCATTTGTCAGTATGTTCTCTTTTGCTGCTATTTCTATAGTGTTTCTATCCTTTACGTTTTTGTGTTTCTTGTTGCGCTTTTTATGATTTGTTTGTGATTTTTCACGCCTCGTTTCGTTTAGTTTGTGTTCGTTCGCTTTTAGGCTTCACTTCACACACACACACACATGCACACGTACCATACACATTTGTACACTTACTCACACGCAATGTTACTTACTTCTCGTTGTCGTTATCTTACTCTCATGCTCTCCCGCACTCGCTCTCACTCTCCCAGTCTTTGCGTGACTTGAGCTTTGCGCTCTTGAGCTTTGGCTTTCGCTATGGGATTTGGTTGTTCTGCCTACACGCTCTTACGCTCGACGCACATTTGTGATTGTTGTACTTGTTGTACTCTTAGCTTAAGGCACAACTGTCGTTGTTGTTGGTGTTGTAGTCGGACCAGGCCCAGCGGCATGTTTTACTGATAAACACGCATGAAATTCATAAATTCATGACTTGGATTTAGTTTGCATGCGTTCTTAAAGCTGTTGAAATTTATCACAATTTCTTGGCACATTTGTTGAATGCCAAATGAAACAAAAGTCGAAGAACTTTTGTAATACTTGCCAAACATAAATATATAATAATTTTGAAGCATGAATTGGGTTGAGCATTATAAATTTTATGCAAGCAAATATTTGTATATTCGTTTGAAGCTTAAATTACAGTGTTGTAAAACGGGGATTTATGAAAAGTTGTAATTTTTATGTATGTAAATATAGAAATCTGAAAAATATTTAAATTTAAATCTTTTTCGTAAGCAATATCATCTAAAACTTTGATAGAACTTATATTATTTAGTAATCTTTACCATATTCTAGGGTCTCAACGCTGATACATCGATTTTATGTATCATTCAATGTACATTTATTATGCTAATCCCGTCGTCAATCCATTTTGCAAATGGGTGAATCAAAATCCTAGTTTAATCCATTGGAACCACTCAAGCGACAACTTAGTTGTATATACCGTTAGCTAACCCTAATAAGCACTATTATAACGCATTGCTGGTACCGTTAATACCCATTGCTCCAATTATTTTAAACATATTACAAGCAGATTTAGCACAGATTACAACGAGTGGGCGGCTGGGAGAGCCATTTTTGAAGGCATAATGAGTGGAAAGGGGAGAGGAGATTTGGGGTGTAGTAGTACACTATATCGTGGTGTAAGCTGCGGTCGCATTTGAAGACTTGAGCGTCTCTAATTTATGCAACACCAACACAAGCCACACCATATAATCCTGACGGTGTGGCTAATTTGTTTATAATTTTCATAATTCAACGTGTGCGAGGGGCGTAACTTCCTTTGCTTCCTGTGCCACAGCCGACAGCTGCACAACAGAGAATTATATTATTGTGCAGAGAGACGAGAACTTTGTGTGGACACCGTCCAAAGTAGCACAAATGGATTAGGACCAGTCAGGGGAAATTCTGAAAAAAAAGAAAAAAAATTGTTTCTGGAATGAGACTTTAAATATATAGAAACTAATTTAAATAATATTTTTCACTTACAATTTAAGAAGCAAATTTAATTTAAATTAAGTATATTTATGTACTCTATAAATGATCAAATTAGTCCTATTTCCAGTTTATTAAAACTGCCAATAGAAATTTGCAAAAATTTGATGAATTCTGGAAAAAGTTTGTGAAATTTAATAAAATTTCGAAAACAGATTTTGCATGAAAATGAAATATCGAGATAATAATGCATTTGAGTACCCGAGGGCAAATTACGCTCCCTGACCAAATGCTATTTTCATTTATTTAGTCGGAGAAGGGGATAGACGGGAAGGGGGAGCAGTTGGATGAATCTCTTGCGTAGAATTGACCATTAAACCGAATGTTGCATCAAGCTGGTAATTAAAGGTACGCGGCACAAATGTCAGTTGACTGTCAGAGGTAACAGCAGGTGGGAACTAGAACTATAGAAGCTACTAGGGACCGGGACCGGGACCGGGACTAAGGTTGGTACTGGGAATAGGACATGCAGCGGTCAAGCTGACATTTTGCCCCCGAAACTCCTTTTCCAATTCGACTTCATTGCGGCTGTGTCATGTATGTGTACGCTAGTTAACGCCGTTGTTGTTACTGCCTTTATATACCCGTTCTATAGTAAGAGAGGGTATGAGAGGGAATGAGGGTAGCTTAGAGATTTCTAGCGGCCTTCCCGCCGGCAAATCAGCATTGGGAAATACACCACTTAGTTATTAACAATAGTTAAATTTACTTTTATTACGATATGATAAGTACTTTGAAAGTTATGTCTGTTTAAAGATTTAAAATACCGATAGTCCTTAAAGTATGCAATGCTTTTTGTTACTGCTTGAGTAACGGGTGTGCCAGCGTCAGGCACGTCGATTTGGTCGTTTTTACTGGTTGGAACCTGCTTCTGATTGCCATATGCGCAATGGGCGCTACGTGGCCATAACCGGACCTCTGCTGCCCAGCACATGCGTCCTGCCTGCAGTGGCACGCACAAAATGGCGACGTCTTCCAAAAGGCAATACCGCATTTCATTTACTGCACCGACAATGGCAACGGCAACAACAACAACAGTTACTACAACAACAATAGCTACAACAACAGCAACTACAACAACAACTACAGTGGAAATCCCGATTTGAACTGCATTCCGCATTGTGCTCTGTGCACGTGCTATGTGAATTGTGAATTGTTCATTGTGCGTGTGCATTAGCGAGCACGACACATTGTGAACGTACAGGGGCCCCACTGTCGAGGAAACCCTATCTGTTAAATTTACAGTGGGTAACAGACAAAAGAATTGAATAAGAGGATTTTTGTTAAATACAATAAAAAATCAGAATAATAGTAGATAAATGTTATTAAATAGTATTTCAATGAAAAATATTATTAAAATTTAAAAAAATAGAATATAATATTAATTTGACTAAAGACTACTGCTTTCATTCAGCATAGTTTTTACACAATTAATGATAAGCTTTAAACCACTGTGCAGTGAACTTAACTGCAGCACTTAACTTCCGGTATGTGAGCATTTCGTATACCCAACCCAATAACTGAGCAATCCAGTAACCTGCTCAACATGTTAATGTGCAGGGCGTCCGCTCAGTAGTGAATTCCCCTTAGAAACCACTTGACTTCTATTGAAGGCTGTTGTCAGAGAGGGGCAAAGAGAGAGAGAGAGTTGGAATAGAAACCAAGTACGTGCAGCTTCCAAAATGCGCTCAGCACTCAAAGGGTTTCAGAGTATAAGTTCCGTGAACACAAATTCTCTTTGCCGCTCTCTCAAACGTAATTTTGCATTCTTTCGCTTTTGCTATTGCATTTCCTTTTTTTCGCACTCTCTCACACTCTCCCGCTCTCTCTCTCTCTCCCTTGGTTTATTTTTATATTTTGCTGTTTATTTGTTTTGTTTTTCATTTTTAGCTGTTTCCATTTGATTTTATTGCATTTGTTTTGCTATCTGCGAGTACGATTGCGAGTGTGTGTGTGTGTGTTTGAGTGTGTTTTTGTGCTCCCGTTATATATTTTTATTACTTTCTGGGTTTTGTCTATTTCTTTTTGATATTCGTCTCGCTTTGCACTGAAGCTGCAGCAGCAGTTGATATGAGCTTCTGTTATAATAAAATATGAGGTGAGAGATGTAAATTTGTTTTTTTTTGTTCGTATATTTTATTATGATGAATATACAAAAGTTTAGCATACACTTAAAATGGATGGAAATTTAAACACAAGGCGATTTAATCTAGCTGAAACCTAGGGAAATGCACGTATCTTAAAGATAAATAGTTATAAATCTTATAATTTAAATCTAGGCAAATGGAACATGTAATATATTATGCCATAAAAGGAAAGACCCATAAATCTTATATATCAGAGGACTTGAGAAAAACTCTTGGAAACTCAATCAAATTAACTCTTGGAGCAAAAAAAACGAACAAGAATTTTCTACTGACAAATTTCCAAATTGACATCTAACAATGCCTTTCAATATGTCAGCATATCGATTAGATTATAATTGACAAGGACAAAATGGGAACTTGTTGACATTTTGTATCTTTGAAGTCTTTGTCACAAATACAAAAAGAAAATATGTAAAAAAAAATAAGTGATATAAAATAAAATAACTTTGAAGTCATTGTTTGCAGTCCAAGGGTTATAGATTGCAAATAAAGATACAAGATACATGCTAAAAGCACCTCTATATACATACAGGGTATCACTTACAAGTCATAAAACTTATAAACCGATTAGATAGAATTCTTAAGATATAACTTTGCTTAACTGTCGTCACGTACTTCAATTTAAGAATTTTAAGATGCAACCAAATGATTTTAATCCAAGAACGACTAAATTAGCTTTTAATTACGTTGATTTAGTTTCCTATCGTGTGACATTCAGAAGCAACTACGATTAAGTATCTTTATATCTAATATTAATAAACACTTTGAGGTTTACAACTGTCAGACTGACAATTCACTTAATTACACTAGTAATTATAGTTGAAATTACTGCTTGAAATACTTACTGAACTAACTTTGCTTAGTACAAGCTATTAAAATATACATTTTCACTTTGTTTAGGGTATAGATTAAGTGTTAAACAAGTTACTGTAATTTCGTTAAAAATCAACTACTTTCACATAAAAGTAATGCACTTTTTTCTGAGTGTACTGAAATCAAAATCTAGCCATCAACTTGACATTTTAGCAGTTGTCTAAGTTGGAGAGCAGAAAAAAAAAATAAGGAAACTAAAAACCAACTAATGTCAAAGGCACTAATTAATCGAGTTCATTGCCTGACCAGCTTACACAAAAAAAGAAAACTTTCCAGCTAACTAAAAAAGCAGGCAAACCAAAAAAAAAAACAGTCTAAATAAAGTTGACGTTGATGACCTTCGTTTAAGGTTCAGTGCTGGTTAGCGATTTATGCAACGACTGGCAATCAAAGAGAGAACCTCTTGGTAACTGACACCTATGCAGGTGGTAAACTCACCTTTCCACTCCCCCTTCCCCGCCCATTTGCACAGTTTTAGCTGCCAGTCATGCAAATGACAGGTAATTGACCTCATAAGGCACACAGGCACAGGTGGGGAGTAAAGTGTTTGCGATGGATGCAACAATTTTTACTTTCCATGTCGTAATTTGATGTATGTTTGTATGATTCTTTACCTTCCTGAGTTTCTGACTTGTTCTTTGTGGGTGTTTTACATTTTGTTTTCTACACTTTTTCTTTTTACTTTTCTCTTTTTCCTTTCTACCATTTAAGTGTAATTTTCTACAATATATATATGTGTGTGTATTTTTTCTTCTTCCTTTTTTTTTACCTTTACATTTGTCACGTTGCTTTGTACGAAATATTCTAAAATGTTAATGTGCCTGTGGAGAGTTAACTTATTCAGCCGCCACTGTAAGGAACAGTGGTGGGTGGGGGGAGTGAGTACAGCAGCTTGAAGCGGGCGTTAATGTATAGCATTCACATTGCTCATTTGATGTGTGTGTGTGCGTGTGTGTACTTGTGTGTGTGCGTGTGTGTGTGCTTTACATCTTCACTTTTACAGATTTCCATATGTGCTGCGTTTTCTCTATGCGTATCTCTCTCCCAATCCCCCTCTCTCTCTCCCACTCTCTTTCTATGTGCGGCTGTGTGGGTAAACGAGCAATTACGATTAATTGCATTTGATAAAATGCCATTAAAAAATGTAAAAACAGAAAGTTTTTAACTTTGATGTTGTTGTTGCTATTGTTGTTGGTGTTGTTGTTGCTGTTGTTGTCTCTCTTTCTGCTTAAGTGTCATCGTTTGTTGTCTTGAAATTTTGCACAAAAATGCGAGCATTTTGCGTGGGCCATTTAAGAAGCACTCACTGCTGAACACATAAACTCACAGTTGCGCGCAAGAATGTAGGTTAACTTAACAACAATAAACTTTCAACTTTTCTTTACTTGTTAATTAATAGAGTTAATATTAGAATGAGCTTACCGACATTTTTATTTAAACTCGGTTTACTTAAAATATAATTCGTGAAAAAAACAATTAAACAATCAAATAAAAGTCATGAATTATAAATTCCAAGCTTAATTCTTAATTTTGTTAAATATATTTGCTTGTTGTACCTAATTTGATGCCCAGCACTGTGTCGGAACTAACAAATGTGTAGCTTTAAAGTTAGTTCTTAAGCAAGAACAATTTGTAGTCATCTTGTGCATTAATGTGCCACAGATGCGTTAAGACTGTTCTTGGCCCAAAGGGGCAGAGACCGCGACAGGAGAGGAAAAGGAAATGGGGAACTGGGGAGTGGGGAGTAGGAAAAGCAAACAGTTTCAATTATTTATATTACGTTAATTGCCACATCCTCTCTTCATGGACAAAGTCTCTAGTCAGACAATGAGCCAGACATAAAACCTTAATCAAATATACTTAACTGCCTATTTTAATGTTTGTTTTTCTGCTACATTTTCTCTCTTTCTCTCTCTCTCTTTACAGGTAAGTTGATGCTACCGTTGTTGCCACAATCCCCAAGCTTAGGAACAGACATACAACAACAACGAAGAGAGAAAAGAAGATGAAATAAAATAAACTCGTATTTCATAAAAATGCAGTCAAAGTAAGAAAAAAGAATTCCATTCGTGGGAGACAAGATATGAGAATATAATGTTTGGAGCTTTGGAGTCTTTGCTTCTCTTCTCTCTTTTTTTTCTCTTTTCTTTTTTATGATTATCAAGGACAAAACAAAACTGACTATGATTTCGCTTGGCAGTTGCCATAATGTGGCCTTACTGTAGACTATCATTTTATTTTCCTTTTCTCATCTTGCCTCTACTCTGTCTGGGCACATAAATAATCGCTCTTTGTGTTTATGTTCTATGCCAGGTTTTTTCTGGGCCCAACATTACTTCTCTATCAGTTTGTGTTTTGTGTTTTATGTTTTCTTTTATAATTTTAAATTAAATGATGCATTTGCCATTTAATGATGTAAAATTGTTGGCATGTCCCAAATGACATAAAGAGACCGACAGACAGACAGACAGACAGACAGACACCACGCCCACATAAATTATGCAGTCTCTGAAAAACTCACGGCAACATTTATTTATTTATTATGCTTTTTTCTTACCATATGCCACATTTTCACTGCTCTTCCTCTCCCTCCCTCCGTCTCTCTCTCTCTCTCGCTCTTCACATTTTCTCTTGACCTTTCCTAATGCCTTTTATGTTGTTTGTACTCTGGAATTTCGCGTTAATTTCCAACCTCGAAAGATAATTGCTAAGATGTTTTAATGCCCTTGCAGTGGGTATATTGTTTTATTACACTGTTTGTAACACATTGAAGGAGTCGTGTCCGGGCCCAAAAATATATATACTCTTGATCAGCATCAACAGTTGACTTGATTTAGCCATTTCCGTCTGTTCCTATGCGAACTAGTCTCTCAGTTTTAAAGCTATCTTGATGAAACTGGGTACAGTTGTGTATTCTCACTGCACGCAGTACATATGTTAAAATCGAGCAGATTGGATGACTATATCATATAGTTACCATAGGACCAATCGGTTGAAAAACAATTTATTTTTGAGCTATCTTAACCAATTTTAGTCGATGTTCATTTTGTACCAAATTCCATGTGCAAACCAAATTTCAACCAGATCCCATCACTATATCATATAGCTGCAATAGAACCAATCGGTTGAGAATGCTCAGTATGAAAATTTTCAGTGTCTATTAAGTGATTTTGACCAAATTCACTAAATACACATTTGTTAACATTCCCTATATGCTGATCAAATTTCAACCAAATCGTACTACTATATCATATAGCTTTCATAGGTACAATTAGTAGTTGAAAGGGTATTTAAGCTTCGGCTAGCCCAAGATAACTGTTTCTTCCTGTTTTTTCTTCTTCTTTCTTTCTCCTTCTTGTTTTTTTCCATGAGCAGTCGTCCTTTTTTTTTTTGTTTTTAATTTTGTAAAATGTTTTCAGTTGCGTTTGTTTAGCGTTTAATGAGCAATTATCATAAAATCAGCTTAAAAATCTAATTGCACACTTCGAGGCGTTATATTTAACCAAAAGAAAGCGTAGAAGAGGCCAAAAGGATATTTAACAAATTGGCGTGAAAAACGTAATAGAAATTAACTTTTCTTACTCTTTGATATGCGAACAAACAAAACTGAAAAAGTTGAGGGTATTAAAAGGCAGTGGATACATACTAAGGCATCAAAAGGTTGCTGTTTTAAGAACTTGGCCAAAAGGTTTGTCGAGTTGGTGGAAAATTTAATTTTAAATGGAGGAAAATTTAAAGTATTTTATTAGATATACTATTCAACTGTTTTAAACAATAATATAAAATTTTAAGTTTCAATTTTATAGTCAAATAATTCCTGAATCTTTAGTAAAATACAACTGAAATCCCCTATGATGAACGCGTTCATTTAACTCGCATTATGACTAAATCCAAACATTTTTGGTATTTTTTTTTTTGGACGCTGTCGATTTTGAATGTTTTTTCGCTGAGAAATTCTAAAAAAATATGACAACATGACAGCCATTTCCTGTAACGGGATATACGCATACAAACACAAAGAACTCCACTGTCTGTCAGTGTGTGTGTGAGTCTGTCCGTGTGTGTGTGTTTCAAATATGATAGTGCACATTTCAGCGCAGTTACACAAACACACACACACACACTCGTGCATATATATGTATATAGAGAGAGAGGAAAAAGCGTTTTTACTGAGTTATTTGGTAGAATATTTATTTCGCTGCTTTTTTGGCTCTTTCGTCGCTTTGCCGTGAAGGCATTTCCATTTAACATTTCTTTACAAATGGCAAACATATTTTGAGCCAGGTAAAATACGCAAAATACCTTTTGTGCCAGCTTTGAGAGTCGCATTCTATCCTGTATGTGTGTGTACGTGTATATGTGTGTATGTACATACTACAACAGTTGTGTGTATCTATCGAAATAGTCTTTTTTGGTCGTTTTGATGGTAAACTTTCAAATAAGAAATTTAGGAATTCAGAATTTAATATGTATTTAAGTTTATGTTAAAAATGTTGTGCATTTTCAGTGAATTTAAATGCACAAAGCTTAGTGTATTTAAAGTTTACTGTATTTAAAGTTAAGTATTTTATTTAGTTTATTAAATGTCGTAGAAATAACTTAAAACCCTTTATTATTGTACTAAATCTTCAATAAATTTTCTTTGTTAAATTTTTAAGTACAATATATTTACTTTTAACGTAAGAAATTGTTTAAAATATGCTAAAATAAATTTACAAATTTAATATGTTCAATAAGTAGTAGTAGTATTAGAAGTAGTAGTAGTAGTACAAGTAGTAGTATTAGAAGTAGTAGTATTAGAAGTAGTAGTATGAGTAGTATTAGTAGTGTTAGTAGTGTTAGAAGTATGAGTAGTATTAGTAGTAGTAGTATTAGTAGAAGTAGTAGTAGTTGTAGTAGTAGTATTAGAAGTATGAGTAGTATTAGTAGTAGTAGTAGTAGTAGTAGTAGTAGTAGGAGTAGTAGAAGTAGTAGTAGTAGGAGTTGTAGAAGTAGTAGTAGTAGTACAAGTAGTAGTAGTAGTTATACTAGTAGTAGTTGTAGTAGTAGCAGTATAGAAACACAGTAATGTACTAATAAAGTAGTAGTAGTAGTAGTAGTAGTATTGCCATTTAAACTCTGTTGGATTTATTTTATACGCTCACCTGAAACTTTTGTCATCAATTTAAGCTGGCAGCCGCCACTAAACACATCACATTAAGTTTGTGTAAGTGCTGTAAAAGCCCATATAAGCCAACTTTCAGTGTTCGTTAACACCTAGGATTTCAATAACTTATGTAGCTTATTTGCGAGATCATTAAATCTGCAAGTTTCTGCTATAAATTGAATATATTTACGTTTATATTTCTTAAAACAGAATTAACTTTTTCTATTTGAAAATGAGTAATCGAAATTTTAGTATTTTTTAAAATGAATAAAAGTATATTTTGTTGTATGAATATTCAAATTTTCTTCTTAAAATTGAACACACTATAAATTTCTTACTTTTATCTTAACTGCTTCAGTTAGCCTTTTACCGCTTTTAGCCTTTTTATGCACTTGCATATTCAGAAACTGAGTTTCAATGCTTTTCACTGCATGTTAGCGCTTTTATTATTGCCAGTTTCATAGAGAAAATTTAATAATTCATATTTTTGCAACGTGTAATTTCCGCTCATTTGAAATATCAACGACTCACAAACGATTTTTTTTTTCCAGCTGTGTGGGTGTGTATGTATCGCTGAGTAGGTGTGTGTGTGTGTGTGTTATGCGCCCTTTTTTATTTCTGCTAGTTTTTTTTAGTGTTTCCCCTAAAGTAGTAGTGTTGGGTTACGTGATTTTTATACCCGTTATTCAGGAAGAAGTGTATATTGTAATTAATGATCAGAATTCAAATTAGACTTCAGAAAGATTATATATATTCTTGATCGGAAATGTAACCGACTTTTTCAACTCTGTCTTATTAAGCATAACGCTTTTTAGCATATAAAAAAATTATTTTAGAATTTCTAAACGTCTCAGACCATTTTTAAAAAATTTTTTAATTTTATTTACAGGTAACTCTTAGTTAGAAATTGACTTTTGTTATTCAAAATGTTTTTTTATGCGACTTGAAACGAAATAATATTTACTGCTCCGTTTGGCATAGAATGAAGTGCAAAAGCAGAGTCCGAAAAACATGAAATTTGCCCCAATGTGCAGGCTGCAAATCAAAAAGGATAAACTGTGCTTTAGCTAGCATAGAGCTACATAGCTTTATGGGGCTATAACTGTATCTGTAGCTGTGTATCTGTAGCTGTGTATCTGTAGCTGTGTATCTGTAGCTGTGTATCTGTAGCTGTGTGCAAAATAAAAAGTGATGATAGAGAGTTAGAGTGTTGGAGTTTCATACGATTCAACATGATTATGAATTCGTTGCGAGAATGCAAACTTCCGCCATTGAGTTGTGAGTTGTGAGTTTGCCTGCCATTTTACTCCTTCCATCATTTTCCTCTTTGATTTCCAGTTTTACGAATACACGTTATGGTACCCTGTATGGTACAGGCGTAGAATGGGAGGGGCGTGGCATGGGAATAGGGGTATCGGGCCAAGCGTTAGTGAATGCGTTGAACTTTTGTGCAAAGTGCAATTGCATTTTATTTCATGTGCCTCCTGCTCCTCCCCCTCCTCCTCCTCCTCCTCCTCCTCCTCCTTCTATTACTACTACTGCCTTTTCACTCTCTGCTTTTTTTTGTATTTCCAATTTTATATGCGCCAATTTTTAGTGCACAGTACTGCACAACGCCCTTTGCCCATATTTGCCATCTCAAATTACCTATATTAGTGGCATATTGACTATGACAAAGAGTTCACTCACGCATTAAATTAAACTCTCTAAATTTATCGGAATTTGCATAAATTTATTTACATAGGTTTATGCTAAACTACAGCAAAATAATGTATAGGAAGTGCTGAACAAAAAGTTTTATTTATTTATACTACAGTTTGGTATTATTTGTGTATGTGTGTCTACAGTTTGTAGTCTATTTAGTATTAAAATAATGGTATTTTAATAATTGTAGTAGTTCACTTGAGGAATTATATGAAAAAGAATTACTCTTAAAATTATTTTTATATGCTGAAAGTTTAAAATTAATTTTAAAATATTTAATGGCATTAACTATTATTTTAAATAATATTTTTTTATGTTTAAAAATCCGAATATTTTATTTTATATTATTATATTAGCTTTAAAATATATTTTAATATACTTTAAAAATCGATATATATTAAAATATAGTTTAAAACATATATTTTTTATTTGTTTTAAAGTCTACTCCGAGAGTAACAGTCATATATCTCTGTTGAGTACTGAATTGTGACTGTTTATTAACATTAGAGCAGCAAGGCATCTAACATAGTTATGTTACTTAACATTAGTTAGTGAGGGTTATGTTAAATGCGAACGATTATTGTATAACCATCTGGTAATATACATATATAACACTATATATATTTTTTGGTTTAGTGTATATTGTAGTCGACTACTTAGACTAGTTTTTTGCTCTTTCAAATTTTCCCTTTTTTCACTTACTAATGAAAAGGACTCGTTTAGAATGTTAAGCAAATAGAACGTGAGTAGCAGCAATACAGGAACGGTTCACTCCTGTTGGTTCGTTGGTTACTATACCATCTAGTAATGTATGCGTGTTCTGTATAATCCTGTTATATATGAGTTCCAGTATACACACCCACACACACACACTCACTAGGAAAACACAGCCGTGGCACTTGCCATTGCATTTTCATTTTGCTGGTGAGCAGAGGAAAAGCAGCGCAGCATTTTAATGCTCATTATGCATTTTTGTTGCTGTTGCCATGGGCATTACTGATGCCTTCCGTTTCAATCCTCTCAATCCTATCTACCCTTTCTGTCATACTGCCTTTTATGCTCATTACAGTTACCAACACAAACACACACACACACACACACAAACTTATATATCAACAGAAATTCTTGTTTATTATGTTTATTACTATTAAATAATTTGTATGCAATTAATTTAGTAACCGACACTGGCAAGCAAAGAGCGTGATTACGAGTGTTACCTGGTCGAGTTTCATTTCTCATTAGTACCTAGGAAATATGGAGCGAATGAATGAGAGAGTATAGAAGAAAAGTAATGTGGAGATTTTGCTTTAAGTTAACTATAAAATATAGTATAGTTAAGTCAAAGTGAAACACATAAAAAATCAACAAATTATACAAATTTTAAACTCATTTTACATGACACCAAATATTGTCTTTTAATTTTAAAAAATGATTAGTAATAGTTTAAAATTATGTAGGCTAATAAATAAATTTTTAATAATTTAATCTTTAAATATTTTGTGCAGATCTAAACTAATATGATATATATCTGTAGAGTTTTAGATAAATTGTGTAGCCAAAATAAGTTAAATATTTTATATTTAATTTTTTTGAATTTTTTCTTTGATAAGACTTAATTTATTAGAAGCTTTTCATTCAAATTAACTAATGATCTCTGGGGATTATTTTTTATATAATAATTTGTAAATCAAACACTTTATATGTTATTAATTTTACAAAAATTTATTGAGAACTTTAGGCACTGAAAATTGTTATAATTTATTTTATATCACTTCATTCCAAAAAAATTCTATTTCTACCTAAAGAGAACCCTTAAGACCTTAATACTCCTTAATTTAATTGTTTTCATCTACATTTTTATACCCTATAATTAATAACAGGGTATGTGCAAGTCACTACGTACTGCGTGCTTAATATTTAATGCCTCTGTTTAACATTTCTTTTGTGTGTTTTCTTTAATTAGCAACTCTTGCACTGAGCCTAATTTTAATTTCAAAGCTAATTAAACAAGTGACCTGCTTTTGCCGCTATATGAACCAATTTCCCAAGATTTATATGTCGTAACATGAACTGAAAAAAGAGTTTTTTTTCAATTGTATAAATTTAAGATTATGTAATTTAACAGCTGGAGGTAACTTCAAATGAATCAAGCTCAACCTTCAACCCTTTGAAGCTATTTTTGAGGGTCACAGCTATTGGGTAATGAGCCAAAGTTGCCAAATTGCTTTATTTTTACATGACATGAAATTGTGCTGATAATTGGGCAAACAAGTGATTCATAAGAAACCAACTTCCCATACGTCTGCCCTATCAAATTATATATATTTTCTTGCTTTTCGATTCATCAGTGAGTTAATTGTGAGTATGAGAAACTTACGATTTTTTTTTTTTTGTTGTAAAAATTTGTTACCTTGAACTTGACGCATGTCTTGGCCGGGCCATAAAATATGCTGAAAAGGCCTAATGCTATTTGGCTGGCTGTTTTGGCATTTTAATGGCTACCGATTGTCAATATATTCACTGCGTAATACTTTTATTTCCAATTCGAATCGAGTTTTATGTGGGCCAGGCCAAAAGGAACATGAAAATGAAAAGAAGAAAAACAACAGAAAGTATAACCTATTGCCTATTGGGAAATTTGTATGGCTATGTATCTCTATGTGTGTGTGTGTGTGTGTGTGTGTGTGTGTTTTGTGTGTGTGTTTTGCCTAAATTATGGCAACATGCCGAAAATTTGTTTTTCTTATTGGCCTCCCGGAGTTGCTTGTCTTTTTTTTTGATACCCTGTGAACATTAAAATTGAATAAGAGGGCAATTTTAATTTATAAATAATATTAATGAAGGTATTTTTGACTACTCATATGCTTGATTAGCTCAAAACTTATAGTTTATTATACTCAGTTGTTATATAAAAATATTATTTAAACTTTTTGTGAGTTGGGAAAATATGGAAATTAAATTTATTGCTCTAAAAAGTTGTGTATTTATTAAATATAAATAAATTGTCATAAATAAACTTAACAGAGTTTTTTTTTTTAATTAGCTACAGCGTTCTTAGCTATTTTTTAGATTTTTTTAAATTTTTTTATGTTTAAGGACCGAATACAGGGTGTCCCAAAGTGTGCTCCACACTGCTTTCATGACTTTTATGGGGCAAGTACTTTGCCTTTGGTTTAATATTTTTTTTTTGGCCACTTTTGTTATTGTTCTTGTTGTTGTTCAGCCAAACTGCTTTTAATTTGCAGTTGGCCAAAAGGCGATTTTCATATTATATTGTCATTTATGCAAATTTTGTTGTTGTTGTTGCTTGTTGTTATTGTTATTGTTTTTCTTTTGTTTTGCGCCACATTTATTTAATGGTATTTTTATTTCTTAATTAAAAAATAAATAGCACATCATAAATCAAGCTTAATAACTAGCTCACATAATTCATTAACATAAAATTTTTCTTTACTTTTTGTGTTTCTTATCAGCGCTGAAAATATTACTAAAATAAAAGTCTTTCTACTTAATCTTATATAGCTGCCAATTAGTTAAAGATGTGATTAGTTTGTGAATTAAATTGATTTGAGTTTTATAGTGACAAATAGTAATTATTTAGATGGTTAGAAGTAAAGTAATTGTTAAAGTTATGTATGAGTTTGAGTCTTGGAATTGTGTTCTAAGAAATCCTTCGACAATGTCTGGCATCTTGAGTGCTGCTGAGTGTTTCCGATTCCCGATTGGCAGCTGTATGATGTATCTGAAATACTTAAACTCAAACACCTCATACACTACTCGGCTGGATAGACGTTGTCATGATGTTTATAATGACAATAATAATAATAATCATAATAAACAGTATACCAGGCACTAGAGAATAAACAGTGCTACATACACAGGAAGTGGTTCAAGTCCAAGAGGACTACGATACTGACAACGATGATGATAATGATGACGATGACGGTGATGATGACGGTGATGATGACGATGACAATCATACTAGTATAATAATGGTAGAATGACGAGACTAGATGTTTGAGGGATGTATATGAGGTGTGTGTGTGTGTGTGTGTGTGTGTCTTCTACATGTTTTCATTGTGCGTGTCATTGTTGCTGTTGTTGTTGTTGTCGTTGACTCAACATATTGTCGTTGTCATTGTTGGTTGTCACAGTTTATATAATCAAATCTCATGCTTCGTTAATTCGAAATGTCGTTACGTGTTACTCGACAAGCTGGCCAAGCCGGCACACACACACACACACACACGCACACCCCTGCACGCACACACACACAGACGAGCTAACAACTATTGTTAAAGGCGCCAAGAAATGCGAAAGAAATCCGGTCTCTTTCGTTATCATTCGACGCTTTACTACCCTTTTTTTTTAAAGTTAGGGTATACTAGTGTCCCTAGAGACTATAGGAACTAGTAGTTGGCACACTGACTGCAATAAGTTTAACAAAGAAACCACCAAACTATTGAGACCATATTTAAAATTAAGTTTAAATGTGTTTAAAGGGTATTTTATAGTCTACCATGGCTTTTACTTGTTTTCTTAAAAGTATTTATATATATTTTTTTAGCCATAACTGTAGCAAGTGAAACGTAAATAATATTGAGGCGCTAAACGAATCGAATTGAAAGCGTCAGCCTGTATCTTAGTATCTTTGTATCCTGTTGTTAGTCCTGTTGCGGCGTCTCCTTCTTATCGGCTCCAACTGACAGACCAGACCATGTCCTTCGTGTGTGGCACACACACTCAACAAACACACACACACACACACACTGGGTGTATAAACAAGTTGCCTGTCCATTCTCTTCTTCGCGGTGATTGCACGTACATCAGTGCACTTCCTTTTAAAACCATATTTTGTTATTGCCGTCAGAGGCCCTTTCGTCATGTTCTTAAGTGGTGAACCTAGCTGTCACACGGAATACCCTGTAAAATGTGTACACTTAGAAGGGAGGGTACTAAATAGGGAATTAAAAGTATTAATATAAGGAAACAATATAATAATTTATATATTTATTAACAGACTAGAACAAGAACTGAAAATAAAATTTATAAAAAATGTAAAATTGAGTTGTTAATTAAAAAAAATATTTTTATTAATTTTTTGTATGGTAGAAAAGTAACCAATAGCGTTTAAAAATGTTAGTAATTTAGCTTAACAGCTTTAAATTTAAATTGTTAAAGATAAATATGAAAAAATAACAGTAATAAATAATAATAAATAAATTTTATTAAAAAACTTAAGCATTAAAATTTTTAAAAATTTATTAAAATAAAGAATTTGAAGCTAAAGTTTAATTCACAAAAACGTTAGCTTCAAATTCTTTATTTTAATAAATTTTTAAAAATTTTAATGCTAAAGTTTTGTTTTAAATAAGCTGTAAATAATTCTAAAAATTTAAATAAAATAGCTAAAGTTGTGTTTTTAATAGTTATATATAAATGCCATCTTACTGAATGATAACATTACATGTTACTGATCTCTTATAAGCCAAGTTAATATCTTAGGGTATCTATTAGTTTAGCACTTACTGTAAAAGTAGCTAAAGCGTACTTATTTGTGTCATGTTTCCTTGCAAAAGCCTGCGGTATTTGCAGCTTGTCAAAATCAGTAGTCGCAGTAGCAACCGACAAAGGACTCTATGATGATGATGATTGTAATGGCGATGATGATGAGCTAGGGTCATGTTTTGTGAGGTTCTTTAAAGCGATTCGACAATGGGAATATTTGCGCATTGTCCGGCGGCTATACGGCCATACGGCCGTATGGCCATGGGGACAGTTTATAACCCGGCCATTCTGTTTGCTGGCTAAAATGGGCTATAATCTATAGTTGTTGTGCTGTCCCTCTCACACTTGCTCTCTCTCTAGCTCACTCTGTTTCTGTTGCTGTTGTGGGTGTTGGGTGCTTTTGGCCGGTTTAGCGCTGCCATAAACATTATTTGCGTTTATTGTTATTGGCATTGTCTGTGCCCATTTTATGCCACCTATAAATTTGGGTCTGAAGCAAAAACCCCAAAACTTCAAGCAGCCAGAACAGGAATTTACTCTATTTATTTTTGTAATTTGATGTTAATGGTGTTGCCAGAAACGCCAGACAAGGATTCATTCAAACTACCCCTCTCCCCTATCTCCCCCTCTCTCTCTTTCCCTATGTCCCTCTCTGTGCTCTTAATAGTGTCATGCCACTTGCTTTAGGGTTCAAAAGCGTAAAAATATCTAGTTTTTTTCCTTCCTGGCTACTTTTAATTCAAGTTAACTGCTTGCCAATTAACTTGATGACACTTTAAAATACCCCCAGCTGTATCTATGTAAATGTCTTTTGCTTGTGTTAGTGTACATATAATATATGCAATGATTTATAGGCTAAATGTGCAAATAGCCAAGTGCAGAAAATGAATACCTCTTGCCAAAAACTTTAAACGAAAACCAGAAAATGTTGCCAAAAATGGAAATGGATAGAATCTTCGATGTTAATTTGAATGCGAGGTGGGTTTGAGTAGTTTAAGGTGTCTAAAATAGTTACATGAAATATTTCAATTAAATAAAATTATGCTAGTTAAATGAGGAATATATTGATAGCTTTTTATATATATGTACACACCAAATTGTACATAACTTTTAATTTATATAAAATTTAATTTTAAAATTCATTAAACAATTTTTGTTTTAAAATTCCCTGTAGAAATATGAAACTGCTTCTATATATCATTAACTCTCAATTTAATGTTTTGCGTAGAGTTAACTTTTTGGCGATGTAATATAAGATACAATATTGTTATATAGTTCAACAAAACTTAAATCTAAAATAATAATAAACTGTGAGCTACTGTAAGTATATATTTTCTGTTGTTCATTTAAACCCATGTATATAGTATGTATATATGAGATTTCACTTGGAGTTTAGCTTGAGGACTTTTCTAAGAAATGCAAATTTTATGCTCTGCCCTCGGCAAGTTTCATAAGCAATATAAATTATATCATGCAGCTCAATTTCAATTTCAAATTTAAAAACCAGAACCCAAAACTTTTGGACACGTAACAAACCCTAGAAAACTGCTCAGTTTTGACAGCAGAATTCTCTTATTTTTTAAACATTTATTTTTTCCATTTTTTGGCAAACAATCAGTAGCAATTATGGCTTGTTCTATGTCCAAGTTCCTGGCTCAGTTTGTTTCCAATTAATGTTAAAGAAAAGTAATACAAACGCCATCTAATGAGGCTGACTGGTTTGTGGGGTGTATCTGTGTGTGTCTTTCTGTATCTGTGTGTGTGTGTTTATCTTTGCTAACCGTAAATTAATTGGCACACTCACAATGTATTTTATAATTGTAAAATTAATAAGTTTTTCGATCTTTTTTTTTTTTTTACCATTTTGACTGACTGCCAAAGAGTGAGTAAATTCTGTTTTTTATTTCTTCTTCTTTCCCTCTTCACCATAATGAACAAATTTTTAATTGCTTGTGTCGTCGTCTCTGTCGACTCTGACGACAGTTCCAACTGTGTTTCATAGTTTTCCAACTTTTGGACGGGGTGACATGGAGCTATGCTGGTAATACCTGTAGCAGTTACATAGACTTCGCTGTAAGGCTGGAAGGGGACTGAGAAAGAACTCTAGTGCCATCAGCATAATGAAAACTTTTCAACTGTTTCAAAGACAATGGGCTACAAACGCTATATAGCTGTTAAATATTTGGTGACATTGCTAACATTTAAAAGTCAAAACTGCTTTTAAACAATTGATTGCATTTATCATATATAGATTGAATACTTTTATGATATATGTATATAGAAATCCATTTTTTGTTGGGATTTTTTTTTTGAAAATAAATATAAATAAAATTTATATTTAATTTTAAAATAATCAATATTTGTACCTACTTATTTTATTCGAGGAAACAAATTTAAAAGAATTTTAAGTTTAATTATTTTTTATTAAATTAAATTAAATTTTATATTTTTTTTTGATAATTATAATTTTATTTGATATATTTTTGTAAAATTATATTTTATTTTATATTTTTTTTATCTTAATTTTGTTTTATTTTTTTATTGAATTTAATTTTATTTAAATTTTTTTTTGAATTTAATATTATTTTATATTTTATCATTTAATTTAATTTTATTTACATTATTTTATTTTTTTTTAAATTATATTTTATTTGATATTTTTTTTTACTTAATTTTATTTCATAATTTGTTATTTAATTTAATTTTATTAACATTTTTATTTGAATATAAATTTATTTAATATTTTTTTTATTGAATTTAATTTTATTTTATATTTCTTTACTTAGTTTAATTTTATTTTTAATTTTTTTATTTCAGTTAACTTTATTTTATATTATTTTATTTTATATTATTTTATTTTTTTTATTCTTTTATTTTTAATTTTTTTTTTTTTTTTTTTATTTATTTGTTATATATTTATTTTAGCTTAACTTACTTAAGTTTAATTTTATTATACGTTTACATTTATTATACATTCCTTTAACCATCGATTACATATTTTTGCTCCACTGTTTAAATTTCAATTTTTTTTTGTTTTTTGCTATTATTATTTTTTTTTCTGCGTTTTACTTTCGCAATATGCTCATTATAAATGTGCACTGTGTGTAGCTAACTTGGTAGCAGAACTCTGCAGTATCTACACTTCATTCAGTATGTAAAACATTTTGCCAAAGTCAGTCGCTCGCAAAAAGAACACAAAACTTTTCTTATTATTTTCATTCGCTTTTTTTGCTGTTGTTGTTGTTTTAGTTTTGTTTTTTTCCCCGGTTTTTTGCTTCAGTTTTAATGCTTCTCGCATATTGTCTATTTGCGCTATTCATTTCGCTTGTTGTTCTCGTTGTTGTTGTTGTTTTACTTGTTGTTACGGATATGCTTTGGATTTGTTAAACAACATCGACATAGACACGAGAATGTATATAGTTTTAGCCAGATGCTGCTGTTTGGATATATTAACGCCACCATTTGATAATGGATTCTTTATTTATGTATGAGTAAGCTTTCTACGCAGACTGACTGCGACTGAAACTGACACTAAGATTGAGACGGAGAGAGAGAGAGATAGGGAGAGAGAGACCTACCCAAACTGGAGACGTGATATGGAGGCATGAAAGCAGTTAATGCGTTCAGCCAAGCGCTAGAAACGTGGTAAACGCTCAGCCTCATTAACAATTTAAAGTGAATTCTTTGGCGTGGGGGGAAATAAATAATAATAATAACAAAAAAAAAAACAAAAAAAAAAGAAAAAAAGGAGGAGATAAAAAACAAGAGCCATTTTGTTGTTGGTTTGGGTAGGTGGAACATGAAAATTATCAAGTTTGTCTGTGTACTCACATACTTGAGTGCTTGTTATTTGAATCATTCATTTATGGTTCAAGCATTTTGGAGTGCAGTGAATGTCTGAGAGAGATTGATTGATTAGATGTGTAAATGGAAATTAAAGATTTAACATGTTTAAAACAGATACATTTTAGAAGGAAAGATAGAAAGATAGATAGTTGTAATAATGGATATAAATAAATTAAAATTAAAAATGCTGGTATATACAGTGAAAGCTCTACTCGCGGACAGCCTGCTCAGGTGGACGAGTTTTATAGTACCTAGAGCGTGATTTTCATAAAAAATTCGTGTCCTTGGGCGTACAAACTGTAACCGTAGCTGTCCGGCCAAAGGAGCTTTCACTGTATTATCTATATAAATATTTATAAAAGTTATAATATATATTTTTGTTTTAAATGTTCTGTGATCAGATTGTTTTTGACATTCACATACTTTTGCTCATATTCAATAAATTTTTCTTTGATTCAAATGTGGAGCCCTGAAAAGAACGTAAGCTTTGAAATCCCTTAATCCACACTACTGAAAAAAAGTTAAAAAAAATAAAACAAAATGGAGAAAAACGAACAGCAAAACGTATGAAAATATATATCAATAGAATAGGGTTGCCAATACCTGTGAAAACTGGGTTACGCCCTTGTTGTGCATATTCTTTTTTCCAATTTGTTTGTCTCTTTGTATGCAATGGATAAATAAAAACTGCATTTGTTATTCTGCAAATGAAATAAAATGAAAATATTGTGCCTTTATATAAACGTTACCTTCATATATCATGTATTTTTCTGAGCATTAGAAATTTACAATTTACAATTTCCAATTTTACTTGTTTTGCAGTGTGTTCTCAGAGCAAGAACCAAAACCAAAATACATTTGAACCTTTGGAAATTTTGATGCATTTCAGTGAATTCCTGTGAATGGCAATTAAATTGTGCAATAGTCTGGAAATGACTCGGAAAACAAGAACAACAAAGATCAAGAAGAATTTCCAACAATTGCTAATGAAAACAGATTATTTTTGTTGTTGTAAATTGTTTACTCCTTTGGAGTTTAGAGTTTCAACAAAAGTTATAAAGTTTTGTGTATATGTTTTATCTTGAATTGCCATGAACACTCACCTGCCAATCAAATTTCACATTGTTCAAAGTTTAATGACCGTAAACTGCATAACTTTGTTTACCATATTATAGAGTATAAGGTAAACTTTTGTTAAGTACACATATATAGAATCTGTAACTAGAATGCTGTGGTTGATGGTTAATCTAGCTTGAATTTTAGCCCTAGAAAGGCTACAAATAATAACAATTGGACTAAATTGAATAAAGTTATTAAGTTTTTTTTAAATGAATATTAAGTTAAGATAATTATGAAGTTTATAACTCAAGACATTCCTTCCTAAAAGTGTTTAATATGAAGTATTTTATATGCTAACTTACAGTTAAACTTACTCCTATTTGCCTGACTGCAAGATTTCGCACAGACTGATAAAGTTGATCTATCTTGTCGTTATCTTCTTCTGCATGAGATAACAGAGCTCACACACTTTGGTCTTAGATACTGCGGGGCATCAATGTACTCAGATAGACAAGAGCAAAATGCTGTCTGTCTAATGGTGCAACAAAACCCGCACACACACACTTGCACACTTGCACACACACACACACACACTCAACAGCACAAGTTGAGATAGAAAACAATCTGCAAATGTCAATCGCATTAGCCTTTTGTCAACAGCACTTAGAAGCGTTGTTAACGAACATTCGACTTTACAATTGGTAAGAGCATAAGCCACAACAACAACAATAGTAATAACAACAACTACAACAACAATAGTAATAACAACAACTACAACAAGCATAACATCTGCTGCAATTGTTAAGTTCTAGCAATTAGAATTTTAGCATTTGTTTCAACGACGTTCTCTCTTAAATACACACTTTTAAATTCTAATTCTCGTTCCCAACGTTGGCATTCTCCTGGGCTCATGTTGCCAACTTCTCGGCTGCTCTAGCCCTCTGGTGCAGTAAATGACATTATTAACCTAGTTTCAGCAGCTTTAAAGAACCACAGACACACACACACACACACACACTCACATACATATAGTTGCCACGCCTTTTAACAATTTTCTGGTGCTTTGACACCCACAGTAAAGTTAAAAACAATGCAACGAACTGCAGATGCTCTATAAAACTGTACCAATTTGTTAGAGTCTAATATAGAATATTGCTGGTGCTGCCAACTTGTTTACTAAACTGGCCGGAGCTGCCAACTTACGAACTTGAGGGAACTTACTAAAGTTGTGTAATTGTACTAACATGAAGTTAAGCCTTTTATTTTAGACAATATAAACTTAAAAATAATAAACAAAATAAAGTAGGAAACCGCTAGCACATTTAGGGTTGTTATCTTAGAAAATGTTTAGCAAAGCTTACAACCAACTTGTTAGTTAGTACCCAAAGTTTGTCTCTTTTCTGTTCTAAAACTGATAATTATCTATCTCGTGATATATATTTAAAAAAAATATTTTTTTTAATGAGCTGTCAGCTCATGGGATTTTTTAAAAGATTAAAAATAATTAAAATTTATTTTGTCAAATTCTTTGCATTTCATTTCATACAAATTGACTACTAAATGATGTTAGAATTCTCCAATAATTCACAGAGAACAATCAACTTGTTAGTAGGTACACTTTAGTGGCTCTACCACATACCAGCTTCAGCATACACTTTCAAAAATAGAGTATAACAAAAGGAGGCAATGCGAGTCAGTTGCGTGATCTTTAGTTGTTTGTTTTTTACTTCACATGCTTCTTATTATGCTGTTTCTTGTTTGTTGTAGTTGGTGTTAAGCTGGCAACAACAACAAAACAACCAAACAACCCACCTAAGTTGCAAAAAAAAAAATAAAGTAAAATGGGAGATAAAACACCCCTCAACTCAACAGAGAGAGCTGCTTCAAAAGTACTTCAACAGTCAACGCCTTGCGTTGTAGTAAACATTATTATCAAAAAAGAAGAAGAGGAAAAATGAAGAAAAGAAAAGTAAACGAAAAAAAAATATAATAAGAATAAATAAAATAAAGCATGACTGATAGAAGGGAACAAATATAAAAGAAATAAGAGTTAAGAGCTAAATCTCTGCAGTATAAAGCGAAAATTTCTTTGACGCACAAAAGTATTTATTTATATTATTTTTTTTTTTTTTATCTTGGTTCTATTCCCAGCACAGCAAAGAATTCTAAACACAAAGTTCGCTTCATTTTACGCATTGTTTATAGATTAGAGAGTTTTTAGTTTCCTTACATTTTATATTTATTTATTTACTTTTTTTTCATTCACCCGATAAGTACAAACTTTGCGAAAATTGAGCTGAGCGCAAGTCAAAGTAGTAGGAGGAAGCAGCTTTTGTTGCCATGACGGCAAAAAATGTACAGAAAAAAAAAGAATTAGGTTAAAGGTTATTTAATATTGTAGCCACGTTAAGTAAAGCTGTTTTTAATAAGGCTTTTTAAAACGCGTTTATGGATTAGTTTTAGGGGAAAAGATTTTTCCAATTGTTTGTAAAATTTGTAGAGTATTTTATGTTAAGTCTTAATAATCTTAAGTTTATTTCATGCTTTTAATAATAGTTTATATAAAGTTTCAAATTGTTTTTATAATTATTAATTTATTATAATTTTTTCTTTCTTTAAATTCACACACAAACTTATCTACCCGCCCTAATACACTTAATTAATATTTAATTATATGAAAGGATTTATTAAATAATTTTGTTATATTTTTAGCATCTTTTCTACTTACTCTACAGTCAGCAATAACAGTATGCTCCCTATGAAAGCTTCTATAAAGACAATTAGTCTTTTGCCGATGCTGAACAAAAGTCGATTTTCATTAGATCCCTTGCCATTACTCGGTACAATGTCGAAGCTTTATTAAATTAAATAAAGTAAATACCCGAGTGATTAATTTGCAACTGTGCTGAGCAAAATGACCACAAAGTCTTTCCAGTCTTTCCAGTCTTCCCTTTTCTCTCTCTCTCTCTCTCTCTCTCTCTCTCTCTTCTTTACTATTATTTCCCTTGGTCTCTTATATTTTTTATACCTTTAGCTTTACTCTGCGGCATTTCCGCTTCCGTTGCATTGACAACGACGTCGACAATTTCTCTACTGTTGTTGGCAGCCATTAAACCAACTCCAGGTATCGTCATACGGCTACTTACGATAGTTACTATGCCAGTGAGTTGGCTTATATGTAGATGGATAGTCTGTTAGTTTGGCTTTGGTTCAGTTCATTTTACAGTTTGCAGTCCGCAGTTTTCTCTATTTTTTTCCTTTTTGTTGTCTTTTCCCTGCTCTGCCCATAAATCCAATTATAAATTGCATAGCTATGCATTGCTCTGGGTTTTGTCCCATAAAATAAAGGTATATATACCTGAATAGATTGCAAGTTGTATAAGCAAAAGCTAAAAATATATTGACAAGAAGACAAGATGTAATAGCATCTCAATCAAAATCATGACATGACTGTAAGATAACAAATCAAAGAGTATAATTTACCTTTAAAGAAGTCTATGAAATGTAATATAAACTTCTTACTTTAAAGTACATTAAATATAAGTATAATTTAAGCACTATATTTACTAAAACAACATGTATTTTTACTTTACTTTCAGGTAATTTTCTCCGACTTTTCTTTATGACTTTAGTGCCCACTTTCTGTAACCAGCTAAGTAAAGCAACAATTTAAATCTTTTTAGTTATAAGAAATATTTTAATCTGTTAATTTCAAACACTGAAATTGTTACACACTGTAGACGAGTACTATTAGCAGCAGTGTAGTGAAGGGTTTGCTTTAAAAATTAATTAAAAACTAATTTAAGTATAATGTTGGTGGTGTCAGTATGCCATTTGGCGTCTCTACTTCATAACTACTTTGACTACTTTGGTTAAAGTAGTTGGCCTGATTTGCAACTGTTGATAGTTTTGAGAAGATCTGAGATGGAAACAGCTTGTTGCCACTTTTTTTTTTGTTTGTTGGTAAGAGTAACAAAAGTTGCAAGTTTTTCACTACCAAAAACATTTTGTGTGATTAGCTGAAGTGGCTTTTACAGCTTGACTGGAAATTGGTCTTAAATCAGACACAGAACAGAACAGAACTTTATAATGATTTTTCGGGGCGGTTACGAATTTTAATTACAAATCTCTTTCTCTCTGTCTACCCCTCTCTCTCTCCCTCTCTCTTTCTGTATCTCTCTGTCTTGCTGCAAGTGGGCACCTTAACTGTCGGCAATTTATGTTGCACTTGAGCAGAGCATTGCATAAACTTTTCAAGTGGTGAAGGCAATTTTGCACTTGGCTTCATCTGGCCCCGTTGATTGGGTCAAGTAGTAGTAGTAATAGTAGTAGTAATACTAGTAGTAGTGGTATGCTATGTGATTTTCTTCTTCTTCTCCTTTTTTTGGGTTTGGTTTGCCGCCTCATGTGTTGGCAAGAGATTAAGTTAACTGTAGCCCAGGTTGTAAAAGACTTAACGAAGTTTCACAACTATCTTGTCGAAAACTTTAGCTGAGATTAATTAAAAATTCATTTTGTGGTTCAATCTTTCGTTTAAAGATTTGATTAAAGTGGAGTTAAAGTATCGGAAATTGATTGAAACGTAGCAGCAAAATGTGCAACAAATTTGAAACACTTAAATAAATACAAGACAAGTATTTAAGCTAAAAGTTTAAGTACTTCAAAGGTACTTAAAAAGTTTATCAAATTTTATATGAGTAACTAACATAAGTACTTAATATAAGTAAACGTTTTTAATCAAAACTAAAAACTAAATAAATTTTAAATAAAAGTGAATTAAATCTAGTTTCTATAGTTTCTATATCTGGTCAACTTTTCTATCTAATTAATTGGCTATTTTTAATTTAACATACTCCACTCAATGACTAACTTAAAACTTTGTGGATTTGCTTGATTAAGTTCAATTCAATAACTATAAACAAAAATTGTGTCATTATGAAAACTTGTAGCTAATGGCTTATATATTCTGTACAAGTTGTTGATGGGTCTACACATCTTTGGGGATATTTCTAAAGCTTATTAGTTTTGATAAAACTTTTGGCTCTGACACTATCATACAACTGACAAACGCAATGTTAAATGTATATATATATATAGTCAAATATATATATGTATTTGCTTGACAGTCATTGAGGAGTCAGTAATCATCATTGTTGTCTCGTCATCAGTTGATGCCACCAGTTGTGGCAAGGACAAAGTTTTCACTGTACTGTATACAACATTCAAATTGTTTTGTATTTCGTGGGATGTTGCTCATGTTTCTGTTCCTGTTTCTGTTTTTGTTGTTCTGGCTCTAAAGGTGGAGGCGACTTTGGCAATATGTTGAAACTGCTGGCTCAACAGCAAAATTTGTTTCCCATTTTTTTTTTGGTGGCCCAAAAAATGGAGTGAGGCATCCAGTGAAAAACTAACATCATAGTTTTTCCCTACCCACACTAAAGTTGATAAAGTTTGAGTTGCAGTGAACTCAGAGTTCATGGCATCGAGTTCGTAGATGATTTACTAATATGATAATAATAATATTTGCTCAGAATAACGCGAATGTTTTATTAATCAGCGAACATGTGTGTGTGCGTGTGTGTGTGTGCCTGTGTGTGTGAATGCGTATGCTCGTAAATTAAATGTAGTTGATTGTAAACTTTGAATTGTGAAAAGTTTTTTAATTGAGAAAAGTCCATGTGGCATTGCACCATTGACTAAGTGCATATGACAGACGACTGTTTTTTTCGGTACACAAAAGTATTTTTCAATTAAAAAACTTTGACATCCTTTGGCACCTTTTGTGTTGAGCATTTGAGAAATTCTTTTAATTAAACATTTCTTCTGTGACACACCTCGAATGCCATTTTCAAAAGAGTTTAAGAGGTGTGTGATGTGACTTGCGGTGTTAAATAAAATCAATTTGATTGTTAAATCAATGGCTGTAAAAATTTATTAAACTTTCTAGAGGTTTTTTTTTACCAGTCACTGCAATTTTTTTTGTAGATTTGATATGAAGTTCAGTTCTTGAAAATATTTTAAAATTTTTCTTATGTCAAATTTAAACTTTAAAAAGTTTTCTGAAGAAAGTTAGTATAGAAATTTGCTTAATATATAAGCTTATATAGAAAATTTGATTAAATATATTATTTAGAAATTTTTTTGTATTTTTAATGGAATTTGATTAAATAATAACTCTATTATTTCAATGCCCTGACTTGCAGAATTTGCATTTTAATCGTTTAAAATCGGAAAATTCTTATTTTTCTCACCTCTTAAATCTAACTGTTATTTTTTTTGTATTTTTTTCCTTACGGCTATTTGTGGTGGCTTTTTGTGTAATTTATTAGATTTTGGCAAATATTTTGCCAACAGCATTTCACTGTCAAAAACTGGCGTCTTTTCTTTGAAGGAGTCAGACAAGCCTGAAATTTGCTCTCTATATATACTATATGTAGTAGTATATATGTTATATATCTTGAGCCGCGACTGCTTATGATGTAATGTTTTCATAAGCTGCTCGACGTTGTCATCTCTCTCTTCCTCACCCTCTCTGTTTCTCTTTCTTGGAGACTAAAGTCTGGAGAGTCTGGTAACTGCTGCTTTTATATTTATACTACCAACTTTGGCAGGGCTCAAAAGAAGTTGGTGCCGTCGGTTTTTTGGCCATTGTTTTCGTTGTTTGAGAAGCGTTTCATTCTTCTTTGCAGCTGACAGCTGCCTGCCAATAGTTGATTTTCACAATATACATATATACGTTTTCCACTTGATTTTCCTCTTGGCTGCTTCAAGTTTGCCAAACGTCGTGGAGGAAAGAAAGAAAGGCAAACTCAACTGCCTTCTGCTTGTCTGTCTGTATTTTTGAATGGGTGTTGTTGGAACTCGTTCTCCTTCAGTTCTTTTCAGTTCAACTTGGCCAAAAATCAAACCAAATTTAATGTGTGCCAAAGTAACTGCGTTAACTTGATGGCGTATCCTTGGCAAGGATGTCAGTCTGTGCAACCGTTAAGGCAATTATATCATTGATAGTATAAATTCACAGGCATTTAAACTTCTGGCAGCCATTTAGTCGCTTTGTTAAATGTTTACCAATTGCAGTTCAATTTATTATGTTCAATTTCACTTAATAAGCAGCAAGTGCTTAATGAGTACCCATTAAGCAATTTTTGGTTCAACTTAAGGGCTGAAGCAACTTGTTCAAACTCCAAACTGTATATAAATGTTAATTTTGTAATTATTTCTGAGTATCTTTGCCAATTTAAATCGTTATTCAATAAAATTAATGTTGCGGAAATCTAATTTAAACTTAGTTCATCACAGAGACAAATTGTTTATCAGTTTCTCAGAAATAGCCATTAAAATTTGATAGAAATTTATATTTAATAGAAATTTCTTATCTTTTACATATAAGCAAGCACAAAATATTCATTTAAATCAGCGTTTAAAAATACTCTGCTAACAGTGTAGTGTTTCCTTGTGCTCTGGCTACCGGTCTGAGCGGCAGAGCAGTAGCCTAACGATCAAATGTGGGGACTCTGCTTTGCTATGCTCTCAGCTCTGCAACTAACCATACAACACACAAGAGAGCCGTCTACATATGCAGAAGCAAACCAAAGAAGAGTTCGATATAATAACTGTTAATTGGCTAAAAATAGACGCATGTGAACTGATGCTTATCAGTTGTCAACAGACGCACACTTTGACTTTAAATGCATTAAACGTGTGTGTGTGTGTAAAGCTACTCTGCAGCAGCAAGAACATCACAAATTGTGCTGTGCTAGGGCTACCGCTCTGAGTCTTGTCGAGAGCCGTAGCAGAGCTGCAGCAGAGCCGTAGCAGAGCAGTAGCCTAACGATCGAATGTGTGTGCTCTGCTATGCTCTCAGCTCTGCAACTAACCATACAACACACAAGAGAGCCGTCTACATATGCAGAAGCAAACCAAAGAAGAGTTCGATATAATAACTGTTAATTGGCTAAAAATAGACGCATGTGAACTGATGCTTATCAGTTGTCAACACACGCACACTTTGACTTTAAATGCATTAAACGTGTGTGTGTGTGTAAAGCTACTCTGTAGCAGCAAGAACATCACAAATTGTGCTGTGCTAGGGCTACCGCTCTGAGTCTTGTCGAGAGCCGTAGCAGAGCTGCAGCAGAGCAGTAGCCTAACGATCGAATGTGTGTGCTCTGCCATGCTCTCAGCTCTGAAAACTGAAAGCAAGATGAGAGCAAAGCAAAAGCCCTCGGCTCTCATGTTTGTAGTCAACAGAGCAGTTTTAGCAAACGCTGATTTAAATACTTACACTTGGGTCTTAAAAAAATAAGATATTAAATCATTAATTTCTTAGTAAATCTAAAAATATGTTTAAATCAATTAAATTTTGTTTCAAAAAATTTTAAATATTTTTTGAGCATTGAAGTAAGAATATGCTAAATTTGATTACATCTTATTATTGTCTTAAAAACCATAAATTTTCATTCGTACAGATTTTAAATACTTAAGAATTACATTTAAACATTTTTTGTACAATTTTAATATTATTTATTTAAGAATTCTTTACCATGCTTAAAAGTTATCTGGAATGAACCACTTAATATTATAAATCCGTCTTGAACAAGGACTTTTAATATATGGGTATAACTTTAAAGATAGAAATACTTGACTAGAAAGTCAGGTTTCTGTTCTCAGCGCTTAAACACTTGAATTAACCAATTCATTTCAATTCCTATTCTCAAATAGCACAACTATCATAACTAACTATATCATCGTAATTCAATTGGTTTATAATAAAATATGTTACCAAATGCGACATATGCATGATATTACCAATGCGGCATTCCAAAAAAATAAATGGGTATATGTCTGGCAATTGCTAAACTTTTTGTCTTATATTATTATTTTTATCACATATCTTTGGCTAAAAGTTCTGTGTGTAAATATTGATTACGCGCGTATCACGTACGCTACTTGAGCGCTAAGATTTTCGCACTGCTCTCTCAGCATCGAAGTGAGTTTTCTCCTTTGGGGTGGTAGAGTGGGTCTGTGTATACCTATGAGTGTGTGTGTGAGGGAGTGTTTGTGTCTGTGTGTGTGTGTCAGTGTCGTGTGGCACACGTCCTTGTGCTAGTTTTCAAGTTCCCTGCTGCCTTTATTTTTTGTTTCTTTTTTGCTGACGACTGCCTTTTTGGCTGCCTGCCTGGAAATTGAAAGTCGCTCTGCCCTCAAATGACGAGGAGGTTTTTCCAAAAAGAAAAAAACATTTAACGTTACATGGTAGCTACGAGACACGTGCTCAAACCATCAATTGAGCTGTTGTTTGCCATTTATTTACCTAGACTCCCTATGCCATGTGTTAAGTGCTAATTGGGTTAGAAATACTCATCTTCTTCTTACGCTTCTTAATTGCCAACTTTCTGTCTGTCGTTTTGGCCCAACAGAATTGGCCAATAATTGGGCACTACAATACCATGAGAATCAATGTCAGTCAAAGCCTGGTGATTAATTTTTAAAATTACTGACTACCTAAAGCTGCTAATTATATTAAAGTGGCTTCTAGTTACCTAAACAAAAGTTCTCTATACACTGTACTCACTGTACTCTGTTGTTATACTTGAGTGGTGTTTATTTTCTTTTCTTAAGGTTTTTTTTAACAGCCTGTGGGTGGCTAATTAAAGTTTTAAGTGCTTAGTCGTAGCTACTAAGAGGCAAAGTCAACACGACAGCTGCCATCTGTTGTTGGGGCCATTATTTTTACCGTTCAAGCACAGAAAATTTAGCTATAGAGATGGCGAAAAACGTGTATGTCTTAGATTTCAGCTAATTAGATATACTTTTCGTGAAGGCAATTGTTTTAAGCCATGTTTATAGTACAAACTTAAGTTGGGTACATAGAAAAACTTTAAGGGTTTCTGCATAAAGTTTATGATTGGATTTTGTATAGTAAAAATATGTCAAATTAAATTTTTGAAAATTTATTATAATATATTCTTTAACTAAGTATAAATAGTTTAATTTTCTAAACTCTATTTAAAATAGACATGTCCCAACATCAAATTGATATAGATAGAGATGAAGCAATGCAGTCGCATAAATTGTGAGCTAATTAACAGCCACATTTTCGCCTAAATAATATAATGATAAACACATCAACATTATCAACACTCATTAGGGGAAGGAAAAGCAAAGCCAATGGGAAAGAGCTGGAAAAGCTTACTGAACATGGGGGGTTGTGGAGCTTAGCTCGGAGAGAAGGCAAAATGTTGACAAAATCCATGAACAAATTTAATGTCTCAGCCTCGACATGAATTTTAATGTCAAATGGCATTTTACCCTTTCCTTATCCTCCCTCTCAGAGTCAAAACAAATGTTTGCCAGCATAAACACACCAAGAGACAGACAGACAGACGGACGGACGGACGGACAGAAAGTCTGACAGTAGAAAATGTTAGAGAACAGAGGAAGAAGAAGGAGAAGAGAACAGAAGAAGATGGAAGACAAATTCAACTGCAGTATTGCAGCAGCAACAGCAGCTGCTATGATGGTGGTACACTGAAAAAAATTGTATTGTAAAAAGAACAAATAGAAAGAAATAAACTAGGAAGATTGATATTAGTTGTGAAAAGTGCAAGAATTAACAAAATTCTTTAAGTAAAATATTTAATTTATATAAAATAAATAAAATAAAATTATAATAAATTTTTAATAAAATTCTTAAATTAATTTATTTTTGTTAAAATTTAATTCTGTAATCAAGTAATTTAGTTCCTTCAACTAATATGTGTACTAAACGTAAACCAAACTTTTTTCCAGTGTAGTCACCAGCAAGAATCAACTGCTGTTGGTGGTTGCATTTGGTCGACACTTTACACAGTTGCCACTGTGCCCATAATCAGGACAAGTGTCCTGCTGCTGCATGTGCATGAACCTGCATTATGTATTATTATTTGATGCATTTTGCATAGAACGCAAGCTGGGACTGCCCTCAATGTGCAGGCAGGTGACACGAAACCGAAAGACATTAGTATGCTGTTAGGGTGAGTTGGGGGGTAAAGGAAATCAACTGGCGGCAGGGAATTTAGCCTTGAGGAAAAGTTGAGCACATTTCTTATGATTTATGCACGTGTTTAGTGTGAAAAATGTGCATTAAAAGCAAAAAAAAAAAAAAGGAAAAACTCCCCAAACAGGCGAAAGTGTTGCCCAGAGAATGTTTCGCACAAGCTTAGAGCCAGGCGGAAGGGTAAGTAAGGTGTCTCGCCAGGCACACACTCACAGACACACACTCAGAAACACACACACATAGTCAGGCAGGAAGTGAAAGTGTATTAGACAGAGGCGCATGTGTTGCTCCTCGAATTGAGGTCACTGGTCATTATCAAGATGTTGCAAAAGAAATGCCATAAAGTGTCCTAAAGCAGCTCCTTCTTTCCTTTGCTTCTTGTTCTTCTTGTTCTTCTTCTTTCTCTTGTTGTTGTTGTGGCAGGACATTTGATATGCAAGGCAGATAAAGGCCAACGCGCATTCAGTGCCTGGCCAAAAGCCAAAAAGCCTGCCTACAAATGACAGCCAAAGAGGCGTATAGTCGGTCAGTCTGTCGTACAGACGAACAGACGGACACATTTTGGAAGAAGCACGCTCGAAACTTGTCTTAAAAGCAAGAATAGTTTAATGCCAGTGTAAATGCAAGTTAACTCAGCAGCTTCTTTTAGGGTATAGAATCAAGCAATGAACATTATTACTGTCCTCTCTCTCTCTATAGAATTGTCTACAGAATTTATGTGAATGATTGCGTATCGAATGATTTGCAGTTTCTCTTATTTATCGACAAATGTGTACTCCAGTTTAGCACAACAATTGTTAAAGCTTTACTAAGTTAAAGAAATAAGTTTAAGACTTGTTATTAATTTTATATATTATTAGACCCCGTACTCTAAAATAGAGTCTAGGGGTATATTAAGTTTGTCTGAAGCGGAATGTGCGCAACAGGTAGAAGAAGGCTTCTCCGACCACATAAAGTATATATATTCTTGATCAGCATCCACAGCCGAGACTGTATAGCAATGTCCGTCTGTCTGACAGTCCGTATGAACATCTGGATTCTTTAAACTAGAAGAGCTGGAGTCACCAAATTTGCAATGAAAGTCTGTCTGTATGTCAGGCAGGTTAAGTTTATTTCAAATCTTTGCCACGCCCCGTACCGCCCCCGCAAATTGTAAAAAACTATTTTCACATCACCATAACTTGAAAACGACTAGAGCTAGAGAGACCAAATTCACACAGTTTGTGCGTGGTACCATTATAACTATACTTACCAAGTTTGATCCGGATCGGACAACCGTAGCCTATAGCTCCCATCGGACAAATCGGTCGAAAATGGGAAATTTGTATGAAGACATGAAGTTTTAGTTGAGCGATTGCAACAAAACTAACACATTATGTGTATGGTACCATTATAGCTATGCTTACCAAGTTTGGTTCGGATCGAACAACAATAGCCTATAGCTCCCATAGGACAAATCGGTATTTGTATGGTATTTGTATGTAAAACGAGCATTAGAAAGAGTACGTGGTCATTAACAGTCGGCTCGCTCGACTGTAGCTTTTCGTACTTGGTTTAAATATATAAATCAATTAAAATTAGTAACTGATTAAATCCACAATTGGCTCTGGTCTCTCTTAATTAACACAGTAATATTCGTTTCTTTAAATTTCCACCGCAAGTTGGCATAATTAATGTAACGACACGTGAAAATCATTTTCAAGTTAATTGTGGTTCATAATGCGGTTTCAGAGTTTTCATTGATTAAGTTTAATATTAACCTAGTTCTTGGGCTAATTAACGAATCATTGCTGTACTGTATTAATAAATATATGAGAATTATGTAGAGTGAATAAATTAATAATTATAAGAACATTTTCCAGAACATAAAATATAAATTTTATAAAATTAACTAAATAATTAAGACTTTAAAATATATAATTTAACTTAAGTCTACAAACTTACACATAATATTCAAATCTTTTAATTAAAACAATTTCTATAGCTTTTGGCCTTTTTCTCTAAACGTTTGTGTGCTGTCATTAAAGCCCTTTTCTTCCTCATTGACTTATTTGGTTTCTAAATGCTGCTTGTTTGTGGATTACTTCATGGGTGGAAGGAGGATGGGGCTGAGAGACGCCGGAAATACTTCCTGCCTTTGAAGGCACGCATAATTCACGCTACAAATGGGGATTGCCTGGCTGGTAACTGCAGAACTTGGCAGCTGGCAGTTTCTCAATGTTACACTCATTCACGCCCAAAAGCTGGCAATAAAATGCCAGAGCCAAAGAGTCATGCGGGCCACGCCCACACGAGGCAGCCTTTCAATTTCAGTCGGTAGACATTTTTGCATCGCAAGAAGATGGCAATAAGAATTGGAATGGAATGGAATGAGCTAAAGAAGAAGAAGAAGTAGAAGAGGGGGGGAAAAGTGAAACAGAGAAGAAAACGCAGTGACGACAGCGTGCAATTGTTTGCACTTGCTCTATATTTTCATTTCTTTTTTATACCCGTTAGGTGTAGAGTAAGGGTATATTTGTTGCATGAAGAAAAAGGTCTGTTAAGGACATACAGTTCGGTTTTATTAAAATTAACGGGTATCTTTAAAGAAAAGTTAAACTGCTTTGAGTGGAATGAAATGCAAGCGCCTCAAAGTATGCAACACAATTGCAGTTTAGTAACAAAGTTGTCCAAAGGAAATATTTTGTATTGTTTGTATAAATACGGATATCTTGTAGTCGGGTAGACTACACTCCCATATTTTTTTTGGTTTGTTTTGTTGTGCCTTTTGGAAGGCAACTGCTGCAATTTGCGCGCCCGGCCTTTGTCCAAAAAAGGCAGGGAAAAAACCGCAAAAAAAAAAAAAAAAAATAAAATCAGAACAGGGCAAGAAAATTGCAGCAAACTCACCTCTGTGGTGGTTACTCTTAGGTGTTGTGGGCGTGGATTTCGCTTTGTGGCGCGTTTTAGCGCAAATTTTGCACTCTCCAGCTTTGGTAAACGGTCATATATATCACTATTTTCTCGCCTGGCCTTTTAAACAAATTGCATAAACATTTGTTACCCGAATAAAGCAGCTTTTTATGCTGTTGTACATATATTTATTTGATAGAACAACAACACACACTTTGTTTTCTGTGTGTGTGAGAGAGTGTTTGACTCTTCTGATACATTTGGCAAAGCAAAGACAGAGAAAGAGTAAGAGAGAGAGAGGGAGAGGGAGAGAGAAAATTGCATTTTTATAGCCATGCGCTGCTTTTACGTTCTTAAGTCCGTTTTATACCTGTTGTTTATTTATGGCCTTTTCTGTGCGCGCCTTTTTCCAACTTTCTGCTCTTTGCCCTCTCCCCCTTCCCTGCCACCCCTCGGCTTTGGCATCTTTGTTTTTTCTGGCAGCTGTGTCGTTTCTCTTTTAAACTTTTGTTTTTATTTCATTTTTTTCTGTCTTTCTTTTTTTTTTTTGTGGTTTCGCTTTTGCGCAACAAATGAATATTTGAAAATGAACGATATGCTTTTAGGTCATGTGGAACGACATTACACATGAGAATTTATTTGGAACTGTTACTGTGTGCTGTTAGGGGTCTTTTCGTTACATAATTTACTTAAAAAAACAACAAATAATATAGAAAAATTAATCAAGCATAGATTTCCTAATCTATAATTAAGTACTACTACATAGTAATCTTTTATAAAAAAACTCTTAAAATAAACTCAAATTAATTTAAATATTGTTATTCTTTACTTTTCATTATAGGTAAGCTAACTGAAGACTGCTTTCTTAAGGAATTCTTGGGTCTCTGGGTGAATATAAAATAAAATTGTATCACAGCTATATAAAGTTCTTTATATAAATGATAATATTAAACAATAGTTTCAATATATGGTGATTTGTAGACCATATATGTAATATATGGTGATTTGTAGACCTTCTACTTACTGCAAAAATACTATTTAAAGTAAAACCATATTTAAAGACGCCTTTAGGCCCAAACTGTAGACAAATAATTATGAGATAATAAAGGCAGTAACGGCCACCGACAAGGGTCAAATCGATGCCCAAAAGTCATTCATTTTAAGGACATCATAATCAAGTCCCAGAAGACAAACGAGTGGGCAAACAGCAATCTGTCAGGGAATACATACAGGCAAAAATTATTTATTAATTACTCACACCCAATACATATACAGATGCCGTAGCAATTAAATCAATATAAAGCGCTACAAAATGAATGCATAAATAATTGATTTAATTTTCATGTTCGCCAAACAAAGCCAAAGAGAGAGAGAGAGATAGAGAGAGAGCATAAGTCTGGCTCGGTTTCGAGTTCAATAGTATGTTATTTATTTATACATTTATGTATACATGTATATTCAAAATGAAAACAACAACAAAATAAAGAAGAAGTATTTAATTTTCAACATGTACAGAGCACTCTAAAATGCATGTTTTGTTGCCTGTCATAAAAATGCTCCCAGCGTCTGTTGCAAAATGTATTTAAAGTACCCACAACAAGTCATACCATATATTATGTACACTCACACATATACATATCAGAATTATATATATAGATGACTGAATCCCATATGGTAGGCATACCGAGTTCAGGTCTGGTCTGGTAATTTTCGTAAACTGTAATAATTTGCATATGGAATAAAGTATATATTATGTGTTACACAAATGTTGAATGGCAAAAATATTATTTTACAGAAAGATTTTCAATTCGAAATGTTTTCCTTTTGCAGTCCCCGTGAATATAATCCAGCTTTTTAATTGATTTTTATTTTCCATAATCCATGTTTGTATGTGAAAGTTAGTTTAACCCACATTTCGATTATACATATAAATAAAAGTTAGAGTGAAAATATTTCATTCACTTCATTCCGAAATTGCAAATATAAATTATAAAATTTATGTGTTAAATTTCGACGCGCTTTTGTCGCTGCCAATGGCATCCAATTTGACATTATGAATTTATGTGCAGGCTGCGGGGGAAAAAAATGAATACAAAAATCATTGTGTACTTGTTTGTACTTTAAACACATGTATATGTGTGTGTATGTGGCATGGCATAATTTCAGATATGCCCTCAAAACAGCATAATATCAAACCAGTAGCACTAGCTTTGTGTGTGTGCGTGTGTGTGTGTTTGTGTGACTTATATCGCAAATGCGAGCATGAAACTCCATGTGATCCAATATAAACTAATAGAAATGTTAACGACTCACGACTATGTAATACCCGTTAATTTGGCTTAGATTTTTAGTGACAATTTAAAAGACATAAAAACTGTTGCATACTTTTACATGCTCGCATTGCTATGGTTGGACTCTCAGTCTAATGCTCTTATATATAGTATATATATATAAGTTATGCGCAGCTTCTGCTTATTCTATGCAGTGTAATGTATTAAAGATACCCTTTCTTATTAACTAACGGGTATAAGTGTACTCTGGCATCTGACAGCTGTACGTTCTGTCGCTGAATTCCACTATCTCACAATGCGTCACTTCAGCGTCGTCTTTACTCTGCTCTCTCTGGTCTTTTATTCTGATCATTCTTCTTATTTAGCTTTTGTGTTCGAGAAGTGGAAAGACCCTGTAATTGTTTGTTTGATTGTCACACAACTTGACACATGCGTATAAGTAAAACAGCTACTGTTTATTTAAACTGCACTTAGTTAAATAAATTTAACAAGCGACTGTTGTCACAGAACATTAAAAACATGTGAAGAGTTTGTTCAATGCTTCATCAAAGATCTTGTTTTTATTAATTTATCATAAACTTTATAATTGTGCTTTTAAATTGTATTTTATAAAAATTCCATTGGCTGCTTGCGACTGTAATCATACCTATTAAAATAAAATAGTAATAGTTTTAAAAGTCAAAGTGTTATTTCAGTACTGTACCAATTCAGACTTTGGTCTTATCATCATTTGAGTGAATTTTAATGGTCTGTCCTTTTTCCAACCTCTCCATTCAATACAATCGTCTGCAGAGCAATCAAAGTCTTCATGGGAATATGGACCATTTAGATTGCTAAAAAAAATTGTTATTAATATTTATTTAAATTTTAGTATATTTTTTTGAGGGCTTACCAATGGAAGCAATTTACAAACCACCAGCCAGATTTAAACGAGTGAGCACAGTGTCCTTGAGTAGAATCGTTATCCCTGTCTGGTGTTGAAAAGTATGTATTATGATGATTTCCCAGTGAATCAGTTGCATTTCCCGAATATGATCCAACATTTAATTTGTAGAACTCTTCCTCGTTGCCAACGGTAAAGTCAGTGTATTTGGCATATCTTGATTCATTATCAAAATCTTTAAGCAAAATATACAATTCATACGGTTGCGATCGTGTCAGTAAATGTAGTTTCTCAAGTCCAATGAAAAATTCTCCTCTTAGATTACCAAATCCTTGGCGATATTCATTCCAATTTCGTGTAAAGTTTACAGATCCATCTAAACGTCGTTGAATGACTGTCCAGCCGGAACCAGCTGTACTTGAATCACACGGCACGGAAAAGGCGTCCATTCCGGGAATTTTTATGTCATAAATAGCACTCAATTTACCGATACAACTCGAAGATAGACAATTCTCTGATTTAACTTTATATTCTATAAGTTTTTGCTTCATCTGAGCTTGTATTTCATCTTTGGACAAAATCGCATTGTTCTTATCGATAGCTTCATTTTTAAGCTTTTTGTTAAGTTCCTCGCAAATTCCAAGTTTAACTAAAATTTCACTCTTACTCTTTTCGAATGAAATGAGTTGTTCTGCCAATCGTTTGTCTTGATTCTTAACAGTTTCTTCAAAAAGTTTAAGCTTATCTTGGGTTTCATTTTTATACTTTTCATTATTTCGTATGATTTCCTCATATATTCCAATTTTTGCTTGCAAATCTGCTAATTTACTCGACAAATTTTGTAAAGTCAAGCCCTGTTCTTGGATTTTTTGTTCCTTCAACTGTATGTTGACTGTATGCTCTAGTACAGGTTGTACTATATTAAAACAATATTCATAGCACTGTCCTTCCTTATTTTTGATATGCTCGTAATTCTAAATAATATATAAATTTATGTATTGAAAATTTAAACATTTTTAAACTTTAACTCACGGAATTATCCACTTCATTACGGATTTCAGTTTGTTTACTCGATTTTATATGCACCGAAATGAGTAAAATAATTAAATTTAATATAGATAGTTTCATATTTATTTTAATTTTTAAGTAAACTTCGCTGGGCCACTTTTAATTTGAAACTAAATATGGAATCAGTAAACTGCTTAGACCGAAGCTCTCGATTTTATTTCAATTATATCACAAAAGAGAATTTTTCATGAACTTCCGTTGAGATATACGAATAGTCTTAGTCATTTATAGAATGCTCTCCACGATAGTGATAAGACCAAAGCTCAAAAATTAACAATTAAATATATATGAATTCTAAATATATTTATTTCATACAAATTTTGATAGTTAAATTACTTGTTAAATGGTTTAACTTTGATTAAAAATACAGTATTAGCTACTGCCATTAATCGTCTTTACTTTAGTCACTAGAAAAGTTTTCGAAAGATTACTTTCTTGGGTTAACTTGAACTTGGTCAAGTTAACAAACATGTGAACCCTTGTTTTGTGGGCATTAACACATCATTTGCGTACAACATTTTCATTTTATCCCACTGTGCTCAACTTTGTGTGACTTTCTTTATTTGTTTACTCGACTCGACTTATTGTGACGAAACCTAACCCAAGATGCTACCCAACAATTACATTTTGTGCAGAATTTATTCATGTTTTGCAAACCTTTTCTTACTGGGGCATTAGACAGCAAACGGTGACGTCGATTCATGTTAAAAGGAATGAGTAACTGCGACGGAAGCTATTGTTTTGAATGGGGCGACGATGGCGCCATCATTGAGTCCATTGGGTGTCGGGTGTTGGGTGAGTCACAGTGAGTCGCACATGTTGTGGGACAGACTTGTTTTGGTTGGGTTCGGTGTGGTTGGGTTTGGTTTGGCTTGACAACCGCAGGCTCAGCTCCTGCGGCTTCCATTTTCATCATCATAAAGTCTGTTTAGAAGGGAAATCGATATGGGTAACTTAATCATCAAATGAAGTCGACGTCAAGTTGTCTTTCATTTTTCAATTCTATGCAGGTTTTGTACACTTACTTAGAGTATTTCCAGTAATTCATTAACAGTTGGAATAAGCTGAACTTGAAATGCTTTGCTAAGCAACTATGAAGTAAACAAAAGAAGGTTTGAAGGGGAATTAAATATATTTAATTTGGGAACATTTTCAATAAACAAAATTTAAACAAATTATTTTTTTATACATAACTTAACTTTTACTAGCTTTATGTTAACAAAGTGTATTTAATATTCGATTTGTACTCGATTCGTATATTAACAGTTAGTTGTTGTTATTGTTATTCCCATGTCTTCATGTGGGCGCTGTTCGTGCGTTGCCAACTACTTTTCCACTTGGCCTTTGTTTACCTACGAGCAGTACGGAGTGTACGAAGTGGCCAAAAAGTTTTTCTTTCCTTTTCTGTTTGTTTTCATGTCTAAGTTAGCTTACTTTTCTGCAGCACAAATACAAGAAAAACTAAAAAACTTATTCCTCCTTTTTTTGCTATCCGCTTAAGCTTATGGCTGCCTTCGAGTTGAACCAAACGCATTCCCTTTCTTTTCTAGCCAATTTTTTTCATTTCCGCTTTGCGACTACATTGAAACTTCGACTTACTTTACACATTCACATTCAACTGGAATGCAGGTCAGTTCTGTGCAGTTTTATATTAATTTTCGTAGCTGTCGGTTTTCCCAGAGTTCAACCGCCTGTTTCAAGCTCTTTTATAAACTAAACAACAAAATGTTCCAATTTCTGTTGTTGTTGTTGTTGTTGTTTGTTATATATACGTAGTAGCATTTTGGTTGAGTTTGGCATTCATAGCAGGTAACCTGCTGTTATGCCTTATTGTTTCATTATGCAAACACTTTTTCAACTTGGCTAACACAAGTAGCTGTGGTTTTCTCTACTGCTGGCTGACTGTATACTCAGTTGGCTTGAGTCTTACGTAGTCGTCTCTGTTCTGGTTAACCAAGATAATATAACAAAGTTGTAGAAGCTGAAACAGATTTGTGATTTTTTTTATTAAAATTCTAAAGAGTAGAAAAGGGTTAAATAAAAATATAACCTGTAATAATAAACAGTGTAATTAAATTCAATTCATTTTAAATAAATTTAATGATTTAACTTATTTATTTCTATTTTTAATAGTTTAATCTGTAATATTTATTATTAAGTAAAATTTAAATAAAAGTCTCGAACTTAAATAATTTTTTTTACATTTCTGTGTTAAAAATTCCACCTTTCATAAATTCTGATATAATTCTCTACGTCCTTCAATTATTTTTGCACGCAAATTGTATTTTTGCTTCAACCTTGTGCTAGTAAAAAATGTGTATACTCTTTACTTTGACGTTGAGTCTGGTTAAAAAATTGAATGCATAAAATGTGTGCTACATTTTTTGAGTTATTTAAAGTTCATTAAATATATATGTCTATCAGCAATAAATGTGGAGTTAAAAGAACACGATGGAAACCCCTCAATGTTGTGGATATTTTGTTTTATAATTCATTTACTTTTAGTAATCATCAGCAACATTTTATATAAATCTGAAAAGTCGGGCAAACAAGCATACACACACAGAAAAGTTTTGTAGTTAAATTGTGCAACACACACACACACACAGTTAGTTGTGCACAGTCCATTTTCGAGTGTTGACAGTGCCCTTAGAAATGTCATCGAAAACAAAAACAACTAAAACTAATTGTTAAAGCAACAAATAAATAAACTTTTACTATACAACTGTTGATAGTTTTTGATTGGAAGCTGGCTGGGTAAATAAAAGAAACTAATTGTTGAAATATACAAAATTTACATCTCAATTTACAAAACTTTGAACAACAAAACGACGTAAATGACACCTAAAATTCTATCCAATAGAGTTGACAACTTTTCTAATTTTCAGTTTATTGCTTTGAGTGTGACTTATTTTGTGATACAAGTGGGCTACAAATTGTTTTCTTCTTTTAATTGCTCTTCTATAAGTACTAAATACGAATTGGGTATCACAAATGATCTGGAAATCAAGAACTTGTTATAGAAAACATAGTAAAATTATTGTAAACAGTTATCGAATTATTTAAAAGATTTATTTCATAGTACTAAAATTAAATTTCACTGCTAGTTATCTTATAACATGCTCTACATTAGTAACCATGGCCAAGTTAAGTGATAAAGTCTTTTGAAATTTATTAGCAATCGTGACTCATACCGTAATTACATGTGATACAACAGTAATGACTTTAACTGCAGCTGTAGAACGTTTTGAAATACTATATAGCCATAACAGTGTTAGTTAAAAGTAATACCACAAACCATAAAAGATAGTGTTGTATTGTGTGGTTGGTAGTAAGTAGTCGCTGGTACTGTAAATGTGTTACAGGAGTAATAAGTTACTGACTTTAAAATACTTTACGTGTAAAGTGTTGTTAAAAGCACTTATACTTCTCCCTACTCTATCTTTCTCTCTCTCACTCTCTTTGTATACCTCTGTTACTCTGACACCCTTTTGTTTAGGGCTACAGCTTTTTGCCTTGATTTACGTACTTCATTTAAATTATCAGACATACTTATATAACAATTTGATGCCATACTTTTTTATGTGCTACCCTACCGACACAGTTATTGTCTATAACTTGCGTTGCACAACACTGTAGACGCGAGAGACAGAAAGAGAGAGAGAGAGAGAGAGGGAGCGTGGAAGAGAAAATAAACAAAAGTTTCCGACTGTTCGGGCACATTTGAAACTTTAATCATGCTGCTCCAAGCTCCATTCCTGGTGCTCTGTCATTTTGTTGTCTATTTCAGCAAAAAGACAATAAGAAGAGAGGAAACTTTTTAGTCATGTGTTTGTTTGTGGGTGCCATGTTTACTGCTGAGTGAATATTTTAGTCATTTTTAATATTTTGTTCTCTTGCTCTCACTCTCTTCTCTCTCTCACCCTCTCTTTGTTGCTATTTTTGTATTTTGCTTGTTCAATTGCAAGAATTTGCTCTTTCTTGATAGTACGAAAAAAAGCTGCAACTTGAAACATAGTTTGCATGCCTTCGGAGTCCTGTGATTGAAAGGCATTTCGTGCTCTATATTCTTTTTGGTATTTTTCCTTTTTTTTTCGTATTTTTTGGATGTGATTTTCGGTTTGAACATTTGTTGCATGTCACATTGTTGCTGCTTCTTGCTGTTTTTGGGATCTGCAGCATAGTTGCAGGAGTAGTTTGGCTGCTGCTGATGCTTTTTGTTTGACTCGAGCTTACAAATGTTGCAACGTGCAACTATTAAATAGTTTTGCAGCAGCTGCCACTTTCAAGTGGCTGAAGCTGCCACAAAAACTTTGCGCTTTGTGCCACTTAAATGTAACCTACCAAATTTCCAGAGACCAACAAAACTTTGCCATATCTTTGGGGCGTTACAACGTTGATTTTGCTCAGAACATAACGAAGAATCATCAAAAGTATTTCAAAGATTTTTCATTTCATTTAAATTTACCGAGAGCTAAGTCAGAGATTTTCGCCAGAAGTTGTAAATGTATTTGTTGTTTAATTGTTTTTATTATTTAATCAAAATTTTAATTATAATTTCCAGAGAGTTATTCTCATATATTGCCTAATATATGTATAATTTGCCTCAATATGCAACTGTTTATCTGTCCCATTGGACTTGGTTGAGAAAAGCAATCAAATATGCATTATTTGCAAACCGAAGCAGTTTCTAAGCCCCATCATGGAAATCTATCTGTCATTAATAAATAATATACTAGGTAAATATCGAGCTATATTTGCCAATGTATATTCACTTGGTTGCCTCTAGATCGATGGACTTACCTACGATGCTCTGAACCATTCATTGTAGAATTTCACTCAAATTAACAAACATCATAATTATTTCTATATTCAATGCTTGTTTGCTCATGTCTCAAGTACATTTTGTTGTCTACCTGTGCACTGATTACTATGTACACACACACACACACACACACACACACACACACACACACACACACACACATACACATAAATGCTGTGCGTGATTTGAACCTAATTAAAATTTGGTTTGAGTTGTATGCGATGTATTTATCAAATTGATTAAATTTAGAACAAATTATAGACTAATATTATGACCATGAAAATTAGTATAATATATAATTTAATTTATTTTATTTTTATAGAAAAACTTTATTTAAATTATTAAAATTAATCAGTCTTTAATTCTCGTTAATTTGTTGCTTTTTTCCTCTGCTGTTTTTTCTCCTATTTGTTGAACATTTTTAATTCTCTCTGGTCCTCCAAAAATAACCTAATCAATATTTCAATTTACCACCCAAAGGAAGAAAGGGGAAGAGAAGAAAAAACAAATTGTGATAGAGAAAAAGCGAAACGAGAAGACATTCAGCCAAAATGCTAACTAGTCAAGCAATTAGTGATGGTTACGTTTGGTTACGGTGCTCCGTGTCCATAATTGTTACGCTCGCCCACATCCGGGCGAATGGACCGACACTGGCACGCCCCCTTTTCTTTCAACAAAAAAACCCCAACACCAGTATCCAATTACTGCCACACCAGTTGTTTTTGGTGTCTTTTCCACTGCTCTTGGCCATTGTCTACAAGTATTTTCTGCTATTCCTATGCACAGACACCCACACACAGAGAGTGGGAGAGAGAGAGAGTGAGACCCAAAACCCAATCCATTTCTATCTTTTAGCGCTGTGTCCATTCTATTGGTCTCTTCCATTGCAGCTCCATTGATTACGGAAATAGCGGAACGCTAAAATCAAACTAATCAGTTGAATGATTGGCGTTAGAGACCAGCGACGTTGGCAACAGCGTTGACAGGGCTCACAATGGCCACATCGATCGTCCTTCGTCCTTTCACAGTAGCTTCTTCCTTTCTTTATTCCTGCAAATGAAAATTGTCCTTTTTTATACCCGTCAAAGTGTACAAAAGTGAGTGAATATTGTGTGTTGACAAGTATTACAAATAAACTATTATTAATTTTAGAAACAGGCTTAATTTGTTTACTTAAACTATTTAACATTTAATTTGCCAATCACATAACTAAAACTGATTAACATAGATTTTTTGAATAATCCTTTTTTCAGCTGTTAATCCTTTTAAACTTCTCATTTAATTAAACACAATAACGGGTGCTACAAAGTCGGTAACTCGCTCATAGCGTTTAGCCTTGTATTGTATCTATGTGTGTGTGTGTGTATTTGTGTGCATGCTGTCTGTGTATATACTCGTTGGGTTTTCATGAAACTTTGCTACCTTTTTCTTTTATGCTTGTGCTATTCAAGCCCCGTTGCCCGTTGAGTTCCTTTGTGTCCAATGCTGTTAACGAGTTTTTCTCGTTGCCTGATGCTCATTAAATGTGTGTAAACCGTCATTTGGAGCTGATGACGGGCTTGGTCCTCGACTGGTCGACATTTAAATTACTTTATAGCTGCCTTCGTTTAGTTTATAATACGTCGATTTTCTTAAGCACTCTTTGCTGCTCTTCTCTTTTACTCTACCTTTCTCTCTCCCTCTTTCTTCTTCTTGTTCTATTTTGTTTCTATAAAAAGTCTCAACGTTTTCTTGTTGCTTTTAATTTGTCGCAATTTGTAACTTGCTTCGTGTTGATTAGTGTATTCTTATTTTAATTTCTTTTGCGGTTTTCCTGTATTTCTGAGCTGCCAAACAACAGAAATAAAATTTAAATTTTATTAGCCATTTAGGGTTTAACATAAATATTGGCTATTTCTTTTAAACACTTTATATTTGCATAATTATTTGTTTTTAAACTGTATTCGTTTTGTTTATATTTTAAAAACTAAAAAATTATTGATAAATTCTAATTTAATTAGCTGTATCTGAGAAATACTTTTATTTATTTAAAGCAGACATACAGTAAAAGTATGTAAGTGGCTACTTTTAAACAAAGCATACGCCCACACACGCACACACCCACACTCGCATCTATGTTATCACTATGTGGTTTTTGTGTATTGTGTCCGACGCCAAAATGTAGGCAACATTTTTTGTATTTTTGTATCTCGCATGGGTCACGCCCATAATCCATAAGTTAAACTTTCAGCTTAGATGTGTGTGTGTGTGTGTGTGTGTGTGTATGTGTGGTTAAGTGTGTAGTTTTGTTTGTGTATGTGCGGTCGCTAACTGTCTGTTTGAGCAGCTAAAGGCGCTTCCCTCGCCCTGTACTCTGTGGCTTATACAGCCCAGCAAATAAACAAAGTGCACGGTTAGAGAGACAGCAACCGACAAAACCGAACCAGAAACCCAAATCACACGCTTCTAGACTAAAGGGTTAAAGTGGCTTTACAAGCTGCCCTTCGCCCTGGCAGAAAGGGTATGTGTGTTGGGGGCGTTCCCCGTGACTATGTCATTGAAGGCGTGTACTTTGTTAACAATTTATGATTATTTTTTTACTTATTTCATGTGCCTTTATTTATATTTTTTCATTTTTTTTTTTGCTTGTTCTACCCCATTTGTTTGCCAACGAACTACTGTTGACCCGCATTTACACACACACTCGCACACACAAAAAAAAGGTTAAAAGGTTCAGGAATAGTATATATACATACATATATATTTTGCATAAATAGAATTTTTGGTTAGTCGCATTCCCTGGACTCCGGTTGCCAGCGCTGATGATGTGCTAATCCTGACGCAACAAAATTGTCCATACGCCACATTGGCCAGGGTCACAAATATGAGAGAAGAAAAGCAAAGAAGAGTGAGTGGAAGAAAGAACTCGAGTGGGCGCCACATCGACATAATCATTTCGATTTGAATGTGTTCTTTTATGACGACTTGCAACATTTTTACGATTGTCGGAGGTGTGTAAAAAAGCATTGGAAAAAGAGATTGAAATTTAAAGCAGAGATGAAATTGGTAGATACATAAAATGAGCAAAAATACTTCCAAACAAATTAACGACAGAAATTACATTTCCAAACTATGCCTACAAAAATATTCGATAAACATCATGAAATGTCTTAATTTTATTTGATTTATAACATTGTTTCATTACATAAATTAATTATGAAAATTAAAACGTTTATCGTTTTAATTTCCCAGTCAACTCCTGGAGCTGTGTTGTAATACGAAATAATTCTCCATAAGTCCATGTTCTTTGCTATAATATAATAACAAGTTGACAATATAATTGACTTAGATATGAAATTTATATAAATTTCATGTTTGCAACATTTCACAGTCAAGACATTGGCAAAAAGATTCAATTAATTTATGTCTTAGATGAAGATAAATTTCAACATTAAGTTATGTTGTTTGTGTGCTGCTTACGTGTATATATATGTACATATATATATATATATATATATATATATAGATATATTTATATAGTCTTGTGTACGGCCATGGCCTGGTTGCAGATATGTCTAGTAACTTTTGACTGCTGTGCAGCCAAGAGAAAAATTTATTAAATATTGATTACAGATACAGAAAACACAAACTCCTCTACAGCTTATAGAAATGTAGGCCACTGTGGGGCTTTCGTGTATATTATTTGATAAAAATTCAAAACTTTAGAATAAAAACTATATCAGTTATTAGTCATTTTTGTAGACACAATATCCAATGGTATTCATTATCTGGCTAAGTTATACTCTATTTCAACTTTAAGTTGTGATTTAAATGTTCTTAAGAAGTCTTGAATAATATGTATTTATTTAACAAAATTCTTGAATCTTTTATTGTTAGTTGGCTTGATTCTTTTATAACACAAAATGTTAATAATAAATTTAAGTACATTAGCTCTAAGTTTATTGTACGAATACCAAAATAGACCTAGTAATTTATACCAAACATATGTCTTTTGTCTGCTTAGATTATTATCTAATACCAAAGACAGTGCATTCAGCACTCGAATCTTATCAACACAGAACTCTTCTTGTTAATTGCAATTTAAGCTTTGACATATCTAAAATTTTGAATTCATTTTGTTTTTGTTGGCCTCTCGTACTTGATTTCAACTAAAACCTTTTGCTTTTTGCATTTTGCTACAACTAATACCGTGTCAATTATTCTGTAGATAAATTTTGTACATTTCTATGAAACTAAATAAAATAAATTGTTGTTATTTTACGTTTGTTTTTGCTTGAAAATGGCCAAATACATTTCAGTTGGAATTTTCTCATTTTCCATTTCACATTTTCAACTGGGGAAAAGGTCGGCTTAGCAAATTCTTAAGCTGTCTTAGCTGATAGTTTGGTTAAGTTTGTTGCATTTAAGTGGTTGCTTTGCTCAGCTCAAATTATTTATTGCAACTCTAATTGCTTTCAGGATTGCTGATAAACTATGTCATGAAGCATAACAAAAGTGTAAAATATTTCAATATTCCTTTCTTTAACTTTTTTGTACAAAAAATCTTAACTGCTAAACTAACAGAAAAGAAGTAATAAGCTTTAAGATATATCATTCGATATCTATTATTTTTGTCTGCATTTTTTCCCTTTAAAATTCTTTAGAAACTTCTTTTATATATTTTATATATTTTATTGTTAATAACAGTTTCGTTTTTAAATTAGAGCTGACTGTTATTAGCAGCATGTTCAGACAGTTCGTTACCCAAAAACAGACTTCTTGTGCTCCATTTCTTTGTTAATATTCATGTAAATTGAAAAATCTCGGTCAATAAGCATAATACCGGGTCAACCACCCGCATCCTTCATACAAATATCGTGACCCAAACGAAAGGGACCTCAAAAAAGCGTTGACAAAGCGAATGTGTCACACACACAGACACACACAAATACTAACACACACACAGACACACACAATTACTAACACACACAAGGCACATGCATACAAAAGCACAAAGAACCGCGGAGAGGCAAAACTGCAACAACCGTTGCCTGCCATTTCCCGTTCCCTTTCATTTCCATTGCCATTTCCATTTCATTCGCTGTGTTAACTGGTTGGAATTGGGGTTTTTGGGTACTGCTTTTGGCCAAGAACAGTAGGGAAGGGGGACGGGGAGGGGGCGTATCGTTCTGCTGTTGATGTCGTTTGGTTTGCCGAAACGTCGCTTGCATACAAAGCACAACATAAATTCAATATAATAAACATGTGGAGACCAAAAACCGGCGACTACTTGTCCTCATGCCCTCCACGCCCCCTCGACTCCCCCTCGACTCCTTGCACAGCAACCTTTAACAATTGCAATTGGCTAAACAATAACATGAAGAGCCTGCCATGCCGCCCATGTTGACCCAGTTAAGCAGCGCACGCCCACCATACAAAATGTTTCTTATAAGTTGGGGGCGTGAGCAACAAGGGAGAAGAATTTCTTGGACTATTTAGTTTATTGTTAGTTGGCGGATTTTCTGATGGATGTGGCATTTGGCCATTTTCGTTGACTTGCTTTGCTTTAAACTTAAGTTTTGCTCTCATTACAGGGCAAATTGACTAAAGAGTTCCACTGTGGGAAAGATAAGACAATTTATTCAATGACAACAACTCAAATCGTTTATATATATAGCAAAAGATATAGATTTTTCAAAAAACTATGATGATTTAAATCAAAGATAATGTTGAGCAACGGCTATCGCATAGTCGAGAGTTGACTGTACTTGTCCTTGTTGTTGTCATGTGAAATTGCTTGTAATGCATTACAAGGCAAACTTTTCTTAGCGCTCTGTCCCTCTCCTTATCTCTCTCTCACTCTCTTACTCTGCCTTTCTTTGCCATTCTCTTGGCAGCACTAAGGCGCCTTAGCCAGCTGCTGGCAGCTAACGGCTTGTTGTTACCAGACTTGGCCCTTTGGCTGTCTGTCTATCTGCCTTTCTGTCTGTCCGTCTGTCCGTCTGTCTGTCTGTCTGTCTGTCTTGTGTCGCTTTACTTACTTTACTCTGAACAACGTCGCCAAGTTGCTTGCAGTTACTTGTCCCTTCTCTGTCGGATTATTGGCTGCTTTATGCAACTTGGGGGCGTAACTCCTTCAACTCACTATACCCATCTGTCTGTCTGTCTCTCTGTCTATCTGTCCGGCGAGCTTTGTGCCCTTTGGCGTTATCTCTCGATATGCAGTCGTCTTTTTTTGGGCATGTGGTCAAACTTTAGTCTTGATTATTTTTTAGACAGCTGGACAAACTTTTTGAGAACTCTTGCCATCTAATATGGTAATTACTTGAGAGTCAGTCGATTGCCCTTGCATTAAAACTCTAAATTGTGGGCTTAAAGTCAATTGGTTAAAGAAATAAAGCTAATAAACAGGAAATAAATGAGTTCACTACTTAAAATTAAATTTAATAGAATTTATATGTATTTTATAAGACTTGGAAATATTTAAAGTATGCTTTACAGACCTCCTAAAATAAATACTTTTTTACTAGCCATTTAATTGGAAATGAAATTGAGTTCTCATTTAATTAAATGATTAAATATAATTGATTTTATATTTTCAAAGCTTATTAAAAAACCCGTCAGCTTTTCGAGTCTATTGTTAATAATTTCATGAACACAAATGTCAGGGAACAAAATTTCTCAGCTTGTCTCATTAGCATTGCTTCATTTTATAATTTTATTTAAGGGCGGAAGGGATTTCTAACTGCCTTCATATATAGGAAAAGTTGTCTCAACTGCTGTGGCTGTTATGCGTGTCAGTTGTTAATAAATTGAGACCAAGTTGAGCTGTTTTAAAAAGCTTCAGCTATGTTTATGCAAATTGTCAGTCAGCGGGCTAATGGTAAAATGCTCTTAACCAAAACCGCACACGAATCGCGTACAGGAAATTTACACCCACACATACTCACCCACACCCACACACACATACACACACACACACATCCATCCGTTTTTCCCTTTTCGCCTATGATGCCATCTTTAACTTTGTATTCCATCAGGCAACCCAATTTTCCAATTTCCAATTTGACACACTCAATGCCACTCACACACACACACACACACCCACCCGCCTACACACGCACAACACTTGAGATGCTTATTAACTAAAGCAAGGCTAACCGAAAAATGCTTTTAAATGTTTAAGGCATACGTGATGTGCTCTTGGGATCTACACAGAAATATTACGCATACGCCCGGTGCTCTTTCGCTTTGACTCATTACTCATACGCAGCATAATCCGCTGACTGCTATGCTCATTTTTTATGCACTTTGGCAAAGTTTTTGATGCCTCCATACACACACACATACCACCCGGATATATAATTTTGTTATCACAAAATTTGATGTGGTAAACAGTAAAACAGTAAAAAAAAAAGGAAGAAGAAAATTTTTGCGCCAATTCAGTTTTGTCTAGCTGTGCTAGGGCTGTTTTGTAACTCTGCAAAACACATTATCGAAATGAGTTTTTGGGCTGAAACAGCAGCAGTCAAAATCACAAGTATAAACAAGTCTCAAACACTGTAGGAGTCCTTCTTCCCTATCCTATTCCATCCTCACTCTCAAAGCAGCTGTCATAAATAGAAGCCAAGTGCGACCAACAGAGCAGAAATATGTTGGCTGACAATTGCACAGGCGCAGGGCTTTATCTATATATATTTTTGGGTCGATTTGTAGTACTTGCCTCTTAAAAAAAAAAAAATTACACATATTCTGCACTTTAATTTAAATGTGGTCAGAAGTCATACAAACTTACATACGATTAAAACAAGAAAAACAACAAGACTTTTATTTAATTCTCTTATTCACAGCGAGTGGCTTTATTTTCATTTTCATATAAGCTGATTAACAGTGCATTTGCGTGTGTGTGGGTGTGGGTGTGTGTGTGTTTGTTTGCTTTTGTTGCTGCATTCCATTGCATTTATATCAATAATTGACCGAATGAATTCAAGTATTCATTATTCATGTTCGTGTAGTTTCTGTTAATAAGTAAATATCAATATAATTATATAAATCAATTGATAATTATATATTTTAATATCTTAAGGCAAATTTTATTTTATTTATAATTTATGTGTAAACATGCTAATTAGTAATTTAATACAATTAAGTAAAGAAAACAAAAGCTAGCAAAAGTTATTTAAAACTTTAAAAAATTTCTATAAATTCAACATAACTAATTAATAAATTTAAAGGTATGTGAAACTACTGTAGACTTTTAGAAACTGCTCTCTCCCAAGCAGCTGTTGCTGTGTCACTTGGTAGAAGGGCTTAGGCGCTTGCTGAGGGGTTTTATGTTTAAGCTGCGTACAAATTGTGGGGCTAAAAGCAAAACACAAACATGTACAGGGCGGAAGTAAGGAGTATATACATGTGTGTGTGTGTGAGAAAGACAGGATATGTGTGGGGCTATTTGATGTTGCATTATTTTGGGGTAATCCTCAGCCTCCGCCCATTTGGCATTCCGGACTGTCGTTGTTACCCCCTGTTGGACTAAAAACAACGAGTTTAGGACACGCCCCCCTAGCAAACATGTACAGCACAACACAGCATGGGAAGCAGCTGCTAATGTGCCTTTGTCTTTATGATAAGAATAGGAAGACTGCAAGTGTTTGTGTATGTGTATACAGAGAGAAAAAGTTCTAAATGAACAAAATAACTTAAATTTTTAAGGAATAGCTTACACTAAACTATTTTAACTATAAGGAAGTTTAGTAATCATATGCTATTAATTTTATATAATATTTTAACTGGTGTTTTCAATAGTTTTTAATGTGAAATTTTGTCTGAAAAATGTTCGATAAATTCTTTTCCAAAGCTACAAAGACTAAAATAAATTAAACATTATTTTAAGCAAATTATTTTTATATATCTAAAATGCTTAAAACTAGGTTTGTTGACTTTAGAGTCTAGTCTTTTCTGCCAGTGTATGTGTATGTTTATGTAGCATACATGTGCGCCTATGTGTATGCAATGCTTTTGCTGTTGTAATTGCTGCTATTACAGCTGCCCGTTTGTTTGTTTGTTTGTCTGTTTACTTGTATTGTTGCCGTTGCCTTTAAGCTAAAGACTTAATGCGCTTTGGCCTGTCCTGGCCAACAGATTCGACTGCACTTCGCTACCAATATCATCCGCTCAACAAAAATTATGCACAAAAAGCGAAAATAAAAGTTAAATCAGTGCAAGTATACACACATGTACGAGTATGTAAGATGCGGATGAAAAGCATGCTTGCGAAAGTGGAAAAATGTGTACAAAAAAAAATATATATATAATAAGACTCGAACATACACACTCCCGCGCACACCTACATATACAAAAAGTCTTTGTCAGTCGCTTTGGTCCTTGGTGATTTTGCAATTTGCTTGCTTTTCGCTTTTCAAGGGGTTTTTCAAATTATGCACTCCACACAACAACACACAAACACTAACACATGCCTGATGCTACCTTTTGACAGTGTATATGTGGGCATGTTCCTGTGCATGTGTGTGTGTGTGTGTGTGTTTTTATTGTGACTGTGAACTTTTTGTTCACCACTCTGAAGTGCAAACAATGTCAACATGTAATTTTACCACATACAACTTTCTAGTTTAGTGCAAGGACATATTAAAAATTGAAAATTCACAGAATTCTTATATGTTTTCTAAGCATCTGGAAAACATATTCAACATGTTTGTCATTAAATTTGGTTTTATCTTGCTTGGGTTTATAGAAGCTTAGATTTAGTTTGTCTGAAATTTGCTTGTACATTTTACAGAGTTTTAATAACAAAATCAATTCCAAAACGAATTTCTAATTTATCTTAAAGCTAGCATTGGTTTATTGGTTTTATTTAAAGGAATTTTCCAAATTGGTTTTTATCAAAAGTTGTAATAAATCACAGATTGTCCGTTTGTTGAATTTATTTAAAAGTTTTCACTTTACTTTAATCCCCATTCTGCTCCAGCTTCGCTCTTGAAGCATATTGTGTGCTCTTGCCAAAAAAAAGTACTCCAATTATTGGGCACGTGCGTAAGGTCGGCAGTCCCATCAATTTACATGTAAATCGCCTCAAGTTGAAGCTCACACAAAAAAAAGAAGAAGAAGAAAAGGAAAAAAAACTGAAACAGGAAAATAATATAAGAGTGCAGAGAAAACGCAGCAATCAATTCATTCATTTTCATTCAGTGAAGAGCCACCGAACTCAAACGCTAAACTTGATGGAAATTTTTCAACTGATTGGGTGTTTTCCACAGCCAAAAAAGAGAGAAATGAAAAAACGTAAATACAACAAAGAAAAGTTAAGTCGCAGCGTATCAGGAAAACGAAATCGAAATCGAAAATAAACCGCATTTTGTATGGAAAAGGAAATGGAAAACGAAATGAAACACATACAGATACTTTTCGCAATGAAGGAAAAGCAAATTATAAGCTAATGCCAGTTGAAATTATTTTTAATAAAAGAATAAAGAAGAGGAAGAAATACCCAATAATCATTCAATTTTATTTGTAAATCGATTTTTCAATATTTTCAAGTGAAAATTTGAAAATTTGAAAATATCTGTAGATGAACAATGATTGTTTATATTCAATTTACAGTTCTTGATAGCCTTCAAGTGTTGTCTACTTATTCTACTTTTTGCTTGCAGCTTTATTTTCTTTTTTGGCAGGACTTTCCATGTTTTCTTCCCTCTCTCTCCCTTTCTCTCTCTCCCTCTGAACTGTTTAAACTTTTACTTTATGTTGATAAAAAGTGCTACGTGATTTATTGCACTTTTCTTGGATTTTATTTGACAACCTTTCGTGTGGCTTCGTGCGCAGATGCATCGCGACGTTGCTGAGTTCACTGCAGCTGCGGTCATAACCCCTGACCCATACCATCGAACCTCACCCCACAATTTTGTTGGGTGTTGGAAATGGTTTCACTGTTTACGTTGGGGCCTGTCAGCTGCACTGACGTACCGTCTTAAACGCTTCTCTCAAATTGCAACAAAATGAAGAAAAATCTTTATTTGCTTTCTATGAAAACTATGGGAAAAGTTTTGCAGGCAAATGTTATAAATGATTTAAAAGGATGTAATGCACCTGTTTTTGATGTATGAACATTTAAGACAGAATCACAAATCCTTTCACTTTTCTTAACGAAAACAATAAATATTTTCCCTTTATTACATACGTATTTAAAATTCAATTTAAAGAGTAATTTCCTAATTGCTATAATGAATAAATACTTTAAGTAGTAAAATCGAGTTTTCAATTTAATTTCCACACACACAGACATTTAAAATGAAAAAGCCAGTTTAATTTGCTGAAATCGTTTGGCAATCATGCATTTATTGTTGCTCAAAGGATGCCAGTGAATGAATACAAATCTCGTAAAATTGTAAGCGTATTAGAAACACATCAAAAATTGAACAGTAGCAAGGAGTTTATATACATATATGTGTACAAGAAGGCAGACAATAATACAACAGACCATGGCCAATAGCAAATGCCCGCATCATCCATCAACATCAAGCTAAAAATCCTTTAAAATGAATCTTAATGCAATCGGACGTAGGGTATGGAAAAGTCTTATCTAAAACGTGGCATCCTGGAAAACTGCAGCGAGAAAACATTCAGCAGACTCAAAGAAGAATCAGCTTAACGAGTCTGCACACAGATTTTCATATACACTGTTAAAAAAGACAATGCTCTCATATAAAATAACAATTTTTTATAATTTTAGAAAAAGTTTTCTTTAACAAAATGTTCAAATCTAAGAGTATTCGAACTTTTTAAGAATTTTATGTCTAAAATTGCTTTTGTTAGTTAATTTTAGAGCCTTTTTATAAGTGTACACACAGGCAAACTGACAGCCCTAAGCCTATCAATCAAAATGAGCATATAACCACCCAAAACGCTGACCAAAAGCTTAAAATATTCAACTTGAGCGCATTTAAGCCCATTTTGTGTGAGAGCTACTGCAACGAAATTGAATCATCGTTGAGTATGTGTTGTGCTAGGTGAGAGAAGGGGGAAGCATGGAAGTAGGGAAGAAGAGGAGAAGGGTAGAAGAGCAGTGTATGACACATGCAGTTAAAAATGAATAAACGTTTAAGGGGAGGAAAAAGGCGGTTTGGTTTTGGGCTACTCGTTGGGTTCTACAGTTGATGGCATTAAACGCTCGTTTGGCTGACACAAAACGACGTGGATCGATGCGAGCAAAGACACTGAACAATTTTGTCCGGTTAATGGAATTTAAGTGAGGAACGAACGACAAAACACACTTGCTACTGGATGAATTTGTGGATTTTTTTCAACTCTCCCTCCCCATAACAGTTGTAGGATTTTTTCATTTTCTTCTTCGGTGATAGTAGCGGCAACTGATTGAACATTTTTCAATCAAGTGGTAGAGCAGCCGGTGCCCAAAGCAACTAATTTGAACTCAGCGAACATAGCAAAGAAAATACAGGAAGAAGACGCCACTTGAAGTAGTATAGTAGTTTTTCCATCTCGGGGAACTATGCTTCTAGCTCTTTGAGAAACCAGTTTCATTATGATAGTTTCTCTCTCTGTGTTATCGATGAGCAAAAAACCTGCCATGGCAAACAAAATGAAAACGAGAGAGGGAAAGAAAGAGATGGTGAAAAAAGAAAAGTTATTTGCTGTAAAAGTCGGGCAATTGTCGGTGGCTATTGCAGTTGTTTTTCATTTTCTTGTTCCAATGTTGGTCATACGTTTTGCCATATTCAATTTTTCTTCTTGTCTCTTTCTTCAGTTCGCAACAGTAAATAGCGAAAGTCGTTTTCAGCTCGTTTCTTATGTGGGCCAAATGTGCAGCTGCTCTTGGGCTCAAATGGGCCATATATGCCAAGGAAATAAGCAACAGGCCAAGAGCTCTAGCCTTTGCTGCACTTGTGTTCTCAAAAAAAAAAAATAGTGTTGAGAAATGATTTCACTTTTGACACTTATTGTGAATTTGTCTAGCTAAATTACAAGCAATAAAGGCTGAAAAAAATGTTAAAAGTCTTATGGGAGTACTTTTTATACTGATAACAAAGACTTGATGCTCTTTTAAATATTTTGAAAGGAATTTTATAATTCTTGGGAAGATCGTTCTTTATATTGTGTCCAATTCTTAAATGTTTTCAAATATTGAAGTCAACTTATTATTTATAAAGTAATTTACTGTAAACGAAACTTGATTTTAAGTATCTACTTTCTTGCTTTCTTCTACCAATTTTACTCTCTATTGTGCTACTAAGCACCCTTCAGTTCTTAAACTTCTTTTATGCCATTATTTAAGCCTTCATTATCCTATATTTCCTGCGGTTGAGGTTACTTAAACACGGCACACGGCAAATACTCGTGCACCTTTTTAAAATTTTTCTATGTATCTTTTTTCACATTGGGCTTTTAGCGTTTGTTTAATCCGTCCCTTGAAAGATAGTTACTGTTTATATACTTCAGCTTGGGGAATTTATGTATCTAAAACGATATATAAAGAGAGCTCTTTTTTTTTGAGGGGGGTTAACGGTTTGTCCACTTTCTAGGTCAACTACTAAAGTGACCTCGGTTTTCGTTTACCTCCCAAGTTTTCACCAATCATCCTGTGAGTGTCCACGTCCCAAGAGTATATACTGTAAAAAAGTCGTAATGTTTGTTTGAGCATTCAGTTTAATTACCCCTTTTTTTTTTTGTTAAACCTTTTGCAGTTTGTTTTAACGTTTTCACATTTCACGTTCGTTTGTTCATCGCTTTTTTTTTTGTTAACTGTAGAATTTTCCTTTAGTTCATCACTGTGTGGAAACCCGCATTTCTCACGCTTTTTACGTATTTTTCATTATTTTGGCGCATTTTAAGTAATTAAAATTCCTCACTCATGGCGAATGCATGTCTCTCCATACCATTGGTTCTTTCATTTTGGCAGACAGACTGTGTATATCTATAACTTTTGCTGTATCTGTATTTCATATATCCATATATTGTATATGTACATTTGTCTATCTGTGTGTAGACCACAACCATTCTGACTTTATTTTCATTTAACTATCGATTTTTGTGGTTTTTTGAACGCAATTAACCTTCTGCTCTTGCTTTTTCTCTTGGTTTTGGTTTCAGTTTGAATATTCTGAAACTTTTTGGCTTGATGAGCAAATCGTTGTTTTTGTTCCAGTTGTTGTTGTTTTTGTTGTTGTAGTTTTTGTTTATGCAGCAGTTTCCTTTGATGAGTTTGCCTATTGAATTTCTGGTCTAATCTTTCACTAAGTTTTGCCATCTGTCGGTTTGTGTCAATTTTTCATCTGTATTTACTTTGCTAATCCTTGCCGATAATTTGTTGTGGTTGTATCTGTTTCGTAGACACTGTGAACTGACTCTTTTTGCTTACTGTAAATATTTGCGGCATTGGGATTAGTTTTCTGCAGTTTAGTTTGATACAATTGTGTGACGAATTCCTTTATAAACTCAACTGTGTTTTCATTAAAAACAAATTATTTTCCATTTCCAATAATTTGTTTGCCTCAAATTCGGTAGAAAGTTTAAATATCGAAAAGAGAACACAAAATTGATGAATTTAATTTGATTTATATCCTTCAAGTTAAGTTAAACAATTTGTATCATATATTAAATTAATAACAATAAATTTGAATTTAATACAATTTGATGCCATAACTAATTTGCCAGGTTATTTTCTTCACAGCACATTCATTTATACGTAGATATACGTTATCTGGCAATAGGATGTCCGATTGGTTTAAAAACCACAAAACAAACATCCGTATTGTACGATAAATCTTCGAAAACCAATTCCACAATCCAACTCAAATCGGCTAGCCGCAATTTCAAATTAATTGAAGGCCGGAAATTGAAACGCAACGTCAACGATGGCTTCTCTCTGCATTACTCCTCTCTCTCTCTCTCTCTCTCTCTCTCTCTCTCTGTCTCTCTCTTTACCAGGCCTTAACAAATTAAAAACGAGTAGGAATGTACTAGTTAAGTGCTCAACTTTCAAATACCCTTTAATGAGTTTTAAAGTAGAAACTTTGGGTTCTAAGTGGTAACAGTATAAAACTTGTTGCATACTTTTTTGCGCTTGTAAAAATCAATGAATTGAGTTTTTTGTCTTGTCCAGCTAGGACAATATCTTCACTCTGTTCTGTTAAATAGTATACCCATTAAACTCCAGTACACCCCGAGGAAATTGCAGTCAAAACATTGACCGGATCATGTAGCAACAGTAACAACAACAAAATCGAAAAATTTGCTGCATTTGATTGGCATTTAAGTTTGTGTTTACTGATTCGCATAATAGTTTTAACGTTTCATAGCATTTAATGGCTATAAACACGGACAATGTTCAATGATGGGCCCAACCCTTGTGCCGGACCTGGCGCCTGTGTGTATGCAATGCATTTTCTTGTAATGCATTTACTTTGCCAGTTGCTCAACGTCATCAACACCGCTCCCTTGTTGGCACTCCTGATATGGGCGTGGCCTGTCGAACTTGAAGTGCAAGTGTGTTAAAGTGGCAAAGTGGAGTTTTTCCCTTGGCACAAACATATTTATTTTGGCAGATGGACTGGAAACCAAACGAGAGAAATGGCAACACGAACATCAACGTACAATTTCTTGCTTTGCCATCAAGTTGTGCAACATTTTTAATGCATTTACACACACTCATGCGTACACACCCACACATACACGCAAACACACACTCACAGTTAAATGCATAAATGCATTACTTGTGTGAAATTTTGGTTGTTGTTGTTGCTGGTGGCTGACTTAAGTGTGGGCGTGTCCGATTGCCTAATGGAGTGTTCTGTGCAAGCAATAAGAGACTTCTGTACTAACAATTTCTCCTACTGTGAGAGAGAACACAAGTGGTAAAACCAGCATGCATTATTTGTTTACTTATATCTGGAATATCTTAATGATAATGAAAGACATAAACTAAATTGGAATGAAGATGAATTTGTTTGGAATTATATTGTTATTTAATTGATTAATAGAGGAGAAGGAGATAGTTTTGTCATGTATTTTAACCAGGAAAATATATGTCAAATATTTATATAGATAAACAAATCTTATTTTAGTTCTATTATCATGTATCTTAAATTATAACAGCTTTTTGTACACTTGAAATATATTTTTCTCTTAATAATATATCTTTTCTTACTCTCTGTTTATTCGCAGGCCGTGAGCGACTCAATGAATACATATCCCACTATGAAACACTCAACTATGATCATGAGCACATCAGAGCTAGTCACAATAGAGCGCGACGATCGGTGACCAAAGATCATTTTGTACATTTAAAGTTTGCAGCACATGGAAGAGACTTCCATCTTAGATTAAAACGTGATTTAACTACATTTAGTGATAAGTTAGACGTGAGTATTATCAAATCAACTATTGTATATAACAAGTTTTTAAAATTTATGTTTTTTTTTTTATTTTTTGCAGTTTTATGATAGCAACGGCCCCATTGATGTGTCCACTGATCACATTTATGAGGGCGATGTGATAGGGGATCGTAATAGCTATGTATTTGGTTCCATACACAATGGGGTATTCGAGGGTAAAATTATAACGGAACGTGATGCCTATTATGTTGAACATGCCAAACATTATTTTCCCACAAATCGCACGACGACCACCGCAACAATATCGTCATCGTCATCGTCCTCGTCCTCGACGACAACGGGGTCGACTACACGAAGGAGCACCACAAAAAATATAGCAAACAACAACATTTACAATAGCAACAAAACTGCCATTGATAATAAGACAGAATACTTCATAAATAAAAATGCTGAGACCACAGCAACAACAACAACAACAACGACAACGACGACAACAGCATTCCCAGAGTCGACGACAATATTCACACCGACAACAGATAGCATCATCGACCAGGTGGATGAGAATACAGGCGCACAGGACGAACTTGATTTTCACTCCATTATCTACAAGGAGTCACATGTTGAGGATGCCTACGAAAATGTTCGCGAAGGTAAGTCAACAAATATGTGTGTATGTTCTATCATCAACCCTGAAACGCAAGTTTTCGCGAGTGAAAAATTTGCGCGTTTATTATACAAGAGACCTCTAAGCCCCACACATCCTATCAAAACAAAGGAAAAAAAGAGAAAATTCAGTTTATGATTTATTTGGCGTGCATTGGCTGAAGTTGAAGGCTTCATTGTTACCCAAACCAATCCAAAAAGAGTCCAAGTCAACCTTGAAATTGTTTGATAACATTTCACTTCTGTTTTGACACTTGAGTTATGACTGTCTCTGAGTGTTCGCTAATAATTCGAGCTCTTCGTCTTGTTCCAAGTGGTCTTAGCTTGTCAAATTGTCATGGTGTGTCTTAGTGACAGTTTGTGGCTTACTTTACAACGGTACGAACGAAAAATAAAAAATGAAAAAAAATAAACGAAAAGTTGTTTATCGTGTGAAGTGTGGCAACGCTGCTTATGACAGCAGTTTTAAAAGCTTATTAAACTTGGCAACAGCGCTTTTGTGACTGTTATGTCTAAAGGATTTTTTTTGTCATTCTTGTTTACAATGTGGTGCCTTGTAGTCTAGTTTGAAAATTGGCAACGTTGCAAATTTTGCATATGTCTGTAGCATGCCACAAATGCAGTGGAAATGTTGTCTGCAGTGGCATGCCACCAAGCAGTCATGCACAAAAAATTCTCTTACCAGTTCAATGGTCAATTTTTTATGCAACGCTGCAATAAACTGAGCCACAGATGACTCACACATACACAAATACACACACACACACACATACACACTTGCAAAGTTGCAGCATTACGACAACAATGACACTGACAATGAAAGTTGCAGCAACATGTGCCCATTGTGAATGCAACATCGTTGTTGTTGTTGTTGTTGTGGAAGCAGCAACAATGATGAAATCAGCTTACACACACACACACCGCAGCCTTCGTCATGCTCAAGCATTCGAAATGTAAAAAAAAAGAGGCGTGGCATGCCTTTTTCAAATGGTTTCTGTTGGAAGACAGGCAACAAAAGAGCTGCCAGAAACAGCGACGAGGCAAATAGAAAACTAGCAACGAAAAAGAAGTGAATAAAAATGAAAACAAATCTAATGCATAGCTAAACAACTGCAACAATGAGATATACTCCCCTAGTAAAGGGGGAAAATGGGCGAAAACACACAGACGTCACTGGGAAAAGACGGGGTTTCCCCTCGGTTTCTCCTCGGGATTTGTTGTAAAAATTGCATGCAATTTGACAGACACACAACTACAACTACAACAATGGGAGATAAAACTATTGTCACGGGTGTATTTAGTAAAGTATTTGTGCGTGTGTGTGTGTACAGTGGGTGTGTTTAATTTTGTGGGCGTGGCTGGACACATTTGAGTGTAATCATTTTAATGAGCTTACACAAAAGCCACTTACATTTTAGTCGGTCTCAAATTGTTGTTAGTTAAGCGACATTTGTTGCCGTTTGTTGCATTTGATTGATGCACTTCACACTGATTCCAACTAGATTGTCCAGCTAACTAAATGTATGTATACACTCATGGCCAAAAAAATAGGTGTGAAAAAAAATTTTTTTTTTATTTATAATATTATTTAATACGAAGTGTTTGGTACTCCCAAATTAATTTTTTTGGTTTGTCCAGACTGTCTACACGTAATTTAGGTAAGTTCCCAAAATATATATTGCACATAGAATTAATTAAATAGACATTTCTGCAAAAACTAGGATTTGAGCTGGCCACAATAATAGGTATATTTTCAAAAGCTTTAAAGTATAAATAATTAGATGGACTGTTTGGTTACTGAAGATCATAATCACAATTTTAGCAATTTAGTTGATGTAGAAAAATTAGTTTTTCCGAAATTTGTTTTGTGTTAGATGGGTCCTGCTGCATATTGCACTACAGAAGAAATGAGAATTATTTGATGACTTCGTGATAACGGTAAAACTATCAGAGACATCGCCAACTTATTTTTTCAGTCACAAAACATTTTCACTTAAGTTAGAAAGCCAAAAAAAATATTATGAACAGTGGAACCTCATAATCCTCATCAATAAAGACAAAAAACCGCACTGTGCCAGTATCTAAGCGTGATCCTTTAAGCCATTCAGGACAATTGGAAACCAAATTGGGACTGTAGTGGCACCCCGAACTGGTGGAAACCATTAAGTGGATGCAAATCTGCAAGGAAGAAGTAATCGGAAGGTTCCACTCCTTATACCGGTTTATTTCTGGATGAGGAAAGAAATTGGTCGTGGGCACGAAGCTTGGCAGGAAACAAGGGATTTCAAAAGATGACGAAATATCCACTGAAGCAACGAAACAAAAATTATTTTGTTTTCCTAAGATGCCCAAAGGAACGTTCGTTGTCCAAAATGGAAAGAACTTTATATTTGGATTAAAAAAAAAATCGTCAAGTACTGACGTCGATGACCCACGCGCTATGCCAGATTTAGCTAGCAAGAAAAACGTCTGGATCATCGACTTGACGCTATAATGGATCGCTTTTTTTTATGCAGATATATTGGTGACAGTTGTGCCAACACATACAAGTGAAGAAATGTTCCTCAAGTGGACATTTTGACAGGATCATCATCCTAAACACATATCACAGTTTCAAAAAAATTGGTTCCACGGGAATATTTTTGATGTCCTTGAAGGGCCAGGTCAATCCCTACACCTCAATTCAATTGACAACCTCTGGCAACATCTAAAGCATCAATTACGAAAGAATATTTCCCACAACAAGGTTCATTCAGGTGAATAATTTGGTACAGCAATCCTTTAGAGCTCTGAAGGACTTTAGCCTCGTCCATGCGACGAAGGACTATCAAATCTTGTTCAAATGACGGTGGATATTCTGGATATTAGCCCACTTTAAGAATTTATATTCAATATTAGCCCATTAATAGCTAAATTTAAAAATTTTGAATTGATTTGTTTAATATACCTATTAATGTGGCCAGCTCAAATCCTAGTTTTTGCAGAAATGTCTATTTAATTAATTATATGTGCAATATATATTTTGGGAACTCACCTAAATCACGTGTAGACAGTCTGGACAAACCAAAAAAAATAATTTCTGAGTACCAAACACTTCGTATTAAATAATTTTCTAAAACAAAAAAAAAATTTTTTTCACACCTATTATTCTGACCATGAGTGTATATAGTTATATGTGCAAGCGTGGGAGAAATGTGTTACATTTAATTAGCCTCGTTTTTGAACCAATTTTGCATATTTTGGTATTTAGACAACAGCTTGAAATAACATGTCACTACAATTGAAATTCATACATAAATCATGCTAATTAAAAGCCTTGTTATATATATGTCAGTTTTATTGAGATATTGAATGATTGACAATTCCCTGCAGGCAGCACTTAATAGGCTTTTGTGCTTAATTGGCAACAGCTGAACCGTGACCAATAGTGTCAATTGAAGTATGAGAAAAGAGCCGAAAGGAATATGTACAGTCTGAGATCAGTTGACGCGTAATTAAACAGCCAATTATGAAAATGAAATGTGGCAACAGGGCAAGTTTGCTGAAAAGAGACAGAAAATCGAACTACAGCTAAGGTAATCGATAGTAAAGTTTATTAAGAAGACTGCACAATCCGTAAAAGACTTTTGATGTGCAGGTATTCCTTAACAAAGTTCGAATAAATAGTTTAGTTTTCGAAACTGCAAAACTTAAACCACATTAGGTTTCACTTTAAAGGTTTCAAATTTATTACCAAACTTGTGTCAACAACAACTGAAAGTAAAGAAAAGCATAGCAAAACTAGAAGTATTGGAAAAAGTTCATGAAACTCATGACCAAAGAGCAGAGCATAAAGTTCGATTAGTACAAAGTGCGCGGTGCGCTGTTGCCATGCTTCACTTGTTGACACAACCACTGTGAACTGAACTTTACCGCCTAGAATTCTTCTTCACTTTTTTTCTGTATAGTGCCTTTTATGGCTTAATTGCTAGCTAACCATCCAGTAGCGTCTTAAACTGTCCAACTTTATTAGCTACTCCGAGACACGCACGCAACAAAGTATGAGGAAAGTATGTCGAGGTGTTTACGCTTCTCAAGCTTATCAAAAATGCTGTAGTGTAAGTCTTCTACCTTTTGTTGAGCACCCTTTTGGTCTTTTAACACCCTCACATTTAATGCCATTTAGCAGTATATTAAGTTTTGTGCTAGAAATGAGCAGTTGGTACGTACCAACTTTGATTACATTGTTGACTGTTGGGTGTATGCACACTATACATACAGCAGTCACTGTTGTTGGCTGCGTGTTGAACTCAACGAAGCGAGGACACGCATATTTTTCCCTCTTTTTCATCAGATTTACCCTACACTAACAGGTCCTGGTTTGACACACTCACGTGTCAGTCATTCAGTCAGTCAGCCAGTTATTCAGTTAGCCTGTGAGTCAGTTATTCAGTCAGCAAAGTAGCAGAGCGTACATAAGACGATCCATACTGTTTTCCTTGAGGGAATGCGAAGAGGGGAGTCTTAATACAAACACACTCTTCACACACTGACTCCATTAAGCGACTCGACCGACTGCAGTCTGCTGTTGCCACTTGAATGCTGCATGCGGCATGGAAATCACAATTTATACACATTGTTGTAATATAATTTTTGCCCAGCCAAACAGAATGCAACTGAAGTGGCATTTATTTTCCTTTTTATTATTATTCTTTTCTTTTCTGTGCCACATTGTTTGGTTGTGGCGTTACCTCCTCTCTCTCTCTCTCTGTCTCTCAAAACCCCCTCCAAAAAACCCCCCCACAACCCATTGAAGAAGTACTCCTTGCGATGACGCCCTCTGCTCTGATATTTCTCGAGTGCATTGGCCGTGGCAGCTTTATGCAGTAACTGAAACTGCAACTGCAACTGCCATTAATGCAATGCGGCACATTTTATTTATGAGCCTTTTTTTATTGCACTTTCTTTAATATTACGAGAATTTTGTAAAGACCTTGAGCTCTCACGACTTAGTTTTTACTGCCTAGCTTATTAGCTGATTTATTTATTACGTTAATTAGCTTGTAGAAATTACATATTAGCAATAAGTGTGTAATAAAATTTAAAAATTTAAATTGAACATTTTAATGCGCTGTTAAAACTCTGTTACTAAAATGAATTAACTTTATCAGTGCTTAACTTGTTTTGTTATGTTACGACTTCGCTGCACTTATTATGAAAACTGTTAGCTTAACAGTGGCTTAACAGACGCATGAGGCTTAACATATACTGTTAAATAAAATGAATCGTAACTGTTATAATTGTTATGGATAGATTTGTATATCTGTTAGATATATTTACTAGGGTCCTATTATAAAATTAAGAGTTTTTGAGACTTAGTAGAGCTTGTACTACTCCTCCTACTAATGCATATATTCAAGCAGTTCAACATAAGTAATTGTTTATTAGTAAAAGTATTAATTTATTAGAATTCATTTCATTTAAGGAATAATTTAGTCTGTTTTGTCTATTGATTTATGTGAATTCTGCTTTATAACTGGACTAACACTGATTCTGTGAGCAATACTGAATTTTAGAAACTCAGCAGTTTTCCTGCTGTTGTTCCTTTTGCACAGTGTGCTTGATATTCGTCAACGATGCATGAAATCGGAGTTCCCCCAAAAATAAAATATATACATATAGTAGATATATATATATGTATATATATATTTACAAAACAGGATTTACACACAAGCAAACGCAGCGATTGTGATTGCGATTGTGATTGTGCCGCGTTTGTCGATGAGAGGACGACGATGCCAAAGCGTACAATAATTTCCGGCATTTGATAACGACAACAACAATAATAACAAGAACTGTTATGCTGTCAGTAGTGTGTTTGAGTGGTTCCGGGAGAGGGGAAGAGCGACAGAGAGAGAAATGGGGAGAAGGGGGAGCAGTTTGGCGATTGTAAACAAACAAATTTCATGCTACGTTTCACCGGGAAGTTCAAAGCCAGTTCGAGGGTATGACATTTGAAAGCAAAGAAAAACCAAATTGACAAGCGATTCTGCCAACAGTCATGGCCGGAAATATACTGTATATATACACACAAACACACACACACACAAACACATTAAATTCAGCTTTTTTTTTCGCTTTTTTTATTGCTTTTGTTATTATTTTTCGCGTTATTAAAACGAATTGAATTCAGGCAAGCAGCAATGGCCACGTTAATTGGGGTGTTTACCTCTCTGTCTGTCTGTGTCTCTTACTCTAAATTTGAGAACAACATGTTTATTGAAACCAAGTGTTTGGCTCATAGATGGGGAGAGAATGAGGTACAGTCTTGTCCATGCAAATAGACCCAAGTAAATGTACAACAATAACAATACATCAAACAAAACAAACTGATCTAATATAATTTATTTATAATTTTACTAGGCAATATTAAGAAAATGTATATATAAGATTTTAAATAATAATAAGAAAATTTTTAAAATTTAGTATTTAAATATTTGATTAACTTTATTTTAATGGAAACAAATTTATAATTTAGAAACAAATTTAATTTCAAGTAAAATTTTTGTTAAAATTAGCTATTCTATTTGACTGGTCATAGCTGTATGTGTATTTAAAGTACATTTGCCATTCTTGTTGGGCTGTCTGCGTATGTGTGTGTGTGTGTGTGTGTGTGTGTGAGTGTGTCTGTGTAGCGGTCAATGCCACAACGCAGCCAACTCACAGTGCTGCGGTTGGATGAATACATTTTGCATGCGTGGCAACATGTGTCAACTTCTATTAAGTTAACGTTGGTCATTCAACCCAAGGTCTGGAGTAACTTTGTTCTCTACTACATGAGAGAGGCATGTGGTCAGCAGTTTTGTATGGTGTGGGCGTTATAAAAAGTGTGACCTGTCACGGTGCAGTCACGAGTCAAGTGATAAGGGAACTGAGTGGCATTCATCGAGTTAAAACGGACAAACAGCCACAATGTGGATTGCCAACTTGTCAGCCAACCACTTAGAAAAAAACTACTTTTTTTCCCAGATTTATGCAGGGCAGCTGCTGTAAAGGTTTCCAGAGAATTTACTTCTAAACCTTATATTAAATTGTATTACAGAAGCTTCCATTAATTAATATTTAAATTTAAATGAACTTGATTTAAACCAAAAGTATTTAAAGCTCAACAATTATGTATAAAAGTCAATTGAGGTCAACTTAAAACAATGTTTAAACTGTTGTTCCTAATTACAGGCAACAAAAGTCAACAGAATCCGGGGCCAAAGGGTCCGAGACAAAAATGCAATTACACGTGACAAATTACAGAGATCAGCAAAAAGACCAACAATTATAAATAATAGCATATAGTTTGGACACAGTTTGCAGCTAAACCCCTGTACATATGACAAAAAAAAAAGAGAATTGTTTTAATTATTTGTACACTTTAATTTTTATTATGCTGTGTGAGTTTTTATATTTATTTTGTATAATAATCCGTTTGGTATATTCATACATATATATAGTTTTTTTTTTTCAACTCCTTTGTTTGCCTTGCAGAATAATTGCATTTGTTTATTTCCGTGAGATAAACTCAAAGGCATACCAGAGTGCCAGAGTTGCCACAACGCGTGTTGGTTGTTCCCAACACTATGCAAAATTGCGGTTAATTGAATTCAGTGAACACAGTTAGCTGCTGCTGCTGCTGCTGTTGCTGCTGCTTGTCCATATACATATGCGAAAATTAATTGAAGGGGGCACAAAGCAGACGGGTCAACAGACCCAAACAACAAGATCGCGCATGACTAATTTTCCATGGTTGCACCGTCAAATAAAAAATAGAGTATACAAAAACGGTTGTGTTTAACCAACTTGGAGATACCCGTTCTATAAATTTTAAACAGAATACTATAAAAAATTGTTGCATACTTTGCAGGGCTTTCTTTATAGTATTTTCTGATTTACAAATTTAAAAAACCGTAAACTAGGGTCGATTGCCTAGTCTTTGAGTTCAAACGCTGCCGACGCTGATCAAGATGATATATGCTATATCCACTATCCTCTCTGTGGCTCTATGTTTAACGGGTATCAAAAAAAACGACTTTTTATGACATTTTTCTTTGACTCAGTTTTAATTGACAGCTAAACATATGTAGATACTAAAATGCTGATATGAGTATGTGTGTGTGTGTGTGTGACAGTGAGTGTGTGCCAAAGTGTGTGTCACATGCCAAATTGACAATTTCTTTGGTCGTCATGCTCAATGGTTTTCATGTTCATTGTCAGCTGCAGAAAACTTTATAGTTGTTGCGTGTTGCATGTTGTTTGTACTTCTGTTTAATGTGTGGTATCATGTTGCAGCTGTCTTGCTCTACTGAATTTTTATGTTTTAGCTCCTCGTAAAACGACAGCATCAATAAAAGTCTGTAATCGTAATGTGAATGCATCAAATAACATTACTATATGATCTTCACTGTTGACAAGAATTTCATTGAATAATGATGCATTACAATATTACTATTGATTACAGTGGTATTACTGAACAATTTCTGTATATACACAGTTTAGAATTTAAAAAAAATAAACTAGTTTTTTATGTAACATAAAGCCTTTATTTAAAATGCAAAATTTGCAAATATAAAAGTTCACTTTACATGACTTTTAGTTGATATTCCTTTTCAAAGGCTTAAATAACTTTTTCTTTTTTTTTAAACACAAAGCAAAATCAACGATTTTTTTTGTGGATTCACACATAAGCTCCCCCATTTATATATATTTTTTTGCCGATTTCTGTTACAACACAGAGTTCATTCGCAATTTGTAAACGCCGCCACAAAGTTTTTAACAATAAAAGAAAATAGAATGCGATAAAAATTGGCTGTACAAATTCTAGTTTGATAGCGTTCATGATATTCGGCATTTAAAATGTATATTCAACACTGGAATAGAGGGAAAGAGAGGGAGAAAGAGGGAGGGGGAGAGACAGTGTCCATGGGATCGTTCAACGATTCGAGTTTGTGGCATTTGCCTATTTATGCATGCAACTTGCAGTTGCAATTTTCACAGTGGCGCTGTCAACAGCAATGTAGCAATGCAACATGCAACATGCAACATGCATTTTGTAACTGCACCGACAAGTTGGCGGTGAAAAGGGCCTTGAATATTAACTGCATACCAATGTGCCATAACTTTTGCATCAGCCTTTAGACCAGTAGCAATGAACGTGTCACATATGCATACACAAACACACATAGTCAAACACCCACATACACACACACACATAGATAGATACATAAAAACATATCTACATACATATCTAAAAACCCAAGTGGAACGTTTCCAATTCCCATTTTCTCCTTTGGCAACGAAGGCAACAACTCCCAACACATTCGCTCAATAATCAATTCCATGCTGTTGCTTTTGGTTCCATCCTGTTGGCGTTGACTCCTCCACATCGTCGTCTATGTTGTAGGTGTTGTAGTTGTTGTTGTTGTCGTTCTCACTACGCTTGGTTGTCGTCTTTTTTAGACACTGTAAGTTTCAAGTTAGCGTAACAACAAAAGGGGTGTATAAGTTTTATAAGCTTTTTAAGCTAAATTTAATCCAGTTTCTAGTCATAGTAATATTAAAAATGTGAAAAATATAAATATTATTATTTATTACTATTATAATTATTATAAATATTTATTTATATTATTTTTATTTAATTTTAAAATTATATTTATTTTTTTAATTTGATTTTGTTGTGTTCATATCCTCCTCTAAGCAATAATCTCGCTTTATAGTTTTCTCTAGCAATTTTTAAACCTTTCTGTCTTCACACAGGGTATATCACTGTCGTGTTTACCCACTCCCACAGCTTGCCACTTGTTTTATATGTTACACTTGGCTTAGTTTTGCTGTGTTACCCCTTTGTTGTCGTCGCGTTGAGTTGCTACACACTCTCCGCTCTGTGGCGTGAAAATTCAAATTAGATTTTAAAATTTAATAAATGTTTGTGCAAATTAAAACGTGGCAAGAGCATCAGTTGCCCCAACGCCCTCCAACAAAACAGAAACAGATACATTTATAGTATAAGTCTTTTTAAATGGGTTTTTCTGTCTAGCCAAAGTAACCAGACCCAAAACCCATTCCATTGTTGTTGTTTTCCTCTTAAAAAAGTACGACTTTTGTGTAGCAACAAACAAATTACGTAACTATCTTGATAGAGTATTCTGTTGAAACAAATATACGAGTTTATTTGTATGCCATTAATGGGGCTTCGGTCTTATCATCATTTGTACAAATTGTAGAGAATTTTTATGCCATGAAAACCAATTGATGCCATACTGATTTGTTGTTCTCCCATTGTAATATTGTCCATTCAAATTGCTAAAATAAAGTTAACTGAAATGGTAGCCATTATAGTTAATTTGTTCCCTCTATATTTACCAGTAATAGCACTTTCTGTACCACCAACCCGAGTGAAATTCTTTGGCGCAATTACCCGGACTACGATCATTATCCCGATCGGGTGTAGAGAATTTCATGTCCCTTTGGGAGGTAAAGGCATCGCCTGCATTCCCTTTATATTCTCCCAATGATATTATTTTATACGACTCACTCTCGTTGGCAATTTGAAAGTGATCGTATCGTGCAAATCTGCTCTCATCATCAAATCCCTGTAGATATATGTAGAGTTCATGATGTTGTGATTGTGTCATCAAATATATTTTCTCTAATCCAATAAAGAACTCGCCACGCAAATCACCAAATCCCAAACTGTAATCAGTCCAATTGCGATCAAACATTACCGAACCATCGCGTCGTCTCTGTATAACTGTCCAACCGGAATCGATCAATGCATTGTCACAGAATACGGGAAATGGTTCCGATCCCGGTACTCTGATCACATGAACATCCGAAGATTTGCCATAACAACTCGATGATTCACATTCGAGGAGCTGTGACTTAAACTCCGCTAGTTCTTCCGTCTGTTTTCTTATCGTTCCAATTAATGTGTTAACTTTTGAGTTTTGTTCCATAAAATCTTTTTCATTTTGTTTAAGTTGTAATTCCATTTGTTTAATTTGTTTTTCCTTCAATTCAATTCTGATACTATCAGAACGAGCTGCTGATTTATGTCGTTCTACTAAAGCTTTACTTGTTAGCAATAAATCATCTTTGACTTTGCTGCTATTGTTACAGGATGCATTTAAATCGAGTAATTGTTTATATTGTATCTCTCGATTTTTCACAGTTTCTTCACAAATTCCAATTTTATTCTTTAAACTGCTCAATTCTTTTTCCATTTTCCTTAGACCAGTATCTTGTTCATTTGTTTTCTGTATCAGTTCTGTCAACTGCATTGATTTTCGATTTAATTGTTCTTTTGACAGAGTTTCTCTATTCTGTGTTGCATCCTCACAGACTCCCAGTTTTATATGCACATCCGACAATTGTTTCTCAAGATTCTTGATGATTGCATGCAATTCTTTTATTTGTTCCTGTAGTTCTATAAACTGAGTATGCTTTGATTGCTGTAATATGGGCTTTACTATTTTAAAACAATACGCATTGCATTCTCCTTCCATATCCTTGAACATTGTCAATGACTGTAAGGTAGTACAATATAAGTTTTTATATGGAAATTCATTGTATTCCTTAGTGTTGTCTCACCGTACTGCCCATTTCACTATTCATAGCTGACTCATAGCTATTATCGTGGAGTGTACAGAGTAATAAAACGTATAATAATTTACTTAAACTTTGCATTGTATATAATTTTATTTAACTTTGAGAATATATTTAACTACAAAGAGTTGTTATGTCTTGCACTTCTGTAATAAAACTAATTGAAGCGTAGTTCAATCAAAGAAATCGATAGAAAAACTGGAATTCCATTGAAAATGAATGTCTTGGAAGTGATTGAGATATGGACAGTAAACAAACAGCTGTTGGTTATTGCATTGACATTGACAATCAAGTCAATAATATTGACAATATGTTGGCTTTTATGGAATTTCTACAGCTGCTACATAAAAGAAATGTGTGCATATAAATAATGTGAATAATATTGAATTGTAATTATTTACTGAAGATAGCAGAATGATTAATAGCTTTAAATAAGGTATTTAAAATGTATAAAAGTTACTCATAACTAAAGACTTTGAACTCTTTAGAATTCTTTATTAGTATTATTACTTAAAATTGTATTTAATTACTTAATATCATGGTCATATCAAGTTACTTTCTGAATTATATTCTATCACATTTTACTTTAAAATATTACATTTCATATCCGGATCATTGTCCTGGTCACACAAGAGTGTTGGTTAGTTTTATTATCCAATTGATTAATTCTGTCAGCTTTATAATTGTTAATTCATGTCAAAAACCACAGACTGTCATTTAAAATACACCCAGTAAAGTGAGAGAATCACGCTTTCATACGCATATCTAAGCATTCAGTTTTACCAATTTGCATTGTTTTTCACCTGAGCGAAAAATAGCCGTGACACACACCCACACACCCACGCACACACACACGCACAGTACAAAATTTGCATAAATTTTAATGTTCACATACATATACCGGCTGGTGAGAGCCACAACAAATGTTGGCCAAAAGGAATGAAGGGGTTTTGTCAGCTGCAGGTTGATGGCGACACGTTTAAATACATTTTGCACTTGGCAATGGACATTGGCAACGGCAACAGCAACAACAACAGCAACAACAACAACAGCAGCAACATCAACGTACAGCGACAGATTCAACACCGTTGCAAAACAATTTTTGGTTATAAAGGGGCTGACTATTTTGGTAGTGGGAGGAGCAGGGTACTGTTACTGTTAGCCTGGCTCGATGCGAGCTCCCGTAATAACGAGTTTTGCGGTAAATTGAATTGTTGAACATTCCGCACACACTAAAATCGTTTCGTACGCTTCTAGCTGCGGTTGAGGTTTTTGCCGTTGTTGTCTACACTCCCTCCGCCCCCTCATCGTCCTTGGGTCAAGCAGGAAAATCGACCTTTTACCATCTGCCCTCATATACAACAAGTGCATTCTCGCCTAGTCTTTCAGTTTTTTTTTGGGTTGATGGAGGAGGTGGAGGAGTTGGAGGGCTTGAAATATTTATTGATGTGTTGTCTAGCCTTCACCTCTGCTCCTTGTTACCTTCTTCATGCTCATTCAGCCCCTCTTCTATAGTTGCACATGCGCAACGGTGAGGCAATGTGGACAAGAAATTATGATGGTCATCAATATTAATTCCATCAAGCTTTGCCTTCTAGAATGTAGCATTATTTTTCAGAAGAATTTTTAAATGATACAATTTTATTAATGTTTATTTTTGTCATACAACGATTTAAATTTTTATTAAATATTTTTTATTTAAACCTATATTTTGTGGTAGTTATTTTAATTACAAGCAAATTTTTATTTATTAGGCGAAAGAAAATTAATTTTTTTTAAAATGTGTTGCATACTTTTTGGCTTATATATGTAATAGAATTTCTTGCACATTTAAAGTACTAAATGTTGTTACTGTACAGCGACTGAATGGTCAAAATGTTATACATAAAATTGTGAGATTGTCAAAACAAGTCTTGTAAGCAATATTCCCATTGCACAAAGCGAGTGAGTGAGTGAGCTGAGAGTAAACAAGAAGCCATTCGAAAGTCAAGTCACATGGACATAACATTGCCATGTGCCACATAGCGTATGCGTAATGTGCCCAATTGGATTTACTGTTCTTACACGCACTGTTTGCACACACATACACCTAAAGACTGTACACAAGTTGAAACCAAGATTTTAGTCCATGTCTTGCACCATAATTCAGACGGATGCAGTTCATGTCCTTGTGACAGCTGCAGCAGCGGACCAAGGACAATATCAAACAATTTTAAAATTTAGAGCACACATGCCACTTGACCAGACGATGAGCAAGAGGCACAGAGAAAAGGGGTAAAGAGATGAGGGCGAGAGCGACAGAGATGGAGAATTTACATGTCTTGGTTTGGTTTAGTTTGGTTTGGTTTAGTTTGCTTTTACGAGCTTCAAAATATGCATAAATCTTGTGCTGAAAATGTATATTTACATTTTGCTCATGCTATTTAACAACATTTGGTCAACGTTCTAAGGAGTGGGAAAGTGTGGAAAATTTTGAGGTTTTTTAGACCCGCTGCCGCTGCCGCCGCCATTTTGTGGTTAGGAAAGTTTTGCATTTTACCACTTTTCACTTGTTCCTTGCAGTTTGGTTGGGTTTCCCAACGGGAGCTGCAGCTGCAAGTTGTTTGTTTTATTGCAAGTGCCAAATAATTTAACTACTAAAATATTAAATTTCTGTTTGAATTGTCGTCAGTGTCCTTGTAGATGTTTGTGTGAAACTTGAGGGTGTGCATGTGTGTGTGTGTGTGTGTCTATGTTTGTGAGTCTCCAGCCGGCAATGGCAATGGCCATAAATTTGTTGGCTAACTCTAACTCTGTATATATATTCATATATATACATATATATGTATCTGTATGTCTGTGTCTGTATATACATATGTTGCACTGTGGCAACTTGAATGTGTGTTTGGGGAATCCTACGGGTCATGTGTTTGAGTTTAATTAAAAAGGGGCATTAGGATAGCAAAGTTTCACATACGTGCCCATATTCATTCACTCGCATTCCTAAATGATGTATATGGAGTGTGTTTCTAGTGTTTTTTGGGCTTTGGAGAGCAAATTTATGCAATTGTACAGGTGTATTGGCTTACTTAAGGCTACAGAACAAACTCTTATTGTTCTTATCGACCATAAAATTTAATTAAACTTATGTAATTATGAATAACATAAAAAAATAATTGGATATTAATATTAAATAATCACTTTTGTGTGATAAGAACTAAGGAGTCAATCAGAAAACCTTGACTCATTGTTAAATACTAAAACATTTTTATGGTAAAATGATATGTTAAATATTTTTAAAATTTATAGTTAATATTCTTTTCACTTTAGCAACATTTTGTTATTGAGTTTTGGTCATGACTTTCAAACATTTCCAATAATAGTTTTAAATATAATTCAACTTTTCGCTCAACAAAATGTAATAAATGTAAATGCAGCAAATTAAGTAAATTTGATAACTGTTTTATCGAACACCTTAGCACTGTCTTTGCCAAAGTCAACAACAAATGGGGGAAATCCCCCTTTTTGGGTACACACAAAGAGGCAGAAGAAGAACAACTAGCGGCAATGAACACTCCATTCAGCAAATTTAAATTGAACTGAAAATTGCGGTTTGCAAGCACTTCAAACTCAAAGATAAAACATACTCAGACACAGTCCAAAAACACACACACACACACACACAGAGATACATACACCCATACAAGCATCGATTATGGCTAGATAAGAGGTAGAGAGGGAGAAGGAATGGAGTCTATTGGCGTCTGTCGTGTGGTCTGTTTTAAGTGCTTCACCGGTTATTTTCGGCCATTGGATGGTGTTCGGTTGTAGGGTTGTCGGGTGTTTGGTTGTCGGGCACTTGATAATGACTACGATGACAACAGAATCGACAACGATGGCGCCGTTGTTGTTATCATTGGCGTAACAAGGACAGACTCTGAGACTCGACTCAATTGTAGCTACAACAACAGTAATCACCACAGCAACAGCTATAAGAATAACAACAACAACTACAATAGGAACGACTACAACTGTTGCAGACACTTGACTGTACCAATTGCATTCAAAACAAGTGAAAATTGTTTTTTTTTTTTATTTTAACGCAAAACGATGTGTCGTTAGTTAGTGGTAACTAATATGTGCTAAAGATTTAATAACCTTTAGATAATCGCTTGATTTATTATCGAGATAGATGCAGATTAAAATATAAGAATTGTTAAATCAAGTATGTTTTAGTTACTTAAACTATTTATAGACCAAATAGAAATGAATATTGATAAGAAATTATCAAATAACATTTAAATGTTCCTCTTCATACAAATTGTAATTATTTTGTATATATTTTTGAAGCATTCTGCACTTCTAAATTTAATATAATTTAAATAAAGGAATTTGCCCATGTTGCCCAATCTGTTTGTAGGACAGGAATAACAACTAACAGTTGCTCGTTAACAGCTGTGGATTATGCTTTGAGCCCTGGCAGACATAACCGAAACATAAGCCAGTCATAAACCACTTTTATCATTCCTAAGCACGAAGAGACAGACTTCTAGTATACTTCATTTGGAAACCCTTGTGCTCCATCTGTCTGTTTGACTGTCTCTCTGTCTGTCTGTCTCTTTGTCTGTTTGTTGCTCTGTCCTTTTATCTAATGTACTTGTCTACTGGTACTTCCTTTCTACTGCCCAGAAGGCAGTCAACTAACTAAGTATACTTCATCAAACCAAAAGACCTGACTCCATACCATGGTCTGCACCCTGCACCCTGCACCCTACACCCGAAAACTGTTCGTCTATCTTCATCCCAAAAATTGAGGGGGAAAAGCAAGTAAATATTTCCACTTTTCGGCCACAAATGCAATTGGGCTTGATGATATTTGTTACTTCCGTTTTGGTTTGCAGCAAAGGAAATGAAGCTTGTACAGCTTTTACTTGGCCAACTACACTGCACAACACTGTGACAGTTTAACCATTTTTAACACTAGTTTGTTGATACAGAAATAGAGCTTGATTTGTGTATATTTTCCATACTTTTTCTTTATTTTTAAACTATACTTCTCTAGTTATGCCTCATTTAAAAAGGCTCTGTCTGTTAATTGCTACACAGCACAACATTTGTCTACATTTTGTGCAGTGTATTGGCCCATTTACAACAAATTTCCTGTTGCCATCGTGTTTGTTGTCAATCTCAACGAGTAATCTACATATACATACATCAATTTGAATACGACCCCAAAAACCAAAGAAACCTTAGGAACTTTTGGCCCAAACGGTATGAACTATTATTCACTTATTCACGACTAACATACACGGAGTATTCAGAGTGTGTGTGTGTGTGTGTGTGTGCATTCATTGTGCCACAGATGTCTTTGTGTGCGTAGAGAAAGGCATCGAAAATAAAACCGCAAATGTTTCATTTGTTTTATGGTCAAATTGCATGCAATGTAAATTCCAACTTAACAAAAGTGCCCCTTATACGACACATGTGTAGATGTGGATTTGTGAAGATATATATATATATATATATATAGTTTTGTGTGGGATTCTTCCTTAATCCCACTTTGGTCACATTTCATTTCTTGTGGATATCCCCATAGTTTTTTGGACCCTTTTATCAACAACAACTGACGTTTTTCTTTCTTATCTCCTGTGCATTAGCTGCGCCTGCATTCTGTATACTGCATGGTCAGAAGTTCTCTATCTATCTGTATATATGTATCTGGGTATCTGTCCATATGTCCTAGGCACTTGTCCCATTGAAACTTTCTACATTGTGTGACAAGTCGACATATCTTACTGTCTCTCTCTATCTCTTATCTATCCTTTTCTCTTTCTGTCTTTTGTCTCTCTTGTGTGTTTGGTTGCAGTTTTGAAATTCTGTTCGTAGTCTTTTGGCCGCTTGTTGATATTGCACTTTGCCTTGCATGCAAAATTTGGCAGTCAAAGTATCTCTTGGGATGGGATATCGGGTCATGTTAAGGGGCTAAAGCCAAACGGTTGCTCTGCCAAATGAACTTTTCTAATTCCATATGACCCTCCACCGCTCACCCAACAAAAATTCACACAGTTTGCTTCCCTTTATCGTCATTTTCCTCTTTTGCTCTTAGAATTCTAGAGTCTGGGTGAGTTGTGAAGGCTCGTTTTCATTCATGACATACCAAATTATTCTGTCGTTAATTAGTGAACTATACACACACGCACACACACACACACACACACACATATACACACACGCACGCATAGTACTTTGTATCGTCAAAAGATTTAGCTTATTTCTACGTCATTTGCACGCACTCGAACTTGGGAAACTCTTACTCTGCCTTTATCTACACTGACAAAAAATAGGTAGCTGCTTAAATTTATTGCTTTAAACTATGACTTAACTATATAAAAATTGGCTCAAGTTAATAAATAAAATCTAATAATTTGTATATTTTGGAAACTGATTATTTTTGCTTTATTTACTTAATGAATATTTCATATTCCTACATTTATGATCGTGAGAATATACCTGTTTTTGTAAAATAAGATATAGCATGTATTATCTATATCTGAACAGAAACTTAAACTTATAAAATTCATAAAAATGTTTATCAGTGTATATCTTAACGTCAAATCGACATTCTGAAATCGTCCCACGATACTGACGTTCTGCCTCTTTGTTGCTGTATGAGCTTTTTGGCCACTTGTCGACATTGACGTCGTTGTCGTTGTTGTTGTCGTTTGCCTTTAAGAGTCCAACATTGACCACAAATTGCTTGACTACCATTTTCATTTGCTTTTAGCTCCTAACTAAGCATTTGCTCGTTTTCCTTCAACGAAAATTCTTGTTTATCTTTGCCCGGCACTCGAATTGAGTGACAGGCCTAAAACCAGTCAAGTCCATAGTAAATTTAGGACAAGGGAACAGGTGCGAGTATTTAACAGCTCCAACAATTAGGTAGACTTTGAACAGAAAATGAAGAGGAAAAACTTTTTACTTTGCTTATCAGCAATATACACACGAATTTCTTATGAAGCACTCGGCTAATTATATTTTTGTCATATCCGGAAAATGTATTCCGTTCAGCGTTTTCGGAAGTTGTCTAATTATTTATGGTTTCAAGAAAGGTTGAATGAAACCTTAATTATTAGAAAATTTGAAATTTTATTTATGGCATTACTAACAGTGGATAGAAAATGTTATGAAGTGTTTAATTGTATTGTTGAAGTACTGTTCAACGTTTAAAAATACTCTGCTATAGCGTAATTTTACGATGTGCTCTGCCTACCGCTCTGAGTTTTAAAGAGAGCCGTAGCCTAGCGATCGAATGTGTGTGCTTAACTATGCTATGCTCTCAGCTCTACTCTCAGCTCTGCACTCAGCTCTGCTTTTAGCTCTGCTCTTAGCTCTGGTCTCAGCTCTACTCTCAGCTCTGCTCTCAGCTTTGCCGCGTTACAAACTACCGCCGCTATACAACAAACGAGAGAGAGGTCTACATTTGCAGAAGCAAACCAAAGAAGAGTTCGATATAATAACTGTTAATTGGCTAAAAATAGACGCATGTGAACTGATGCTTATCAGTTTTGTATCAATTTGCCTTGTGAAAATACTTTTAATGCATTAAAAATGTGTGTAAAGACCAGCGTATGCAAAAAGTACTCTGTAGCAACAAGAGCAACAGAAATTGTGCTATGCTAGGGCTACCACCGCTCTGAGTTTTATGGAAAGCCATAGCAGAGCAGTAGCCTAACGATCGAATGCGTGTACTCAGCTACGCTCTCAGCTCTGTTGCGTTATCTCTCAGCTAGATGATGCAAAAGATACAAAAGTTTAGTTGCCTAAACAAGTCCGATAACACTGCAAATCCCAAGTAATCTCTAATTGTAAGCAGCTCATCTCCAACGCTAACACTTATGGCCCCGAAACATATATGATAGAAATATTCCATAACATTTTCAAAGTTGTGTTTACCACATTTACATAAGAACTAATGCATATGTACGAGTTTGTTGTATCTTTATGTATTTAATATTAATGTCTTTCAAGCTAAAAAGGAATACTAAAAAAAAAAAAGAAGCAAAAATCATAAAAACAAAACAGATGCCGTCGCGTAAAATATCGCACTGTAGCCAAAAGAAAGAGGGAGATGGAATGAGTGGGAGAGAAAAGTCCGGAAGGCAAGCAAAGTCCACAGTCTGAGCCGCAAAAACTAATTTGTATGCGGAAAGCGGTGCTGTCGCCAGAACCGACTGTCTGACCACGTGTCCGTTATATTTGTTGGTCTACACCCGCTTCGGACGCTGCCAAAATGCGTAATTTTCATACGTACGTATATACGTTTGGGCCCTGGCCAAGAGGCTGGCTTCCTGAGAGTGTCGAGACTGTGTGTGTGTGCGTGTGTGTTTGTGTGTGTATGAAGTGTTGGCTTGGCTTTATGTTTAAGTGTTGAAGCGCAGGTGACGGCGACAGGAAGAGCAATAGCTGACGGCACCTACTACTACTACTGCTACTACTCTTCACCGTCTAAATTACATACACAAATATGATTTTAATACAAAGAGCATGAATCCGATAAACATATAGGTTTTATGTATGTATATTCACATATTTGAATGCGAAAGTAACAGCTGCATGAATATGAGTAGATTTAAGCGTGAATTTCACTCCTTGGCTCCGTTTGTTCTCTTAGATTTCTGTGCTTGGCAATTAGTTATAGAACAAAAGAAAACTCAGAAAATCTTTAACCAAATGAATAAATATGATTGGCGTATAAAATAAAAATTGCTTAATTAATTTATGTTTATTTTCAATGTTAAAAATATAAAAAAGTAAACCAGCCTTAGGTTTATTCAAAGGAATATTAACAATTTAAGCTCTTAGATAGAAATGTATGAAACAATTGATTCGGAAAGTAATTAGTGGCATCTAAGTCTTAACTCTGGGCCAGCTAATGACTATAGAATTGGAGCTGAGCACAGGAATTGAGTTGATTGTTAATGAAGAACATGTGTGCTGAGTCTTCTTGTGGTTGTAAAGCTACTTAGGAACAGCGCACGATGTAATACAAAAGCGTCTTGGATCTTAAGCTACTTATCCAGTCGGCCATTTAAAGCTCAAACTCGAGGGGCTGAAAGTGTACACAAAATGTGGTTAAATTAAAACGTTTTTCACTGAGAGAACAACAACAACTGTTGCTAAAGTAAATAAATTAAGTCTTGAAAGAGAACGATGGTGAATAAACAAAAAGAGGCAACAAAAACAAACGTGAATGAAATAATCAAATCATTTGCTAAATAAAAGTAAATTACTCAAAATTTTATGTAATGTATTTACAAAAAAACACACACACAAACACACACACACACGCGCGTGCAATGGGAGCAAATTTGCAAATACGCTTACAATGTTTTAACATGCCACGCCCATTAAATGTAAACGCCCTTGAGCTTTGTTTGTGGCATTTGCGACATGTGGCGCCCTCTGTTGTATACTATTTAATGTTTGAACAATTTCCGAGAAATGGATACAACAAGTTCGTGCGTACTGACTTTAACAGAGGCTTATAAAGGAAGAATTTAAGAATTGGGGAGAATAAAACATAGCAAAAGGGATAATGGAATGAAGAAGGTGAATGGAAGCAGAGAAATACTTATAAAATATAAAAAATACTAAGAAAATACTAGTAGGAAAACGTTACTGCAGGCAGCAAAACGTTTATGAATGCCAGAAAAGACTCAAAATTATTTAAATACATGTATGAAAATCAGTTAAATTCTATTCCGAACTCACTTTTTCATCCTTCCATATATGTTTAAAATTCCAGCGAATGTTTTTTAAGGAATTTTGTGGTTTTTACGGTACTAAATATGTTCATATTACTAAAGAGTGTTTAAGCTCGACTCTTGTAATTTCTGTTTAGCGCATTTTGTGTACTTTTTATGCGTCAAAATTGTTAAAAAGCGTCTGCTGTTGGTCTTTTGGGAGAAGTGTGTAGAATGCGTCTATATACATACAGTTATTTTTCTTTTTTGATTTTTCGCATTTTATCATGCATTCTTCTTGTTTTTTTTTTTTGTAGTGTATTGTGGGCGCCTTTTGCCCTCAATTTCATTTGCAATTGAATTTGGGATTATTTTTCATTTTTGTTGCGCATCTTACAGAGGTCACAAGTGGCCTGAATGGCACTGAAGTTGTTGGCGGGTGTAGGGAGGGGAATGAGAAGGGGAGTGGGGCGGGGCAATAGGAGGGGAAGTGCCTTCGTTGCCTTGCTATGAACCGCTAGCATGTCTGAGCGCCGTTTGTCTCTCTGTTCTGTAGTCACTGTTGTTGTTGCTGTTGCTGTTGTTGAAATCCCATGGCAGCGCCATCTAGTGGGTGGTTTGGACAAACCCTAAGCCGGCCTGAGCTGGCAACGGGAAGTTGTAAAATTCATAAGTCGGGTGTGTATATGTGTGGCTTTTGTGCAATTGGAGCAACAAGAAGAAAGCAAAACGAAAGCCAAGAAAAAGAATCTTGTACAAGTGCAAGTTGCTTCACTTTTGTACTGCATTTAATGATGGGTGAAGGGTGAAGTAATGGGGATTGGTGGTAAGGTAAGGGGTTTTACTGGTTGGGTTTGAATTGGGTGTCAAACTGACTGCAGGCAAAGATAACACCAAAGTGCACTTTAATCTTTGTGAAGAAATCTCAACGTGGTTGCAGCAAAAATATGATTGAAGTGTCGTTGTGCCCAGGGCACCATTTGATCCAAGAGGGAATAGAGGCGACTTAGATATAGCGATAGGGGAGATAGGCGCCGTAGGATCACAGTATAGGTATGTGTGACAGTCAACGTTGTCGCGGCAAATGAAGCCAACGTCAACGAAAAGGGCACAAAGCAAACGCTTGAGTGGCAGAGAGAAATTGAAAAAATGAAATGTACAGAAGACGACACTTTGCCAACAGCTGTTGATTGAAATGGTTGAAGCCCATATACACAGAGAAAGAGAAAAAGGGTAAGAGAGAAAGATAACTTCAAATGCAGAAATGTCACACACATGTACGAAAGGATGAAAAAAGAAGTAATGGACACTTAAATTGAGCTTGATTGACTATAAAGTACCCGTTACTTAATTTATATGTGGTTCGTTTAAAATAATTGCATACTTTTAGGCATCAATTTTATTTTCTGCTCATTCGATCTTGTAGCGATAAGGGCATCAAAATAAGAAAATTCCAGGATTATCTGTACAGTGTACCCTAGACATAAAGTCTATAGACTTAACAGAGTATATTCTGTAGTTGCTTAGGTCTTCTTGACATTTAGGTGCTACATCACACACGTCTGTCAATGCTGATGAGTTTACCTAATTGACTCTGCCCCGCCTACTCTTCCTTCAAATACAGCCCTTAATCTACAATTAACGGGTATAAAGAGAAAGACAGTCCCCTCTCGTATTCGCATACTCAAAGAATACGAAACAGAAGAAGTGCGCGCAGCATAAAGACCGAAAATCAGACAACATCTTGACAAAGGCTGGCAGCTACGTCCAGGCGAACACATCAGATAAGCGCGATTGAATGCAATCCCATACCCAACATCAGCCAAGGATACAAAGGGTAGGAAAGACAGAGATGGAGAGAAGGCAGAATGAGAACGAAGGAAAAAAAACGCAAAGGGGCTGCGGCAACAAAGCTGCCCTAAAAAGCAACGAAACGCAACAAAAAAATACAAAAAAAAAAAAAAATGGAAAGTAAAGGCGCTGCTGCAACAAGAACAAAAATGAAATAAAAACGGGTCATTGGAGTAAGATGGGCCAACTCCCCTCCCCCAGCTACCCAAACCCCAACCAAACCCATTCCAACCAAACCAAAGCCAAAAGCCGAATGCCCAAAGCCGAAAGCCCAAAGCTTCTCCTTCCCACAAAATGTAAATGCCGCGACACACAAAGAACCTCAGCACAGGGCACAAGTGCCAAGTGCTAACGAACAAACTGACGCTTGACTGTGATAGCAATACCCTGTAAAAACAGGTGGATTAAAAATACATATATTTTTTTAAAGAAAAAGAGTCAAATGAATAATGAAACAGTTACATACTTAAAAGATCATTAAATCAGCATAAATAATATTAAATTGTTAAGTAGAGAAAGGGTTTGGACAGCAGCATTGTGGTCTACGTACCCTTTTTCACTAATTTATAGGGTATAATAGCAAAGAGGTTGGGAGTACGGGAATACTGGCTTTGAAATGCAAATTACACCCCAAGGAAATTCAGGGGTTAGGCATTGGATGGAGGGAAGGAGTGGGGCGGTGAGGGTAGCGGAGATGCAGCGGAAAAGAAAATGCGGAAGCTGCGCACTGTCGGATTCTTGGCTTGTCGAGTGTTATGTATTTAGTGGCTGCTTCAGTAGCAAGTCCCCTTCTCCCTCTTCTTCTACCTTCTTTAAATGACGCCCACTGCAACAGCACCTGCTGTACAATTTGCACTTTGGCGTAGGTCGCGTTACATTGCAGCGTTGCCACATTGCCAGTCAACTGAAGTTTGGCAACGCTGTATTGAAATAATAAAGACAAACGGTTGCATTGTTTGATGCAAGAGCAGAGTGAGACGGGGTATGAGGGGAAAGCATAATGATAATGGCAGCAGGAATAGCAACAACAACAACAACGACAACCAGTAAAACAACAACAACAACAACAACAACTCCCTCGTCCAACTTGACACAATAGCAGGCAACCAAATAAAAATTTATAGCACAGCTGAAAGCTGCAATGTTGCCTGCGACTATGTGTATATAGAGAACGGCCCTGGGTCCGAATTCGTATCGAGAGTCGAGACACGAGAGTCTGGGAGTCTGGGAGACCAGGAGTACCGATGTCCGGGAGCCTGGTCTCTGAGTGGGCCAGTGGAAACTGGGTGGACCGTTATGAGTTTTAACAGTTGGTCGGAGCTGGACAGCACGGAATTAAAGTATGAATCAAGAAGGACGAAAACTTTTAATGAAAAGTGCACTGAATCCTTAATGCGCCCTACGTTAGATGGTTCTTCTTCTTCTTCTTCTACTTCTGCTTCTTCTTTTTCTTTCGGAAACTTTCGAATGTGTACTTTAAAGGCAACTGAAAGCGAAAAAAACACGTTTAATTTTAAAAATAATAATAAAGTAGAAGGAGATTATATATTAAAAAACGTAACTTGCTCATTTCTTTAAAAAACTCGATTTCAATTTTAACTGTTTTCCAAAGAATTTGAATAATATTTATTTACTTTGTACTCATTTTGATTGGTTAACGTTTAATTGCTTTCAAGATTGTCTTGCTTTCATTTTATTTTTTTTTTATTACAGTGTATTTTTTCATTAACTGTCAAACGATTTAAAATACCTATATCTTATTTATAAAGTATTTTTTTATTCTGTGCAAATTGTGATGTTTTTGTGGTCAATTATACATTTTGTATATCACCATTTTTTATTGAACCTTTAAATATGTCTAATAAATAAAACGATGTCAAAAAGGAATTTCAATGAATAAATAATATAGTATAAAAAAATTTTAAACGATAGATTGAAAACAAATATTTGACATAAACAAGGTAAATTGTTATAAAAAATTCACCTATTTTTTACCATTATTTATTTATTGTTCGTTTTCGAACAGCGAAAAGAATTAATCCCAAAAATGTGCGGTTTAAACGCGTAAAAGATAAAAAATAATTTTTCCGCGACATTTTGATCAACTTTAAGCCACTTTAGGGTACGCTGGCAAACACTGTCTTACTGGCCCAGAGCGTAACACCACATCCATATGGCTGCACAAGATATGTAAAATGAATGTAAATTGCTGAGACCATAAAAATGCGGGCAGCTTTAAACAACAAAAAAAAAAAAAAAAAGCTGAATTCCTGAGCTTCGTTGACAATTGGTGTTGTGCTCGCTTCTGTTGCGGGAAACGCGTCAAGATAAAAACAAAAACAATAGTACAAAGATGAAAATAACAACAACAACAACAACAATAGTACTGAACAGTGCTTAAACAATAAAACAATAAATTTTCATTACCGGCTCTGGACTATTAACGGTTTCCGCTGTCCAAGAAGAAAATGCTTTTAAAAGGTTGCATTCTGTGCTGAGAACTGGCAACTGTTGTTTATAAAAACAAAAAAAATAAATTAAAATAAATAAAATTAAATATAATTGTTGAGGCTATACACACATACATATAAATTTCGCAGTTGCAGTTAAAGTGCAGTCACCGCAAAAAGTATGCAACACTTTTTTGTTCTACGTTTTTTTTTCAATTTTTTTTGTTTCTTTGTTTCAAACAGTTGACTTTGGCATTTGCATTAACATTTTTGCCCCGATACCGCTACTCTGCTTTCGCCGTTACTCTATTTCACTTTTTCCCTCTCTCTCTCTCTTTGGTTTTCACTGTTAGTCTGTGTGTTTTTCATTTTAATTACATTTTCGTGGTTTTCATTTTGCACGCCATAAATAATTTTCCCATGCAACGTGCAATTCTTTTTTGTCATTCATTTTCATCATTTCATTTCATTTCATTTTTTCTCTACTTCTTGCTCCTGCATAAAGTAAATGTAACTCGAAGTGGAGAAGGTTCAACTGAATGTTGCTGCCTCAGCATTAATTTGCTTAAAATGACCAATTTTTTTTTTATGTCTATTTTCATCCCTATTTGAGCATATTAACTTAAACTTAATACATTTTTTTTATTATTTGTATATTTGCAGGTCACGTAGGCGGTTGTGGAATTACCGAAGAGGTTTCACAATGGATGGAGAATATACAAAATTCAGCCGTTGAGGAGCTGCCTGTACCGATGTCAAAGGATGTCCAAAAGTTACACCGGAAACAGCAACACAAAAAGGCAGCCCCACAACAACAGCAGCAGCAGCAACAACAACAACAGCAGCAACATCCACCAAAGAAATATGCTAGCGGCGATGATGATTTCAAATTCCCCCATCAAAAATATACGAAGGAGGCAAACTTTGCCGATGGTGCATTCTATGATCCATCGACAGGCCGACGTCTCGGGAGTACAGCCAATGTTGCCGATTGGCATGAGCTTGTCCATGAGCGAGTGCGTCGTGCGAGTGGTGGTAATGGTGGTCCTGGCTCCTCATCGAGTGGCTCCAATGGTGCAACTGGCACCGGACGTGGCCGTGAGGACAACAAAAATACCTGCTCCCTGTATATACAAACAGATCCATTGATTTGGCGCCATATACGCGAGGGTATTGCCGATGTAAGTTCAACTGACTGAGAAGGATGAGATAGAGAGGTGTGAGAAAGTGTGCGAAAATCGAGTAGGAGAGTGGGGAAGTAGGGAGGTAGGGAGAATGGGCTCTTAGCTTGTGCGCCAAATTAAAATTGAAGCAGCTGGCAAAAGGAGAGCAGGAGATGTTGTTGGCTTAAAAAACACAAAACAAAATCCATGAATTTTGCAATTTTTTACGAGCGAACGCTTCACTTTGGGTCTGCGCATAAAACAAAGGCCGAGCACTTTTTTTTTTTTTTTTTTTGTTATATTTTGAAGGAGCGGGAAGCAACAGACAGTGAACAGAAGCGAGGGAACGAGGGACACGTGGAGTGGCAGACAGACGCCATGTTTTTCTCCCTCCCTTTTATTCGGGGGAGTATTGGGGATTTGGTCCAAAAGAAATTGACTGATGCGCTACGTTGAGTGGAAATTGTTGTTTAGCTCTGAGTCGTTCAGTTTTCACTAGTTTCATGAAATTTAAATAAAATAATTTATACAGAGTTCATCAGTTTTTTAAACAAATGTGGAACTTCTTAGGGAATATTTGAGTAATAATCTCGAGTTTGAAGACCATCCAGTTTTCCAATCTGTTCTGTAGAATCAGATTTTAATTGTAACAAACTAATAATAATTGGTCAATTAGACCTTTAAGAGTAGTTTAGCTAAGGTTTTCTGAAATTAGTTTCTTTAGTACATAAAATTATAGCTTTTAGTTATACTAGTGTTGAAAAAGTGTTGATTACTATATTTACTGTGACTTTTATCAAGTATAATTGTTGCCAATCTTAACTAAACCAATCAATAACTAAAGATTCATAAACTAAAGATTCTAAATCAAAACAAAGTTGATAGCTATTGTAGAAAATATTAAAATATTTAAATTGTTTAATCAAGAACTTTTCCTATTCATATTGATATTCATATACCTTTATTTTATGTTTATACATAAACTTTTCCTTAACCAAATGTAGTTCGATCAATATGTTGACTCAACTTTAGCCTACTACATGAAATCACTCGAAGTATTAGTCAAGATGCTCTCAATTATTCGACAAACTCGCAGGGAACTTCATTTGAGTTCTTAAAATAGGTCGTTTAACGATTTGTTCATTCTCCCACCCTACGGATGTTGAGGAAGGTATTTTTTCTTACCTAACAACAATTTGTTGAAGTGTTGTTGTTTCTGTTGTTCCTGTTTTTGTTGTTATTGTTGTTGTTGCTGCCTGCTTTGCGGCGTCTTCAAAGCAATCATCCAATCAGCTGACCTGCTTCGGGTTTCTACTATAGCGCATGCAATCAACCGTTATAGTCTGTTGACTCCCTCTTTACTCTCGACTCTCCTTTTCTCATTCTCTTTCTCTATCCTTTCTCATTCGCAAGCAATTCTTTTGCCGCACTTTATGTTTACGTTCATTTTTTCGCATTGTACGCGACGTTGTCGACGTCAACATCCTCGTCAGAGTCAGCCTTCCCCGCAATACCGCGATATATATACTCCTTTCCTCCAGCACTTCATTCTCTTTCTTTTCCCACTGCTGCTCTCCATCTCCCTCCTCTTTCCCTTTTTCTTTATTTTCTCCTCTCCAATTTTTTGTCTGTTTATTTGCAATGAGTTTTGCATAATTCGCGCATTTGTTTCGTACGCCGTTGCGTTCGTGCCGCGTTTTAATACCCTACTCTTGAGACTAATGGGGTATAACTGACTGGCTAACATACATAAGATGTAGTAAAGTTCTTTTAAATTGTTTCTAAAATTTTATGCCGATTAAGAGTAATAATGTTAACACATATTTGTTAAACATTTAAAGTGCTAGGGTATCTGCTCGTCTATCTTTGTCTGGTAATACCAGAAAGTCGCTTTGTGTTGTCAGTGCGCCCAGCGACGTTTTGATTTTGGAACCAAAAACTGCCGTTAGCGGTACAATGATAGACCTTCTACCCAATCCCTTAGGTAATCCCAAAGCCACCCGCTCAACGCGCGCATAAAACCGAATAAACTTCCAGCAAAATATTCGACGGGTTTTAGCTGAATTTGCATTTTTATACAAATATATTTGAAGAGTGCTTGTTGTGTGCGTGCGTATGTGTGTGTGTGTGTGTGGTATGCTGGGTATGGAGTAATTTTGGAATGGGGTCGGGAGGTCGTTTGTTTGTCTGTCTGCTTTGTTTGGCACACCCCCTTTGCCCCCTTTATTGCTGCGAATGTCAAGCGCATTGGCATTGTGGTTGAGATTTTTATTACGTGAAGCACCTAAAAGTAGACTGCGTTTTTTTCTCTATCTCTCATTCTCTCTGGTATTTTTATTGAAATTAATTCACAACACTGAAACAATCTGTACTTACAGCACGATCGCGGTCGCAAGTACGAGGTGGATGTGAAAACCCGCGAGGAAATCACATCGCTGATTGCACATCATGTGACGGCCGTTAATTACATTTACCGCAACACAAAGTTCGATGGACGCACGGAGCATCGGAACATACGCTTTGAGGTAAGTCTGTGTGATTGTGTGTGTGGCGCCTCCTGTGGTTGGCAATCGACAACAGCCACTGCCGTTACGCCAACAATGAACTAAGAACAAAGAGCATGTCCCTTTGCCTGCAACAGGCCGATAAAAGGGGACCATAGACAACCCAATAATTATGCTTGAAAACCAATTTCCATTGAGTTCTGTTCATTAAAGCTAAGATTTTGACTTAGGAATGCACTAAAGTGCCAATTAAATTCTAAGATTTAATTAAATGGAGTGCGTAGAGCTTAACTTTGATACAAGTTGAAGCAATTTTGTTTTAAAATTAAGGAAAACAAGCTTTAAAAATATTTAATGGGCTGTGTTTATTATTACATTTTAATCTAATAAATTGTATCTAATAAATTTTTTTTATAAATTATTTTTCTACAGGTTCAACGCATTAAAATTGACGACGACTCTGCCTGTCGTACTGCCTATAATGGACCACATAATGCATTTTGCAATGAGCACATGGATGTATCAAACTTTCTGAATCTCCATTCACTCGAAGATCATTCCGACTTTTGTCTGGCCTATGTCTTTACCTACAGGTATGTGTATAAACTCCTAAGCTATATTTAACTTTAATTAAACATTCGCATTTACAGAGATTTCACTGGCGGCACTTTGGGTTTGGCTTGGGTGGCCAGTGCATCGGGTGCTTCGGGTGGTATCTGTGAGAAGTACAAGACCTATACCGAAACAGTCGGTGGACAATACCAAAGCACAAAGCGCTCATTGAACACGGGCATCATTACCTTTGTCAACTACAACAGTCGTGTGCCTCCGAAAGTATCACAATTGACATTGGCTCACGAAATTGGTCACAATTTTGGATCACCGGTGAGTTGAGTAGTAGCAAAAAGTATAGAAAAAGTAACCGATAATAATTAATAAATTCCTTACCCGTTTTCATCTAGTTTTATATTCCATTCCACTGTTTCTAACCTACAATATTAACATAAAACTCTGCTTTCCTTGCAGCACGATTATCCACAAGAATGCCGTCCTGGTGGACTTAACGGCAACTATATAATGTTCGCTAGTGCCACATCTGGTGATCGTCCAAATAATTCCAAATTCTCACCGTGTTCCATACGTAACATTTCGAATGTGCTCGATGTGTTGGTGGGAAATTCAAAGCGTGATTGCTTCAAGGCATCGGAGGGTGCATTCTGTGGCAACAAGATTGTGGAGTCTGGAGAGGAATGCGACTGTGGATTCAATGAGGAGGAGTGCAAGGATAAATGCTGCTATCCACGACTCATCAGTGAATACGATCAATCTCTAAATTCCAGTGCCAAGGGCTGCAAACGTCGTGCTAAGACACAATGCTCCCCTTCGCAGGGTCCCTGCTGTCTGTCCAACTCGTGCGCCTTTGTGCCCACACATTACCATCAAAAGTGCAAGGAGGAGACGGAATGCAGTTGGTCAAGTACCTGTAATGGTACCACTGCCGAGTGTCCTGAGCCTCGGCATCGGGACGACAAGACAATGTGCAATAATGGCACCGCTCTGTGTATTCGCGGCGAGTGCAGTGGATCACCCTGTCTGCTCTGGAACATGACCAAATGTTTCCTCACCTCGTCCACGCCGCATGTCAGCAAACGTAAATTATGCGAATTGGCCTGTCAGGATGGCAATGATACGTCCACCTGTCGCAGCACCAGTGAATTTGCTGCCGAATATAACATACAACAGGGTGGCATTAGTTTGCAGCCTGGTTCACCCTGTGACAACTTCCAGGGCTACTGCGATGTCTTTCTCAAGTGTCGTGCCGTCGATGCCGATGGTCCGTTGGTGCGTCTCAAGAATCTACTACTCAATCGAGAAACTCTGCTCACAGTTGCCGAATGGGTCACCGGCAATTGGTATCTAGTGGTGCTTATGGGCGTGGCTTTCATTGTCATCATGGGCGCATTCATCAAGTGCTGTGCCGTGCACACGCCCAGCTCGAATCCCAAGAAGCGTCGTGCTCGTCGCATTAGCGAAACGCTGCGTGCTCCAATGAACACAATACGACGAATGGTGAGTTTCTGTTACTACAGAGCTTTACAGTACTGTATGACATGAAATAAATGTCGTTTATAATTCTTCTACCTATACAGCAACGTCATCCACATCAGCGAGGTGCTGGACCCCGCAGCATTCCACCGCCCGCGCATGAGGCACAACATTATCCACGCGGTGGTGGAGGTGGAGGTGGCGGTGGTGGAGGAGGAGGTGGTGGAGGCGGTGGCGGAGGACGACATGGAGGCGGACGTTCACATCATCACAACGCACATCCGCATGAATGGGATCGTCATCAAGGCGGGCACTCAATAGTGCCATTGCCCACAGGTGGCAGTCATGCCAGTCGCAATTCGGCGGCGAATCAAGCAAGACGCAGCGATGGGCGTGGCACAAGACCAAGCAGCAGTGGCAGACCGCAGGCGAGTGGAGGCGGAGGAGCAGCAGCAGCAGCTGGAGCTTCAGCGGGAGCAGCTCGATCGGGGTATGGAGCTGAACAGGCGGGAGCGGGTGGTGCTATTGGTGGTGGTGTGCAGGCGGCAATTAGTAGCGGTGGTGTTGTAGCACGGGCACAGCTACCGTTACCACTGCCGCAGCAGCAACAGCAACAACAACAACAAGCACTCTCACCGCAACAACAACAACAACAACCACAAGCGTTCTACGCGCCGAAAGGTGCGTGTCCCTTCCACTTCCAATTTTCCAAGTAGAATTTTCCAAGTTTAGACAGAGACAAATAGAAAGCGATACATTTGTATTTCAAGTATTGTTTCCCATATTGTTCCAACACACGTTTAATTTACATTTGTCATTTTTTTTTCCTTTTTTCCTGTTTTGTTTATCCAAAAAAATGATTTTTTAAAACAAAACGTTAAAAATTCAGAATTACCACCACGCAATAAGTCCCGCTCATCACGTACCAACAACATAACCACAGCCACGCCCTCGGGGGCAAGTAGTAGTAAAAACGCCAAAAGTGCCAAAGCCAAAGACACAGCCCAACAACAACAACAACAACAGCAACCGCAACAACACAACAGCAAACACAGCAATCGTAGTCGCAGCAGCAGCAAAGAAAAATCTTCAAAGACTCGTCGCAATATTGTCTACTAAATTGAGCATCCTGTGCGGAACACTTGGAATTGGAACACCGCAGACATGCCATACTGATAAACTACACTCCTCTAAATTCCCTCTTGAAAATTAAACAATAACAAAAAACATTTCCATCGTTACAAGCTACGCTTTTCCCCCTGAAACAACTACACAGAATTCGAAATTAAATTGGTATGAAAAACTTCTTCAAATGGAATTTTCCTTTTTTCTCCTTTCTTTGGATTTGTTTTTCCCCTTTTTTGTTTCTACTAACCATTTGTCGGAAAGTGTATAAATATATTTAATTTTTTTTATTTGCAGCATGTTTTGTTTGTCAGTTTTAGTGTTGAGTTTGGATTGGGATTTCCCCTTAAATTGTATTGATATTTCCCCTTATTTTGTCCTGTTTTATCGTATTGTTTATGCAGTCCTTTGTATTGTTGTTGTTTTTGTTATTGCATGCGCACAAAATTAATTTATTTATTAACTTATAAGTGTAAACTAACTGATTTTACTAACCGGAATTAAAGAAAATTAATTGGTATTTATTTGAAAAACTTTGAATGGAGTTTTGAAGTAATTTATAATATTTAAATTAAATAAATTATTAAATTTTCAACTAAAGTCACTCAAATAATTTTGTTAAAATTTTTTTTAAATTTAAATTATTAAAGTAATGCAAAATTTATTTTTTTAAAAATTATTCCTTAATTTTTTTTAATATTTTACAACACTTATATATTTTTTTAAATATTTGTGTACCCATTTAATTTAATGCAACGCTTTAAAATATTAAAAAAATATTTAAATTTTTTTAAAATTATTTTTTTTAAGAAATCCTTTTCACAGTTTTTCAAATTAATTTTTAAACATATAATTTAACTAACTTTTGGTTAACAATACTAACTAGCTTGCAAATGAAAAAGCCTAAAAAGAATATAAACTATAACAAAACTATCGAAAGGCATTTCATTAGCATATATTTGTTATGATAATAAGAAAATACTAAAAACTTTGAATGATTGTCAAATGTGCCGCCATTTAAGTAATCTCCTCCGAGAGGAGGGGGTGGAAAAAAACTTTAAGTGGCGCCAGCACAGCAAAGAGCAGAGAAAAACTATAAACACTTCTAAAGAGATTTTTCCTCTTTTTTCTTTTGGAAATCTTGTACAGGCGTCGCGCCCCCGCCGCCGCTACAAGTAAGCTATAGTCGACCAACATCGCTGCATGAGCAACACCAGGAACAGCAGCAGCAGCAGCAGCAGCAACTGGAACCAGAGCAACATCAGCAGCAGCAGCAGCAACACGCCTACGCTGACGCCTATGCGGCGTTGGGGCGTGGCCACTATGAATCGACGACGCGAGCGCCCAACAATAGTAAAGTTTGACAGACAAAATTGACGTCGGAGCGCCATAAAAAACCAAAAGTAAAGGGGCAAAAGAAGCAGCAACAACAACAACAACAACAGCAGCAACAACAACAGCGACTACAGCTAGCACAGCCACAACAAGAACAAAAATCAAATGAACTCAAATTAAATGTAAATGTAATTTTTATGCTAATTATTTTTATTTAAACAAAGCATAAAAAGTAAACACAAACAAAATACAAAAACAAACATAAATTACGAGAGTAGAACAAAAAATAAAGAAAAGAAAAGAAAGGAAAATTTCATATGTACCAACAAAACACACAAAACAAAAAAAAAAAAAAAAAAAAGAAAATCTAAAAAAAATGAACGATATTTTTGATTAAATTAATTGATATGGAAATGCAAATCATTATTATTATAAATAATTAAAATGGCAGATTGCCCAATATATAGTATATAAATTAACACAAAAGAAAAAAAAATATATATATACATATATATACATGCATATATGATATATAATGATTGTGCGTACTTATTTACAAAGCAGCAGCAACATGAATAAAACTAATATTTAAATGAATGTAAAACCAACAACAACAACAAAAGCAAATAACAAATGAAATAACATAAATGTCGAACATTTACTAACGAGCAAATTGAATATGTTTTGTAAAAAGGTGCAAATTAATTAATTAATCGGCAACAATAATAACAAAATATTAATTGACAGCAAAGCATTTAAATTGTATTTAACTGTAAAACTGGCCAAAACTTTAGTTAAAGCCGTCAAAATTGCATTTGTAAACTAGCAACAAAAAAAGCAGAAAAAGAAAAGCAAAAAGATAAACCCGGAAAACTGAACAAACTTTTCCATTTTCGAGAATTTACGGAATTTGTTGCCAAAGTCATTTTGAATTGAATTTTGAATTTTCCCCCGATTAGAAATTTCTTTAAATAATCTAACAGATTCACTGTCAATGGAGAAGTTAATGCACATCACTATATATAATTTATAGTATTGATTTATATGGTTTTTTAATTATTATACTCGTATCATGTATCATCTATTTGTATTAGGTTTAAAGCTTTATGTTTTAACGAGCTGTTTATTAGCCAGCAAACTGATTATGTTAAATGTTACTCGTAAATGGCATGTATATCCTCGATAGTTTAAGTTTTGAATTAAACAAATACATTTATATAACAATTGTTGTATTTTTAATAGGCATTCTAGTTTATGTTTTGTATTCGTGTGTATTCGACTGAGTTTTCTAACTGTCTCATTAAATTCTGTAAAGACATTTGAAATTTGCTTTTTAAATCTATAGAAATAACTTTATCCTAGACCAATGAATTTCCATCTTTATTTAAACAATTTAAATTTCAAACATTTTAATTCATTTAGTCGACTTTAATTTATCTTTTTTGTGAATTCAACACTTTTCTTGCTAAACTAAAAAATCAACATGTAAATAGAAAATCTCTAAGAAATAAATAATAAAAAATAGTACATTAATTAAGTGAAATAAATTAAAATTTAATTGAATATACACAAGAAGCAGAAGCAAAAATAAGTTTAACAATAATTACTAAAATTGATATAAATATATATAAAAATATAAAGAAACCTAAATTAAATTTAAATTGACAAAAAATAACAAAACAAAAACAAATGGAAAAACTATGCTATTAGTTTATCGCAAGAAATACAAAACAAAACAAAAAAACATTTAACTATTAATTTAATTATACTAAATACTGAATTAATTAATTGAACTTAAGGCTAAAAACACTGCTACAAAAACAAAAGAATGAACATAAGAAATGATAATAAAAACAAGAACAAAACTACTATTTTATAAAATACAATATAAATTGTTTTATTTATCCAAACTCCAATTTTATTTAGTAAAACACAAAAAGTTTAAAAATTCCTTTTTTTTTATTCACATTTGTTAGCAAAAACATTTAAGGCACTTTCCACAATTAAATATTAATTACAAAATACTTAAGATTAGTAGACAAAAAAACATATTTTTTTTTTGGTTAAATAGAGAAAACACAATGAGCTGCTCTGACAGCCTCTGACAAGACGAACACTTCCGGTAGAAAGAGAGATTTATGCTCGGATTCGAGATGCCTTCTTGCTCTTGTCTGCCTTCGGAGGCGGTGGGCCACTGCGTCCTGCCTGCATATGCCGATTGTAGATGCTTTAACAAAAATAAATATTAGTTTATTTTTAAATAAATTAATGCAATTTTCTTACATTTTGTATGTTTCCGTTTTTAGATATTCGATGACATGACTGATGCCCAACAAATACTGCTCGGCGATGGGATTAACCCAAGGATTCTCCTCCATTTTCATCACCGACTTGTTGCTCAGCAAATCGAGATTTGCCACTTCTGGTGGCAACACCTGCAAACGGTTATTTTGTATGTGCAACTCACGCAAACGCGCCAAGTCTCCAACCTCTCGTGGCAGTTCCAACAGATCGTTATCTCGTAGACCCAATATCTGTAGATTCTTTAGTTGTCCCACTTCCTTGGGTATGTACTCGAAATCGTTGTCACCCAGGTACAGGGCTCGCAACGTTTCCATGCCAAAGAAGTTACCTGGCAGCACCTGTTCGTTAAGATTATTATACGACAGATCGAGTACTTCCAGCACTGGGAATGCTCCAAATCCACGAGGTAAATTGATCAATTTATTGATCGACACATTAAGTATGCGCAATTTGGGCATCGATGACAGTGAAACGGGCAGTTCGGATAGTTGATTATTGGACAGATTCAATATCTCCAAATTCAGCAAATTGGCTATGCCGGGACTAATAACGCTGATCTTGTTATGGGACAGCGTTAGCCGTGTGATATTGGCCATGTTAACTGTGCACAAAATAAGAAAATAATTATTAATATTTAAATAATTAGTGTTAGAGCTTTAATTTAACGTATCTTTAAGATACTTATTAAACTCCAGTTCGCAGCAAATTCCCTACCGGCCCTAAACTTGAACAGCTGTTTGCCGCACGCATGCAACAGGCTGATCCGATGCGTGAGTGTGAGCGGGACAACGCTAGTGTATGCGTTGCTATTTTTAATTGAAACAAATAAATATTTATTTGGGCGTTTCTGCTAATATTTTTGATAAAAAGCATGCATTAAATAGAAATTAAACCCGTTCTCACTAAACACAGTACCATTAACATTCAAAATGTTAACAGCTGTTCATTGCTTTGCATTGACAGTTTGTTTATAGATGTTGGCGTCACACAAACCCACTGACGATGGCGTCATACATTTTGCGTGGGTTTCTTCAGCAATTCATTAATTTATAGATTTTCTTATGCATATTAAGACACAGCGCACTTACACAGTCCAGGGAGTTCCTCGAAGGACACCAGACCCTTGTCCACCAGGTCCAGTTCCCGATTTTGGGTCTCACGCGCCTCATCCAAAACCTTCTTCGCCTTCGACATCTTTGCGTTTACAGGCAAACATTGATTCATTTTCGTTGGGTTGCCACACGGGAAAAATGTTAAGAATAACAGCTGAATGTTGCTACTGTTAAGTTCGCGGTACTAATAATAGTGGGAAAAGCTGGGCTGCCACACTGTGGGAAATAGAACTACCCAAGACAACAACCTGTGTTTCTCAAGCTGAAACACAGTGGCACACAGACTGTAATTGGTTATACTTTGTTTTAAATTGTTTATTAACTGCCCTTTGATATGTTATTAATTTAACTGTTCTTGGCACATTAAAAATGATGCTTCCTGTTGATTTATTGGATATACATTAACTGAAAACACTCTTTAAGTATTCAAGTTCACAATTCTACAGTGCTTCTCAAACTGTTGTTGCAGCTGCCGCTTTTCCGCTGTTGCATCTGTTTTTCTGCTGCCAATTTTCACTCGCTTTCCAGCACACTGCTTATAGTTTCACAATTTTTATGGCTACTATGCCACACAAACTATGCACTTGACCCGATTCGAGGCAAAATGAAGTTACTTATCTTTTAGTTAATTAATTTATAAAACAATGATTTTAATTTTTCTTTTGTTTGCACTGAGAGAGCATTAAATGTGCTCGTTACAATCGAAGCATTTGCTTTATTTCTAAATCTAATTTGATTTTCGCTCGTGTCCGAGAATTAATCACAAAAATAGACAAGTTGCCGATGCGTCACCTGCGTACGACACGCGAGTCCCCGAATAACTGAGCAGATCTCTTACAGCTCCCGCAATAGACAAACCGACGATCAGACGATGCGACGATTCGGCGATCCCACAACTTACACGATTTGTCCATCGATCGATCGATCGACTCGAGCGGTTTCTTCTTCATGAAAATAAAAAAAGTATAGAAAACAAGAGACATCAGATCGGGTAAAACTTGATATGAGTTCACTTTGCTTTTGTTTATCTTATTTTAAGTTTTGTTTTTGTTTTTCTACTTTTTTTTATTTTTTTATTTTAAAGTGAACTCGCGGAAACCCGTTTGACGGCATATTAGTTGAGTGGCAATTCCTTTTGTTTTTGTTTTCTTGGCATTTCTCGTTCATTTGGTAATAGTGTAGCAGTCTTGGTGGGTCGACTGGCAGATACCCTCTGCGTAGCAGTGAAAGCTTTTCAGAAGGAACTAAAATAACTATAACTAGTTTAATTTGGCAAAAAATAGTAAAAATCTTAATAAACGTAATCAGTAAATTTTAAAATATTTTTTTATATGAATTATAAAATATAAAAAATATTTATAATTAAAAATACATTTTTTTTATATTACTAAAAAATTTAAAATCTTTTTCAGTTTAAATCTTAATAACAAAATATATTTTTTAAAAGTTTTTTATATTATTATGCTCTTTTTTATAAACCTTTAAAGTTATTTATACCTTAAAATTTATCTATAGTTATAGAAGTAATTAAGATAGCATAAATATATAATAAATAAATAAAATAAATACCAAACCGACTCCAATACTATTATTAATAATTAAATAATTAATTAAATCGATTTATTCAAATATTTTTTTAACTTAAATAAAAATGAAATATTAAGTTAAAAGTAATATTTTATTAAGATACAAATTAAATTTGTTAAACTTTTGTATTAAATCACTAAAAATATTTTATTCTACAATAAAACACTGAGCTCATTTTATACGTACACTTATTTTGTTCAGCTCTTTTATTATTTTTCCCAGCTTAAAACAGATTTAGAACAAATTTTGGTTTCAAATTGAATGCAGCTGCTAAAATGTTGTGTGCTGCTAAAATGCATGGCACAGCGGAAATCAGTGCCCGGAGGGTTGATTAAATAGTCAATGCTATTAAATAGTGAAAGACTTATGCTGCGAACTGTGATTTATTATTTAATAAATGCCGCTTTGTTATGGAGTGGGCAGGCCTATAAATTATTTGCAACCCGTTGGCAGTTCCGTTTTTAGATAGTTAGCTGAATTTTTAATTACTTTATTGTTGCAGCGGTCGTTCCAGTTGGAATTTGGGATTCCAATTGGGATTGTGTTGTGCTGTGTTGTGTTGTGTTGTGTTATGGTATGTGGTGTGATATTGGTGCATCTCTGATATGCATTGTTAGTCATATTTTTGTTGTTTTCATATTAATTTTCATTTCGCCTGTCGAATCTGCCAAAGCCAGTGAAAGTTTGTCTTTTGTGCCTTGCGATGCATAATTTGCGTGTTGCATACTTTTTGGGGCGCATTGCTCCGTATGTGTGTGTTGGTGTGTGTGTGTGTTGTGCGCTACATTTCCGCCATATAAAATATGCAAAACAATGCAAACTCTCTCGTTGGTCAGAAAAACTTTAGCCTGGCCCGAAAAATTAATTTTGTTTTCTGGTCGAGAATTTCGTGCAGCAGATTTTTCGGCTATATTGCTGGCTGCTAATGTTGTGGCAACTCTGGCACTGAACGCCCAGCGGCGTTAGTTTTTCTTTTAATTAACTTTTTTTTTTCAATTTTTATTTCTGTTTGTTTTCAAAGTTTTGACCGTTTGCCAAATTTAGCTAATTTTGCAAAATTCTACAAAATGCTGAATTTGCATGCGTGCAAATTTCCATCTTTTCATCAAATCTTTGTGGATCAAGTTATTATCTTAATGAATATTTAATGTTATTAGACTGCTTAACTCTTATATTTAATTAATTTAAGCTTTAACTGAAAGTAAATTGTTTTAAAAGATAATTTAATTGGCATTATTTAACTAATAGAAGTTTTTAACAATTAAATATATTTATATTTATTTATTTCTTCCAATTTGAGTACTAGAAGGGTGCATCAAATTGCACGTGAAAAGCGCCTAGCGGCGTGTTTTTGTTGGAAAAGCCAAGCAATTATGAAAATTTATTGCCAATACATTATTTATGTTGAACAAATGGCCAGCGTGGGCTTAAGTATCTGTTAAGTTGCCCGATTTATATGCTAATGTGAACAAATAAATATACGTAAGTGTGTGAGTGTGTGTGTGTTCTGTTTGTGTGTGTGAAGTATAATTCATTTTGTATTGCGTCTGTGATTGGTATTACCATAAATTATTCAGTGTCGAAAAGTTTTGCGGTCCCATTTTAAATGAGTTGTAAAATATGCAAGTTAATTTGGTGAAAATCATTCGACTGCAGCCATAAATTCGCATTAAGTTGTAAAATAATTTGCATCATTAACAGTGCTATCAGCTCAGTTTAGTCTTTGTGTTAACTAAGTTAAAGTTGATTTATTTCAACGCTTAGTTCCACACTAATTTCTAGCCATTTGCATGTGCTGGCCACAAAGCTGACCACAGCAAAGGACTTGACTCGATTGTCTCAATAAACGGGGACGATTGAATAACTCAAATGGAACCGAAATATAAATGACAGGATGTCCCCAATCCTTCAATCCCCTTTAGTCTCAGTCTCTCTAACACTGGACAGCTGTCAGCAGGGTACATCCTTCTGGCCGCCACTGTCTACCGTCTCCCGTCTCCTGTCTACTGTCTGATTTTTGGCAATTTTTCAATGCGCTTTGTTTACATTGGACCAAGACCAACATGAGAAGCATCCGAATAAGAGTTAATACCACCAAGAGCCAGCCTTTTGGCAGCACCAATCACTGACTGTACTCTGTATCGAGTATTGACTGTGCCTTTATGCTGCCTGCAAAGACTTGCTTATCCTTGGCAGCTTTTCTTTTATGCCTTTTGCCTGTTTGATTTACTTCAAACAATTGGCAACATCATACATCAACGACTTTCGTTTCTACTTCTCTCCTCTCTACTCTATACTGGTCTTGTCTTCTCTTTACTCCTTTCCTCTTCCCTCTTCCCTCTTTCCCTTCCCTCTTCTCTGTTCCTTTATTTTCGCACAAATCTCTATGCAAAGCGTTGAGCTCTTCACTTTGTTCTACTCTGTTCCAATCTTTCAATCGCTTTCTTTTTTTCTTTTCCTTCGTTTTCGTTTTAATTTTTTTCTTTGTTTTATTTTTTCAATATGTTAGCTAATAGCCATGGCTTATATAACATTCAAAGTTGTACTTGATGTGTTGTAAAAGAGGCGAATACACGATTTGTTAAGTTCGAGCTGCTCGAGCTGTTCGAGTGTTCGATGGGAGTTCAATGGATAAATGCAGAAAAGTAACAATAAAAAATTCGATAGTAAAAGAAGTGTGTTAAAAATAATTGTAAGAAAAATTAATCAAAAATTTTAGGAAATCAACAAAATTATTATGATGAAATTTAAACAAATATGTGTACAAAAAACTGTAAAAAAATATAATAAAAATTTGGTATAATATAATAAAAGAAAGTCAGTCAGTCAAATATTAATTGAAAATACCCAAATAAATATAATTTCTATGAAACTTATTTAGCAACCATTTTCCCCAGTGTATGCATGAAAAATAAAACAATTTAATTGGCGAAAAACTAATCTATTTTAATTAAAGTAAATAAAATGAAAATTCAAAGCGAGTTGGTGGTCAGTGACCAAAAGGGAATTATGCCAGGACATGTAAATGAAAATAAAAACAAATAGTAAAAAACAGAAGCAGAAAACAAAAAGTAAACTATTCAAATGAAAATGTTAATGTTAATGTTTTATTAGTAGCGCTTTTCCATTTTTCCATTTTTCCATTTTCCCTTTGTAGTTTAATGGGCTGTCAACACGGTTAGATAATCGGATTTGAATGCTATTTTCTTGTTGTTGGGATGAAAAATGCATAAATCATAATTATGTGCACACATTGTAAATAAATAAAATTGTATATTAATTTGCTGACAATTATGAAATTATAAAAGCTAGAAAATGACAGCAAATAAAACTATAAAATAAAAAAAATTAAACAACCACAAATAAGTACGATTTGCAGCTTACATAGCGATTAATTAGCGTTAAGTCAGCGTTTTTTTTTGTTGTTAGTGGGTTGTCAACAAATATTTAACTACTCATTAGTTGGTGAGACCTGTAGTGAGAGCTGTCCCAAAACTAAATCCTCTGTTCTAGACAAAGTCTCCTATACAAGCCATTGGCGCAGTGTCAATGCGACAGTCCAGGGGGCAAAATCAGCGTTACGTATACGCCGCATACAACCGCACACAGTACCTGCCTCATTAGGATTCAGTTTGTGTCGCTGTCTCGCTTCATCTCAAGTTAACTCCATCTCCAGCAATGCCACAAATTTAGTATGTATGTGTGTGTGTGTGTGTGTTTCTCCCTGTGTGTGTGTGTGTGCAAGAACTACTTGTTATTCAGTGCGTTTAACTTCGTTTAGCTGGGCGAAATGTTTTAGAACTCGTTAGAGCGTCCGTTTGGTCACAGCAGTGGTTTCCACAAAAGTGTGCAAGAGATTGACAGACATCACCCACTGTATTTGTGTGTGCTAGCGGAAAGGGGATGGGAGTGGCAGTGGGGATGAAGTGCGCTCAAAATGGGGTCTAATCAATGTGCTACTCGGGATTGACTAACCGCCTAAAGCCACCCACATTAGTGTGTAATTTATTTAGCATTAACTGTTGCTTGACTTTTTTAAGATTGGCATGGAAAAAGCTAAAACTTTAGCTACAAAAACTACAGCAATAAAAGTAATATTATACTTTATTTAAGGAATAAGTTTAAGATTACTGTTTTAAGTTAAATATTTGATAAATAATAGTACATAAAATAAGATAATACTTTTGAAAAACGGTTTATTTAATTTTTTAAACATTTATTTAAGTTTAAATATGAAATTTTTAAATATGTTTTTCTTCTTTTAATCTAAATATTTAATGTCTTATCACTTGAAGCTAAAGTAATTAGATTATCTACCAAATAACTCAATGCTGGCAATCAAATCAACCTTTTACTCCTTGAATTAACTGCCCCAAATCAGATTTGTGAGTGCTTTCGAATTCAAATTAAGTACTAACAACTCAATGTCAGCACATCTCGATGATATAGACATCGATGCGATTCCAATGTTTGGGGCAATGAAGCGAGAGATAACGTAGACACTGAGAACATTGGTTGTAATGTTTCTTCATGATTAAACCGATGTCCTTTCTGCTGTCTCCTTACTACGAACTACAAGCTACTAGCTACTATCTACTAGCTACTATCTCCTACTACCAATTATCATTTGTCTGGCATCTGGCCAAGAACAAAAAGTATTCTCCGCTGTCAAAATCAAAGTACTGAAAGTATTGAGGTAGACAGAGCACGTCTACCTGTCTGTCGGTCAATGTGCTTTCCACCTGCCGATGGAGTTAGACAAAAAAACTTTTCCAATAGGGACAATGACAACAACTTGGCATGCACAACACACCCACACACCCACACACACACACACACACGCACAGAGCTACAGAGACACACAGAGGACAACATGAGTAAGCAAGTATTTCGTTGACTGCTTTTTGGCGTTTTATCTGCCTGATTTGACAAGCACATTTGACAGGCAACAACATGTCCGCCTTGTTAACAATTGTTCGCACCTAATAATCACAAATGGTATGAGAATTATTCTTGTGAATTATAATCAATACGAATCCGAATTTATAAAGGGTTTTCAAGCAGTCAAAACCTAATTTTCCAAGCAATTGCAACAATAAATCCAATTAGCAGAAGAGCGAAAAAAAAAATAAGAAAATCCATCAAACAGACAACTCAGATAACAAACCAATCCAACAAATCACTTCGAAGTTGGAGTTGGAGTTTAAATTGGTGTTGGACTTGACTGTTCCCAATGATGAACGATGTATTTTTCATGCCAAACAGTCCGACAAAAAAAGTAGAATCCCAACCAACCAAAAGAATAAAAAAACATAGGCAATGAGAAATAAAAGAAAATTCAAACTGTTTGAATTTTATTGGCGAAATTGATAAAGTGGCTGTAGCAAAATCGAAAGGAATTGCAAATCCAGCTGCAGATCGATCGATAATGGAGTCCAGGAAGGGAGCGGGGGACGTAAAGCAACCAACTGAGGACAGGCAACAACTAGCAATCAAAATGCACAAGAGCAAGGATTTCAAGATTTAAGGTGGTACTCATACTAGTATTCACATTTTCAACGTTTTCTTATTTTTCTACCTTGTGTTTGCCATGCATAAAAATATGAGGAAAATCCTGGAGCTTCATTTTCCTCCTTGCCTCCTGTGAAAATTGTAGCTGTAGGGATTTAGCTCTAATGTTGTTTTACCTTTGATGCATTTCCATTTACCAAATCAACTTTAATTTGTTCGCCAATACGGAAATTTAAGCGGAGTTATGGAAAATTAATACTCTACTAATAAGTTTACAATTTTACTAAATTTAATATTAAGAAAAAGTACCAAAATTAGCACAGTATTATAATTATATAAAGTAAAGTATTGTTGAGTTTTAGGATATTATCCGTACCACACAAACATCTTTGCACATGAAGTGCAATAAGAACTCAGAAAGTATACCGTAAAACTCCAATTTGTATTTGTCAAACAGAAAGCTTAAAGTGGGACTTAAAACTTATCAACTCAATTTCTGAACTAAAGTGCAGAGATGAGATAGAACTTTATTCTTGAGCTGTAACACGTAATATGCTCAATTTAAAGAGCTTTGATTTGCCAGCTTGAATCACTGTTAGTGTGTGTGAGCATGAGTGACTATATGTGTGTTTTCTCTGCAGACGAGTGTGTGTGTGTGTGTGTGTGTGTCTGTCTAAAACGTTTGCCTTTTGTTTGCTATGCGAATAGATGAGCTAACAATGCACAAACTTGTCCAGAAGCAGAGAAGGGAAAGCAAAAATATTGTAGCATAATTTTCGGCGCTAACAATACAAGTGAAGAAAGTAAAGAGGAGGAGGAATCGGAGTAAAAGGAGTAGAATAAGCAGTAAAAGAGGAGATGAAGCAGGCGGACACATGGCATATATCAGCACATGCATTCATAAATCATATTCTGCAGCTGGAGAGTGCAGCAAGCCAGGCCAACAGCCAGCTCAGGAAGCGGCCAAAAGCAGTAGCAGCAGCAGCAGCAACTCCTGTGTGCGTGCATGTGTATGTGTGTGCGTGTGTCTGTGTCCTGTGTGTGCTTAGCTGTTGCAATACCGGCTATTTTAAGGATATTTATACTGACAGCGGAGTTTTGATGGAAAAACTTTTGTAAATTGCTTTTAGCAGGGCTAAAGTAGCCTCCAAAAAAAATAAGGGAACAAATAAAAGCCGCAAAATGTTGCAAAAAATAAGTAGTATATAAAACTGTGCCGCCTGTCAGGGAGTTGCTTTAATTTTACTTTAAGAATTGCAACGTTTGTCCGGCAAACATGCCACATAATGTGGCAAGTGTGTCTGTGTGTGTGTGTGTGTACATAGTATCCAAGGATATTTTAGGGCATTGCATCCTTGTGTTTGCTTTGGCAATGCACATTTATTAAATCGACTTCATATTTTTAATGATGCACAAAACTTTGTCGGCCTCCTGCCCCAAACACACACACACAAACACACACACAAGCCCAGTAGACACAAAAGGAAGGTCTTTTAAAAAATTGCCAACATATTTTTCGCTTTTCTTTGGTATTTTATCGCTTTTCCTCGGCTCTTTCCCTGCTCTTCGTTGTATTGTTGTATTTGGGTGCATTGTCGTCCTTTTGTTGTGGCCACAAAATGTCGTTACGTACTTTGCAAAAGCCGAAAGCACAGCAAAGTCTTTTGTGCACATAAATGGCCTCATATTGAGTGTCCTTCTTAAGGACACAAGAATTATTATTATTTCTATTAAATGAGCTTAATTGGCGATGAGTCTAACTGCGGTAAAGCTCTGCAAATTCTACAAGAATTCTAACTCATTAAAATTAAATTTAAATTTAACAATTTAAGAATTGTTTAACTATCAACAAATACTCAAACAATTCAAAATATACTCAATTATTTGTTAACAAACACATTATATTGTAACATAAGCCTCATTAATTATGTTGAAATTAAACTAATTACAATTAATTAAAATATATAACACTAGAGTCATTTTAAAATCGCGTATTCGACGCGTGTGCGTCAGTTTTGATATACCAAAAGTATTCGCTGACCCACATTTGACATTCATTCAGTTTCCTTTATCACATTGTTTATTTATGTATGTATTTTTTCAACAATATATTTCTGGACAAACCAAATAAAACACAACAAAATGCTACATAGCCATTTTCAAATTGTTCTCGGCTCGTTTAATTGGCAATTTATACAGGCAACAATTTTGTGAAACATTTTGATAAATGATAACCAAAATAACACAGCAATCACAGTGAATCCTAACCAAAAACAAAAACAAAAGCAAAGCCACAAAAATCAGCAAACAAATATTAAATTGAAACATATAAACGCTAAAAAAGGTCAAATTTGGCATTGGTTTTCCGGCAAATCGCCAAATTAGTTGAAAAATCAATTCAATTATTTTGTTATGGCCAAATGCTATTAAATATATAAATTGTGTATATATTTTTTTGTGTCTTTGGTGTTTTGTCGGTGGTCAAATGATTGCAATAAGAGTATTTAAAACATTTTATGAATTTGTTGACAAACTGATAAATTGACATAGAAAAAATAAAACTTGTTTGATTGCGGATTGAAATAGATATTCTATTTAACAACAGTTTTCGTAATAATTCTCAATTTAATAGGTGCTAAATGACAAGTTTGTCATATGTGAAATTTATATGAAACATATATCAGTAATGTATCAGTTTATCAGTAAAAGTATACAGTAATTAAGTAGTTAATACGGACAATATTAAATGATTTCTTTGTTAGATTAAACTCAGTTACTTAATTGTTTAATATTTGAATGTAGAGTTTATAGCCCAAATCTCTATTTCAAAGCTTCATGTAAGAAAATAAATTCAGTGAAATATCTAAATTTAAATTAAACGCTTAAAACAGTCAGAGTTTATAGCTATTTATATAGTTTAATAAATTTTCTTTTGACTTTAAAATTATTTGAAGTTAAATCATTATAAGTAAGTCAAGTTTAATGTCAATAAAACTTAAATTAAAGTCATGTTATAGTACTGTTAATATATTATTAATAAATTCTTGGGAATTAAAATACATAAATTAATTTATTGACTGAAAATACCTTCTTAATCATACTTACAATTTAATTTTTTTATAAACAATTTCATAAAGAGAATATTTTGCTACATAAAACTATGTATTTGATGCACTGTGCACCCAGTGAGGTACGCTCAATACCACAGTGCACTGTGGTAAAGTGAGCTACAAAATATATGCATATATATATTTACAAAAAATCTGTGTGGCAAGCAGGGCCGTGCAACGATTTCGCGTTTGTTGTGTTGCAGCTGCTGGCTGAAAATGTTGCACAGCATGCATAAATAATAAACGACAAGCTCACACTCACATAGACATACACACCAACACACCAGCACATACACACACACACATACACACACACACATACACAAAGGTATTATGCACATTTTGTTGGCCCAACTGAGGCGTGAAGGGAAGCAAAGGAAGGGGTAGTGTTGGGTGGTAAACGGGTGGGTAGGAGGCGTGGGGCATGGAGGGAACGGCACTCAACCAGTTTCTAAATTTATTTTATTAAGTCAAGCACACAGACAGCTCATAGGATGGGACTGGCGTTGGAGCTGCTGATGCGCCTACCCTGACTAACGGTATAAATAAAATAATTTACGGTAACTGCTGCCGCTCATCAGGCCAAAAGCGATGCCGCCAACAGAGGGTTGGGAGAAGGGAAGGAAAGGGTGCAGATGGTTTCTCGGTAACGGAAGAACGACGGAACGACGACGATATGTTGACAAAACCCGGCGCAGGATCATCAGCGACGCCCCAAAATGGCGCTTACAAAAACTGTAGCATACTTTTTTGCGCTGTTTCCTTTGTGTGCAGCTGCATACGAAATTAATGCACATCTGCATACGTGTGTGTGTTTGTGTGTGCGTGTGTGTGGCTGAGTTAAAATGCAGCTTGCTAAATATAGTTATAATTATGCGCACACATTTTTAATTAAATTTTGCACTGGGCTATTCGCTGTCCGTTTTAGCTCTGGTTTTAGTCATATATTATGCATACGCCCCGTTAAATTGCATTAATATGAGACATATTTTCACATCTTCCTCTGTTTTTTTTTTTTATTATTTTTTTGCTTCCGTCGTATGACTGTTTGTCAAATTACATATGTTAAACATTTGCGCTGTCTTTGCTCAAATTTATGCAGTTTTTTTGTGCTTATTTTGCTTTGCCTGTAGGCGAAACTTGTGAAATGAGGTTGAGAGTACATAAATTTGTATATTAATAAGTGGGAAAAATATTTATAATTTTCAGGAATTTATTTTAATGTTTTCTATGGTTAAATAATCCCAAGCAAGACTTTAAACATGAAACGAAACCAAGAAATGTTTAAAAACTAAATATATCGGACTCAAACTAGAACATAGAAAAGGATTTCATTTAACTTAATTTAGATTTTCTAATCTTTATTTAAATATAAACAAATAATTGTTAATTTACTACTTGAATTAAATTGGTTGACATATCTCATCTGCTCTTCATCTGTTCCCTTAAAAGTTACCTGTCAGTTGGTCAACGAATTCCGACAATGAACATTGTGTGAAATCAGTGCCTCTTCATATAACGAATAGCCATTCTTGTTTTTACTCGCATTTCGCGGTTGCACTTTATAAATGTTGATAAATATTTACAATTACCAATTTAAAAGTTCAGTTTGTTGAACATTTTGTTTTGCTTTTCTGTTTTTCTGCTTGTTGTGCGGCACAGCACAAAACACTTTTCTGTTTTTTCAACACAAAAAACTTTTGCCATGAGTCTGCTTTGGTATATTTACACTATCCTACACAATATATATGCATAGTTTTTACGACTTGCTTGTGTATTTTTTTTTTGTTTCTTCCTTTACTTTTTTATTTTTAAATTTTTTTTTGTTCTGGCTTGAAAGTTTTAAATATGATTTTATTTGTGCTGAAAGTTGCAAGTTGCGGTTGTTTTACATATTTGACCAGCTTTCAGGCGATTCAAGAAGTTGCAGCCAAAAGAAAATTTAAATAATGTTATGCAGTTATTGCCTTAAAGTTATCAAATAAAATTGTACGAGAGATTAGATCCATCACAGACTGAATTGCAAAATTTCAAATTCGTTTCTTCTTTCTTTGCTTTAAGACAAACTCGAAGAATTTCGTGTTGGTTAAACGAATTAAACTGTGGCAAACTGTGGCAAACTGTGGCAACGTTTAAGAATCCCTAAATCATGGCATGTCCTTTTAGCAGCTCCTTCCACGTTTTAGTTTTTTTCTTCTACTCGTTTTTTTTTCGTTTTTTCTATGGCAGCATTTTACGCTTAAATGCATTTGGCGCCCGGTCGTCGTCTCAAGTGGCCACAGCTTCCAGCTTTCAGTTGTCTTTCTACTGCCTTTTCCTTTGCCTACATCTCACTCTCAGTGTCTGCTTTCCAAAAAAACTTTCACCGTTTACTTTGCTCCTGCTGAAGCAGCTTCCCATTCGCATTCTACTACTCGTCTTCATCTTCTTCGTCTTCGTCTTTATTTGAATTATTGTAATGATTTACACTGAAGTGGCTGTTGCAACATTCGTGGTACAGTCGCGCCCAAACTTGGCTAAGGTAATGAGCTAAGGGTTTTCGTGTTCGAGGGTGCATTGTCTGGTACTTTGTCTCGCCATTCTTTGCTCGCAAAATTGCTTTTGTTTTCTGTCTAGCTTGAAATTTATAGTGAAATTTAAAAATTATTTGGACAGCTCAAAACATTATAAAGTCAAGAGTGTTTCTAGTTAATGAAAATAGAGATTTCAAACTAATTTCAAGTTATCATACACACTTTCACTCACTTAAATACCACTTGGTGCACACTTGTGTACCCTTTAGTTCCTGCAACAATGGCAATCTTCAATTAACTATCTCTTGTTGCAGTGTCAGTGGCAAAACACTTTGTGGCCAAGAAGAGTATCTGCTTTGATTCACATGGAAAAGGTATCAATTGAAGCACTTTTCTAGGCTGGTCAGCTCAACAGAGAGACAGAGAGAGTTTCTCTCAGTCTCCGTTTGATATTTCTTCAAGACAATGCCACATACTCCACATTGCCACAACTTGTGTCACCTGAAGTACTCGTTGTCGAGCATTGTTGTAGCAACTGCACCTGCAACTGGCGGCAAGTGAGGACCAAAAGTGATTTTATGTTTTATGAGAGGTGACATGTGGCAACAACAGTCACAGCCATAGTCATAGCCACAGCCCAAGTACTTGCCACATGGCACACACTCCCACACACACACACTCAGCAGGACAGCTCGTGTCAGTTTCATTGTAATCTGCCCCACATCTCTCTGTGTGTGTGTGCGTGTGTGTGTGAGTGTGCTTATGTGGTTGCTTCAGCAACATGTTGTAAATTATTATAAACTCGAGTGGTTTTCAACTGTTGGCTCTGACTGTGACGACAGCTTGCAGATCGACTGGAAATTAACTCGAATAAATGAACCCATTCAATATGACATTAATGCATTTTAGTAATGTATTTCACATAATTAGAATTCATTTAGGTGTCTCCATATTATGCAGTTCATATGTTATTGATTGACTTGGCTTCATTTGAGTGTAAATTTGTTAAGTATTTCAATAGAAATATTTATTTATATCTTTAGTTGGAATTCTTTACTAAAATTAATGAGCTTACATAAATTCATTTAATAAACATTTAATTTACAAGCTTTTGTCTTCCAAAAATACACCTAAATTCGTGCTTTGTTTCACTTAATTCTCTGTAGACAATGGACAGTTGGCATCTGAATATCTTTGCAACTGAACCTCCTCAAATCTCAGTGCATTAAACTGTCTTTTCACTAATTTATGCTACTGCTGGCAATGGCAACTCACTTAATTTGCAGAGCCATTTTTCTTTTGGCCAGGCAACAGCAGCAGCGACAACATCCGTTGCTCGAGACACCGTGTAGCCCCTTGTGAAGTAGGGTTCTGTACCACCTACCCTCCCTCCCTTCAGCCCCCTTTTGAGTAAAGTGACAAACAACTAAGCGAAAATCGCGTGCGTGACGCGTGGCGGGCGCATAAAGTTTGTGACACGTTTCCACAGTTGCATTTTGTTGTTGTTTGTATTTTCTTTACATTTTTTTACTAACGGACTAGCAAAAGTTGGAGAGGGAGGTGAGAGAGGGTGGAGAAGGCGCGAATGCTGATGCTGATGGCGACACTTTAGAGCCGCGTTGCATACTTTCGGGCGTTATGCAAGTCACGTTAATTTCGCCAGCGAACTGTGAAGCAAAATAAAAACAACAACAAGTTGTTGCTGTGCTTTGTTGTAGTTGTTCATCTTGTTGTTGTTCTTCTTGTTGTTGTTCTTTTTGTTTTTTGCAAAACTTTTGCCATTTTCAAAGAGCTTAAAGGTGGAGTCGTACTCAGCTTTGGCATCCTCTTAGCAAATCAAAAGAGTTTTTGTTGAAAGAAAGAAATATAACAGAAGTTAATGTAAAATGATCAAATAAATGATATCTTAAGTAATAAATGTATTAATGTTAACTCTTACAAAGTGTTGGCATAAAAGGTGAGGTTTTTTTACAGCCCTCTTTGGGCAGTTTTTAATGATTGTTAAATTAACAGCAGATTAAAAATAAAAAAATAAAATGTTAATTTAAATAAAAATAGTTATAATAAAAATTCTTACATTATTTTTCATATGTTATCAGCTATGTTTTTTTTAATATCCACACAAAGCTGTATATATTTATTCTATTTATAGTATTAATTTATTAATTTATTATTAAATTAATTAATTTATTTATTGTCTATATAGTATTTAAGTATTTTCTGTCTTTATAATACTTCCCATAATTAATTGCCTTGTAAATTTAAAATTTCCTTTTTCTACTCTCTGTTAATGACACAATCTACCCCTTGCCTTGTCGCTATTATATTAATTACAGGGTATCAAATATGCATGTTGTTTACAAGTTATGTGGCCACACCCACAAACAGCACAGCGCCCTCAATGGGCTACTCATTAAGCGTCTTTAGTGTGTTTATATAATATAAATTAGCTTAATTTGAAAACATTTTTTGATGCCAAAAGTTTGGCACTTGCCAGTAGACAGATAGGAGGAGGTGGAAGTGGAGGTGGAGGGGTGGGATGGTGTGAGAGGAGGTGTAAATGGAGGTGGAGAAGCAGCTGGCACTGTCTTGGCTTCTAGCTTGGCTAATTTATATGCCCGTTGGACATTCTTGAGTCGGCCAAAAAGTTGCCACAAGTTTTTGCCAAGTCGGCGTGGCGCGTCTCCGATTTCTGTTGCGGGTTAATAAGACTACGCCGACGACGACGATGATGGCGCCCAACAAATTGCCAACATTACTCTTTTTGGACCCCACAAAAGGATGCGCAGGGGAAGTTGGCCAGAAGAAGAAGTTGCCGGCAAATAGACTTTTGAGTGTTGTACTTGGTTTGCCTGTTTTGTTGACTCTTTTTTGAAGCGACACGAAAGCGGATTGAGGGGAAAACAGGCAAAACAGTACAGTACAGCACAGTTTGGCTTAGTTCAGTTCGGTTCAGTTCAGCCTTTGAAAGTGTCAAAAGCGCAGGCAATTAATTTGGCCTAATTAGACTCTTGGTTGACTGCTTGGCTGCCTTGTGGCTGAGAGTGCAATTTTTGTGGCTTGTCAAAGCCATAGCCAAGTCGAAAAGTAGCCACGAACAATGCTCGGCACTCGCATCTTGAGCGATTTATGGCTAAGTCAGTTTATTCAGTTGGCCAAATTTACAAATACGTATATCTAAATAGATATATATGAACTGAGATCCCACGATGGAGCAAGCAAACGGAGCTAAAGTTACTTTTGAAGATTTATGCCCTCTGAAGGATGCAGATCTAAACGGGGAATTTAATAAAAAATAAATTTTTAGAAAGCAATAACAAAAGAAAAGAGTAAGTTAAATAAAAGTTTATGACTGAAAGATAAACTCTCTTTAATATAAAACAGCTTAGAAAATAGTTATTGACTCCAACACTTCCCCCTTTTAACGCTAGGTGGCGCCAGAGCCCTCTTCTTCGTAACCAATACTTATTAATATTAGTAGCAGATATAATTTAAATTAAAGTACAAAATAATTGATTGATTTAAATTGTAATTAATTCAAATGTGCACTAAATCTTTTTAGCATGAATACTCCACGTTTTACTGACAAGAATTATATTTAATTAATACCATATTTATTATAATTTAATAGTTATTTTAAACACTTTTTGAGGGATAAACTTTTTACTTATAAAATTTAATTTATTCCAATTGAGTTTAATTCATATATATGTAAATTTTAAATCAACCAAATGATAAACTATTTTTTAACGTTGACACCTACAAGCTCCGGCTAAACTTGTCATAAGTACTGGCCATTAATAGTTGTGCTGAATTACATTCTTGCCACTTTTTCATAGTTCAGTGCAATCTTTAAGATAGTTTTTTATGCTTTCAGTAGGCAGATACGAAAAGAAGCAGGACCAACAAATCCGCAACAATTGTGCAACTCAATGGCCACTGATAGTTTTGGCCATCTGCATTTCTTCTACTGCTCTTTTTCTGGCCACAATTGCAGTTTACAGAGTTAGAGCCAGACTCGGTCTCTGTCTCTGTCTCTCTGTCTGTCTCAGTCTCCAGGCATTTCATATATAACGTAAGAGAGTTTCAGATATTTTTGTGCGAGGCCATAATTTGCTTAACAACTTTTGGCCAATGCTATGGGGCCAATGCGGCCGCTTTGCTGCTTGGCACTTGGCCAATTCCTTTTGCAGCCTGCCATTCGACACTAGCCGTTTATATAATAATTTTGTGGCATAATTTATTGCTGGCAAAAGTTTTCTTGTGACCGCCCAGCCGCACAATTGCCACTATATGTACAGTTATATATATGTATGTGTATATATGTATGTATGTATATAATGTCGTTTCAGGCATTTAACATTTTATTCCGCCGACCACATGCCAAAAATGTTGTTGTTGTTGTTGTTGTTGCTGTTGTTGTTATGGCCGAAACTATGCACCATAGCATCATAAATTTGTTATTAAATGTTTGTTCGCTTATCGAGAGAGGACATGGAAAACTGGACCACATTTTTAACCGAGTGGCATAACAAACGTCAAATTGATTTTAAATTGCATTTTCCACTGTTTGAGAAAAATGTCAAATGGGGAAAACGCTATTATCACTTTGTTGTCAATTGATTTCGAAATATAGAATAAACTTGTACTGAGGAATTTGTGAAGAAATTGTAATGGTAAAGTTTTGCATGTCTGTAGGACTCCCTGAATTTTGGTATGAAACTTTGTTTGTGCCTGAAGAAATTTCAAATTGTTTTAGATTTTGCTTGTAACTTATCGGGAGTTGACTGCAATTGGGCCTAGATTGGTAACTTGTTGTAGAGTTAGTTATATGATAGTTGGGTACTTATAATATTGTATTCTTTAAATTTATCATAAAAGCCTTCATGTACCCTTCAGTTGTATCTTTTTTTCTATGTACCGGGCAGTCAACTCCACATTTCACACAAATTACGGAAATCATTTAGAATTTGTGGTGCGTTGGGAAGAGGTTTCACTGTACAATTACACACTTTAATTGTACGATTTGTTTACCTGCATAAATACTGGTAATAAGCCAGTGTTGCAAATCCCGTAAATATTTGCAATCGCACAGATTTGTTGAGCTTGCCCGATAAACGGTAGGCTGTCGAAATAGCCGAGCTATTTCCTCCCAAACTCCTCGACTGCCACTCCCCCAACCAATCCATGTTCCAATGCAGCGCTGATAAGCAATGTCAACTGCTATTGTTTGCTATTATTATGGTTGTTATTGTTGTTGTTGTGGTTGAAATTGAAGCAGCGTGGCGAAGCTAATCGTGAGACACACGCACATGTACACACACACACATACAGAAACATACAAGTACTCGCACTACAAATGCTAGTGAAATAAGCTGTTCATTTTGCAAAATTTTCTACTTCAGAGATCTTCAAAAGAGCAAACAAATGAATAAGAAGATAAAAACAGTGACTAGTGTTAAAAGAGCGGCAGAGGGACAGAGAGGGGAACATTGCGACGCAGTCGACTACAAATTGTGAGTCACAAACATTAAAGTTTGCGGCTGATGTGATGGGGGAAGGGGGAGAAAGTGAGCGCAACTTGTTTGGGCACACGAAACGAACAACTTTAAAGAAAACAACAACACACACACAGAAACTTGTCATGTGAGAAAAAAGCAACAACAACAGAAGGTAAAACAATATACATTAATGAATGAGCTGACACAAGAACAAAGAGCGAAACGAGATGAACGTAAGCGTGAGCATGAGAGCGAGAGCGAGTGAGAGAGCGACGTATTTAAAGCTCTGGCCAACAGGTGAGCACCAAGAAGCTGAAGCTTTGCATGCTCAGTTCAGCGTTTGCAGCCAAAGAGTCTGGCCGCTTTGCTGGAACGTGTGAGAACGGAACAGAGTGAAACGGTAAAAGGGCTACAACTGAGCGCAGTTAACTGAGCGGAGAACGCCTTTGAGCCAAGCTAAGCTGCGCTTTTTCGCTGTTTGGGTGTGACTCGGCAGTGTGACGAGAACGCGTGAGCGGCCAACACGTAAGCGACGCGTTGTGTGCTGCCCTCAAAAAAAAAATAAAAAACTAGAAAAAAAATCAGTTAAAAACAGAAATAGCAACAGCAACAACAACGGCAAGAATAACAACGCTAAAAGCAGCAGCAGCGGTGCCGCAACAACTCAAGTGTGAATTGTTATTGAGGTTATGTAAGCGGCAAGCCAAAACTAAACGTAAAACGCAAAGCAAATACAAATCGCAGTCGCTTTGCAAAACTAAACACGTTCAATTTACAATCATTTGAAACACGCGTCAGTCTCACACGCAACACACACACACACACTCGCACATTCCTTTAAGCTAATGGAGCACGAGGCCAAAGCGCAGGCGCAGACGTCGGCGTCGACTTCGTCGTCGATGCCAACGCATCCATTGCAGGATATTCCACTGAATGGGAGCAACAACGGCAGCAACGACATGAATGCAGCCGATGACGTCCAATTGACGCCCAAAAATTGGGTTAAATTCGACGACGAGACAGAAAACAGTGAAAAAAATAATAACAGTAACAGTGGCAGTGGTGATGGCGATGCCAAACAACAGCAAAACAAGTTGGCGCTGCCGCCACCGCCACCGTCTGTAGTGAGCAGCAACAACAACAGACGTGCGCGCTCGCGCAGTCCCAATGACCAGTCAGCAGCAGCAGCTCCAATACCAGCACAGGTAAGTCTCTCTCACTCTCACTTCGCCTCTCTTTGCTTTGTTCGCTCTTCTGTTGACACGCTCTCTTCGACTGCATCTCTCACGTGCTGTTGCTGACCCAATGTAACGCATTCCAATGCGTCTCCACAGTGCGTTATGTTATCCTCTCTCGCTCTTTCCCTCCCTCCAAATTAGTCCCAGTTGCGTTATCGCTTTTCTTCTTTTTTTGTTTGTTCGTCTGTTCGCTGCCTAATGGAGTTGTCAGCAGCGGTACTTTACTTCTGCTTCTTTACCATCTTCTTATTCTTCTTCTTCTGGTTACACTGCACGCATGACAAATGAAGTTGCAAGCGGTTACGAGGTTAGGAACAGCGCTTCGGGACTGTTGATTTGTCGGTGATAAACTTTGATTACTCACCGGGGAGAAAATGTGGTCAAGCGACAAGTCATAATGCATCGCTTGTGAAAAGGGATTGTCCGATTAGTTCAAGTGCATGCATGAGTGGATGCACAATGTTTAGGGTGTATGGGGTTTATTATGGTGTACAGTCGGAACTTTTAGTATTTCAAATACATTTCAATTGTAACATTTGCTAAAAGTAAAGTTAAGATAAACAATTTCAATTTCGTCAATCAACAATTTAACAAATTGTTAGTGCTATGAAATATGATAATTAATACACATAAATTAGAGTGTTTGTCAAAATGTTTCGATATGAAACGAACAATTATCTACACTGAAAAAATTAGTTATAAGTGTATCTTTGAGTAATAGTAATTTGTTACTGGAATTCTATTGAAATGTTACTCTCTAAAACCCCAAAATATAATTTAGTTTTAAAAATTCTCTTTTCAAATTCAGGCTTACTTAGATGGTCTATTTCACAAATGTCAAGTATTTCATGTGAGAGCACATGCAAATGCAATTTTACCCAGACGAATAGAAAGAGACAAGAGATAATAGAATATCTACTCACAAGTGTATTTATCTGAGAAATTTCTCTCTTGTTTATTATCTTCAGTTCATTTGCTATTTGTACACATATTTGTTGACGGCTTTTTTCTGTTTCCGACAAAAAAGAGTCGGAGAAAGAGAGAGAGAGAGAGAGAGAGAGATAAATAAAAATAATAAACGAAATACCTTCGCGACGAGCATTTGTTTAAATATTTCATCAGTTTTATTTTCATTGTGATTAAATGAAGTCAATATTTATTTCTTGTTTATTTTTATTCATTTTGCAATTTATCTTTGAGCTTAAGAAAGGCAAATGAGAAGTTTTGACAACGTTGACATTGACATAAATTTTAAAGTTTCGCAATACTTAGAAAAGAATTCAGACCAGAAGCATACGATCCACAAATATTAGCTCAAAAAGATAATCAAAAAGGTAAATTCGTTAACTTTAAACTAAATTTGATTTATAAAATTTCATTTAGAATTTTGACTCTAAAAGATACATTTTAATTGCTTCGCAATGAAGGTGTAATTTTTACGTGAAAATTAACTTATTTTTCCACCTATTTGTATCTTTAACTTATATATAATCTACGTATACAGAATATGTAAATATGAAACGAAGCAATTAGCATTTGAATACTATTTACTTAAGTGCAAAACATATGTCAGCAGATTTTTATGAGTGTTCTACTCATATAACTGATATAGCTATATATTATCTCCGATTTTTGATAGAATACTGTACAAAATAATTACTATATTAATTGTATCATCCATTTTTCATTTGTTTACTTTGCTAAGCAGTAGACATTAATTTACTACATACACAAACAATTAGTTAATCATAAAGCAAATATTTAAAATGTGAACAGTATCTGTAGACATAAGATTTTATTTTTTTCTGATTCCATTTGCGAGTTGACGCTAAGCCAAAATTTTACTAAAGTGGCCAACAAAATAAAATTTAATTAGATTTTTTTAGCTTAACTAAACCTTTAAAATTCGTACTCTACGTTTTCTCTTTAAGTGCTATAAAAATGTATAGCACGTTTTAGATCAGTTATGGGAGACTTAGTAGACAGTTGCGATTGTTGACTTTTTCTTTGTGTACTTGTTGTATTTGAACGAGTCTTTCCCTTTTTAAAGCTTAAGGCTAACTGCGTACGTGCAAAATGACAAATTGTTTTCATTTATTGCACTTGCAGTTGATGTGGCAAGAAGCAGACTTGCAACTTATACTCGTACACCCACACAAGTATATGTATCAACGATTTCTTGTGTCATTGGAAATGCCAAATCAATAAAATTGATTTTCTTTGCATATCTCTTTATGATTTTTGCTTTTTGTTTCGCATACGCCAAGTTATTGGCTTTGACATTGGCTTTGGGCCTTGACTTAAGGCCAAGTACATTAACCCATTGCTTGTCATATTTTGCAGCGAGCTGCAGTTTCCTCCACAACAGCTGCCACATCATCGTCGTCGTCCTCTTCGTTACCGGATGTGACGCCCGCTGTTTTGACAACTGAGAGTACGCACGTTAATCTCAATGCATCCGGCAGTGGGAGTGCCCATGGTAGTGGCAATAGCAGTAGCAGCAGCCCCCCTCGTCACCCCCAGCAGCTAATAAACCAAAAAGCAACTGCAACATCATCCACATCGGCCGCAACAACATCAGCCGCTGCTGCTGCTGCTGCCGCTGCCGCAGCGTCTCACTCTGGGTCGGGCTCAGTCTCATCCTCATCAACGCCGGCCAATTCGTCTCTCTCCTCGTCCATGCATCCAAACGGCAGTGGTACTAACAATGCGCACGGCAAAAGCATTAGCATTCCGGTAGATCAAGCCTCCGGAATGCGCACAATTGAACTCTCAACGGGTCGTATACGTGAAGGATTTGGTGAGTAAACAAGCTGGATAAGACTAAGAAAGTACTAAGTACTTACTATGTTAGTTGATGTTTTTGAACAGTATGAATTCAATTTGAAGCGAGGTGTTTAGACAGTTAATAAATAGAATAAAATTATTCCTTTTATAATCATAGTCAGCTGAAAAAATCAACTTAAAGTACTATAAAATTATATAGAATATTGACCAAATATTTAAGTGTAATTTACTAATTAGTTTGTTTATAAAAGTTGGCTTGTAATGATATTAAAAAAATTATTCATATAAGTATAACTATCTTGGGAAATAGGAAAAGACTAACAAAGAACTATTAAAATAATAAATATCTGGCAAACTTATAACAGCTATTTTTAAATTAGATTTTAGTTTCCTTAAACAAAGTTTACTATCAGTAGGACAACAACACCTTTTAGTCGCTCAAATGTGCCTTGAATTCTTTGGATAACGTTTAGTAGTATCTAAACGTTATATCTATAATCAAGCTAAGAAAATGCAACTCATTTTGGTTAACTTAAATGTCACCCACAGCTAATGGAGATGTGATTGTGACACTGCTGCCGGCCAACACCAAATGGCCTTGGGTAACACCGGCCATATTTCGACCCGAGCTGGTACCGGAGGAGCTAATGGCTCAGGGCCTGACGGTAAGAGATTGGTCAGCCAATCAATCAGCCCCAATGCTGACTTTACACTAACATACATTAACCTCTTTTCTTCTACTTGCCCACCATTTTCCTACTTTTGGATAGCTCACTGTGGAGGACTATGTGAATGCAATGGAAACGCTGGTGAATGACTATCGTTTTACAGTGTACAATATTTGCTATAAACGCATTCTTGTCTGTTGGATACTTTTTGCCTTCACTGTGCTGTTGGCCCTGCTCTTCTCTGGTCTACAGGGCGTGGCATTGTTTGCTCTCGGAGTGGGCTGGTTATTCCTCAATGCTGCGGCCATATTCCTGTGCATGTGGGTAAAGTTGCGGCTGTCGCGTGGTTTGGAGAAATGTTTGGCGCGAGTGAACAAACAGTTGATGCGACATAAGATTCTGTTGGTGCTCGACGATCGGGGACGCATTTCCTGTCACAAGGTTAACTTGTGTTTCATGTACTTTGATTCAACCCAGTGTGTTAATTTTCTGAATGAGTTCTTGGATCATACGGAACAAAATGGCGGTGAGGCCATCAAGGCGGGCTGGGAGGCAAAGCTGGACATTGATGTGAACGACATTGTCATCCAGGGCACTCAGCCAGTGCGTCTGTCTCGTAAACAGGTGAGTCGATCGCAGTTTTCACACACAGCCCATAACAGCTTTGTTTTCGTGCTCAACTGTAGTTATTGTAGTTTTAGTTGTATTAGTTTTTTTTTGTATCTCGCTCATCGTTAGACACTTGCTTTCTCTATCTGTCTGCCTATCTCAACATTGATCATCGCTCACACATTCTCTATATTTTGTTTTTTGTCTCTCACAAACAACGTGTACTGCGCACTGCACACAAAACAAAACTCACTCAACTCTCTTTAGATTGTTGCCCAGGAACTGTTTCTCAGCTATCTGCAGCGTTGGGGCAAGGACTTTCTGCGTCGACGCCTCGACTGGACCGTACAGGAGGCGGGAGTCCATGAAACACCACGACATCTGCAATCGTCCATATGTCCGTGTCAGTACGAGGAGGAACTGTTTCGTAACAAAATCAAAATCAGCTTACAACATCGTCAATGCTGTGGCATCAATTGCATGGGCTGCTGGCTCTAGGCGTGCCCAAATCCCAAAAAAACTCAAAAGAAAAACAAATTTTCTTTCATTTGCTCTTCTGTTGTCAATGCAATTTGTAATCTTATGTTTTTTTTTCCTTCTGTGTGCATTTTGAATTGTACGATTAAAACCTGTTGAAAACCAAACAGAAATATTTTTAATTTACACTCTACACAAAATAATTTGCATACGCTTTAATTTATTTCAATCATTTAAAAAGTTATTTTCATGACAGCCGAAAAGTATGCTGCACATTTTGTCATTTCATTTGTGAACTACTCATACGCACTGACTTATTACTTAAATTCCTAACTACTTTATAATCTTAATTTTATGCCTCCGCTTGTATAAATTACTTAACTCCTATCTGCTTCGTAGGAACGTGGTCTTCAGCTATTCCTACGCTATGGATCCCGCTGGGGCATGGAGGCGTTGCGGGGTTTGGTCGATATAACGCCAATGGCTCCTGGTCGACATTGTGGCCAGTTTCAGTGCCCCTGCCAGTATATTAAGGAGCATTTGCAGTGCAAACCCAGAGGCAAGTTCAAATGTTGCAATTTTGTGCATTGGGTGTTGGCATGTGAGCGCTATGATTACTAAAATCAAATTCTTTTTCATTATAATGATCGACATGTGTACATATTAAGCATGTTTAAATGTCCCTGAATGTAACTAAATGAATTTCTTCGAAAAGACGCTTTAGCAAACTAAGCCAATATCAGTACAGTTTACGAATTTATAAAGTTTCATTTAATATTTTTTAAATACCAAAAAATACCAAAACATCGTAAATGTTTATTTCATACATATGTTATTTAATAGAAACGAAACATTCAATTCTCTTTCGTTTCAGATGTTAGTCCATAGTCAAGGTAAAATTGGTAGTTTTTGGTATAAATTGTTTAACAGCTAATTCCACTATTTCATGCCTACTACTTTTCTTAACTTTTCGAAATAACCTTTTAGCTAGTTAATTTACTTAACGTTTTGTTCCATGATATTTTTATTTTTATACGAATCCTCAACAAAAATTACACAACACTTACAGTTTCCATAAACAGCATGGGCCAAGTAGTTTGGACACGTTTTCCCCTTTTCGGTGGCTAATGTTCTCACAAAAATATATAAAATTAAAAACACGAATTAATTCCCAGTTATTATTAATTTTAGAGGTATTTTTAAAAACCGCTACTAAGCTCTTTCGATTTTAATAAATTTTTGTAAATGTTTTATTCGAATTTTTAAATTGTAAGCATTTGTCTGGTGTCACTTGAAATAAATGTTTCTATTTTTAATATTTATTGTTGTTTTGTTATTATAATATGTGAGTTTTATTATTGTTTAATATTTTATGTGTTTATTATCATTATTCTGATTTTTTTTGGTGTTTTTTTATTGAACGCCTTTTACAGGTTATCCATGTTCTTGCATTGTCTATGGTTCGGATCCCAGTTTTCAATATCGTTACTAGTTCTGTTACTTCCATAAATCGCTGTCTCTCGATTGATAACTCATCATTATAAACGCACACATATTCTTATTCTTTATGTTAATCAACATTATTTAATTTTTGTGCTATATTTGTGCAATTTAGATAAATTTTAATTTGCAATGTTAATGTTTTATTAAATAAAGATTTTACTCTGATGTGAATAATGAGGATTTGGTTTACTAATTGAGAGGGATTATTATAGGAAATTAACAGAATAAGAATATTTAATAAATTAAGCTCTAATTAACAACAGAAGAATAAAGGAATGACTTAATTTGTTGGGAGTATTTAACAATTTATTAAAGATAACTAAATGCATCTAAATAGTTGCTAAAAAGCCATAACTTTACTTTCAAATTAAATAATTGAAAGCTGTTTTTCACATACCATTTAAAAAACCTAAAACTTCTTTCTCTTGCATGATTTTGGTAGATTTGCCTAGGAGTGTATTCCATTTTCATAGTTTTCACAATTTTCACAGTTATTACTTTTTTTGTTTTTTGTGCATAATTCAAATTTACGTTTGCCGCATTTTAGCCACGTTCATGTTGCTAACAAATTGTTAAAAGTTTCTTCTTGTTGTTGTTTTTTCGTTGTTCTCGTTTGCCTCGTTTTTGGTTGCATGTGTTATGAGTCATTAATGTAGTGCAGAAAAAGTTTACCATAAATACAAATGCTTTAATATTATTTTTATTGTTACTATTATTATTTTTGCATTCAAACTAGGTGCCAGGCGTTTTTATTTATGTTGATTTAATTTTACCTTCCACTACTACCAAAAAAAAAAAACTTATTGGCCATAAACAACAAACTACGAACAACAAATTTTTAATGACTGTAAGAATGTTATGTCTTCACTTGTAAGTCTCATCAGGGTGAGTAATTGATGTAATTAAAGTTTAATTACCCAGATAGAAAAAAGCCACATAAATGAATGAAAAATTTAAGTTATAAATTAAGTTTTTTATTTTTAAATGTTATACACTTTTCGTTTATCATTGAGAGACAAATGTGATGTAAATTTTATTACTTGTGCACATATATTTATGTAAACAAATTTAGCTAAATATAAAAAAAAGTTGTTTTTAAATTGTGATTCATTTTCAAGAAAGAAAGCATGGATTTTCCCAATTTCCAGCTGATTAATTATTTTATGCTCAAGCGTTGAAAAACAATAAACAATTTGCCAACAAATCTAATGAATAAATACGAGAAGTTGTTGAAAAATATTTCCAAATTACGATTTTACGCTCTAATAAAATTACGGCAAACTTTTCTTTTGGGGAAAACGTGTTAAAAAGAATGCAGTTTTAAATGCTTTTCAAACTTCGTTAACCTCGCGGCAGAGTTGCAACCGTTTCGTGATTTTCCAACCATACTTCAAACGGTAAAGCAACTAGAATATGGCAAATAGAGCAAAAATTGACTACGAAATGAAGCAAAGCACTTAAGGCAAACAAATGCAGACACCAATACCACAACATGTAAACTAATCACAAACAAACACACACACACACACACACGAACACACACACACACGAACACACACACATACAAACACACACACACACAACCAACAGCACACACTTATTTGGCGGGAAAAGTGGAGGCTCGTCAAAGTTTTTGGCAGTCGTTGCTTTCGCTGCTGCTGCATTTTTAGGAAATTCAATTCAATTGTGTGATTTTCATTTGAATTACAGTCATAAAAAAATGCCTTGACTGCCGTTGAGTGTAGAAAAACTAAAGAGTAGTCCTCTGGAATACCCTGTACTGCTACGAAATACTCTAAAATGTTATTAGATATTTTATTTAAATTAATGCCAGTTAAAATAACTGGAAAGGGCATTGGGAGTTGAACAATTTACAGGGTTTCAAGTTAGTTAAGTAAAGTACTTAAAATATGTAATTTTAGTATATTAACTTTTCTATGCTTTTAATTAAAATTATAAATTATTTGATATTTTTAAATATATGTAAAAGGTTTAACAATTTTTTCAGTAAACTTTGTGAATATAAGCTTAAACAATTAAATAATTAATAAGTTTAACATAAAACTCATCGGAGTAATTTAAGAAAATAAAGTTTTATAATTAATGAGTTTTGTAAATGTGCATTTTATCATTAAATAAAATGAATATTTTAAACTATCATTGAATTTTTTAGGAAGTAAAAATGATATAGAATTAGTGCTAAATAAAGCAAGTTTGGCATTTTTTTCGAAAGATACTAAAATATTAAAAATTAAACAAAGACTTTCATAGTAAAAGTAAATTTTACTATTAAAACAAAATTACATTTTTAATTCCTTATCGATTTCCTGGCTGTATAACTTTAGAGTCGCTTTTAAACATTAAATAATTTGTGGTCAAAAAGGTAAGTTCCTTAAAGTAAACATGGACTTTAAACAGCTAGTAATACCTGATTTAAATAAAATAATTTATTTTCTACTCCTTTGGTTACCAATGGGAGTATATAGTCTATAGTCTACAGATTGAGCTCTAATTTTCACCCAACTAGTTTTACCTTTTTTTCTTTTTTTTTAGGGTGTCAGCATTATTGTTTCTGTAGCTGTTGTCGACGTTGCCGCCGCCATAGTTTTTGCATTTATTTTGCGGCTAAAACTTTAATTGAGTTTTAAACCATTTTGCTGGTTGGCCCAGCGCAGTACCGAGAATTGTTGTTGTTGTATTTGTGCAACACTCACATACATGTGTGTGTGTGTTTGTGCTTGTTAAAAAACTACGCCATTGTTTGATGGGATCTGTAGTTGCTCCAGCTGCCATTGCTGTTGCTCCTCTTGTTTTGTTTGTTGGTATTGGTGTTGGTGTTGGTGTATTGGGCGTGGGCCTTGCACTTATTTCGTGTGCTTCGCTTGAGTGATGAGTTTTTCCGCGAATGAGTTTTTGTTTTCCTCTTGCTTCGAATTCTTTTTTTTTTGGCGATTCTCTGCGGTGTTCTCTGTGCGGGATTCCGCTTTAGCTGCACTTTAAATCTTTCAATGCGTTTGTTTTTACGCCCAAATTGCACACAAATTTGTTAAGTATTTGAGTGTGTGTGTGTGTGCGTGTTCGTGTGAGGGCTTGTATTCCATTCTCGTTGATAAAGCAGCGACCCTACAGGTAACGCATACGCCCTGTGCGCCCCAAACAAATTACAGCCATTTAAGTGATTTTTGCTAATGTTATTTTGGGCGTTGGCACAAAAACTTGCATACTGAGCGCATTTCAGTGCCTGTTGTTGTTGTTGTTCCATTGTTGGCAACAGGGCGGATGAGTGCTGAAAGTTTTTGTAGTTTAAGTGAAGTTTATAAATCCTCTCGCTCGTTGATAGCCAGACTATATGTGAAATAGTTAAACCAAATAACACATAGGATATTTTAGCCATTTAATGCTGTTACTTGATGTACTCTAAACTTAATTTAAAATATTCCGCTTAACAAATGATTCAGTAGAGTTATTAGGATCATTTGTAAACATTTTACGCTTGTTTTTGAATTATTTGTAACATTTCATTTATCAAGATTTATCAGCGTTTGCATGTATAGCTTTATAGCACTCTTAACTGGAGTGTTGGCACACCTTTCTGGTGATCGTTAACAGTTTACTCAGCCATAATAAATATGACGCTAAATCCTTTACAACAACAGGCAGCATCGAGTGGGTAATATGAAACAGCAAATGCTGACCATATATCATCATAAAAATAAACCGATGTGGGACCTACAGAAAACAGGTACTGAAACTGCCTGTCGACTCGGCGCAGCAATAAAACATTAGTCAAAAAAAAAAAAAAAAAAACAAAAAAAAAAGAACATTAAACATGGAATAATAGTGGCTGCAAAGAAGGTGGTACACTGACCTGGGACGAGGGATGGGTTTGGCGTTGCGTTGCGTTGCTTTGCGGTTCCCAGGGCTACAATCAACATCATTAACGCGTGCTCTAAAAGCTATTTATTTGGACGCAGACAAGCCGAGCCATGTTAAAAATGGCAGTCTGTCGGGAGTGTCGACTGTCGACTGTCGAGTGTGGGAAACTATAAATTTAACGCTTTTAGCATAATTGCAGGAGCATGTGCGTGTACCTAAGGACAAGGGACGAAGGACGAACGACGAACAACGACCAATAGGACATATAACTTTCTGTTCAGTTTAGTTCAGTTTGGCTCAGTTCGGTTTACTTTGGTTCGGTTTAGTTCAATGTGGAGAGCCGTCAACGCGAATGCGTTATGATAAGTGGCCGCAGCCAAAGGATTTCAGCGTCAACCCCTTCTAAGTTATTGCTTTATTGGCTCATCCTGCACATCCTGTATGTCCCTACTCTCGTCCCTATTTCCCTGACCATTAGGCATAAGTGGTGCTTGTGTTTTTGTGGGGGGTGTGTGTTGTGTGTGCGTGTTTGGCTTTGGCTTCATATTACTTGCTCTTATAATTGCCGGACAGCGTTTGACCTTTATCAAAGCCAAACTGCTGCAACTTAATACATACTGTCTTGTGATATTTAACCCTTTCTGCACAACAAACACTTGACAGGCAATTTGTGGGCCACCCGCAATGCATACAAGACATATACTTTCAAATATATATATATATATATATATATATATATATATATGTTTATCTGGGAGCCCTTCGATTGCCTCGATACATGCGTACCTCTCGAATATTTATTATCTGTCTAATGGAAACAAATTGGGTCATCCGAGTATACATTTGAAACCCAGCAAAAATTGTATTGCGTATGTTTCTTTTCTATTTTCATTTTCAATTTTTTTTATGGGCCACACAAATCGGACTCAATGGGGCGTATGCTTGATTTATGCGTTTTAGCTGCGGCTTAATTGCTGCAGATATACTAGATGCAGTTGTCTAATGGATATTGCGTTTGACTTAAATAATGGGCGTGGGGTTAACGCATTTTAAGAAACTATTGTTTATTGTTGAAAACTTTTGTCAATAAAATATTTTAAATTACTTTTTTGATTTTGATTTCTGTTTTAATTTAGTTAAGAAGATTAGAATAAGGTTTACGACTGATAAAAATTTTATATATTATATTGAAATCTTTAAACAATTGTCTTTAACGATTCTTTTTGTTGAAAACTTACTTAAACTGTCTCTGATTTCAATTATTTGTTTCTTAACTCGAATGTTTCTCAAATGAGAAAAAATGTGTCAAGTGCAGAAACGAGTTCACATCACAACGAAAGGCAAACAGAACTTTGACTTTATAATTTAACTTGTAATTGAAGAATTTTATTGTTATGTTATAAAAGGGAATGCGCTATAGTGTGGGATAAAATAAAGAAAATATATAAAATTCATTTAAAATCTCTACAAAGCTATATGACAACACGGTGCTAAGCAATTATCCTTTCCTTCTTTTTTTTTTAATCCCATTGCTTTTTAAAACAAGGACAACTAAAGGTGCCATGACAATGTTTGTTCTCATTTTTTGCAAAGTCAGTCAAATAGAGTCAGTCAAGAGGACTTGGAAATACCCTAGTTAATTGGTTAAGAAAATTAAATGAAAATTCTCAAAATTTTTAGTTAATTAATTGTATAAAAATATGATTCTTTTTAATACAAATATTTTTGATAGTACAAAAATGTAAGGATTGTTAAGCATAAATAATAACAATATAATTATTAAACTTAAGTATAAATTAATTAAAAAACTATTTGTCATTTAAAAAAGCTGTTAACATTTTCATTTGATATTATTAATTTAACTTTTATAATTAAGTTCTATTTGTACTGAAAATAATAATTGCAATGTTTAATACAGTATTTTAAAATAAACTTAAAAATACTAATAAAACTAAATACTTATTTTAAAATTTATTCAAATTTTTAAAAATCTGCTTTTCCCAAAAATTGTATAAAAGTTGTCATGCATTTAAAAGTGTTTTTTACAGAGGTGTTACCTGTGCCCTTACCTGCCTTATATGTATGTGTGAATATTTCAGCTTTTTACACACATTCCTAGTGTTATTTCCAGTGTCATCAGCATTCGCATTCGCATTCGCATTCGTCGTTTATGTTGACGTAGATTTAATTACAATGTTTGCGCCACTCAGGCGCTACGGTTGTATTCACCTTCACGTTCACGTTTACGTTTATGCCACTGTGCCACTTGTTTGTTGCAGTCATCGACACCTCTTTACCCCTTTGCTTGAATTCAGATTGTTGCAGCATATGTAAGCATCAGTGGCTTCAGTCACAGTCCCAGTCTCAGTCCCAGTCTCAGTCTCAGTCTCATGCATGGCTCTTGGGTTTTGAGTCGGCTTCTGTTTCTGTTGCTGTCTCCAGCTCTGACTCTCTGACTCTAACTGGGGATAGTAGCTGCCGCTTTTGTTTAACAACAAACATGCCCCGTGCAGAAAGAAAAAGAGCTCACACGTGGCATTCCCATTTTCCATTTTCAACGCCATCGTCGTCTGTCGTCTGCCGTCTGCCGTCTGCCACTTTTATGCACTTTGCAAATTGAATTTTCCACTTGCATACGCAGAGAGAGAGAGAGAGAGAGAGAGAGAGCGCTTGCCTTATGAAAAGGATGAGGGAAAACAAACGTTCTGTCGTTCTGCTGTCCGTCTGTCCTGCTATACTGCAGCCGAATGCCATTTTTGTTTCTCAGAGTTTGGCTTTTTGCTCTTGGCTTAAAGAGCATTTGTTTGCACTTGCTAAGTAATACAGCAACATAAATTGTTAAGCAAATAGACTACTACTTAAATACAGAAGGGAAACAAACAGGTAATTAAATGTTTAAGCGTTAATTAAATGTCTGTAATGAAGGAATTAAGATAGTAGCTTTGGGGTAAGATGTGAAAATACTCACTCTTTTCCGAGGCTCATGTTTATAGATGTATACAGTGCTCAAAAGTTAACTCAACTTATTACTCATACGCGGCGTAATGCATATCTCATATTTATGCAATTACTCATACGCAGCGTTGACTTTAACTTGTTTTAAAGTTTCAAGTCCAATGCCAATTTCATTGCCAATGATGTTCGCTCTACACGCTTACATGTAAGCCGTTTTTATGTTTCTTTTCTCTACGTATTTAACTGCATGTAGCTCACTTAACCCAGTATTCGACATGTCGTCCATTTGGCAAGCGCTTTTCCTACCACTAATTGCTTGGAAAATATGCTCACTTCCACACGACAACATTTCAATGGCAGCCGCAACAATTTCATCTCTGAGAGTGAGTGAGACAGAGAAAGGGAGAGAGAGCGAGACGGTTGTAAAAACTGCAACATGTTTAAATGCGAAATACTCTGATTGTGAGCCAAGAGTAGGACGGAGGAAATCTTTTGGCCCAAATTTAAAATAAAGACGAGACTGTTGCCAGCTTTTACTTTTCATGGTATTTTTCTGCTTCTTCTTTTTTTCTTGCTTGTGGGTTTTTGGTAATTGTGCCGTTTTGTGCAAACGATTATGTTCTCAGCTGCAATGCTTTGTTTTCACTAATACCCTGTAATTTTAGAGAAAGGGTTACTTTGCCAAGCTGTCTTAAAAGATGTTCTCTTTAAAATAATTCCCATTTGGTGAAGATTTTGTTTACATTACGTGGTATTTGACTGTCCATCAGTCTTCTATGGAGTCTACTTGGTTTTGTTTCACTTCGCTCTATTGTTGCTTCCTTTCTTATGGCAAATTGCACAATTGCTTTCTGGCTGGCTGCTTTCTTGTTGCCACATATGTATTTTCCACAATATGGGCAATGCCCACAGCAGTCGGCGGCTCCTTGTGGGCGTGTCCTTGAAACTTGTGTCCTTTCGCTGGCGCTACTCTTAATATGATTACATTTAGTGAGTTGAGGTAATTGCCACGCCCATTAGTTAATCTAGTCCCATGAATTGAAATCTTCTACTCATTTATTTTCACACATTTTTTTTGTTATTTTATTTTGTTGTAAACTTTTGCATACATTTACGTACAAATAAATGTTACATACAAGTAGATATGCCACAACTTGTCATAGAGCTCTATATATATATATATATATAATTATAAATATGCTTATCAAATCATAATAATAACCATAACTAGCTATAGTTATACAATAGTTGTAGTTGTATGCGTATAGTTCTCACAAAGACATACAATTAGCTGAGCTTCTTAATGCTTTTAATCCTTAAAATATAAAATATTCATACTCAATTCATACTCAACAGCAGTTAGTCTGATTTATATAGATACCAAATGCTGATTGGGGTCTACTTAATTAGCATTAAATCTTTCATATATGTTCGTATATATTTTTATTTAATTTTATATAAGTTATTTTAACATTTTAACATTCATTTAAACTTTCATAGATTAATGCTTAATTTATTTACACATTTATTCATTTATTTTCTTTAAGCATAGCTTAAACTTTAAATTTTTTTATTTTGTATTCATTTTTATGTAAATTTTGTTAGCTTTATTTTAATAATATTTACAGCGCTTTATTTCAAAATTCCTCAGGAAGAAACTAATTTGATTTCTTTTTAATATTTACAGTAGAAAAAAAGAAGAAGAAAGATACAATTAAATATAATTAATTGTGCTTAAAAATAGTTTAATTTACTGATGACTAATTTCCATAAACTAAAATAAAAAATGTGTTAATTTAATTTAGCTTTATTAACATTATTATTTTCTCTTTTAGTTTTACTTGTAAACAATCATTTTTAATTTAGTTTAATAAAATCATATCACTAGCTAATATTTGACTATATTTAACATATTGATTACTATTGTTTTTACTGCATTTTTTTTTTTTAGATTTTTTCCCTCATTTGTTTTAACGCTAAATTTACTATGTAAATTCGCTATGTAAGTGTGAGTGTATTTTTTTTTAATAATACGTTCATCTAAATGCAAACATGTTTTTCCGTACTCATCATTTTTTTTTTAATTTTAAAAAATAGTTTTTATATTTTTTTTTGTAATGGAGAAATGTTTTTATTTGAACTGCTCTTGCTGCGTAGTTTGAGTATTTCATTCATTGATTTCTATATTTGTTTTTATTACACCCTTTTTTGCCATGATGCGTTATTCATAAATTTCACATAAATAAACTTTGTTCAATCGCATATATTTGATATTGATTTGGAAAATTAATTGTTTGCTAGCCAAACAAAAAGTTCACTATTATTAATTAAATATTTCAGCAGCTGCATTGGCCACTTTCTGCATTTTTTGAGCAGTCAGTAAACATGAAAACAATCGTAAATAGCTCAAATGTTTAAAGAGTTAAGGAAAACCTACTCAAATTAAATTTATTAAATTTAGAAAGAACTCAAACAATCAATAAATTAATTAAATTTAAGTGCTAGTTTATTTAAATGTTTTTATAAATTAAATTTGTTACATTTGATTGAATAAATTTCACCCTTAAGTTGAAGCAATTCTTATCTAATAATTTTGTATTTATCTTTTGAGTCAATTTATTTAAAAGTTAAGATAAAGTATTGAAATAAAACTTATTTATGCTTTTAAGTTGTAAATTAACAAACTGCACCCATCAAGCATTTTAACTGGCAAGTTTAAATGAAGAAAACTTGTTATGCCAATTGCACTGACTATTTGCTTAATCAACAGTGAGTGAAGTAGCAAATGATATCGATAAAGATACAGATACAGATACATACAAATAAATAACATGATTTTCATTTTACGCTCTGGCATTAACAAATCTATATCTTATGTACGATATGAAGGAGTTTTTACTGTGGTTTGCTTTGGTTATGGAGTGTTTCTATCAGCATTTCTTGCTCTACTTTATTTTGTTTCTTAGTCCTCTAAGTTTGATTCTGTATTCCATGTTGCTGTCGCTGCTGTTGTTGTTGTTGTTGCTGTTGTTGTTGTGCCCTAAATGAGTTTTTTGCAATTATTTGATTTCATCTTGAATACTTTTGAAGGCAAATCAGAGCGATCGTGTTTGGCTTGACTGCTGCTAATGCTGCTGCTGCTGCTGCTGATGATAGCGTTGTTGTTGCTGCTGTTGTAGTTGTTGTTATACTTCTACTTGTTGTATAAATTTGTGGCAACAATGCGGCTAGCTTATTACCAACGGCCCAAAACGTTAACATTAAATGTTGCCTATGCGTCGCACTAATAGAAAATGCGATGCGGCTGCCGATAAAATGCAGCAATGGCAATAGTAGCAACAACAACAACAAAAACAACCACAACGAGTATGAGAATGAGAACGACAACGACAACAACAACTTTGGCATAACATTGGTGGCAACAAAAATGCCAGCTAATATTACTATGCAAATGAGCATTGGCCAATGGCATTGCTTTTGCTTTTGCTTTAGCGTTAAAGTCACGCGGCAACGCGGCGTATGAGCAATGCGAAATATGCGTAGCTTTTGTTGCCACGCCCATTTATTACTGCCGCTGCTGCTGCTGTGGTTATTGTTGTAACACAACTTGGTTGTAGACTGGCAGATGCTGTTGGTTATGTTGACAACAGTCTCCGGTGTATACGGTGACTGCGAGTGGGCCGGGTTTTTCATATTACTCATACGCCACCGAACTGGCAGCTGTGGAAACTGTGGCAGCAATGACAGCGTTGGAAACTGCGGCAGCGACGTTAGCAGCGCCGCTGGCAAATAACTCGATAAACGTTTGAAAATCCCAAATGATTGCGTTTTAATGCCTCGCATTATTTTACCAAGTAGATTATGCTGTGCCAGTGAGCCTGCAGAATTGTGAAATGCTCCGGGCGGATTACGCACGGGCGTTTGATTGTTATCGCCACTGTTGCCAGCATGATGGTTGCCTGTGAATCGAAAAAGAACAGGACAAAGTTATAGAGTGATAGAAACAGAGAGAGAGAGAGAGGGGAGAGAGAGAGAGGGAGAGAGGGGGTGTGGGAGTGAGAGGAAGTGAGTATGAGGTTTAGTAGTAATCAGTTTCTGGTTAGTCGGGTTTATATTTTCATTTATTCTGCGCATTTGCCAAAGCCAAAATGTGGCATTTGGCATTCGAATACATTGGATACATCAACACGGGGGCATAAAAGAAAATTGCCCTGGGTGAATGGAAAGTGTGTGGAAAAGCTGTATGCGTTTAATAGTTGCTTAGTTAAACGAATATTGCTTCTTAATTTATTGATTTTTCATTGCGGTTTACCCAATTGATGTTTTATCTTCCCCAAAAAAGAAGCTAATTTGCCTCACAAACCTCAAAATTGATTGTAGAATTTCTTATGTTACTTTGATGTTTAATTACAAATGCCAATAAAATGCTGTTGAATAATGAAAATAACTCTCCACAATTGCAAATTTCTTAACCTTTAGTAAATTTATTGAAGCATTTGAAGTGAAATGAAATTTAACAACTTATAGTAATTACTAAATGTAGAGGTACAAAATTTGCTGATTTGTTTCTCTGCAGACAAAGTTATAACTTCAGTTGGCCCCAAAAATATAAATATATATAAATTTTTATATATATACTATAGTAAAGTGTGAAGGGACAATCTTTCATAGCTTTATTTATAGGTCTCTCACTTAAGTATGAACTCCCCCAACTGTGTTGCTTGTTGACATATTTAACGTGCCACACCAATCCATACCCCTTCTGCCCTTCTGCCCTTCTACCCTCCTACCCAGTTTTCCCATTTTCCTACTCGTTTCCTTTCACAGTATTTCCCTTTTACAACGTCATTGTGTGCGTCTTTATACCGTCAATGCATTCGAGCAGCATTTCGACAGCGATTACTTGACAATATTTTACCAACTTGGTTGCTTTTCTGCTTCTGTGTCTTTATAACGCTGCCAGTCAATGTACCCAAAACTTGGAAAATGCTTGTCGCTCTCACTGTCTCTTTTGGCTGATTGAGTGCTGCTCCTTTTCTCCTTTTTCTCCAATTCTCTACTTTCATTTTTTCCGTTTCTCTGGTTATTCGTTTTTGTTGTTGCTTTTGGTTTTTATGCACGTCATTGAACGCATTTGTTGACCGCATGTCAATGTTTGATATATGTGTGGCATGTACAGTGGTTCGAAAGCTATTGGAGTATTATACGTAACTAGTATGTTACTTGGTGCAGGCGTAGACTAACTTTTGTTGAATTGCGGTCCAATGAATTAATTTTTTTAAGTTTATTTTAAATAAGTTAAATTATTTGACTCAATAAATTTATTTTTATACTCTCTGCAAGAGAGAGTATATTGGGTTTGTGCAAAAAAAAAAGTATGTAACAGGCAGAAGGAGGCGTGGCAGACCCCATAAAGTATATATATTCTTGATCAGCATCACAAGCCGAGTCGATATAGCCATGTCCGTCCGTCTGTCTGTCCGTCTGTCTGTCCGTCTGTCTGTCCGTCTGTCTGTCTGTCTGTCTGTCCGTATGAACAAACAGATTTCAGAGATGGTAAGAGCTACAAGTTTAAATTTGGTCTCTATCGACTCGATATTAAGTCAGTCAATACAAGAATCTTTTTTTTTTTCGATGCCACGCCCCGTTCGCCCACAATGAGCAAAAAACTAGAAACACCTCGTAAAAAATTTATGTTTTAGGTGAATATCTCAGTAACTATGGCACTTAGGAACACCCATTTTGGTACGCAGGTTCCTAGAGACGGCATAATTGTATTGTCATCAAAAATTTTGGACTGCCACGCCCCCTTTTCCCACAAGAAATAAAATAATTTGCAAACTTCAATGCCGATTTTAAGGCATATGTTCTTATCGTACAGTATTGTTATTTCACATTCGTTTGAAGACAGAATATATTAAACTATCCTGAAAGTTGCATCTTAATCGGACAATAAACAAAAGAGCTAGACATGTAAGAAAGTTAATAATTGAACGCAATGCCAATGCCTGTGTGCGAGCGAGATAGAAACATACAAACATGTGAGCGAACGTTTTCGCTGCTTGCTAGCGGCAGCGCTTCCCGCGAATGCTGGCTGTGCCAACCAATTGTGTATGTATTACATATACACACATACATATGTGCGTGCATACTTCTAATGTCAAATGTATATGTGTGTGTATACGTTTGTATATATGTTTTTGTTTCAACGTGTTTTGTTGCAAGTATCAATTGATATACCCGGATATCGATTTTATTAAGATGATCGGGAATAAAATGCAGAGAGTATTCTACGGTCGGGCGTGCTCGACTGTACTTTTCTTTCTTGTTTTGGTAAGACTTTTTACTAAATTAGTTTATGAAACATTAGTCATATATTTAAATTAAACTAATAAGTAAATTATATTGCTTTAACTCAAGTTTTTTATATAAATATGTGATGTATGTTACTTAGTTGCTCATTTTCAATTTAATTCTTTTTTTTCCTAGACTGCTCCACTGTGCCTGACACTCTCCCACATAAATTCACATGGACAGTTCATATTGGTTGTTGGTAGGTGTACATATGGGGGCTATTAAATATATTTTATCTGCTTTTAATCTTTTGGCATTTGGCTTTTCATCAGCTGGCGTCATAAATAACAACAAAGTGGTATTTAAGCGCGTATTGCGTTGATTTTTCCTCACTGAGTGTTTGTATTTGTGTGTCAGACTGGACAGACAAAACCCCCATTGTTGTTGTTGTTGGTTTAACCACAGTAAAAGTCATAAATATTAAGTGATGGATGCCTCACAGTTCAAATAAAGTTGCTTCAAATAACCCAAGTCTTTCCAATAAACCAACCTTAAAGACATTTCAAGTAGCTAAACACACACACACACACACACCCGAGCACACACTCACTCATACTTTTCTAAGTAATTCAAGAATTTTATGGTCTACTTTGGAGTGTTTGTTACTGGGCTGTGAGTGAAACATAGGCGTCTATACACTTTGCCCTTTGATTGATGTTACCAACATAAATATCATGCATGGAGAGAGTGAGTGTGTGTGTGTGTGAGAGTGTGTGTATTTGTATGGGTGCTCATGTGGGTATCTTTATGAATACCCGCATTTACACTTGATTGAGACACATTGAAAAGGTGTCTGTATTGACATTCAGTCAATTTTTTGATGGCATATTTCATTCCAATGCCAATTCGAGGCAATAAATATTCCTCGTTTATATTCTACGCATCTTTTGTTTTGATTTTCAGCCTCATCTCCGATCTGGCGTTGTGTTTGATATTTTATTTATAAGCTGACAACAACAAAGGCAACAAAAAAAAATGGAGGAATCGCGAGAAAAACAAAAGCGTTGACAACACAACGTCAAAACTGTCAATCGCAAATCAATCAGAAAGGCATTTTCAACTCTGTTTTGTGGCAACGTTTTTCTTTATTTTCCCCCAATTTTCCTTTTTTCTATTGAAGCTTAAATGGAAATCTTTTGCTTTCATTGCAAATGCAATTTTTTTTTTAGCCCTGTCTGCGATTGATGAAACAAAAATCAATATTTTGAGATGGTAGAAATTTTGGAATTTAACTAAAATTCAACAATTTAAAAAATATGATTTATTGTGTACACTGTTTATGCTATTTTGATGTGTTAAAAAAATGTAATTGAGTAGAGGGTATGTTGAAATCAAGCACACTCCACTTGTTTGCCTAACTCTTTGAAATTCAATACATGAATTTTTGATTTTCAGTAGCATTTTAAAGCTAACATTAAAAGAGAATCAATGAAATTGACACTCTAAGCTCACACATACACATATCTGTGCACACAAATACACTCACACACACATACTTGTATATACTGTTATATAATGTATTCTATCCTTTCGTGCTTTCTTTGTTGAGGCACTTTGAATGCACGACTGCTTCTATTCGTCCCACTGTCTCTTCGTCTCGTTGTCTGCTCGTCTGGATCATCGACTCTGCGTAGACTTTTCCTCAGACAAGCAGACAACCGCTTTTCACCCTCCCCCTGCCCCTCCCACTCCCCTTCCATCCACAGTTTGCGGATTCAGTTCATTAGTGCAGTCGGTTGAACGGCATTTTACGGACGCGTGCCTTAAATAATTGCATTTTAAATGCAATCAACATTTTTGCCAGTGAATATATATTTTTGGCTGTGCAGCGATTCTCTGGCCAATGGGATTAAAAAAAAGAGTTGAGGCTAAGTGGAATGGGGAAAATATGAAAAGCCACAATAGAACCGCATACTGGTTATGGCTAATTTGTTGCGAGTTCTTTCCAACTCATTTGTGACACAATTTGTGACAACATTTGTTGTTGTGCAGTTCATGAAAATTTTGTGTGAAAATTCGTGCACAGGATACGCGTGTCCTGTGGCTGCCAGTCTGCCAGTCTGCCCATCTGCCAGTCAGTCTGTCTGTGTGATAGCCAGGCTAACTTGACGAGGTTATTGGTATTGACAACGTCACAATGTCACTGTCAATCAACATTTAAGCTGCTTCAGTTCGTTTTACTTGCTATTGTTGTTGCATTTTTGCGATTGATGGCATTTTTATTGCTACAGATTTATTTGACTGGCTAAAAGAGAATCATGCACTCACACACGCACACCGATACATACACACACACACACAACCTACATGCTTTTGGGTGTGAAACATTCACAAACTCGACAAATGCTTCGGTTCAAATGTCTGGCGTGCATTTGAAATGAAAATAGAATAAAATACAAAAATAAATTGTTGCTAGGTTGTGTTTTGTGGTTGCATTTTGTGGGTGAGTTGCCACAGCACACAGCACATCGTTGTGCTTTCTCTTTTGGCCCGCCCACTCCCCGCTCTCTGCCCTTCCCCGCCTCAATTTGTTGGTTAGCTTTTGTGGTCGGTTTGATGTGAACCATGCGGGTTGTCTTCCTGTTCACTTTTTGCATTGTTTGCGTCATTTTCTCTTACTCCCTTTTAGCTGGAGATTCATTTATCAGATCTTTATGCTCCTTTGTAAAGAGTTATCTTGCTTAAACCAGATTATATTCAAGGTTTTTCGAGTGAAGTGTAAAACCCGTTTGTCTGAGCTAACAGAAGACTTTTATCACAGCCATTTTGAGAAATAAACTGTATTACTTGCAAAAGGATGCTTATAACAGCTTAAAGAAAACAGTGATAAATATTAAATTTATAGGAATAAAAAATAAAATAAATTAGTTTTATTATAATTTATTAAAAATAATTTCGTATTTAAATGAGACTGTTTTAGAGACTCTTTATTTGATTTTGTCCCACAAAATAATTTTAATAATTTTAAATTTAATTATTTCATAAAAATATTTAAATTTTCAACACATTTTTGCGCTGCTGTGACCCTTTTATTAATCCAGGTTGTGAACGATGGAAACTTGTGTCCGTGGCAACAACAAAGACAATTGCAAATTGTCATTTGAAAGCAAAATGTGAAATGGAAACGTCTTCTTTTTTTGCAAGTGCAAAATTTAATTAATTTTTAACGTTTGCGTTAAACACTTGGCGTCAACACAAAAGACCAAAAGGCGAAAAGGCCAAAAGGAGCCACAGTGCGAATTTTGCTATTATAAGTTTTGTATTACTGCTCTGGTAAGACGAATGGTAGCTGAAAACGTGCGGGAAAGCCAAAGGCGACGCACTTGAAATATGGAAAACATTTCACAAAACGAATGAAAAGAAACTGCAACAAGATGAGAGCAAGATGAGCACGAAATGAGGTGAGGGGGAAGAGAGGAGAGGAGAGGAGAGGAGAGGAGAGGAGAGGAGAGGAGAGGAGAGGAGAGGAGAGGAGAGGAGCGAAGAGAGATGAAAAGTGCAGCGTTGGTCATGAAAAGGCGCCCAGTAGCAGCAGATACAGTAGTATCTCAAGTGAAGAACCAAGGGTAAGGGTGATGAAAAGGGGGAACACTTACCTTGAGCACCGTCACGCCACTCCTCAACCCCGTAATCAGGTAAAGCGTTAGCCGACTCAAATTTATTTCTATGACGTCTCTTGCCATCTTTTGCAATGTGAAGTTGACGTTGTCGTTGTTGTTTTTTTGTTATTATTTATATTTTGCAAATAATTTTATGCAGCAGTAGTCAGTCAAAGAGAAAGAGGAGAAAGGAAGAATTGTAGTACGGGTATAACAAAAACAGCAAGGCGGTACATGAATAATGGCGGTTTTTCTGGACTTTTATTTATTATTATTTATTTAAATTTTTATATATTTTTTTTTAAGTAAGACGAAACATGAAAGAAATATTCAAAAGTTGATAACGTTGGGAAGGAGTGAACAGAGAAGAAAGCCAGATTGAGTGAGAACCATAAAAAAATATATGTACATAATGGTAATGGTATTCTAGGTATTTTTATTTAATTTTTGCATTTATTTGCATTTAATAGCCGTCTCGAGGAGCGCCAATAAAAACAAAGAAAGCAAACACACACATACAGAGAGAGAAAATAAATATGGCAAAACAAGCAATAACAAAACAAAACAAAAACAAAAAACTAAAAACAAAATGGACACAGAAATTGCATGCAAGCTGTCTAATGGAGGATGAGGGGTTTGTTCGGGGTGAAAAGGGTTGAGAGGGGAGTTCGAGGAAAACTCCAACTACGTTAAGAGTCTTTGGCTAACCGCCAGAGTTTCAAGTCTGTCGGTCAGTTTCTTTTTAAGTACAAGTATTTTGTGCTATTTGCGTTTATTATAGTCAGAGTCTGAGTGAGAGAGAGAGAGAGAGAGAGAGAGTCTATCTCTCCCTCTCTTTCCTTTCTGTTGATACACGCTTTAAGCTCTCCAGCTCACAAGCAATATTTTGAAAGAAATTACGAGGAGTTAAACAAACAAAATTAAATGTCCGTTTGAATAATGTTGATGAAAGTATTTTATTCTTTTTTTTCGTTTTGTGCTCTTGATGACGATTTGCAGTGCAGAAAGTTTATAACAAATATTATTTGAACGCATACGTGGTTGAGTGAGTGAGTGAACGAGTGCTTAACGTTATTGAAAATTAAATGAAAATTTATTCTACATATTTTAAATACTTTAATGTTGTTTAACTCACCATAGCTGCGATTTAACATTGCCATCTCCGAAATAATTGCTGTGGTTGGTGTGGGCATTTCTAAGAAAGAAAATGAAAATATATTCATTAATCTCTTGGAAGTATTAACTTTAAAAATACAAAGTAATCATTCATAAATATATTGGCTTTTTAAAATATTTATTATTATACTATCCACTTTCCATTGAAATTAAAAACTCAGTTTACTAACGATAAAACTACGTCAGCTTGCGCAAAAAATTAAACAAAAACAAATGCAGTTTACTGCAAGTTAAGCTTAAATGAAAAACTTTTTGCCATTTTTTACACATAAATCGCTTATTCAAGTTTGTGAGTGCATTCAAATGAATTGCAGTAAATTAAAGAATTAATAATAACAATCGAGTGAAATGAAATAAATATAAAATGTCACTCACCGTCAAGCTTTATATTGCCATCAGTTTCACCCAGTGAGTTTTTTGCCACACAGCGATAGGTGCCAAAATCATTTGGTCCAACAGCGCGAATTTTTAACTTCATATATTTCGTGTAACCGCTGACGGTTGATGTGGTCTCGTATTTATCACCAGCCCGGGAAGTGTCTGTAATCACAAAAGTGTTAAAAATATATAACTATACGTACTGCATATATGATATGTAAATTTAATAAAATACAGCTTTAAATTAGCAATAAGCGTTTTTTAAATAAGAGCAGCTCTCGAAGTATGATACCCGAACCTCAATTGATTCCTAATATAGATTAACAAAAATCATAGCATACTTTCAGGCATATATTTTAAGAAGTTGCATGTATTCTTTCTATAAGCAGCTTCAAATAATGTTTAATTTTATATAAGTGTGGTATACCCATAAGTTACAAATTACGGGTGTAAAAATAGTACAACAAACAGTAAAAATCAATTAATTAATGTCACCTGCATTTCTCTTTGTATGTGTGTGCCTTTGTGTGCTTGTGTGTGTATTACTATGCATTGAAGCGCGTTGTGTTTTTTCAATGCCGACTCAAACTAATTACTCCCTCCTCCTTCGCCTCCGACCCGCCCCTACTTCTGCCTTTGGATACAAATACATTCATCCCCTGATCCTCTTGCTGCGTGTATGTGTAATTAAAACTGCGCCAGTTCGATTCGTCGAGCGACCAATTCTCTATCCACAAACACTAAAACTTTTCTCATTAATCAGTGAAAATCTAAAAGAAAAACTTTTGTTCAATGTTCGCTTCGATTTCTTTCTTCTTTTGCTTTAAGTTTGTTTTTTTCGTGCGCTTTCTACTTTTTGGAGCCAGACTAGGCCAGTTTAGGCCAGGTTACGATTACAAATACCAAAGGCTGGCAGTGCCTTTAGCTCGTGTAAGTAGCATTAAATATAAATATATAAACTTAATTTTACTTTGATTGTTTGGCGCAGTGTAAGGCGATATCGCATGTTACTCATACGCCGTGTTGTGCCTCAATTCATGTTCTCCCCGTATGTGAATGTGTACATCGGTGTGTGTGTGTGTGTGTGTGTATGTGACAAATGTCTTTGGGTTTCAGTTTCTTTTTGGCAACGCTGTGGCGCTAAACATGCAGGCATATTGTAGTATAGTCAGTCACCTATTGTGACGAGGCAGTTTCCCCAGATACTTTTCATGCTAACATTATAAGCCCCTCTGACACGCAAATATATAATTTAACTCATAATCAACAGCAGCAGTAGAAGTAGTAGAAGTAGCAGAAGCAGCAGTAAGAACAGCAACGACCTCGACATATGCGATTTCTACGACGCTTGGCAGCAACTTTATACTTTTAATATGCCTCCGATGCCGTCGATGTTTGGGACATAAAACAGAAGTTCGTTTTCTTTGATACTTTTTTTTGTGTGTGTGTGTTTTTTGTGTTTTATTTTTTTTTTCTCTAGCTACTTTTGGCATGCATCAGTGTGTCAGCGTGTGAGAAATGCTTGTCCTGGCTTAAATATGCCTGTGATAAATGGCATGTGCTAGCGACAGTTGTATCGAGGGCTGTACGACAAGTTGATGCGCAATATTTGATCTAAATGTTTAAATAAATTGGGTTAAAACAAATTGCATTTCTAATGAACGGCAATTGGCAAAATTTGTTCAACGCAATCTGTATTAAAGACAACTTCATCTTAATTTAAAATAACTTTAAGTCTTTTCTATTTGCCTTATCTTCTGACTCCCCTCTTTTACTACAACCCATAAATACAGACAAAAACACACACGGATGTTATAGTTCTATGCGTTTCGCTCAGAAATCGCTAAAAATTTATTACCCGAAACTTTTGGTGCCTTTTCTGCCATGCATCATGTTCGTCGGCGATCACAATTCGCGTTTTGATTGTCTCTGTCTCTATCTCTATCTCTTTCTCTATCTCCGTTTCTGTCTGTGCGTGTGTGCATGTGAAATGTCTCTTTGCGAACCTGATACCTGACCGTAATTTGACATATATGTTCCTGCCTCTGCGCCATATCGAACAAACAAATGGCACTTAAGCATAGCAAAGGAATTTTAGTCCTAGTCTTGATTTGATGACTCATTTCATGGGTTGCCGCTAGATAATATGCTTATTATTTAGCATTTAAAGGTATTTTTTTATCGACTAAAGTGAAATGTGGTCCCCAAATATGTGTGTTATGATTTCCATACAGTATGTTTGTGGTGCTGAAAAGTATGCTATTTTTTTTTTGCTTTCATTTCTAAATACAGCTCGCACAAATATTGATTTTGTAGCTTGCCTCTAACCACTCAAACAGTTTTGGGCAATTTTTTTGGTTTTCGATTTGGTCAAAATGTGCGGATTATGTAGTGTCAGCTCCGTCTGCTCATACTGTGTGGTCGGAATGCACGCTGTTGCATGCTTTTAGGCGCTTTTTGTTTTTGAAATATGAAAACAGCTCAATCCCCTCTACCCCATGTGAAATGTGTGCACAGCTCTACGCAAATTTGCCAACACGATTATGTTTAAATCATATCCGCTACCGAATATTATTTTCGACATTTTCATCGACATTTTCATCGACATTTTTGCGATTGCATTTGTTATCATATTGTGCTTGCTTGCTAATGTATATTTCATTTGTCATTTTTGCAAATTTGCCAGCATAACCCTTGATATTTATTAGCTTAAATTGTTTAAAATTCTGATAATATTTTGTTGATGTGAATAATTAAATTTCCTTTGTCGCTAATATGTCGATATTTTTCAGTGAAACATTAACTTATTTAACTGTTAAGTTTAATGATGAGACGCTTTGCTATATTTAACTATATAGGATGAATCAACTTAATTGACTCGAAAAATCCTTAGCCTTTTAAATTTTAATTTCTGGACTGGAAGCCTATTTTTAAAATCACTTTAGTGGCTTTTGTACACGAGTCAATTGTTAAATCTTGCTCAGTAAAGACAATTACTTTGTAGCCTCACAATGTGACATTAACAGCTTAACAGTTTGTGAATAAAAGTATGTACGAGTTTTTCGAATGCTTGTCACTCGGTGCGTATGAGTAATGCAAAATAAAAGAAGATAAAGCGCGTAGAGCGTCAACAGCAGCAACGGCGCGCATTTTATAGACTTAACTGCTTTAATACCCTCTGTTTAACCGAAAAGGGTGTGATCAATTGCTATTACAGTCAAAATTTCATGCTAAATTTCAATTTTTAAACAATTAATTAATTGTTCATAAGGTGAATAAATATATTTAAATAAATATATATACTTTATTACAGGGTATGATTTAGTTGAGCTATTGTTGTTGGTATATTTTTTCTTTATTCTTGGTAGTTGTTGGTGGCAAAAAGCAAATTCAGCTCTGATTGCAGCACCGACGGCAGCAGCTTAACTTATTTTTATTCGCTCACGCAGTGATGCGAATTTTAATTTTTGCCATTTTACATGACAGTTTTTCAGAATGCCTGCTGAGCCAGAGTCAGGGAATGGGTTTGGGTTTGGGTTGGGGGCCGGATACTGACCATGGTCATGGCATGGCAAGGCAGCAATTTGATTACATTGTAAGCTCATTTACAATCGCTTTTCAGATAATAAACGTGGCTACAATGAACAGACTGTCTGTCGCATAGTTGCCAGTGGTTTATTTTGCCAGGATTTCTTTCTGGTCAAGAGTCGTTTTTTATTGCAATTTATTGTTTGACCATGTGGAACAGAAGCAAACAGCACACACACATATGATTCTCGATACTTCGTATGTGTATGAGCATTCAACACTGATTTAATAAAATAAATTAAAGTTTCAGTTACCTGAAATTATCATATCGCCTCGTTCGGTGGTCCAATAATTAATTGATGCTGGATAGGCCTCTGTATGACACTCGAGCATCACATCTTGTCCCAAATAGGCGCCTTCCAATTGATTTGGTATTGAAAGCATGGGTGGAACTGAAATAAAGTCAATGAATGGTATCATTTTCAGAGAAAAGGTTTTTATATTTTATAATTTTAGAAAATATTTCCTTATATTTTTGAATATTTGTTTGTGTGTTTTATCAAGTTTTTCAGTTAGATTTCATATCTCGATCGGTAAGTAATTAAAAGTTATCAATTTTGTTGTCTGCCGATATCATTGAACTTTCCAAAGCCATTTCAATTTCCATTTCGGATTGTTTTTCGGTAGCAACTTTCGTATGCATTTTACGTGAGTTTGCAAACTGTTTTTGGATTAAAATGCATTCGGTCATTAAAAGTGTGCCTGTAAGCGTGAGATTGTGCTCAACTGTATCTGTTTGTGTGTGTGTGTCGGTGTGTGTAAATAGCTTTTGTTACCAGCTGTGTGTGTATGTGTGTGTGTGTGCGACAGTAACGACAAAAGCTGTGACGGCATTGCCAACGCATTTTCGCCACGTACACAACGCTTGGGCACAAAATAACACCTGCTGACAAACAAACAAACAAAACGCCCACAAACAAGTCGAAATGAGCACACACACTCACACACACACACATACAGACATACGTGTGTATACACACACACACAATCACTGGCTGGTAAATTAATTTAACGTGACTGCAGCTTTGGTCGATTTTCGGCCAAGTGCGTGAACCTTTCCCGCCTTCCCCCTACCCCTGTTAAGCTCCCCTTCTTCACTACCTTCCCCCTCCCCTAGCGCTATGTGCCAATGTTGAGGACACACTGCGGTTGTTGCCCCGAAATTGCAACTGTATGGCAAAGGTGTGGGCTTAAGGGGTAAAGGGGTAACAGGGCACGTTGCCTGACTCACTTTTGTGTATTTTTCGCATTAAACAACGCAGTTCAACAGTTTATTTCCACTCTTAAATATTGCATAAATCTTTAGCCCCTAAATGGATTGTTCGAGTTTGGCACGTGGAATTCGGTATGTGAATGTTATATGATTGTTACGTTAAAATCTGTTTTTAATCGCATATCGATTGACCAGTTTGACCAACATATAAACGTAAATTTCTCAACAAGATAAAGTTATTTTTATGTAATTTTTAAAGACGATTTCATTGTATTTAAAGCTTAATAGCTTGAATATTGTTTTGACTTGTTTTATATAAAAACACTGTTGCTTTATTGGCTTTCAATCACTTATCGTAAAATACTCACATTGTACTCTCAAATGCACCCGTTTACTAATCGAGGGCGGAACTCCATTGGAAGCCACACACAGATACGCTGCCATATGAAGACGGCTCACTTTGGTTATGTGCAGCAGTTCACCATCAACGACATTAACTGTAGAGTTTGATTTAAGTAATGATTTAAGCATCGATGCAATACAAAATTGATAGTGAAAGAACTGTTTAAAGACACTGTGTTTAGAACCCACCATGTTCTCCACCAATTAGCATTTCCTCGCCATCTTCACGACGCCACATGACATAGGGTTCGGGATAACCACGCGCTTTGCACATTAATGAGACATTTTGACCCTCTCGCACGACCATGTCATTGCTGGTCATGCCCTCAACAATCATGGGAGGCACTGACATGAGAAATGTGAGAAAATAAAAGTATTAAAGCATGTTAAACAACATAAGTGTGTGTGTGTGTGACTGTTTGTGCTTTGGTTCAATGGACAAAGTTTCACAGAGAGTACTTACCCACAACCTGGAGATAGCCCTTTCTGGAACGCATGGGATCCTTAAACGAGAGAAAGGGTATATAATAAAATGTATGCGTTATTTTATACAGTTAAAAAACAAGTTTATCAAGAAGTTTTTGACTTAAAAATGAGTAAAATACTAAAAAAGAGACCTCACTATATTATATTATACTGAATATAAGATGATTCTGTATCGTTTTCTTAAGTGTATGCAATTAAATTAGCGCTTACCGTATTAACTTGACACATATACCAGCCACGATCCGTTTCTTCTACCTCCTTTATATGCAAATACCACTGAAAAGGACAAACAATTTTTAACAAAATTATTAAAAAACTTGTCGACAAATAAATTATTATTTTTAACATTTTTGTTTTAAAATAAATAAATTAATTACTTACCGATCGGTGATCATTGTAAGTCAAACTGATTCGATTATTCTGCGATATAACATTATGATGAATGGAGAGTATCGTCTGTGTATCCACACGCACCCAGGCGACCTTATAACCCTTGAGATTCTCCACGACGCAGGCGAGTAAAGCATCTCGTCCAATGGACACGGTGACATTGGCAATGGGTTCAGCAAAGCGTGGCATGTCGGCATCTGTGGCAAGTGGAGAGGGAAGTGAAGGAGAGGGGAACATAGTCAGTTAATCGGAGTGAAAGGAAGACTACTCAGCACAGTGGTGCAATGGAAAGTTCATTTGCTTAAAAGTTTGCTTGTCCCACATTTGACTTTGTGGTCCCCATTCATAAAAGTAGAAAAAGTGATGGTAAAAGAAAAATGCAGCACATATTTTGAGAGCATTCTTTTGACATTACTTTGTCGCACTTTGCACTTTTACTGGGTTTCTCCCTGGCACTGCGCCACATTGCGCATACGTACTGTGAGCCCAGTGAAAGTGCAGTGACCCGTTGGGGAAAACCATCCAAAAAACAAAAAAGAAATGAACACATTGAAATAAAACAGAAAAGTTATACTAAAAGTCACCGTATTAATTACCTTCCTGTGCCGTTTGCTGTGTATCCAGGCGCGAATGTTTGCCTGCAGGAAGAGAAAGTCGTGAACAGTTAGAAAATTTAATTATTTTTTCAATTTTTTTTTTTATTTTTTGTAATTTTTTTCTGGACAAGTAATTTCATTGGGAAAACATTTTGGCTGCCCTTTCGTATACGTAATAAATAAAAATTAATTAGTGCAAACTTGGACAAAAACTTTGTGCCATGTGTCCTGCTCCGCAGTTCTCCTCCCTTTTCCCTTTTTCTCCCTTTTCCCATTTCCCATCTCACATTTCCCATCGCTGTCGCCTTATTTTTGCTGATACGACGACTTTCACACAGCGATTTTAGTTTTTGTTGCTTCATTTTTATGACAAAAGTTCAAGTTTAATTGTTTTTCCTAGCAAATTGCAACGTTTGCAGTTTTCCCATGGTGAAAAGTACAAAAACTCGTATATTACAGCTAATATTTTTATTACTGCACGATTTTCGCTAATAAAAATATATTGTGTTGGGCAGAATGAAAACTTATGTTATAAATACTACAAAAATAAAAATAAATGATGTGGGCATTTAAAGATTAATTAAAAGGATTAATATGTACTAATTTGGCTTAAAGATAATCTATATTTATATAAGCATAATTAAAATACACACAAAACAAATGTTAGTCTAATTTATTTCAACTTAAACTATATTAAGTATTCACCCTAAACAATCTTCAGTCTGATAAACGTAGTCTTCTCGCCCATTTTTACCTTCATTCTCCACCAATTACTGAGCTGTCTAACAGTATACGTCAGTGGGAAATGTTCCAAAAGCATTTAAGAAATTTGAGTTAGCTGCAAATCTCATTCCGGTCAATGTGTAGAATGTTCGTAAAATAAAACTGCTAAATTGAAAAACGCTTAAGCATTTTTACAGCTTTTAACACGGCATTGCATATTGAATTACGTTCGCAAAGTCGAGTGTCGGTGTTTGGTGGATGTCAGCAGGGGGCAGGGGGCAGGGGGCAGTTTGTAGGTGGCAGGTAGCAAGTAGCAGGACCTGCTTTCAATCCGACAGCAGGACAACTGCAAAAGGCGCTTAAAAGTTGCCAGCACTTTTCCCGTTCTTCCCACTTGCCAGTGGCCATCAGCAAAGCCATGTCCATTCTCGAATCCCCTCTGGACTTTTGCCACTTTTCAACTTTGAGTCTCCTGTTCCACAATCCCCCCCCCTCCGACCTTCTTGTGTCCAGCAACTACTGTTTATGCTTTTTCACCGTTTGCCTTCACTTTGCTTCTGTTTTCTCTGCTATTTTCTTCACTTTTTGTTTTTTTTTTCTTTGGACAACGAAAAATGCTCAACACGATTTTCGCTGTTGATTTACGTTTTAGCACGTTTTCCGTATAGTTTTTGGTGCTCAGTTTTTCCATTTTACTTCATTTTTTTGGAGTGGGAAAGCGACCCTTCTTTCAATTTCACCTGTCACGGTTGCATTTGCAGCTTTCTGCCATTCAAATGTTTTCTATTTTTTTTTGGCGCGCGTTGAGCTGCAATTTAATGAGCAGTTTTTCATCAGCTTTTCAGCTTGGCATTCCGATCTGTCTGTGATTCCATTTGCGTAATTCCAGAAGGCGACAGCAGCTGACAGATGAATCTGTTGTCTTCCAGCAAAATAATCACATCCAGTGCTTTTAGCGAGCTAAACAAGCTTATTTTAGACACTCTTTTATGACAATAATGTGTGAGTCAAGCATGAGTTGGTTGATATGAATATAACTTGAGTTGTTATAAAGTTCAACAAAAGTCCTTAAACTATTGAGTAAAGGTCTGATAACTTTAAAGACTAATGTTTAAAGTCCTTTAACGTTGTCATACTTGATGCCAGTTGAATGCTCTGGCTGGACTTTAGTCTGGCAATCAGTCAGAGCCACGTCAACAACTCGTCTATGATCTGGCGTGCAAATTTTGTTTACCTCACCTAAGCAAAGGGCCCCGATTGGACAGAACGAGGTTAGAGCTTGGGTTGCTACCTGAATTGGCCTCTTTATGCGAACGCAGCTGACCATTCAATTTATCAGGCTCGACGATGACGGCTTCAAAACGCGTTTGGCTTTCGACTTTGTGCAAACACAGAAAAAAAAAGTGCGCTGAAAAGTGCCAGCCGGTTTCAATGAGCTGCCTCTTTTCGAGTGAGTCCAAAAAAGTAGCTATAAAAATAAAGAAAAACGGCGCCAAAGCAAATTTGACTGTGCTTCTTGTTGTTTTTCCTGTTTTTCCCCGTTTTGTTTTTATTTTATTCCTGTTTGAAGCGAGCAAATACAAATTGTCGGCATACTTTTAGGCGCCTCGGTGAGGCATTTAAAGCGCAGCTTCCGTTTTATGTCAAATTTATGGGCCGTTTAACATCTGAATGGTGCAAACATGAGCAGCTAAACATCACCAGCAAATGCAAATGTAAATCTGCACGTCTTTGTCGGCATTAAAAGTGAGTCGTCAACATTTACGCGACTGCCCACAATAGACAAATCATTGTAGTCCAACTCTGCCGTTGGGCAGGACTGGCCAGGAGAATTGCACAGACATCCTGGTGTCCACCTTGCTAAGACCAGGATCTAATCTCGGCAGTCTGCACAAACCGAATGGAGGCCATAAAGAACAAAACGCACAAAAAAATAACAGAGAATCAAGTTTACGTGACGCCTACTCGGTTTTGTGTGTGCTTCCTTACTTTCTGGTTACCCCAAACAATCTACGGTGGGGTAATATGGAAAATTCTGTTAAACAAATGTTGAATAAGGCTTTAAAAGCTGTAGTTGAATTAAGTACTAAGTCTATAATCTCAAAACCTATTTAGATGGAATGAAGCTTGAATTTGAGAATAATTAAAAGACAAAACAGTTTTGAAATAACTTAAATAGAAGTACAAATTTGCTTTCTGAAAAGTTCTGAAACAGCCAGTTTTTGCCCACTGTAATAACTGACCCTCGTTGCCTGTTATTTTTGCCGTTTTCTTTTTTATAGGCCCATATTTTTTGCCTTCCATTTTTTTCCTGTTGTTTTCTGGGATTTTTCTCTCCTTTCTGTTGAAGCTACTTTCGGTTTGTTCGCCTTACACGCCAGCCCCGTTTATTGTCGTTTATTTGTCTTTTCGCCATTTTTATATTTACGCATATAATCGCTTTCAACGCTTGCTGCCTGGGGAGCCCGTGGACTTTGGGGAACTCTTGGCAGCCCGGGGAGTATGGATATAAGGATGTTGGCCAGACATGCGGCCGATTGAGTCCATGTGCGTCTTTTGTTTTGCTACGGCATCGGATTGTGGCTAGGATGCGGCAATGCTTGTTGAGTCTTGGTTTGGGACTGTGAGTGGTCGGCCGCTTATAAATATGATGTTATCGCTTTTTATGGTCCATTTTTATTGCCAGCAATCAGTCTTCTGTTTTGTTTGCTGATTGCCTGCCATTATTCAAATGTATTTGTTTAATTTTCGGGGATTGGTCGCTTGGGCCACGCGCACAAATCATTTTAAATCCGCAATATGTCAACAAATATTGCGGCCCAGCATTTTTTGGGTGTTTGAAATGTTTCAAAATGTACACCTCGTTATGGCTTATATGGCTGGCCATTATTATCCATAAAATGGTAGGGGTATTCTCTCCTACTTAACGGTGCATGGGTCTTGATTTGAAGAGAGTGCTGTTTGTACTCATACTTGGCGATTGCTTAATCAGCTGCAACTCATAATTACATTACGTATACGTAATTAGTTTAGCATTGATGTTCACTGCTTAAGCAGGATTTGCTTTGCCTCTTCGTCCTCTGTGTGCGCTCTATCTCTCCACGAGTTGTGTATTAAATATGCACTTTGTTGACAAACGAGCTGATTAAATGCCAGCTCTGGGTCATTATGCAATTAAATGACTTCGGGGTTCTGTGGGCATTGCTTTATTGGTAACCTGTCCAGACATGTGCAAATTGTACACATTTAACCCACAGCTTATTTACTTTAAAGCAGATTGCTTATGAAATGAAAGTGTGTTGTATCTGTCATTTTAATTCAAATGCATTTAGTTATTTGTTAAAGTTAATTGAGACTACAAGGCAGTGAATAAATATGCAATTGTGCTTGTCTATCAATTATTATTTACAAATCAAAACTATTTCTTTTAAAACAATTGATTAATTTGTACTAATGAATATTTCAGTTTAATCGGTGTAATTGTAAAACTAAATTTCCTTGCAATTTTAATTACAGATTGTTATGCAATTCAAAAAATAGTGTTAATTAATTAGTTATAAATTTGCATATTATGAAAAAATTAACATAAATATAGGTTTAAATGAATTAGTAGATTTACCGGAATCAAGTTAATATCTCAATAGAGTACGACAGCACACAAGTTAGCAGCTTTGTTTAAGTTGTAATGCAGCATGGTGTAGAGCAGGAAATTATTAACATAATTTACAAGGCAGTAATAAAAAGGATGCAGCATACGAGATACTTTATGCAAATTGTTTACTTTTGCCAAGCTCACAGCAGCAGCCACAGTAATAACAATAATAATAACAAGTACAAAGGAAAAGAAGAGTAAAAAGTGCGCAGCCCAAAAGTATGCAATGAAAATGTTTCACAGCATGCACACGTGTTGCAAACCGAAAAAAGAGTACAAAAAATCGAGGACTCTGGACCCAGGGCCAAAGCAAATGCTTACCAGATAATATTAAATGCAAGCAAAAAGAGAAGATAACACAACAGAGAAGATAGAATGGAAAGGAGGTAACAGGTCCCCATCGCGTATGTGGATGCTCAGATATTTATATGCAAAACCGCAAAACAAATTTTGGCTGCGGCAAAATGCACTTTGCCAAGTTGGCAGCTTGGCAAACAAATGAACTCGAACTCGAGCTCGAACTAAGGGGACTTTGAGAACCCAGATTCAGAGTTGTTACACATATGTGTACTATTTATAAGTAAAGACTCTGACTCTGCTTTTGTTTTACAAGCTGCAGCTGCAATCTCAGCAGTTGGGCAACTAGATACTTGAATTCATTTTTTTTCTTCGCTTCAAGTACTTTGAACTTCATTGGCGAAGAAATTGCTGGCATGTTGCCAAACACTGTCGCTTCTCTTGGTTCCTTCTTCATGTCCTTTCACTGACAATGTAATCGCTTGTAGGACAAAGCCAGCTTGCATTTAATGGCTCAATTCACGGATCTTGATTGATTGAGCTGCGTTGGAGAACTCATTAAGAACTTTAATTAAATTGAGCCAACAAAGGGGGAAACCTAAACCAAAGTCAAGCAATAAAAAATTCACTTTATTATTCATAACGTGTAGTATAAAATGCCAAAATCAGAACATTTTTTTTGTAGTTTGCTGCTGCATTACAAAGTGATTAAAATGAAGAAAGTGTTACTCTGCATTAAAGTAGCTAAAAAACAAGAAAGAAAAGTACAGTCGAGCACGCCCGACCGTAGAATACTCTCTGCATTTTATTTTCGATCATTTTAATAAAATCGGTATCCGAGAATATCAATTGAAACATGCAATAAAACACGTTGAAACAAAAACATCTGATTGTATGTATACACACACATATACATTTGACATTAAAAGTATGCACGCACATATGTATGTGTGTATATGTTATACATACACAATTGGTTGGCACAGCCAGCATTCGCGGGCAGCGCTGCCGCTAAGCTACGCAAGCAGCGAAAACGTTCGCTCACATGTTTGTATGTTTCTATCTCGCTCGCACACATGCATTGGCATTGCGTTCAATTATCAACTTTATTACATGTCTAGCTCTTTTGTTTATTGTCCGATTAAGATGCAACTTTCAGGATAGTTTAATATATTTTGTCTTTAAACGAATGTGAAGTAACAATACTGTACGATAAGAACATATGCCTTAAAATCGGCATTAAAGTTTGCAAATTATCTTATTTCTTGTGAGAAAAGGGGGCGTGGCAGTCCAAAATTTTTGATGACAATACAATTATACTGTCTCTAGGAACCTACATACCAAAATGGGTGTTCCTAAGTGCCATATTTACTGAGATATTCGCCTAAAACATCAATTTTTTTACGAGGTGTTTCTAGTTTTTTGCTCATTGTGGGCGAACGGGGCGTGGCATCGGAAAAAAAAAAGATTTTTGTATTGACTGACTTAATATCGAGTCGATAGAGACCAAATTCAAACTTGTAGCTCTTACCATCTCTGAAATCTGTTTGTTCATACGGACAGACAGACAGACGGACAGACAGACGGACAGACAGACGGACAGACGGACAGACGGACATGGCTATATCGACTCGGCTTGTGATGCTGATCAAGAATATATATACTTTATGGGGTCTGCCACGCCTCCTTCTGCCTGTTACATACTTTTCACAAACACAATATACTCTCTCTTGCAGAGAGTATAATAAATTAATTTAAAATTTATAGATACTTTTTATACATCTGGTAACAGGGTTAATTTCTGATATAAAAATATCTTATTTATTTTCTATATTTTTCCCTTCGAACTTATCTGCAAATATACCCCATATATTTCTCGTACAAGGTATTAAGACAAAATATGTGCGAAAATGTTTCAGAAAGTGAGCGAAAACATAAAACATGGCAGCATGACCAAGAAATGTCGAGTGAGGTGTGTGTGTGTTCTGTGGAGCGGGGAATGAGGACTTAAAGGGAATTGAGAGATGAGGGCGGCAGCTGCTGCTCGACACTTTCTCACTTTCATGAATTATGCTACGTGCTTGTCAGCTTCAACTTGAAGTCCTCTTGCAACGGTTAGCTCCTGTTGAACACTCTGCAGTGGCTCAGAGCTCAGGACTCAGGGGCTCTGAAGGTGCAACTGGCAACTGGAAACTGGCAGGTTGGCAGGTGGCAGATGTTGCTGCGGCTTCGTTTAGACTGTGTTTAACATATTAATAAATGATTGTGACAAATGCACAACGCCTGCATATCTGCAAATGCTGTAAATGTAATTCTCTGGCTAGCAGCATATTCAGTTCATTCGGTATTCAGTATTCATGGCTTGCTTTGAGGCGTTAAATTGTTTTATGATTTTTAAATAAACTTGTAGAGCAAAAGTGTTAAAGTCAACTCTAGCCAAAGAGGTCAATAAGTTTTCTCTCTCTTACACACACACACACTTTCTGTATTTAATTGAATTCATGTTTATGTCGATAGTGCTGCTTATATACGGCAAAAAGTCAGAAATGTCAAGTTGCCGCCTTTTGCTATGCACAATTTATTCATAAAGTCATTTGTCACCGCACTCACTCGACTCAAAATCAGACATATTCTTCGAACTGTAAGACACCCGATTCCCAATGCATTCGAAAGCTGAATTAATCATGCAATAGTCGCTTTATCCACTTTCACACATACAAACACACACAAGTGCATGCACACACATGGACAGACACACCCCGTTAAACAATCAGCAATGCTCAATCTCCATTAAATGCTCAATTGCTCAAAATGCAGAATGCAAATAGCATGAGAGAGAAAGAGAGAGGAGAGAGAAGAGAAGGGGTGCCATTATACAGGGCATTACTCATACGCCATGTCAGCGCTGTCTTTTACCGCGCTCCACTACTCGTAAGGTAAGTAAATTTATTTCAAACAATTATGTAGCAATTAACAAACCGATGCCGGCAATTAAAGACAGACGGATGAGGAGTGGGTTGAAAGGAGGAATAATTGCACTGCGTGTCGTGCATTATTCATATGATATTTCATAGCCTTACGCCTTTCTGCAGCTCACCTGAGCGGAGGTAACGAGCGACTGCATTGCAGGTAAGTACTTTTAATTTTTCAATAATTCAATTTTCTGTTTCTGTTGCAGTTTGAGTAGGTGTGCCAAGTGGCTGTCGTCTCATTGGCGCGTTTTATCCATTTTCAGCTGTCTTTCAGATTAAGTATGCGCCGTGTGTACGCCGTATGCGTTGCGTGACTCTTTTGTTTGCCAGCTCAGCTTGCTCATAAATTATTTTCAACGCGCATTTAAATTACAATTTGTAATGCGAACACTCCGATGCCACTCTCACTCACCCGTTGCCTCTCTCTCTCTCTCTTTGTAGTTGGGTCTCTTTCTAGGCCTGACCAAGTATCCTGTGGCGAGCAGCACCTACGCTCGCTTTGAGGCCATTTGTTGCCAGCATTTCCGACCACCGCAACCACTTCACAAATTAAGTTGTCAACAATTTTAACCATATCGCGACCATATAATCTTCACACCTAAATTATTTATGTAAAAAGCTTGCTCAAAACACACACACACTCACACCAACATACGTCGCGTCGCTCGGGCAATAAAACGTTTTGTCTGTTGTTGTTTTTGTTGTTTTGTTACTGTGGAGCCTTTTGTTTAATAAATTATGTAAAATGCGCCAAATTGAATTTGAAATTCATGCAGACTTTTGCTGGTTATGTGAATTAAGATATGTCGACAGCCAGACAATGGCCCAGACAGACAGAGAGACAGACAGAAGGACAGACAGACAGACATGACAACGCGCCGTTTTCAGCTATAACACGTAAACTCGGTTATCATATGTTTCTTGTCTTATTTTTTAGCATACTTATTCAAATGTTTTTATGCCAGAGCACGTCTCTCAGAGGTTAAAGCACAAGAATTGCCTTCTTTACAGACCTTAAGACCTTATAAATTAGTTTAAGATTGGTTTAAATTATTGAAAAGCTTAGAACCTGTTGCTCATTTTATTGACTTAGTAAAAGAATATTCATATAAATAAATTATTAAGTTGTACCGCATTTAATGTACACAATTTATTGTTATTAACAATAGCGAAATGTCAATTTAATTTAGGAGTTGTGTATAATAATTGCTTTCTTCAATAGAATAAGTTCTATAATTACTCTATGCAATGTCTATGACATTAAAATCTTACTCTTAATCTGAAATGTCTGGCAAATTACAGTACATCACATGAAAATGATGTCTAAAAGTTTCTTTATAACTGTCTTAACTGGTCCATAAAGCCTAACCGAAAAGAGCCAGAGAGAGTAGTTTAAAGCAAGCCGAAACACAGTCAAGAGTAAGAGCAGACTGCACATAAAAATTAATGACGCTAAAGTCTAAACGGAAGGGATACAAGATTTGGAGAGATCCATTCAAAGACGAAGGATACGCCAAAAAGTATGCAGCATAAACATAATTTACATCAAGTGACGGCCATGTCGAAAGCAAGCAAGGACAAACCGAAAGTCCTTCGCGAGCAAATCACAAAGTTGAATTCGTGAAAATAATAATTAGGCTCAGTCGAGTCCACTTCCCGCATCTTTGTAGTCCCACTAGAACAAAAGAAAAACCGCACTCAGAATTGCAAATGAAGTGTGAACAAGAGTTTTGCTTGGCTTACTCTCTATCTGTGTCCGTCTCTGTCTCTGTCTCTGCATGTGTGTGTGTGTGTGTAAGTAAGTGGGTGTGTTGAACAACAAAAAGACCCACAAAAATGTGTCTTTTGAGAGACGTTATTAAAAGTTTTTCTTTTACGTTTTTCCTCCTCTTCCGCTGGCCGTCATTTACATTAACAGCCTTTCATCCAGTTTCAGTTTCAGTTTCAGCTTTTGCCCGCAAAAATATCAAAATGAAATTGCTGCATAATTTGTACTTTCCGCATTTTTATTTGTGTTTGTCACTATGTCGCCACAGAAAGTTTTCTATTAATTTTTGGGCCAGCCGGTTGTCATTTTGGCCGAGAAACCGGGCAGCAAAGTGTAAATAAATACGGCCAACAGAAACCAAAAAAAAAAAAAAAAAACACAGTTTCTTATCTAAGCGACCAACGATGCGCAAACTTAAATTAAAATGTTGGCAGGACATTTGCTGAATTATTCAGCAACTTCTGGCAAACAACAACTGGTTGGCAACTCTTTTATATTTTCCTTTACGTTTCTTTTACTTTTCTCTTCTTGTATTTATTTGCGGCCAGTTGCCTTTTGTGGCAAACAAATGTAAATTCCTTAGCTTCCTTTCAGTTCTGCTTGCCTTCTGCCAGTTCTTGTACCAATCTCAGCTTCAATGCGGTTTCAAATGTCTCTGGGAGTGTTCGAGGTGCTCGGGTAATTAAAAATCAACAAACATCTCGAAGTTACTTATATTTTTGTTGGCATTCTACTTTAAAAAGTATTCGGCACGTGCCGGTTTCTTCTCAAAATGGCATTCCAATTTCTGATTAATGACTCTTATTATTAATTATGTTGTTCATTTCCACTTACGTAATTATTTGCGCATGTATCACAGTTTATGTCTTTTTATTTCTTACAATTTGTCAAAGGGTTCTTAATATGTTTTTAAACTTTATGCTCTATGCTGTGGGAGTTTCCAAACGTTTAACTTAAATTGTCGTAAATTTCCATAGAGCTCTGTCTCCCTCGCTCCCAGAGATATAAACCATGAGCCGACAGGCCGAGGACATAAAAAAAAATTACCATTGAACTGTTGGGATAAAAGTTTAAGAGGCGGGATTCTACATAAAGTCGATACAAGAGCTAAACGGCAGAGGCCAAAAAGTCAACTCCTGCCTTTTCACTTTTGCCTTGGCCCGTTGGGCATAATTTTGCAATTGCAGGCACATGTGGCACAGTCAACTCAGACTTGGACTCAGACTGCCACAGTGTGTGGCAGAGTTTGGGGAACGCCCCCTTTAATCAGGCAGAATTGCTCACACAGCTGCTGAGCATAAAACACATTTAACCATGGTCAGTTAGGCCACTCAGTTAGCCTAAACTTTGGCCACGCCCACTCAGTGCCCATTTGCACACTGCCCTACTTGTTATTTATATTATGAGCACTCAGAGATGTTGGCTCATTGTCATAAATTTCCCCAAGTGTTTGCTCACTGGTCTTTCTTATACCCAAAAAAAAAAGAAAAGAAAAGAAAAGTCAAAGATTTGGTCGGCTCTGTGGAAAATGTTTTCACTCCCCATTTTTCTTGGTTTTCCCTCTTGTTTGGTTGCGGCTCAAGGGCTTTTATAACGCTTCTTGGCAGCGCGCACTAAAAACAACAACAGCAACAATGTGCGCCTCTTGGCCAATTTAATAAATTCCATAAATTGTTTATATTTAGCCATGACTTGAAGCATGAGCATGTGTGTGTTTGGGTGTGTGTGTTCTTCCTCTGTTCAAACTTGGCTTTTGTTTACATTTTGAGTCAAGCAGAACGCCCTCAAAGCGCATAATGTCACAGCAGCAATGACAAACAATCAAAACAACAGCAACAACAACAACAAAAACAACAACAACAGTAACAAGAACATTAGCAACATTGTGTATGAACAGCACAAACAATTGTTGACTTCAAAAAGTGTTGCATACTTTTGTCGGTGTTTGAAAGTGCTTGAGGCCTAAACATGTGTTCAAACAGAGACAGAGATGACGAGATAGAGAGATGAGTATGGGTTGACTGCCAGGGACATAATGGGAGCAAGTAGAAAATTTATATCTCAATATAATTTTTAAATTTTAAACAGAAACGTTAAAATTATTAAAGGTTGCAGAGTAAAAATTTGTGCTTAAATAATTATTTTAAATTTGAATCTACATTAATTTAAAATTTAAAATGCATTTAAGTAAATCATATGTTATCTGTAAATCTGACAATGGCGCCACACAATTAATTTTTTTATTTTTGTCAAGATAAAGGTCATGATAATTTTCTCTAGCGCTGAAAAGTAATTATAATGCAAATTAAATTATGTTATCAGTAATAATCATTTCAAATTAAAAAAATATCTTGATATATTATTACAAATCATTTCACGAACAGTTCTTGTTAAGTAAATTTATTAACAAATATTCTTTTTAATTAAAAGCGAATTGCTTCAATACAACAGATAATTTTATTATTAAATATAATTAACATTATGGACCTAACAATGTAAAATATAATTTAATATTTAAATACATAAACAGCAACTAATTTCTTAAATACACAAATCAATTATCACTGTGCTAAGAAATATAAGTCAATATACTTGAACATATCAAAACCACGATTCGAAGTAAGCATGAAACTTTAAGTAAGACTCCATTGGCCATTTCATGTAGAAGTTCGAGAAGGTCCTTAAAATGGCACCAATTTAATTACACCTCAGGTCAGATAAGGACATGGACACCAAAACACATACACACACATTCGTTTTTACCTTGAACAAAAAACTTTAGAATTGGTTTGTTTGGCTGTGCAAGTTGTGTCCTCGCACTCGAGCTGCCAACCAAAACACTAAGCGCATAATCTTGTAAACTTGGCAAAAATGCTTGAAATGGCATAACTAAAATAAGCAGCGGCATAGACAAAGCGCCTACGAGGCAGAGGAGACTACAAGCAAGACCAGACTCAAAGCCAATGGAGGAAAGGGAAGGAAAAGGGGGGCCAGAGAAGGTACAACTCATAGAACCCCAAAGGGCATACCAGATTCAGAACAAAGTTGTTGCCCAAGAGTTGCTGTTGGTGTTAGTGTTGGTGTTGGTGGAGAGTGCAAGTTCTTGATGCAAATTATTTGGCCTGGAGGTTAACTAGGGTCGTTTAGCAAATGCCTAATACACAAAAAGACAGAGCTTACACACACATACACTTACACACACACGGGCAGGCACATACACTTAAAAAAAATTATACGAAAAATATAGAAGAAGAAGAAGTTCGTCAGAAGAAGTGGTTGATTGTTCAAGCTCTTTAAAATTTATTTTAAAGTATTAATAAATAAATAATCTACATTTGCTTGAAGAAAATTTATTAAGAAATTAAATTTAACTACACTATAATTAATAACTTATTTTCGAACCCTGCTTTCTGACAGTGTACAAGCACAGACCGAGAGAGTGAGTTTTTATGAGCGCTCTGCATTGGCATTCATAAGAGGGAGTATAACATTTTTCTAGGAAAACTACGTGGGATGTTTCGGGTGGCAATTGCACACAGACTGGCACTGCTGCCACGCCCCTTACAACACCCATATCTCTGCAGTATCCCAGTTGAACTCTCCTACAACAATGACAAGTACAATAAATGCCTTTCAACTGCGGTTTCACATGCACTTGAAGTGAAGTTGAGGGCGGTGAGGCATTCAAGGGGAAGATGTGGACGCGGGGAGCGGGAAGTATGAGGGGAAATGTGTCTCATAAGCCCGAAGTGCAATTTGAAGTGATGTGCCTCTGCAGTGGCATGAAGTATGATAGTTTGAGTGGGGATATGAGTATAGCCAACAATTCACACCCTACGCCTTGTGGCTTTACTTAGTTTTGGACTTCATCCCGGTCATGTTAGGCTGCTCTTAATGAAACTTTATCCCTGGAGTGTTAAAAGTCTTGCCATCTGTTCATCTGCTCATCTGTTCAGTTAGGCAGCTGCAACAGCCTTAAACGAGTCTACTTCTCTTCTTGCCTTTTGTCCTCTTTATGTGAGTGGGTATGTGTGAGTGGATGTGTGTGTAAATATCTGTGTGTGTTGCGGTTGCACTTCATTTTCTGAGCACAACACGATACATGTACTTTTGTGGCAGCTTCAACTCCACAAAAATGATGTTGCAACAATTTCGATTGCTTATAAGAGTTTACTGACAATTTTATTTTCGAATTATATTTAATGTCTTAAGAATGTAAAATTAATTAAGAGTAGTTTATTCTGTAATTCAAGAAATATACATGGAGAATCTGTAGTATTTTGATGATATATATGATATTAACATGAAGCACTTAGGAGTACACGGAATGACATTAAAAGTAAATTTCTAACCAAAATTAGTTCGACTGATTTATATTATATTTCAAATTCAACTGAATTAAAAGCCCAACATATTGCAAAATCCAAACCATAACTATCTTTGCTTACTTGGGGTTAAGTGCTGTAAAGCACCAGTTCATAGATTGAATGGGAAATTAAAGGAAATGCTTAGAGTGAACCACAAACTTGTGTGGAATAGAACATCAACTGCAATTAGTTGAGCAATCGATTGAAGTAAGTAATAAAGTTCGAGGCTGCCAACAACATTTGCCACTGATTGACTAACAACGACAACGACAACAACAACAGCAAAAACAACAGCAAATGCCAAAATACAAAAAAACAACGCTATTTTCTAATGTGGCCTTAACAAGAAAGAACCTTCCCCTTCATTCTGCTTTGGAGGGGAATTCACCCCCAATATGTACGAGGCACTTCAGCGAAACAGAAGTGAAATCTTAATTAAGATTGATATGTTTTCGAGTGTGTGTGTGTGTGTGTGTGTGTGTGTGGGTCTTTGCGTGTGTGTTGGTATCCAGCCAAGTTAGCTCACAGCCTGACAGCATTCACCTTTGCCCCGTTTGCCCCCCACTTCCAATTGACTTGACTGACACTCGTCTGTCTACCTTGGCTTTTTCCGAGGTAGTAGCTTTTCCCACTCCCGCTTTTCCCCTCACCTAGTCGTATGCTTGATTTTCGTTTTCATTTTCGTCTCTCGGAAAAGCTGATTTGTTGCCGTGGCTGTTGTTGCTGTAGTTGTTTGTGTGGGTCACCGGTCATTGGCTAACCTTCCACTCGAATTGCATCACGAATTATTTATGACATTCGATTTTGACCATGTTTTTTTCCGGTAGTTCTTTTTGTATTAGCGTAATTAGTCCACGGAATCAATGTGATTCCAAATCTAATACTTGATCTAAACACTAAACAATTTAAGCTTTTCCCACATTTCTTTGTGCTCTGTACTTTGACATACTTTTGATGTCGAATTCACTGTCGAATTTTCTGATCTTATCAAAGCAAAAACTGATTTCCAGGCTAAACGATGGTTGTGCGTGTGTAAAGTTGTGTTACTTTACTTTTGAAGTAGTGAGAGTTGAGGGAGGGAGAGGAAAGGGAGTGAGGTAGGAGCTTTCAATGAGTATTATTACAATTAAAAAAGAATTCCTAAGGAATACATCTTTATTTTACTTTCCAAGAATACATGGTATTTTTGAATCTGATATTCATTTTCGATTCGAATCTTTATAATCTTTATAATGTATCTCTTACTAAGTGTTGCCTTTATTTGAGCTTTAATATTATTTTTGTCAATTTCTTGCTTGTCAACAATGTTGTTGGCAATCAATAAAATTCACTGCTCGTTGCATCTGCATTCACGTAATCCCAATTACAATCACTGCGAGCTGTATTCGTTCGCTTCAGAATATTTCAATAAAAGCAATTAAATTTTCTATTAACGAAATCAACTGTGGCAACTGCGGTGTACCGAGGGGGCGTCTACGATGATGGCAACAACAAATAACCACAAAAAAACAAAAAAGGGAATATGAGTGCAGGCAGGAAAACAACATCATCATGAATGTGATTTCATACCATTCCAATACAAACCTCATCATCATCATCATCATCATCAAAATCAACAAGCAGCGGAAGCAACTTTGGGGAAAGGAAGGAAAGTGACGAGGAACGAGACGCGTATCATCTACAAAAACAATCAAAATCGGGCAGCGGCATTTGTTTGGAGTAAGGGAATCTGGCTTGCAAGTTCATCAAACTGTTCTGCAAAAAGTGGAAACCTAGTGGGATTGCCGTAATACAAATCCCAGCTACAAAACACCCGTTACTCAGTTAACGAGAGGCAAAATTTTAAAGTTATGTCTCTTTAAAAAATAAATTTAAAAGTGACATAACTTTTGAACAAGCAGTATGTGAAGTGATCAAAGTTAAAGTTATTTGATTTAAAGAGTTAGTTTCTTCAGACTGTAAACTCAATATATAAAGTTATAACCCATGCTCGTAAAATAACGGGTATGGAGAGCAGAGCTAGCTTCAACTATGCATGTATGAATGAAACTACAACACACACTCGTACACACTCATTCGCACACATTCATAGACAACTACATGTGCGCGTTATTGTTATTGCTTTTGTCCACAAACGCCCCGAAAAGCCCATGGAGCAGGATGCGTTCATTCCGAGTATTGCAGGAGCAGCAGTTGGAAAAACCGAAAAGAAAAGCCAAAAAAAAAGAACAGGAAATGATGCCTGTAATTTTGTTGTTGCTGTTGTTGTTGTTGTTGCTGTTGGCACAACGCCAAAAACTCTTCATCATCAAAAAACATGAGAGCGCTGTAAAATTAACATAGAACAAGAGTCGGGGAAAAACAAGTGGGCGTTCTATATTGCTAGCCTGTGGGCGTGGCATAGATGTGCGGCAAATAAATAAAAATTCCATCACTTTTGCTGGGCAGAAAATAGCAAACGAATTTATTGTTAGTTTCTTTACTCTAATAATTAGAAAAATATATAACTCTTCAGTTCAAATTTAATTTCGGTTTATTTTATCCAAATTTAACTGGAGTCGGAAACAATTTTAGATATAGAATGATTCATAGCGGAAAAAGTAAGTATCGCAATCACAGCTTTGCTCAACTAAAATGCTTTCGTAGTGCACAATTCCAAAATGATGAAGGCCATCATGAATTGTACATGATAAATTATATTTTGTTGTGCATTGAATAACTTCTATATGTATTTGTGAGCATAATAAAATTATGTTTTTTCTTGTTGTTTTGTTGGTTCTAATTTAGTTCAAATTTGTCTTCGAAGCAAAACGGATGCAAAATGATTTTAATATTTCAAGTATTTTTTGTTATTTTGAGTATAAATGAATTAATGGCAAACGATGTGGACAATGCGGTATGTAGAACAATTGAAAAGACACCGGTTAATATTTGTAAATTAACAAAATGTGAACTACAGATCTTCGATAGGTTCAAGGATATGGAAGCTAAATTTCTCAATGATTGTGAAGACAATTTTCTGCCCTTGTTTGATAAAATGATAGCTGCCAAACCAAAGGAAACATGCTCAGAACCACTGCAAAATATAATCAAATCCCAAGAGGTGATCGTAAAGAAATTATTAGCACAGCAGAAAAAATTTGAAGCTAATAGTGAAAAAGTCTTTGATTTACTTGACCATTTGGACAAATTAATACGAATTGATACAGAACTAACTGAACAAAAGATTGATAACTTTAATAAAACCTTAAATGGTTTTATGGGTCAGCTGAAGTTTAAGGACGAACAGATTGTTAAATTACAAACAGAAAAAGCGGATTTGGTGAAACAACTAGATAAACAAAAATCTTTATTAAATAATAGAAATTCTGATGAATTACTTCTCCAAGGCAGTTGTTTAAAGAAATCTGTTGGTTTGCACACAATACAATTTTCAACACCCATTTCCTTTGAAGTACTCTGTGCTAAGAACGGTTGGACTGTCATTCAAAGGCGAATTAGTCATAGATTAACCTTTGACAGAATGTGGAAAGATTATGTGTACGGGTTTGGTGATTGGAATAAAGACTTCTTCATTGGTCTTGAAAAACTACATCTGATGACCAAATCGCAGCAATATATATTGTATATATCCGTAACTGACTTTAACGGAAATACCAAAATTGCTCTATATAGTAACTTCCGTATAGATGGCGAGAAAAATAAATTTTCTTTGATTCAACTGGGTGATTTTAGTGGAACTCTAGGCAATTTTATGGTCGACTCTTTGAATGCTTCTTTCTTAACTTCTGAACATTGTCCGTCGGTACATTCTGGCTGGTGGCGACATTCCTGTAATCAGTTGTGTTTTCCATGTGATAATAATCCAAATGGAAACTTTGAATTATACGAAATGAACGAGAATGTAGAAGAATACGGGATTAAGTTTAGTGGAAGCGTTTGGAAATCAGTTACGATGATGATTAAACCGAAGGAGAAATAATTTATATAAATCTATTTAAATTCAGTTTTGACTAAACAATGATAATAATACAATACATACATATATAATATACAAATTTTAAAATATTATGAGTTCCTTATGTAATATAAGCCTTAAAAATTCTAAAACTGTTTATTAATATTATTTTGTGAAATTCTAAAACATTATTAAATTAAATTAAATACTTTAAACCTTTGTATACTTCATTGAGTCAGCTCGAACAAATTGAAATAAAGATTAAAAAAGCAATTATCGTTTTTTAAATGAGACTCTCGTCCATACCATTAGAAGCTCTCAAATTTCTATTTCCTCCCAAAAATGCTCGCTGATATAAAAATGTTTTATACAACCAAAAATAAGAGTACAATTTACTATCACTTTTAGACGAAGAGAGCAGTAAACTTGAAATAAATTATATATTTGATAAAGTATTTAATATTCTTCCATTTACTGAATTCGCTTCAGTCGTGGTTTAGTTATACAACCAAACGGTTAACAATTGTGATCTGGTTTTATAAACATGAAAACTTACTTGAAAATTATTTTTGGAATTTCTTTGTGTTCTACGCTGGTTTTATCTAATAGAACATTTTCGTTGGATTATGATGAAAATAAAGTGGTTTGTTATAAGACTTTCTCAATGTTAATCAAAAGTAATTTGCCATTTTATGTTTCAGTTTTTAAACAGTTTTTGTGAAATAAAAGCTCAATGTTCAAGTTATTGTTTCGAAATAGTAAAACCGCTTATCACCGAAGCGCATTTAAAAGATGAGTTACTTAAACAATTAGAAATTAACTTTGAAAAGCATGAAAATGATATCAAAGTGCAGGCTCAAGTGTGTAATAGAACAATTAAATCGAAAGATGACCAACTAAATGTTTTACAAAATCAGCTCAATAAAAAGAATATTAATCATACGATTAAAATTGACAAACTTAATGAAAAAATCAAAAACAAAGAGAAGGAAGTAAATAGTTTAGCTAAGAAAACACAAGAACATGGAAAGATAGCATTAAATTGTAATATAACACTCAGTGCTAAAGAAATTCAAGTTTTAGAACTTAAAAGTAAACTTAATAAACAGGAAGTATTAGTTAATGAGTTGAATAAATCAATTGGTTCAAAAGAACAGCTAATAACAGAACTCAATAATAAACTCCATGCAGGAGAAGCAAAAGTTCATGACTTAAATATAAAAATTGGTAAAAACGACAAAAAGATATCAAAACTTAAAGAAAAATCTCAAACACTTGAAAAACTTAAATCGAATAACACAATTCTTAGCAGGGATTTAAGTCTTTGTACTGCCGAATTAAGTAGGATTCCAAAATCAAGTTGTTTGAATAGAACGACAGATATTTTTGAAATTAAAGTACCCGGAATGGATGTATTTCTGGCACCTTGTGACTCGAAATTAGTTGGACCTGGATGGACTGTGATCCAAAGACGCATGAATGGCAGTGTAGATTTTAATAGGAATTGGACTGAGTATAGTGAGGGTTTTGGAAATTTGAACAGCGAGTTTTTTATTGGCCTCAAAAAACTGCATCTGATGACTAAATCACAGCCACATGAACTGTATATATATCTCAAAGATTTTAGCGATGAAATTCGATTTGCTCGTTACAAGAATTTTCGCATTGATAACGAAGATGAAGGGTTTCCTATTGACAAATTGGAGGAGTTCTCGGGAGATGCTGGCGACGAGTTGTCCCATCATAAGAATGTTAAATTTTCAACTAACGATCGTGATAACGATTTGAACCAAGCAAATTGCGGTGTTTTATTTAAATCGGGTTGGTGGTTTAACAACTGCTATAATTGGTAAGTAATTTGACAATTCTAAATATAAACTCTGATACTATTTACATAATATATAGTAATCTCAATGGACCATATGTTATCTCAACTGAGGATGCAGTTGGAATTAACTGGAATAGCTGGCACCACAAATCACTCAAGTTTACACAAATGATGATCAAGCCGCACTTTTAAAAAGCTATAGAAGCTAAAATACTCAAAAACTTCAATTAAATTTAATTTTTGTATTTAATGGGCTTTTTTTGGCTCTTGTGACAATTGCATTAAGCTGTTGCCAATTGGAGAACATTTTGTGGCGTACATTTCACTTAAACTCAATCAACTATAAAAATTAAAGTAAAAACAAAATGAAATAAAATAAAATAAAGTAAAGTAGAAAAAAGGTTCAACGGTTTACTTTCCGGACAATTAAATAAACACAATTTCCAAATTATATTTAAACTACAGGCTGACTGAACTGAATTGAGTTTATATTGGCGGATAGGAAGAGACGGGGAAGCGTTGAGGCTTAACTTCCGGTCAAACACACACACTTAGACACACACATACTCTGATACAGACACCCCCAATTCGAATTTGAACCCTCAACTTTGACCGGCACGTCCGGCAGCTTTGGGACAAAGTGTGAAAAAACGCCGACGAAATGTTGTTATCTAAATGTGCAAAGAACTTTTGAACTGAAAGGATAACACAAGAGCCGGAGCCGGAGCCGGAGCCGGAGTCTGAGTCTGTACACCCCAAAAGACAAAAGGCACACGCTGAATGCGCTTATTAGAATCCTTTTAAAACTGTAACAACTGCCGGCTCCCCAGCTTTTTAGCTCTCTAGTTTCAATCCCTTGCCCTGGGGCACAAAATCAATTAAGTCGAATACTTCCTTGAGGATAATTGCTTTCAGAAAGCGAACGGCGTCAGCTCAAAAACTTTCAACAATAAACTTCGGCTTCAATAACGAGTTAAGCGAACCGTTAAGGCCTAATGCCAATGAGAATTTTCCTTCGTTTTCACTTCTTCTCTTCGGATTTTTCTTTCTTTCTTTTTTTTTCTTGGTTTTAAGATATAAATTGGAATTATGTGCGTTTGAAATTATTTGGGCTGAATTGTTAAAGTTTAACAAGTTAGTTAATTAATTTGCTTGTTTTTGAGCGGCTTTCGAGTCGGCTAAGTGATTTGTTAATTTGCAATAATAATGTTACTGCAAAAGTTGCGCATACGCCGTGTGGAGGTCGCAATTAATGCTAATGAATGGCGTGGCCAGCATTTGATTTCAGTTTGCCAGCTATTAGCGGTAATTGTAGACTTTTAAAAGCGATTTAGCTGAGTGAAATTAGCATGCCTATTGGGCATAATTTTCCCAAAAGAAATGACGATAAATAAACACACAAACAGACAGAGAGACAGACAGACACATAGACGAACACACATGTGGGCGTGGCTGTTCATGGTCTTAAAGCAGACAAACTCTGATTGTTGGCCCCATTGGTAAACGAAAAACACCCACGTGTTTACAAGCGTTAAGCGGAGCCCCATTAAATGTTATGGCCAAGGCTGGAAAAACATGGCCAATGGCTGCCAATGGCCAACCAGGTGAATGTGGCGAATGTGGCGTGGCAGCAAAATGACCAAGGCATTACAACTCCGTCTTTCACTGGCCAAAGGGACAAGAGACCACGGACCACGAACCAGAGACGAGAGACCAGAGACCGGTAACCAGAAAGACAGGACAAACTTTTACATGCCCCATTTACGGCTTAAGGCTTACGCCTTACGCCTTACGCCTTATGGCATAAGGCTTTTCGACTGAAAGTCAAAACATTAAATAGGTGTGAAAGTTTACCAAAACCATAGATACCAAGCAGTTGAACTCTGCACTTGAAAGTTTAAGTTATAAATTGAAAAACTTACACGATGCCAATATGTTTTCCCATAAACTTTGTGATCGAATCAATGCAGGTAAATGACTTACCTGAAAATAAAATTGAATTTAATTTATTAGCATTTAATTTGATTATAAAATAGAAGGGGTTTGTAGACTCTCTAATAGAGTATGATACAGTCTAGAGGAGGCGAGGCAGACATTAAAATACATTTATTTTAAAAAGTGTTAAACTTTACTTAAAATAAATTGATAATACAGACTAAATTTACAATATAATTATCTTTATTTCCCTGTTTTTACTTAAAGTATAGCTTTATGTGGTTTTCCCATTTAACTCAAGTTTACACCTGAGTGCTCGGTCAATCGTAGACTGAGGTGGATGCTCAGAGACTTGTCTTCGATGTAGCTTGGAAATGGGTCTAATGAAAGTAATATATGTGAAACAATGGTCAGGTGGATAATACAAATAATGGCTGACCACGAAATGGCCACAATTAAAAAGCCCCAGAGTACAATGGGCACTCACAGCTCGAGCTTTGAGCAGAGCCATAAGCCGTAAGCAGTAAGCCTTGAGTACTGAGCCTGGTTGGCCTTTAGACCCATTGAGTCATTAATTTTAGTATTGCAATGTCAGTTGGTGTTGCTGGGTGTAAGTTGTGTTGTGTTGTGTAGTGTTGTGTGAGGCATCCACATCGATTAGTGTCCGGTGTCCGGTGGTCGCATTGTGTGCCACTGACAGGCTGACAGTCATGTCCACATCTATTATTTTCAACTTAACAATTGGCCAGGACACGGCACGCCCACAACTTAAACAGCAAAACAGCAAAAAGGGGCGACACATTGGACTGGACTGAACGCTCAAAAAGTGCACAAATGCCATGCTACGAGTACAAGTTACTTCCTTCCGTTTGTGAAAGCAACTGCCAGTCCTCCACCCCTTCTCCTTCCCTCCCCCTTCCACTCGTTTAACCCCTGGTTGCCCTGGGTGTCCCTATTGTTTAGCACTGGACATTTTCCTACACTTGCCCTCGGTAATATCTTTAATGTCTCGCGGTGGCGAACCGTGTGTCCAGCGGAAATGACAACGACAGTGGCAATTACATTGTTCCATGACACAAATAGTGTTTGGCAACAACAATAACAATAACAACAACAACAACAAGCTTAATAAAAAAATAAAATTTGCTGGCATTGTCCAACAGTTTGTTTGCCACACAACTCTGTGCCCAGTCTGCAGGTAAAAAGGGGACAAAAATAGGGCAAGATAGAAAAAGAAAAATAAAGGAAAATAAAATGAAAATAACAACAACAAAGAGGTACAAATTTTAATTGATGTCAAGTCGTAAAAAATGCGGCAACATTGCCACGTTTATTTAATTGTTATCAAATGTCCTTTGTTGACCAAGTCAAGCGCAAGTTTAAATGCTCTTAGCAGAGTGGAGTATATTAGTGAGGCCATTCAGCATTTGATAGCACAGAAAAATTACTAATAATATATATGGGAGTATTGAAATAATTATTTAAAATTTATCTATTATAATAGATAAAAATCAGAATTAAAATTAATTATTATAAATATTTACTGTATATCAAAATTTGCTTAGAATTCAGGGTAAGTATCTCTGAAGTCGGCTTTATCTTGTAACTCACTAACGTTTGTCGACTGTCTTTTGTTTTGACCCCTTTGAGCACAAGCACACACACATAGAAACACACACACACACTTCAGTGAGTGGCAAACTAATTGCTGCAAATTAGCGCCTTTATGCTGAGGCAACTGCCTCTTGGCCATGGCTAACTGAGCATTACCTGACCATTCACTTCGACACTTGGTCAGAGTCTGACTCGTAGCCAAAGTCGGTGACACGATTGCGTGTTTTGGCCAATTATGTAGTGTTATGCACACACAAACACACAGGTACACACATACACAGACACAAACATATTGGCTAAATGAGACATTTATTGTCAGTAAGAACATTTGCATTTTATTGCCCACTTTGCTAGCGTTTTTCGGTCAAATAAATGACAAAAACTTATATAATTTTAATTACATTTTTAATAAAATAAGTTCCTTTTTGTAATTTATTATTTGTTGAAAATTTCTTTGAGTTTTTAAACCAAGTTTGGTAATTAAATCAAAGTCGTTAAGTTTAACTGTTGCACAGACTTCAAAGCCAGCTGTGTTTTGGCTCGAGGTCAGCTATAAATCACACAACTTTTTTGCAATAAACAGCAGAATTTTGTAACAAATTTGTTGTTACCTCAAATGAGAAGTGTGTCAACGTTTTTGTTGTTATTTATGCGACAGGATTTGCCCTGTGGCAGGAACAATTTATGCCACTTAAAGTTAACACCTCGCTGATTGCTTGACGAAGCGCAGTAAATCGTTTATTTGAATTATATTAATTCTCTCGCTCTTTTTATTTTTTACACGCTTGAAAAATAAAATATTAAATGGATTTCATGCGCTTGTTTGCATATTTGGCGATTTGTTTTTCAGCTGGACAGAAGTAAACGACAAATTGTGTTGCTGGGTTGTCAGGACAACAACTACGCAGAAGGAAATAAAACAACTCACAGAGGAGCGAGAAAAAATAAAACAAAAAATATAAGGAAAAACTGAACGCGTAATAATAAATGAGAAGTGGAAAAGTTTTGCAGCCAACGTGCTTATTGTCAAGCTCGGCCAGACCATAAAAAACAAACTTCAATAGCAATAAGGCGACAAAAAATGGGCGAAAAACAACAACAAGAAGAAAAACATAATGTCGGACCAAAATAACAACTGGCAAAAAGTTCAAGGCACTGACTTTATAGCTGCAATAATGCCTCTAACTGGCAGGGGGCAAAAAAAAAAAGCTAGACCAGCGGGAAAGGAGTTGTTTGAGGAAAAGGTGAGCCACACGCCATCCGCCAAAAAGAAAAAAAACAAAGCGAAGCCGTCGAGTTGCAGCGTGACAGACTCAGGACAATAGTGGAAATGAGGGGAGTGGTGAGAGTCTGGGATGTAGATGAAGGCGGAGACGGAGACGGTGGGGGAGACGGGGAAATGTGTTGAGGCACTTTGGTGAGCTAACGAAATGTAACAAAGTGCCCAGCGCAGTCGTCTGCTCTCCGGGTCTATTGTCCGAGTCCATGTCCATGCTCCGTGTCCGTGTCGCTAACGGGCCTGGTTTGTTATGTGGCCTTTGCCGGAAATTTGTATTTAGGCGCCAGCTCTGTTGTTTTTTCTGTTTGCCTTCCTTTTTTGTCACTCACCCACTGCAGGGTATGGCCAAGGGACAGTATACTCTGTGCCTGAGCGAGGTCTGGGTCAGTTCTGTCAGGAGCCAACCAAGCGTACAACATATTGTGCATTTAACAAAACTTAGCGAATGGGGTGTGGCATCGAAAAAAAAAGATTCTTCTTGATTCTTCTGCCACGCCTCCTTCTGCCTGCCTTCTACATACTTTTCACAAACCCAATATACTCTTGCAGAGAGTATAAAATATCAAAAGGGAATAAAATGTTACCAATTCGATGCAGAAATGTGCAATAAAAGTATTGCCTACTTTTAGGATTGCCCAAAAATTATGTATATTATTACAGTATTAAACTTCTTTGGGAAAATTAGCTTACATATTTTATATATCTTTCTTAAGCTTGTTAAAATACAGCTAGAACCTCAACATTTGGATTAATTAAGTTGTTTGATTTATAGCGATGTTTCTTGTGTTTAATTTACTTTAAGAGCCTTAAGTAAATACCCTTCATAGATGAATATTATCAACTATACGATCTGTGGCCATACACAATAGTGCATGGGGAGTACTGTTAATGATACAGTGTCGCTCAGGACAGTGACAAAAGCACACAAATTAACAAATGGTCAAATGGTGAGATATTTATGAGCACGCTAACTCTGACATGCTGACGTTCAAGGGATCTCAAAGGACACACACACAGTGGAGCAAAAACACACTGACAAAGTGACAGAATGACAGGCGGTGGACGGTATTAATAGAGTCAATAGAAAGACAATAGTTGAAAATTAACAAATGAATTGAAATTACTTAAACAAACTCATTAGCGTGTGAAAGTCAAAGGCGTTCATCAAACTGCCCGCACATTGTTGACACCAATTGTTTGCCCGAAGTTCACCTCGTTGAGCAGATTACTTCCCACTGGGACCCCTCGGTCATTAGAATAAAGCCCCAAGGGCGACTTTATGGGACAGCCTAAAAGTACACTTCAAAAATTTTAAAGGTGATAGTTCTGCCTTCGAAGCGTAAAATAATTAAATTTATAATATTTCAAAATCAAGTTAACATAAAAAATAAGTTTCTTTGGTCTTCGATCTTCATTTAATATTAAATATATATTCAAAAATATATTTAATTAATATTTTCTTTTTTTTTCAGTGTACCAGGTTTGCTGGAGTTGTTGCGTTTTGAAATTATTACCCCGTCTTAACATTCAGGCAACGCCTGAACGATTGTTTATTATTTCCATTTTATTTTTTGTCTTTTGTGCTGTCGTGTTCGAGCTCCGCCCTTTTACCCATTGAATAGCGTCCAGGTAACATTTTGCCCCATTGCATGTAATTAAATTTGCCAACCTTTTATGATTGAAGCATAGTAATTTTGTGGCACATTCCTAAAGACTGCCTGGCTTTAAATTGACATAAATGTGACGGGTCGACGGCCCACCTGACATCAATGAAGATTGACCTGTAACTAGGGATGGCACAGTGGGTGGACAGATGAGTTCAGCAGGCAGACAGGCGAATAGACCGACAAACCGACAGACGGGCAGGTGAATAATTGATTTAGCTGACAGCCCGCATATCTATAATTTTCATTAATTTTAATTGGCATAGTTATCAAAGTTGTGAAAGTATTGTGTCGCCTGCTAAGTTAAAGTTATTTCGGTTTGTGGATGGCATAATCTGCCATATAAAATAATATAAATTTAAATTTAAAGACGGTTTATAGCAAATATTACACAAAAATGGTGATGTATAATCCATTTTTATTATCTACTTGTGGTAATTTATAGTTTTATGAATAAGCTCATAGGAAATTAATAATTATCATTAAGCAGAATCAGCAAAATGAATAAAATAATTTAAAAATGGTTTGTCAGAAAAAAAGAATAAATTATAATAAAAATTGTTTATTAAACTGAATGTATTATAAAGCATATAAAATCTTTTTTTCGGTGATTTAGTTAAAGAAGTTTATCTAAATATATTTATTTATAAGTTTTTCATATTTTCTGTTCGAAAAAAATCCAGTTTTTTTTTTAATTTTATGAACTAAAACTATCAATAATATTTTTCAATAAAGTGTTGCTCCTGTCACTCAACAGAGGGTATTTTAAAGTCGGCTACTCAGTTTATTTTCATCGTTTCTCCAATTTCGATTGACGCTTACTGTGCGATTAATCAGTTAATTGAATAAAAATTAAACACAATCATAAAATCAAATGTGCTTTAAACTAAATGATAATCCTATTAATAATCCATCCACTTATGCATCCCATCCCAAGTCCCACCTTATAGATGACAATGAAAAGATTTCTTTGCTCTGCCTATCAAAAAATATATAAAAATATATTTATTTCATAAATTTCGATTAAATTCAATTAAATTCTGAAAGTTTGAAAACGCTTTTCGTAATGCTCTTTTGATTTGATTCGATGTCAAAGTATTTAGCTGCTACACTAAAAGGGGCAACATAATGATACCCACTATCCAAATGGGTCTTAAACGATGGCGCCCACAAAGAGTAATCCACTCGTTGGGCAACATTTTTCGCAGAAACCTTAGCGATGGATGCGGTTGTGAATGGAAATTGCCATCGCGGCGGGAGCAATTAAAGTCCCTCAAACGCGATGAATTTGATGTCCTGGTGATCGGTGGGGGTGCAGTAGGTTGTGGCTGTGCCCTGGAAGCGGCCTCGAGGGGTCTCAAAACGGCACTGATTGAGGGCGATGACTTTGGCAGTGGAGCCAGTTGCAAGTCCAGTAAACTTGTCGAAGGTGGCAGTTCGTATCTACAGGCGGCAATCCAAGGAGCTGATTTGCAACAGATCTTTATGCTGCAACAGGTGTTAACTGAACGTGCCACAATGTTGAGAATAGCACCGCATTTGAATCGAGTACAGCCAATGCTAATGCCAATTTACAGCCCACTGCGATTGCCCTTCTATTGGCTTGGCCTAAAGCTCTACGATGTTATGGCCGGTAAGGCCAATGTGCGTGCCTCGCATTTTCTATCGCAAGAGGAAACTCTTTGTGAGTTTCCATTGCTGCGTCGTCATGGTTTACTTGGTTCTTTGGTCTACTACGATGGTCAAATGGATGATGCACGCATGTGTCTGGCTTTGGCACTGACGGCGGCCAAAAATGATGCAACCATTGCCAACTACGTTAAATTGCGTAAACTTTTGCCAATCGATGAATGTGAAGTCTGTCGGGAAGCTATTGTCGAGGATATACTGAAAAAGAACACGTTCATTGTGAAAAGTCGTTGTCTGATCAATGCGACTGGAGCGGGCACCGATTTGGTTAGAAAATTGGATGATTGCACAGTCAATTCCATAGCTCTACCCAAACTGGGAACACACATTGCACTGCCCAGTCACTTTGGTTCATCGAACTGTGGTCTGTTGTTTCCCAGCAAGCAATTGGAAGATGAAACCATGTTTATGCTGCCCTTTGAGAATCGTGTTCTAGTCGGAAGTCTCTATGTAGAACCGGATGAACCCAAGTGCCCAGTTTCCACTGCACCCAAGTGTGAAGAAGTTGATTGTCTGCTGGATCAAACTAGAGAAGTATTGGATGAATGTGCTCTACTGCGTCCCGATCATGTGCTCAGCGCCTGGTCAGGTGTTATGCCCACCATTTTGTGTCCAGATGCCAATTCCGGAGAGGTTGAAGAGGGTAAGGAACAGGTGGTGCCACATTTTCTAGTCGAGGTCAGTGGAAATCAAATGATCACCTTGGCTGGAGGACGCTGGAGTTCGTATCGTGTAATGGCCTCCGATGCCATCGATGCCGCCATCGAGCATTGCTGCCTGGAACCGCAAATTGAAGTCAGTTCCACGCAGAACTTATTGCTCGATGGTGCGGAGGATTATTGCAGCATGTTACCCCTTGATCTGGTACAGAATTATGAACTGCCAATGGATATAGCCCAGCATTTGGCCGATTCATATGGCTGTAACGCCTATCAGGTGCTGCTGAAGACCACACACTGCGATAGGCAAAGGTTACACCCTCATTATCCCTATATAACAGCCGAGGTGGACTATGCCTGTCAAAGGGAATATGCATGTCAATTAACCGATGTTATAGCTCGTCGATTACGTGTGGCTTTTATAGATGCCTCCGCTGCTTTTCAGATGCTACCAAAGATCGTAGATATTATGGCTAAGAGCTTGAGTTGGGATGAAAAAATGAAAGGACAACAGTTACATGCTGCCAAGGACTTTCTGATGCAGGAAATGGGTTTGGGCTCAATTGTTAAATATACACCGTGTTTTACTGGCAACAAGAAACCCAAGAAATACGAGGAAAAGGAAAAAGAAAAGGCCTTAAATGTGCCCACCTGTAATATCTGTACATGCACAAGAGCGGTGCCCAAACCCATTCCAAAAATTGAGAATACATTCATACAACCGAAGGAATGTATCGCCCAAAACTCTTCAACGATTTCTGCCAAGGAAAGTGAAAAGAAAAGTAGCAGTTTTGAGATCTTAGGAGGATCAAAATCTTGTCAGCTCGATTGTCGAAAAGAAACCCGAAGAGACTTTGGTTCAGCACTCAATACAGCTACTAAAAGATGCTCTGATTTAGTAGAGAGACGGTGTGCTAACTCGTTGGCAAATCGTATATTGAAATTTCAGACCAGGAAACTGTCTCCTAATGTTGAGAATGAGACACCCAAACCCGAAAAAGTGGAAACAATAAAGGCAGTAAAGAAACCTTCATTAGATAATTACAATAAAGATGAAAACTTGGAACGACAGCAAAGCCCCAAAGTCTTTGCGATCAGAAATGAAGGAATTATAGCCAATCAAGGAGTTTATAAAGAAATACAGAGTCAAAATAAAGCCCTTGTCCCAGTTGGTGGGATTACTAGTCCAATTAAGCAACCAAAGGGCATTGCTACACACACAATAACTGGAACAGAGATTAACAGAAAGGGAATTCAAGACAATTCAACGAGAAATTTCAAAAGTGACGATTTTCTGACAGAGAAGGAATTGATTACTGAAGCATATGCAAGTCATAGTGCTGTAGGTACACCCACAACAAATATCAGCACTAGCGATAAAACGGGAAGCTCAACACTCACACAGAATACCAATTTGATAAATACTAATACAACTACGGCAAGAGCATTCACCAGAAACAACTCTCCAATTTCCCAGACCCAATCCAAATCGAATATCAGAGAAAAAATATTTAAGGAAAGAAACGATACATCGAAAGGAGCTAAAACCCCCAGAGAACAGTTACAAAGAAATCGACAAAACGTTGGAGAAAATCCACTTTTCAATGCCAGAAATATTCCTGACAGACACTACAAAGCTAACGGTTCGTATCAGAGTCCCAGGCAGAACATCAGACACAACAATTCTGTAGAATTAAGCTCTCCAAAAGCGTACTCAAAGCAGCGACAAAATCTTGACGATCAAATACTCAAAAGCGCAAATGTTTCCAGGGAATGTCCGCAACCAGAACCCAGAAAACCATCAGAAACAACGATTAAAAAATCCACTTCCGTTCAAAATCCAAACAGAAATATGTTCGGCAAAACTAGTATAGATATGTCCCAAGAGAATGGTTCCGAAGATTTGCCCAGCAAAAGAAAACTTTTCGTAAAAAAATTCAAGTATCCAACAGATGCTCAGAACGCTATAGACGATAGCTTCTTAGAGTCAAACAATAAGAGAACTAAATCGGCATTTAATGAAAGTAATCTGAATATTGATCCAACATCTTCCTCCACAGCAAAAACACCGGCAATGCGGCTGCAATCGTTGATGAATAAGGAGAAATATAATGCCAGAATGGGAGTGAAGCAGTCGAGCTCAAAAGGTCTCATAGGCAGTAGTTCCAACAGACTGAGAACATCCAGCAGAAGCTCATCGCGTCATCAGCAGGAAAATTGTCCTATTTCCCGCTTTGCATCCAAGAGTCGACTATTTGCTAAGAAAGACAAAGATCGCCAAAGTAACAGCCGTAGCAACTTAAATAGGCCTGAACCAAATCCGAAATTGAGATAGCCCCGAAAAGTATGCTCCGAAATTTGGTCTTCAATTCTATTTTTAACCAAAAACTTTAGTTAAAATCTGTTGATTAGAGGAAATGCTAATTGCTTGCTATTTTTGCACTCAAATACAAAGGAACACTTGTATCATTATCAAGTGTTCTTTTGTGTAGAGTGTTTCAATATGTAAAGCAATTAGACATATCTTTAAATAAAGTTTAATTAAAGATAACATAAAATATATATAAAAACTGGATTTAAATATAAATTTCGCTTCGGTATGCAAGCTGGTATGAAAAACCATTGAATCCAAACGTTTTAATTCTAGACATTTATAGCCAATCGAGTAATTTAGTGCATAGGTAACTCTTAATGCAGATATTTCCATCTTATTAAATTTATTTCTTAATTATTAGCTCAATTTATATTTAAATTTAACACACAATTTAAAGCTAGGGAAAATTCTATCAAAATATACAATTTTAAAGCAATATTTATTCACATTTTGCTATAAAAAACTCATTTGTGTAGCTAACGAGCAGCCATTAGTCAAAATGGGAGGCCCATTAAACTCATCAGACTTGGCCTAGACGCATTTCCTACTACAGATGCCGCCCAATCAGCCAATAAATAAAGCAATATATGAACGATAAGCATATACAGAAACATTTTCCATGGCATCAATAACAATAATTCAAAATGGAGGAACAACAAAAATCGCTTCCGCATAACGTTAGGCATCGTCAGTTTCAAATGTTTCCAGGAAAATTTGGCTAATTTATTAAAAACAAATGGCAGCAAGAAATTGACAAAGTAACGCCAATTGAACAGCGGCACAATAATCGAAATCGAGTAAATATTTTAACGACTTTCAGTAGAAAATATAAAAAATCAATAAAAACAAATATGAGACTCGTGTTATTTGTTGTTTGCTGATTGAGGCACAAATTGGCAATTAAATTGCTAGACAGCATCATATATAACCAGGGTCTTGGTTTAAGCATATGTAAAATACATATTTATATTAATTTATAAGTGTTTTATTTAATTTTTTAATACACTAATTTTAAAGTAGATGTAGTGAGGAGTTCATATTAACTACCATATATTTATACCTACATTTTTCTTTATAAAAAAATTATGTTTTTATATAGCCTACATATAGTTTAATTAGAATACAGTCAGATAAAGAATTCCAATCAAAACTTTACTTACAAATGTTTTATATAATTAAGTTAACTTAAGTTTTGTATTAAAATTATGGCAATTCTGATAGTGTTAAAATGTAAATTGAATTTAAATTGCAAGCTGTAGCAGCTTAAATATTGCATTCATTTTAAAATTTAAGCTTAACACGCATTCATTACCAAAATAATGCTCACACACCTGCAATACCTGTGCAGGAGACCTGGTCTAGGAGAGTGCAAAGGCCATAAACAAACCTATTAGGTTTGGCCTAATGTGAAACACTTTCACTCTCACTCTCACTCTCTCTCTCTCTCTCTTTCTCTCTCTCTCCCTCTCCATTGAAGTTCCTATGAAGCTCTGCTATCGTTTGGTATTTTTATGCTGATTAGCTTCGTTAACAATTTCCAGCACGCGAAACTATTTCAACAATTTCAACTTGAAACATAAATTGCCGCCACACCGTCTCGAGTTGGGTTTTTGGGTTGCAACAACAGAAAAGGTCTATGCCAGTGTTGTTAAACGCCCGAAGTCAGTGAAAATTTTTTAATAAGCTTCACCGCGCACACTTTGAGGAAGTGCTACAACGTACTCATAGTAGTAGCCATAGAAAAATGCACGCGAATTTGCAATATTAAGAAAATTCTTTTACGTAGGGAAACCACAGCCATTAAAAAATACACACACTTCGTCACACAGAGTGTGTGCAGTGCTTGTTATAATGCAGTCAAGGACATTTAGCAGAGACGAAAAAAAATATTTATATATAGCTTTAAAACGCGAAAAGTCTGCTCACCAATAACTAAAAAAAGAGAATGTTGAAAGAGTGGGTATAAAATAAATTGAGGAACACAAACATTTCCCCCAACAGGAAATATCGCACAAAAAAATGTGAAGAGATGGCAGCAAAAACATAAATAGAAACGTCAAACGGAAATAACGAGAAAATAGTATGCAATAAAATGTGTTTTTACTGTACAGTGTACAGTGTACACTCAAGTCTCTCCTTAAAAAAAAAACTAAAGTGCAAAAATAGGTGGGTGGCAGGAAGTCGAGCTCATATGTATTTTAAATTATGTTATATTTCGGTGAATAAATGTGAAAGTTGTGTATGTACTTAAGGAAACTGAGGGAAAATTATTAGAAAATGCGAGTGGTTTACTTTTTTTCCTTTTACAAAAGATAAGAGAAAATGTAAACATATAATTTATTATAGTTTAATGCTTTAAATTGTTGTTTTAAAGACTTTTCAAAGGAGTTTTGTATCAGCTTAAAATATTTTAATGAAACTTAAACTTATTACTGTAATAATAGCTACATATATATTCAATTACATACTGCTTTCAACCCAACTATAGTTCTATTCATTTGGATGCACACACTGTAATAATATCTTTCGCTTTACTATGCATAAAATCATAATATATCTTCAGATATACAAGCAAAAGTACGAGTATCTAACAGAACACGACTTGGTCATGTGCTGGAAAATGTGGAAAATGTGGTAAATGTGTGGCCAGAAGTGGCAGTAAAACAGCGAATGAGAGTCAAGAACTCGCACATTGGGGCAAAACGATAAGTGACAAACATGTAAGGCAAACAAATGTATATTTTATACATATGACATGACGACTGTCGAGCAGGGACCAAGGAGGGAACTAAGTGAGGCAACGGCAGAGGCAACTGAGATGCACAACTGTCAGATAAGTGCGGAGAGAATTTTTTACATAACATCTTTTTGCCCGCAGGTGACAAGTTAAACGTCTTGTAAGCATTTCTACACAATGAAAAAAAAACTGTAGAAAATAAGAAAAATAGAAGAAGAATAAAAAAACACAAAACTCTTGTGAGAGCATGATAAAAGCAAATTTGCTAAAAATAAATAAATAACTAAACCAAAAGACAGCAACAGCCAAACGGAGCATACTTTATCTGCATTTCACTTCGTTCTACGCTCTGGTGTATAAGACCAAAGGACTTCAAAAGGGTTGTTGTTGTTGTTAGCTTTGGCTTAAAGCATATTTGATTATGTCATAAAATATGCTGAAGGATCTAGGCCCTCTGTTTGCCAGGCAAAAGATAAATTTAAGAAATATGCAAATATACTTCACTCAACCTATCAACTCATTTAGAATTTTCCTCCTTTCTCCCCTTTAAAAATTGTTTTCGTAATTTTCAACTGTTTTCTGTTTACATATGAAAACATGTTGTGTTAGTAGACAAAAGCAATTTCAATTTTCATCGACTGCCAAGCCACAAATTTCTTTTCTGATTGCTTCTAATGGCAAATATAAATATTTTCCTATTTTCCTGTAGATTATTTTTCATATTTATTGATAACATTTTGGTAAAATTGAGCTCCATTGAAATGTAATTAAATTGCATGAATTTGTACGTCATTAGTTTATCATTTACGTATTTTTATAATTTAAAAATTCTATGTAATTTGTGGTCTTTGCATTGTTTACATTCTAAACAAAAACTTGCTCCGATTTACATAAATTATTCAATTTGGAGAATCACAAAAAGAGTTTAATTAACTGACAAATTAATTTTACTATGGAAATTCTGATAATATAATGTGTATTTTTAAACTGTTGTCCAAATGAATATATAATTAAGACAGCAAACAAAAAGTCACAATTAACTTAAATATTTGATTAATTATTTTGTAGCAGCAATTAAAATTTAACTTTGTCTCATTTCACTAACAAATAAAGTGTTAAATAATATAATGATTCATTGAACGCCTTAGGTCTGTCAAAGAACTTCAAAATCCGCTTAAGTGGAATTAAAAAAAATGAGTAGGGAAGAACAGTCGATGTCAATCGACCTTTGAATACCCTGTTTGGATTAAGTAAACAAATATTTTTTAAATATAGAAAAGTATTTTATAAATACAGAAAAGTATTTTGTAAGTATGAATTAGTAATTTTTAAACTTGAAAATATTTTTTTACATAGAAATGTATTTTATTTAAATAAGGAAGTAATTTTTCAACTCATAAATAATTTTAATAAATACAAGAAAGCATTTGATATATAAAAAAAAATATTTTTTTATTACTTGAAGTTAATCTTTTTAAACTAGTTATATGTTTTTATTGCATGATTTAGAATTTCTTGAGATCTGTTACCTTTTCTTTACCCTTAATGCACTTTTGGCAAACTTATTGTACCCCAAACAGGGTATAAAAGCGCTTATATACTTATGTCATAATTAAAAGTAAGCTCCACAGACCACAGTATTCAGTGTTCACTGTTCAATGCTCAATGCTCAGTGTTCAATGTTCAGTGTTCAATCAATTAATCATTAAGAAGCCCATTAAAAAGAGCTCATTAAATTATCAAAAGTACTTACCCTTTGAAGGTATCTCGGCCAGAGTGGGCGATGCAGTCATCATTAGCAGCACAACGGATATGGCATTGATAATGAGTGCGATGGCAGCTAAACGCCCATTGGCATGACACCGTTGTCGTGGGCGTGGCCCTGGCCGTTGACGTACTCGTGCTCGCATATTCGAAAGGTCCAAGTTACGATAAATCTCTGAAATGTTCAAAAATTGTACACGAAAATGGGCATAAAGACACTTGGGGAGAATGGTAAACAAAATTTGAGTCCTGCTGGGTTGGTGTGTAAGAGGCAGCGCTAACGGTATCACCTTTAATCACTTAAATGGCGCGTAATCAAGAGCAACAATTCCAACAACAACAGCAACAAGAAGAGCAACAACAACAATAACAACAACAAGAGCAGTGCAATCAACACCAAACACCGCCGACAGCATTGAAATTGAGCGTCATGATGGCAAGGATGATGACGTGCGGGTTTGCCAGCACTTAACGGTAAAATGGAGGCGGCAAATGGCGACGTCAATGGCGTTGCCGGATACGGATGCGTAGCGTTTCCCAAGCTAAACTCTAAATATAGTGCTATTGTTGTTGTTGTTTCTTCAGTTGTTTTTGTTGCTACAAAGTTGTGTTGTAGCTTTTCGACTCTGTTTGTTTGTTAGTGCGATTACAAGTAGAGAGAGGGAGAGAAGAGATTGGAGGTGACTGGAGGTGATTGTATGTGTTTGGCTCTATTGCTTGGCTTGTTAGCCTGTAGTCGAGTTAGCCAAGAACATTTTGAGGCGTTGTTTTGACGCATTTCAACCTTGTTTTTCTTGCTGTTGATGTTGTTGTTGCTGCCGTCTAGATTAAGTTGAGACAATTAAATGAAATACACTTAGACAGCGTTTAGACAGTAATTTGATTTTGTGCCTTGACTTTGATTGCGAACTGAACTCTCAACTTTTTGGCAAAACGATTTAAACTTTACTGAATTATGCCTGAATTTATTGAGTTTTCAACATTGATGAAAGGTCTTTTGTTGCGTCTGAGGATAAGACTTTAAAGTGATTTTTAGAGGAGTATTTAAGCTGGAATATTTGAAATAAATACTAAGTTTATTTAAACAAACTATTACAAAATATTTTTAAATAAACTTTTGTTACAATATTTCTAGTTTAAGGTATGCTTAGACCAATTTTTAAGTGTTAGATCGAAATTTCTAGTATTGTTATTAAATGAAACTAAAATTATAACTTTTATATAAACATTTGTTATAAAAACTTAATCAATTTAAAGTTTCTTAACATGTTTGCCATTTTCCTTTGACAAAATCGGATCAGAATTAAGTTTCAGAGCTGTTTAAAAGCTTAAAGAAAGAATTTCTGAAAAATTGCTTGCAGCTAAATTTCTTTTCACAGCAATTTGTGATGTCAAACTGTCGACGCTGTGTGTTTGCGAGCAAATCAAGTTTGACAAATGAAATGATTACACAAAGTAAACACAAAACCACCTGTCAGAGAGAATGGAAGAGGGGTAGAAAGTGGGACATGTTGCCGTCTGCACAAAAAGAACTTGCCCAAAAGCCAAATACAAAAAAAAAAAGAGCTAAACGAAAATGCAGTGCTGAAAAAAGGGGGAAATAAGTGGAAATGTGAAAATGTGGGGGTTTGAGGGTTTGGGGATGTGGATAAGCGAGGGCTAAATAAAAGTCAGCCGGCGGGCGGGAAGAAGCAGCTAAAAAACATGGCAGCATTTTACAAGCGGAAAGCCAAAGGAATATTATAAGCAACAACAACAACAACAAGAGCAACAAATGCCGACAGCAAAATGCCAAAACCGAAACGAACCCCACCACACAACAGTAGAGCACCGAGCAGCACAGCAGAACATAGGACAGCACAGTACAGCACAGCACAGCACACCGCAACACACCGCACAGCACCGTACCGAAAATGCATGCCTGCAAAATGGCAATGGCAACACTTCCGCTTCCGGCGCTGCAGGCGTCATCGCACAGTTGGCAAAACGTTGAGCAAACTCAAAGGCGGCGCTGACAGACGAACCCGAAACATAACAAAGCTTGTTAGTGTTCGTCCCATAGTGCTGACAACAACAACAACAACAGGAACAACAACAACAGGACCAACAGCAGAAACAACAGCAGAAACAACAACATCTTTAGCTGCAATATTGATAAAGAAATTTTAGCGTTTTTCAAGCCAGTTGGAAATACTCTTATATGAAATTCTTATGGAAATTTAAATATTGTTTTAATTTTTATTTAATTAATACATTTAATTTAATTAATAAATAATTATGTAAGAAAATATAATATTTAAAATTTGCGAATTTTAAAAAGCATTTTAAACAAATTATTTTAAAAATCTAACTTTTTAAACAATTATAAATGGAGAAAAAATAGTAAAAAAATTACGTTTTCAATCAAAAACACTAAATAAATTAGGGATTATAAATATATGAAATATTTTTCCCTTCAACTATAAAAAACGTTTGTAACACGAAATGAAAAATAAACTTTTTACAAGTAAACGAAATACACTAAATATTTACTTTAATAAACTGATGAAAATTTTTTACCTTTTTGAACTGATATAAAAATAAAATGAAATAAAATTAACTACAAAACGCATAATAAATCTTAACATTTTTTTTAACAAAGTATATAATTTGAATAAAAAATTATAAAAGTGTTCTCAAAATAAATTTTAATCTGCATAAGCCCATAACACTTTCGACAGCATTGATAGGGTATTAAAACAAAAGCTTTTGGCCAAGAGTTCAGCATGAAAAATTGCTGCGAAAAGTACAAAAATTTTAAACGCTTTTAATATTAAAGCGTTGGGATAGAGAGAGACAGGGAGGGAGTGACAAAGAGGGAGAGAGAGACAAAGGGACAGAGAAGGAAGTTCGGAGCTTAATGTTGCCACCGGAGGTGGGACAACCAACAAAATGCAACACGGCATAAACTATAAAAACAACAACAACAACAACCAGCAGGCATGTGGTGCATGCAAAAAAGCCGCGACTGCATGAAAATACAACGACAAAAAGTGTTCGGGGAGGAAATGAAGAAAACAAAAAAAGTAAAGAAGAGGAGAGGAGAGGAGTGGAGTGGAAAGGAGAGAAAATTCAGAAGAGGGAAAGGAAAAGGCAGCTAGCTCGATGCCTCAGGTCCAGTGTTTGGAGTTCCTTTTGTTGGCTGCATTCTCCCGATGCCAGAACTGGGAGCTGAACTGGATTCATTGGTAGATTCCATGGCCGTTTGGCTTTTGGCCCTATTCGTGACGAAAATGTTTCGCTTAACTGGATTTTCAAATATTTATTGCAACAAATTATTTTGCTGGCAACATTTCTGCTTAACTTCGAGAATTCCCCAACTGCCACAGTGGTGAGTGGTTTTTATAGCCATTTAGCTTTATATCAAAACGAGCTTAGCTGTTAAATTTACTGACTGTTTGCAACAATTGGCAACAATTTGGCTTATTGCATAAAGAAATTTACATATTTGTTGCTGTGAAAATAACTTTAATTGAGGTTTTAAAATAATTGATTAAAGGGGAAGATAACACTATTTTTTTAATAAATAAAATATTTAAATATTTTTTATAATTTCAAGAATGCAAAAAATGGAGATAGTTATTTAATAAAATAAAAATTTAATAAAAATAATAATTATTTGTAAATTTAACTTTTATATTAATTTTGTATCCTAATAAAAAATTTTTCTACTGTTTGAAATATTTTTTTCTTAGTTTAATTGCCTTAACAACTTTTGCAATACAAGTATTTCCAACGAGAATTTCTTATCACATTCCCATATCAATTTCCTCTTCTCCACTCCATCGTTCGAATTCTATACAAAGTTTTATGTAAACAAACAAACAAACAAACAAACGTTGGTAACTGTTTCCTCACATGTGTGTGTGTGTGTGTCTATTCTCAGCAGACAGAAACAGTAACAGAAACAGAAACAGAAACAGAAACAGGAATAAAAACAATTTTCTAATTACATCAAATTAAGCACAAACACACGCAGAGAGAGAGAGAGAGACGCGTTGCAAGTTGCTAGTTGAAGTTGAGTAACGGGTTCCGGTTGCACACGACAAATACACGGGCAAAACTTTCACTTGATGCGTTCAAAACTTTTGAGAGGGCTGCCAGAAGCTGACAATTGATGGCAACACTGGCAACAGCGACAACGGCAACGACAACGACAACGTGAACGGCGACAACAATGCGACGAGCAGCATTTCGTGTCAAATCGTTTGATAACGTTGCTTAAGCGTAAGCGTTAACGTTAGCGACAACGGCAACAGCAACGACAACGACAACCTCAACTTTAACGTACACGTAAAGACGTAAACAATTCGCGTTAAATCGCTAAATCCGCGTAACTGTTACAACGAAATTTATTTGTTGACTAAACACTGCGAGCGCTCAATAAACGTATAACCGTCCGCACAGCTAGAAAACCGATGCACGACTGAACGCAAATGGCGCTGACTCGATTGGTGGAGGTCCAAAAACAAACGAACTGTTTACTTCGTTACATTTCGCTTCGTCCTCGTGTCGCTATCGTTTTTTCGAACTTCGAAACTGCGTTGGTAAGAGCGAATTTCGCCTGGAAACTCTTGCTTAACTGGAAGGCATCACAACAAAAGAGAGTGTGAGAGCGTGGGAAGCAGGCAAATAGATGAGAGTCGTACCCATTGTAACTGTTAAATATTTGACTCAGTTGTTTAGTTGCGTTGATAGGCGTTAAAGTCTGAAGCTGTGAATGTTGATTGGTTGCTTATCTTAGTTTAGTTGTTCGTAATGCGTTGAATACTTCACATGCCTATTACGAATATTAATAGAGAATGAGAACGAATAGAGATCGTAAGAATAAGAAGTAGAGTTTAGAACGGTAAATCAAATGCGAATGCGTTGAGTACTTTACATGCCTATAAAGAATATTTGTGAGAAGGAAAATAAATGGTAACAGTAAAGAGTAGAGTTTTATACCATTAATAAAGACGAAAGTATTACATTGTAAAACACTGAACGTCATAATGATATATAAAGAAATAATTGGAGCTTCAGCTATTGAAAATATCAGGCAGAAATATTACTGTAAACAGATTTCTTTGCTAGAACATATATAAAGAATTGAAACTCGTAAGGAACATAATACATACTTAGTGTAAGGTCAAAAATTGTTTAAGAAAATTTTTTTAGAAATTTATTTTGATTTATAGAAAATCTGTTCAATAAATTGTATTAGTACTGGATAATTTTAAGAATATTTTTGTTAGTTAGTAAGAAATAATTAAAAGCTATTAAATTTTCAGATAAATTATGTTGAACTTGCACTGATTATTCCTTTGGTTAAAATAAATATTAAATATTAACAAATTTGGTTTTGGAATGCTTTCAATTAACGTACTATTTACTTTGCGGAAGGTTAATAATGTGCCTCCACTTTTATTAATTAATTTAGTTAAAAACAAACTAAATAAATTAACCGAAATGTTAACAAACTATGCTTAACCCGTTTCAAACAGCCAAAATATGCGGGCTTAAAAAAATAACTAATTAAATTGGCTTATCTGCAAAGCACACAAAAATTGTTGTGTGTTATACCCGTTACCGACAACAACAACAGCAAGAGCAACAACTGGTGACAAGCTGAGTGTGGCAAAAGTGGCAACCGCAGCTAAATTATTCCACATACGCAGCGTGGACTGGCAGCATTTAGATAAACATAATACGAAGAACTTGAAAACCGCTCGAAATTTCTGTGGAAACGCCTTTTGTTTCAAGCCAAAAATCTATAGAAAATATTTAAAGCAACGGCTGCTTGACCAACATTTTATCAGAGAAAAGCGGCAACAGTTTTCCTCGGCCTGGCATCATTTTTCATCAGAAAAGTGAGGAACACACAGAAAAAAAATAAAAAAAATAATAAAGGACAAGTAAAAAGGACCAACGACAGGGAAACGAGGAAACGACGATGATGACGATAATGATGATGATGGCAACCAACAACGTTGACAAACGGCAACGTCACAACTTTGGGGTGTCGGGGTCTGACCCCATCCCCAGCCTCTTCCCCTCCCTTACTGCCTCTCCCACTCCCCTTTTGATGATAATATTTTGGGAGTTGTTTGTCGAATCCATTTCAAAGCGCATTAAAACGTATTTAGAGGCTTAGCACACAGTCGGCCAATTTATAAAGTTTTCAAAAAAAGCACAACTATATCGCTTTTTATGGCTAACAAAGGGAAATACAAAATTTTAAAGCAGGAAGGTTTTTATAAAGAAGTAAAATTTATTTTTATAAAAGAAAATTTATGATACTTTAAATTTAAATTAATTTGTTTAACATAATTAAACTATTTTCCTTGAATTTCTGGTCTTCAAAATAATGTTTCCCCTATGTAAAATTGACTAATATATATTTTTTAATTTTTTCATAAAATCTTAAAGATTTTTGAATATTCCGATGTTTTTACCCGTTTCTTAAGTTGAACAACATTTTGCCAATAAAACTTAATGCTTCAATGTTTTGGGAATAGAACAAATCCGCTTCGACAGCAGTGTGACCCCCTTTACTTAAATCTTTGCCGCCCCCTCTCCAGCCCTCCTTACCTACACCCCTTTGGCGTCTTGAGGACCATCTTTGGTATGGCATTTAGCTGTATTTGAACGGTGTCGCTGCAGCTATCGTGAATGAAATGATACCCAAAAGTGCGGGTATTAAATGAAAGTTGCACTTGCTGCTTTTCCTTTTCTTTTGCTTTCCCATTTTCCCACTTACCCATTTTCTTTTCTTTTTGTTTGCTTCAATTGGCGTAAATTGCAAGCGCATAAAAAAGTGATAAGTTGGGGGAGTTTTGGAAGGGGGAGGAGGGCTGAAGGTGGGATAGGGGTAGGGGTAGGGGATGGGGTAATGCAATCCTTTCTGTTGCTTTTGTTGTTGACTTTGCCTTGAGCATAACAGCACCCAAGTGGCAAGTGGCAATTGATTTCTAGGGATGTGCCACTGGCCGTGGCACGTGTGTGTGCGTGTGTGTGTGTGGGTGTGCTTAAAGCGCATTAGCAGCAGCAACAAAAAGTGAAACGCTGATTGCATTAAAAGCGCAAATAGCTGCTCAAATTCAAGAGCTCGACAAATATGCAAGAAACAACACACAAAAAACCAAAAGAAAATTTGGTAAAGCAGTGTATCTTGGCCAAGTAGCTTAACGAAATGTGAGCCAAATACACAAACACAAGAGTAAACTGCACTCATTTATATGACCCGAAAAAAAAAAGCACAGCTCTAAAGTCTGTCCAGGTACTTAGACTAGCTTCAATTGAGCATGTCTCTTCTGCTTCTTCTTCTTCATCACTTTCTTCTTCTGCTGCTCCCCATTCTGGCTTGGTTAACAGCCGTCTAGACCCAATATTTTGGCAATTTCTGTCAGGCCTTTGTTATATGTGCCTTTTGTCGTACCTCTCTCCCTCCCTGTCTCTCTTTTCTCTCCCTCTCTCCTACAGGATTGTTCTGCAGTCAAAGCCTAAACACGAGTATTAGCAAAAGGTTGGCCAAATGGCTCTGATAGCCTGCATATTAATGAGCCAGTTTCTGATTTTTCTGCCAACGAAGCTTTAAGGTTAACTTTAAGTAAAGTATTCTACTAAAAGACGAGTAAAAAATATTTTTTTTTATGCTTAAAACATATTTCTTAAGTTTTTTCCTTAAAAGTAAACAAATTTGTAACTACAAATTAAATTTTTAATTAAATAAGTTATCAATTTCCGTAGTTTTATTACATGTAAATCAATCAAATTCGAAGAAAAACAATCAAATAATATTAAATATATATTGAATCGTATATATCATTCGTAGACAACAAAAAACTTGCAAATCCTGAAACTCGAATAAAAATAAATCTGAGAACGGTTCTTCTGTGTCGGACACAAGTCCACACTTGAATAAATCAGATTAATGTGTACTTTATATTTGCCATTAAGCTTTTATTACATTCCCTTAGACACACACACACGCGAGTACACACGCACGCACACACATACTTGGGTAGTTAAGCACTGGCGAACAGGTACATAAATCGGCAAAAACCCGTTAAACTCAAATAAAATATGTCAATTGGTAACGTTCAAATAAACGGTTTAGTGAGCCCATCATTTATGACAATTCGAACAGGGAAGAAGGAATAAATTGTCATCAGGAATGTTGGGAAAATTCTAAAAGATATATAGATTTCTAGACTAAGTAATACTCTTGAAGTTGTAGCAAGAAAAGGAAAGTTTTAAGTAGAATTAAATGTTGTAAAAGTATAAACATTCAAACAGTTTAAGTTGGAGTTTTTTTTATGAGATTTTCTTGATAAAAAAAAATATTTAATTTTTTAAAATTAAAGTTTAAAGCGTTAACTTCACTTCCGACTTCCTTCGCTCCATAAACTAAATCAATTCATTCCCTACAAAACTTAAAATTCATTTAAAGTTTAGGCTTAAAGACCAAAGACCAGAACCAGTTCAAGTTCAGACTTGGCCAACGTTTTTGTGGCAGTGCCCAGTCGAGTTATGTTTTGGGCATTTCCTGCATTGTTTTTTTTTGGAACTCAATGCACGGACTTTCACCGTTATTTCTGCATAAATCGAGCAGGAAGAATCTGTGGGTTTTCAATTTTATCGCTAGCAATTTTCAGACGTTTTTCCGCCACTTTTCCTCGTACTTTCCACTGCTGTTCTTGGTAGTATTTTCCCTAGCTTTGGCTCTTTGGGTCTGCGGTTTGGCTGCTACGTGATTTATGCATTGGTGATTAGTAGTCTTCCATGGGCGGCAGTCATAATTGTGTCCGTTGTTCAAAATCAATGCCGAGCAGAGCAACAGGAAACGTCAAACACTTTAGAGGAACACTGCAAAAACAATATGCTCAAGTGTGGGTATGTGTGTGTGTGTGGGTGTGTGGGGTCTGATAGACAGACAGATAGTCAGACAGATATGCCGTACTATTAGCAGCGTGCGTTGCCATTGTTATCGTTGTCATTGTCAACGATAATAACAACAAGTGGAGCTGTAACAGCAACAACAGCAACATAGTGAACCGGAACTTGGCCAACAAGATGGCAAACAATGCATTGCCAACTACAAATAATATCGAATATTTCTATTCACAAACAATTTATGGTTACCACTCGCTAATGGGACATGGAATGATGCCACGCCTACACCTATACAACTAACTGTGTTGTATATAAAACTAGGCAGTGGGCTTAAAAGAGTTTTAACACTTTCTTTAAATAGTATTATTAAGTTTAACTTTAAGAATTGTTTATGGATTTGCTGACTTTGATATGACTTTGACTTTATCTTAATTAATAAATTTAACAAAGTTGAAATCAATAAGTTTATAACTACTTAAAAATCATTTAAAGTAAATATATTCAATTTATTTTAAATTTGAATTCAATTCATTTAAAATTTTGATTCAGAAATGCATAATTGAACCCACAGTGCACATAAAACAAGTGCAACACATGCATAAATTAGGCAGCGTAGGGAGCCAGCGTGAGAGAGGGGGAAAGGCAGGGAAAGAGAGAAGGGGAGGGTCAGGGAAAAAGAGAGGAGGAGAAAGCCAAGGAAAGAGAGAGGGGTAGACTGAGGAAAGTGGCAATTTGCGGGGTAAGTAGAGGGGCATATGCCAGGTTAACTGTCGGTGTTGTTGTTCAAGCATGCATGTTCCCCATTATAGATACAGTCAGACATTATCAGCGCCTAAACGCACACACACACACACACACACATACACACACTCCCACACACACAGGTATATGCATAAAACATGTCTCGGCACAGGGGCAGCAAATTGAATCAATAATATCCAATCATGGGTTAACAATGCGAATTGATTTCAAGGCAAGCATGCCACATGCTCGTAGCACTATGTATGTATCAAGCTCCAACTATATGCAAACATGACAGCCCAAAGATAACAACAGCAACAGCAGTAACAGTAACAACAACAACAACATGTGATGCAGCTGCAGCTACAACAATTGGCCGCAAGTCAGAGCTCTTTTGGCCATCTTGTTCTAAACAAGTTCAACTAACAAGTGTTCATGTAAATATTAATTAAGTTTTGGACTTTACACTGTACAACAAAGTTACCAACGGTGTAAACATCTGTGTTATCAGTCATATTAGTTGTTAGTTGCTTAGTTTAATTGCAAACATTTTTTGACCTTTTGTTTAATCAACTAAGTTAACTTGTATCTTAGTATCTGCCAGATACTACTCTCGGGCGCTATCATTTCATTCAATTAGTTGACAAAGAATTTCATGTAATTTGACACTAATTTGCAATATATTCACTTGTTGTGGTTGCTTTTGGGTTTTGCAAACTTATATGTTTGCTAACTTACGGCAGACACTGTATTCGAAGGCAAATACATAATCAAATAAATCATCAGTTTTAAATGGCTTAAGCTTCAGACAAATGAATATGTTACACTTTATCTAACTCAATTAACAGATTGTTTAGTTTATTAAACTGAATATTTGTACAACTATTGTATTTGTATTTTCAAATACCAGTAAAAAGTAAAAGACGAAAGTTTGTTCTTGTTTAAAAATGAGATTTGTTTATTTAAATTGTTTTCTTTGCAGTTTTATTCACTTTAATCCATTAAGAACTATTGGCTTGGGTAAAATATAATAAAATAAACTTTTAAATTTACTTTAAGCTTATAAATTTACTACAAAGTCTTTAAGAACTTGTATCTTATTGGATAGTAAACTAATTCGGATTTAAAATAATAATGAGATATTTGTAATTGTATCTAATTGTACAACAAACTAAGTTAAACTCAAAAAAGATAGATAGATAAATAAATAGATAAATAGATAGATAGATAGATAGCTGGATAGATAGATATATAGATAGATAGATAAATAGATAGATTGATAGATAGCTGGATAGATAGATAGATAGATAGATAGATAGATAGATAGATAGATCGTTAGATAGATAGATAGATAGCTGGATAGATAGATAGATAGATAAATATATAGATAAATAGATATTTTTAATAGCTGTTAATTACAAATTTTAATTGCTTTCGTTATTTTAAATGATATTTTAAGGCGAAATGACTTTTCTCCATTTTATATAGTAAAACTTTATTAATCTAAACGTTATTGAAACTATTCATTCACTTTTGAGTGCTTCAATTCAATTTGTGTATCAGTTTAGTGCAAAACTTTGAAAAGACTATAAAAATTATACCGATTACAAATGCAATTTGTAAAACTTTAAGTACCAAATGGTGTCGCCAACTGCCGCGAACTAAAACTGTAACTGAAACGGATACGGAAAGGGAAAGGACAAGGGGGAAAGGGGTGAGGGGAGTGGGGAAACGGAACGGAAACTTTTCGCATTTTCATTACAAGTTTCTCCCAATTCACATTCAGGCAAAGTAACCTCAATTCAAGCTCTCTTCAAACGACATAATTTTTAGAGGAATTTCAAGAGAACTGATTAAATATTCAAATTGCTAAAATAAGTCGGTTAATTAATGAGGAATTTAGTAGAGTTAATTGATAAATAGTACTAACATTTAGCTTAGTATTTAAGCATACACAGAATTACTTTTCTCTGACAAAAAATGATTAAATATTTGTAGAAATTAATAGTGTAGTTTTCTATGAATTTAAACAAGTTTAAAGAGAATAACTTAATTTCAAATAGGTTTTGCTTTAATAATCAAAATAATCAACACAATTAGTGGTATGAAAATAGCTATGAAATATGAATGAAATTTTAAATCAGTTTCGTAAAAATTCATCCCAGATCTAGTCAACTGCCGGCTGCAAAAGCAACTTTCACATTTCGATACGGAATTTATGAAAAAATAACGAACATTTTGGATTTCAACAGTAAAATACAAGTGACAAGGGTAAAAAAATGCAGTTAAAACTATAAGAAAAATAAATTATTTATAATTAATAATTTTTATTTTATTCCTAAACAGTCGTGTTTAGCTAGAAGATTATTGTTATAACCATCATGGGCTACGATCTATCGTTGATCATCGGTCATGTCGATGAGGAGCTACTCTGTCCCATTTGTGCCGATGTACTGGAGGAACCGATGCAATCGTCCACCTGTGAGCATGCCTATTGTCGTTATTGCATCGAGAAATGGATGCAAGAGAAACAGATTTGTCCCGTCGATCGTTCAGATTTAATGCCCATACATTTGGTGTCTGTCTCACGATTGATGCGTAATATGCTGGGACGTTTAAAGATCAAATGTAGTTTTGCGGAAAATGGATGTTCAGCGGTACTGAGTTTGGATGAATTTCGGAATCATGTCGCACACTGTAAGAACAATCCAAAGGTGGTGGTATTGTGTAATAAGGGCTGTGGCATGAAGGTACCCAAGGATGAGTTATCGAAGCATAATTGTGTCTTTGAATTGCGGGAACAGTTAAAGGATCAAATAAGTGAAATAACCGAATTGAGGGATCTGCAGGCACATCAGGAACGGCGTCTTAGCGAGCATCGGCGTGAGCTGGAACTAGTTCAATATTACATATCGGCACTGCGTTCAACCAATCCCGTTATACGTAATGTCGGTGACCAGCTGGACCGTTACTCGCTTATGCGCTGGGGTCGCAGTCTACCCCTCGCCTCAGTACGCACCTGGGGCAGTTTAATTTCCACACCGGACACACCAATGCACATGATGGTACGCGAGGGATTGCGTGCCAGTGGTTGTCCATTGCATCTAATCAATGGTTTGATGGACTGTTGCTACGAGGACAGTTGGCCAGAGGGTTTAACAACACTGGAAATGCGACGCTTGAATCTGCATCGATTGGCACAGTTTGTGACACGACTATTGCCCATTTTAATAACGGAAAAACCCTGTGTCGTTGTCCTTGGTGGCGATAATGCTCATATGCCAGAGAACTTACGTCCCACATTAGGCATCATTATGATCTTTGTCGATGGCGTTGATGAGACGCATTCGGAGCCGGCACCATTACCAGATAGCGATTATTTGTGAGTCTTTTATTTTAACTCGGGATCTGTGGCGTTTCTTACACCTCGTGCTAGATCGATCAAAATTATATTTGGATAAACAAATTTGCTGACAGTTGTTACAATTGAGTTTTGCTTTATTTTTCACATTGGGATCGGCAATCGGCAATCGGCATTCGGTACTCGGCACTATCAACAAATATTTGTTTCCTGTGGTAATTTGATAAACAAAATTCTTAAGTAGTAGAACCCATTCTGAGATCAACAGCTATCGTTTGGGATGTAACTGCATTGAAGAACTAATTGATTGGTCATTTAAATTTAATATAATGTAAAATGCATAAAATTATTATATATCCAATTTGGGTTGAACTTTGTACAATTTATAAATTTCATTAATTTTATTAAAGAAAATTTACTCCGTCAAACTTCAAGGAATGTGTATAAATTCTTTAAATAAATACTTAGTTAATATTTTAAAATTCGATAAGAAAAACAATGAATAAATTAATATTTTAAATATAAATTTAATTTTTTTTTAAATAAATTTCAACAAATAAATGTAAATAATGAAGAAATTTTAATAAATTAATTGAATGTATGGCTTAGTTGGTATTAAATTATTGGCTGCAGTTTAAGTAAAATAAATGTTTAATTAATAAAAATTAAAAAAACTTATAAGTAAATTTTTCAAATAACTTAAACTTTGTTTAAAACTTTTAAAATGTTGATTTAAAACTTAAAATAAGTGATTACCAACAAACTTTTTGTTTGCAACAAACATAAGAAAAGTTGCAGGTGTTTTTTACAGGGTATATTGTCTAGTCATTCTATCGTTGTTCACACAGATAAATGCTATAAGTCTGAGCATGTTTATGGCTTCAAGTGCAGTAAATCTGTAAACTTGTGGCCCAAAACTGAATTTGCCTTACACTCGGCTGTGTTGTCATCAGTCATGTTATTGTTGCAGGGCAAACAATAATTTACAAAATTTTATTTATAAAGTGAAATTTTAACAAATTAACTGCGAATGGAAAAGCCACAAAATAAACAAATAAACTATTCAGGAACCACCTTTGGCTCGTCCTTCGTCCTTCGTCCTGCAACCCTTGTCCTTGCTCTTCATTGAGTATCGTATGAATAGTAAATTTTGCACAAACACTCAAGAACATACAAGCAACATATTGTTGTGTCCAAATATTTACACTATATCAACTTTATATGCAAACAGCCACACACACACACTTAAACACACACACATAGAGACACAAACTTGACAACGACAATTTCTATATATATGTATATGTATTTATTGTCTGAATTTAGTTTTAAATTTCATTTGATTTTGGCATCCGTTTGGATATAAATTTTCATGTTTTCGCTCAGCTTGGCATTTTTCATTGTGTGTGTGCATACTTTTTGCGACAACTGTACACATCTATCGCACTATCTTTCGGACTTCTGTCAAACTGAACTGAACTGAGCTACAATGCAATTGCAATTCAAGTTTTCAATGTATTCAATGTGTAAGAAATCTCTCTTCAGTTGCTTATGTTATCTTCGAGAGCAGCTGCAACTGGACCACACAATAAGTTTATGGATTTTCCTTGAATGTTTGATTTGAATTACAATTCTAAACTTAAAAAATATGTAGCTACGAGTGTAGTATACTAGAATATGTTTGTGTATTTAAAATTAAATAGAAAATTACAAGTTAGAAACTAGATCAAAGAGAATATTATTACCTACTGTCTTAAATTCCCAACTCGTTACTGGCACTTTCGAGTTCAGCTAATAGATTATTTAAAACTTTCTTTCTAACCAACTTTAATCAATTTAAATTAATTTTGTGACCACATTGGCTGTGCTGTCAATTTCAGCAACTGATGCGTATTGAAATATTATCAACAATTTTCGTTTGACTTAGTTTCGATAAAACATACTGAACTAGACAATCGTGTATGCACACCCAATGAACCAGGCTAATTTAATAAGTCAAAAACGCTTACACACACACACACACACACATACACTCAAACACATGTACAGTTTGAAGGCTTAGAACAATATTTTTCCAATTGAACTAACGCCATATAATGAAAATCAACACTTCCGGTTTGCTAGACATCAACGTAAAGAGACGAAGGACACACACACACACACAAGCACACAGACGTGTATGTGCGTTTGCATGTTTGTGTGCGTATTAGTGTAACGAGCTACAAATGTTTACCGCAAAATGTATATTTGCATTTATATTTGTTGTACTCGTCGTGCTGTCATTTTATTACAAAAAGCGAACGTGACACATTTGCTTCAAGTTGTCAGCGATGTCGACGTGTTTCCTTCACTCACATCTCACGATTATCCTGTCAAGGAGCTTTTCTCTTTATATAAGAGTATTTGGTATACAGGGAAAAGAATAAACAGCAAATTAGTTGACTTAAAACTATTAATAAAGTTTATTGAATCTGTGTTATTTGAAAACTTAAGAAATTTGTGAGTTTTTAAACGTTAAACAAAGTTATTAAATATATTTAAACATAGGAAAAACTTTTACATATATTTGCTTACATAATTAAGTGGAAAGACAAATAAATTCTGAAATTTTATACAAAAATTTACCAATTAGAAGAGATAGAAATTTTATTTAATACTTTAAGACATTTAAAGAACTTCAGGACATAAAAAATTAAGTATACTTATGAATTTTTCTTTATTAAAACTATTTTATAAGAGACTTGAGTCTCTGCAATATAATCTAATTAAATTTCCTCCATAAAAAATTTATTTAAATGTATTTACACTCATTCATTTATACCACTAATTTCTGCTAAAAGTCTATCAATTTTTCTAAGTAATAATAAAACATTTTATCGTGTATAAATAAAGTATAATAATAGTTTAATATATTTTACAAAATATACTAATTCTTAGCTTAAAGTTGTTTATATATTTATATTAAAATAACATTTTCTATGATCCTTTATTCCCTTCAAAACATTTCACAGAGCATCTATTCAACTTTCATGCCGAAACCAAACTAAATTTGTCTCCTACTACAAAAATATACAGAAATGACCATGAATAACTGTCATTTTGTGTTGTTGTTTGTTTGTTCTAAGTCGTGCACATTACATGGAAACGTGTATGTGAATAAGGTTCAGGGGACATCATCACGGTTAAAATGGGACAACACAGAACGGAGAAACGAGGATCATGTCAGTATGCATCAGAAAACTGACCAAGCGGTCACGTTCACATTGTATGACCGAAACGTGTAATTTTTAGCTGGACAGAAGCTTGGACCAAGGGGCAGTTCACAGCGCAATAAGCACAAGTTTTATGCAATAAAATTAGCTCGAACAGAGGGGTGAGAAGAGAAGAGGAGTGATGAGGGGGGGAGGAAAGTACAGGACACGCAGCAGAATGCTTCTTCACTGGCTGATAAGATAATTTTATTTGGCTGTTATTGCATAAAGTCATGTGAGCAGCGGAAATGAGTTGAACTAAAGTAAAACGTTACGTGCCCAGCAAACATGGAGAACATGGAGAACAAGATGGCGCACAAGATGGAGGTTGAGACGGAAGCTAAGATGGCGGCGGTAAGATGCTGAGCTACAGAAATGTATTCTAATAAGATAATTGACTTGTTGGCAAGTGCTTTGCTAAATTGAGGCTAATCTGTAATAATTAATGCACTTAGATAATAAAAAACTTTATAATATAAAAATATAACTTTTATATCGAATAAAACACAAAATACGTAAATAATTGTTGTTTTTAAAACTTTAATTTGGCATTCAGTTAAATATGTGTCAGCTGCATAAACCGATTGCCGTCAAAAACATCAAACATATTTTATTTTGGCTGACCTTGTGAGTCGCCAAAGCAGCTTCCACCTGCCAGTTTAGCCAACTGGAGTTTCTACACCCAAAAAAAAAAGGCCAAAAAAACCATGAACAGTACACAAATTAGGCAGAAAGCCAACTCGACTTGGCGCTGGATCATTGCGCACTCAACCGGCATTAAATCGCTTGTATTTATAAGTATGCCTTGGCAATGGACTTTATGCACGGAAATCAGTTGGATTTTGACAGGGTAGAATAAATTTCTTATAAGGAATGCAAAAATTTACAGAGCTTTCTATGATAATATAAGAAAAAAAAAATATAAAATATATAATAATTCATTTAAAATATAAAAATATTTAATAAATACAATAAAAAATGTAAGCAAACTTGAAACTATTAATTTGTTTAAAGCAGACACTGTAATCTTTATAAATTTATAAGTAACACTAAATAATTTCTAGATAACAACTATTAACATTTTTATAAATTGTTTCCATACGATAATGATTAACTTTATTGGAGCTATACAGTGATCAAAGGCAATTATTTTATCTTTTCAGTAATTTATTACTAAAATAAATATTAACTTATTAACTAATAATTATAAAAATAAGTATTTTATTATAACATATAATACTTTATCTTACTGCATATTAAAGTGTATCTACAATTCGTTGTTATTCAGTAAAAACTTCCATTATTTTTTTTTTGTTGCGGGAAGCGACCGTTTTGCTGGAATTTCACAAGTGACCGCACACACAAAAATATTTTTGCCACACCCAAGGCGACCACAATGAGAAAAGCAACAACAAGAAAAACAACACCAACAACAAGAACAACAGTAACAACAATAATATGGAAAGGGAGTTTTGGGGTCGGTTTCAAGTGCCGCAAGAGCACTTAATACTAATTAGCTTTGCGCCTACGCTGTGACCTACGACCTGGCGCCCTGGCATTTCCTGCCGGATTCGGAGCCAATCTGTGCTGCGTTTAAGTGGCCACAACACGCAGTCGGGTGTAAGGGAAATGGTGGAGGATGTGATGTCGTTCGGCCGGGTTAACAGCTTCGGGGCGTCATTTTTATGAGCTAATTAAGTTGTTAGACTTGATGAAAAACTCATTTGGAGCGCTTCGCTGGCATCTGCTAAACAAAATGCTTAAATGCTGCTGCATATCTAATTTGCATTAATTAAGAGTACCAAAAAATACAAAAAATAAAAAAAAATAAAAAGTATCTTTTGATTTTGTTGTTTTTCTATATTTTGTTAAGTAAATTTTTAGTCTTGTTCGGTATACCATACTTTTTGGCCAATTAATAAACATTATTGTGATTCGCACTTGCAACTAATTGGCTGGCAATTTGCATTTACATTTATTGACAGCGAAACTTCTTGGCCAACTTCTGTTGCCCAGAATCATCAACAAAATTGGCGCAACACTTTTAACGCCATGTCGTAGGGTCCAATGTCGCTCGGTGGCCAACTGGAAAATATTCAACGAGTAGTTCTGTAATTTGTTCCAACTTCCAACTTGCAACTGGGAACTTGGGCCAAAAGACTTTGGCAATTGTGAAATGAAAAGCGTAACTTTTTAATAGCCAGAACTTGAGAAACTCTAAGATTTCTGGACTTCTTTTGGCCAGTTGTAAAAAACTTTTCGAATTATGACTGTCGAATTGGAAGTTTGCAAGTTTTGTCAACGATTTTATGGCCCTTTTCTCAAGGTCACATTTTTTTGGTTATACTTTAAAAAGAGTTCAAATGTTTTTAGAAGAATTTATTAAGTAATTTAAGTATATGTAAATTTTAATAATTGTTTTACTTTAAGATAAAAGTTGTTGAATAAATATTTCTAAGTTCCACTGGGAGCAATAAACAGCTAAATTCTTTTCGGTCTATGGTCATCAACATTTCTGTTGCCAACAAAAATAAAGTGTGGAATTGCCAATTTATTTGGCAGCAGGCAAATCGAATAATGATTAATTATTGGCAGCATGACATAATTAGTTCTGGGAGCAACGCATTGAAACCCATTGACAGCTTTCAAGTTGAACTTAATAAAGAAATTTCTGATACTTTAATAATGATTATGTAATGAATATGTTGCAAAGTTTTTTATACGACGGAAAACTTTCCATTTATTGGGGTGGGCAAAACGAACGGTAAGGGAGCTACCAAAAGTGTTACCTTATTGAGTTCTGGCAAGCGGACTTTTGTCGCTGCCGTGATAAATTATGTTAATAATGTTATTCCGGGCAACTTGCCACAAAAGTTGAGAGCTCCAAAAGTTTGCTCAAAGCATTGAAAGAAAGCTCATCCCAAGTGCTTGTCAAGAATCAGGACACGAATCCCAACTCCGTGTTGATTCCCCTTCTTTGGCATTCTCAACGCCCTCTCACCCTGTCACCTCATTTTCGACCATAATATTGTGTGCATCTCATATTGAGTGGTCTCCCTAAGTAGTTGGCCACACACTTTTTGCCACCAAAGCGTCGACTCTAACAAAATCAACAACAACGACAACAACAACAACAAGGACAACAACAACAACGCATTCTTTATTAATTCACTTAGCAAAGTGTAATCCTATCACGTCAATAAGATTATGGTTTTGAGAATCTTTAATATTTTTCTTGTTGCTTGCCTCCAAAGTTGCTTGTTGTTGCTGTTTATGGAAATGACAGAAGTATCTCGAGTTTGCCTCCCAACCTAACCAACTTTGGCTTTGGCTTTACCAGTTGGCGTCATGCATAACAATGACTTGACTGTGTGTATGTGTGTGTGTTTGTGTGTTTAAGCTGACTGCTTCTTAGCCCTGTTGTCGATGCCTGCCACTGAGTTTTCAAGTTTTAGCCATTTTAATATGAGTATGTGCCTGTGAGTGTAATTGTTTGCCATCTTCTTCTTCTTCGTCTTTCCATATCAAACTAGATTCACAGAGTTCTACTTGGGAGCTTTGTGGACTCGCATTTTGGCTTTTGTTGTTTGCTTTTATGATTATTAAAATGTTACATATGTTTCATGAGTATCATGGGCGCCTTAGCTTGGCCGACAATATTATCTAAACGATTAATAAATAAATATTTGGAAATCGTATTTGACTGAAATTGAAATATAATTTTATTTAAAAATGTTTCATTATGTTTGTCCTCAATAATAGTTATTTTTCTTTGGTAAAACTTAAATAAATATTTTTAGACTATTATGAAGTTTTGCCATATTATAAAACTTTAATATTCCTATTAATAGCTCATTCAAAACTTTAAGTTTCATTGAAACTATAAGAAGGCTGTTCACAAAATTAATTTATTTTATTAATAAAACAAAGAAACTTTAAAATTATTTTAAATACTTATCAAGCTACTGGAACTGCATTAATTAATGTTAACTTCCCTATCACTAAATTTAATAGATCTTGTTAGAATAGATAAATAAAGCATATCAGATTGTCAAGTTGCTGTAGAACCGTCTGCTGTTGGCCATGTTATTTGGCTTGAAGAATCGTTAAGATGGCAAATGTCTACACAAAAACCAAAAGCAATTACGCAGACTTGTTGGGCAGACCAACAAAAGACGAGCACTGAGCAAAACATGTCCATGTCCGGTGCAATAAACATTCATTACGTATGGTCGCATGCCACAAACAGAGTTGGACAACAACAGCAAAAACAATAACTAGGATACGAGGAAAAACGAAGGAAGTCGGTATGCCTTGGTTTTTATGGCACAGCTGCCACTTGCCAGCAGACAGCCAGGAAATCAGAGCAATGCACACACTTTTCCCACACACACATATTCACACACACACACACACAGGAATAAAATATCTTAAGAGTCTTGTAATATGAAGGGAGACGCAGTGGGAATGTAGCTGAAATCGCCAGTCGTCCGTTACGGTCTTCGGAATTGAACAATAAAATAAATGATATTTGCCCAAGTGGCTCCCGCACTGGCCGACTGAGCTGACTGGCCTGACTGACTGGGCTTTCGGTTTTAAATTCAATAAAATTTTATGAAAATGCTGCGATTAAGTTGTATACAATTCCTATATACGCGTCGCATGCCACATGTGTGCTCCAGAAAGGGTCAAGGCGTTTTTGGGCCATATTGACTTTTATGACAACGGTCCGAGTGGGCGTAAAAAATGAAAACTATATAATCAGGCGTTAAAAATGCAACAGCTGCTGCAACAATCGAAAAGAAACGCCAACACATATTTCAATTCCGCCACATTACGAAATGGAAACGTGACAGGGAAAATGCGTAGCATTTTCGCATTTTATTTAACCAGCGGGGAGGGGGGGAAAAGGCGAGAAAAGCTTCCATTTTATTCTTAACAATTGTCTTACACACTTACAAAAATATCTTCGCATTCGATTCAATAGCTTAAAATTTTTATTTATTTCGATATATAATTTATTTGAGATATTATTACATTTAATTAATTTTAGTTATAGAAGTTTCCCTTTCTGCCGATAAGTATGCTATAATTTTATATCTAATTATCTTACAAAATTTAATGGCGTATTTATGAGGTTTGTACAAGAAATTTTATAGCATACTTATCGGCTGAGGTGAATATAAAGATTTAAATTAAGATAAATCATTTTAATAACTAAAATTAATTAAATAAAATAATTCATCATGTATTTGTCCTCAGACATTGCTTGAAATTCTTGATATTTCTTTAAAAAAACATTTGTTAAACAAACGTCAATATTAATTGTTTTAACGTCCCAACTGCAATTCTCTCAATTTACGAAACGTGAAGTTTTAATTAAAAACACTTTCATAAATATCGTATTTATTTAAACGCTTCGCTTCGATTCGCTTAACGTTATTTTCTTTTTGTTATATTTTATTTGCACTTTTTTGTGCTCTTGTTTTAGCTACAGCAAATTGCGTGTGACAAATGTGTGGCAATAATTTTGGTCTGCCACGGCATGTGTGACATTTATTACAAAATTTTTAAGGTGCTGCCTTCGATTGTTTGTCGATGGCTGGCAAATAAATTAGCTCGCATTTAAAATGGAAAATTCGAATGGGAAAACATATGTGAATGCCTGCAGTCGAGGGCAATGTGCGACAAATAAATCATTCACTCGTGGCATTTAATTTAAGAGGGTTTCAATAAATGTTTATAAACAAAATGATCGATTGCAATCGCTATGAATTGGCGTACAAAGCATACCTGTAAATTGTGTGGGTGGGTTTTTAATAGGTTCTATGCTATTATTTAGTAAATCGAAGTAAAGTCTTATTTAAAGCCTTATAATTGTGGTACTACAAATGAAGGAAAAGCTTTGACATCGATTTGACTAAAGACTTTCTGCTTGCAAACTTATTTTCTCTGTATGTTTTGTCAGCACTTACAACGATTTAAGCACATTTAAGTCCTCGGCTCAAGCAGAAGCTGAAACTAAATGAAATTAACATAAGAAAGTTGCACATGTTTATTTAAGGCGCCCAACGAGGGCACAACTAATGCTTCGGTGGGTAGTGCGGGGAATTTTTCGTACTGTTCCAACACTTAAGTTCAGCTCTTAAGGCCTTCCCCCATATACTTAAGTTATTTGACTTTTTTTCTATACCCGTAAGGTGGAAGAAGAAGGGTATTAATTGCTGTTAAGGAAGTAGATTAGAAGCAGCTCATTATAAGGTAACAACTGGAGTTTTTAAAGGACTATATACAGCTCAGTTTTATACAAGTTTTGGAAATGAAAAGCATAGTAAATAATCCGTTAAAAATTGTTACATTTTCAGTATCTTTTGTTAGTAGTTATTCTGCAGTTAAAGTTTTAGTTATGGGACATTTTTCCAGCTCTATGAATCTAAAGTAAAAGCCTCTTAAAACTTATTTTACTTGTATAACGGGTATCACTTAGTCGAGAGGATTAACTTAAGCATGCTCGATTGTTTTTTTCTTGAATTTTTTCTTTTTTGTGCTGTCGCTTAGGCCCCGAGCAGCAAAAGGGCCAAAAGATGCTGTTGCAACATATACTCGACACAGTTACAGGGTTACATTCTGTTCGTTCCCCTTTTGTTGTTTTGGAATTTTCGGGGCATGGATTTGGATTTGTGTTTGTGTTTTTGTCTTGCACGCTGATTCCTGATTTTATAAGTAAAGCAGCTCGGGAATACGAAGAGCGTGTCAGTGTTGGCATTAGAGCTGACATGCCTGCAGGGACAATGCCAGTACACAATGCTGCCGAAACAGCCAGACCGTTGAGGTATCTAAAGGCCAATGATGCATGTGTATGAGTATGAGTGTATGTGAGTGTGTGTGTGTGTGTCTGCGTGTGTTTTGTTTGTGTGTGTATATTTTGTGCTTGTCTCGACTTGATTGAGTTTTATGCACAGTTTACTCTCTCGTGTGCCCGTGTCGCCTAATAGCCGACGGCTCTAAGCCACGTGGCATACATGCTTAATTTGAGTGTCGCTTCTTTGCTTAACCGAAACCTTTTGTCCATTGCCTTAAATTGCCAGCACTCGATTTAAAAAAAAAAAGGAATATAAAATAAAAATCCTCTGGAAAAATACTCGCATCATCATCATCATAAACTTGGCCAAGTGCTGAGCCATGGCATGAACTTTGACGTCATCGTTGCCCTCGATTGTCAGTTGGCTGAATGAATGAGTATGTTGAGTATTTTATCTGCTTTCCTTATTCTTGCCATTCACCTTTATTTGCGCTGCGATTTATTTATATAAAAAGCACAACAATTTTTTTCATACATTTTTCAACACATACACATATACACGTATCTATGTACATTTACTTATTTGACTTTTAGCTAAACTTGGAGTCTAGTCTTTTGTGCCAAATGCCAATTCAATGGGTTGCATTCATGGCCTGTCTGAGTTCATTCCAGTTTCTTTTTTCTCTCTCAACTTGTTTGCTTTTTATCATGAATGTCTGTGCGGTGGTTGAACGAATGCTCACTTCAAGTGTATGAATATGTGTGAGTCATTGCTGATATAGCATGAATATTGCAGAGCAGTTGACGTAATTTTTAGTAGGCGCAAACATAGAGTTTAATGTATATTTGCACAGCAGCTTATCAAAAAGTTCCGGAGTTGAATTTATAGCTAAAAGTGCACAAAAATTCATGTAACTTTTAAATTATCAACTTTATTTCACTGTAAAATTTATCAAGATGCACTGCTAATCGATAGTGATTTCTGGCTTAAATCCATTTCACTATTTTTTTTTTGTTGTTCAGCTTCAATTAGATGTCAGCAGCTGGACGAAAATGCAAAAACCTTTTTTCTATTTGTTCTTTTGCAGCTTTCCACGGCTTAGACTAAAGGAATCTCCATTATGCAGAGCAATCGAAGCGCAAAGCGCCACTCAAAGTCAATTTCCAGGCGTCTGTCAGTTGAGTTTAAGGATTTCGATTCCATATTGCCAGCTTGAGTCAAGTCGAGTTGAAAGCCAGACTAAATTATGCATTGTATTTCAACAGTCTCAAACAAACACCTTTCTTTCAGCCTCTTTCTTTCCCTCCTACCGTTTTATTTCCTCTCTCCCTCTCTCTTGCTCACTCTTTTTGTGTGCCTCCTAAAATTAGGCAACAAAAATTATGATTATGATGTGTTCATTGTTTTAATGCCTACCGTTGCTTAAAGGCAATTTGCCAAATACGCAATACAAACACAAATATCAAGTACCTACAAAAACACACATCCAAAGCATATGTAACATTTTTTGCCTGCTCAACTTTTCAAGTGCTTACAAATCGTCTTTTGTCTGAACAGTATATTAAGTTGGGTATACCAACTGTTAGCTGAATTTTGTAACACTGAGGCGGAAAAGGAGATTTTCATTTCAATTAAATAAAATGTAATTACATACATTTGTTATGTGTTTAGGGACTTTATATAAGAAAGCAAGAAAGTCGGCCGAGAAAATCTTCTTTTATATTTATTTCTTACTGATTTTCTGTAGGAGACAAATCTTCAAATATATAAAAACGTATATCTTACTGAAGACATGTTTTTGTGTTTTAATAAGCACTTTCTGTATTATGAAGAGTATCAGCGTAACTCCTTTATAAAAAGAAAAGTCTTTAATTTCTTGTTGGTTTTTGTCTTTTGGCACAAAGAATTTTGTTTACATTTCGTGCTGCTAATCACATGCAAATCCTTTTAAGTCGCAATGACTTTGTGACTCGGGCGCATAATAAGCTCATTTGTAATGGAAATAAGTAGACACACACACACATACACACACTGAAACACACACATATATAGACTTGTTTGTGTTTGTAATAGCTGCAGGTTATTTGGCATAACCTTTTTTGTAGCTGTCGCTGCCATTTATAGGAATAGGACTCATTGCTCTGCTCTGTTCTCCTTTGTGTGTGTGTGTGTGTGCAGTTAGCCTGCTTTTATTTATGAGTACTACGTATTTGGCCACGTATGTGTGCCTGTCGCCCTGGCACATTAAAATATGAATCTAATGTTCATTTTATGCGCGTAATTTACGCTGCGAGGCAAAAGTTGAAGTGCGTGAGTCTCATTTGTGCCTCAAATAACAGAGAACTCCTGCTTATACCCTGTTCTATTTCCACAGCAAAATTTGTGAATGAGCTTTAAACGTGAGCTAGTAAATATTGAATTCTATTTGAACTTTAAAATCAAGTAGGCTCCGTAGGTTTATATTGAAATAAAGCCAGTCCCTTGACTTCATTACACTCCAAAACAGAGTAACAAACTCATCACTAAACTCCTGAGCAGACAAATCAAAACAAACACATTAAATACTTACAATTTTCGAATAAATTTGAAAAATAGTCAATATCAAGCAAAATGGTATCGAGAGGAGACTTTAATTTGCTCAAATTCGATAGCTATGCGGATTATCTGCAATCCTTTGTGAAGACCGAAGAATATCGCTATTTGGGTAGCATAAGCGTGATTAGTGCCTTTATAAAACTTGGTTATCGCACAAATACTACCATACATGATCGGGATGAGTTCCACAGAATTAGAAAGCGTTTAATGGAATTGATCAATCCCAAGAGTATTAGAAGTATGCTCTATAGCCGTTACCTTGTGGGAGATGATCCAGTTCTAGAGGCCCTGGCAAATCGAGAGGAGCGCAACGTACAGAAGAAGTTATCGGTAAATATATATAATAAAATTAAAACATATATAACTTACTAAATACTTCCCCCGAAGACAATTATATTTCTGCAAATACGTCAGCGTAATGGTTTCGATATATCTGGCTATATAGACTTTGCCGACAGTCTGCACAAGTGTACGATTCACGCTCTTGGAGCGACCAATTGGAAGGCTGTCTTTGAGGGTCGCATTATATTGCGTCCAAATCGCAATCACTTGAGTTTCTATGATTGGCATACGGGAGCCATTTGGTTTAATAATACCGACAACTATGAGATTGTGAACTATGGATCCTCATTGATGTTCAAACATATTGGTGATCACAAGATTGTACCCGTAACTACAATGGATTCGCCGTATAAGGATAATGTAAAACGCACTTTTATCGACTCTCCAATTTATGGCTGTGTGGCATTATATGATCACATTGTTCGTAAAGCTCCCTAGCTAATTATTAATAAACATCTTGTACTGTTTGGTATATTTATAGGAACTTAAATTTGGTATTTCATTTAAGAAAGTTGTCACAAACTCCTCTCAGACTTCAGTTCGTATTTTGGTTAAGAAAATTTTAAAATCTAGTAGTATTTTTATAATCATTTTGGTATAATGTTTTCACATCCTATTCAGTCATAAACTCCATACTACACAAACAACACTTGAAACACTCACAATACCTAATAAAATCATAAAAAATAAAATACAATTTTACACATACAAAGTACAATGGCAGGAAGAGGTGATTTTAGCTTACTGCAGTACGCAAAATATTCCGATTATTTGCAATCGTTTACCAAAATCGATGAATATCGATATTTGCCCAGCATGAATGTGATCAAATCTTTTGTGAAACTTGGATATTGTAGTAATGCAGTTATCTACGAAGAGGAAGAGTTTTATGCAGAAAAGAAGTATCTGCAGGAACTGATCAATCCGAAGTCTATAGTTAATAAGCTCTACGGTCAGTATCTAGTGGGAAATGATCCAGCTTTAGTTGCTATGAAGGAACGAGAGGAGCGTAATGCTCTTAAAAAGTTATCGGTAAGACATATAGTTACCATATATTTGTCGTAAAAACCTCATTATGAATCTCTTCTGTTCTTAGACAATTATTTTTATGCAATTGAGAAAACGAAGTGGTTTCGATATTTCCGGTTATATTGACTTTGCCGATAGTTTACTCGGTTGTTCCGTTCACAAGCTCGGCGCTACGAATTGGAAGGCTGTGTTTGAGGGTCGTATACTTTTACGTCCCAATCGATCGGATTTGAGCTTTTACGATTGGGAATCTGGAAACATTTACTTTAATAATACTGAAAACTTTGAGGTTATGCATGTGGGCAGCTCTTTAATGTTCAAACATTTGGGGGATCACAAAGTTTTCTCCATAAATCCAGCTGATTTTCCCACTAACAGCATGAAGCGCACTGCCTTGAATTCACCACTGTACGGTTATATTGTCTTCTATGATCATATTGTTAGAAAACCGAGCTGAAACAGGTATACTCAAAATGATATCTTGTTAAAGAAGAAATTTCCAACGGATTTAGCACATAAAACAACGACTTTGTACCAAAAAAACAGTATTACGATTATATTTATTGAAACTGAATAAAAAATTTATCAATTTTCCAAGCAAACATTTATAAATCTATGTTTAGTAGGCTTTAATTCAAGCAAAATTATTACAGTTTCACTTAGACATTTCAACCTCTAACATACACACTGAAATGTAAGAAAAAAGCACAAAAAAAAAATAGAAAAATAATATAAACAAAAAAAAAGCAATATAAAGATAAGGAAAACTTAAAAAAAAAATGGCCGCGCCACGCCCAGATTTTGCTCTGCTTAATTACAACTCTTATGACGATTATCTCAAGTCTTTTCGTAGCATCCGAGATCAGCGTTATATACAAAATGAAAGTGTTATGAATGATCTGGTGAAACTGGGATATAGTAGAGCTGGCAGAGTCTACGAAGAGGCAGAATTCAAAAAATGCAAAGAATTGACAATGGAGTTAATAAATCCAAAGACTAAATTAAGTACAACTTGTGGCCATTTAGTCCAAGGCGATGATCCAGTTTTATTGGCATTGGCGGAGCGTGAGAAGCCCAATTTAATCAAAAAACTATCGGTAAATTACACAGAAAAATATTAGAAGAACCCATTTTATCATTTTCTATTTACAGACCATTATCTTTATAGTGATGCGACAACCCAACGGTTTTGATATATCCAGCTATAAGGATTATGCTCACAGTTTGCGGCAATTTGATATGAATTCCCGTGGAGCAACCAATTGGAAGGGAGTTTTCATGGGTACCCATAAGTTACGCCCCAAACCGAGTGATTTAAGCTACTACGATTCATATAAAAAATTAGTCACCCACAACGATAGTGACAACTATCAAACTTTGGCCTTTGGACAAACACTTTTCTTCCATCACAAGGGCGATCACAAAGTTATTGTACCAGAACTGAAACCACAGTTTCAGACTAATATAACCAAGCGATCCATGTATATATCTCCTAAGATGGGACTTGTAGTTCTATATGATCATGTTGTGCGAAAGCCTGCTTAAGCTAAGAGCCCTCCTCCCAATGTTTGTTCTTAAAGATTGGCTAATAAAGTTTGTTTATTGCAGAGTTCTGTGGTAGTTTTTATGCCTTTAGACTTGTTTAAGGTTAGATGTGGTACTAATTCCACCTCTCTATATCCATCCATCTATTTATCTATCTATTTATCCATCTATCCATCTATGTGTCTATCTATACTTAGTAAAATGTATTACTAAGACAATTAAATACACAATTGCAAATCCCTAGCTTAATGAATTTATTTAATTAATTAATTTACAAAGAACAACTAAAGTGCAACACTAACCCAAATAAATATTAGATACGAGCCATCAGAAGACGGGCATAGAAACCACGATTTTTCAGCAGAGCTTCAATATTTTCCCAGGTGTTTTCATAGAGAGTCATTGGAGGACCACTAATGTTATCACTGCTGAAATCGAACTTCTCGCAGAGATTCGGCTGAAAACGAACATCTGAATAGACACTGCTGATCATGCTGTAGGTAAGTCCAAGAGGAAATCGCCTTTGAGTACACTCGGGTGCCTCGAGGCACAATTTGTAGAGTAAGGAACAATCGTCGGTTTCAACATCATTTGGTTCATTTAAACCATTCAATGTTCGCCACATGAATTTCACGGACCAGCGTTGACTGAAGGCCTCAAAAATGGGACCAACCACAAAAACGTTAACTGGAAAGTTATCTGAATGTGGCAACAAGTGAAGCCAACGTGCTGTGATTTGTGGCAATTGCAGCAATTTCATAATATTCACCAATAATTGTTGCTTTTCATCACGTTTTTCTTGAATCTTACTGAGTTCGCACAACAATTCGGAGCCGATCTTGTGGCGATAGTCACAGTTTTCCCGATGTTCCTCATCCTCCGTACCCAATTTACCCTTCCAACGGCAGCCAATGCGTCTATATTTACAGTTAACCAATCTTTTGGGACAATCATTGATGGCATGATGACGTATCTGACCGCGTGGAAAGCGATTTTCACACTTTACACAATTAACTATAATGTCCGCGAGTCTCTGTTCACCAACTATATTACGGTACGGCTGATGTCGATAAATCCGTACTCCACACTGTGGACACGTGCCCAACTGATTGCCCAACATTTTGTCCAACACTCGCATCTGATAGCAACCAGCACAGATGAGATGACCCTGTCGACACTGAAAGAGATCCACATATGGCAAAGTGCCACAGATAATACAACGATAGATCTCAATACCACCAGGAACTGTATCTCCACTAAAGCTTGAATCACCTTTAGTTGGCACATTACTTAGCTCATCATCAGTATCGACGTCCATGGTGGGAAAATGTTCATCTCTGTTCACATGTTCAATAGGATCAGACTCCTCTAGTTCATGCCAACCCCACATGTTTATCTTTTCTAATATGGTATGTGAATATTATTTTACATGAAATGATTATTAAAATGTTTTTGAGAATGTGGGATTAACCGTCTTAGATACTAGAAAGCTATATATGTGTACAAAGCCTATTTTGATAACACCTACAACTATGACGACGAAAGCCTGCTATTATATAAATGAAAGTGTATTTTTATATAGAAATATAAATATAAATATATAAATATATTAGAAAATATATTTAACTAAATCTGATTTTAGTGACTAGCCCATGAAATTTCTTCTATAATTCCTGTGGAATTCAACCGTAGCCCAAAAAAACATTATACATTAATTTAAAATTAATTTAATTTTATATTTTAATTAAGAGCAAACTATATTTTACCAAAGATTCGGTTCACAATAAAGCGTGTTAAACAAATTTATTGTTAAGTGCTTAAAAACAATTTATGAAAAATTTTTTATAACGATTCCGTTTCTTCATTTACCAAAGCACCAAAAATGTGTAACAAATTTGAGTTAAGAGCAACAAAAAATAATAAACTTTAGAGAGTTTTACAAAAAAATTAAAAAAAAAAAATCCAAAAAAAGGCCAAGCTAGCAGCTGCTTTTGGCTAAATAATAAACAGTGCTAAATCATTTCAGCAAATGCTTGCCACGTGATTTCCGCTAGTTGCACGTGCTACAACTTTGCAACCGGCATTGTCCGTGTGCCCGTCACGCCCACACACACACACACACACACACACACACACACACACACCAGCAGCAGCAGCAGCTGCCAAAGCAGAAATTATTGGCATCTCGCTTAAGCGCAATAAATACGCCTGATTACTGGCAACTGGCCAAATAATAGCGTAGGCGAATACATTCAGCAGTCAGTGTTGACTGCATTCTCCTGCATATTCCATTCTTTCTTTTTTTTTTTTTTTTTGCTCTTTTGCCAATTTGTAATTCATTTCAAGTCACAAGTTAATCGCTGCAAGCTGTTTGCTCTGCAGTTTTTAATAGACGCTGATTTCCATCTACAAACGAATGGCTGCAAATATGGTAAATAGTATGACGATGCAGTAGAAAATGACTGACTGAGAAATACCCTGTATGGGACATGGAGACTTTAATTTAAATAAAGCATAAATAATGTGAGCCACTTAAAACTATTTAAATAAAAGTTTTCACAGTGTATAAAACTAGTTTTTGAATTCATTGTACAGTGTTTAAAAAAAATATTCAAAGAGTTCAATAAAACTGATAAAAATCAGGGCATTACATTTTTTTAAACATACAATTTTTTACTTTTCTTCTTTATTTCAAGACTTGCTTTACTTGTTTTTTCATATTTCATCTATTCGAGCCATGGAAATAAATTATCTTTGCACGTGTTCCTTTCCACAGTCTTCCTGCTCTAGCAGTATCAAACTGTCTGCTACACTGCCACGACAATTGGGGAACTTAAGAGAGCATGGAAAGTGGAAAGAGATGAGCATAGAGGAGAGAGGAGAGAAGTAAAGCGCAACTAAAAACGGTAAGCATAGATGAGAGAGGAGAGAGGAGGAGAGGAGGAGTAAAGCGCAACTAAAAACGCTTTTGTGCACAATTCGATTATTTACGTTATTCTTTTTAAATGATATTTCCCTTTGGCAAACGGGTTAGCGTGTTTGGATTGCAAGCAAGGATTGGAAGCGGAGAAACCAATTATCTAAAGCAAGGAGCTCAGACTGAAATAAAGAACAAAGCAGTGGGAGAAGAGTGGAGGTGGGAGGTGAAAGCATTGAAGATAAAATAAGTGTTTGGCAGTTAAGAGGCAACACCAAACAAAAGATCAAATTAATAGCATGACCAACAGTTTTGAGGCAAACAAAAACAAACACAGCTGAAGACAAACTTCAACAAAAGGTTGGGGAAATGGGGGAAATGGGCTAAAATATTTAAACAGTTGACTGTAAATTAAATACTGATAGCTGCAGTTACTATAAAACGCCCATCGTGGTGCAACAATAGCATCACAAACACATCCGGAGTTTCACAAGCAACTATCGGACACAAATCATGTCATCCAAGTACGCACTGATCTTTGTCTTGGCGGCACTTTGCTGCCTGGTGGCCACCGAGGCAGCGGCTCAACGTCGCAGCGGTGCCATCGATGAGTCCAGAGAAACCAAGGACTCCACTGAGCTGGATACAAAGCGTGCTGATCTTGAGGAACAGGATCAGGAGCAAGACCAGACCAATACCAATAGTGTGCAATTTAGCCAGAATCACAATGTGGCTGCTACCAAACAAGATAACGCCAAGGAGACGGTCATAAGGACCAACACTGCCGATGGTCGTGCCCGTCGTGTTGTGCGTCGTCGTCGTGGTCCTCGTCGCAATGGCAACTCACGTCGTCGTCGTCGTGGCGGTAACCGCAGACGTCGCGGTGGCAACCGCAGACGTCGTGGTGGTAAGCGCAACGGTCGCCGGGGCGTGGTCAGAAGACGTGGAGGCAGGCCATTCCGCGGTTAAACCCCAGCAAACATCACACTGAGATGAACGGAGACAGAAACGGCGAATGAGACAGAGATAGGCACACAAACAGGCTAACACACACACATACACCTAATATTTATTACACCATTCACTTCATATAGAACACAACAATAAAAACAAATTAAATTTTCACATTTTAACTAAAAATTTAAAAACTTAACTTATTTTAAATGCTTGGAAGGAAAACTCAAAAACGAAAAAATGTTAGAAAAAGTTGTTAGCAAAGTGAGTATAGATTGTTCCTATTGTGGAATACTATATTATAGTACACTGCTTGCTTTAACCAATCCGTAAGTTTAAGACAATACTGACATTTCTTCTGGTAAGTTTTTAGAAAATTATTATAAGCTCAATGTGGTAAAGCTTTAGCTTTAACTTGGCTATCTCTTACGTAAATCATAGCGGTTTTACTTGGTTTGTTGTGTTTACCACAAAAATGAATGCTCTTAGGTGTCAGTATGAATGCTCCAAGATGTTCAGTCAATAAAAACAATAAGTGTTAGACTTATACATATAAATATCTTTTAGTTATATAAGAAAGCAAAAAGGAATAATTATTGTGTACGTTATGAAATCACAAAACGCCGCTAAGATATTTTCAAAAATTAAATTAATACTAAAATTATTTATTTAAGAATCCCAATAGATACAAATTCAATGCAATCCCAGCACTTTAATACCACAAATTTCTCCATAATACGTTTAAACTCTTTTTTAACCACATTAAATTGGCTATATAGCGTGGCTTAAATGGCAGCAACTTTGCTGAAATTCTTTGGCCAACACAGAAAACTTTTCAACAGTATGCGAAAAATGCCCATGGTGAAAACACCAGAGGCCTGTTTCCCTCGTCAGTCAGTTTTTACACCCGCTTTAGTATCGTCAACGGCATCGAAACTCCCTCCATCTCCCTCTCTCTTTGACTGAGGCAGGCGACGTGACATGTGACAAGAACTTGCCGCGGCTGCCTGCAACATCTGCTGCTGCTGCTGCTTCTCTTGTTGTTGCTGATTGTTAGTGGTGCTGGTGATGCCACACTCTACTGCCTGCTGCCTGCTGCTTTCTGCCTGGCTTCAAAAATGATGAATGTGCCAATGTTTCTGGCCTGCAGCTGCAATACCAAAAGCATCAGAAGTTGGAGTTGGAGACTTAGGAGGAGCTGTCTCAACTTATCCCGGCTACACTCTGGGAAACTTCTTTACCAGCCGAGTGTGTACACTCGACTCGAGCAAAACTTTTTGCGGCCGCCAAGTTGGTCCATTTTTGGATTATTAGGCAACACTTGGCGCAACATTCGCATTCGCCAACAAATGCGCGTCCATAATGTTGCAAGTTTATCAAACACACAAAAGTTCTTCTAGTGTAACAAGATGAGATGGTCTGTCGCATAAATGCAAAATTCAAAATACAAAATGCAAAATGGTAAATGGTAAATGAGTTTAGGTTTGAGTTTGTCAGGCTCCAGCACCAACGCCAAACTCAAATAGGGTCGACTGGATGTTGTGTTGGGGGAAAAGACCGAGCAGGAAATTAAATCCATGTGTTGAGGCAGCTGCAACAACATGTGCACATTTTGATGAGCAGCCAACCGCATTGATGAGCATTTTCTATTGTTATTGTTTTATAGGCATCAAGATGAGACATCAACATCGATGCGGTGGACCAGCCACAGCTTATTCAAAAAAAAAAAAAAAAAATGAAGGAAATCACAAAAATTTTGAGAGCTGCACTTGATTTGATATCCCGCTGCTCATTACTCATTACTCTACACTGTTTTCTGTTACTTTGAATTCTTTTTTGGGAAATAAATGAATCTCAAGTTCCACTTTGACATTTAATTAAGCGCACAATGTGCATTGTAAATTTTGTAATTTCCTATTCATCAGCTTCACGTGTGGGTGTGTGTGTTCTTATCACTCGGTCTCTTGCTCTGATGAATAGACAACGAAGCATTTTCCAATGCGTCTAGGAAAATGTGTGTATACACATAAGTATTGTCTGACAAAAGTCTGGCATTGTCTCTGCATCTGTTGGAGAAACAATAAGCTATCTATCTACTATTGTTTGCCTTTTTGAGCAATAACAAAAGCCCTAAAAGTCAAACAATTTAGATATGACAATAAGGTAAATTATATGAATTTGGCTGACATTTCATATGGTCAACTGAGGTACGTCTTGTAGTTTGTAGTGTGGGTGTGTAAAATAAGCTATTGACTTTAAAAAGAAATTCAATTTACATGGAACAAAACTCGAATAATGTCGAAGTGTTTAATATTTATCCACAAATTGAGAAAAGTATTTAAAAATAGAGCTTACGAAATTTAGGTTTGACAGCTGAGCAAACTGAATGCTGAAGGGGGCAAAGTTTCTTAAAAGTTTCCTAAATTAATGATACAAGTCTTTTTGCGATAACTTAATGGAAGAAAGTGGAGAAAATTTGAATTTTTAAATTATTTACAGTAAGATTTAGTACTATGTTTTGGGCTCAGATTGTTTTTAAGACTTTATAAATTATTTATTAATTTATTATTATTTAATTTAAATATTTTCTTAATAGCTATCCATTTTTAAATTTACAAAATTTTTATAAAAAATGTTGATATGCAAAAAATTAAAGTTTTTATAACCTAAATTACTTAAAAAAAATTTTATAATAATTTTTTTTCTCCATAAAATATTTGTTGCACATTTTAAACTCTTCCTTTGGCTAATAATTTTAAACAATAATTTGCTGTTACAGTTTGAGAGCACTAACAAGACTTCAATGCCATAATTCATATGGCCGAGTGAGCAGTTTCATATTGAAAACTTCGAATCGAAACGAATCGAATCGAAACGAATATATTATAAATGAATGATGCATATTTGTAGTTATGTATTTTCCAAGAATTCTTTATTTTTGCATTTCCTCAATTTTTTTGTGTGTTAATGTTTTGGCAGGCTGCTGTGATTTCAGTGCCAATGCGAAAGAGGCGAAAGAGAGGAGCCTTTAGCCTTCAGCTTGAACAACAGAACAAATATACACAAGGTTAAAAAAGAAACGCAAAGGAAAATCACACGACGATTTTCAATTGAATGGCGGAAATGTAACGGAAATAAATTTACATAAATACAATATGGTGCGTGCTCGTTGGTGCCATTTTATTTGCGCAATATATATTGAAGCATGCACGCACAAACATGCGAGTACGGAGAGTATGTATTTGCACAGAAGTGCGTATTGATTTATATGCACAACTGAATTTCTTATTTTCATTTTTCTCCACTTTTCATTTTTCACTTTTCATTTAAAAAATCAAATTTAAGACAGAACTTTAGTTATGCCTAAAAGAGAATGAAAATGGGTGTAAAAATGGTTGAATATATCTTTATGTATATTTTTTTTTTATTGTCGGTTGTCTGAACACCAATCGTTTGGCACTTCTTTAATGCCAACAAATATTTTTTGGCATTTCGTGACCAAATTTAGAGCACACTATCACGTGTGTGTGTGTGAAAATGGCACACACTCACCTGCCTATCCAGGACTGGCATCCACTCAGTCTGCCATAAGCTATGGTTGAAAATTTTTGCATGCTGCATGCATTATTTGCATAGGATAAAGAACTGAAATAACAGGGAAAAATATTAAAATTTTTAACTGAACGATGAGATACTCTGTAGGGTTACTGTAAAGACCAAAAATGGATTTTCAATAGTAAGAAAATTTTCTAATATATATATAGAAACAAAAGATAAGTTTATGAGTCATAAATTTCTACAATCAAAATACTTTTTATTTTTTATTTTATTTTATTTTTTTTTTTATTTTATTTTCTTCAGAACTCATCTAACGACATGATCATATAAAATTAAATATCCGTATAATTCAGATCGAATCATTTGGCGTTCAACATTGTTGGAAAACTTGCTGGGTTTATCGGTGACTGGAATAATCTTGAGATCGTTTTTATTTAAAAATGCTATGCATTGTCCATCATGAACAATATTATAGTTTTCGGTATTATTGTGAGATACAACTCCTTTATGCCAATCATAGTAGCTCAAATCAGATGGCTTTGGTCGTAGAAGAGTTTTTCCCTCAAAAACAGATTTCCAATTGGTTCGACCAGGCATTTTGTTAGTACAATCTCGCAAACTTTTCTCATAATCGATGTAGCCAGAGATGTCAAATCCATTACGTCGTCGTATCTGTATAAATATAATGGTCTGGCAAGAAAACCCCCTTAATTAACTAAACGGTTTCAAATCATTGTTAACTAACCGACAACTTTCGAACCAAATTGGCTTCTTCACGTTCCATCAGGGCTCTCAGTGCAGCATCAGTTCCGTTAAATGATCTTCCGTAGAGCACATCATGCGAGATCTTTGGATTTAGATAGGTAGTTACCTGTGTTCTCACCTTATCGAATTCGTTCTCATCATAGACCTTGGCAGTTGTGCGATAACCGAGTTTAACAAATCGTTTCACATTACTCAAATCACCCAAATAAATAAAGTCTTCTTTTTTGATAAAAGATTTCAAGTAATCGTTATAGGATTCATAGTTTAACACGCTAAGATCCAAATTGGCCGCCATTTTGCAACTCAACTCATTAAATGCAATAAAAATATAATTCAATCAAGTTATAGTTATAATATAATAATATATATATTTATATATAGTTCACGGTGATGTGTTTTCGTTTATGTAGAATATATTTCTGATTGAAATTTCTAGAGTGCTAAGATACCTATTGTTTTAAACTTCATTTACAGGGTATGCGCAGAGCAAAAGACGCCAGTGAGTGCTTACGGGAAAAATGGTGAAAATGTATTTTCTATAAAAGCCAAGCAAATATACAAAAAACACAAGGAAAAACTTCGACGACGATGAGCGAGATGAGAACGATGCTGATAAAGACAACACACACTGAAAGACAAGAAACGTGGTCGCTTGTCGCCATTTTGTTGCATTTGCGACTTATATGCATATGTGTACACACACACACACACACACACACACATACACATACACAACTGTCTACAGATGTGTGGGAAAAGCGCCAGTTTCAAACTCAAACGTGCAGTAAAAATTACATTTTCCTTGCACGAACATTTGCCACAACCAACCAACAACTGCACGAAAATGCACAAAGATTCCTTTAGTTTTTTTATTTTTATGTCTTTTTATGTTTTATTTTTTTATCGTGCTTTGTTTTTAGTCGAGCATTGGCAGAAAACGTTTTCCATTGGCAGCGGTATTGGCGGTTGGGCGATTTCCCGGTACAGTGGTTAGTGCAAACGCTAGAGCAGGGAAAATTTGAAGTTTTTAATTTAAAGATAATTAACATAATTAAATTAAAAGTGTACCAAAAAGGTACTGCTCACAGAATTCAATAATTTACATAAAAGTTAGTCGATCTATATTTGCATATATTGTAAGATAAGGTAATCCCTTAATTTAAATATGTATTACCAAAATTAAAACTATGATTTGGCAATAAAATTCAAAATAAATTCATAAATTTAATATTAATTTTAAAGACTTATAAAAATAAAATTGAAATCAATAGAAAAGTGTTTCAACATTTTTACAATAAAGACAAAAGATTTCTAGAGTTTAAGATTGTGAATTAAGTTCTTTAGCTGTTAACTTACCAAAAACATTGTCTATTTTTGCTCCACTGTGCTAAGCACTGTGTTAGTTTAAATGGCAGAGAAATCGGTTTTACCACTCGTACGTTTGGCATATTTTACAAATGCATTTGACATAAATTTTAAAGGGCTTAAGTGGCACAGCCCTTTCATTTTGGTTTTGGGTTCTGTGTGCCACGTAATGTGGCACATGATAAGAAAAGGGCGTTGACGATGCCTACAAATATGGGGGGTAGGTGGGAGGGTCGTTAAATCTCTCTAAGATGCCAACATATAAAATAGGGCAATTACAGTAAAGATCATAAATTATGCAAAGCTCCAGCAACAAGTGCGCGATAAGCCAGCGTCTTATAAAATACTAAAAAAATAGAAAAATACTGTAAAAAAGTAATGGTGCAAACGTCTGACAATCATCACTCACTTGAGCACTTGAAATATTCACGAACAGAGCAATGAATATATGCTCTGGATTACAGAGTCGCAGCTTTTTGCATATGCAGAGCCAAAACTAATCTCGACTATCTAAGTACTCAGTACTCAGTACTCAGTACTCAGTACTCATGTCGTTTATCAACTGTCAGACGAAATGCATTTCAACAGCTGCTGACAACAATGCGAAGTGAATTTCCCCTTCCCCCCTCCCTCAACTATCCTTATCCAGAATTCAGAATCCAAGCAGACTATAGTCCCATGCAAATCGGTTTTACTATGGCATTAAGTGTATGCGATTTCCCCTTTCAACAAGACAATTTAATGCAAAAATGCATGCTTGACAGCCTGCCAATGCGTACTCTAAGGGGGCGTGGCAAAATACGAAGGGGTTATGAATAAATACGTATAGTACTTGTAGCTGAAGATAGTGGAACTTGAACTCTTGAATATCGTACATATATTGAACACTAGCCTCGAACAGTTTTAAGCTTGAGCTCAGTGCGGCGTTTTCCTTTTGGGGCTAAGTGAGGCGTGTTATCGCCGGTTTTGCATGCTCGCACAAGCCATAAATGTCAATTGGTCCCACGCAAGTGGCAAGTGGCATGTGGCAAGTAGCATGTGGCGAGTGGCAACAAGTCAGCCGGGTTAACGGTAATGGCTAGGAAATGAATATCGGTTTGCAGACGCTTGTAGTATCATAATTATTGATGGTTATCTCTTCACACGGACAATGAATTTCAAGCCGATTTATATTTTCAAATTGCCAAATTAACTTAATGGGTATATTCAAAGCAGAATTGTTTAGGAATTTCAAAAACTTATAAGTATTTAAAGCGTTTTTGGTAGAAAACCCAAAAAGAATATAAATATTTTAATCATTTTGAGAATTTTAGAATTTTAGATTTTGATTGCGATTGATTCTGCTAGTTGTCCAGAGTAAAAAAAGGCGTGACTTTTTAAGATTTCGCTTCATTTGGCTGAGTTGTGATCAGACAAAGTTGGGAAAACTGTGAATTTGAAATATTGAGCTGTGGACCACATATCTGGCATCCAGATTTGACAAAATGGGTTCGATTTTGAGAATTTTAGATTACATACATGACTTTTCAAGATATCGCTTCATTTGGCTGCGTTATGATCAGTCAAAGTTGGGAAAATTGTGAATTTAAAATATTGAACTTAATTTGAATTAACTAAATTCATAATTTATTGACTTTTAATTGACTTTTTAAACACTTAATTTAAGCACTCTCAGAACTTAATGCAAATAAATTGTATCTTAATTTCCCAAAAACCCGCTAAAACTCTCTATAACATATGATCCCTTTAGACCAAAAGTGTGATTTGTTAGCCTTAGAAAGACTTAACCAAAACGACAGGACTACACTTAAATGGGCTAAGAATTTCAAAATTCACCCACACCTATCGCATTTATGTAAATTTGTTTGCTTTTTCACTTCACCCTTCAGGCCAACGAAGGAAAAGTCGCTGAAAACTCGTTCCTTGAGCTGTTTTTGCAGGCAGCATTACTGATTTAAATGCTAAAGTGCACGATTATCATTTCGATTTTGTATAAATAGAACATGAATTATTCATAGGCACTTACTTATGCGCCATCAAAGCGATTTTGGTAGCTCCAACATTACCATTTCCTTAACGGTCCCCGCCTTCTATTGGCCAAATAGACATATGGCAATCTGATAAAGTTAGCTTATTGACTTCAAATCAAAGTCATAGATGATATATTTGTTGGTTACATTAAGCACAAGTCGTTCGTATCTTAATAGTTTGATAAAGTCAAGTTCACAAATTAAAGTAATTTCGCGTCAAAGAAGTTTTTGCACTGCAAAACGAAGCAAAAGTTGTCACAATTGTTATTTCAACACACACACACCAACACACACACATACACATACAAATACAGATATATATTGAGAGTGATAAACACAAATTACTGTCGATTTCATTTCACGCCTTGAGCAGAGAAACTTTACTATGCCAAGGAGCACGCCAGGAAGGAGGCGAAGAAAATCTGTGCCCATTGTCAACTGGCGACAACGACTGGTGTACTCAAGTCTCTCCGGAGTCCACCCCGCCCCATGTCCTGTCCTGAGTCCTGACATCATCCTACTCATCCTACTCATCCTACTTCATCGTTGAATGAAATTCGATAAGGCGATACGAGGACTGAGAACGCGACGCTACGCGAAACCTGGAAGCAATTTGCGCATAAACGTTCAGCACGATAAAATTTGCAGTTTTGTTTATTTTTCTGACAGATGCTGGGAAAACAGCAGTGAAAAGCTTTTGGAAACTCTGTACTTCCTCCAACCTTTCCGCACTGCTATGAGAAGTTTTGATTTGAATTAAATTTTGAATTTATTTTGGCGTCTGATACGCTTAAGCAGTTGTCAGGCGCAGTTTGAATGGAACAAACAACATTTTTGTTTATTTTTATATATATAAGAACTTTATTTCAAACTTCATTAAAGGCTGATAACAAAACATAAATTTAAGTTGTAGATTTATTAAATATTTTGTTTGAATGTATTTTACAGACATTTATGACTTTTAACTTACTCTAAATTACTTTTACAGCCTGCCTAGAGATAAATACAGGGTATCTCAAATGCCAGCTCTCCTTTCTCCCATTGAAACATCTTAAAGTTGTAATAAATTAAGTGATTGTTTTGATTTCATGCCCATTAAACAATTACAGCATTTCAATCAAAGCAAAAAAGTACAAAAATAATTGAAATGAACAATGAACAATGACACTCAATGCGGCTTAGTTGGCAACAAAATCATTAGCCAAAGCTGTCAATGCCATTGGGCCAAAACAAATGTCGAACAAGAGAACAACCATAATGATAAATCAATACTAAACCATGTAACTAACATTTATTTCTCTCTTTTTTCTTCTTTTTTGACCTTTTTGACAACGATGTTTCAAACAGCAAAACAGAAATTAAATATCAATGGAAGCTAAATTGTCACATGCGAAATTGATACATGATTTTGGATGGATTTTGGGAAAAAATGGAAAACCAAACGCAAATACAGGAAACATCAACAGTTTTGTGGGTGACAGAAGGGAGTTAGGGAAATAAGGGAAAAATGGAAAAACTGCAACAAATCACATAACTAAAACGCATTTGGTTGTCAACTTGGTTTGCTGCCAGATGAAAATTATAATTGATGCGATATTAATACGTTTGCCAGGGCCGGAAACTGTTGGTCCCTCTCTCCACCACCTCTCCATCCCTCGATATCAATGGAACAGACAGCTGATGTTGAGATTGATGCGCTGCATTCGCGGAAAAAGGCTTAGCAACAGGCTTTTCCAGTTTTCCCTGCCCTTTTACCCACTTGCCACCCCTCTCTCCTAAGTGTTGACTGATGGCATGCGTCATTAATGTCAGCAATGGTGTTCAACACATTCACTCACACACAAAACAAAATATACCCTTATACACCCATACACACACACACACATACACACCAACACTACGCACAACAAAACGTTCACAATTGTCATCAGCAATGCTTTGCGTTTGGCTTTTTGCCCAACTTCTGGCCATGTATCGTTTCTGGCCATAATGCCAGAGCTGGAGTGCTCTGATCTGCTTTGCTCTGCGGGCGTTGTGGTAATTAGATGAATGTGCCATAAATCATTTTCTAAATCATTTGTTGCCAGTTGCCAGTTGTCACTTGCAATGGCCCTACATAGTCCTTCAGGTCGGCTCAGCTCTAAATTCTGAATTATTCCCTGCACTGCAATCATATTTGATTAAAATTGTATTTCATTTATGATCGAAAGTTTATTTGTCACGGGGAGAATCGAAGATTCTATATAGCAATATATATTTATTAAAATTTTATAAGCTTACAGAGTTATCTTAATTAAGAAAAAATCGAATTTAGAACTTTGTTCATAAAGAAAATATATATTATAATTTAGTAACAAATGAGAATCCTTAAAAATATGTCATAGAATCAAATACTTCTGTTTAAATATTTAATATAAAATGTTTAAAGCATTATTTTCAAAATAATTTAATTGTTTTAGACTATACTAATAGAAATTTAAAGTCTAAACTAAATATGTAATAAAATTATTACTATTAAGTGTTTATTGAACAACTTTCTCATATAAACCTTTTGGTATAAACATAAATGTCAAAACTTAAATCACATTTCAAAATGGCCATTAAATTGTACCGTTTTCAACACAGATCATTGACTGGCAACAAAGCCAACAGAGAGGACCTCAAAACAACCGAAACCACAACAAACATGTAACTCATTATGCAAGTCTCTCAGCAAGGTGCAGCAAAAGGATCAAAACTCAACAGGCTCAGTGCAACCTTTGGGGCAGGTCTGGTTAACTGCTTGACTGGTTGCTAGCGAAATCGCATATAAGAGTGGCCAAACGGTCACGCCCACACCAACGCCCCAACCCCCGTTGCAGCTTCAGCTTCAACTCCTGCTCAACCCACGCCAGAGCAACACAATACAAAATACACAAACACAAACACAAACATAGACCCCCCTCACAGTCGTACAGTTGGAGTAGGTAGGGTCAGCTGTGGGGAAGGGTAACGGATGGGGTAGTGACAGGGACAGTGGGACTGTTGCAAGTGGCACAGCAGCAATAGCTGTTAATTGTGTACAACATCGAAGAAATTGCAGTGAAAACAAAATGTACTATGCCAGTGAATGTCAAAGGAGATAACAAAACAACAACAACAACAACAACAACAGGGGCAACAACAACAGTCCAAAAACTGGGCGTGGTCAGGCAAAAGTTTTGCTATAAAATACTGCGACACATACAACAGATACGACACATAAACGGATACGGTTACGCTCACGGATACGGATGTGAGTGCGAGTCTGAGTGCCTGTGTGTGTAAGTGTGTGTGTTGTGTGCCTTGTGTGTATGTGTGTACGTCTACAACCGTTGACCATGTGCTGCTCTGGCTACTGCTCTGGATACTTGACTTTCCGTAGGGTTTACGAGTCATGGCAACTGCATTTTAAGTGCTAAAAGTCGACGCTGTCAGCTAATCGCATTGGCGCCATGTTAAGCTGCTTAGAAACGAGTTGTATCTTAAAGATACAGGCACTGAAAAAAACAGCAGAACTGCTACCAAAATCAAGTATTTTTTGCTAAGAATAGATTTTTTCTAAAAACTACTCATAATAAAAACTTTGAGTAAAAAATGTTAAGACTAAGAAAATTTGTTTATAAAATTAGAAAAGACAAAAAAATGTTCACTAAAATTTCCGCAGTTATACAATTAATTTATTTATAATTTTACCTACTAAGTAGAATTTTCTAAAGTTTATTTTATTAATTTTTAATTATTTTATAGGTATAAGTTCTTTAACGCATTTTCTGTCAGTGTAGAAACTAGCGTATGTAATTGCAATGAAAGTTGCCATATGAAAGCTGCATGACACTCGACAGGTGGGATAAATTATTGGTGCCACAATGCCACACACACGATGTTAATTAAGTCGCCCAGTGACAACAAAAGACAACCAGTTGGACATCGGGGCTTTTACATAACATACATATATATATATATACATATATATATTTTATACTTTATGCAAATTTATATGGCTGCAAGTAAGTACAGCTAAACTTTGCAACAACCTTTGTGTCTCTTTAGTCTCATATAATTAATAGTTGCTAAAGGTGAAACATAAATGTAACACAGTCCACAGTAGGAAGAGTCACAAAAGTGTATAGAAATTTATACACATAGTACTTGTTCTATTATGTGTGGAAAATGTATTGTGTCTGGTCGTCAGTCTGTCTGCATTTCTAAAATTCAGATAACATAATTATACCTTCTTTAGTTTTAATTGTAATTTATGTTTTTGCCTGGGGCTTCCGTGATTTATTAACACAGTTTTGTGAACGTCGAGCAAAAGTGTAACTCACACTTGATATTTTAAAAAGGTTTAAATCCTTCAGTTTAATTAAATTTTATTAAGCACTTATTGAGCTTCAATCAAGTATCAATGAATAGTTGAGTTCCTTATCAAATTCTTTGCTTAATTAGTTATAAGAATTCCAAGCTCAACTTCTTTTAACAGCTTCCTGTCAAAGTCAGGCGTTTGACTTTATTAACTCTTATAAACGGAATTCTTAACTGACATCTCAATAGAAGCTAAAACGGTAATAGTTAATGGTATTCGAATAGGGACAATGTCAACAAATCAATGAGAGAAGTACAAACAAGACACCCAATAGCAATGGACTAATTAAATGGTGATTTGTGTCAATGATAAGCACAATAATTGCCGGGCAAACAAATCCACAGGCAGCAGGACACACAGACAGACAGACATTCAGTCGGAAAAGCAGAGACAGTTTTCCTGCATTGGCTAAGGGGCGCTACCTAATGATATGACGGCGTGATAAGAACACAAAATGGGCTGACAGCCAATGAAATTTTTCTTAACAATATTCGTTTAATGACAAGTAAATGACGTTGAAAATATTGAACTACTTTTCCATGCAGTGAAGCAGCAAATGAAAAAATACCCAACAAATCAAACAGCATTTTCCAGCCTCCCACTGTGCCGCTTATCTACCGTTTTTCTTTCTTTTCTTTCTTTTTCTATTTCTCACTCTCTGTTTGCTCCGACTGTTTTGACAAGTTATCATGAAGATGTTTTGAGTCATTGAAACAAAGGCCAAGTCAAGTCAATCAAACAATGGGACAGCAGCAGCAACAACAACAACAACAATAACGAGAGGTCACATTCCTTAGCTCTGCTGCCAGCGGGCGGGTAGGCGTGGCTATGGGCGTAGATAAGAACCCAAACACGTTGAAATTCTGTTGTCCATTGAACCGTTGGAAAAATGTCAACATTAGCTACGCATTATGATGATGTCAAGCAGGCGTCAGGAGACAAGGACAACAAGGCAGCATTTGTCGGTCCAAAATATATATATATTTTAGACCTAAATGAGCAAAGTTATTATGGGTCACATTTTCATTTTCATTCTCGTTTTCGTTTTCATTTTCATTTTTATCATCAATCTTTGCGCTTCAACACTTGCATCAAATTTTTCTTGAACCAGATACAGAGTCTCAGTCTCCTGACACTTGATGAAGTAATAATATTTATTTAGTTTATTATGCCGCCAGTTGGGTTTATTGTCAATGGCTTCTTTACAGGTCTGTTGACAGCTCATTTTTTAAATCAACTCGAATCGAATAATTGTTGTGAGTTTAAGAAAAGTGATTTGATTTAGCTATTTGGAAATGCCTAAATAATTTGTTATTATAAGTATCAATTTTATGTATTGTTAAAGCTTAGAATGAAACTATAAATAATATCAGGTATTAACTAATACACTTATACACTTTAATTCAAAGTGTCTTAAGATTATATATATTTTATACTAAAATCCAAGTCTACTTACTCTTTAAGCACTACATATTCTAAGCTGTTATGCTACAAGTTGTATACTATTTGCAAAGATTATTATATTACTTATGTGCAATAACAAATTCTTATTGTCTAATACACTTATACACTTTAATTCAAAGTGTCTTAAGATTATATATATTTTATACTAAAATCCAAGTCTACTTACTCTTTAAGCACTACATATTCTAAGCTGTTATGCTACAAGTTTTATACTATTTGCAAAGATTATTATATTACTTATGTGCAATAACAAATTCTTATTGTCCAAATGTCAATGCTTCACAGCTACAAAAATTTCCGCTTGGCCAAAGTTCTTACATTCTTTTATATGCTTGAGAAAATCTGTATTTTCGCTTTCTGCCCCGTTAACAAAACATTTTTATCATTTTCAATGCAAAATCGAACAAAAAAATGTTGCTGTCAAAATTTATAAAAATGTTAAGGTAAAGTGAAAAATCATACACATAAGCGACACAGTTGCACACTCAAGCACCCACACACACACACAGCCATACAATTACACACAATATTTCATACACACTCACACACACACATAAATGGCACGCACACTTTTCATTGTCAAAGCGCGCACACGTGGAAAACTGGCAGCTTTAATGCCATTTTTTGTGCGCTTTTTGTTGTTGTGGGTGCTTTGGGTGTTATTGTTGTTGTTGTTGTTGTTGTTGGGGTTGTCATGCTATTTTGGCAGCATTGTTACGTGTGTCGTCAAACTCGTCTGTCTGTCTGTCTGTCTGTCTGGGCCGTCATTCTGCGATTTACCAACACAAACGACGTGTTAAGTAAGAGAAACTGCCATAAAGGGGGTTAACCCATAGTAAGAGGGGCGACTGACAGTTAGAGGGGAAAAGGGAGGGAATTTGGCTTAGGGCCCAAAACCAGGAACACTTGTGTTTTTCTGCTGTTGTGTGTGTGTGTGTGTGTGTGTTGTGCTTGCTTTGCCGACAATTGTATTAACCTTATCGCTAGGCTGATTTATGTATGGAAATTTCAGTGATTCTCTTGAATTCCCATCGAAAAAGTCACATTACCAATCAATGCCAACAAAAGCTATACTCAAATTTGACTAATGGTCTTGACTTTTCACCTGGCAATAATATATGGAGGTGCGTTTAATACAATACCAGATATATCTCTTTTAATTACATACTTTGATCACTTAAGCGTTGTTTCACGAGAGCTTTAATTATTTTAGATATTAAATTAAGTATCTGTAGTTTAGCTAAAATTCCTTAAAATAAAAATATAGAATTTTATAGCTTATCAAATGTTATAAATAAAATTATTTACATAGCTTCATAAATTAAATTAAATTTCTATTAATAGAAATTCTTGAATTAATCAAAGCAATTAATTTGGGATTGCTGCTAAAATACTTATATAAATTAAATAAAAGATAATTAATTCTTTATTTTAAACTGTCGTATTTATTTTATTATTTAAAAAATATTATTTATTATAATTTCATCATGTTAAGTGTCTTATCATTTAAATAGTATTTTAAAAACTACCAAATAAAGACTTATTTATTTAAAATTTAAACAGTTTCGCTTATTGAAAAGATTAGCAAAATACAAATACTGATTAAACACAAAACAAATTCTTTTCGCTAAACCAAAATACTTTTATCACAAAAATAAATAGAAGATTAAGTGCAGCATCGATGACTAGACAGACAAAGAAATGATAAGATGCTTCAAAGGAGGTGGAAAGTGGAAAATTTGGGTATAAATTAAACAGAATTTTCACAAATCATCATCAGTACTCGAGTTGTCGCTCAAAACTACAATACCAAATGTGTTTCGGTGTAAAGTTGAAGTAAATTTACATTTTAAATGTTACTTATACTTTAAGTAGTAACTTTTAAAAGGTTATAGTTTATTTGAAATCAACCTTTTAATTTACTACTTGCAGTATCTGCAATTAACATTAATCAACATAATTAATCGTTGTGTGTTTGTTAATTAATTATAAACTTTATGCGGTGAAAATGAAACGCTTAAGTAGTTGATACAAGGGCGAGCTGATTAGTTAATCGCACTGTGTAAACTACTTAAATGGCATATTTTTCTATACAAAGCAGAGCACTTAAAGTTACTAAAAAGTTAAGTAAAACAAGGAATATTAAGAATTTAAAATATTCATTTTCAGCTGAACTTAAAATATATATTTGTAAAATTTTACTCCAAAGTTTTCGGTGATATATAGTAATTGGAATATCAAGAATTCAGACAGAGTTCTGCATACCTTATAAGCTTTCAGAATTGTTTAAGAATGCTTAAGATTAAGGAATCTGAGGCTGCTCAAAAGCTCACAAGGAGCACACAGTTGAACACTTGAGTTTAATAAAACAAAATCCTGCGGCGATAATTTACAACACGATGTTGCGCGGCAAATTGCTTTGATTTAAGCGTGCCAACGTGCCAGGACTTGTACACCAACACACTCACATACACACACACACACACACACACACACACACACACACATACTACACACATTGCCGAAAAGGAAATAAAAACAAGCAGTCAACATCGGGACCAGGAAAACCTGACACAAGACGTTCCCCTACGCCCCGAAATCCCCCTTCTCTTCCCTTTTCTTCCCTTCTCTTCCCTTTTCTTCCCTTCTCTTCCCTTCTCTTCCCTTCTCTTCACTACTCTCTTCACACTTGACTGGCAAGCCAAGCCAAAGGCAAACCAATTCAACATCCGTTTGCCGCTAATTCACACACTCACACACACACACACACATGCACATAAAGAGTCCTGACAGTAAGGATATATGAAATACGCGCAAATAACGTGTTAGGAAAATTGTGTGAAAATTGTTATATATATTATATCCGCACACTGGAGTGCTTGATATGATTCCTTATGCTCCATTCACTGCAAAAGGTGTTGAACAGTTTGCCATCGTTTAGTCACAACGGATGCGAATGCGGATGCGGATGCCAAGACGGATGCGAATACGGATGCGCATGCGGTAGTGGATGCTGCTTCTGGCGGATGTTCTTGCCGCGATTGCTGATAAAAATCTGTAGTTTTATGAGCTATCATTTGAATGCTCGGCTATAGCAACAGACTTTAGAAAAAGTAATGCCATTCTGCAGCTCAAAAGGGAAATAATTATTGCTGTGTTCTTAAAGGAGTCAACAAAAAATAATAAAAAAAACCAATAAGTATTACTTATTTTTGAGAACCTGAGCCAATAAATGGCAGTAAATACATTAAAAGCTCCTTTTCTCTCTCTCTCTCTCATTATCTCTTGCTCTTCCCCTATTCCTTTCTCCCAACTAAATGCTATTTTTAGTTGTCTTTACTGCACATGTGACTCTGTTATTTACAGCCATTACCATAAGTACGTGGTACAATGAAATAGTCAACAATTTGCGTTGGCAGCACACGCTGCGTATGCGTACTAATGTTTAGCACTTGCTTAACTCATTTGTAAAGAGAAATAATTGCAATTAGTGGAGCATGGAAATGAACAACAGGAGAAGGTAGAAGTTAGAGGAGTTGGAACATGTCCTGTCACGAACTGGAACCCAAACACATTGCTGTCATTGTTGTGTGCACGTGACAGATTTGTTGAATAACTTTAATTCGAGTACCAAACATAGAAGAGGAAAGAGGAATGCAGTTAACTTTATTTAAATGGAAATTTATTTAATTGTCTTTCAGAGACTTTAAGATTGAAAAGCATTTGCTGTAGTCTGCAGTTTACACCTTTGCAAACCTGCTTGCCGCCAGGTAATGCCAAAAATGTCTGTAAAGTTGCACGTGACTTTGCCGCAAGTTGTAATATTTTTTTTTTGTGTAGGAAAACTAAGCTAAGCTGCCAGCTCTAAGTCTGACAACGGGCCATGGCCAAAGTTGAAATCAAAACTAAAAATTCTGAAAGTCACATAGCACCAAAGTTTGGCATACTCTAGCTACTAGATTCTTGGCTTGTATCCGTGAGATACGTTCTCGACGTCGCAAACGTGGCAAACTCAGTAAAAGTCACTCACTGTTTACCTAAATGATTTTGCAGTTTTTTTTTTTTTTTTGGTTTTATTTGCTCTGCTTTTGTTGGCAAACTTTTACTTTATTTTTTACATAAAAACTAATATTGTGCCAGCCAGTTTATTGGAATTCAACGGCCAACAAAAAAAAAAAAAAAAACTTTTAGCAGGTAACACTCGTAACGTGTAGTTTTATGGAGTCAGAATTGGAGTCAGAGACGGTTTTGGAGTCCTAGTCGTAGTCAAAGTTGGTCATGGAAAAGTTGTGTATGCATGGAAATCGCAGCTGAAATGTCGTAAAAATCAACGCATCGCTGAATGGCGTTAAATGTGCAAGTCCCTATCGAAACTGTAAATTTCTTCTGAATCTTTTGGTTCCTGCGGTTAGTTTTGGCGCTACGTCTTCTCCTGGCCAAAGTAAAAATCTTTCACATTCAACCGCTGACTGCAAATACTTTGATTCGTTCAACTATACGTATACGTAATCGTGTTCGTATTGGTTTTCTTATGTATTCTGCGTATCCGTAACCGCAATCGGAATCGCATCCACATCCTGTCGCCTTTGAGTTTTACGTGTTTCGCATTTGCTATTCACGACGCATTGTCCTTTGGTTATTGTTTCGATTTTTGGTTTTCTTCTGCTTCGCATTAATACCTAACTATTTCATGGATTCGCTTCAATCGTTCTAATTAATGTTTAAAGTGCGACTTTTATTATTCAGTGGGTTTTTGTGGCAAAACTACTGACCATAAAAACTCTTGCAATGCTATTTTTGATCCACACTCAAATGATTTTGTCCTACATACTGTATGCGGTATGAAAAATCTTTAAAAATTGCCATTGATTTGTGGTTGGAATTTCAGAAATTGTTTTTTATTAAATTATAAGTGAATTTATTGTTTTTAATTTAATTAATAGATTTTATTTGATGTAATTTAGTTGTATTTTTAAAAATTGTTTGTTTATTCATAACAATTAACTAAATTTAAAGAATGACAATTTTATTAAATTCATCAAATTATATGTTTATTACTGTGATTGCATCCTTGACTCATTTTCTCTTGTATTAAATCATTTTTCTTTACTTCTTACAACTATTTGCATGGCTTATGTTACAAGACTGCACTTGAAATAATTTCCTTACCAATCAATTAATTCAAATTATGTGTAACATTTTAACAACTTCCATTTATACTGCAGAAAAAAGAAGGATATCAATGAATCCAAGCGAAAATCGTAGCAATCGAAATCCATTTAACACAGTCAAAATTTCATCAAGGAACTCTACTTTTTGTATGTGTGTGTGTGTGTGTGTGCGTGTGGAGAGGGAGGTAGGGAAGTGGTGGTTACAGCGTCAAAAGGAAACGATATCAAGTGCCTCAATCAAGTGAAACTTGCAATATAAATTCAAACATTTTCAATTCAATGCATTTTTGTGGTTGTTGCCAGTCAAGCGTTGGCAATGCTATGAATATTCCTCAAATTCCCGACTATTTGTACAAACCTACAATGCCATGAAGTATCCTTTTCTCCCAGTAAACCAATAGTTTTCAGTTTCCAGTTGCCAGCCTTCAACTCCAACTCCACCTCCTCCTCCTCCTCCTCCTACAAATTGTAGAGCTTCAATCAAATGTTGAACTTACCTTTACCATTGCATTTATTGTTGTTTTTGTTGTTTTTGTTGTTTTTGTAACATTAACCTGGCACGTAAAATTGCAATTCTCAGGCAAACAGCATGCTGCAATGTTGGGAATCAGAGGCATCATCAACAAGCCAAATCCTAGTCGCGGTCAAGAGCAATAAATTGGATTGCGGCTTCTCCTTCCATTTCATTCATCCACCAAACTCCACTCTTGCCTCATACCTGAGAAAACAACATTTATTATTATTCGTATTCGTTTTGACTGCAGACAATTACAATGCAGTTAATTTAATTTAATGCAATTGAATCAACACAAGTTTCAGCGGTTGAGTAAATTTTCTAGCTTGGCTTTTGGTCAATATTGTTGAAGTCTTTGTCAATATACTGATGATTGCTGATCAAGTAGATTAAGGGAAATAAGAAGTTTAAGCAAAATTAATTTATTAATTGAAGATTTTCATAATTATATTATATAGCCGTGCCGACCAATGTTTTATATATTATGTATAATCGGGAATTAACTGCAGAGAGTATTCTACGGTCGGGCGTGCTCGACTGTATTTTTATATATATTTCGTCACATAAATCTATTAATAACGATGCTGCTCTGTGTTTTATAATGTCCATAGAGTAAAAAGAAACGAAGGAGAGAGAGAGACAAAGAGAGTGAGCGGGCGTAAACAAAATTTGCGATTAACGTGAGAGCAAATATCAGTTGAATTTGCTGTGAGCTCATTATACGTAAGTGTTTAAGGAAAACAAAGCTGTTTACGAGCAGCAGTTTATTATTACAGTTATTGCATGTCTTTTTTCAGAAGCGATTCTTTCAGCGAGAGCGCACTGCATGCAATCGATCGAAAGCTCTCGATCGCACACCTAACTTTACTCTCTCTAGTTTCGTTATGCTGCTCTCTCTCTCTCTCTCTCTCTCTCTAAATGAATTCTGAGCATGGCACAACTTAAATAAAATGCAAGCATAAAATAAAAGGTAAAACAATTGTGAGGGAGAGTAGAAAGGCAGAGTGGGAGATATAGAGAGAGAAAGGGACAGAGAGCGTGTGGGGGATTTTAAAGCAAATGCGTTCATTTGCAGTCGATCGTCAGTCGTCTTTGTTAGCCCTTGGTTTTCAAAGCCTCTGTAATTCGATTAACTCTGATCTACCACAATATTAATTATAGTAAGTCATTCTCATTATCTCGAGCTAATAAATCATTATCAGCAAAGTAAAATGATTATTGGAATGGTCTCTTGAACCCACTGTTAGTTTTAGCGATTCCGTGCTTGACTTGTGACCTCCGACCTCAACAATCACCTCAAACATCGTGGTCTTTTTCCTTTATTTTGCCTTGGGCTGCCACAACTCGAGTTAATTTAATAAATCTTGAACAACTGAATAAGCTTTAAATTAATGACCCTGTAAAGTTCATATAAATTATTGCGTTATCTTGAGAGTGCGCATTCGTTGGCAAAGCAAAGGAAGCTCTATCTCCCTCACACCCACCCACATACACACACATACACAGTTGGCAGCTGCCAACGGGCCATGTCTGCATGCCACGTGTGCCACATTATGCCAACATATGCCACACCCACCATTCATGCCAAATGATTTCTCATTTTCAATGCCAGAACAACAACAACAGCAGCCGGAAAAGCCAACATATTTTTTTTTTGCTTTTGCCAAAATCAAATTTGTATCAATTACAATTGCATTAACATATAATTTGTAGGCTTCTCGAATTTCCCAGCAGCTGTTGTTGGCCTGAGATGAGTATTTAAATGCTTCACAGAGCATACGAGTTAAGCTTAAATATTTTCTATCAACTGAAGTGGGTTTATTAACTTGAGTAAAGATACACAGGTTAGAAAAGGGCTAAAGGTTGGCATAAATTACTATAGAAAGTGGACAATAATGATGTGTAATCCAAATAAAGCTCAATTTAAAGGTTAATGTATTATAGACCAAAATGATAGCAGAACTTTAACAGAACACAGGGTGAGGAAGGAGAACGTATGTATGCATGTGTACGTAAGCTACAGAGAGAAGGTGAGATCAATTTAAAAGGGCTCACATGTATGTGTGCAGTTGCGAAGCTCCGATCAAGTGAGCGTGTGTTAGGAAGACAGACGCAAAGCAGAAAAGAAGGAGAGAGAATGTATAAGCGTATGCTAGAGCAGCAACAGATCACTCACAATAAGAGAAGGGAACGCATGTATGCATGTGTTCGTAAGCTACAGAGAGAAGGTGAGCGTGTGTTAGTTAGACAGACACAGAGCACAAAAGAAGGAGAGAGAATGTTTGCGCGTATGCTAGAGCAGCAGAGCAAGCTAAGACCAATTGCTTAGGCTGCGCTCATAGCTAAGAAACACTGGTCAGTTCAGCTTGTTAGTCAGCAGAGCACATAGCTCAAGCATAGGAAGAACTTAGGAAGGTACTACCCTTTCCCTAGATCAAAACCTCGTTTATAGATTTTTTATTTAATCATACAAGTTGTTCTGTTTTTCACGCTTTAATAAATAAATTTAGTATAGTTAAGTAAAGTTTTTTGTTGTTTAACATTTTGTACTCCATGTATTGTGTATGAATATACATTTAATTAAGTTATTAATCTGTTTTAATAGAAACGAAAACACGATAGGTTTAACCTTAAGCAAATTAACAAATTTATCCCTTTGGGTATATGCCACAACTTCTCGCCAACTGCGGGGACAATATCAACAAAGGAAGATTCCCGCATGAGAGTGTGCCTAACAAACATACATATATTTATATAAGGGTATGTAGTTGTGCGTATATATGGGTGTGCAAGTGTATGTATGTGTGTGTGTGCTCAACATCAACTGAAAAGCCCCAAGTAGATTACTAACCAAACAAGGGCTACAAAGTTGCCATTGTTGTAGTTGTCGTCTTGGCCTTGCCCTGGTCGAAAGCCAAGCCAAGCCAAGCCAAGCCAAGTGTGGATGATGAAGCTGCTGTTGCTGTTGCTGCTGCTTCTCCGTTTGGTGATGATGACTATGATAAAGATGTTGATAATAATGACGTTATTTCGACCCAATTTCCATATGCACGATGGCCCCAGCCAACGGTTTTTGGCTTAACTAGCCAAACTTGTGAGAAGTTTGCGTGCCAAGTTGGCATAACAGCAAGTCAAACAAAACGAAAGCTAGCCGGAGACCACATACGGACGAACAGACGGGCGGACAGACGGACAGACATACTGCCTACACCTACAAGATTCAGATGCTGCACGGGATTTCAGAGATCTCAAATCCCCAACTCAAACTCGGTCGGGTTGAGATGGCAACCGGCAAGGGGCTTTCCAAAGAAACTTAAACTTAGCTACCGCAAAAACTGAAATCTGGTATGGAAGGATGGCTAATAATATTGAATAAAATTGAATTTGCGCGCTGTTGAAATTGTTGTAAAATTATTAAACATGGCACTGGATTTTCGGGGTTTTTGGCAACAAATTTGGTTTTGTGGCCATGCCAAGTTTGCCAAGGATTTGCCCTCAAACTGCCGCATACATACATACATAATTCAATTAAACTCTTTGCCAAAAACGAACATTTTCTGCATTTTCAGTAAATGGAAAAATTGTAATAGTTTCGCAATTATGCGGCAATTGCAAATGCCTAGATAATGGCTTAACTTTAGGCTCTATACGATTTTGGGGTTTTGGTCATTGAAATGCTACATTTTTAAGTAGATCAAAGTACGTGTACAAAACTGAAAACTAATGTTTGAATAACGAGAAAATAAATTAAATTTTGAACTATTTTCATGCTTGAATTGAAAGTGCTTTAATTTATAACAGATTGAAATTCATCAAAGTTATGCAATGGGCGTTAATTCGGTAGTTTAAATTAAATTTTGGCTAAGATAATGCTCTTAAACTGCTCCTTAGTTCAATAGACAATGAAAAGTTCTTAATAAAAAGAGAATAAACCAGTTTTTGTCTACTTCCTATAAGAATCAATTTTGGCTGCTTATTGAAATTGAATTGAGAATTTCACTTTTCCAGCTGTGAAAGCAGACATTCCACAGATCTTAGCCACAATGTAAATATTCAACTATAAATCCGCAAATCAAATGCAATCAATTCAATTTTCACACTTCAATATTCATTAGAAATTTATTTTGCATTTTACGACAGTGAAAACTATGAATGTAGCACCCACACACAGCAGTTGAGCTAAAAGGGAAACTCAGAGCAGCAGAGTATGAAAGAAGACAAGTTAAAAGCGAGTTGGCAACAATCCAGGACTTGTTTTTTTTGTTGCTTCGCAATATTCAATCCACCAACGGTTTGGACAAGTGCAACAACAAGTATAAAAAATTACACAAAAAATTTTGCGCAAAATTAGCTGCCAATTGTTTTCAATACCGCCAACAACTTTGCTGCAAAACTCTTCAGATAAATTGCGAACGGAAATTGTGGAAAATCAAGCAGGAAATTTTGTAAATTGCCGACAGCTGGAGTCGCTATTACAGCTGCTATTGCTACTGTGCTACTGTGCGATGCACAACTTAAAGTGCACAACTTTAAACAAACTGGCAAAGAGCTAATTTAACAACAATTTATAACAATCACAGACGTCCAAGCAGCTGTGCAACCAAACAGCGACACACGTGGCGTATGCGCGATGAAAAACTGTAGCTAATGGATACAGGTTGAAGCTTTGTCTGTTTCCCTATCTCTCTCTCCCTCTGTCTCTCTCTTAGTTCAGTCTCTGTTTGTGTATTGTGCACATAACTTAATTATGCAGAAGTGTAAACGTTGCCATCAGCATAGCAAGCACACATAAAGGTCTCACTCTGCGACTTTTCCTGTGCAACACGGCAGACAATGCGCTGCTTGAAGTCTTTTCATAAGCTCAAAGTTCATAATAGGATTTAGTGGCCTCCTCATCATGATGATGATGCATGTGTCAGCCAGACAGCCAAGCAGCCAGACAGCCAGACAGCCGGGCAGGCAGCAGTTGTTATAGTTTCAGCTACGCACAGTGGTATAAAAACAAAAGACTGCAAGCTTTTTTTGTGTTTTTATTTTTCTGATTTCAACAACTGAGTTTCTTACTTAAAATTATTCGGAATAAATTTAAAATTATTTTTAATTAATTACTAATTATTATTTAAAGTTTGTTAACACTGAATTATTCTGTTCATTCCACAGTGCTACTTTTAGACCCCGTACTCAAAGAGAGTTTCTGACTTGACTAAGTCTGCACGCCACATGTCGTCCAAAAGTCCTGCTGTGGCTATAAAGCAAATGGACACTCTATAAAGCAGTGTATAATATATTTTTTAAGGTTTTTATAGCTATTACAGAATATTTAAATGTTAACTTTATTTTAATAGTTAAAATTAAATATAGTTTTAGTATAAAATCCGAAGAAAAAATTATATTTCAATGCTGAAAATCCTATTTTACAATAAAAGTTGTGGTAACAATAATAGATTAAGATTAATACGTTAATAAAATGTAATTAAATAAATTTGTTACGTTTTTTAGACAAAGAGTATAGTACATTTTATGAAAAAGATAATGGACTTCGATTCAAGTCGGTCTTAGAAAATAGTTTATGATATTAAATTTATAACAATTTCTATTAAGTGCACAAATATCTGTAATTTTTAAGCTTCACTACGAGATAAATTTTTCTGACTACAAATATCTCCCAGCAGAGTATCAAATATTCGTTTATCTAAGCGATTGTATCTTTGTCTAACTGTATTTACTCTATTTTACGTTTCCTCTTTTACTCTTTCTCTCTCCCTCTATCTCTGTCTCTCTGCAGTTTCGTTTGCTTTTAGTGCAGTCGCTACTTTCGCTGACAGATAAATTATGCACATAAGACACAAAAAAACTGCAGATCTGCAAAGCGACCCGACCAAAATGTGGAGTAACCGAGAACATTGCCGACTTTTTGCTCTAAAACTGGTCGGTCTCTCTATTCGACTGCCTGCATCTTATAATTCTTATATGGGAATAATAGCTAGACTAAATGCTGGCATGTGATAATGGAAATTTATGTGCCACAGACACGACACTCACTTGCTTCAAAAAAGAAAAAATAAGTAGGAAAATATGGACAGAGAGAAAAAAGTGAGTGAAAAAGCTAAGCATTTACAGGACATGTATTTTTAAGCAGTTCGTTTCATTTTCGAGCTGTTTAGGCCAGAGAAACCTCAACCCAAATGTCAGTCAATTAAAATTGAAGCCTAGCACTCAGTTGGAGTATACCAATATTGGTAACGGTATTTTGCCAGCGTAATGTATTGATAGACATTAAAAGCCAATCAGCGTAATGGCTTGTGAAGTGAAGTCTTTCACTTCTTTTACTTCTCTCACTTCTCTTACTTCTCTCACTTCTCTCAGTTCCACACTTCATTTTCAACAGCTCATAAAATTGCAATTGACTTTCAGCTTTGCTTGACAGAGTGTGTGTGAGTATCTGAGTGTGTGTGCGTGTGTGTATGTATATAGAGATCAATCTATGTATTTAATTTTATGGGAGTGTATGTGGTTTAACTGTGTTAGTTCATAAAATTGCGCAGTCACATATAAGTACGCTTAATTAAGTGCATAAATTGATATTTGGTGCAAGTTTATGACTGCATTGCAGTCATGTCCTGATTATGTCACATTTCCAGGATTATATACTTATGTGCACTTCGTTTACTTATATTCGTTATAAACACTTACTTCCCTTCCTTTTCCCACTCCATATCTCACTTCCTCTGTCTCTAACATTTAATTAAAATCTGCTTACATGTTTAATAACATGCGATGTGGTTTACTTGTGAATCAAAGTGTTAGCACTTAGCATTGATGAGTGCTTTTGGGGTTCTAGCTATATTTTCACTAATAAGGTATATTTTTCTAGTTTTCCCTGTAACACAAATGTATAGAGAACTGCTGTAACCAACTTAGTAAAGTTTTATTTAGAATATCAAAACAATTAAATAAATTTTCTTTATATAATTGCTAATAACTTTTAGCATTTGCTGACTTTTATGCCTAAGATAATGTTAATGCTTTGCTAATCTAAAATTATACATATAAAATAAATTTTATTGAATTTTATTTCTTTATTGATGAGCCCAAAGTTAAAATTACTTAAATTTTGATTACAATAGTTTCGTTTTGCAAAAAATCAAAGCAACTTGTTCATAAAACTCTCAATAAAAGATTTTTGCCAGAGAAACGAAAACTTTTTGACGAGTTGTCTTAAGGAAATCCTGTGAATCTTCCCACATTTCCACTTGAGTTACACCGAGTGGGGAGGAAGTGAGGAAAACTTGTAAAACAATACTCATTAAACAACATATTAATTTCAGAGAGCGGCGTTACAAACATTTTGCGGTACATCAACTTTGATGAAAGTTCGTTTAAAACAATTAGAGATCTCACTCTCTCTCTCCCTCTCTCTCTTGTCTGTCAGTCTCTCAGTGGTTCACTCGAGGGAAATTATGGCAAGTAAAAGTCGAAAATGAAAAACGCAGCAGAAGTTTGGCCAACTGGCACTAATAAGCGCTAATTTTGTTAGCCCAGAAGCAGGAAAAGAAACAAGCAGACATTGCTGGCATGCCAAATACGTTAACTGACTGAATGACTAACTGATGCGACTGATGGACACTTTCGTGGAGCTAAGGAAGGACTCTTGGAGCTGCTTGGAGGCGCTGCCTGGACGATTTAACAAAGTCAGTGCACTGCTCAGACACTAATTCCATTCATTAAAAAACTTTTTATATGCCAATTTTTCGCTTTTCTCTGGCCATTATGCAGTTATGCTTCCCATCGTCCACTCACTCCTGTGACATTCTTATTCACCACTCTCTCCTCTTCTTCTTCTTCTACATATTTTTTTTTTGTGTTTGAAACAAAAGCGAAAAAATAAAATAAAATATGATTACTTACTGCTGCTGTACATCATCAGTCACATAATGAAGTTGCAGCTGCTGAAAAATACTCGTAACTTCGTAACTTTCGAGTTTATGGCTTGTCCGGTCCCTGTCCATAAAGAAGGACTCCACTGTCCTTAACTAACTGCTTCAGCCTCAACTCCAACTTCAGTTACTGCTACTGCTGAGACAAACAACTTGCGAAACAGAGGAGAGCAAATTAATTAAATTTGTTTTAAGCTACGCGGTATGCTAAGCACTTGGTTTTCCAGCTTCAGATTCAGCTTCTTGTTTGCCAAAGTGTTGGTCTATTAGCGAAAATTGCTGGCGAGAACTTGACATAAATGTTTATGATTCATGGGCCAACAGAGTTTGGCACAGTATGAAACTAAAATAGACCGGTAATACTCTATTGTGAGCCAAAAATCTAAACTAAAACTTGGACGAAGAATGGAAACTAATTTGAATAATTTTTTTGAGTATTTCTTAAGGTGCAACTATAAAATTTGTTAATTTTTTTTTGTTCATTATGGAGACTAGAGAGCAACAATTATTTATTTATGTTTGTTTTCTTTTTTAATAAATTATTTTTATAATTTTTTTTAATAAGAGTTTAGTTGAAAAATAAAAAATATGAATTGAAAATAATGCACATTTAATAAAATATTAAAATTTATTATATAATTTTTAATTTTTAAGCATTTTTTTCAAAGTTTAGCGTTAATTCTGTTGTCTGTTTTCGTCTAGTGCTTTGGTTTGATTACTTTCTATACAAATTCACTAAGGTTATCGAACTGACCGGAGATAAGAGATTGTAGACAACAAAACAAAAACTTTGATGATTCTCGTACAGCGAATGGAATATCAGTCTATATGGAACCGCATTGCGTTGAACTACATGATCTCAAAGTGCTCAAGTAAAAATGGATATCAACTTACGAATTTTATCGATTTTATTATTATTTATGCATAGTTGCTATGGAAATAGAAAAGTAAGTATTAAAGTGTGAATTAAATAACTAAATTGTAAATAAACGATTTCCAATTATAGGAATGCTTCGCCGATAAGCAGCTGGATGGTCAGTGCTCAACATATTGTTATGAAATTGTGAAACCGCTTCTTCAAAATGCTAAAGAAGCCGAACAAACAAAAATGAAATTTGATAAACTAATGGAAAAGATTCGTGAACAAGACGCATATATCAGTAAACTGAATGCTGATTTAGCCGATTACAAATTCATGGAAAAAGAATTGGCCATATATAAAAGCCATAACGTTACCCAAAGTGACTTATTGTTATCATATAAAGATGAAATTATGAAGTTAAATGCTGATAACATTAGAATTAAAGAATTATATACAACATCGAAGGTTGAGGCTGCTGATAAATATAAAGCAATTGTAGGAAATGATGAATCAAGTTGCTCGAAATATAGAAACGGTATTCAGAATACTGTAGTTAAGGTTATTAGGAATATTACTGTTCCCTGTGATTCTAAATTGGCTGGGGATAACGAAGGCTGGACAGTTATTCAGAGACGTCAGGATGCTAATGTTAGTTTCGATCGGAATTGGATGGAATATAGAAAAGGATTTGGCGACTTTGAAGGCAGTTTCTTTATAGGACTCGATAACCTTTACCTTCTGACAAACGAACGACCCCACGAACTCTATATTTCATTAAAGACTGAGAACGAAACTCGTTATGCTCACTACGATCACTTCCAAATCGGAGATGACAGTGAATTTTATAAAATAAAATCTGTTGGAAATTATAAAGGAACTGCAGGAGATTCTTTGTCAACTCACATTAATATGAAGTTCTCAACTTTCGATGCTGATCATGATACATCAAAGTATAACTGCGCTACTGAATGGTTATCTGGCTGGTGGTTCATCAATTGTGCTTACTCGTAAGTTATTCATATATAAATATAAATGTTATAAAACTAAATTCTTAACTTTACAGTAATCTAAATGGATTGTATCGAGATGATGTGCTTAATAAACAAAGTGGCATTAAGTGGCATTCCTGGGATAAAAACTTGCGCATCACCTTTGCCCAAATGATGATTAAGCCTGTGAAATGAGGTCGTTTTAATAGAAAACTGTTTAGTTTTGGTTCATATATAAAGACATTAATGTTTAATAAGTAAACAAATTAACGAGCTTAACTAATTGGTAACTAAGTGGTAATTCTTATAAACTTCTGACCAACTGAGAGCTATCTAAGCATCGGAAAAACTTTGGCTTTGCATAATTAATTTTAATACTTTATACATATTTTTGTATTTCATTTTAAATTTTAAATCAAACCAACTGATAACTCATCAATATATTTAAATAGTATTTTACAACTTTAAATGCAAATAAAAGTTGAAATATTTACAGAAATATTGAGATGACCACAGAATCGTATAAAAATCACAGCAGGTCGTCGTAGTTCCTGTGGTGAGGGGAATGCAAACAAGCTCAACTGAAAGTTCTCGAAATCACCAACTCAATAAAGGTTAAGGGCAGAGAATAGTGGAAAATGGTAAGTGGAAAGTGGAAAATGGAACTGGGAGAAGAGTGAGAAGAAGCAGAGCAGACAAGCCGCAGCGGAAATCGACGAGCAATAAATTTAAATTTATGTTGCCATTTAAAATAGCATAAAAAATTACTATAAATTTATAACCTCAAACCACAAAAATGTGGTCAGCCAGACAATAAAAATGTGGCAGATACAAGGAAAGTGCGAACACAAAAAAAAGACCATAAAACTATTTGAATCGGGGGTATAAATAAATCAATTTAGACATGAAACATGAAACAAAAAGACCAAAACTAATCGAATAAGTGTTTGGAGCATTTAATTCTTACTGGCTGTCAATTTTCTTTGTTTTGTGTGCAACAAACTGAAGAAACTTACGAAATGAAATTAGAACAATTGAATTGTAAATATCAGAAAAAGGGAAAAACCGTGAAAAGCCAGAAGAGAATGGGTTGATAACGACAAGGACATCGACATCGACATCGGCAACGAAATCGACTATGACAGCGGCTTTGACCAAATTGCAAATGTTTGTCACGTATTTTACAAATTCACTGCGACGACAACCTTGTCTTGGTAGCAACGTAGCTGTAGCTGTATCTGTATCTTTAGGTGCATGTGTAGCTGTATCTGTATCTATGCTCGTAAGACGTGCATGTTAGAGTATCAGCAACTCTAGAGTCGACCCAAAACACACAAAGGAATAGCGTGGGTCGAGTTAAATTATTGTGACTAGTGTTGTCGACTGTACATTGATACCATTTGCTACTCTTTTTGCACATTCACAATGGGTATATTTGTTTCGTAGTGGAAATGTAACAAATCACTATTAAAAGAAACAACAGAAGGGCTCTAAAATGTTATAAATTAATTGTTGGAAAGTTGTAAAAACTTAACAATTGTTTTACAAAAAGATTTCTGATGTCAATAGTTCCAAATCTTCAGAATAAAATGCTGATAACTTCAAAAAATGCTTAATTAACTGAAGGAAGTTGTTTCTTAGAGTCGAGCATACCCAACTTAAGCTTTCATTCCCATATAATTTTATTTTTGTGTCTGAGTTGAGACTGTTATTAATATGTAGACCGTGTCTTTACGTGTGGCAGGTTGAGCCAACGAACATTTTTGGCTATGACATTTTTGTGGTTATAAAACAAGCCAAATAATATTTTGAAATGCAGCCTTAAACCGAGCTCGATAAAAGCAGTTACCCAAATTGTCAGAAAAAAGCTCAAGGTAAGTAACAGACACTTAAAGTACTGATTTGTTTAAGCTGTTACTTAGAATGAATAAACTTTAAACTTAAACTAAAAAACTCTTACATTAATACAAAAAATTAATGAAAGCTAATTTAAAATAATTATTGATAACTCAATTGTGTGCATTTAAATAATTAATTATTAAGCAACAGATTGCTTTTGATACCTATTGTAATAAAGAACATATTAACTGTCAATGCCAGCTTTACACACTCGATATCAAGTATACGCCACCGACTGTCAAAGGCTGAGATATCTGCAACAGAAATATTAAAGCAAAAGTAAAAAATAATAAAATATATATATAAATTGTCAGTTGCATTTCAACAACAATAGCAGAAAGCCATAACAAAAGAAGGGAGTACACTAACAATATATTCCAATGAATATGGCCTAAAGCCGTATCAACGAGGTCTGTTCATGCTGGTCAAGTGCATTATTGAGTTAACTGGCTTATATCATTGCAACTGCAAAAGGTTGCGCTTTGTGCGAGTCTTAAGCTTTAACCTGCGGATGAGTTTAATGCTCTTACACGACAAATACCAGAGCCACAGACCCAGTCGAGTTCTGTTCTTAAGTGCTTAGGTGACGTAAGTTACGCAAAAGCTGTTAAGGTATTTATGGCAAAAGGTGTGTATGTGTATAAGTGTGTGAGTGTGTGTGTTAGCCCTGTTAAGGCGAGGCAACATGCTGCTCCGTAAGTTATAACAAGCCTTGAAAACACATTGCTTTAACGTACTGTTTCTATTTAAGAGTTTATGTTTTTCCTATAATAAGTTGGGCTATTTTCCAGTTGGCAACAGTTTGCTTAGCCCACTGTAAATTGGCAATATACAAAACTATCCATCAAAATGGAATTTGGTAATAAAATGAGCTGGGGTAAATGGAGTAAAACAACTTGTTTGTTGCATGTTAGAAGTAGAATTTAACAGGGGCAACTCATCATTTTATATTAAAAGAAGAAAAAAATTATTAAAAATTTATAGCTTAAATGTCCAGTAGAAAACCATTAAATGCTTATAAATAAATAAATTAATTTATAAGTACACCAAATTTAAAACTTTGTTCATTTAAAAATCTTAAACATTTTAAACATTTACAATTTTTTCTATTTTAATGTATAAGAAATATACTAATTTATGTCATGAAGCATGTTCGAATTATATAAATATTTAAACAAAATATTCTATAGCTAGCTTAAAATAAAGGTAACAATAATTTTTTCTTACCAAACCTTCGTTTTTCCTTTCTTTTGCTTTCGAAACTGAGTCTAATTCGATTAGTTGTTCAAGTTCTGTGACTTTTTGCTGGCCCAGTGCTGCTGTCTCAGCAAATTTTATATAAATGCCCACAAAATTGACCTGTGGCCGTCCCCCGGCAATTATAACAAATTATCAACTCGCTCACACGAATGGCGTTACACAGACAAAACGGGTGGGCGGAAGGCGCAGAGACTTGGCTTCCGTTTAGGGAACATACTTCACCTACACCTACACACACACACACACACACTCACACGCACACTGGCACTGCTAGAGAGACATTAATTATTCATAACTTGAAGTCTGTTTGGGCTGCTGCTAAGTTTCCTGGCCTCCGGACTTTGACTGCGACCGACTCCGAGTCGAAGTCGGAGTCTGAGTCGGAGACAGAAAGCTGAGTGTGAAGTCTGTTTGGTCGTTGTCTCCATTTCCATGACATCGTCCATGTCTTTGGGGAAATCTGCTGGCTTCGCTGTTTCTATTTCTGTTTGTGTGTATATGTCCATTTCGGTGACTGTGGTGTGTGTGTGTTCTTTGTATACCTGGCCTGCGGTTAATGCAGGCCAAAGACTGCCAACAGTTTCAGTTTAATGTCTTCAGAATGTCAAGTCAGTCTGACCTGCGGCTTGAACGTGTCGTGTTTTGGTTAAAACTTTGCCAAACTTGTAGTGTCTTTAAGCCAACATTTAAATGACGCAGCGTGCAACAGTTGCAATATCCGCGTGGCTACTTGCCTCATGCCACTTGCAACTAATTATGATGCACGCACACATGTAATCCACTTACAATTACAATGCTGCTGCTTGACTTTATTAACGGATGCCTTACACGGTTTGCCTGGGGCATCGTGGCTATTTTAATTTTGTTTGGTACTCCGCATTGCAGCCACGTGGCGTATACTTAATTTGGCTCATTGCCATTTTCATTTGCTTCTTAATTATGTAGGAAATGTGCGAATCCACCCGACGACCAATATTCCATTCACATTCCACAAATATGCAGCTCTGCAGGGGAACATCGAATACTTCTTTTACTTTTCACTCTCTCTCTCTCTCTCTCTCTCCCAATTTCTCTCTATCTCTGTTTCTCTTGCACTTTTCAATGGGCTTCTCTGTCTCCCTTTTATGGCCATATCATTTTACACTTGCGGCCACTTCCGCAGCACGCGCGTGTTGGCAAAAATTTGCGAAAATATTTACTTAATTACACGATGTGCTTACCAAAATGCACATGAATGTGCTCGCTGATTATGTGTCATGTTCTGCATAATTTACATAAAATTCCGTTATGTTTTTCGGGGGGCCAACAATATTAAGTTTTAAATAATAACATGCGCATTTTGTTAGTTTTAAAACTTTCTAGTTAATCATGAGTTCCAAATATTATAATGCAAAATAAATTAATATTTTTTGATAAGCAAACAATTCTAGGAATCACTTAGTGATTAAAAAAGAAGAAGAAAAAGATAATTATATACATTTATGTATTGTAGTGTGTGGCTGTTAAGTAAAAGTACTGTAGAGATATACTATAGATTCTATATGTACCATAGGTGCACTTCTGGCTATCTCAAAGAATGTATGTATGTAGGTAGAGACATAATGTATATATATGTACATGTATATATATGTTCTTAGTTGTTGTTCTTATATTACTCACACACTCATATTTTCCATCGATTTACGCTCGTTAAGCCCATCGTACCTACGTACAGTCGTTATTCCAGTGCACGCTGTTTCTATTGCTGTTGGAACGAAAGTAACGGAGTTATGGCGTGATCTTGCTTCGCTTGCTTTGTGCGCTATTCGTTTAGGTACAAGTGCGAGCGAGAGGTAAAACATGCATCTCGCTTGGGTTATTGTATGTTCGTTTTGCTACTGCATTTGTTTTCGAGTGAGTTTCTCTTTCACTTACACTGCGAGAAACTAAAGTTGACTTAAATACTGCACCTTACAGTATATACATATATGATCTTTGAGGGTATTCGAGTTCAAGCTCACACAACTGATAATGAACTATGGTAGAGGAAAAACCAAGAAGGTTGGCGCACAATTCATAGTAGTATGTAGGTTCTTAAATAATCTTTTAGAATAATTGAAAGCTTAGAAATACATAATTTAGCATATAACAAAAAAATGTGAATTAAGTTTTCACAGTTAAATACTTCAAGTATATAATAATACTAAATTTTGCAAAGTTTGCTAGAAAACAAATTTATTAAAAATTGATGAGAAAAATAACAATTAAAATGACCTCATTTCACAGGCTTAATCATCATTTGGGCAAAGGTGATGCGCAAGTTCCTATCCCAGGTTTGCCACTTAATGCCACTTTGTTTATTAAGCACATCATCTCGATACAATCCATTAAGATTGCTGTAAATATAAGAATTTAGTTTTATAACATTTAAAATTATGTATAGATTACTTACGAGTAAGCACAATTGATGAACCACCAGCCAGATAACCATTCAGTAGCGCAGTTATACTTTGATGTATCATGATCAGCATCGAAAGTTGAGAACTTCATATTAATGTGAGTTGACAAAGAATCTCCTGCAGTACCAGAATAATTTCCAACAGATTTTATTTTATAGTGTTCGCTGTCATCTCCGATTTGGAAGTGATCGTAGTGAGCATAACGAGTTTCGTTCTCAGTCTTTAATAAAATATAGAGTTCGTGGGGTCGTTCGTTTGTCAGAAGGTAAAGGTTATCGAGTCCTATAAAGAAGCTGCCTTCAAAGTCGCCAAATCCCTTTCTATATTCCATCCAATTCCGATCGAAATTAACATTAGCATCCAGACGCCTCTGAATAACTGTCCAGCCTTCGTTATCACCAACCATCGAATCACATGGAACAGAGAATTTAGTAATTTTTCTAGCTGTTACGTGTTGGATTCCGGTTTTAAGAGCCAAGCAACTCGATTGATTGTTTCCCATTATTGTTAAAGGTTTATCAGCAGCTTCTATTTTCGATGTATTAATTAATTTATTTTTCAATTCATTATTCTCAGTGGTTAAGTTATTAATTTCAGCTTTATATGATTGCAATAATTCATTTTGGGTTACATTGAGGGTTTTATATACTTTCAACTCATTTTCTATGCCTTTAAGCCTGGCTAAATCGACATAAATCGCACTGATTTCTATATCTTTTTTCTTTGAACTTTTGCAATTGTTTTCCCTTTGCTGTAAAATCTCAATTTGGTGAGCAAGCGGTCTCACAACCTCGTAACAATAAGATGCACATCGATCGTCGATTAGCTTATTAGAGGAAGTGTTATCCTATAATCGCAATATGTATATTACAATCAGTTAGCTAAACTCACACTAAAATACTTACTATACTATTTGCATAGCAATGATGCAAAAATAACAATAAAATTGACCAAATTTTTAGCTTTCTTTCCATTTTTACCGATCACTTTGAGATCAAGTACTTCAACGCAAAGCAGTTTAGTGTAGACTGATGTTCTGTGCGCTGCATGAGCTGCTTTAAAGTGTCTCTTTGCTGTATATAGAATATATTATCACTCTGGTCGGTTTGATAACCTGAAACAAATTCTATAGAAAGCAGAAGTCATATACTACACATTTCTATCAAAATATACAAGTGTCAGTATTATACACTATGTTCAGAAAAAATTTATAAATAATTTTATTGTTAATTGTTGGATTTTCTAAAATTATTTACTTGTTTTTTGAGTTATGATTTGAAGCTTTATATAAATGCTTATCATTTGGCAAGTAAGACTAAGTTTAGCGCTTCATCAACTCGTCACTGATTTAATAACATTAAGTTCAGCAACATAAAATTGTTGCGTTAACGTTATTCAGTAAACATTTTTATGTTTACCCCATAAGACCAAAGTGGCAAAGCGACAAAATTGCTGCCAAGTTTGACAACGAGAACAAGTAAGAAAGGCAACAGTCGAGCAAGCCGACCGTAAAAGACCCCGTACTCCTTCAAGTGCGCGTTTTTCTACACAAATCACAAATTTTCGATCGATTTTTCCTATGGGAGCTATAGGCTATAGTTGTCCGATCCGGTTCAAACTTGGTGAGGATAGCTATAATGGTACCATACACATAATGTGTGAATTTGCTCTCTCTAGCTCTAGTCGTTTTCAAGTTATGGTGAAGAGAAAATATTTATTTTTTACAATTTGCGGGGGCGGTAGGGGCGTGGCAAAGATTTGAAATAAACTTGATCTGCCTGACATATAGACGGACTTTTATGCCATATTTGGTATCTCTAGCTCTTGTAGTTTAGAAGATCCAGGTGTTCATACTGACGGACATAGCTATATCGTCTCGGCTGTTGATGCTGATCAAGAATATATATACTTTATGGGGTGGGAAAAGCCTCCTTCTGCCTGTTACGCACATTTCGCTTCAGACAAACTTAATAGACTCCTTTACTCATTTTTAGAGTACGGGGTCTAACAAGAGAAAGAGAAAGAGTGAGAGAAAGAGGGAGAGAGAGAAAGACAAAGATAGTTAGTAGTTTTTTTCATATTCAGTGCAAAACTGACAGACGAGTTTCTATAGTCGAGCTGACATCTGTTGTTTTCAACATAATAATCATTATAATTTATTTTAAAATGCAATTTGCGCAACACCGAGACGAGAGTTGAGTTGAACTCAGTTGAATCGAGTTGATGTTTTGCATGATAAGTAGCAATGAAATGACAAGGACACTACACTACAGGATTCAGTCGTTGTCTGTCTATTTTTAAGTGGGGTCGGGACGGATCGGGGGTGGATGAGGTCATTCGAGTTAATTAGCGCTGATTTGGCTTTTGTTTTTGTTTTTGTGTATTGTGTTGATTACAAACTGCAAAATAAATACGACTATTTATTTATTAGCAAAACAGGTCACGTCAACGAGAATACGAATAAAAATCGACACCGTAACCAAAAACAGTTACTGATACAGTAAGTATCCAGTAAAAGCAATCTGCCGCCTACAATAATACTACAGTATAACATTTAGGACTTGTCGTTTGTTGTGTTGCAAATACCAAAAAAGGTAAATAACAGGAAACATTTTACACTAATTAGCGACGCACGCAAATGGGCTGTGGTAAAGGGGAGGGGAGTGGAGTGGAGTGGAGTGGAGTGGAGTGGAGTGGGTCGTGACGGGGCGTGCAGGCGGTGCAGGCACAAGTGGTAAGCAGCAAGGCTGTTTGCGGCACTTGACTATAAAAGTCACTGCCATAAGCCTAATTATGTTGTACGACGAGTCGTTTTGTTGAAAGCCTCATTTTGCTTGTAAAGCACAGAGAGGGGGGGAATCCCCCAACTCCCTTCCCCTCCCATTAACCTACAGCAACCACTTGCCATGGAATCCCTTAAATCTTATACGCGGTTTTTAGCTGCCACTTTTGTGTGTTGGCCATGTTCCCTTAATTTGCATTAATTAGTCTTGTCGTCGGATTAACTTAAATGGGTCAATTTCGCAAAAACAAAACTTGAAACAGAATGTTATAGAAAATAACAAACTTATTTTATTAAATAAAAATCTAAAGGCGATTTAATGGAGTGGTAAAAAGAAATAATATTTGTACCTAATAAAACTCTGAAGGGAAAAAAACTATAGCAATAAAAGCACCAAATTTGAATGTCTGTTTTGTATAAAATAATTAAGAATTTTATTTTATTATAATTTTTTATAAAATAGTAAAGTTTCTAAGTTCAAACTAACTGAATTATATTATTACTAACTAATAAAAATGAAATAAATTTCTATTTTAAAGTTAGTTATTGTTTTGTGTTTACAGCTGACAGCACCTGAAAACCTTTACACAATTCAACACAATTTCTCTACCTAATAGAATATGCAGAACGAACGCCACAGCAGAGGCAATAAATGTTTAGACAGGGAGTGAAAAGGGGGTCAGAGGTTAAAGGGGTTAAGACTATGGCCACTTTGTCACATTTTATATAATGTTAAATCGCTGCAGTCAGAATAGCAGTCGCTCTAATGGCAAAGTGACCACAATTCGTGGCAATTCATTCTCATTGATTTTCAACATTCAGCGACATTTTCCAGCAAAATTACCAACTCGTACTAATATTGTCATTGCACAACGTTTAGTGCATCTCTTATTTTCGACGTTTGCCATAATTAAAGTGCAAATCATTTTGGGCCAAGTATGTGTGGGTGCGGAAGTTCTGGAGGAGGGAAGTGGGAAGTGGGAGGAGGAAAGTGGGAGGAGAGGAGTGGGAAGAGTTGTATTGACGTCTGTCAATTTAATTACAATTTATATTGCACACATTTCTCGACATTCTATTGTGGAGAATTGCACTTGTTATGCGGTCTTCATTTTGGCACATTGTTTAATTTATTTTAAACATATTCTGTTTGTGGCAATCATTTTGGTTTGTTTTTCGCTGGTTATATGTAGTTTGATTTGTGCTGTGGTTTTTTCATTTTGTGTTTTTCTTTTGGGCATTGCATTTAAATTGAGAATACTCTAAAATAAGTATTACAACTTAAATATCTTTTAATGTAAATATAGTGAAAGATCCCTTGGACGAACAGCCACGGTTTCAGTATTTTTGTCCGCCCAAGGGAGATGTCCTCCTGCGGGAACGGAATTTGTATGAATATCATACTCTTGGGACTGTAAAATTCGTTCGGCTAAGGGAGCTGTCCACCTGAAGGAGCTGTCCGCGAATGGAGCTTTCCCTGTACACAAATTTAGTCTACTATTAGTTTAATAAACTATCAGTAAAAATAATTATATGTTGTTTTTAATATTTAGTACAATTAACTTGAATACTTTGTATAACAATACTTTAATTAAAGGCAGTAAACAGTATTTTAAATATAAAAGGAATAAATTTATGTAATTAAATTTTGAACATAAATATTTTTTAGCCTTTAAGCATATTTTATATTTTACTAATTATATATCATTAAATTTTTTTATTAAATTTAAATGCATAAATTATTATTGATTTCTGTTATTTATAGAGATTAAATATTATTTAAATTTTATTTTATAATACCTAATAATTTATTAAATAATTTCTTAAATGCCATTACATTTTCTCACACTTTTATAGCTCTGATTAATTTTCCAACTAAACCACAAACGATTTACAGCTACTCCTTCAGTAATCTTTAGTTAAATTTCATGACTTGAGCTTGACATAGTTCAAATTCATGTGCTATATTCATTTCAGCTTCACGCTCATGCCAAAGCTGTGAGCTATACTGTCTTGTACCGACTGACCCTCGACGCAGTCGGGCACTTTAACTAAAATAATCCCCATTGCATAATTTCATAGAATAGCTCAACAGAGCAATTCGGAGTGCATATAGTTTTGGGAGGCCAGGCCAGGCCAGGCCTAAGTTAAGTCTACACAGACATAAACATATTTTACGAGTCATGAGTTGGGTATGCCAACTTCAACTTCCTTCCTTCCCCCTTCCCCTCCCCTCTTCTCCTTGACTCTTCACTTGAAGTTGGTTCTCAGCTGCTGCCCCAGAGCCTAACTAGCTGCCACTTTGGCCTGTCATCATGCGTCGCTTTGAGCAGCTGTTGCTTATGCTCTCTTGCTCTCACTTTTCTCTCTCATTCTCTCTCTTAGTGTCTCTGGAAAAACTTTATTACCACACGACCTCGAAAAACTGTAAAACGCTGCTGTCATTTCAAAATTTATGTGAGTTTTGTGAGCAAAAGTCTCACACACATGGGTCTAAAACGAAGCTATATGTATAAATTTACTTCTCTATGTGTAGATATTCGTAAATAAGTATAAGTCTGCTCCAGTTTATGATAAGGTAATGGCGTAAAATACTTTGCTAATTTTTCCTTTTCGGAAATTAGAGCATAAAGTTCGCTCTTAAAACTTGCAAAACCCACGAAAATAACACAAGTAAAAGTCGGAGTATATACTATATACATATATACACCATCAGCCCCAAAAACCGCGTACTTAACACTTTTGTAAAGGAATCGCAGCTGCAAAGAAATAAAACAACAGCAATTTATATGATTTTGCTAAAGTTTTTTAGTCAGAATACCCTACTAAAATATTTATATAAATAAATAAATTATTTGAAGTAGCGAAAATGCCTTAAAAAAAAGTGATTTGCTTAAATGATTTTATAGGAAAATTTGTGCTATTTCGTGGAGTAAAGATAATAGAACTTAAATTTAATTAAATTATAGTAAAATATAATAAATTTAAATTTCACTAGAGGCAAATCTTATAATTCTTTAGCTGATTACGCATTATCTCTTAGTCGAGCACACGCAAAACAAATACACAATTCGCACTTATTTGGTTTATTATTAACACCCACACATACACACACACCCCCACACACACCCCCACACTCATGCACATGCACTTACACACAGAGAGCAAAGCACAGAGTGTTATAAAGTTTTTCTCTTTTGGGCTATTGTGACCCCGCTCTGGATCCTGTTCCCAGCACTTTGCTCCATCTCAAAGCAAAAGTTATGAGTTGCAAAACAAAGTTTATGTAGCACTTTTGGTTGCTGTTGTTGTTCTTACTGCTGTTGTTGTTGTCTTGCACTTGCCAGGAAGCTTTAATTATAGTTAAGCTTAAAATCATACGCAAAGTTTGCCAGAGTTAACACGTAATTGTTATCAATGTCGGCTTGTGGTCAAAGTCAAAAAAATGTTACAACTGTAACAAAATATTGTTAAGCTTACAAAATCTCTGCCAAAATTACCAGAATATGCAACTTGAAACGATGACAAATTCTTTGCGTATAAAAACAACTTTTTTAAAATGAAACGCAGTTAAAATTTAATAATTTAAATAGTCAAATATGTGTACAGTTTTGAAGGAGTGCAGTTTTCGAAGCTGAAAAATGTCACTGAACAGTTTTATATTTGCATGCCTTAAAATATCAACAATAACAGCAGCAAGAGCGACTGCAACAGGGTTAAAATGCATATTACGTATACGCAGCGTGCATGCTATTTTCGCCATTTGCATTGACGGAAATTGGGATTTGTGTTACTTTATTATTTTGTACACACACACACACACATGCACATACACACGTACACATTTTAGCACTCATATTTTTTATTGATACAACAGGAAACTGGCATAGCACGAAGGTGGTGGCCATTTTTATGCGACTGTTCATTTCCGGTCGACTGGCGAACGTGTAAAATAAATTAAAAAATAAAAATTGTGCACAACTCAATCAAAATGCGTCAGTCAAAATAACAATAACAAAAGCTGTGTACCATGTGCCCAAGTACAATATATACCATATTCCCAATAACAACAATAGCAATAATAATGAGCAAAGTGTGCAACAGTTTGTGAGCATTATTGGCTTTATAAAGATACAATCGCATACTTGGCTTAAATCGGCAACTTTGTTCAACAAACTTTGGCATACTTTAAACTTTAAACACACTCAATTAGATAGAATAAAATGTTTAGCGAACTTTTCATTTTCATTTTATATATAGCCAGATATATACATATATATATACAATTTTTTTTTTTTTGGTGGGCAGGACACAGCTTGACCCAAGGGTCCAACTTTTTGACTAGCTGCAAAAATGTTGGTCAAAACTTTTTTTTAACAACTTTTGGCAATTATCTTGTGAGCCATGCTCTGTCCTAAAAATATATATGTTTTATATATATATATACTTGTATATATATAGATATAGTACAGTTTGGTAGTATAGCGGACTTGTTTCAGTTGCAGCTGCAGCTTGTCAACAACTCATCTGAGCCCTGCAGCTGTTGTTTTGGCCCAAACTGCGTTACTCTGCTTCTATTTTGTTGACGCCTGCCAATCTGGATCAGAAAAAATAAAACCAAACTGAATGGATAAAGAGTTTTTAAAAGTATACTAAATATAATGGTGCACTTTTGGGAACTGTCTGCTTTAGCTCTTGCCTAATTGTGTCTATAATATGTTGCACTTATGAATTTCTAAGAGGTTAGCAGCTATAAATAGTCAGTTAAAAAATTTGATATTTCTTAGAGAAGTTTCAAAGTACAAAGAAATTATGACATTTAAAAAAATTTTTTTTTATAATATAAAATAGACTTGGAGAAATAATTTTAATTAATTCCTGGTAAGTGGAATAAAAACTTCAGCATTCGACTACTTTATGTGTAAATTAAATGATGAACTTTATAATAACTGAAGTGTATAAAATATTTTCAATATGTATAACTTACGATATACTTACGATTATAATGCTATCAACAAATAGGATTTCTTGGGCCCACACTCGACTGCCAATAGCAAACAGCATTGGTAAGAGAGCCAGTGAAGAGCTCTCGCTCTCTCTCTCTCTTAAGCACGACTGGAAAGTTCCAGTTGACTCTTAAGAGCGAAGCAAAGAGAACGTTTACAAAAAGTAGTCATTTAAAAAAAAAAAACACAAAGCGACAGGCAACTAAGTAGATTGCATATGCTATCACACACACCACAACACTCGCACAGACACTCACACCTTTACATTATAGCCTGCATTAAAATACATGACTGAAAGGCATTACAAACAAAAAAAAGGGACGAAAAACTCATAGGACAATGCACAGAGTATGCGACAGTCAAAACAGCAAACCAAAATTCCAAAACATGAAACAGAAACAGAAACAGAACAGAAAGTGAACAGAAACAAAGCAGAGATCTCGACGAAAAACCAAACAGAGAGAACACCTAGTAAAATGCAGCAGCAAAACAGTTTGGTTAAAAAAAATGAGGTCAACGTGGCGTATGCTCGATATTTGTTTGTACGTTAAATGAGCCACTTGGACGTTATGCAGACGCATAAAAACTGTTGTTCGAGCTGATCAAAGTGACTAACTAAGCTAACTACAACTAATCAGTTGATTAAAGTTATGCTTTATGCAAATTATTTGACTGAAAACTAAGATTTATTTACCTAAAATGGATTAACAACTTGATTTTAAAGAAAGTTCTTATTAACACTACATAACGTAAACAAATATTTAGAATATTTTAGATACTAAATGGGTATTTTTGTTAAGTCCCCCCCTCTTCCATTTGGTTTAGCATATATATAAAAATTAGACTTAATTAAAGTGTTCCTTACTTGGGATGCAAGTCCTTGATACTAGAAACAATTCTTTGTGCTCAGTGCAAAGGTAAACTCTGCATACGTTTTTTGGTGGATTTACCAGCTTGGTAGCTTTTAAAAGTGTTGGCTTGGCTTATGTTGTCGACTTTTGTCAAGCCACAAAAAAAAGAAGAAGAAGAGAAAGAATAAATGTAGAAAGAAATGCATAAAAACTTGTTGAGATTTATCTTGCCACACGCGAAGAACGCAGCAACTTCAACTGCGTACTTCAGCAGACACTTCAACGTGCAGCAGTAGTGGCAGTGGCAGTGGTGGCAGCTGTAACTGCATCATAGCTGTTGCAGAGTTGTTACATATGTCAGTTTATTTATGGCACAAATGTGACTGGCTTTTGCTGAGCATTTAAGCGCCTTAAAGTATGCAACATATTTCTTTTTCTGCCGCATTCTTGACACTTGTTGTAACACCCACACACACACACACCCACACGCACACCCCTTTGTGTGACATAATGAAAATGTCTCACTTGACTGCCAGAGTAGTTGCAATAATGTGCATAATTCAAGGACCTCGAGGTGCAACTTAAGCATGCAAGTGGGTCAAATGTTAAGCTTTCTAAGAATAGCTCAACGACACAACTTCATTCACACCAAAAATAATTTATAAGCTCTTTCAGCAAACACTTTAAAACTTTATCTCTGAACCACTTTCCATTGCATCACACTCCATTCTCTAATCGCATTTCAGTTTGTTTTTCCCCTTTCTTGTTTAAAAAACAGTCAGAAAACGTGACCATATTGTATACATGGTATATTGAATATGCCACTTTGACTGCCTCTGGTGTCCAGTACAAAATAGTTGGCGCATCCGTCGGCATGTTGATAAAAACAATGGACCACAATGTGTTCAAAACAAAATAAAAATTGTACAAAATAAATACAAAGAGTCCAACAGTGAAACAAAAAACAAAAACGAAAACGATAAATTTTGTTTCGAGTATTGAGCACACAAAATATGCACTCATCGTTGGGTTTTGTCCGGGTTTTCTGATATGGCGTGAAAGCGTGTTCAGAAAGCGCTTCAATTGTTCTTCATGATGTTGTTGTTGTTGTTGTTTTTGTTGCTGTTATTGTTCTTGTGTTCACCAAGTGCTTGTCTATGGATTAACAAAGTGGTATAAGTTGCACTATAGCCATGCATTGGGAGTCGTAGACATTTAAATGCTCTACAAAAATTTAATTGATAGTAAAAACTATAAATATAATTAAGAGGGAGATTGGAACTAAATAACATAAAAAATTCGATACATTAAAAAATCAAAGAAGGTTTAATTTATAATTATAGAAGTTCAAACTTTATTATTTTCAATGAATATAGTTCACAGACTTTCAAATTCATGACTTAAAAATTGCTTAAAAATGTTGTACATTGTTATGGCCTAAACATATTGGCTACATTTAAACTAATCGACAGCAATCAATAATGGAAATCCAAAGTATTTGCATACAAAAAGTGAAATCGAAAGCAACAATTGAAATATAAACCAAAAAATATGCAAAATGTATCTATTAACCAAATAAAAAGTGGAAATTCAATTCGAGACAAAACTCAACTGAATCGTAGAGAATCGAAGAGTTAGAGAATCAAACAACTGTTGAGTGTGACTGTCCGGCAAACGGCCAACAATTTGTATTTGTTAGCATTTAAATAACCGGAAGCGTTTTCCCCACAGCAACAACGTCAACAGCAATAGTCGTAGCAACAGACAACAGCAACAACAGACAACAACTACAACAACAATGCGAAGGAACAGATCAACAGTAACACAAATGCAAAAACGTTAGCGAAAAAATGTGGCTAAAAGGAGAGGGAAACTGAAACAAAATACTTGCATACTGCCAAAAAGGGTGAGGAGGAGGGGAAGAAGGAATTCTGCTCAACTATCAATAACACTTAAAAGCTTTTTTAAATATTTTCTGGTTTTACTGATGTTGTCCTTGCTGTCCTTGTTGTCCTTCTGTGCATTTGGTTAGTTTTTGCTATGGCATATTTATTATTTTTCTCTTCTTTTTTTATTTATTAGTGAAAACTCCGTTCTGTCCCCACTTTGTGCTTCCCTCTGCATTTAAAAATGCAATTTTGCTCATGTTGAAATGAAAAATGTTCTACATTTTCTGTTGATTTTAGCCACCAGAGAGAGAGCAGTTGCAATTGGGGAACTGGAGCAATAGCAGCAACATTATGAAAGATTTGCCTATATTCATAAGTATTTCAATATTAATTGATGTGTTTGTGTGTGCGTGGTAGGAAAATGGAGAAAGTTATGAAAGCAAAAATAATAAAAACAATCGAGAAAACTAACTAAAATATTTTTGAGAATTTAAATTTAATGAACAAATTTAATTTATTTATTGAAACTGCCAATACCTGCAACTTTACGTAAAAAATAAAATTTGTTTAAAAATTAATTTATAATTTATAAATTAAGTCTGCTAATACCTCGTAATAAAATTTGACTGGACTAAATGTTGCAAATTGACTGCAATAATGTTCACTTACCACTTATGTTTAAGCCATTATACCAGACTCCTGCATATATAAATATATATACAGGAACGTTCGAGTTTGTTCCACTTAGTAACCGCAAACGATTTGTGTTTTGTGCAACAAACAATTGCATTAATTAATTTAAATTTCTTTTTACAAATTTTAAAAAACATTACGAACAAATTAAACTAAAATAAAAATGAAATGTGAAAAGCAAAATGTGTAAAAAAAAATACTTTCACTCAGTTTTTTACTGTATTTGAGCTGAATTCATTTAAAACTAATTAATTGTATTAATTTAAATACAAATTGCATTTATTTGTTAAGCAAAATTTGATTTTTTTTATGTATAATAATAAATTGTTAACAGACTAGTATTTATATTAATTAATAAAATTAAATAATAAAGAAAACTGCGATTCAGATTTATTTAAATTTATTTTAGTTGACTGTTTTCCGTTTAATTGTTTAAAAATGTTGGTATTTATATGGAACGATTTTTAAATAGTTATAGTTCAGTTAACATGTTTTAATAAACTACCTTATATTTTAAACAAATATCCCGTCTAATTTGTTTTAATTTATATCTTTATAACTTATTTTACTTAAATTTCTTTTAGATACAAAAATTTTATATAACTTTTTCACTTATTTTTGAAATATTTCAATAATAACTTTAACAAAACTTTTGCATTATTAGCAAATAATATTTAATAAAGCCATAGAATATAATAGTAAAGATATTTATATTTCTATTTAATTTCTTTAGTTATTGCCTTAAAGTTTTTCATCTTTCTGGCTAGATGAGTGTAAATATATGTCTGTAAATTTACAATTAGATTTGATGGAACACCCAAAGATCAAAATTTGAGAGCTGCTAATCTAATTGTACAAAGCAAACCATATGCAAACTCAATTAGGCCCGAAAACAGCTAACACTAGAATTGGCCATTGACCATTTAAACCCAACAATTGGCAGAAGGAGGAGTGTGCAAATCGAATGATAGTTGGTCAACACCTGCTGCTGCTGCTGCTGACCATGGCTAAGACTACACAGTGGCAATGGAAGATCTGAGCATTCGTGCGTGCGAATGCAGCCTTTGAGTAAAAATATTTTAGATGGTTGACAGCATTCGACAAAGACGTTCCAAAGGACACAGAGAAACACACAGGACTTGAACTGGCAATTACCTAAAATGTTGCCAGACTTTTGGCACGTTCGAATGTGTACGAATGTATGGGTGTGTTTGAGTGTGTGCGTGTGTGTGTGTTAGCCGTTTCGCTTGAATCAGACAGCCGCTTTATCTGACCGGCCGGGTCAAGCATCAGTTCATTTTATTGACATAAATGTTTATGTTTATTTGTCTGTGTTTAAGCATTAATGTTTATTGTATTGTACTTAGTTGTTGTTATTGTTGTTGTTTCTTCTGCTATTGTTGATGTTGTGCAAATAAAAACAGCAACAACAACAACGATGACTATGTGAGCACCAAAAGTCGAGTGTATTCATGTATTCATACTGGTTACAAGTGCCTGCTTGTGTGCGATACTCATTTTTGTATAAATACCTAATGAGATTTGCATTGATTTAATTAAATGGAGTTTTTTATTTAAACATCATGTAATTATATTAATTTTGCACAAACAAATATGAGCATTTGTGTAATTTTCAACATATGTAACGTACAATTAAATAAAATTATCTTGCCATGCTTAAATGACTACAATCTTTACGGAGTACATTAAAATATGCCTATACACTTAAAGAGTCTTTAAAGCATTTAATGTTTTACTAAAATACTTGATCTTATGAATGAAATAAATGTATTGACTTTAAATTTAAAGTAAAATTAAAAAAATAATTTATATTATATTTAATTTAAAAACAATTTATTAAAAAAAGTTCCATTCCCCAACATTTAAAGATCAACAAATTTTTATACATATTTATATATATTTATTACTGCAGAGTTTTATTTATTTAGATAAATTTATTTTGAAATAAGATAATTTTCTGACCAGCTCGCACCTACAGAATCATGGTTGTTGTACACGAAAATGATTGTTCGAAAAAAAGTCAAGAATATTCAAGACATGAACAATTTGATGAGCTTCCGCCAACTCATGGTATGTCATATGGAACTCAACTAATGGGTTTGTGTATTCACTAAACAATTCTCACCTTTTTTAACTGGGTTCACGCAACGACTGTTTGAAAAGAAAATTATGACGTTAATAAGGGTAGAAAAATAAAATGTTTGGTAATAAATAATTGTTATCCTATTTTAAATTAAATAAAATTTTGTATAGTTCAGTTAATGTGAATAAAACAACCACTAATATTAGTTAAAATCAAATATACATATGTATATGTGTGCTGCATGAGTTTTCTCTTTGCTTATTCTTATAATAATTTGTAAAATAAAAAATATGCTAGATTAATATTTCATAATCTTTAATCAAAATTTTAATTCAGGCATAAATAAGGGGAAATAATACTTTTAAAATTTAAACGAATTGTTTATGACATTATATTATTAAAATTTTTCCAAATACTTATAATAAGCTAAAAATGGTTTGCTAACATTTAAAGCCAATTAAAGACAATAAAAACAATGATAATGTGGCAAAATTCATATTTAATCTTGATAAGATAAACGCACAAGTTCCATAACTTTTAGCCGTAACTTTCAGCATGCAACAAAAGCAAAAATCGTGTAACAACAATTAGAGTTGATTCGTATTGAAAAAGCGCTAATTGTGCGCAAATAATAAAGCTTATAAAGTACTTAAGGTGCGCTGACAGGACACACACACGCCAAAAGGAGAAAACTGCAAATGTGGCACAAAAAGCAAAAGCAAAATCAGTGCGTAAACAAAAGATACTCATATGAGTAAAGCCAAAACTCAAATTTGTTTTTTGGGTGATTCTGTCTTAATTACACGGAGAAAGGGAGAGTTGCCAAAGGAGTGCAAAGAACGACTTTTGTCGGGTGGCAAATAGTCGCTTGAAGTTCGCTTACAACTCAATCAGAATTTTGCAAAAATAACAGAAATACTTAGCTATGGCGAGTAGACTTAAATATACCTGTAAACATAAGGAAAGGAATTCAATTTTGGACTTGAAGCATATTCACTTTTAGAAACTTTCCCTCTAATAGTTTCCGAAGCTAAATATAAATTTTAATGAAAAAATATAAAAGAGTAATAAGTATGATTAGAGAAAAGGAAAATTCTGTTGGCATTCAAGATTTCTAAGCTCACAAAAGGAAGTAAATTTGTCCCTAGCTGTATGTTCATTTATTTGAAAAATATTATATATAATCTTGAAAAATATTTATAATCAAATCTTACTACTTTCCAAACTATAAAATATTTCCCTTACCTGTACGTTGATTTTTCTCATGTTCTTCTAGAGTCACATCTGCCAACCTTCTCTCTACCAGAAGATACGGGTGTTCTTAAAGCAACAACTATGCTCATATAGACGCTTTGGGTAGTGCGAATAGAACGCGACACGTGCATATGAAAATGTTACGCTCTGCGCTTTATGAATGAAACATTTACTATTTCATACCTTTGGCCAGACCCGCAGAAGTAGAAGGGACTGAAGTAGTAACAGAAGCAGCAGCAACAGCCGGCACAGGCAGCTTGGCGACTGCCCAGCGGTAGTTGCATGCCACACCCCCTTTTGCCACAACCCTACGAATCACCAACTATTACCCTGCCTGAAGCAGCAGCTTGGCAGCCCGCAAGACACATGCGCAGCGCCAGTGGCAGTGGCAGTGGCAGTGGCAGAGTTGGAGTCAGCGCCTGGCAACATTTGAATTTTGAATATGAATTTTGACACTTGATTATCAGCGGCGTGGCGTTTCGCAGTTTTTGCTATTCGCCATTTCGCCTTTCGCAGTTCGCGGCCAGTTCCAATTGTGTGCAGACGTCGTCGACGTGGCAATCGGAAAAGAAAAACTTTTTTGCGAAAGAAACGGAAAAAATAAATCTACGTTAGTGCGACGGAAATTCTTTGGCCATTTTTGGCAGTGAAAGTGTTGAAAAGAAAGTTCATTTAACACATTACACTTCAGTTTATAGTTTACAGTTCACAGTTAACAGTTGACAGTTCGCTTCGGTTAATGTGGAAAGTCAGCGGGGAATATGAAAAAGGATTTCGTTCATGTTTTGTTAATATTACAATTTATCCTTTTGAGCACAGCAACTTTCTCAGAATTAAATAACTGTAAGTTGGATTTTGAAATAATAACGATTTAATGGTAAATTAAGAAGCGAAATAAATATTTAAATAATTATAAATTTTGTTAAATATTAAATTTATATATTTAGATAACTGTTTTCTGGCTAACATTTTTTCAAAACATAAAAATTCTAAAACAATTTTTCAACAATTACACAATTTTTTAATAGATTAATATAAGTTTTCAATTATTCTATTAAATTAAATTCAATGAAATGCATTTATTTGTTAAACATAAATGAAAACTTATATGAATTTAATGTTAGTTTTTTAAAAAGATAAAATTATATTAAAGAATATTAATATTTTAAATAGAAAAAAATATATTTAAGAATTGTTCAGTGGGCTTAAGTCCGTTTTTAAATGATTAATTTATTTTTAAAGTTAGTTTATTTAACTTAAAACAGGTTAACTTTATATCAAAATCTTTAAGTTATTTTATTACATTTAGAATACAAATCTAAAAACATAAATAATGCCTATTTCGCGGAAGTTTGAGGTGTTCGGCTAATTGAATACGTTTAGCATGCAAAATAACGACCAAAAATGCTAACAACCTGTCCAAGAAAAAAAGCCAGCTCCAAAAAAATGCTAGTACAAGTGGTTCTACTCACAAGCGGAAGTCCAACGGTTCCCTAAGTGAATAAACTGTGGCCAAAATATGTCAGAGAAGTGGATGAGGAAGAGGCAAAAGCAGCAAAGACGAGCGACTTCCGTTTTGTAGGGGTTGCAACCCTACTCAAAATCCTATCCCCACTTGAAATACAACCAGAAAAACAGTACAAATAGATAAAAACAATGCAATTTACTTACATTTGGCAGCAAATATTGATAAATATATCAGAAATTGTCTGTTTAAATCAATGTGTCAAAAACTAGAAATTCAAATAAATACAAAATGTTGGCATGCTCGTCGATCTGCTGTGAGAATGGGAAAGATACAACAGTATTTTATACATATATTTATATATTGGGGAAATACTAAGAGAAAGAGAGAGAAGTAGAGAGGAAAAGACATTTCGTCAGACATAAATTATCCTACCGACTCCAAGCTCTCTTCGCAATTTTGGTCTATGAAAAACTATGGTTTGGGTACAGTATTAAAATAAATACTTTTTTATTCTGGAAAACGATGGATTTCATATTTTATTATCATACAATCGCATATAGATCGTTGATTTAGCTCGATTGTTTGAGCTCCCAAATGAGCTAGCGCTGAAAAGTATGCAATAGTTTTGTTATTGCATTAAGGTAACTCCAAGTCGGTAGTAGAATATTTTAACATATTCCTTGTCGAGCTAAAAATATATGAAGTGTGGGAAGAAAAGTCATGGGGCTTTTTTTAGACCAACTGCAGCGCTTTTGGCAGACATTGCGTGCTGACATATTTCGTTGTGCGATTTCCTCGCTTGCATTTGCCAAATGGCAGACAGTTGGAGTGTCTAACAGACAGGACATTCACTTTCCGTTTCAAGTTCAACGGTGTGAGATGGAGTCATGCCGAGGGGCTATAGTGGGCGACAGGGGATCAAGATGAAGGGGAGCATTGCGTTGTCTGTTGTTTTCTTTCAAAAATCATACTGAAAGTACATGTAAATCTAACAAATTAAAATTATAAACGAAATGGTAGAAAACTGACACGAAAAATACGATATTTATATTGAGTAAATGGGAAGAAAAACATTTGTAAAAAACAGGATTACTTATAATAAGCTGAAAACTGGAGAATATATTTAAAGCAAAACAATTAATTGACAGATGTTAATTTAAATTCATATTCAATATATAGGATAGCATATTTTATTTAAATTATTAAACTTAGTTCTTTATCTAACTAATTTTATTAATTATTTGTTCAAATTGTGTTTAAATATTTTACTTAAAAGTAATGACATTATGATTGTTAAATATTGAACAAAATTTAAATTATATAAAATCTTTTTTATACTTTTATTTAAATAAATTACACGATTTATTAAAAAACTCCCCCAAAACATTTATCTAGAAAGTCATAAATTTATTCCAAAATTACTTATTTCCTTCTACAAGTATTTCCAATTTTTCTTTTCGCTCAACTGCCTTTCTTTCATTGAGTTAAAAGCCAAAGCAACAAAACATTTAGTAATCAAGCAACTTTTCACCATTAAGTTAGCCACCAAATATTGCCAGACATCAACATATGTGTGTATGAGTGTGGTATATACTATTAAAGAACTATTATTGTATGAGTTCATATGGTAAAAAACTGTTTAGACGTTGGAATGTTTCAATATGCAAACATGCAATAGCCAAATTGCAATAACAACAGCAGCAACAACAAGGCAAAGCGGCCTAAACAATGCCGTCTTTGGCCAAAACGAGGGACGTTTTTTCCTTCCCGAACCCAAACATAATCGCAAATTATAGGCTATATAGCATGGCATAGGCCCCCTTGAAGCTAGTTTGGCCCAAACACTCACACAGACATCCACTCACACACACAGTCGCCTACACTGCAATGGCAATCAGAGGGCTAAATGGGTATATAAAAAGGTAGAGCTCACATTTGCCGCCTTTTTACATTTTTCCAGGTACTGACTAGAGACTTGTTCCCTCTCTCCCCGCCTCCCTCCCCGCTACGACTACTTACCTGCTGGGGTCTGTGATTTTTTCTGCACTTTTTTCGGGTTATTATTTGGTCATAATTGTAATTTAGGTATTTGCTGTGTGTGAGACGTCGGCGAACCATGAAAAAAATCATGCTACTTGTTAGGCATGTGATGTGATTTCTTTTACGGTTCGCATTTTGGGGGCGTGATGGTTTACCGTTATGGCCGGCAAGTTGACGCCAGTATTTAGGGACCTTCCTAACGAGTTGAATGCAAAAAAAAAAGTACCTCTAAAATTATCAGTTAGTCACAAATGTGAACGTTGAAGTTGCATAAAATTGGTGGTTAAATTAAAAAATAATATATATATGCATTTTCCAAGAATTGAATGAAAATTGAGTGCATTCATTCAAGTCAGTGGGAATCACTTGCTTTATTTTGTAGTATTAGTTATTAATTTGAAATTGTATTTCTTAGGGAAAACTTCACCACTTTCGAGACAAAGTTTTTTCAGGCTAAAGCTATTAACAGATTAAAAAAATATTTTAAATGCTGACCTTGTAATTTCCTTATTATCCGCTTATAGCTGAAGACATTTTCTAATTTTTAGCCACACTAATTTATGAACACTTCATAATTTGTTGGCTTCTGGTTGCGGTCTGTTTTGGGTCAAATCCACCCCAAAAATGCGGCTAATTTAACTAATTGTTGGATTATTTGCTGTTAAGTACGCCTAATGTTTATGTTATAAAATTTATGACCGTGAAAATATACTTCAAAAATAGACCAAGAAAAATACTAATTTGTGCCTAACACTTTGGGCATCTGGATAAATTTAGAAGAAAAATAATTTTCATTTGCTCTGTTGACATTTTGCAGACACGTAAATGTTTCAAATAATTATGGGCAAAAAATGTAGATTAGAAATGACAAACGAAGGCAGAAAAATTAAATTTATTCGCTTAATTTTTAGTCCCAAAAGCAGTTGAAGGAACTTTGATAACATTTTTAAATTAAGTTTAGATTTTTAAATTAAGTTAAAAATTATGTATTGTAGTAAAAATGTTCATAATTTAAATGGATTTGCTGGTATGGAGTTGGACAGATTTTAAAAGATTTTAAAGTATGAAATAAATTTTACAAAATATTTTTTTAATAATTTTAAAAATACTATAATAATTTATTTTTTTGAACAATAAATAATAATAAATAATAATAATAATAAAAAAAATTAATAATAGTAATATTAATAATAATTATAATAATAATAATATTGATAATAATAATAATAATAATAATAATAATAATAATAATAATAGAAAAATTAATAATAATTTGAATGATAATAATTTCATTATCAATAAAATAAAATTAATTTGTTTCATTTAAAATTCTGTAATTAATTAATATATTTTTTAAATGTCTTACAAAACGTTCTAATATTCGAAATAATTTTCTTGCAAGTCAAGTTTTGACGTTGTTACACCCCATAAGACACCCCCTTATCACCCCTCTCTCCTCCCTTCAACACATAGACCTTTATAAAGTGTGCGCCATTAAACACCCTAACGAGTCGAGTCGTAAATGTCAAGCGAATAAACTGCAATATCTTTCATCATTCATTTTGTAGCGGATCCAAAATTCAGTGGTCCCATCAACAATGTAACTGTGCCCGTGGGACGTGATGCTCTACTCACGTGCATTGTACACGATCTGGTTAGCTACAAGGTTGCCTGGCTGAGAGTCGACACTCAAACTATATTGAGCATACAGAATCATGTCATTACCAAAAATCATCGCATCGGCATTTTTCACACCGAACATCGCATTTGGCAGCTACGCATTCGAGATGTACACGAATCGGACCGCGGCTGGTGGGTAGAACTTAAATAATTTAAATATTTCTTATTTATAATCAACTTAAAATACATATTACTCTAGGTACATGTGCCAAATAAATACAGATCCCATGAAGAGCCAAATGGGTTATCTGGATGTGGTGGTGCCACCAGATATAGTGGATTACCAGACCAGCCAGGATGTGGTGCGTGCCAGTGGACAGAATGTAACACTCACCTGTAGTGCGACAGGTGTGCCATTGCCCACAATCACCTGGAGACGCGAGGAGAATGCACCGCTCTGGCTGATGCCCGAAGGCGAGCAGGAAGAAGAACGCGAGGTGTATAGTGTGGAGGGACAGAACCTAACACTCTGGCAGCTGCAGCGAGCTCACATGGGAGCCTATCTCTGTATTGCCTCCAATGGAGTGCCACCGACTGTAAGCAAGCGCGTCATGTTAGTGGTGAACTGTAAGTTAATCTGGTTACCAAAAAGAGTTCGATCCTGAAAAGGCTTTCTATCTTTGCAGTTGCTCCCACCATTTGGACACGTTATGATACCATTTATGTTGGATTGGGCCAAAAACTGACACTGGAATGCATTAGCGAGTCCCAACCAATATCGGTTAACTTCTGGATCAAGGATAAAGATCTGCTTCAAGGTGGTACCTACGAGTCCATGGTCGTGGATAATGTGCATCGCATTGTCATGCGTCTCACACTGCGTCCGGTGACAAAACGTGACTTTGGAGAATACAAATGTATTGCCAAGAATGCACTCGGAGAGACAGAACGCAGTATTACATTACATCGTAAGTGGCATTAACTTGGCTTTAAAGGAAGTTAATAAATTAAGTAACATCTTTAGATAAGGCCAAAAAGCATGTGCAGCATTCGCATCAAACATCGACGCGTGACAATCAGTTTATTGTCATAGAAGGTGTGTATAATCCATAATAAACCAAGTCTAAAACTATAGAAATTGGAGTATTACCTATGTCAAAGGAACAAACTAACTAAAGGGTTTCATAAGTTATTTAGAAAATCCCGATCTCTGAAAAAGAGTATAGGGGTCTGTTAGGTTTGTCTGTAGCGAAATGTGCGTAACAGGCAGAAGGATACTTTTCCGACCCCATAAAGTAAATATATTCTTGATCAGCGTCAACAGCCGAGAGGATATAGCGATGTCCGTCTGTATGAACACCTGGATCTTCTAAACTACAAGAGCTAGAGCCACCAAGTTTGGAATGAAAGTCCGTCTATAGTGTACGCAGTGCAATTTGTGAACGGTACTATTATAACTATCCTCATCAAGTTTGGTCCACATCGGACTACTAAAGCCTATAGCTTCCATTAGGAGAAATCATTTGAAAATTGGTGATTTGTATGGAAAAACGCGCACTAGAAGGAGTACGGGGTCTTTTACAGTCGGCTCGCTCGACTGTAGCCTTTCTTACTTGTTTGCTATTATATCTTACAAAACTAATTCAATAGAATGTTTTAAAATGATTTAAATTTCTTTAAATACATTTTCTATTTAATTCACAGAATACATGACGAATATAGCTCACAATATTGAAACGCAAACCGATTTCTGGCATCGAAATATTTTAAATTGTGCTTGTATACTATTTGTGGGTTACTTTAATAAAATTTTATTTCTGTGAGCAATCAAATAATGAATTATATTTATTATTAGAATTTCTTAGAAAGTACTTAGTTAAGCAGCTTTTAAATAATTAAGTAATTCCATTGAAAATATTTCAGACTTCAAATGATTAATCAGGTCATAAAAATATTCATTTACCAGCAGAATTTCTATTTAAAAACTACTTAAATTTCTTTAAAATAAAACCATTTTGTGTTGTTGTCTTTCAGTCACTTTTGTAGCATGACTATAATTATTATTATTATTATATTTTCGTCTAATTTCTTTTATAATTTCAAAGTACGACATTTTGTTCACGGTAAAGTAATTTATAGGAAAATTAATTAAGTGTAAGCTATGAAAATCAATTAATTGTGTTTGATTTTCCTTTAAGAAAATTAAGTAATGACATAAGTTTTTTTTGTTGGTGACTTTGTTGCACCTTACAACATTTAAAATTGATCTTGCAAATAGATACATTTAAAATTAGCTACAATTTTTATTTAAGTTTATGTACAATTGTGTTACATATTGAATCACGTAGTGTATTTAGCTAGGGACTTTAACGCTTAAACAAATACAATTGAACTAAAGGGGATAAAAGTGTTTAACAAATGATAGCACAAATTAATTGTGCCGTGTGAATTGTTTAAGCTAAACAATTAGAAAGCTACAAACATGTTTAATAAATTAAAATGATAAGTATAAATTCTATCTATGAGCGTGTCGAGGTAGGCTTAACAATCTTTTGTTAGTTGGATTGGCTTAAAAATTAAGTGCATGTGTGTGTTTGTATGTGTAAATGAAGTGTGTGTGTGTGTGTGTGTGTGAAAGTGTGTTCGTGTGTGTGTGTCCTAATCTAGTTCTCAAAACTTAAAACAGTTACAATGCCCCAAAGATAATCCATTTTCTTATGCTCAACTCGAACTGCCGTGTCCATTGGTTAGTTTTCTAGGTGACGATAATTCCATGCGAGGCACTTCAATGGTCGGCGGCGGCGTAGCTCCCTTGGCCTTGGCCAACAAATCGCGTTGCTCATAGATTTCGTTGACCAGCTTCTTAACAAATGGATGATTGAATTTACCCTCTGTGGAGTCAAAGAACTCCTGATGCTTTAGCAGGCAATTGTCGCGTTTCTCATACTCAAACGCCTGCATAACCATATCCAAACGATCCAAATCCTTGACAAACCGCGACTCTGGACTCTGCGCGTTTTCATACTCCTAAAAATAAGTGATAATTAATTATTACTTTCTTATTTAGATAACTGATACTACTTACCTCGAAGAGCTCCATGATGCGCTTGCCACGTGGCTCAATTAGTTTGCATATGTCCTCCATGGCCTTCAGCTCCATAGCCTGTTTGTCATCCTTGGAGACACCGCAAAAGGGCGTTATATCACCTACCAGACTCTCGGCCAGATCGTGCACCAAAGCCAGTTCCATGCAGCGTATCTGGTTGAGTCCCTCACTGCCATCCAGCAAAAAGGTGAGCATGCTCATCCGATACATGTGTCCCGAAATGGATTCACAGTCGTTCACATCCCGCAGCACCCAGCCAGTGCGTTTGGTGTGCTGTAAAGAGTATTTCAAATGAATCAGTTCAAGTTTTAAGAACAATTTACGAAGAGAATTATAAATTTCTATACTATATCGCCTGTAAAAACAATCTTTTCTGTTATGAATCTCTTTCCGTACTACCAAAACTATTTAGTTTCTTAAAGATAACTTTATGACGCAATTATCTCTGATTTGCATAGCATACTAAAAGTACTTTGTATAATTAAAAAGAGAAATGTATGTTTAAGTGAGAGCAAAAACATTGACAACATTGTCGGCGACATCGTCACCACCAAGGCCAGACCCCTCGCAAACCCCACCACCCTCCCTCCATCTTTTGGGGCTGGGCCTTCAACTTAAGCCAACCGACAAGGGTGTAGGCTGTTGCTATTTGATCAATAAAATGTCTATTTATAGACCCAAAACGTTAAGCGAGTTAAAGAAGATATTGTTGACAAGCTTTTACCTTCCTCTTACCTTCTCTGATCACGTCATTTTAATTAATTTCTTGTCTTACATATTACATTAATAATCATACAGTTCAAATTTGCATATATAAGAGGAATGTGACTTTTATCATCAGCTGATTAGTTATCTTTAATTGCAGGGGTTTAGGTATAGTGCAAGTCACGTACTTATCGTACTACGTTCCTATCAAAGTCGAATATTCCAACATATGAATATGAATAATGTAAAAATGAAGTTTAGATACAGTCATGTGTAGTAATAACATGACCTACACTCTGATGAGCTAAGTTTCATGTTGATAACATGTTATATGATCTAACTGTTGGATTGGTAGAGTCATAAAAATGAGATAAGCTCAAATGTAAACAGTTATTATATAGAAAGTCAACACAGTTGTTTAACAGAGGCGATCTAAAGAGGGGAATCTTTGCTTAGCTACAGAATTCTTTGTTATACAAATATTGAGAGAAGAAGGGAGCGAATTATGAACTGAAAGATAAAGATATATATCTTATGTCTTAGAGTAGCTATAGACGACTGAAGTGGAGTATAAACTACTTCTACTCCAATCCACCAATTCTGAAAACCCAAGAAGACTTTCAAATATATACAGCTCTATATGTTAAGAGCTTCATCTACCCAAGTCTCAAAGTACAGTCCTCATAATGACTAATGTATTCTGATCCATTTGCCAAAACTCATTTCGCATAATCAGCAAAACATTTTCTGCTTAATCATCGCCTAATATCAGAGTGTTTTTTTCTTGTTCTGTCGAATGTTGAGTAACCAAATATTTTTGTTACATTTTCAGCTCTGAATATGCCAAGATAATGCCAATAACAACGACACAGTAACCTAATGCCCTTCACCCTTTTGCAAAGGGGGGGCAAATCTACACATTTTGAAGGCCAAGATCAAAGTCACAAGATACATTATATTCTATATATTTTACGCTCTATATGTTTTCACAATAGATAGACATCTATTTGCTAGATATTTCTGCCAAATTGCCTTGCAAAACTTTCTCTAACGTCAGAGAACATTTGTTATAGCATTTTTTTTGTTTTTGTTTTTCCAAGTGAAAATGTCTTTTGAAAATTCTTATAATTTGTTTGTTGCTCACGTGAGCAATTTGGAACTTTGCCTTATTGCGCTTTTGAATTTATCGCATCCGGTTTTAAATCGATGCGCTTATGCAATTGGGAACTAAGCTCAAAGTTCGATTCGACGGAATGACAATTTATATGCACCGAAATCGATTTCAGCTCAAATTACATAGCTAAGACTGAGGCGATAACGAAAAGCGACTACTATTTTCAACGCCTTCAACGAACGTCATTTGTCATATTGAAATTATCAATTATGCTGATTAGATATAGAACAAAAGAGGGAAAAGAGAAGAGAGGGAACAGAAAAGAGAAAAAGAGAAGAGGGAAAAGAAAGGAGGAGGGAAACAGACACGTGCGGTGCACGGGACGGGGAATATACTCTCTACCTGGGCGTGTGTGGCACTCTCATAAACAAAAAAAAAAAAGCTATAGCTAAAAGAAAATCCCCCGAATAAAATAGACAACAAAACGAAAGCAAAAACAATTTTTAAAGCAAACAAATTTAAGTATCGAAATATCTATTTTAATATATATAATTTTTTGGCATGCAGCTATACGAAATTTTCTCTGAGAGCGCAAAAACTGATTTCTCACGTATTATACAATGTTTATTTTATCAGAGAATATATATACATATATATATTCTAAAATAAATAAATAACTTTTGTGTGTACATACAGAAGGCGTAAAGTCAACACAGAATTTAAATAAAAACAAAACAATGCGAAATTCGTATTGTTTTTGATTTTTGAAAAAACAGTTTAAAATGAAATTTGTTTAACAACTTTACTTATTGTATAATTCTGGGACACTTTAAGTTGTTCATTTTAAAAGGCTCTAAGTAAAACATTAAACAATAAATTATATAAACAACGTAATAATACTCTACTGTGAGTTTTTAACGGATTCAAATAATTCTTATAAAAAAATTTTATATAATGATTTGCTGATTTTTGCTATTTCCAAGAACTAATATATTTTTTTTGGATTTTTACATAAAAATCTATATTAAAATCTTCATTTCTTGTGGAACTTTCCTTTACTATAAATTAACACAAAAGTGTTAAAATTTGCATGATTTTTCAAGGTTAACAAAATTAAATTTTGCTCTATAAAAACATTAAATTTCCTCAGCTGTATCTCAAAACTTTGAGTAGCTTTCAAAAAAGTTTCACGGTCGAAACCTCAAATTCAAAATTGAAAATAAAAACCTTGCGATAGACATTGAAGCCTCCATCTCCACCGCCACCTCAACCCCCTCGTTCACCTACGCCTTTGAAATCAACAATCAAAAAATACGCTTTCACAATTCAAGTAAAAACAAAAACAAGAAAAACTAATCTAAGAGTCACGCGATTTCAACGACATACAGTTAAGAGAATATCAAAGGAAAACAACCGAAAATAATGTTGAATCACAACAAAGAAAGAGAAGAAGAGGAAGAAGAGAGCGAAAAACTGTTCGTAGGGTTGATTGGGTGAAAAATCGATGGCAAAGCGTATGGAAAGAAAAGACTTAAGAAACAGGTTTAGATTTTATTTAAAAAAAAAAGAATCTTGTCTGCTTACCTTGAGATTGCCAATGAGCTCCATAAATTGCAGAATATCAGCGAGTCCAGAATTGAAGCAGGGCTTTTTGCCAGGGCTGGAGACTGTGTCGTGGCATGAGGTGCCCTCCGATACAGCTCCAGTTGCGGCAGCTGTGCTGTTGTTGCCATCGCCAGATGAAATCTCAGCCTGTAGAGGCTCTGCTGCCAGTGAGGACATGGCAAATTTAGTGGTCTGTTGTTGTTGGTTCTGTTGTGGCTGATGTGGATGTGATGATGTGTGCTGATGATGCGATGATTTGGCGTTATTAACGTTGCTTTTAGTGTGTATAAATCGCTGTATATCCTGATGACTGCGCGCTTGCAATAAATTGCGTACAAATTGCTTTGATATAATCACTTCGTGCGCCGACTCCGTTTTCGATTCGCTCGAACAGCAACCGTGCGTGGTCGAAGGCGAATTGTGACTGACGCTGTCGCTGAAGTTGAATTCGCTCAACGATTCGGTCGACGCTGTCGACGCTTGACTAGATTGCTTCGGTATTGCTGTATTTGTAGTTCTTGATGTAGCTGTTGCTGTAGTTTCAGTTGCAGCCGATGACGTCATACCGCGTATAGCCACAGTGCTGCTGAGTTGCCTGAGGAACTTGTATAGATCTATAGCGCCGCCCACGCCGCCGTTGCCAGACGACGCTGCCGCTGTCGCTTTGATCAGCTGCTGTAGCGAGAACATGGTCAATAAGCTGAGAGAGAAATTTAGCGAGAGAGTCGTTTCTGAGAGAGCGTTTTGTTTGAGCGCGTGATATTCAGCTACAATGTTGCCGTCACCTCAAACACGTGATGTATGTGTGCAGGCGCTACAATTGTGCGGAGAGAGAGAACAAGAGAGTTGTTAGTTTACAAATCGTAGGCATACAAAAACACTCACACACACACACACACACTCATATACATTAGTTCTCATGTATTTGCAGCTACTACAACACAGTTCGGAAGTCACTGCATAGTTTAGTAAGCACTGAAAATTATAGATTAACTTTGCGCTTAATATTTCAACTAATTTAAAGCTGTTTTAACTAGTACAAGTCGATCTTAATTTATGAGGTTTTTCAGTCAATTAGTATTAAGAATTTACTAGCAGCAATGCAATTTTATTTTAAGTAAACTATTTTCCCGATGCAACAGAAACTAAGTTTTTTATGCATTTTAACAGGAAGTTGAATTTTTTACCATTTGTTATTAGTCACTAAATTTATTTTATATTTATTTATAAATGCTACATTTGTCATTCTTAAGTTCTTATCATTTTGTTGTCATATTTTATTATAAATATTGATAGAGATACATTTTAAAGACAGCAAATTAAAACACTTTCTACAAATTTAATTAATTGCTGATTCATTTATTTTAGCACTTTGTACTAAATACTAACTAAATAAAGTTCAAGTCACTAGATTTAATCGCTGTTCACATTTATTGAGTCTTCTTTAATAATTAACACTGCAAATATTATGGTTTTTCGATTAAACATGCTAAAAACCATTTGTTGCCAACTGTTGAAGCAGCCCTCGTCTACACTTTACACGCAAAATTTACATTGATTGACGCCGAGAAATGTTTACGCAATAATTTAATTTAAACAGTTGCTGACAAAAGTAAACAAACATTGGCGATTACGGCCGATGAAAGTACATTAATGTGAACAAACTAATTAAAATGCTTATCGCCTACAAAATTTGTTAATAATATTAGGTATTTGCACCAACCTTGACATCAAACTCGGGTCAAACCGAGAAGCAGCAGCAGCAGCAGCAGCGGTTGCCGAAGAAAGTAGGAAGCGCGACAAACAATCGACAAATCGACAGATGACGAACCGACAGACGACAACCGACAACGAAGACTTGTGCGCGCCTTGTGACTGTGTCAGCGATAGAAGCAGAAGCAGAGGCAGCGGCAGAGACAGCGACAGCGGCCAGTGGCACTTCAAGGTGACGTTCACTGGCGTCGAAGCTGCCTTTTCTTCTGGTTTGTTGTTGCGGTCACGTAGACACGAGCCTCTGCTTAGCTGTAAATGTTGCTGCTACTGCTGCTAGTGACTAACGGCAAATGTGTACGCCACAGCGGAATTAATTTGACAACGGGCAACGTCGCGACGTTGACGTCGATATCGGCATCGGCGGGCATAAAGCACAATTAAAAATATCACTAAGCTAATACAGGCACACACACATGCCCATACACATACACACACGTAAATATGCTAGCGAAATTCATGCTGCTTCTTCATTTCGATGTTACTCTTGTTTCTATGCGCCTTTGGATCGAAAAATTCACTAAGGTGTTCACGTTTAAAGCAGCGCAGCTAGTGACTGCTACTCTCACTCTCCCACCGCCCAAGAGCTAAACGTTAATAGTTGTCACTTGCTTTTCGCACGTTCAATTGTTTCTTTCAGCAATTGCACAACAAAACTTTTTTCGGCAACTGAATCGCGTTGTGCCGAATGAATTCGCGTTGTTTTGTTGTCTTCCGATCAATTGTGGCGGCAAAACGATATGTTATCGTTCTGTGCTTTGTCTATACATTTAGTATGCTGTTAAAATACTAAGACCAAGATAAGTATTTTTTATAGAATTTAATATAAATTGACTGGTCAATACTATATAAATATAACTAATAACTTTATTATATTTCCTATCATATGTATTATATTATGTGTACAACATTCAAACTGTTGGTTTGTTTTAATTTTATAGACACACCAACTAACTAATCGATAGTAAGAATATAAATTTAATTCGGTCGATATACATCGATAGTTCAAAATTAATTTTGTTTTGCATCCCTAATCGAGTGAACACATGGTTTTGTTTTGTGTTGTTCGCGCCTACGAAAATTAAACGTATTTATTTATTTAGCCATGTTGGCGCCTATTAAACACTTGCTAAGCAATTACCGCATTGTGCTGGCCAGCGGCTCCCCACGTCGTCAGCAACTGGTGCAAACGCTGGGTCTGAATGCGGAGTTATGTCCATCCACATTCGAGGAGAATCTTAATCCGGCGGATTTTAAGGATTTCTCTGAATTCATAGAGGCAACAGCCTTGGGGAAAGCCGATGAGGTGTTCCAACGCTTGAGCGGCGCAGGCGATAACAAGAACTTAATTGTAATCGCTGCAGACACGATGGTCACCATGGGCAAAGAGGTCTATGGCAAGCCAGAGGACGCCGCCGATGCCGTTCGCATGTTGACCAAGTGAGTGAGCCAACTGCCTTTAAAACCTATATAAATCCTAATAAACCTTTACCCTACCCAGTCTCTCTGGTGCTTGCAATCGCGTGTTTACGGGTGTTGTGCTCAAGCACGCGAACGGCGTGCGTCAATTCACGGACACCGCAGATGTCTACTTTGGCCAGCTGACAGCGGAGCAGATCCAAAGCTATGTAGACAGCGGTGATCCACTGTAAGCAGTAACATATACATTCTAAACATAGCTCAGTTCTAAACTTTCCACTCCTTCGTAGGGACAAGGCTGGCGCTTACGGCATAAGTGGCCCCGGAGGCGCTATGATCCCCCGCATCGATGGTGACTACTACACTGTAATGGGTCTTCCACTGCATCGTCTCTGCTGTGAACTAAACAAGCTGTTTTTAGAGGATCTTAATTAGCTACCAAATATCAGCTAACAGTCAGTCTTGTCAGTCTCTTGCTTATCACAAAATACGACAAGAAATTCTAATCTACTTGAACGTCAGAGGCTACACTTAAAGTGCTGCTAGTCGCTGCTGATAACGCGATCTATTTGTATTCAGAATTGTTCATTTTTGTTTGCTCTTAGACTATGTCAAGCGAGCAAACTCAAAAAATAGTACATGAAAGTCAAATTGCGGTGTCAATTCAGCACTAGAAATCAGAAAATGTTGGGTATAATATAATGAAAATAATTCAATCTGTATATGACTAATATTTATTAATACTTTATGCCTGACAAAAGTTATAGAAAGATCTTAAAATAGCTATGAATATTCATATATTAAGATTTAATCGTTTTAATCATATAACTATATTAATTTAAACCATTTACCTATCCAAATTGGTGTTTCTCGCCTTTAATATTAAATTCTTTAACAGTTCCTTGTTTCATTCATACAATTATGTTAATTTAAAAACAATAAAATTTACTATTACTAGTAAAACTTAAATCTTTTTAAAATTAAACAACAAATTTAATTCTTTTATGCTTTATTACATTGATGTACTTTATTTTATAACATTCAACAGAAATTATATATAAGAATTATATTTTTATTTATTAAAAGATTCTTATAATTTATTATATACATAGTTAATTTTAAAATTTAAAGAAACCCGTCCGTCCGTTTGAACGCCTAGATCTCAGAGACTATAAGAGCTAGAGCCACTAAATTTGGAATGAAAGTACGTCTATATGTCAAGCAGATCAAGTCTATTTCAAATTGTAGCCACGCCCTCTACCGCTCCCGCAAATTGTAAGAAACTATTTGCATATCACCATAACTTGAAAACGACTCGAGCTATATGGAACAAATTCACACATTATATGTATTGTACCATTATAACTATCTTTAAAAAGTTTAATCCGAATCGTACAACTTTAACCCATAGCTTCCATAGAGCAAATCGGTCGAAATTTGGTGATTTGTATGAAGACATGTAGTTTTAGTTGAGCGATTGCAACCAAACTAACACATTATGTATATGGTACCATTATAACTATCCTTACCAAGTTTGATCCAGATCGAATAACTATAGCCTATAGCTCGCACAGGAGAAATCGGTTGATTATTACTTATTTATATGGTAAAATGCGCAGTAGAATAAGTACAGGGTCTTTTACAGTGTACTGAATCGACTGTAGCCATTCTCACATGTTTTGTCTATAAATACTTAAATATAAAATATTTGTAGTATTCTTAAATTTCCCTTTCTATTCATATCTTTTTACAAACCTAAATTCCTTATCTTAATACTGATTCCAGTCCCTTCATTTTCTTATCATTTTGTTTGATTTGAGGTTAATATTTAAACTATAGATGTAACAAATAGTTAATTAATTCCACATAATTCTTTCAGCTTTTACAATCCACAGGAAAAACCGCACATCACTTTGGCTTTTTTCCAGCCAAACATAGCTCATGGAATGGTATGAAAAGTAACGTATACTTTTCAAAGATAAGCCGATTATATAAAGCAAAAGTAGCTGTAAATAAATTTAAGCATATACACAACTATAAATGTTTATAAAAATCAACAACACAAACAGCTGACATTTAGTTCACAATCAGCCGTGAAGAGAGGCGTATTCAGAAATGACGGATAAAGAGCCGGAGGAACAGAGCTATCAGCTATGGGGTGGACGTTTTAGTGAGAAGCCCAATGAGTCGCTGTTGGAGCTGAACAATAGTTTACCCTTCGATTCGCGTCTCTACGCGGACGATTTGGATGCGAGCAAAGCCTATGCGGAGGCACTGCATCGGGCAGGTCATCTCAAGGACGCTGAGTGTGATAAGCTGGTTAAGAGTCTGGAGCTGATACGCTATGATTGGATCGAACGTTTGGTGGAATTTCTGCCCAGCGATGAGGATGTCCACACTGTTAATGAGCGTCTTCTGGTGAAGATTACCGGTGATTTGGGACAACGTCTTCACACTGGACGCAGTCGCAACGACCAAGTGATCACCGATATGAAGCTCTGGCTTCGCAAAGGCATTCGCGAGACCTTGGGTCGACTGCGTCTGGTTATCAGATCCCTTGCTGACCAGGCCAAGACGCATCTGGGTATCCTGATGCCAGGGTACACACATCTGCAGCGTGCTCAACCCGTGCAGTTCTCTCATTGGATTCTGTCTCATGCCTTTGCCCTGCGCGAGGATTGCCTGCGTCTAGGTGAGCTACGGGATCGCTCCAATGTCCTGCCCCTGGGCAGTGGCGCTCTGGCGGGGAATCCTCTAGGCATTGATCGGATTTGGCTGGCGGAGCGTTTGGGATTCTCGGCTGTGACGGCCAATAGCATGCATGCAGTGGGAGATCGAGATTTTGTGGGTGAGTTTAGACCCTGTACTTGATTAGTGAAGAGAGTAGTCTTAACTTAACTCAATCCAATCCTGTTTCTCTAGTGGACTTCATCTACTGCTGCTCTATGATCAGTCTGCATCTGTCCCGTTTGGCCGAGGATCTGATCATCTATAGCACCAAGGAGTTTGATTTTATTCGCTTGGCAGACACATTCGCCAGTGGCAGCAGCTTAATGCCCCAGAAGCGGAATCCTGACAGTCTGGAACTGATTCGTGGCATTTCGGGACTAATCACATCGAATTTGACTGGCATTATGATGACCATTAAGGGCACTCCCTCCACCTATAATAAGGATCTGCAATTCGATAAACAATATTGCTTTCAGGCCTACGACAAATTGTCTCAGAGTCTCGATGTGACCTTGGGCGTCATTCAGACCATGAAAGTGCAACGTCATCAAATGGAATCAGCTCTGAGCCCCGATTTGCTGGCCACTGATTGGGTGAGTAGACAGTGGGAATAGATTAAAATATGAGTGTATATGTATGGGTAGAGTATATATATAGAGAGAGTGTATATATAGAGTGTAAGAGCACTTTAGTTTATGACGTCACGTTGGTAGTGAATTTGTACCCCGCTCCTACTGGGGTGTTTAGTATACCTGCTGTAGATATAGTTCATACTTTTATCTAAGAAGATATCTCAAGGGATTAGCAAGAAAGAAGGTTTTAGGCGAGATGCTCGACTGTTAGATGCCCAGCTTATGTTCACGGCGAGTAAGAGTGTTTTCTGGTTGGATTCAGGGCTAAATTCTGGCTAATTTTAATGAACATTTTCGAGTATAAGCTTGTAGATAAGTGTTAAGCAAAGATTCAGGGACATAGGCATAACATTTTGGAGTATATTTTGGTCTAGGTACAGAAAAAGGGTTTGATTTAAGGATAGATTCAGGGACTAACTTAAAATATTAAAATAAAATCAGAGATTAGTTAAGTCTTAGATTAAAGAACAAACTTAGGGATTTAGGAATATGTGTGGCTATCCCAGAATAGGCACAGGAAGCACAGGTATATAGCCAGGGACACATATAGAGATAGATTTAGAGTTATTTCAACAGAAAAGTCAATGGGGAAAATTTAAGAAAAGATTAAAATATAAATTTAGTGATAAAATAAAGGATTTCCGGGAGTGATTACAGGATAAGTCAAGAAATTTATCTTTCCATACCGTTAGGGAAAAATTAAAGGAAAAATTCAGGGATAAATTCAGTGTTAGGTATAGGGAAGATAGGGATAAATTCAGGGGTATATTCAGGAATAGATCCAGGTTTCGGTTCATGTATCAAGGGATACATTAAGGGATAGATTAAGAGGTAGATTTAGGAAAGATATTATAGAATAGATTAAAAAACAATCACAGTAATAGATTCGAAGATAGATTTAGGAAGAGATGAATGAATTAAGTCCAAAATAGACTCAGGCATAAGTCAACGGATAAGTTAAGGAATAATATACCTAATGATTTCAGTTAAGTTGCTTAGTTAAGGAACAGATATCTTATGATTCAGTATAGTTATTAAAACTTATAAAACATTCTCTACTCACTGCTATATAAAAACCCCCCTAATTGAATCTTATTCCCAACAAATCTGATATATTCCCAGGCCTATTACCTAGTCAGAAAGGGCGTGCCCTTCCGGCAGGCGCACCATCACATTGGTCGCGTCGTATCCCTGGCAGAGCAACGCGGCGTTGACATCACCGAGGTGCCACTGGGTGAACTGCAGCAGATTTGTGCAGCATTTGGTTCAGACATAGCCAGCGTGGCAGATTACGGGGTTAATGTGCAGAACTATGACGTCATAGGTGGCACTGCCACCAGCAGCATTGTGGAACAATTGCGACTACTCAAGAAACTGGACAAGGAATTGTGCCAGCAGTCCTAGTTTCGGGACTGGCCCTGTTTTTTATTGAATTTTCGCTTTGGCTTCGAAGTGTATAATTAACAAATTATATAGTATATTGTAGTAAATGTTATTGTTAAACTTTTGTTTTAATTAACGCTGGGACTCTGTGGTGTATAGGTGTAAGGCTCATGAGTTCCCACCTCACCGTTGCTCTCCAGTTGCTGATAACCACTCATTGCCGAATTCACTGGCAAACCCATCTTTCCACCCGAGATGAGAACTCCCAGGCTCTGCTGGAGCTGCCAACGGCGTGCCTCACGTATCGACTTGTTACGACGCAAAGTCTTGGCCAACATGAAGGCACAGAGTACGCCCAGAAGTTGCACAAAGGCCACAGTTGTTGCTCCAGTGGCAATTAGCATTGCACTCTGTGACAGTATAAAATTCATCTTACGGAAACATCCATACTCATAGGGCTGCAGACAAGTATAGTCGTTATACTCATTGGGTGTATCGGCCAGATTGGCACAACAGGACAGTGGCACAACGACGTCATCGGGCTCCATTTGGGTTCCGTTCTTGTTGTACGAGTAGTAGTCCCTCCAGTCATCGGGCTCGACGACTCCACAACAGCCCAGCTGCAAGGAAATTCATTTATTAATATATTTTAAATAAAAATAAAAAATAAATTTGAATTTAAAAGTCTTTCTTTAAAAAAATCTTTTAAAATTTAATTTTAAACAAACTTTCAGCTTGCTACAGGGTCTAACCCTGTCGCGCATAGTTGTACTTACACCAGATTGCATAAAGTCCACAGCGGCTTCGACATTGTTGTCGCTCTCGTAGTCAGCCAGAGCCTGGTTCATGGTGCGCATCAGCATATCCCTGACCTGGGACTGCATCACAAAGGCGGCGATGGCTGCAGCTGCTTCCAGAATGAAGACAAGGAAGAGACAGACGCCGTACTGCCAATAAAAAGTCAATCAGCCAACAATTTCCAAGATATAACAGAGCAAACTTACCACATTGATGAGCATAACACTCTCCTTGACAGCTCCATAGGCTCCCAGAGTGGCGACAGCGATGAGAATGAAGCCGATGGCAATCAGCAGAGCTGGTGGAGATGAGAAGTGTCCATCGATGAAGAGACTGAAGTCACCAAAGATCGTCTGAATGGTTGTGCCAACCATAATCAGTAATATAGCAGTTAGCTGTGTGAAATGAGAGAAAAAAAAAATAATAATAATTAATAATAATAAACAAAATAAAAGTTTAAACAATTTCAGTTAACAATCGCGTGTCAAAACCACAAATGAGCTCGACATTTGCTCTCAGATCATGATCCAGTGACAGTTTGCATTGTCTTTTGGTCTAAACCAGGAATTATACAACTTCGTAGGCGTTAACAAATGTGTAAAATAGACAGTTAAATAAATTATTTAAATACTTTATTTAAAGTTTAGAAATCGAAAACGTTTTCCAAGTTAAACTTGCCATAAGTCATATTTTAAATGATTGAAATTCGAACATTTAAAAATTATTTTCAAAACCTACAAACTTAGTTTAAATTAAAGAATTTAAGGTATAGTTTTAAGTTAAACACAAAGTGGATCATAACTATTTTTTATGCAACATTTAACTTAAATTCTATAGTTTCTAGAGCAGCTTTAAGCTATAGTGCTCCGATTTGTAGCTATATAAATTTGAAATACTTAAAAACTGTGTAAAGTTTTATCGACATAGAGTTGAGCTAGAAAATATCTATAGATTCTACTGCTGATCAGAAATATATACTTATATATACTCAACATTTCAACACACTCTGCCAGTGTATAAAATTACTAATGTATTATCAAAAGATGATAACAACTTAGCAATTGTTATGCCCAAACGATAAGCAATTGCCTTGAAACAAATTTTTTGTAGTTAAGAGAACGAATTTGTAAGCACTCTTAATTCTTTGTAATTAAATAAAAAACTCTTAAAACTTTAAATACTTTACAAAACAAGTGAGAAAAGCTACAGCCTAGCGGGCCGACTGTAAAAGACCCCGTAATTTTCTAGTGCGCGTTTCCTATACATATCACCCATTTTCGAACGATTTGTCCTATGGAAGCTAGTGGCTATAGTTGTCTAATCCGGATGAAACTTGGGGAGGATAGTTATAATAGTACCATACACATAATGTGTGAATTTGGTCTCTCTAGCTCTAGTCGTTTTCCAGTTATGCTGATGTAAAAATTGTTTTGTACAATTTACGGGAGCGGTGGGGAACGTAGCAAAGGTTTGAAATAAACTTGATCTGGCTGACATATAGACGGACTTTCATTTCAAATTTGGTGGCTCTAGCTCTTATAAATTAGAAGATCCTGCTGTTTATACAGACGGACGGACAGACAGACAGTGCTATATCGTCCCGGCTGTTGATGCTGATCAAGAATATATATACTTTATGCGGTCGGAAAAGCCTCCTTCTGCCTGTTACGCACATTTCGCTTCAGACAAACTTAATAGACCCCTCTACTCTTTTTAGAGTACGGGGCCTAAAAAGGCATTACAAGTATTACTCTTAAACTAAAGTAATTTACATTGTAAGGCAGCTGTTTTAACCACAGAAATAATTGATGATTGCATCAACTGAGAGCAATATAACTGAGAGCAGAGTAAGCATAGTAAACTCAGTTAAAGATAACTTTTTACATTTAATATTAAACAATACTTAAATAAACTCCAACAACCTTAATGTAGTTATCTTTATTGATTTGTCGTGTTTTATTCATATCTAACTTTGATGTTATCGATATTGATTCAACTGATCTGCGTCATCAAAGAGTTCTGTTATCAACAGCTCAACTCGAGTGACTTTATTTCATATCTAGACAATTTATTTATACAAATGAAGAAAAACAAACAGATATTTAAGACGTCTTTCTCTCTCCCTCTCCCTCCGTCTCTCTCTCTTTAGAACTTCTCTTAAGCTTTTAAAATTTTCGTTGAGTTTGTAAAATGGAGCGAATTCTCAGACATGTTATATGAATCACAAAAACAATACAAAAATAAAATCGCTCAATACCTGATAAGAGCTTTAGAAAAAAAGCGCAATTTTATCAGCTCAGGTATATAGTATTGTTTTTGGGGTAAAAATGGCGACGTTTTTCAATTGCAATGAATCATTTCAGGGTAAGGAATTTTTGAAAAACTCACCGCAAACATAAAGCTCACTATGATGAGCATATATTTAGCACACCGCATTCCGGAATTCAACTCCAATTCCCGATTCGCCATTTTGTTTGTTTTCTGTGTGTTTGTATTCGTATCTATCACTTGTTTTCCGCTCTGTGAATGTAATATATCATTTGTTATTCATACATATATATCTATATATGGTGTGTAGTAAGTAGTTTATAGTATATTTTATATTTTAGTTCTAATTGTTGCTTGTTTTTCTTTTTTTTTTTGTTTGCTATCCACAAAACGTACTTTAACTTTTCGTAGCTACACGTAGACTGAGCGGGCCAAGAACGGGAACGTTGCCAGTTGCAATCGCAATCGGTTCTCGGCTCTCGGCCAAATTGCCTTGGCTTCTCTCCCACACACTAACAATCTCTCTGTTCTGTGCTCTTTACTGTTTTTTCTTTAGCTTGCTTATCAGACAGTAAATTGCTCAATGTTGTTGTTGTTGTTCTTGTTGTTGTTTTCTTTTTTTTGTTTTACCCACTCTCCCATGAGTGGTTGATAAAAACCAGTGATAAGATTAGAGCCTAATTCATTACATTTTGCAATAAAATGTGAAATCGTTTGAACTAAATACATAAAAAAAACTCGTTTTCTATTCTCAATTTTCTATACTATTTCCGTAGCTCTCTCCATTTTAAATATCTAGCTTAAAACTCAACTGCGTTTCAAGTGCAAGGTCATTTGGATTGTGGGTGGAGAACTTTTCCATGTGTTATCGATTTCTCTACCCACTTTAATGAGTCAGACAGACATTCATTTTTATCGATTTTGTTAAGAGCCTTATTGAAATGTTTAAATTATTCATTAGTTTTAGTCATGCGTGGTTCATATTTGCTCTGGAAACAATTTCGTTGAGTAACCGAGCAAATATTTAAGTTAGTTGACTTTATCGTACTTTGATAGAACTAAAGATATAGAATATACAAAATAATCAGAGATTCCAGTTTCAATATTCCGTAAATTAACTTGTAGTTTTTGTATTGCATACTTTTTGGCGCAGCTAAAATATGTTCCACATGTTTCATTCCATTTGGTTTCAAATTAAAGTTTTTAATAAAATAAAATTGTGTTCTTAAGACGTAATGTTTTTAATTAATAAATTTAGTAGATAAATAATTTATAGAATTAAAAAGAATAATTTCTTCCTTCAGAATAAATACATATCAATATAATTTTTATATAAATTACAAAAATATATGTATCAGATTTTGAAGAATATTCCTTAAACAATTTTGTAAGCTTGTAAATTTACCATCGGGTACTGGAAATTCTATAGAAATCAGTAAAAGTTTTACTTAATAATCTTTTTAAAATTGTTCTTTATGAATACCATAAAAAATTGCGACGTAAATTGAATGATTATTGATATCTTTGTTAACAAAGGCGATTAGATTCGACTTTATATTTTATTGTTTGATATTATTGGAGCAAGTGCAATAATAGGGTATCAATTAAGTGCATGTTAATATAGTATATAATATATATACATATCGGCTAGATAGTATTTATTAATAAAATTACTAAAATTATACAAATATTTTAATAATTTATCAGCAGAGAATAGTACAACAAATATTACTTATGAATAAGATCAGATTTTATGGGTCATTATCTACATGAAACCCGTAATTCCATTGCGAATTTTGATCTCACGTGCGATATAACAGGCAAAAATGACACCAAAGAACTGAAAAGAAGAAAACATAGTGTTAAGGAGAATTCTAAAGAAATCTAAAGTAAATTAACTCACCTGCAGAACGGCGATGACAACACCAGCAGCTCCAAGACTCACAGCATGATCCGATATATATTTGGAGAATCCATAGAGACATCCTCCACTTGTGTGTCGGTCATTGGCATAGATTGTACCATTGCAACTATAGCTGCCAACAGTGCCATATGGAATTTCACAGCAGGACATGGGCAAATCATCGTTCTTGAAGATGAGATTCCAATCCGAATAGTTGCCAACACCACAGCAATTGAAATCATGTTGAACATTGTCCCACAATACTGTTGTTGGATTCTTTGTGAGTGTATTGTATTCCTTCATCGAACTAAAGAGTGTTGAATTTATGGCACCATAGGCATCTGTACGTAGCACATATCCACTAATACCAGCGGCCAATTCCAAAATGAAGATAATAAACAGCATTATCGAGAAGCTAAGGATCAAACAATAGTTCTCCTTCAATGCACCCCAGCAGCCAAAGAATGTGATCACAATAATAAATGATCCAATCACAATCAAGAATGTTGGGATCGAGAAGAACTTGGCTGTCAAAAAGATCTCATAGCCAGTGTAGACAGAGCCAACGCCAGCACCAACTGCTATAAGAATAATCCCAGTGATCTGCATAAAAGAAATGTTTTAAAATATTATTATTAAATTATAATGAAATATAAAAGTTAATAACATTTACTAGCAACGAACACTTGCCATTGTATAAAGCTTCAGGCAACTATAAACAATTGTTTGATAACTTATCTTGTTTTCCAATTAATCAATGTCTAAATCCTAGCCATAAAAAGCTAGATTGCAGAGTTCAATTGGAATTTCACAATTTTATGTCGAAGAAAGGTTTTTCTTTTTTCAAACAAAGCAAAAATATTTTAAAAATATTTTAAACTATTTTTAAAAATTTTCCAAACTTAGAAAATAATAAAAAAAAATTATAAAAAAATACTGTTGTTCAAAATTTTTATTTTAAAAAGCACTTTGGCTCAAGCTATATATAAAATATATTGATTAACCAGCTGTCATCAATGTAGACACCTGCATTGTGACACCTGCTAACGCAACTTATATTTTTATCAGTCAGTTATTAACTGAATTACTCCTGAACTATTGGTGAAACTATATAGCCGTATATGATGACTCATTTATATATATATATATATATAGTTAGTGTGTCAGGGACTTTAGCAGGGATACTTACCAAAAAGATCAGATTAAATCCAAATAGCGTGTATTTAACAGCATTAGCGCTGCCCGTTAGAAGTGACATTTTGTTCGTTTATATATTTTAAGAAATCTGCAAAATCAAATTTGAAATGTAAACATTATTGTACAATGTACATTAAACTAATTATAGTTATGCGTCTGTTTATATTGTCTTAATTGTAAATACCTAGTTAAGAGCGTAAATTAAACACAACCGACACGATTTGGGTTCAGAATGTTAATAACTGGCGCTGAAAACCGTCCGAAAAGAGCACAAAGTCAACACTCATTGTGTTTCTAATCACAAAATGAATTTTCTTATCGGTAAATGATATGGCAAACACTTTGTTTAAGCCAAATGTGGTCAGCCAGCAAGTACCAGTCTTTGTTTTTGTTACTTTTTTGCTGTTTAGACTCCAATTTCAGACAAGATAAACTCAGTTTGGCCACGATAAGATAATAATTCCCGGTGAACGTATTGTATTTTACAGCATGAACAGTGCAAATATAAAATGCTTAAATTGATGATTTTGTATACTTATACTGCTGTTTAATATTTAATATAATAATTAAAGCAAATTACGTATACGCCACGTACTGCTTTTACTAAGCCAGGCAAACCAATAACCAAACTTTATATTCAAATAGCAATGAATTGCTTAAAAAACATTTAACTATATAGTAATGTTTTATTTTTGTTAGTTCAAGACTAGTTTTCCTTGTGCTACTTTGTTCTATCTTTCTTTTATAATCTTATCTGCACTGGGTTTTATTTTAAAATATCATAGGACTGGACAGTAGAAACTTTAGAGCTTAGAAATTATACCTACATAAATAACTAAAGAATTTTTAAAAGAAGTTCAAAATAATAAATTGAATTTAAGACACGAATGTTCAGTTATTTTTAGACTGATGAGCTTTATAATTGAAATTCCAAACATATTTCACTCTATATTCAGTTTAATAGCCAATTGCCGGCAATCATTTGCATACATTTTGTTTGTCAATATGTGTTTCTAAATTGTGTTTTTTAATTAATTTTACTCAACCTTTAACCTTGTGCAATATTTACGTTTTTAAAGCAAAAGACTGTCAGTCTCTCTTTCTCTTTCTCAGTTTCTCTTATCTCACACCTGTAGACATATCACATTAAGTTCAAAGATTACACAATTTGTTGGCTATTAAATGTCTTAGTGAATTTTTATAACTGTTTTGTTTTGGTCACATTTTTCTGTCTGCTCTAAAACAGTGACTCATAGCAGCCAAAAATGTATGATTCATCGATAAGCACCATATACATACATATATATTTTTATATTGATTAAAAATTCGCTCGTATAGATAATCAATCAGTTTAAATCGATTTGAAATGTATTCATTTCGTTGCTCAGTACTGCAGTACTGTAGTACGTAATAATAATTCACTCGGAGAGACAACGTAATGCTCTCTGAGGTACTCACAATTAGTACTTACTTCTCGCACGGTGAACACAGCTCGATAAAACTGGCGTTGGTAACGACGGTTGGACGACAACTGAGGTGGCGGCCCCTTCATTTGCCAGTTCATACGAAAAATCACATTGACGTGAGCGCTTTTTTATCAACGCCCTCAAATACACACAAAAAATTGTTGTACATTAATATATATATACATATATATATATATATATAAATGTATATGTAGTTGTCTGACGAAGCGACAGATAAAAAAAAAATGTGGCACGAACTTTAATTGGCGAAATTATAACAAGCATAATAACAAGTTAGAATATACAAATTTGAACTTGAAATAACAACGCGACTTATTTATACCCTGCATGGAACTTAGTTTAGAGTTTATACAGAAAGTAGTCAAAATTTCTTAACAAAAACTATTTATAAGCTTCAGTTTAATAAAATATTTAATACCTTTATTATCAGTTAACTGTATAACTAAACTATATTCCCTGCTACCCAGAAAGTACAGAGTATAAAAAGCTACACAAAGCTTTCACTGCAAACCTTTTGCAGTAAGCTCTGTTTAAATTTTATATAAACAAACTTGTTTAAATATCATTCAGAAAATATTTATTTTATTTTAAAAAATAATACATCGAAGAAGACTTTACAAAAAAACACATGCTAATTTTGTGTGAAATATATTTTAAGAATTATTACAGTATAAATGAAAATATATATTTTTTTTTGCTTAACTTAATGCTATTCAAGAATATATATGAGTATCATTTGTTATTTTAATATAATGAATTATTTCAATTGTTTAATGTGTGTGATAAAAGTATAATTTTCATTTTGGGATCTGGCATAATTTAATACTTGAATTTTGAGCTTATGCCAAAAATTGGGTTAATGGTTAAATTAGTGAAGTTTTGAAGGAACTGCTCTTGAAGAAGAATTGTTTAGATGCACGCATAAATTGTTATAGATAAATTTAATAATCTTTTTATAATTGTTTATATGCCAGTTCTAGTAATTACATTGAAATTTTTGTTTAAACGTGAAAAATTTCAAAAATTACCAGATTTATATACATAAAAGTGGCTTCGTGAAGGCGTCTTAAAAGCTTAAGCACATCCTTAAATTAAGTATTAATATTAGTTAGTCTATTTAGTATTGTTTTAGTAGTTCGTTGCTTCGATCATGGGTTCCCCTCTCTCTTTAGATCTCTCGATTCATTGATTCCTTAATTCCTTTTTAACTATTTTCTATCCTTTCCATGGCGATCGCGTTGATGCTTTGTGGGTGCAATTGTCGTTGTGGTCAGACTGTGCATATGATGTTGAGGCTGTTGTCCTCCATGGTGCTTGCTGCCACTGCTGCTGCTGCTATGATGATGACCGTGATGATGATGATGACCATTCAGTGTGCTTTTACCGTGTCTGCAGTAAGAGAAAATAAACAAATTAATTAATTACTTGAAATATTAATTGTTTTAAAATTATTATTTTTAATATGTTTTTTTCTACTTGGAGTTTTTATACAAAATCCTTTGTTTTTTTTATAGAGCTACTTCCACTACGTACAGTTCCAGTTGCTAAAGTACCGCTTTTAGTTTTATCTGGTACGATAAGAAATTATAAAGAGTAGAGCGAGCGATGTTGATGTTTATATTTCATTTGCAGTTCATTTCCAATTGAATTGATGAAATTTTTTTTTGATTTTTTTCAGCAACATGTTCATAGTCAGGTTTTAGAATCGACACTAAGGTAGAAAGTGTGCTACGAAAGTTAGAATTTAAATGGTTTAGTTAACTTTTTAAGCGTTAGGTAGTCATGCTTTTAGTTGTTGGAAGGTTTGAGTAAAAAGTATCTAGTATCTAAGTATCTAAGTATTACAATTTTAAGTAGATTTTAATAAAGTTAAAGTCGCAGAAAATTATACCGTCTTCTGCCACATTCTGAGTAATCAGTACTAAGTGAAAAATTTATTTATTTTTAGAAAAAATTTTTAGAAAAATGTAAATTATTTTTGTAAATTTATTACTATTTAATTTTAAATATTTTCAATTATTTTTATTCACTTTTTTATTATTTTTCGAATTTAAATTGATTTTAAATAAAGTCTAAGTTTTCAAATAGTTTTAGAATTAATGTAGAAGAACAGTTATAGTTGTTGATTAGTTTTGGAAAATTTGTTTTTCTTTAGAAAAGTTAGTCCAACCATCTACAGTTCCGTTAGCTACCGACTAAACCTATATGCACCCACAACATGCTTTCAGTTTTTGGCTTAACTACAAAAAAAATGTTTCAAAATTTTGAAATAATTTTTCTTACGCTGTCAAAAGTAAAAACAGAACCATTTTCATTCATTGTTGTGTTGTGCGTTTTTTATTGTGTGCATTCCCAGTTGAGTGCGTGCTTCAAGTAAAAAACCTCTCTCTCTCTCTCTCCCTTTCTCTCTCTTTCGTCTGTCTCTCTTTCTGTGTATCTCAAACTAAATCATTTTAGCGTTTTAATTGTATTAGTATGTGGAAGGGGAACTCGTGTTAGAAAACATTTTCTTGTTCGTGTTGATTGCGTGCTTCGTTTTGACATTTCGCGTGCATTGAGGTAGTCAAATTAAGAAAATTACCCAAAAAAATAAATGTGAAAGGTAAAAAGTAGGAAAAAAGGTTTGTATTTCTTTGGGGTGCATAGGGGGGTGTATGGGGAAAACTGTGACTGTGACGATGGCGGTGACTGTAACTGTGACGGTGACTGTGACGAGATCCAGTTGCGCTTTTCCATGTGCGACTTTTGCTATTCTGATTTGCGTGTCCAGCGCTGACTATGAACATGTGCAAATGCCAAAGGGATGATGCGTGGAAACGCTGCTGCGCACTTGACGCATACGCAGTCGTTTTGGCCAACTGCCCAAACGACTTGTTAACGCTCCCCCATTTCCCATACCGGAAGTCGGGACTCCACTACGCCCACTACTGCCAAAGAGCTGAGCATGATCATTGCTCAAATTGTGCTGATAGGGACGCAGCTTAGTGGCTGTTAACGTGGCTGGCGTTGCGTAAAGCAAATAATTGTCATAAACATGGCTAACACTCGAATTGCGTTTGGCTGGTAAATATGGCAAAAATGCGAAACTTGAACTGGTCGATTGTGTGCACTTCAGTGAAGGTTTTCTCGCCTTTGCCTTGCAGCGCAGCGTGGATTGATTCGAGTAACTTGGCGCTACGGGTATCATTTCCAGCTTAACGCGATGCTCGTAGGCGACTGTGGGCGTGGACGTGGAGCGTTCCCGTTGTATTGGCACGGGTATCAAAGACTGTTTGCGTTTGCGTCGCGGCGGTGGAAGTGGAGGCGTTAATGGTTTTATGGCTGCCTCATCGTCTATGCTGGCATAGTCTGCGTCTACGTCGGCGTCAGCGTCGACGTTGGCGTCTGCGTCCTCTGTGGTTTGTGTATTGGCTAAATTCGTTACGTATACGTACGTCAGTTCGTTGTGCGGTGTTGTTGTTGTGCTTGATGTTGGTGTTGATTTGTGCGTTGTTGTTGTTGCTGTGGCTTTTGTTGTGCCGCCTGTTGTCGTTGCTTTAGCGCCTGTTGTTGCCGACTTTCTGTGTGTCGACGTTGCAGTGTCATGATTGTGGTGGCGACTGCTTTTACTCGACTTGTGAGCCGGTGCTCCTGCTGTTGTTGTTGCTGTTGCCGAGTGTTCACTGTGTCTCGAGCGACTGGAGTGACCTGTGTATGGAATATGATGAGTTTGCATTTTCTTTCACAACGTGTGCTTTTAAAAGAGTTAGAATAACCAATTGAGCGGACTTGGCTACAATTGTTAAGCTGGTTTTCATATTAGACTAAGACTTGCTTTCTTGTGTGGTGTGTTTGTGTGTGTAGTAGGTGTAAATTTGTAAAACGGCTTGCAGCTGGGAATGAAATGACTTCAATTCAACTTTTGTATTACAAAATAATTTCAATAAGACTTCTTTCAATAGTCTAATTTATGATATAGTTTCATTCCCAAGTCTGCGAAGTGAGAAAAGTGTGCCAAGTGCCATGGGCAACAGTGTTGATGCTTTAACCACATCAAGCTATGATCTATTGCCTGGTCTGCATTTTTTGTGTGACTTAGTTTTAAAATAAATGTTGAAACTTGTGATACTAGCTTTAACCTAAAACGCTTGCGAAGCTTAAGCGGTTGTGTGGCACCCAAAATGAGCAAGCCCAAAACAAACAAGTCTGTAAGAGAATTGTAAGAGAGTTTATGACAAAGTCACGATTTCCACTGGAAGGAGATGTTTGTTAAAGCATTTCAAAGAGAAAGCGACAAATGTTCTTTTTATACGCAAGTGTTTAAATAATTTCTGCAAATTCGTCAGTTTTCCTTTTACTTACCACGCGAACGCGCGTGCTCATCTCGGTGCTTCTCACTGCCGCGAGAACGTTCTCGCTCCCTTTCTCTCTCCCTCTCCCTCTCACGCTCGCTTGTGCGGTGCGAGCTTATGCGTGGCCTGCTGTCTTCGCTGACACGCGACGAGCGCAAGAGACGAGTGCCACCCGAACTAGTAACCGCAGCCGAACTCGATTTATGTTTGCTCGTATGCTCGCTGCTGCTGTGCTCCTTCTCCCTATGCCGACTGTGATGGTGTGAGCGTTTGCTCTCCGCTGCCGCTGCCGCAGTCGAAGCGCTGCGTGGCTTGCTGCTCTGCCGCGACGAGCGCTGTTCGCTCGGTTCGTGACGAGTTTTCTCTCGCTTCGGTGTGCGCATACGCAGTCTCTCAACGCGCTGCTTGCTCATTTGTTCATCGGAGGAGCCGCCTCCATGTGTCATGGACTCCCGTGAACTGGAACGTGAGCGATCGCGGGGACAACACTCAATCGACGACTGCGATGAGCTGCGTGCTCGAGTCGGTGAGGGTGTCGATTGTCGGGAATTACGACGTGCCTCCGAAGCGAAAGTGCCACGAGCCACGTTCAATGCTTTGACGTCACCATTGTACGATTTCTCGCTGATGGTGGCCAACGGTTTGGCACTGCGACGCTGCAGTGAGCAGGAACGGCGTCGCTGATCCTTGAAAGCTGCCTCATCGGAGAGTGCCTATGGTAGGAAATTATAGATTAAACGGTTAGGACAGGTCAGTGTGGATATTTCAAGATAATACCTTCAATGTTTGATCAGCGTTGCGTGTCATCTCACTCAGAATCTGCGCATCGCGTTGCAAGTCCGTCTTCCGTTCGTAGTTACCCGAAGGTGAGGGAGACTTTACACGGAATGTCGTGGTCAATTCGTTGGCAATATTCTCGTAGCAGTGCTCATCGTCCTCGGGTAAATCGTTGATTTCATCGTTGCCCTGTGGGCTGTGCCTAAGCAAATCGGGTCGATCGTTTAGTAATTGCCATTTTGTTGTTGTTGTTGTTGTTGTAGTCGTTGTTGTTGATGTCGCCTTAGACTCCTCTTCGTGATGGCCCAGTTTACTGCGTGTGGGCAGCGTACGGCGTGGATTGGGAGTGACGGCCTGTAGTTTTGGAGATGGCTGAGACACCGGAGAGTGCTGTACACCAAAGTATGAGAGTTCGTGCTCACGCAGCTTGCGTGCACCACGAGCCTCCTTGACAATCTTTAGAGACTCGCTGCCGGACTCTTCGCCAGTGTCCTGTGCGGTTTGTAGCTGCGGTTGAACAAGTAGTGTTCTGGGCTTAGCCACGGGTACCAGTTGACCTATGCGTAGTGTTGGTGGCGTCGGTTTGGGGTTCTGTAGCCTGGGTGCATGTAGGGCAATATTCATCACATTGGATTTGGGCAAATCTGTAAGTATGAAAAGGATTGTTTAGTTAATCCTTTGTGGAGTGAAGGTAACTGCCTGGACCCTAGACGCTAAAGTAAACTCCTCTACCTAGACGAACACACTATCCTACAAGGTTTACCTGCACGCTTCAGCGTTTGTTCATGGGCCTCGATCTTCCAGATGGTTCGCTTGGCCTTCAATCGACTCCAACTACTGGAGTATTCACTGCCCTTGAGCACTACGTCAACATCTGGAGAGGAACTGCATTGGGTGCCCCCACCGCTATCACTATTGCTGTTCTCACGGAAGTACCGTTTGACCTCCTCATCGGCACTGTCCTCCTCCTGGTCAGCGGCATCATAGAGTCGCCTCAATTGTGTCAACTGTTGGCTAACAGGAATTTGTGTATTGCCAAGTAGTTTGAGACGTGGTGGGGCCAATGGTGTGCGTGGCAGTGAATCATAGAGAGCACTACCAAATAAATCACTACTGGTTATCGATGTGGTCGAGGTGCGACGGGAGCTATCCTCCTGATAGCTGTGGGAACGCAACATGGGAGTGGGCACCACAATTGTGGGCTGTATCAGAGCGGACTCGATTGAAGCTATGCTCAGACGACGCATGGCCTCATCGAATTCGCTGGCCGAACGCATTGTTTTCATGATCAGCGATGTGGATTTGAGGCCCTCGTCGAGGATACGCTGATGGGCACGCAAATCCTGAAGCACCAGCTCCTGGGCACTGCTGCGACGACGAACTGAGTGACCTGCGATGGGGAAATGTGCGAAAAATGTTTGTTGGTGTTTGGTTTTGATCTCTGATGACTTGCACTTGGATTAATAGCAGTGTTGGAAATAAATTTATTAGGTTTAAGTGTTGGTAATCATGTGAGTGTTAATTTTGATTAGGAATATGAGTGTTTTTAGACCCCGTACTCTAAAAAAGAGTAGAGGGGTCTATTAAGTTTGTCAGAAGCGAAATGTGCGTAACAGGCAGAAGGAGGCTTTTCCGACCCCATAAAGTATATATATTCTTGATCAGCATCAACAGCCGAGACGATATAGCGATGTCCGTCTGTCCGTCTGTCCGTCTGTCTGTCTGTCCGTCTGTCCGTCTGTCCGTCCGTCTGTATGATCACCTAGATCTTTTAAACTACAAGAGCTAGAGCCACCAAATTTGGAATGAAAGTCCGTCTGCTTCGCGAGCAGATCAAGTTTATTTCAAATCTTTGCCACGCCCCTTACCGCCCCCCGCAAATTGTAAAAAACTATTTTCACATCACCATAACTTGAAAACGACTAGAGCTAGGGAGACCAAATTCACACATTATGTGTACGGTACCAATCTAACTATCCTCACTAAATTTGGTCCGGATCGGACAACTATAGCCTATAGCTCCCATAGGACAAATCGGTCGAAAATGGGTGATTTGTATGGAGACATGAAGTTTTAGTTGAGCGATTGCAACCAAACTAACACATTATGCGTATGGTACCATTATAACTATCCTCACCAAGTTTGGTCCGGATCGGACAACTATAGCCTATAGCTCCCATAGGACAAATCGGTCGAAAATGGGTGATTTGTATGGAGACATGAAGTTTTAGTTGAGCGATTGCAACCAAACTAACACATTATGTGTATGGTACCATTATAACTATCCTCACCAAGTTTGGTCCGGATCGGACAACTATAGCCTATAGCTCCCATAGGACAAATCGGTCGAAAATGGGTGATTTGTATGGAGACATGAAGTTTTAGTTGAGCGATTGCAACCAAACTAACACATTATGCGTATGGTACCATTATAACTATCCTCACCAAGTTTGGTCCGGATCGGACAACTATAGCCTATAGCTCCCATAGGACAAATCGTTCGAAAATTACTTATTTGTATGATAAAACGCGCACTAGAATGAGTACGGGGTCTTATACAGTCGGCTCGCTCGACTGTAGCCTTTCTTACTTGTTTAAAGTAGTAGAAGACTACATAGTATTGATTTAATATCAGCTGTTAACTTAAATAATCTCTATTGAAATATATGTAAGTCATGCAATTGTTTTAAAAATTTTATTATTTTAGTTAAATTATTTTAAAAGATGCAGTGGGAATAAAACCAAACTTTAAAATATGATTGTTCACTTAAAAAATATTTCAACTTTAATATATTTTTTATTTCAATAAATAACAAAAAATACTTTACAGTACACACTATTACTTAGTGTATTATTTAGTTAAGCTTCACAGAAAGTTTTAAATTATGAAATTCTAAATCATTTTACGATTTAACTTTACTATTTGATCCTTTTAATTAATTTAAAATAAATGAAAAATATTATTTTTTAAAAAATGAATAAATTTAAACTTATTGTTTGAAGTTCTATTTTTTTTTTTCAGGTGACTCGAATAACTAAATTTTTTTTGCGCATTTTAAACTTAGTTAAATTCTAAATGTATCAAATTATAATTTTTTTAAACGACTTTAGTAATTTAACATTACTGTTGCATTTTTAAGACTTAGTTTAATTTAATATATTTAAAATTCAATTATTTTGTAAACGACTTGGTTAATTTAACTTCCTACTGCATATTTAAAATAAAGTATAATTAATGTTTTGTTTACGAAATTAAATTTTGTTTGCATTTAAAATTATGTAAAATTTTGTTAATTTGAAGTTCACTGATCCCAACACTGATTTTCGGTTTTTAGAACGGTTTTAAATCGGTTAGAGAGTGAGTGTGTTTATAAGTTCGATTTATTTGACGAATAGCAAGCAGAAGAAGCGACAACTTAGACATGCATTATGAGTTCAAGTATTGCGTATATCGAAAATAGACGCTAATTGAGAGACAAGTAGAGGAGTTTACTACAAAACCGCATAGAAATATACATAATATCAAAATATCAAGACAAAGTAATACAAGATACTAAAATAATTACAGGCTACAGGCATAAACTAGCAATAACAGTTAATTTGCTTTAATCTTTTCGATTTTCATTTCGTTTATCCAAAACAGAAAGAGAGGAAAAAAAAATACCAACCTGTTTCTTGCCACTCCTCAGCTCCGAGGCTCACATTGATCTTCGTGGAGTAACCATTGCCAGCAGGCGATGGCTCTTGTTGTTGTTGCTGTAGTTGCTGTTGTTGTTGTTGTATTTGTTGTTTATCAAATTGCCGCTGCTCCACAATTCGCACACGTTCAGCCACCGATTTGGTGGTTATCGGTGAGTCGCCATTGGCTATTGTTGATTTACAGATAGTTAAAGAGAGAGGGAGAGAAAGAGAGAGAGACAAAGAGAAACAAAAATAGGGAAGTCAATGAGTAAATCTTGTTTAATAAACTATAATTATTGTGCTCGTTAGAATTTTATAACTGTGTTAAACGCCAGTCTCTGCTTATGTAGAAGATAACCATCATAAAATGTTCATTTAAATGCTGAATTGATATGGTCATGTATCGACTTTCAGGTTAATTAAAACTTAATTGGAAATTGAGTAATTGATAATTAAAATTTTATTAAAACACCGCACGTGTAAATTAAAATCGAAAGAGACTTAAGTTTTCTGGAAGTTTTCCTGGAATTATGTAACTAAATTTGGAAATTTATTTTTGAAAATTAATTAAATGTGGTTATAACATAGGTTATTTATTGGCAACATTTATCCCCAATTTAAGTAGAAGTTTTAATGGATTTCATAGTTATACTTTTATGTTTTGAACAGCTATATAATTTTTATACTCTCTACAAGAGAGAGTATATTGGGATTGTAAAAAGTATGTAACAGGCAGTAGGAGGCGTAGCCGACTCCATAAAGTATATACATATTCTTGATCAGCATCACAAGCCGAGTCGATATAGCCCTGTCTGTCTGTCTGTCCATATGAACAAACAGATCTCAGCGTTTGTATGAGCTACAAGTCCGAATTTAGTCAGCATCGACTCGATCAGAATCTAGAGAGCTAGAAACGTAACAAAGCTTATAATTGAACGCAATGTCAATGCATATGTGCAAGCGAGACAGAAACAGACAAACATATGAACGAACGTTTACGCTGCTTGTGTAGCGGCAGCGCTGCCCGCGCACGCTGGCAGTGTCGACCAACGGTATTTGTATGTATTACATATCCATGCATACATATGTATATACACGCATACATATAATGCCAAGCGTATATATATATGTGCATACATGCAAACAGATGTTTCACTGCAAGTAATATCCAATGTAATACCCTAATACCGAGCTTAATAATATAGTGATAATATTGGGAATAAAATGCAGAGAGTATTATACATGTATTTGGTGATATATCTTTTGAAGTACTTACCGTTCTCCCGACTTGGCGGACTGCTCTCCCGCTCACTTTTCACCGTAACCGGTACAGTCCACAGCGCATCGGCACTCTCGATATTCTCGCCCAGATGATAAGGTCTCGGTTTAACGGGTTTATTCTTCAATATGCCGCGTATATTGGCCAATTCGTCGTTTTCATTATCCGTAGTATCCACACCACTGGTGGATGTATAACTGTGTCTAGATGTCGAGCTAGCTGATTCTAGCAAACTATAGCCAGGCTCTAAAATCGGTTTCGGAGTCGTAGTTATAACGGTAACCTGAGTGCCTGCCACAGGCTGTGTGATCAGCTCAGGTGAGTCCAATAATGTGGCTCTAAAAGTGTTCGATGCAATACTTTTGCCACGTACTGTTGAATCGTCAACAAAGTGGGTGACATTGCTAGTGGAACTAGTGGTGGTACTGGTACTGGTACTGGCACTAATGCTGCTCACACCTGCCGATTTGACCAGACTCTGTAATGGGCCACTGGCGGTGCGGCGACGTCGACGAAAATTCTGTGTGGGCGGCGGTTTTCCATCGGTTTCCACAATATTAACACGTCCAGATTCGGCAGCGAAATGCACCTCAGTTTTGCAGAATTCCACACGTTTCTGGGCGCTGCTGCGTTGCAGGTGACTTGAGCTGCTGTTGCCATTCACGGACTCGCCATTAACGTGCACCTGTAAAAATAAACAAATATTTAAAAAATATGCACATTTTTTAATTGTTAACTTAAATTTAATGTTTTTCGAAGTGTATGGAAATTTTATAACTCATTTAAATTTAATATTTATTTAAGGTTCATTAAAATAAATATTGATACAATATTTTTTTTTTCTTTTGATAAGACTAATCCATGCTTCTATATATTTATTTCTTCAGACCCGATGTTTATGAACATTATTTTAGTCACCTATTAATCGATAATTCTATAATCCATTCCTCTTCTTACTCACCTGCGATGTTTTGCGTATATCACGCCAAGTTTCCTCCACGGCAATCGAATGTCGTTTGCTCAACTCGCTCTCGCTGGGACTCTCCGGTGAAACGGGTTGCTTACGACCAAAGTGTATAATGGTAGAACCGGGTCCATTGGCAGCCGCTGCACTGCGCTCCGTAGGTGACCAATTGCCCAATTGTTCGCCAGAACGACCTAAACCACTGTCTGTAGAGGCATCCACTCGGAATATGCTACGACTCTCCGGAGGTGACATCTTTTCAAAGCCGTAGGATTTGCGTCGCAAATGCCACTCACTGGAATTGGTGTCCTTGGGTCGCTGACGTGTCTCCAAGCTGTGGGTATTGTGGACAGCACGAAAGGCGGATGGTGTGGCACGGGGTGCAGGTGCAGGAGTAGGTAGAGGTGCAGGTTCGGGGGCTTGGAGCACAGTAACCACCGCTGGTTTGGCGGTCGCTTGATGAGCGAGAAAGTCCTCCTTATAGAGACTCTCGTCGGACAGTTTCTTGAGCTTGCCACGTATTTCCTGCAGCGATTCGGCCGTAAGGAAAGTACTCCGCTTAGCCAATTGTGGTTTATTGCTGGATTGCGATTGATTTGGATTCAAAATATTGTCCAGTGCTGCCAGATCGACGTGATTGTTGCGCATGGCCGTATTAAGCCTTCGTCCGTTCTCCAACTCTGCGCGAATGCGTGCCACACTCACCGAACTGCTGGGTAAATCGAGTGGGCGTGGTCTTGGTCGGTTTGTTACCTTATGATAATCCTGTGATTGAAACGAACGTCGCAATTTACTGACACGTCGCCAGTCGGAACAGGGCTCTTCGGTCTCCTCCTCCTCCAGCTGCCAATCGTTACTGAGATCATCCGTGGATATCGAACGGGAGCGTTGTAGGCTACCCAAGAATGTGGTGGCCACTGGTGGTGCATACACGGATTGAGACACCTGTTGACGACGCTGATGGCGAGCACTGAGTCTGCAAGTGTTTTTGGCAGCAGGTACAATCAAATAATGAACATGATTCGATTCGATTTCAAATTGAATTTCAAGCACTTACCGCAAATCATCATTGTCGTCGGGGGCGGTGATGGTGGTGGTGGTGCTGGCGGTGGCGGCGTCATCGTTATAATGCCGGAAACTTTCCAAATCACGACGCAGCGTTGGCGTGGCCATAACAGCTACGTCAGCATCGCCAGCAGCTTCAGTTAAGACACCCACGCGCCTCTTACTGCTGTTGTTGTTGTTGCTGTTGTTCTGGCCATATAAGTCAGCCTGCTCCGTCAGTCCCAATCGTTTGGGCCATGTTGATAATGATGATGATGATGATGAAGGTGTTGTTGTTGTTGCTGTTGCTGTTGTTGTTGCTGCTGTTGTCGTCTGGCCAACAATTGCATGTAGGCTTATTTTAGCCGCTTTTCTGTGGGTGTTGCCAACCGCTGCTGTTGTTGCCGTTGCAGTTGTTAAATTTGAGCTGTTGCTGCTTTGACTTGAAATACTCGAACTGCTTTTCTGTAAATGGCAAACAAAAGCAGTTTTTTATATACATGAGTAACTGTCTCTTTCTAACTCGCTCTCTCTCTCTTTCTCTCCCTCACGCTCACTCTCTCCAACTCTCTTGTTATTTTGCAGTGTGGGTGCAGAAGAAGTTCCACAAGGAAATCCTATAAAAATCCCTGCTAAACCTTTTTGTCTGAATTTCCGCATATAATTTAAGCGCATTAATTGACTGATGGGCGTTAAATTATGATAAATCACTTGGCCAGAATCGGTCGAGTGTTCTTAGAAATATGATTTAATACTTAAAGGAGTTTTCAGTTTTTAATTCAACTTGTTACATAAACAGTTTAATAATTCTATGCCTTGTATTGTACCAGCGTTTGAAGATACTCTGCTACTTCTGCTTGTTACGCACAATTCGCTTCAGACAAACTTAATAGACCCTTCTGCTCTTTTATAGAGTACGGGGTCTAAATATCACAGAACAAGAACTAACTCGAGGACCGTAGCACAAAAAAAAAGTGCATTTGTTCTGCTCTCCTCTCGCTCTCTGTTTTTCGCTACTGCTTCGGCTACGAGAGCATATCGTTTTTGTTTTTTTTTGCTGCTTGCTAACGCGACAGAGCTGAGAGCATAGCAGACCACACACATTCGATCGTTTGGCTACGGCTATGCTACGGCTCTGCTACGGCTCTGCTACAGCTCTGCTTCGGCTCTGCTACGCACAAAACTCAGAGAGTAGCCCTAGCACAGCACAATTTGTGTTGCTCTTGCTGCTCGAGAGTAGTTTTTGCAAGCGCTGGTACTTACACACACACACACACACACACACACGTTTAATGCATTAAAAGTATTTACACTTTATTTAGTCAAAGTGTGTGTGTTGACAACTGATAAGCATCAGTTCACATGCGTCTATTTTTAGCCAATTAACAGTTATAATTTCGACTTCTTTCGTTTGCTTCTGCATAGATCGTGAAATTAGTATGACAATAACCAAAACTTTTGCATCGCAGTAGCAAAAACATCAAAATAGTGCATTCAAAGTTGAAGAGGCGAAACAACACCTGCATGTGTATACTTTTCGAATAGAAAAATAAGTGAATTTAATACTGTAAAAAGTGAACATTAAAAATTAATTTAAAAACATTAATAAAGGCTACAGTCGAGGGAGGCGTCTGTGAAAGACCCCGTAAGTTTTCTAGTGCGCATTTTCAATACAAATCACAAATTTACAATCGCGATCAATTTGTACTTTGGAAGCTATTTATAAGCTATAGTTGTCTAATCCGGAGCAAACTTGGTAAGTAAAATTTAATCATGATAAACACATAATGTGTGAGTTTGACTGAGATCGCTCTACTAACACTACATGTCTTCATACAAATTTTCCAATTACGACCGATTTGTCCCATGGGAGCTACTGCTCCGCGACTGTATACTCTATAGTTGTCCCATCCGCATCATATTTATAACGGTATCCGCTAGCTATAGCTCCCTGTCCTTTCGGATTACTTCGTATATTTTTTCAACTTTTTACTCAAGGCTAATTATGACAAATTTCCCAGTTTCTCTGAAAATCTTATCTAATTTTATAGCAAGTATATTTATTAGTTCTCTATAATTCCTTATACAACATGTGCTATTATTTCACTTGAGCTTACTAATCCGTAAATACCCAATAGAAAAAAAGTAAAAAAAATATAAATGTGTTAAGATTGATGGGCATGAATGCTATTTTCGTGGGCGTTAAGCTTTGGCTAGAGCTCGTCTGCTGGGCAGCGAAAGAGAGGGAAAATAAAAGTAGGGAAAGAGGGTAAGCGGAGGAGGGAAACTGTGCCCCTTTTGCCTGACAGTGGCAATAATCAACAAGAAAGAAAAGTACAGTCGAGCACGCCCGACCGTAGAATACTCTCTGCATTTTATTTTCGATCATTTTAATAAAATCGGTAGTCGGATATATCAATTGATACTTGCAACAAAACACGTTGAAACAAAAACATCTGATTGTATGTATACACACACATATACATTTGACATTAAAAGTATGCACGCACATATGTATTTGTGTATATGTTATACATACACAGTTGCTCGGCACAGCCAGCATTCGCGAGCAGCGCTGTCGCTAAGCTACGCAAGCAGCGAAAACGTTCGCTCACATGTTTGTATGTTTCTATCTCGCTCGCACACATGCATTGGCATTGCGTTCAATTATCAACTTTCTTACATGTCTAGCTCTTTTGTTTATTGTCCGATTAAGATGCAACTTTCAGGATAGTTTAATATATTTTGTCTTTAAACGAATGTGAAATAACAATACTGTACGATAAGAACATATGCCTTTAAATCGGCATTGAAGTTTGCAAATTATCTTATTTCTTGTGAGAAAAGGGGGCGTGGCAGTCCAAAATTTTTGATGACAATACAATTATACCGTCTCTAGGAACCTACATACCAAAATGGGTGTTCCTAAGTGCCATATTTACTGAGATATTCGCCTAAAACATCAATTTTTTACGAGGCGTTTCTAGTTTTTTGCTCATTGTGGGCGAACGGGGCGTGGCATCGAAAAAAAAAAAAGATTCTTGTATTGACTGACTTAATATCGAGTCGATAGAGACCAAATTCAAACTTGTAGCTCTTACCATCTCTGAAATCTGTTTGTTCATACGGACAGACAGACAGACAGACGGACAGACAGACGGACAGACGGACAGACGGACATGGCTATATCGACCCGGCTTGTGATGCTGATCAAGAATATATATACTTTATGGGGTCTGCCACGCCTCCTTCTGCCTGTTACATACTTTTTTTTTTTGCACAAACCCAATATACTCTCTCTTGCAGAGAGTATAACAAAAGGCTTTTTGCTGTTTGCCTAATGAGATTTGATATAGCGTTGCCTTGCCAGAATTTCCTTTGTAGTCATGACCTAAATGTCTGGTTGCCAAAATCGTTCGATTGCTGTTCATAAATTTGGCTTAAGTGTTAAATGCTTAATTGAGCTTGCCTATTAAAACCGATTTGTTGCCAGGCGCTTCAGAGCGTGGTCGTCACAGTCTGGCTATGATCGAATGATCACAATTCACTGTCCAGAGTCTAGACGTCTCACACTTAGAAATGATTATAAACCCTTTCAAATTTGTCATATATTATTGAAAATTGAATGCAATGCAAGTTTGTGAAGATTGTACATGGGAAAAGTGTGAGTTAGTGGGGAAATGTCATATGTCATATTAATAATTATATAGTAAAAATATTTTGAGAAATTTTTTGATTAAGCTTTATATGATTTTGTTCCTTAAAACAAACGATCTGAAGCCAAGAAACTTAATCATTATATAAATAATAATAATCATTTTAATGAGCTTGAGCACCAAGCTAATTTGTAATCAGATTCTTATCTATATTCGTACTTAAGAAATAATGTTTCTATTATTTCGCTTTTGTAATCTATGTGAACTTCAAGTTTTCTTAAATTTCCATGATTTTCATCACTTAAATGTTTCCCAAGCCAAGCGGATTGTTTAAAGCCAAGTACAACTAACCATTTTCGGTCATTGCCAAGTTCGCAAAAAAAGCCAAAAGAGAGAAAGAAAACAGAAGCAGAACGGAGAATGAAGAATGGAGAAAAACGAAGAGCAAATATCGCAGAATGCTAATGAGTTGCCAACAAGCCAAAATGAAAAATTGCGGCCTAAAGCAGCTGTTACTACCGCATTTTGTGTATTTCTCTTTTTTTTTTGTGTTTGGTTTTCTGCTCATGGTAAGGTGGTGTAGGTGGGGGATGAAGGAATTACGGTGGGTACAACTTACCATTAGATTGCTCAATTTCAAACTTGGCGCTGTATCGGGTAACAAATTGTGTCCGAGTTTTTGCAAATGCGCAACTTCGTCATCGTCGTCGTCATCGTCTTGACTGAACTGTCGGTTGTCAGTGTCCGACGAGTGGCCATTAATCACAACAAAATCAACATGATCATCAACCAGCTCCTGGCCATGGCTATTACTTGCCATGGATGCAGGTGGAGATTCATTATCGATGACGATGGCGACGCCAGCGTCGCAACCATTATGAATTCTATCGTCATCGTTATAATCATTAACATTATCATTGTGATCATCATTATGATCATCATCGCTAAGCTCTAAAATGTCAACGCCTTGACTATGTTTAGGCGACCATAATGCCATGGGCGTGGCACTGCTGCGGGTAGTTGTGCTGGATGAGGAGGTGGACCAACGGGATGTGGATGATGTTTTTTGTACTGTCTGTGTGCGTATCACCTGCATGGCGCCATTGGCGGTGCGCAGCACCTCCAACTGTTTGCGCTGTGTGTGCTGTGTGCCATTTGGCTGTGATATGTTTTGGGAATCGGATATCTGAGAGAGAAAGAGAGAGAGAGAGAGATCGGGAGAGAGACAGAGAGTGTTTGGATTTGAGTGATAGTAGGATAACGAGTGTTTCTTTATATTCTTTTGTTAAATCATAGGACTTAATTAATTGTATTGTAGGAGCATTATGATTAATTAGTTTGTGAGTTAGAGATTTGGCAAGTTTAGTGGGTTTCTAGTCGATTAAAACACTGGTTTCCTATACTAAACATTTATTAGGCCGACTTCTGACTAACTGCACGATAAACTGCAAGTAAAACTGTTGATTTTTGCATAGCAATTTCTAAGTAAGCTCTAAGTGAGCTCTGTTATGTTAATCAGCCTAAAATGTTATTTACAACAACGACAAGTACAACAAACATATGGAATCACCGATAGAGAAAAGTGCTTCCAAAAATAGTTGGTTACTTCGGCCATTATACCTACGAACAAAATAAGCTGTGACTTAGCAGAGCTCTGTTATGTTAATCAGCCAAAAATGTTATTTACAGCAACGACAACTACAACAAATATATGGGAAGTCTGCTTAAGAAAGTGCCTCTAAAAATAGTTGATTACTTCGGCTCTAAAATAGCATTAAACTCCCGAACGAAATAACCAGTAACTTAGCAGAGCTCTGTTATGTTAATCAGCCAAAAATGTTATTTACAGCAACGACAACTACAACAAATATATGGGAAGTCTGCTTAAGAAAAGTGCCTCTAAAAATAGTTGGTTCCTTCGGCTTTAAAATGGCATTATACTTCCGACCTCTGCACGAAATAAGCTGTGACTAGAATTAACAGTATTCTGTTATTGTTTTAAGCATAAAATGTTATCTACAATAACTAAATATCCAAATTTTCTATTGATTAGTATAGTATAGTATCTAAACTTAGTTGTGTGAATTAAACTAATTATTTCTATGTCTCTACTTTCACGAATTTCCTAATCAACTTTAGTTAAAAACATGATAATTAAATTATACTATTCTCTAGATTTAATACGCATTTTACTACTTTTTGATTAGTTCTGTTTTTTACAAGAAACTATAAATGTTTACTACTATTTAGCAACATTAAACTGACAAGTTTCTATCAGAAAATTACAACATTTACAAGTGTTAATTACAGGACTGATAATAATAGCTTCTTTGCTTAATTGATATTAACAAGTTGCATAATTATCAATGCAATTTTATGGTCTTCATTTACATGAAAGTACACAAGATAAATACACTCACTTGTAAATTGTTTGTGGCTGACAAAACAGCTTGTCTACATGTAAATTTATTGGGTGTGTCCAACGGGGCGTATGAGTGTTTGAATGTTAGGCTCTTGAACGTCAAGTGTTTGCAGTGAGCTCTTATCTGAACAGCTGCACACGTGACCAGAGCGAGCCAGTTACAAACTCACTGAACTGAAAAACCACACTGAACCACCGATCCACTGACCCACTGCACCCTTTTTAATGTGCACACTGAGCAATTAACAGTTTTTTTTTTCGTTATGATTTGGAGTTTGTGGATCGTGCCATGACCAATACACACGCACACACAAACACACACACACACACATACATATCGCGGTGTGGCCCAAAAGATCGATTGTGGCAATCGATTATGGCTATGATTTATAGCGTTAGAATTTTTTTTATATAAAGGTTCAGTTTGGTCATATTCGTGTCAATGACCAAATCAAATGCATTCTCAATGCTCCACTTCCATGCAAATGCACAACAACAAAAGAAACATAAAATTTGATTACAACAAAGTACAAAGAACAACAGCAAAGAATAAATAAAAGCAAGAAAAAAAAACACCAAAAGCAATGTTGACTCATGGGATTTTGTTCAGTGACTAAGACAACAAACTGATTGTTGTTACCACAAAGAAAGAATAAGCTTAGAAATATGTACGTGAGCTGAGGAATAATTCCCAACTGATGTCACTTTGGCATCATTTTAACCAACAATTTTATAATGGTTTTAGCCAGTTTAAGGGTCTGTTTTATGATTGCCCCACCGCAGGGCAAATTTGCAAATGCATAATCATTTTCTGCAGCTCCCCAAAGTCACACTCATCCTTGAGCTGCATCCAAGGGTAAACAGGGTATATCAGATACGTTCCACAATTTTGCGGTGCAGACATAAATTATAAGCCAAGTTTCGAACCCTTGGGCAATGCACGTTCTGTCGTTGAGTTTCTCACGCCAAGATTGAGCAAAAGGAGATGAGAAGAAGGGGGGGAAAAAGAAGGGAAGTATGGGGAAGAATGGAGACGAAGAGGGAAGACTTGTCTGAAATCTCCTTTTGGCAATGCATTACATTTTTTACTCCTTCTTGACCCTGTACTTTGTTGGTACCAAGAGACGTTGATTCTGTCAGAAGAATTATGCTATAAAATGACCTCTACGCTGATCAGAATTTACTATACCTATATTTTTCAGATCAATAAGAATACTTATTTCATAGAAATATTATAGAAAAGTTTCGAGTTGAGCAATCCCAAGCTATATATTTGCTTAAATCATTGCAGAGTCTTTTACAGTCAGTTTTCTTCACTGCACTTTTCTCACTAGTCTCTTTTCTAGTGACTATAGTTCTATGTGTGTCTATCGATGACCTCTTTTCGCAGCTATCCCAGTCAGGGAACATGTGTAGGCTTTACGGCTTTACGACTTTGCCCGCTGGTTGCTTTTAGCTGTTTTATGGCCTGGACTTGGCCTGACTTGGCCTGATTTCACTAGCTAGCCAGGCAGCTAATTAAGCTGTGCCAAACAGCCCGTATATCGGGGGATGTCTAATCAAAACAGCAGCTGGCGGGATTTAAGAAATATATTTTTATTGCCAAAGCGAAGAGGGGGAAAAAAAAACAATCTGTGATTCAGTGTCATGATCTCGAACTTGAGCCCCAATGCTGCTGATAAAGCAACGATTTGGAGGCCCCCAAAAAAAAAAATGTATAAACCTTATGGTAGATACGAGCCAAATTGAAAAATGTTCAATGGTTTTTTATGGCTGCTGGTTGCTTGTTGGCTTGGATCTGGCTGAAATTTGCCTCAAAGTCAAGTTGAAGGTTCAACGAAATGCGGCAGCTGCAAATGCTGCGCATACATTACAAGTGAGTACCAAAGCCAAAGTCGTGATGATGTAGACATTGCAGACGCTTGCCAAAGAGGCTCTGTCTGAGTCTCAGTCTCAGTCGCAGCCTCAACCGCAGTTCCAGCCTTATTTCGGCCTGACTTAACTTGGCCTATGCCAAAATATTTTCGCCCCAACCATGCTTTAAACGAATTTAATGATGCTGCTGCCCGCGTCTTCTTCGTGGCTGTCTCCAGCCATAAGATTGACTGTCTATCTTAGCTCATGTCTCTCTGTCTGTCTGTCTGTCGGTCTGTCGGTCTTTCGGTCTTTCTGTCCCACTGTCTGTCTGTGTCAGTCTCTGCCTGCCATATGCACCATGTCTGCGCATGCATGTCGCCTTTTGTGGCGGTAGAGTTGTGCACAGATCGCTGCATAGACATGCCAAAGCGTTGACTCTTTTTATTTTTAGCTGGCAGTGACTTTGCCTGCACAGTGGTAACAAACTGACTGAAGAACAGTTAAATCTATAAAATAATAATATTTTTATATTTGTCAGATTTTTAAAAGTGAGTTGTAAAGTAACTTATTTGTTAGAAATTTTAAAACTTATTCATAATTTATATAAATAAATATTTTATTTTTTAAAGTACGTAAAAAACAGTTTCTACATAATTCTACTATTTTAAATAATTTTTAATGAGTATTACCTTTTGCATCATTTATTTTTTTTGTTATTTTCTAAAAGTAAATAAATTTTATATTTTCAAACTAATTTTCTTCTTAATTAAACACTTTTTAACCACTGTCTCAAGCTGCATTTTAAATTGCTTTCTTGGCCTAACAATGGCCATTTTGTTGGCCATGGCGGTTTGGGTTTGCTCTACGTCTCTTAAACGCTAATAATATACATTTTTATATGCATTATTTCTGTCACGATCTCGTTGGCTTTATATCTCTATAGAGCACAGCGTGCGCTGCCTTTAGACGAGTACCAAGTGCGAGTATGAGTATGTGCTCTTTGTACGAGTACTCATAACTTTCAGCTTGCATAAGTAAATCATAGGTACGTCTCTCTCTCTCTCTTCCCCTCTGCCTGCCACTCTCGCTCTCCCTCCCTATTCGCTGCATAACTCTTTTGCTGTTCATGACCGCATCATGGCCATGTTTTGGAGTCTTCAAGTTGCAGTGCTGTTTGTGTACAGGAAACTAACAACTGGCGGTGCTTAATTGAACTGAGACACGTCAGTTGACATCCTCAATTAGTTGCATGTAATTTACGAGCAGTAGCCACAGCCATAGCCACAGACATAGCCATAGCCATAGCCCAATGGCTTGTGGAGCATTAAAATGGCCAAATGGTTGGCCAACTCAACGGCAAAGAAGAACATCATCGTCTTATCCCCTTGGCATGCAGTTAACATTGCTTCTTGGGGTAACCTACTGACCCACAAAAGATGTCTTGCCAGCGGCGTTTTACCGTTACTCTGCACTCGGTTTGCCACATGCTACGTCTGCCCCACGGTGATTGCAACTCCAGCTCCAGCTTCAGCTCCAACTCCAACTCCAACTTTGGCAAAAATAATTCAAATGCTGCATGTCGCGCACTCTTGCAAAATGTAAATTTTTGTGCAAGTATCCATAATGTTAATGAAGCAACCCATGACTTTGAGTTCTTGAATCTCTTGTCTAACGGTTTCTCTATTTTTTTTAAGCCAAACTCTTTTGGTACTGCCATGCGTCTTCTCTGCTCCGTTGATCTCCTCCGAGTTGTGCCCTGACTCAAATCAAAGATCGCTCGTATTGAAGTTCAGTCAATTGAAATTTGTTTTTGTTGTGGGCTCGTGGTCGGCAAGTTTGCCTTTGACTTTGTCGGCAAACAGACACAGCGGGATAACCAGTCAATAAACTCGCCATTGATATAAATCCCAAAGTTTTAGACTCCGTTTCAGTCTCTAACTTGGATTCAATCTCAATCTCAGTCGCAGTCTCAGTCTGAGGCGAAGCAATCAAATGAACTGGGCAACTATTTAAACTGAAACTGACCACTGAAAAAGAAAACTTTAGGTTTATTTTAAGGGGTTCTTTTGATTGTTTTCGATTCTATTGATTGCTTCGATCGACAACGGCAGCAACTTAGGCAGAGGCAGCAATGGAGGCAGCGGCAGCGACGGCAACAGCAGCAGTGGCAGCAAAGTTCAATCGCGATAAGTTAGGCAGAAAAATACAACAACTACAAAAAATTGTTTAACAACAACAACAACAGCAAATTTCAGCAAGTTTCTAAATACCCTGCAGCGACATACATAAAGGGCATACCAATTGTTAGCGAGTGAATGTAACAGTTGGAAAATGGTATTTTACCTCAAGTATTAAATTGAAATGTTAAAGGGAAACAAACTCATTACTGTTAAGGTAGTAAACAAGAGTGAAAAGTACAGTCGAGCACACCCGGCCATAAAATACTCTCTGCATTTCATTCCCGATTAGTGCACGTTGAAACAAAAGCATCTGTTGTATGTATGCACGTATGTATGTAGATATGTATATGTAATACATATACCGTTGGTCGGCACTGCCAGCGTTCGCCGGCAGCGCTGCCGACACACAAGCTGCGTAAACTTTCGTTCATATGTTAGTGTGTTTCTATCTCGCTTGCACACATGCATTGACAATTATAAGCTTTGTTACGTGTCCAGCTCTCTTGTTTGTATCGAGTGACGCGAAGAGAGGAAATAGACAAGGAAACAGAGACAGAATACATATGTAGATAAGATCAACAGTTTTCTTTTCTTTCGCTATGTTTAATAAAAATGACACTTTTTGCCTTTTACATTAAATATAAAAAGAATGTAATATAAATATTATTAAATAATTTTTTTGTTAATATATTAACTTAAAGTAAGTCAAAGAGATTAGATTAAAATGATAGTACAATGAACGTAATAGGTTCCATGATAATACATAGCGTAAATATTTTAAAATAAAATGATTTCATAGAACTTTTAGCTGATAATACTTATACATATACAAAACTTAATACCTCAGAGTCAAAATAGCGTTGAACCCAAATAAAAATATTAAAAAGCTGTAAAAATATTAATTCCAAGACTTCAACGTTGATACAAACTAAATGCTTGAATTAGTTCTGATTTGTTTTGTTTAAACAACGGTTCACAATGTTAAAAAACTTGAGTGTTTTGTGTATTTTAGTGCTTACAACAACACTATTTAATTGTGTTGCTGCAGGAACGGTATGTACTACAAATCTATATGTTTAAAATTCAATTATTTAATATAAAAATCTATTAGAAAACCATTGCAAGTCTGGAGCGAGAATTGAGCAGCTTGACAGCAGAGCATGAAACTTTGGAAACTACAGTACTCAATAAAGATGAACTTATAGCGATGTTAAGGATCAAAACACAGCAACAAGAGGAGCAAATTGAACTACAGGAAAAACAAATAAAGAAATTAAATGCAGATATCTCAGGATTCGTACGTCAATCCAACAAATGTCAGTCCTCCAGTTGTCTGTGCAAATCTACCGATGTGCATGCCATCAAAGTGCCTGGATCGGAACCGTTTCAAGTTTCTTGTGACTCGACCTTGGCTGGTTCCGGTTGGACAGTAATTCAGCGTCGCATCAATGGCAAAGAGAGTTTCAATCGAAATTGGAGGGATTATCAGAATGGCTTTGGTGATTTGCAAGGAGAATTCTTCATTGGACTCGATAAACTACATCTAATCACCAAATTACAACCCCATGAACTGTATATATATCTTCAAAATGCCAACAATGAAACTCGATATGCACAATACGATAGTTTTGAGATTGGCAATGAAGCTACTTCATTCAAGATCAATTCACTTGGAAAATATACTGGAACTGCTGGCGATGGCATGATTCATCATAATAACATGAAGTTCTCAACATTTGATGAAGATAACGATAACAGTGAGAGGAATTGTGCTGATGAGAATAGTTCCGGTTGGTGGTTCAACAACTGCTATCATTGGTGGGTACTTTAAAAAGTTTATTTATTATAGCGTTATAATATATATAATCTCCCTTTTAGCAACCTTAATGGACCCTACAACAGTGGATTCTATTGGTATCCTTGGCAGCGAAATGTGCTCAAATTTGCACAGATTATGATTAGACCAAAGACAGAGTAAAATTTATAAATAAAATGTTTAAGAAAATGGAATGGAAAAAATGGTAATTATTCTTTTCAATTGTTATAGTAAAAATACTTTCTAAATTTTAGTTTATATGAAACAAGTCTTAAGAGAGCTGGAAAATCTAAGTTGTAAACCGACTTTTGTATACCCTCAATAAGTTTTTAGCTTTAACATTTCCGTGATGTCATTGTAGAGTAGTTTAAAGTTGGTATGTGCAGGTATTTCAGAGCACTTGAGGCTTAAACTTGAGTTGGCCACACGCACGACTCTTGGCACTCAGTCTAAAGTCAGTACTTGGTATTTGGTACTCGATACTCAGTGTGCGTTGTACTCAATGAGCAAGCACAAAAAAAAGCTGTTAACCGGACTGCCATTATAATTAACCAACAAATTCTAGAGCAATCAATGGCAACAAAATGAACCAAAGTATTGTTAACAAAGACAAGTGAAATCTGAAGAGTTCGCATTAATTATCAACACAAGGTGTGCACGTGTGAGTATGTGTGTGTGTGTGTGTAAAAGGTAAAGGTATAAAATCAAGCAAAACAAAAGCAATACAAACACTTGCTAGAATTTTCAAGTATTTCTGCGTTTGTTTCTCTTGGCAATTATAAATGCGAAAGATTTATTCGTTTAGACTCGCTGGCAAATCGATTAATAAGTGGCACACACATATGTGTGTGTGTGTATGTGTGTGCTTATCTTGTATCTTGAAACGGACTAAATCCAACTTTTTTGCTGTTTTTGTTGTCGCGCTTGAAAGACGCGTGCGTGCGACCTGTTAATTATGGCTCACTGAAGATGGCCAACACTCTAAACTGATGTGGATGCAGTTGCTCGTGGTAAGAGCCAACAGTATCTGACTCTGACGCTGACACACAAACCCAACGGCCAGAATGACCAACTATCAACGTTTTCCTTCATTTTCTGCTATGCGTAGCTAACGGTTTGCAGCGAATGCCCAGTGGCATCACTGGAATTTAAGCTATGGATAATTTCTGATGTGTTCAGCAACTGTAAATTGTAATTGAGAGAGATGCTGATAAAAGAAAGAAAGGGACAGAAAAGGAGGGGGGCAAAGAGAGAAGGGGAGAGAGTAGGAGAGACTGTAGAGTAGAGTAGGAAGAGAGTAGGAATGAGAGAAGGGGAGAGACAGTGGTTACCTCGTTTTCTAGCTACTTTTCTTAATCTTGATAAGCTATCGATAGGCAGAACATTTCTTGAGCTGTCAATCGTTATCGATTGTTGAAGGAATTTACAGAATGGCTTTAATTGTGTATTTTATTGAGACATGTGCTATTTAATACTACTCTTCCAACCATCTGAAGTCACCATTAAAAATAGTAAAATTAATTGAACCATGAGCATTTGTTGATAATGACTCAACGGTTTTTAAACTATAGAAATCAGCAACGTAACAGCATTATTAATATATTTTTTTTAAATCTACAATTTAACAAAGAGCAATAATTAAAATATTTGTTAAATTATTTCGACTGGAATTTTTTGTTTTAAAGAAAGAATTTACAATTATTTTTAATTTAAATAGAATTTCTAAACTAAAATACTAGTACTAGTACTGCATTAACAAAATTTAAAGACAAGCACAAACTCTGAATACATCAACCCTTTAATCTACTATCTTTCAGTTCCCTTATTATATATCTTATCTAACTTTATTTAACATATAACTACTTTAACCAATAAAATTTCGTGCTTTCCATAAGCTTTTCTATCTGTCTAATCTCTCACTCTTAAGTAATTGAGTTTTGATCAGAGTTATATCTTTAATATAAAACTAATCAGCTATATCAGCTTGCTATAATTATTTTTCTTCAGTAATTATTTTTAAGCTTCGCTTTCCTTAAACTTTTAGTAACGTCTTTTCTAGTTGGTATGATTTTTGGGGGCGTTACATTCGCTTGGTAGCTAAATAAACTATTAACCGATTAAAATCGAATGGCAGCTAACCAAACTGGCAATCGGGCTCAAAAGCCCATTGCGGAGTGGTCCTAAATTAGTAGACGCCTCTACATTTAGTGGCCCAGAGCGTGCCTTTCAATTTCATTTTGATGGCTAGACTACAATTGACTGCAAATAAAGAGGCAACAACAATTAGGCTTTAACCTGGCCATCAATCAGGGCAGAAATGCACTGAGAGAAATAGGTATTGAAGGGTTTGAAAGAGCAATTTTAGTGGGCTTAAAGAGGAGGTTTTAAAGCGAGTAAAATTCTTGCTATAAGAAAAGCTATACTGATGGTAAGCAGAATTCTTTTGGCTATAACTTTCAAACCGAAACCTTTTTCTATACCCATATAAGCATTTTTTTTAGATACTATATGTTTGGTATTTCTTACCTTGCCATAGCTGTTCATTGGTCCATTTATCCAGCGATCTGCCTCCAAGCGTCCGCTGAACAAAGCTCCAGTGTCCGGATCGATGCGTTGCCATTCACGCACCTCACGTTGAAACGGTGAACGGGAACCACCGCCAACGGCAACAGCAGCAGCAGCACTAGTACCACCACCACCAACACCACTACTACTTCGAAGATGATGATGATGATGGCTCTGACTGTGATTGTTTGTTGTTGCCACTTCCATGTTGTGGTTTAAATTGTTGTTGTTCTTGTTGTTGTTGTTGTTGCTGTGCTGTATTCCTTCGTGCTACTGTGCGCTTTTAATTTGCACGCTCGGTCTGCTCTTCGTTGTGTTTTATTTTGTTGAAGTTGAAGTTGAAATTATTATTATATTGGAGGGCTGCTGCACTGGCTCCAGTTATAGCTCTGTGCTTGGGCCCAAAGTGGTTCGCTCTCAGTGTATATATATATATATATATAGTTTCGCTTGCCTATTTCAAATTATTATTTATTGTTATTATGCTACCGTGTTTGTGTCTACCTTTTACTGTCTTCTACCTTCTGCAGCCGTTTTCGTTACTAAATTAATGGCAAGTTTAATTTATTATCATAATAATCATTTTCTAGACGTTCTAGGCATGCTACTGTGCACCATCTCTATACCCTCTCTCTATGCTAACTATCATAATTTTCTTTGCTTTTCTTTTCATTTTTTTTGCACGCTTTGTTGCCCTGTATTTTATTTTATTTCTTCTTCACGGTCTAATTTGACGCTTTCTGTGTGTGTGTGTGTGTATTGTGTGTGCTGAAATGACAAGAGCAGAATGAAAAGAAATTTCGTTAGTTAATTATATATATATATCTGTATCTGTATCTGTATATATTGTAAAGTGTGAAACGGAAGCCGAGTGCCTTGAACTAACTCCAACTCAAAGCCCGTGCAGATTTCTAATTAAATTTGCGGCCAACGTCCAGCGGATATGCCAGAACCAGAGGCAAACACTCAGACAACAATCATCAGTCGGAATCGGAGTTGGAGTCGAAGTCGGACTCGGAGTTGAAGCTGTCAGCAACTCAGCGGATGTCACAGTCTATTTCCGCTTGGATCAACACAGTCAGCTTGTAACATGTGTTGCTGTTTTTAATTGTCTGTGTATTTGTGTGTATTAAAGGTACTTAATTTAATTTGCTTTTGATGGCAGCCAGAGAGTCGTACAATCTGCTGTCCAAACAAACCAGACACTTGCCAAAATGACAGCACCATTCATTAATTATTGTCAAAATTGCACAAGAATTACATATAATTTTTTGTAGGCCTGGTCAATGACATTGAAAGGCAAAATACAGTGGGTAAATTAATATTTTAATGAAATTTTTAATTTAAAATTTTATTTAAAAGTTCAGTAAGCAGTATATTAATTAACTAATAAGTAACTAATAAAAATTATATTTTTTTAAAGCACATATATATTTTAATAATAGATTTCTTTGCCCCACTGTGCATGCGGTGCACTGTCAAAACAAGTGTTCAGCGGTTTTAACACCGAAACCGCCAAGTTAAGCTAAATAAAAAACCAAATTTAGCACACGAGTCGAGTCAGCGATGCAATAATCCCAGACCCACTTTGTACACCACCGACAACATCAGTCTCTTTCTCCTCTCGCACCACACTCCCCACTCCCCCACTCCACTTCTTTCCCTCCTTGGTCAGTTTTAAAAGAAAAGCAATTTGACTGCATATTTTATGCGGCAAGCCGCTAAATAGAAACTGTTACTTAGTTTTCTTTTGGCTGATCTTGGCGTGTCGAGCGAGTTGTTTGCCGTTTGCCGTTTGCTGCTCAGGCATTAACTTCCTCATATGCTAAGAGAGAGAAAGAGACAGACACTTAGACAGACACTCAGACAGACGATGACGTTGGCAATTGCCCATGCGAAGAGTTGGCCAACAAAACAAATAGAAATAAAAATAAAATTAACTAAAGTAAAATTAAATGAGAAACTCGTTTTTTCGCTGTTGAACTTGCACTCGTTTTGGTGTTTGGCCAAATGTGTTGTTTTGTCTCTTAACACTTGGTTAGAAATAAAAGTTGTTATTATTTTGGTTGCACTATTTCTCTTAATGCGGCACACGCAACTTGGCCAAAAGACACATTCACATTGGCTGCCATTGGACACGTTTTGCCGGTTTTCTTCTTTCTCATTTCAGTTAACTTGAATTCTGGCTGCTCTCACACAACTTAATGATTGTGATAATTAAATTTTAATTATTTGCAATTATGTGTAATTAGAGTTTATTCGCTGCGCATAAATAAACACTGAAATGCTGTGCACCGAGCGTTGCCAATTTATTTTGTATACTATTTCTTCCGTTGTATTCTTACTCCCTATCTGACTGACTTTATGGCCGGATTTGATTAATAGGCCTTATCGCTAGACTTGTCATCGCTAAAGGTTACTGCCAAGTCAACAAATCGTATGCATTAGCCAACCGAACGTGTATTAATGGTTAACTTCTCAGCTTTTCACTATAGTCAACTGATAGTTCAGTCTAAATTTCATATAGTATTCGATTTATCTTTTGGCATTCTGGGTTTAGTCTCCCATTTTTATTCTCAGCCAATTTTAGTGTCAATTTTTCACTAAAGTTAAACAAATTACTATGTTTTATGAGATACTTAACGAAAGATACTTTTGTTAGTTCCATTACTTACATGGAACTAGGGAATATAATTCAAGAGCGAGTGTATATGATGGTAGATACCCTGTAGTTGGATAGGATAATGAATTATGGACAAAGTATCTTTAGTAATTAATCTGTGTTTAAAATAAACTTACATAGTTTCCAGATACAGTATTTTAGGTATATTTTATAAATAGTTAAGCTTAATTTAAGCCAAGTTTTTATGGGTAGATCTGCTAGCCAACCCCCTTGTACTCAACAGAGAGTGCAACCCATACAATTTCTCACCTCTAAACACTTATCTGTATATTTTTTTCTGTCCCACTTAGCACTGCGGCCACAGAAACCACATTGCCATCAGAAGTTGCCACTGACAAACGTGAGACGTTCAAGTCTACTTGATACAACAACAACAACAAATCCAGTTGTTGCGAAGGTCAGTGTAAATGATAATATTATTATGAATTTCTTTATAACTATGAGTTGTTATATATATTTTCATAGTTGTGGCTAATATATCTTGTAAGGAAATACAAAAGCCACAAACACCAAAAAGTAACAGCAAATTTAATAATTTATTTTTTACAATTACCAAAACGAAAGTCGATTTTCTGAGCTTGATTTTGTGGATTTTAGCTGGGCTGTGATGCGTAATTGTGGCACTTGAAATTTGCCCAAAATATATATATCTATATATACATATTTCCATATATACTTTTACACTTTATCTAGGTTAATCTGACTTTTGGGGTTTTGTGTTACAGCTGACAAATTAATACACAAAATTGTTGCTCTGCTGATTGATTTGTTTGTTTTGTTTAAAAATAGCTTTCATTGTGTGGGTTTTACTATAATTTTTATATGGAATTTTATGCAATATTGCGCAGGCGTTTAGTACATTCAGTGGCATTGAAAGTGCGTAAATAGATTTGGGTAAAAAAAGAGAAAGAGAGAGAGAGAAAAATGTATATAAATAATTTAAATAAATATTTTTGTCAATTAAATAAATTCGTTTAAGAAGAATTTATTTCACAATCGGATAAGCGACATTTTTTTCTTTTTTTATGTTTTTGTTCAGCGCGTGTGCTGCGAAAAGTCGTGCAACAATTGACCGATATGCAAATTTTATATTCAGTTCTCAGCTCACTTGTTGGACTCCAAAAAATTTGCATAATTGGCTCATGTATTCTGGTTTGAGCCACAAACAGAAGCCAACGCGTGTCGGTCAATGCGTCAGTTTGACAGGCATAGGAAAACTAAAGACTTGGTCAACAAACCTGACTGCGGGAAAAATGGAAAGCCTGTTAACAGTGCTTGAAAAGAAATATGCTTTGAATGGCCATTAGTTAAGTAATCGATTTAGTTAGCATTTATTTAGTTATATACTAAACTTATATAGAGTTCGATAAACTTAGCTTACACAGAAGTACATATTAAAGATAAAATCATTTTATATAAATTTTAAATAATTTTTGTGCTGTAAAAACATTGCACATAGTCGCCAAACAATAATTGCTCACTTCCTGGCTCATGTCATTTCAGTTCTTGGTTATCTGTTCTGCTTTCAACATTAATCTTCAGACCGCTTTATGCTTTATACTTCATATACATATATATACATTATACATGTCTCAATCTTTTCAGTATCTTTGATCTCTTTGATGTTTTGGCTCAATCTTTCAGCACAAAAACTTTTGCTACAATTCAATTATAAATACTTTTTGATTAAAGTGCCGCACATTAAACAACAACGCCCTGTACTTCATATGATATATAGCATATATATTGTGAATATCAGACTGGTTGGACCACAAACTGCCATTGTGCTTCCGTCTGCGTCATTTTGACCCCAGTAAAATATGAGATGCTGTGCCTCAGTCTCAGTATTAAGATGTATTTTTTTGCGGCTTTACACTCCAGAGCATGGCAATGTTTTTCTATTGGCAAATAAATTCATTTTTAATATTAGTTTTTAGTGTTGTTTTCGTATCTATCTATTGTGGTCAGAGCACACCGCAATGCTTTCGTTTAGCGTCTGTTATTAGGCACACGCAAATGTATCTTTCGGATTGCCGTGACTTCCGTCTGGTTAACTGAGAAGTGGCTGAAGGAGGCTTTTGGCTAGGCAAATGCGCAAATTGCTTAATTATATGGTGACCCGCACTTGTTTGACTTTGTGGGTGTGGGTGTGTTGTAGTTGTTGTTTTTTCTTTTATAAACACTTTTTTTTTGCATTGATTAATGAGCTAAATGAGTCAATTGCATTTAATTGAGTGGCATTTATTGAGTACAAATTTATGGCTTTGTTAACGTAATGTGCTGTTAGTCGGGTTTTTAAAATGAATGGCAACAGGTTTTTGTCCCCGAAATGAAATCACAATTCTTTGCAGTGGACGCCTTTGTCTTTGGCCAAATTACACACAAAATTACATAATTTGGACACACACACACTCGCTGTTTTGTGGGTATATTCATACGTTAGCAGGTTCCACCTTTGAAACATTCACACTCTACCCACAATTGCAGTGAAAAACTGGAAAACTGGTAATTGTAGTTATAATTTATCCGTCTTGTCATTTTTGTGACAATAGTAACAGATATATTATAATGTTAGACACACCACAATATCTTCCGTCTAATGAAAATTACATTTTATGATTTCCTGAAACGCCTACAAAGCCCACAAAGTGGTGTCAATTTCCCATACACTAGCGTCATACGTGTCGTATGCGTAATTTCACACTGTCAGTGCGTATGCGCAATGTATCATTATATCTGATATTTGACTCGTCGTTTGTGTTGATTTCACAAGATGTGTTCAGAAAGTGAGACACGAAAGTTGATTTCCCTACCGAATCTTCGCTTAACGTCTTTATGTCACCCACAAATTGGAGGTAATTTGCGTTAATTTTACTTTGCCACCGTTACTCTTAGCACTTACTCTTCGACTAATATTTGTATTTTCTTTTTTCTCATTTTTTTCGACAATAACTCAAATATTTGTCATTCCGATTAGCAAGAAATCTCAACAATGGCCAAAGCTGACGAGTTATGTATTTATGTTTGTTTATTTTGTATGCCCATTAAACTCGACCACCTTCTGTTTTTTCTGTTTGATATGCAAAGTTAGAGCATTTCATTGATTTGCCAATGACTGGCTAGTTCTGAAAAGGGGTTTTTGATGTGACTGTGAAAGTAAAATAGTTTTGAAACAAGTTATGAAATACGAATATGACTCAATTAGTAATTTCATCAGAAATATTCTTAAGACTTATAGCTATTTTCAATTCAATTCGGTCTATAAAGACCTGGCCAACTGCTCTGATTATTTCCGCATGCAATTCCTGAACTGAAATCACCAAAAAGAACAAAGAATCAAAAATTCTTAAAAAAAAGCCCACACAATTTTAGCTGTCAAAAAGCTGACAGATTGACGAATTGCCTGACAGTTCACATTTTTAACCCTCGTACTTATCCCTTTCCATTTTTTTATGAAATGCATTCAAAAGTTTTTGCTTTGTTTCCTTTTTATTTTCGTCTCGTTTCGTTTTGTTGCTGCCTGTATAATTAAATTAACCGTTAAGTTGTGTAATTTCGGCTTGTTTTGTCCAAAAAAAAGGGGTAACGGCACCAGCGACAGCAACAACAACGAATTTTTAGTCGTCATTGCGTTTTATTAACACAGCGAACCTAAGAGTTCTGTAGTACGAGCTGAACAAAAGACTTAAGCAACGAACTTGCTGTAATGGGCACACCAGAAAAGCTGTTAACTGGAAAAGAGAAATACCCTTGTGACTACCACTACTACCACTACCACTACCACTTTGCCTTTGTGTTAACCCAATTGGAGCTGATAAATGTGAGTCATTGCGTATAAACGGGAGAATTTCATGACGAAATGACGAAAGAAATAACGCACATCGAACTAAATTGAAAAATTTACATAGCCTGTTTATATATACACACATATAAATGTATTTATGTATGAATATTTGTGTATATATATTTATACTTTTTAATTAGCATGCCAGTGTGAGGCATCAGACAACGGCATACTTTGGAGACCCAGAAACACCCACACGTCCAAAGTGTTTCAAGTACAATTTATGCAGCTGCCTTTTTTTTATGAAATTCAATTTTCGAGCTGCCTTCTGGGGCAGCAATTAAATGGCCATCATGCTTAGCCAGCTACACTTGCACTTTAATAACTGGTTTCAAGCGCATCTACATACGTAAATACACAAGTATCTGTAGCTGTGTTTGTATCTTTTGGATATTTGTTTCTATATCTGTCCGCCCTGCGTGTTGTGCGACGACTGACATCGAGTGTCATAACTTGAGCTGAGCTCTCTCTGGCTAAAAAAACTACAACTGGAACGCCTTCAAAGTCAAGTTCAATGACGTACTCGCCATTGGTAGTACTACTACTTAAAATGGTTGCTTGTTGTTGGTCCACAAAGCAAAAGCAAAGCGATAAGATTAGATTTGTTGTGTAAACAAGCAAACAACAAAAATATATAGAAACTTGTTAACTAATTTATGTGATAGGTTCGATTGTGAACTGTGTTCAATTTGCATATCTAATAGGCCAAAAGCTACTGCTCTATTGCATATGATTATAGACGGAAATGAGCATTTAAGATTGTGTCAACATTTATACAGGTATACAATCTAAGGGGTATCTGACTGTCAGTGCAGCTGCTTTGATTGCGCTCTTGATCCACTTTCCATGACAACTTTTCCCTCATTCAATTGCTGTCCATCAACTGTCACTTAAGTCTTGCCAATTTAGCTATTACTGGTACATTTACTTGTTGTAAATGTTTTTTTTGGTACTCTGATTTGGTGTTATTGATGCCACACACTTTCATTTGTATTGTGCTAGAACAGTTGAATAATGTGCGAAATTTGCTTTTATTTCTTTACGACCATTTGTCGTTTAACAATGGCCCAGACAAATCTTTAACTTTCTTCACTTAAAGCCAAAAGATACAAACGACTTTCGTGCTGCCAGCCATGCATATAATTATAGAGCACCCATACGTGAAGTACTCGAGTACTTTTGCTTTACTTTACTATACTTTACTCTGCTCTATGTTGATTAAGTTGTTGCTATTGCCCCATTGTATTACCGTTGACAATTGAGATCAGAAGAGTTGTAGAATGTGTCATAAAATGCCAGAGATCTCTCACAGAGGCGTAGGTGAAAGTTGTTTTTCATTCAAGTTATTTGTCTTCTTATTGGGAGTAAGTATTTGGTACTTAAAGATACTTTTGGCAGCTGAAATTGGGTATATTTGACATAACTGGCATAATGAAAGTTCTACACGATTTACAATTGCTAATTATGAGAAAGGGAAACTGAAGTAAAACAATGTAGAAGGTTTTAAAACTCAGACAACTCATAAACTTTCCCATTAACGGAGTAAATAAACACAAATTTACTCGCTTTTGTAAGACATTTTATGGCACAAAATAAATCACAAAAAATATTTAAAATGTCACCAAAATTTAATATAATTTTGTTGAAATTTTAGGCGCAAATTGTAAACTTTTATAGCAGAATATAAATGATAACTGATTTAAAAATTGATTTGCGTTTATGCTGACCCCTTTTTTGTCATATCCTGTTAATAAAGTTTACAGGCCACCTTAAGGCCTGTCTGCCAAAATGGTAACAGGCCAATAAATTAAGTCAGCAAACGGCGCTTATCAAACAAGCGAAATCAAGCCAACACTCATAAGTTACTGCTCACTCAGCCACACCCCCTTGAAGGAAAAAATACGCCCACGCATACGCTCCAATGTGACAAAATAAATGAACCGTTTTGGCAACTCGAACAAGCAACAAAATCACATAAGAAACTACAAGAAAATATAAATAAATAAAAATAAATAAAATGCTTCGAATGCAGGAACTGCATATTAAATGAAGCGTAACAAACTGACTGTGAACAAAAAGTGGTTGCCACACAGCGTTGCATGGACATATGTAGAGGGGTTTGGACTGGGGTAAGACCCTCAAAGGGCCAAAAGTTAATTACATGCGACGCCTACAACGGAAATGCCTAGTGTTGAGTTATGTGTGTGGTCAAAAGCATTCGAACAGAGTTTTTGTTGTTATTTTTGAAAGTGAAATATGAGCTGTTTAATCTGTGGTCAGTTGCAAAATGTTGCAATTGTTAATACCCTGTAAAAGTAAAGCATAAGGAAACTGCAAGACATACTGTACAACTCTTTATTTGTAGTTAGGAAAGGTTTAAAAGATCAGTATTATATATAACTCAAAGCACTTTCTATCCCAAAAATAGTTTCTGATCTTCAACTTTTCTTTAAAAAAACTAAGAATAATTATAATTTATTTCTGCTGGAAGTAATTATGTCTTAATGGCTGTCTAGAAACTTTAATGAGACCCTGATCATCACCTGTTATTAGCTTTCAACGAAAGTAAAAACCCAAAACAAGCTTCTACTCTGCTAATTGTAAGGTAACTTTAAGTTTGTGCCCATTTTACTATAGGATTCTTAATGGTTTTTAGTGTTTCTTTTCACAATATACAATTTAGCTTGATGCTTATGAGTTTTAACACTTTTACTTTTTTTTTGTGCACAGCTGACAATAAGAAATTTTAATTTGCATAATAATTTAGCGGCTGTGTTATGTTTTTCTTCTTCTTATTTTTTGTAAAAAAAACTACTTTTTTTTGTTGATTGATTGCCGTTGTTTTAGCCTTGAGACTGAGTGTCCGAAATATGTTGTCAGTTCGGTTGGTCGCGTTTGTCGCCTGAGTCTTTTGTATGCCCTTAATTGGATAAAGAAAAACTGAAGACATGCAAAAATTGAACAGCTACATAAAATACAGATAGATAGCTAAATTTGCATATGTCGAGTTGGCGGGAATTTTGCATGAAAGCTGTGCAAAAAATCTTTTGGCAAATCTTTGGCTCAGATAGCTGCAATTATTGGATAGACAAGCAAAATTTACAAACATGGAATTGAAATATATCAAAGGATGATGGTCATGACTTTTGGCTTTGATGGAAATGTTAAATGCTTGTTTTAAGTGGGCAAATAGCTAAATTTATTTATAGAAACTTAATAATGTTAGAAAGTGACAAACTACACAAAAAATAACATAGAATAATTAAAAAATTTGATTAATCAATTGAGGACAAACAAATTTTAAATTTAAATTAAGAACAAGTTAAGATAGCAAGAATGAATACTATAAGTTTATATAATATTTAATTAGTGCTTCTTCCTGTTTGATTTCTTAATACTGAAATGTTGTCTGTCCACTTGTCCATATGTTTCTATGACAGGTCAAAGATATTCTAAGAAAATTTCACACACATTTATTTGTTAACTTTATTGTACAGTTAATTTTTTGTTATTATAGTATAATTTCTAATCACGTCACGATGTTTATCCAACTTAATAGCTCATTAAATAAATTCATATGAAATTAAGTATGCCGACTTTTGAGTTTTGAGATTCGCATCCCTCGCACACACACACACACACGCACAAATTTTAGCGTGATTTTCTCAGCCAGAGTCTGGCTAATTTACATATCGATTGTCAATATATGCCGTTGTTCTATGGCGTTGACCCGATGCTAAGCAAAAAAGAACTCGTTTTACAATTCGCAAACCATTCCCATCAGTTTCTTTCATCTGTGATTGAGTAAGGTTCGGACTTTGTGTGTGTGTGTGTGTGTTTGACTGATGAATGCCAGTCAACGAACCACATATAGCTAAAGCTACAGTTTGTGATCTCAAGTTACCTAATGCCACGTTCTATGCGGATCAGTTATAATCCCAGCATACTCTGTCCTGTTAAAGTGTGGGCGGATGATGACAAATAATGCGCATACGTGTGCGCTGATCAATAGAAACTTATAGAGGCTTTAGAAAACCCTGTACACAGATGGAGCAAAATTAATACCCATTAAAAATAGAGAACTTCGTAGTAATAAGACAACAAAAATTAGATAACACCATTTAAAATTCTGCTGTTTGACAAACTTATCACACTCTTCGTACTTTGTAAAGTACAGGGTCTCATAAGAACCGTCTCTTGAGCATTGCGTCATTTTGTGATTTGAACATTTGCACAACTGGCCACACGCTGGCCATAAAACTGCAGTTTATGATCACTGAGAAAATATTGAGGAACTGGATCTGGAACTAAAATTGGAACTGAAACTCGCTGAACATGGAAATGACCAAATTTAAAACTGCACGTCTTCGTCTTCGTCTTTGTCTCACAATAAAGATTTGTATCTTTATGAGCATTTTAGGGGTAGGTGGAAGGTGTAGATCAAGATGGCTAAAATTGTGTGCGTTGCATAGTTCTATGACCTTTTTGGCCAAAACAATGCCAATTGTAAGACTTTTATATACACAAACACAAACACATACACAAACTTATATAAACCAAATTGTTTTCGATGGCTGCCATTTGATTAGCGCTGACACTTTGCCCATAAATAACAAACTAAAACATGTGGTCCCAGAAGGCAGTGTCTGTCGAGCTGCGGTGCTGCCTGACACGCAAAAGTACTTAACAATGACCAAAGAGTACTTAAAAAGCTAAAAATGGTCAAAGAGACAAACTAGAAATGGCAGACAAGACACAAAGAGAGAGAGAGAGAGAGAGAGAGACAGACCCTCCTAACGAAGCTAAGCAGTCAACCAACAACTAACCTCCGTTTTACCTTTTTTCTGCTATTTAGACCCTGTTCTTTTCTTTCACTCCTTACCTTGGCCAAGACAAAAGGATGCTCTTGAGGCTGCTGCCAGGCAGCTGCTTAGAATTTTTATTTTGCAGCAGGAAATAAGCTGCAGCTCCTTTTAAAGCTAAACCAAGGTCTTAAAGCCCCAAACAAACAAACAAACAAACGGCAATTCGAAGGGGGCTAACAAGGCAAGAAGACAAGGAAGTTAACTGAAGAATTCTCTGAGACGAAGACTCCAACTCCAACTCTGACTCTGAGTTGGTCTAAAGTGCTGCAGCTTGTTAGGTCTTTTTTTCTGCTGGTTTACAGCTCTCTTAGCTGTTCTTGGCTTTCTTTCTGTCTCCCTCTTGCTGTGTGAGAAATCATTTTGACTTGTCTTATTTGTATACCCTATGAAAAAAATGTATCACAAGGGTAGTATGTGTGCTGAATAAATGAATTGTAAAGTTTGAAATAAATATAAATGAAATTTATAAAGACTGAGTTGATGTTGTGCAAATGTTACTGTCGAATTAGTATTTTACAGGGTATCTGCTCTGCTGTCACACACAATCTTCTACTCTTGTAGCTTTGCTTGTTCCTTTGTAGCTGTCTTTAAAAATAGTTTATCGCTCGATCGCGCATTTATTTCGTTTGTCTCTGTCGAAGTGTGGTTTGCTGCACCACTTCGCTCCCTTTCCGCTTTTGGCCAAGTTAATACTGTCAAGATAGCAAAAAGGAAATCAATGCACAGCCAGTTGTTGTTGCTGTTAGTACTGCTGCTGCTGCTGCTCAGAGGCTCTAAGGGCCTTTTGTGTGAGCCAAATGATAAATGCAAAGGCAATGCAATAACAACACTCAAACAGCTGGTCCAACAAATGTTTCCACTGTGCAGGAAATGAATATGGAAATGGAAAAATGCATTGAAGGGAGCCCGCACTTCATTTGTTAAGCATTTTGTTTGCCTTTGACTTGTGCAAAATTTTCTAAATTGCTGATTAACACGCTGGCAATGGCCCGCGGTGTTGGCAAGTCTATAAACTTGGCTTAGTCATGCAGCTGCTGGTTTGAGGCTTTACAAAGAACTACAAAAGAATGGTAAGATACTTGTACTGAAAGTAGACTAAAGACGACTTTAATGAGTACCTTTCTCTATAGATGACATCATTATATTGAAATTTGCTAAATAGATTTGATCTGGAAAGCTTATCACTTAAGAATTCCATTTCTTTTTGTTTCAAAAAACACCGCAATAAATAAAATTTAATTTATTTGAAAGCTGTCAATATCATTTACTATCGATTTATACTCTCAACACCTTAAGATATCCATTCCTGTGGTCTCCTTTCCCATAGTAAATTTTAAATTTGATAAAGCAGAAATTAAGAGCTTTCGCTTTGGCTCATTTATCACCACAAGAGATTCCAAAAATTCAAATCCAAAACATCTTTCACCTCGGAGAGCACAAACTAGAGCAAGCTATAAAAAATTGGATATATCCGAATACACTTAAATATTTATTGGGAATGGTTTCGGTCGTCTTCTGTCTTTAAATTAAATAATAAAGCGCAAAAAATTAATTATGACAAATTGTAAAGAGCAAAACTTTTCATTTTGTCTGCCAAATGGAGTCATGAGAAAGACTTGAAGCGAATGTCTGACAAAATGAGCAGAAATCACACGGCGCAGTCATCAATAGCCAATAATCAATACCAATGAGTTTTGTAAGGAAAAGTGAGCAGTGAAATGGAAAAGTGAAAGCGACAGTGCAGAATGAAAACATGATACAAAAAAAAAAAAACTTGTGTTTTTCTTTTGTCTTTTGTGTCTTTAGTTATAAATATTTTTTTTTACTTTTTTTTTTTGTTTTTGTGTTTAACAAAAATGACGTTTATTGTTTCAGAGTTACAGTTTTGTGGCGCAACTGCAAACTGCAGACGATGAAGGAAAAATCTGAAAAATTATATTGCAGTTCCGCAATTTTCTTTGGAGACCGCTACTGAGATTAGGTAACGGGTCTGTATTTTGAAAGCGGCTTAAACGCTTGTTAGCCTGTAGGCCAACCTGCCACATGCGGTGTTAGGCCAATCCCCCACAAAAATTAGCTTGGTCTTTCAACCTGCATTGAACCTGCCCGTGGCTGCTGCCAGCTCATTAGCAGCATGACTAAACAAGTAATAACAACATAAATGATAGTGGTACTCGAACATCCACAATAACTGCTAGAGTCAATTAATTTTGAAGGTCAGGGCAGCACTATTAGCAGGCAAATATGATATAAGCAGTCCAAATCCATAAACAAATTCAAATTCATTCAATACCTAAAATTGTTTACTTCCTCACCCACTTTTCGCACCTCAATAGACTCACACACACACACATTCTCCCAGTAGTCGCAGTTCTAGGTCAAAATAAACCTGCAATTTACATATTGTACCCCCTTAGATAATTCCCAATTAGCCCGCATTATTAACTTTAAACTTGAACTTTTTTACTAGCCAAATTGCTTACCAAAGTCAAACAATTTTCATTCATTTCATTGGCAATACTTATAGAAATGGCGCCGTCCACTTAAAATGAAGGCATTGAAGTTCATAATAAATGTAGCTAATGTGGTGGCGTTAAAAAACGCGCGAGAAACGCATTCAAGTCGCATGATTTGCCCTTTTTTTATTGTTATTGTTATTCATTATAAGTATGCATATTTGTTTGGTTTTAGAGGTCAAGTTTAAAGCCATGTTAATTAGGCTTAAGATTATTGTTTATTCTATATTTTATTTTTAACTTTTTATTTACACTTTTTACTACTTTTTTGAAAATAATATTCGATAGTAAAGTTTCAGGGGCACCAAATGTGGAAAATAAAGTGTAGTATTTAATTTTAATGAGTTATAAAAATATGAACAGTAAAAATATATCAAATAAAAATAATTTTGGAAATTTTTTATATACACATATATTATTTTTATATAAATTAAAAATTTTATTCAAATGTTTTTGTGTCTAATTAATCAAAAATATTTAATTACCGTCATAGCAATTAATGATGCAGCCGTTATAGTTTATAAATAACTTCATCAAATAAATACTGTCTGCTTTATAATGATTTTTAGTGCTTAATTATTGTTCGTAAAGGTTTTTTAAATTACTTAATTAATATGTTTTGCTGCAGTCTTTCATTATGCTATTGTAGCATTTAATTAAACAGCTGTTATAGCTTTGAATAACTGGGTTACCAGGTAAAAACGCAGTCGGAGCTGCATTATTGTTGTTGTTGTTGCTGTTGTTGTTTTCTTTTAGAAATCGTGTAAAAGTTAATTGCATTTTGCGGTTCAGGTTAATTGAAAAATGACTTTTGTTGTGCGATTATTGAACATTTATTGATTTATTGAATCACCAAGCAGAAAGTGCAAGTGAAAAGAAGATAAACAACAACAAAGTTGTGTGAATTGTAAACATTTTGATTAGATATGAAATTTATTTACTGCCCGATTACATTTCTATTCAGGCTTAAAGTAGCCATATCTTTCTACGATCTGAGACAACATTTCATTGCCACTGAAACGTTTTGCAAGCCAATCAACTCAAGAGCGTGAAATGTAAAAGCTAAAAAAAACATAAACTATGTATAAGTTGATATGAAAATAATAAATACAACAACAATAAGGCAACCGCAAAATAATTGTGCGCCATGGCAAAAGCTTAACAAAAAACCTAAGAGAGAGAGGGAGACAGGGAGAGAGAAGAAACAACAACAACAACGAAACAAATTAAAGCATGAAAAACAAGTCATAAAAAATACCGAAACTACTTGGATAATAACAACAACAAAAACAACAACAATAGCAGCCATTTGAAGAGCCCCGACTAAGACAAAAATGTTACAAATTTTCTAGTTGTTGGCTGTTGATTGCGCAGTCAAAGACCTTCATGCCGGTAATTGGCAACACAGTCGAAATAAAACGAGATTCGAGAGAGCCAACTTCTCCACCAAAAAAAAAGCACACCAGAAACTATAAAACTCTAAGCTTAAATAAAAACAAAAACTATTCTGCTCATAATTATGCAAAAGTAAGAAAAAAAGACAAACTACAAAATGAGCGACAGCAGCAGGAGCTGACCTGGGCGAACTTGGACCCTGTCTAATGGGATTGCCATGGTTAGTTTTTCTCTTCTTTTTTTGGCCCATGTGAGAGCCAGGCTTAAGCTAGTCATTGCAAAAAAAACTGTCTTTAATGAAACCGAAACAGGCTGGACAAGACAATGGCCGCAATGTGATTGTTTTGAGCCAACTTCACTCTTTATTGCCATTGTAATTGTTTGCAATTATAACAATTCGCAAAACTCTAACTCTGCCTCCAACTCCCTTCACCTCCCACCTCCTCCTTCCTTCCTTCAGTCTTAGATTTTGCCTCAGCGGGTGGGCAATAGGCATGAGGATGTATGAAGCTAAAGTCTTTTTTTCTTTCTGTTTTACCTGTCCAGATCTGGTCTGGCAAATTTTCTCCACATCACGGTTTTTGCTGATTTCATCAAATGACGTCAATAAACACATTTTTGTTAAGTTTTTGTGCGATTTGTAGCCTGATTTCTGGTTTGTTTTAATGACACTCTCTGGTAGGCTTTTTTCAAGCACTCTGATAATTGCCATTGACTTGTCATCAATCCTGAGCGAATTTTGTACTGTTTGTCTGTTGTAAGGCGATCGGCGTTGATTTGTGTGACTGCAGCCATAAACTATAAGTTTTTTAGTTTCTTTATTTTTTTTTGCTAAGCGGAGTTGGTTAGTTAGTCGGTTTACTTGGTTCAATGACACCGCCGTGGTGCTGATTTGATTGCTTATTTAAATCTTTTGCTGTTTGACGTGCTACGACAGTTTGGTATTTAGACAATTGTCTATGTAATTTATCTATCAACTTTCACCTGACAATCAAGAAATTAATTATTTTCGAATTTGTAATAAACTTGACAAGTTTGCTGCTTAAGTCTTTTGTTGGGGTATAAGCCAAATAATCCTGTGGCTTAATATCTATTTAAAAAGTATATATTTAAGCTTTAACTATGATATGAAACTCTTTTTAAATTATTTTGTACACAGAATTTATTCAATAGTATAAATTATATTTATATTATTTCTCTATAAATTTTGTAGACCAGAAATCTTAAGCAAAAAATTAAATTTAAATATTTTTAACATAGAATAATCTACGGAGTTTTGTATTTGAATTTTATTAATCGAAATTTGTGAAATAAAATCTACATTGTACACAAAAAGAATCGCCGACTAATGCATTAAACATAGAAATTAGCAATGCAAATTATGTTGAAATAAAATTACAAGAATACTTGCTGAACTCCCCTCTATTTTCTGCAACTCCTTCCATTGAGCTGATTACTGGCAATCAATTCTCTTTCATATTATTTTATGACTCAAAGAAATTTTCATTTTATGATACAAAGATAGAGCCAACACCCACAAACAGCAAACATTGCACACGAATTCTCCTCGATTTATCCCCTCTCTCTCTCTCTCCCTGTTGGCATTCCCTGGGCAGCATGCATATCGAATGAAACTATAAAATGTTTAATTGCCTGAGCAGAGCGCCGTGTGTGGCAGCAAAGCTTGGGCAGCTTGAGCAACTTTGGTCATAAAGATACATATGCATAAATGAATTTTTAGACCAGCTGCTGGAACAGTCAAATAACGAAAGAAAATAAGTATTTCCTTACAAATTGGATGCATGCCAGCATATCGAGAGCCAATAAAATTGTAATTTACATTTTTAATATAGCATTTATGTAAGCGCACAATTGAGTTGCTAAAGAGTTGTCTTAGTTTGGCATATAAAGTCATAGACACAGACAATGCAACAAATTGTTTTCATATATATTTCTGGTTTGACTTTTGTTTAAGTCTTTCACAATGCCCGAAAAGAAACAAAAAGCCTAATTGAAGGTAATTTAAATTGATTAACCTAAACGCAAAACCCACCACAATCACATCAAACAAAAACTTGTCCTAGGTTGGGCCACATTTATGTTGTCGAGTGTTGACTGCTGCTGCTGCTCGCTTGCTCGCTGTGGAGGTGTAGTCACTGCAGTTTATAGCTGCTCTTTCAATTGGCATTGTTAATAGAAAAACGGGGGAAAAATGAAATAAAAAAATACCAAAATAAATACTACAAGTATAGAAATATATATTGTTGTGTGGGTCGCTTGTCATATGGGTGGCAAATATGTTGAATATGGTAGCGTGTTTTGAGGTGTTTATGGTTTAATTAAGCATGATGAAAAACAAAAATGAAAGGCACAACAGTGCCTCGAAAAGTATTGTCAAAAAAACAAAAGATTTAAGACACAAACTTGGCTCAAACTAAGAGTCAGTTAATTAGGAACACAGTAGTAATTAAGTCGATTGAAAATCAAGACAGCTCATGCGCCTTGAAACTAGCCTAGAAATACTTCCATTTCTGATGTCATCAGTTTTGAGTTTTTGACTTTTCCATGAAACAACTTCTGTACCCTGTCCTGGAGTCAAAATTAATTCAAAAATCCAACCCAAAAGTCAACATTAAATATATTTATATGTCGAATCTAAATGCAAACAGATTGCAAATGGCTCAACGTCTGCCAAAGTTCATTGGAATTATTTCTAAGCAAAATGATTTATAAAGAATTTTTTGATTCTCATAAATGTTTTTTTGTTTTTTTCTTCTTTTTTTTAGCATTTATAATAGCTATGTGCAGCCATAAAAGGCAAAGCTAATAATTATGACTTTGAAACGTTTCTACATTTTGTTGTTTTTGTATTTTGCGCTAATTTTTGTGCACCCGAAATTAAAAGCACGAAAACAAACAAAACAAAAATATTTTGTCAGCAAATAGAATTGAATTGAATTGTATACCCTGTAATATGCAAATTCTATGCTTGGGTGTGGTGTCAAAAACACCATTAAATTATTGCTATTAACAATTAAAAACAAAAGAAAATATTGATTTATTTTTTGGCTAACCTTTTTCGGGATAAAAAAGGAACAACAGAGTCCACAACGTTAAAAAGGCAAACAATAAAAAAAATTGTTTTTATATTAATATAAAAATCTTAAACAATTTAGATATCTGAAAGGTTGCCATGCCATTTATTATATATATTCAATATGCCCTTTATATCTGTGTTAGAGCAAAATCTGACACGTGTTTCTCAAATCATTGTCTTTGGCACAGCTTGACAAAGTTAAAGAACTGAGTTGATTGCAGTGCTGAAATGCGCTTAATGTCAACATCAGACGACGGCGACGACGACGGCGACGACTGACAGTCAGTTCTGGCTTGTGACATTCAAGCGACTGATAAATTGGCCAAAAGGCGCGTGGCAATAAAAATTATCGCAACTCTGACACAAGGCACAAGCACAAGGTAATACTAGACTTGTGCTAGAATTCCACACCCAGTTCTGACGGCTCGACTTTTTTCCATGATAACTTTGGAGGTGACAATTGGGGCCGACAGCTTGTTTTTACGCTTTTTTTTTTCGTTTTTTGCCAATGGTAATTTGCGCTAATGTACGCCAGAAACTACTTTATGTGGCATTTGTTGAACCCTGTACTGCCATATCTTGAGCAATTTGATATAGTCATAAATATTAAGGTTAGCTGGGTAAAGAACGGCTAGAAAAAGACAGTTAAACTTGAACTTGAATTGAAATTTGCAGAAAAACTTCCTCCAAAATAAACCTAGATTTTTCAGACAACTATAACTATCTACAGATATATTATCTCAGTGTTAACTCAACAGATTCAATGAACTTTAATTGTAAAAATTTACTAGATTTTGTAATGACTGATTCATGGCAAGCCCAACAAAAGTGTAAATACATTTCTCTATATAATTACTCACAAGTTTGTTGCCTAAGTCTTTTGTTTAAATGTGCGGTATAAAAAATACTTAAAACATTTAAACAAAAATAAAACTACAACTCATGTTGTGTGTACAGTGTACACTGTACAGAGATGCATGAGAAAACTCTGTGGATAATGAAATCTGTTGTGTGGGTGAGAAGAAAATGTTAATGTAAATGTTGTGTAACACTTAGTTGCCGGAAATAAGGAGAAAATGTACTTATTGTGACACAGCTCGTCAAGATAGCCAAGATAGCATTTAAGAACATTTACACAGTCTTCACTGTAGAACAATTAACGCAGACAGAAATTATAAAACTTTGTTGTTTAATGCAATAATTGCGTGGAACTGGAAAAAACTCAAGCAAAAGGGTGGAACAATGGGCATAAGATGAAGCTTCTTCTATGGTACTTCTAGGTACAATTAACTTTCTAGTTATAAAAAATTATCGTTGAGTTAATTTTCCCATTAAAGAACAAAACTTTTCAGTCATTTCAAATAAATTTAGCTTAACTTGGCTTATTCTCTGTGCTAACACTTAATTTATGTCGCATGCAATTTGGTCAACAGTTTGGTTATTTATTATATAATCGAGTATAAATTTGAGAAAAAAAACTTGATTGCTGAGATTAATGGACTAAACTGTAAATAAATAAATCAAAAGACGAATTACACACGTACCTCTGGCGCGATAGTCAGACGTTGATAGCTCTTTTTAGCATGTGCCTTACATTCAAACTCAAGTCCAGTGAAGGCGTTTTTGGCTTATGCTCAAATGGTTGTTCTTGTTGTTGGCCAAGTTGTGATTGTTGTTGTTGTTGCTGTTGTTGTGGCTCTGCCGCTGGTGCAAAAAGCAAATGCACTGGCGATTAGCATCAATGTCGCTTGGCCGCTTTTTAAGCTGCGATTTTTTTATACCGATTTTATTTTTTAACACACGCACGCTCACACACACGCTCACACACATGCACACACACAACAAACACAGTCACACATTCACACAGATCAAGAGCAAACTCAAAACGCGTGGTTAAAATATTGTATTGGTATTATTGTGTACAAAATAAAACGCGTAGTCAGCAAAAAAAGCAAAGCAATTCATTGGTATAAAAATTATTGAAAATATATCTACTTTATTAACGTATAAAAAATTAATTTTCAATGATTCTTTATGCCATGTGCAAGTGGGCGTCTAACTGAAAACAGCTGTTTGTGGGTTTCAGACAAAAGACAACTAAATAAATTTATTTTATATATATATATATATTTTATAAACTTCTGATCGTTGCACTTGAAAATGTGTATGCAAAGTTTGCGAAGCCCGAAGAAGTCTTTTCCTTTCCCTTTCCTTTTTCAGTTGCTTTTTGGGGGGTCGGGGGGGGGGAACTTTGTATCACATCTTTTTTTTCACTTTCTTTACAATTGTTTTTTACTTTTGCTGCTTAGTCTTTGTGACTAAAATACGGCACTTGCGATAACGTTTTTAAATGCGCTTCACACTCTACGCTTGGCTTCACTTCAATTCACTTTAGTCGAGTTCAACTCTAGACTGTGACTGAGACTGAGTCTGGGACTGACATCAGCTAAAGACACACAGTCACAGCAGCAAATTGTACATTTGTTTAATGTTTACTATATATATATTTTATTTATTTTTTGTATATTATTTATTACTTTTGTTTTCAAAGTGTTTCTTTTGATTCACACTAGTTCAACGCCTGCGCTAAATGTGCTTATATTGTATGTATTATGTATATGTATAGGTTTTTTTTTGCTTTTTTTTTGCTCGGAACTCAAACTCGAACTCGTTTTTTTTTTTATTTTTTTATATTTAAGGCAAGTACTTTGTGTATCTTGTGCTCAACCGAACCGTCTGTCTCGCACGCCAACGCTATACTAAAAGAGTTTTCAGCTTGGCCCGTGCGTTAAATAAGCCTCAGTCTGACAGCTGGCTGCTTTGGTTTGTGCCTGGTCTGATCGGGTCTGGCCGACTTGGTTATTGTATCTGAGTATGTGAGTCGGCTTTGGTGCTCGATCTGAGTGCCTAGCCAAGCGGATGATGTCAGCTTTTCAAGCCAGAGAGTGCAACGCAAAGAGAACAGAGAGTGAGAGAGACTCAAAGAGCATTTTGTCTGTCTTTCTCTCTTTGCTTTGCATCAATATTGATTTGCACCCACTTGAAGCTGTTGCTCTGTCTGGAAAATGACACCAGATAAACTAATTGCTTATTATTATAATATGTAAGTTTATTTATACACAAAGTAACAATTCTTTGTAATAAATGTTGATTTATCGTTGTCATCCCTAAAAAGGAGCTGCACATTTATGTCCAGAAAAATAAAAAGTTTTTTCTATGAAGTCATTTCTTGTTATAGAAAGCTGGCTGGGAACATATCCTGAATTAAAAGATATTAAACTCAGTATGTTGGATTGAATGTTAAACATGACTTTTAATATAAAACTTTTTATTTTTTATACTTTTCCATATTTTTATAAAACTTTTTCAAATAAAAGTCTCTACTCGTGCTGTAATCACTGTCAACTTTCGACAACTCGACAACCCTATAGCTCGCTCTTAACTCTCTCTACTCTCTTCGCATTTGGCCGGCTTTTTTGTTTGCGCTTTGTGCTCAATTGGCCAACAACAAACCGGCATTTGAGACCGGCACAAGCTGTAAGCCAACGTAACGTAAGTGAGAATAACGTAATGGCCAATACAATACAAATTGACGTAAAACAAACTTGGCAATTTAGAAACCAAATACTTTAAGCCAAAATAGCTTATGATAAATGTAAATTACTTCTAGGGAATATAAAACAGCAGGTGATCAGCATTATGTCTTTTGGCCATTATTTAAAAGGTATAATTTTGGTATAATGTCAATCAAATTTCATTGACGACAACACAAGATGAAGCCATTAATTAGAACAACGGCAGACAAAAACAAAAAACATTCGTTATGCCCCAATGCTGCACGTAGGCCGTACTCCAATGCAGTTAACAATTGCAAGCCAAGTTTAGAGTCTAGACTGAGTGGCTTATCTCTGCCTACTCGTGGTGGTAGTTACAACTCGTTGGATACCCTCCATTTACTCATTTTACTACACGCATTGGCAGAAAACCAAAATGCATGTCAAGTTCAGCTCTACGATTTACAGTAGAGTCATTGGGGAAGGTCCCAAACGGCACTCGGGCGTGAAGATCGAACTGAGAACAGATATCGTACCGCCCTTTGCAACTATCTGTATCTGTATCTGTATCTGTTTCAGTGTCTATAGTATTGCATTTGTAGCTTAAATAATTGTATAGACTTGTATATACTTAGACTGTCTAAACAGCATGGCCATCTCTCAAGCGAGGGTTGCCTCAATAAAATATACTGTAAATGTTGATTAATAAAAGCTTTAACTATACCTAAAACTAGTATTGAAATCTTAGTGTTCTTTGTATGATATCAAAAGTATACACTAGCCTATAAAATAGCTCCACTTAATGTTACCATAAGTCTATCATTTATGTCCCATTATTTGTTGTATTCATATCACAAACTTCCATCTTCGCTTCTAAGAATTTCTAAATTACTCAATCGACCCTCGCTGTTATGCTGGCTAATGCTTTGCCTCCATCCTGGCCAATATTTCTATGCCTTTTGGCGTGGCTTTCGCTACACGCGCCACTTGACCCTTTGGGGCTTTGGGTTCAAAAACGTGTCGCTGGCGGTGGCTGTTTCGCATTGGGGAATTTGCAATTGGGATACGTATTTGGATTCGGATTGGGATTTGGATTTGGAATTGGATTTGGACTTGGATTTCGTTACGATTATTGGAACAGCAGCGAACTATTCAAGCATGGCTAAAATGAAAATGTTGTCACGCCATTTGGAAATATCTTGCAATTGTTTTCAGTTACAAATTTCTGAACAAATCGCATTTGAAAGTTATGGTCCCTGTGTGGGATGCTTTGTGTGTTCCATTTTGTGTCAGCTAAACAAATTGCCAGTACAATTTACTTAAAGCCAAAATAAGTTTTCGTTTGTAGTGTAATGTCTCTTTTTGGTTAACACAAATGGAAAACATATCCTTTTACGTAGGGGAATTTAGGCAAATGGATATCAATACCAAATTGGTCTATGTGATAGTTGGAATTATATATCAACGAGTTTAGTTCGAGTTGGTGTTGTAATCGAAAGATACAAAAAGTGTCTTAAAGTTACTGTTTAATGTTTCTTCTTACAACAATAGTTGTATATTCTACACTAATTTAGCACTACTTTTCTACTTGAAAGTTGAAAGCTCTTTTCAGCGGTCAAAAGTTTACTTTCAAGGCTTTTGAGTTATGACCTAACTCTCTTTATGAAATGCCCGTCTAATTTGCGGTTACAGTTCAAAAGTCAAAGCACCAAACAAAAACATTAACGGAAACTTAACGCAATGGCAAAAAAATATGAAATAAAAATTGCAAACAAATGGGGCGGTTCCTCATCATTTGCCACACGTGTTTTCCAATGTTTTATTACTATATTTTATTTTGTTTTATAGTTAAAGTGCCGCAGGTCAAAAACACCAATACTTTAAACAGCAACCAAATACCTAAAACATTTGACTCATGCATTTGTAAGCTAATATTTATATGTGTTTTCTTGTGGCTTCCTCAACATTTGTTTAAAGCTTTTTTTTGCTTTTATTTGATTTATTTTGTGTCTGCACGGTCTGAGCTAGTCGAGTTGCATGCTTGACTAATTACTGTAAACATATCTTGGCACTAAATTAGCCGCATCAAAAGCAAACACAACTAAACGATAAACAACAAAAAAGGTTGAAAAAATAATATTATATGAAATTTATTTATTTGTTGGATTTGCGACACGCCTTTGCATCGGGCAAAGGTTCATCAGTCGTTGTCTACCTTTTGCTTCCGGTTTCTGGGCGCCAGCTGCAGGTGAACATTTTTATATCTTTCTTATACGTTTAAGTAATAGTTATTGTTGTGTGTTTTTTATTGACTTGACATGTGTTTAGCAATTCATTGTGTCATCCTGTATGGTAAAGTTTATACACAGAGCTTCTCCAGTCAAGTTTGCAGGTATTAAATTGTTAGGTAAATCTTTTTGTTAAAGTCTGGCTTGATTCTTGGTATAATCTATGGGTTTTTATTTGATCACGATATCAAAAAATTAATGGGATTTACGAAAATAAATTAAAAAACTTTCTTCAATTTCAATTTCCTTTCTTCGCACTAGAAAATCTGCGAATTTAATAATTGAATTTTTAATGCGGTGAAATTGCAAAATTAAAGTCGCATTAAGGTCATTCCCTAGTTTACTTTAAATTGCTTTGCTTTAATAAAAGTTCAATCAATCAATTACATATTATTAAAATTAAAGATTTGCTACTGCATGAATTCCAACTTTTTGGCATAGGTTTTTATAAAAAAATTAAAATAAATTATATTTAAATTAATGCAACTGGAGCTTTTTTGAACTTTAAAATATAAAATGAACCTAATTATATTTATTTTAATATTTTATAATTAATTTAAAATAACTAGAGCTGTTAAAATAAGAAAATATTTCAGTCATCACTCAAAATTCAATGTAAAAACCTTAAAAACTCCAAACATTTTGCTGTCAACTTTTGTGATGATGACTTAATTCTTGACTTATAACGAAACTAAATACAAAATTTATGCAATCAATAAATAAATAACACTTAAATTTAATCAGCTTGTTTTATTTTATTGATTTTGACCCTTAACATGTTATCGTGGGCAGTTCGAGAACTTCGAATTTGATGTCTTTGCAGTGCTGCTGACATGTGTTTTATGTCTACGATCTGTTGTGGACATGCTCGTGCTTTATGATTGATTTACGTCTAATTTGCATTTGTTTATGCTACGTGCCCCTTTTGTCAAAATACTCGTATTTATGCGACATTTATGGTGGGAATATGATTTGAATTTATAATTTTTGACTTTGGTTCTGAGTTCGATGTAAGTATCTCTGACCACGCGCTGGAAGTGTGTGAACTATTTGGGCGTGTGTAATAAAAAGTAATATTAAAATAAAGTAATTTATAACTATTTAATTATTAAATGACTACATGCGTGCCATACTCAATTGGTATACTCTACACAAATTGAGTCATTTGTTTGGCATTAGTTGTAAGCTTGTGCCTTGTTAGATGGTTGACTGCTTGACTGCTTGACTAGTTGGCTCTTTGGCTGTTTGTCTGTTTGTCTGCTTGTCTGGTTGGCTGTCTTGTTAGCTAGTGGCACGTTTAACCGCTTAAACTTTGGCCTTAGCTAATCAATGTGCATCTTAGAGTGTAATGTGTGGCGTAGTGCCAACAAGGCACAGTCAATGTATCTCCCATGTCTAATGCCAGAGGCGAATCAAATGACTTAGGCAACAAACTTGGCTCACATGCTTTATAAATAGTTGCATACATAACACTCTGTTGACCCAATTTTCACCGTTTGTCTGTCTTAAAACTCGGGCGCGCTTAGGTGAACCTTTTAAAGAGCTATTACATGTTAAACTTAAAGATTATGTACGTTGGGCTGGCTTGCTGGCTTGGGCCCCCAAATCAACCAAGCCAAAACCAAGCCAAAGCAAACCAAACTGAACCAGGCAAACAACAAACAAGTAGCAAATTTTCTGCGTCGTCTCGCGTCTGACTGACGTTGCGATGGCGACTAAAAAAAAAACATCTGCAAATCACTTGGAACGCATGTTGACAAGCCCCGTCTCGAATGTACAGGGTTCGAGTTCCTAGAGAAGATAGTTTCACACGTAACAGACTTAGTCGTGAGAAGAAGAAATTAATGGGTATTAAAAAGTACTAAAAAAAACTTGAAACAAGAAAGAAAATTACAGTCGAGCACGCCCGACCGTAGAATACTCTCTGCCTTTTATTCCCGCTCATTTTAATAAAATCAGTATCCGAGAATATTAACTGATAGTACTTGCAGTAAAAGACGTTCAGCTAGGAAGTTAAGCCTCTTTTATAGAGATATCTATAGTTTTAGGCCGAAAGTTTCCATGTGATGCGGTGGCGCGGATGATGAGTATCCGGTCGATAAACGGAAGGTCGTGGGTTCGACTCCTGGTCCGTCGTCAAAAAGAATATATTTTATTGTGTTGTTTAAATGTGTTGCATTATCGAAAAAAATTGTTTATTAACAAATTATTAACAAACAATTGAAAAATTTTTTTTAAATAGGTTTTGATAAAAAAAAAAATTTTTATTACTAAATGAAAGCATGCAACAATTGCAGCTATTGAATAACATTCTTTTAAAGGACTGCCCGCGACTCGAACCCACGACTTTGCGTTCGCCGATCAAGCACTTAACCGGCAACGCCATCACGACACTTGAAATTTTCGTTCCAAAACCATACATATAAAAGAGGCCTAACTTCCTTGCTGGATAACTATTTTGTTAAAAATAGAAATTTGGTCGGCACGGCCAGCGTCTGCGAGCAGCGCTGTCGCAACACAAGCAGCGAAAACGTTCGCTCACATGTTTGTATGCTTCTATCTCGCTTGCACACATGCATTGACATTGCGTTCAATTATTAACTTTCTTACATGTCTAGCTCTTTTGTTAATTATCCGATTTGTATGCAACTTTCAGGATAGTTTGATATATTTTGTCTTCAAATGAATTTAAAATAACAATACTGTATGATAAGATCAAATGCCTTAAAATCGGCATTGAAGTTTTCAAATTAGTTTATTTCTTGTGGGAAAAGGGGGCGTGGCAGTCCAAAATTTTTGATGACAATACAATTATGCCGTCTCTAGGAACCTACGTACCAAAATGGGTGTTCCTAAGTGCCATAGGGACTGAGATATTCGGCTAAAACATCAATTTTTTACGAGGTGTGTCTAGTTTTTTGCTCATTGTGGGCGAACGGGGCGTGGCATCGAAAAAAAAAAAAGATTCTTGTATTGACTGACTTAATATCGAGTCGATAGAGACCAAATTCAAACTTGTAGCTCTTACCATCTCTGAAATCTGTTTGTTCATACGGACGGACAGACAGACGGACAGACGGACAGACGGACATGGCTATATCGACTCGGCTTGTGATGCTGATCAAGAATATATATACTTTATGGGGTCTGCCACGCCTCCTTCTGCCTGTTACATACATTTTTTTTTTCACAAACCCAATATACTCTCTCTTGCAGAGAGTATAAAAATCGACTTATACTTCTACATTCAACCTCTATTTAAATAAAAATAAGTAATAATTAAAAAGGGAGTGAAAACAATGATTTATATTTATATTTATATAAATATATATTTATATTTTGATTTATTTCACAACTAATAAAAATTTATTTTCTTTTAGTATAGTTAAAAGTAGTCTTATTTCAAGTAAAAACTATCGTATAACTCTCAAAAATACACTTTCCACATTGCATAGTTAAGCGAGCTGAAACTCAAAGTCTATTATAAATTTTCCTGTCGCAATCCTTGCACAAACGCGTTTAAACAAGAAAATCACATTTACCCATAAAAAAAAGCGACAAAATAACTATTTTTTCATGACCATTTTTGGAGCCTAAATGAATAACTGACTTGGTAACTGACTGACTTACAGACAGCCGGTCGCCTTTGTTGAAGAAGTTTGCAAAAGCGTTGGTAAAAATGTCTCACAGATAATGAAAAAACAAAGCTACAAAAAATATATATGTATATAAAGTATTAACATCGCGTAACTGGGAGCTTTGAGAAAGGTAATGGGCATAAATTAAGTCACACTGTCTCAATGAAAATGGCTAAAAAAAAACTTGGGCAGCAAACTAGATGCAATGAAATGTAGTTATATAGAAATCACGGCCTAACTACCCACTGCATTTAGCATAATTTTAACACCTAATATTTATGGCCAAAATGACAGCCCACTCGATTGAGTACTCGCATTGAGTACTTGTTTCAATATGTTATGTGTGTGTGTATGTGTGTGTGTGTGTAAGTTATACATATTTATGCGCTCGTTTGTATGCCAACAACTGTCATCTGGGCACAGCCCGTAAATGCTATAACAATTACTTTGTTCAACACTTTAATTTCGATGCCAAAACATTGACAATCCATCTGCACTCATTACCGATTTTTATTCGTCCAGGTTTTATTAAAGATTATAGAGAGAGAGAGAGAGAGAGAGAGAGAGAGAGAGAGAGAGAGAGAGAGAGAGAGAGCGAGAGAGAGAGAGAGATAGAGGGAGAGGGGTAAATGCATTAATGCAATGTGTTTTATAGAAGCCATTTGTTGAATTGATCAATGAAGTCGCTTAGCAATGAACTGAAGCAATTAATATGTACTTGCCACAGCGAGGGTTGCTTTAAAAGTATCGAAAATTTTATATTACTTTTGAACAGCAGTGAAATGTGCCAGATTATTAAGAATTAAGAGTTCAGAATAAAATATATTATTTATTTATTTAAAAATTTTACTATAATATAACTATGTGTGATTATGCCAGATTATTAAGAATTAAATTCAGAATAAACTATATTTTTATTTATTTAAATATTATCTAAAATTATTTTACTATAATATAACTATTAATTACTTATTATAACATTACTATATGTTTCATAACAATTATTATTACATTTATAAAAATTATTTGATATTAATAGTTATTATTCCAGCTTTTTTTTGATTCAAATTTTTTTTAATTCTAATATTTTTTTAATGAGCTTTAATCTAATGAATTTTTTAATTTAAATATAAACTTTCTCAAAAGATTTAATATCTCTCTAACTTACTCAGACAGAAAACTCTTAGAACTGCCCTTTGTCACAGCGTAACATGCAAAAACTGTACTATGAACATATTGATTAATTGCTGACATGATAAATACGTTGCGCCTAAATGTGACACAAGTCGATAAAGAAACAAAAAACAAAAATAAAATTATAATAGAGAATTGAAAAAAACTGCCCCACAATGGCAACAACCACAGACTGAGAGATATGTATAACCATAACAAATCATTTGTAATTAACACGCGTGGGTCTGACACTCAGAATGAGTAGAAATACGAGTATACAAGTTGTACTCACATTCGCATTCGCTTTTGCATTCGGATTCGGATTCGCAATTTAAATTCGAAATTCGAATTAAAATTCATTTTCGACACATGGTCCAGCTGCCATATTGGGAAGGGGACAACTGGCAGCCTATGGCAAAAGATGGCGCGAACTTTGAATAAAAGTTATACTTATATATATAATCCATTATATAGAACAGACAGAAAAATGTTTAAGTATTTGTATTTGCTCGCACCATTTAAGAGAATCTTTTGAAATTCTTTAGAGTTAATTTATCTTATTCTCTTCTTGATTCTATTTATAATACGAATACGAATACGAATATTCAAGATTTTTTTTACAAGCTACATATGTAAATTTGGTTGACTGTGTACGGCGAGCTATTTATTTAATTATTTATTTATAATTAAATTGTTTATATATATACACTTGCTGATTGTTGTTTTGACCATTTCGGACATTGGCCAAACAGGAAGCTAATTAGTTTGGCCTTTTATGGCATAAACTATGCGAATGATGGCTGCTTGTTGGGGGCCTGTTTGGTAGCATCTCTTAACAATTTGCATGTTACTTCAAGATGTTTATCGCGTGGTTGACAATGTACAACTTAAAAGTTAGTAAAAAATACAAATAAAATAAAAATTGTGATCTCTGAATTGGAAGTGGACGTGCTGCGTAGGAAATGGCTGAAGACACACGCAAAATATATTGTTAATTAAATAGAGAAAAAAAATACAAGATAAGCCGGGAAATACGTATATATACATATATTTGAACTTGAGCTTGTCACATACAATTATTTATATGTTTTATGATACAATATTTGCTGTGAAGGACAGGAAGAGTCTCGGCAACTTTCAATTTTAGCTTAAGCAAGTTGTGGAATAACTCAATCAGTGTTTGTATTTATTGGACACCGCACCCTGTATACACACACACACACACACACCCAACACACACACACACACCCATAGATAGTTGGTCATTTGTATTAAAAGCCTTTCCATCTAATGAGTTGTGTCTGAAAGCCTTTGCCGGTTTAACACAAGCCACTCGACACGCCCATTTTGGCATACAGGGATTTAATTTAGACATTCTCTGGCTAATTTCATGACATTGATATGACAATCAAACTGTCGGCTTTAACAGCCGATAATTTCTATTAGTTAGCCTATAACTTAAGCATGAATCATAAGATGTTCCTAGTTAAAGGTAGAGCAATTAGAGACTTTTTCAAAAAAAATTAATTTAATATAAAATTACACATATTATTAACAATTTATAGTTATAAACAATTAAAAATAGATCGAATTTTATTTTAATTTAATTAATATTTTAAGTAAAGTCTTTGACTTGTTAAAAACTTTTTGTTTAAAAAACATTTTAAGACCAAGACTCAAAAACTATGAAATTAATAATTATGAAAAGGATTAAATGGTATAACCTAACAGTATATACAATTAATCATTGGACACATCAAATTGCAACACATTTTCCAACTTGTCTGACCAGAGTTAACATTGAGTATGAATATACACGTAAATAATTATGATTGCTTGTTGTAAAACTTAAGAAATCTTACAGAAAAACAAGTAGAAATAATATAAAATATTTTATGGTAACCATTTATGTGTAATTCACAAACAAGCCGTACATAATTAAACACTATTGTAGTACAGCAGACAGGAAAATATTAAAAAGTTGAACCTTTTGGGTCCAGGGACAGAGTTGGGCTGCAGCTAAGTAGGCGTTAGCATTGGCTGTCTGGTTAATTATTAATTTAAGCTCTCTTGAAAAGTGAATTGTTTCCAGGGAGAGTTGCACAATCCAAGTGCTACAATTGTGCACTCGATTCGTGCCACGGGTCGCGTTTACCCTGTTGCTAAGTCTAATTGTCTGTCAACCTGGAGAGTCGAACTCATTGTGAGCATTGCCCACATTAGTTAATTATGCGGCCATTAAGTCACCAAAATGAATGAACCAACTTAGAGACGCTATGATTTGGTGAGTTGGTGATTTGATGAGCTAGTGAATTGGTGAGTATGTCAGCAGTGGCAACTTCAAGTTGGCGGTGATCATTGAGAAACACACGCAGAGACACACAGAGGCTGTGTGTGGATCGACAGAAAAGAAACGAACAACAACAAAAATAATAGAAATAAAACAATTGTCTGCGTGTGCTTTATGGGCAACCCGAAAGACTCGGTTTTCATTTATTAGATTTCTTTATTGCGGCTGACTTTTGCTCAGAGGCAGGCCACACCTCCTCCAACTGCTGCCCTTACCTCTCTTCACCAGCTCGCAATTGTGTTGCAGTGTTGTTATTTTATACCCTGTGAAGTGCTATATAAGACTATAAAATAACAGTTAGATAAAAACGCATTAAATCAAATAAGTTTATTATAAATTGTATTTTATTTATAATTTTATTTAATATCATATATTTCAAATGAAGTCATTTAGCTACAGGGTATCTGCTAGACTGTCACTCCACTCGCTTGTTTCATCTGCTGTTGATGGCATCATTTCAGCAGCTTCAGTCAGCTGCGAGTACGTGTAGTTTTCGTAATTTTAGCATCGTTTGTGGGAAGTTGTTTAACCGACTGTACTGCTCCCTCAATACTCGTATAAAGTTCGTCGCTTAAGTCTTTCGTTTGAATGGAAACATTGAAAAGGGTATGATGATGTTGTGTTAATAACATGTTAACTGTTCTCTGATTAACTCTTAGTTATGTCTATTTGATTAAAAATATTTGTTACTCAGCTACTGTCCAAAAGAAAGAGAATAATCTATATATACAGGGCATCTCTTGGTTCATCACAGACTTCTAGTGCACTCTTACTACAGTATTTAATTATTCATTCATTTGTGTTAATTGAATGCGAGCCATGCAGCATAAAATGCTGATTTTCTTTAAGCCAGACATAATGGCAGCATTTGCCTGCGTTGGCGTTGTTGTTGTTCTTGTTGTTGTTATTACTTTTATTTTAATTGTTATTGTTGTTGTTGCTTTTGCTGTTGAACATTGCATCAATTGTACAACTAATAAAAATGAGAATTAATTTCCAAAAGATGCTAATGATTGATTGCGTTTGCATTTAATTTTCTTCTTATTTGGCAAATGTCAAAAAATGTTGCGTAAATTTCATATTGTTGTTGTTGTTTTGATTGCTGCTGTTAATTTGGCTTACGTTTTCTGGGCGCAGTATTGCAGCGTGGGGTGTAAATTTAAGAAACATTTGATTTACTGATGAAATACACTGTATTCTTAGAACTCTGTTTAAATTAATTAATTTCTGAAAAAGATGCATACTAATATTTAATTATGCAGATAGAAAACCTCTTGGTACAATGAACTACACATTCAACTTATTATAAACAGAACTTGTAAGTTCTTCAATAAAAATAACTTTTAAAATTAAATCGATAAAAAGGTTCACAAAAATTTAAATTTTTAAAAAGTTTAGTATTAAATGCCAGCTGTCAATTCTAAAAACAAGAAAGAAAAGTTCAGTCGAGCCCGCCCGACCGTGGAATACTCTATGTATTCCATATAAATCGGACAGTAAACAAAAGAGCTCTAAACACGTATCAAAGATTATAATTGAACGCAATGCCAATGCATGTGTGCGAGCGAGATAGAAATAGACAAACATATGAGCGAACGTTTTCGCTGCTTGTGTAGCGACAGCGCTGCTCGCGGACGCTGGCCGTGCCGACCAATTGTATATGTATTACATATACACACATACATATGTGTGTGTGTGTGTGTATGTATGTGTGTGTATGTGTGTGTGTGTGTGTGTGTATGTGTGTATGTATGTATGAGTCAGTATGTATGCGTGTGTGTAATTCCGCTGATATGCACACTTGAAATCGCATTTCTGTGCCTATTTTGGGGTCAACCGTATACCGCTAAAATTAGCACAAAATATTATCAGCTTTCACTTTCTCTTTACTTTATTTGAATTTATAGTTCTGAATTTATATAGAAATTTTATTTAATAAGAAAACATTAAGAGTCAAAAAACCAATTCAATAAAAAACTTAATCAGACTTTGGTCTTATCATCATTTGGGAAAATTTTAAACGTCGATCTACTTTCCACATTCTCCACTCAATACCGTGGAATTCCTCATCAGTGTCTTTGTCTATATACATTCCATTAAGATTACTGTAAACAAGTATTAAAAACATTTAAAAGTGCAATTAAATTTTAATTTAAATTCTGTATTATTTACCAATTATAACATTTGAAAAACCACCAGCCTGAACTAAAACTTTGTGCACAAGTTCCGTTGTCTGTGTCATGGTCTCTATCTGGGGTCGAAAACTTATAGTTTTTATGACGGATCATAGAATCGCCAGCGTTTCCAGAGTATCCATCAATTATTTTCAATTCATAGAACTCCTCCTCGCTACCAATAGAAAAGTTACTATATTTTGCATACCGAGTTTCATTCTTAAAATCCATTAGAGAAATATAAAGTTCGTGAGGTTGTGATTGTGTGAGCAAATGGAGTTTCTCAAGTCCAATGAAAAACTCTCCTCGCAAGTTACCGAAACCTTCCTTGTACTCTGTCCAATTTCGATTGAAGCTCACACTGCCATCCATTCGTCGCTGGATCACAGTCCATCCAGATCCAGCCAATTTCGAGTCACAGGCTACTGTGACTGTCTGAGCCTTTGAATCGTGTAGTTCTATTGTATGAAGTTCGGTCATTTTATTGAAACAACTTGTAGTCTGTTTATATGTCGTGATCTTATCTTCTAGCTGTTTGAGTTTCACACCAAATTGTGCATCTTTTTCTTTCACTTCGGATTTTAAATCCATTATATCCTTATCTCTAAAGCTGATCTGCGATTGTAAATCTGTTATCAGTTCGTCTTTTTGGTCCACTTTGGATTGCAAATCAAGAATTGCTTTGTCTTTGAAGCTAACCTGGAAAGTCGAATCAGCTATAAAATTGTCTTTATACTTGACCTCGGATCTTAAATCTATTATATCTTTATCTTTAGAGCTGATCTGCGATGTTAAATCTGTTATTAGTTTGTCTTTTTGGCTGAGTTCGTATTTCAAATCAGTTATTTGACTCTCAATTTGAAAAATGAGTTTCTGTTGATTTAGATTATGGCTTTTATAGGAGTCACTCAATTCGGTTTGGAATGCCAGTTGAGATTTAAAGTTTTCGATTATTGCTGACTGGTTCTTGATGTTCTCCTGTGATTCTGCGAATTGAAGCGTTTTCGATTTAACCGATTCGGCGTATTGTAGAAACGGTTGCACAACTTGATAGCAATAAGTTCCACATTTTGCATCCATTTCTTTGGAGTCTGCGATACACTGAACAATTAAATTAATTAAATATTTTTAAGAAACTTTATGAAATCACTAACCGAGCTCTTGACTTGTAAAGCCATTAAGGGTATTATAAATATTTGTATTTTATAAATGTTCATTTTATACTTGAACACCACAAACTTAAACTGTTAGCTTGAGAGATTAAAATGTGACTAATATAAGTGAACTGCGTTAATTTTAAAAGAAACAAAACGATCTCTTATCATATGTTCTGGATTATACTGACCTTTAACTGCACCTATATGCTATATTAAGTCTCAAAATATGATGAGTTCGATAAGAAACTGATGCGATTCAAGTTCTCAAGGTCTCTCTTTTTAATAGAAATATTTGAATTTGTCTTTAAATTATTTAAAATACTTAACACATTGTGTAACTTTAGTTTTGTTAAAGGAGTTTTATTGGTCATAATTAATGTTGCCGGCTCAATTTATGACGCCAATCAAAAGAAATTTTTTGAATAATGTGCAAACTATATTGATTTGAAATTTTTATTTCCTTTCATTTTGTATGAATTTTTAGACCCCGTACTCTAAAAAAGAGTATAGGGTTCTGTTAAGTTTGTCTGAAGCGAAATGTGCGTAACAGGCAGAAGTAGGCTTTTCCCACCCCACAAAGTATATATATTCTTGATCAGCATCACAAGCCGAGTCGATATGGCCATGTCCGTCTGTCTGTCCGTATGAAAAAACAGATTTCAGAGATGGTAAGAGCTACAAGTTTGAATTTAGTCGCTATCGACTCGATATTAAGTCAGTCAATACAAGATTCTTTTTTTTTCGATGCCACGCCCCATTCGCCCACAATAAGCAGAAAACTAGACACACCCCGTAAACAATTGACGCGTAACAAAGTTTAGAATTGAACGCAATGCCAATGTATGTGTGCGAGCGAGACAGAAACATACAACATGTGAGTGAACGTTTTCGCTGCTTGTGTAGCGACAGCGCTGCTCGCGGACGCTGGCCGTGCGGACCAATTGTATATGTATTACATATACATACATACTAATGGATGTATGTGCATACATACAAACAGATGATTTTGTTTTAACGTGTTTTATTGCAAGTACTATCAATTGATATACCCGGCTACTGATTTTATTAAACTGATCGGGAATAAAATGCAGAGAGTATTCTACGGTCCGGCGTGCTCGACTGTACTTTTCTTTCTGGTTTTTATTTAATTTGAAGAACATAACGTTAAAAAAACTCTATATATTTTAAATAAATCTATTAGCATACAGTCAGTTATTTACTAATAAGGTCTTAAAATCTACTAAGATAAATAGAAAAATTTTAGCAGGAATTTCTGTCTTCTTAATTACTTCATAAGAGAAACTATGTCCGATATTTCTTAGATTCCAATCAACTGTTACTTTATATAGTTTTAATGAGATAACAGAATGAAGCCAAAACTAAGACAGTTAAAGTAAAATAAAATAAATCATTAACTTTAAAAAGTCGTACACATATTGTGAGTGTATTCGCTGAACAGTTCATCAATTTAAGTAACATAAATCCCAAACCAATGCCGCCTGTCACTCTAATTCCAATTCCAATTCCGTAAGATACTTAATCCATTTATGATGTGCATAACAACACAAATCCGTTGGTTTATGGCTTAGGCCCAAAGTTCCCCAATACCCTTTCCTCAGTGTTCCTCCTACCCCTTCAATAAACCTTGACGAGCATAATTTAGAAAACAAACATTAGCTATGGTCATTGCGAAATTAGCCCCAATAAACAATAAACACAAAGAGAAAACATAAAAACAGTCCCAGAAACAGAAACTGGTAACTGGAAACTTCAAAGCGGACATCCAAAAACAGAAAACACTCGCAATTGTCATAAAAAAAGAGGAAAAGAGAAACAGAAATCAGAAAAACCACAATTTGATGAGTGTTTCCCATAAAGATCAGAATTTTATAGTTAGTTTTGCATAACAGATGTGATCATTTCTGGGAAAGCTTAACAGACGCATCAGCATCAGCATCAGCTTCAGTTTCAATTCCATCGCCATTTGGCACCAGTTTGTCTGCCAACGCGCAGACGCAGCTCCAACGTCTACATAGACATGACAATGTACGATGATTGATGGCCAATAGCGAGTCATAACGGTCTCGCTTTTGTCTGCAAAGCTGAACACGTCTTGCTTAAACGAAACACTGCACATCAGTCACATCAATCATACGCCCCCTCAGCCAGCGAATGACACGAGCCAAACACCTAAGTGTTCAATGCCCTTAAATGCAATCAACTCAGGGCTGCAATTGTTATTTTCTACAGAAAAGTTTCTTTTCAACTGGAAAATGAACAAGTTTTTCCTATGTCAAATGGGATTATATCGATTTAACACCCATCAATTATATATCTTATCCACATATCTGTAATCCAATGAATTTTCATTCTGCCTTACAAAAAATGACTCATATGCCACCGCTTCGATAGAACCAACTGTTGCTGTTGCCAACCGTCTGATCATCGTAACGACTGATTAATTTATTAGCTTAAATTTGTCAAATTTGTTGGTTCATTTGGCTGTTTGATCGCAGTTGGCTTAATGTCAATTACCTGGTTCTGGCCATATACAGCTAAGACGCTTAGAGTTGAACTGATGCTGCCGCTAAATCTCTTTTACTACCCGTAAATCAAAATCAATTTATTTAGCAATTTAACCGCAGATTAGCAGCGATTTAACCATTGTTCTCATTTAAGCTCTAATTTCCAACTCATTTCAGATCAATTGAAAAATTTATTACTTAACCTTTAATTTCTGCATAAAAATACATTTGAATTGCACTTAAAAACGGTGCACAATTAACATTCACCTTGACCACAAATCTTGCCCAAGTGGACTGGACTTGAAGTCTCTAATTTAACCACTCTTTTGTCGCTTTTCTTGGTAATTGTGTTAAGGGTGCCGCCGTTTAAAACATATTTATGACTCGATTTTTTAATTTTATGTTATTTTTCTTTTTGGTCTACTGCAAACGTGTTTTAATTAAGTTACCGCCTGCGCTTTTATGACTGCAATTGACAAACTTTAAGATCATTAACAAATAAAAGACACAATTGGCTGTTGAGGATGAATGAATGGATCTCTTTGTGCTGTGCAGGGCCACTGAAGGTAATGTCTTAATGATTGTCTTGGCACAAAGCTATATAAATACATTATTCGTCTGTTTCTTTCGTCATCTCCTGGCGCCAAAATGTTATTAATATCTTTCATTTTATTTAATAATTGGCAAATTTTTATATTTAATTGTGACTATTAATCAGCTTATTTGAATAGTTTAAAAGTGTCTGCAAATGTAGTCTCACTAAGCAGTTTTTAGTACACGAATAAAATATAATAGTTTTTTGATATTCTGTTTGAAATTTCCTGATTTCGAGTAGTAAAGGAAGCATTTAATGTCATAACTAAACAGACAGGCGGAACTTAAAGTTCTTTATACAGAGATTTCCTAATGAGCTGCGGATTTTGCTAACTCATCTCATTAATCAAACAATATTTATATACAAAATTAATACACATAATTAAGCAAGACTTATTTGTTCTGCAAAATGCAGATGCTATTAATATTAAAATAAAAGAACTACGAATTAAGTAAATCTATTTAGAAATAATTTATTAAATTTACAGAAAATCCACAGTTTCATTTTAAACATAATCAGGAAACGAGAAGAATTCTCTTTGGAATTAAAATAAAATACCATAAATATCAGCAATGTATTTCTAATTAATCAATTAATAAGCTATTAATTTGTATGCGCTACTCACCATATATTTTATTTGTTTATTTTATGTGTACAAACTATTTGCATTGTCTTCATTAATATCAAAATTTTTATAGTTTATTTTTTATGATGTATTTTTTATGGCTTTGTTTTTGTTGGGCTTCCCTTATTTTGTGCAAATCACGCAGCAACACCTTCAGCCTGCTCTGTGCCATGGGGAGTCAGATTGAGATTCTGGCTCATATTCTGGCTAAGATTCAGATTGGATTCGGATTGGGATTGAGAGTCAGCTTATGGGCTACCACCAAGCCGTTGGCTGTCGCTTTAAAAACACATTTATTTGCATGATTTGACAGTTCTTTAAGGCGATTGACTTGCCGCAGCTCGTAAAAAACGGGTCGTAAAAATAAAGATAGAAAAAAATACCAACAAAATTGAAAACACAAGCACAAAAAACCGAAATGAACGAAGCCGATGTTATTTAGCCAACCTTTGAATTGTTTAAAAAAAATATTAAGTAATAATTGTTGTACATGCTGTGCAAGCCAAAGGGAATAAAGAACTTCAGGAAGTATCTTAAGTTGTTGTGCAATTTTAATTACGATACATACTCAATGAGTACTCGTCTATAATGAAGTCAGCATTGGCAACACTGAAATTTCTTACCAAGTTACCAAGTTGCCGACTCTTAAGCATAATTATCTTATCGTGTGACTTCATTAAGCGCCTGTAGACTTCAATCAAGAAGCTGAGTGCCTCAACGACATCATCAGCAAATGGCAACAGCAAAAGCAAAAGCAACAGCAGCGGCAGCAGCCAAGTGTCGTCGCCTTTGCCACACCCGCGACACGCGTAGAGCTCTCTGGATAGGGAACTGGAGTCCCAAACTCAAAACCCAAACCGGACCCAAGAATCAGAGACTCAGAGCTTAGGTGACTGGAACGGCAACTACTTGTACACTTAACTTGATGAATTTCTGCTGCCAATGACGATGATAGAGACGATATGGATGATGATGATGCTGGTAAGGGCCTTCAACTTGACACTCTACCGATCGAGTGTGGCCGGTCACGTTTTTCATTTAGCTATATAAATACTTAAAGGCCCAAAGTGCGTGTTTATGTTTTGCGCTTGGGCAACCTTTAGGGCTGATCGACAGTGTAAACTTGTCTATAATTCGTCAATTGACAGTTCAATAAATTTACTTCCTTATGACTATTGATTTGTGTGATTCAAAACTTTGATTGTAAGTCGACAATAATTGTAAATTACAAATGTATTGTTCTGCGCTGTTAAAACGTAACTCTATTGTGGTTTTATTGTTGATCAAACTGTAGACAGGACGTGACTGGAAATTGACAAGTAGAATTAGCTTGTGAATTCAACAACAGATCAAGGAATTCTATATAATAGTCAATTGAAAGATGAATGATGAATGGATTTACAAGACAATAAATGGCCTTAAAACAGCTTTGAATTATTGTTCTCAATACACAAGCAGTGCACTGCTTGTAAGCAGTTAAACGTGTACGAGCATACTAGGAAAACATTTCTTTAAATACTTATTTACAATACTGATAATACATTCAGTTTGCTTTATCACATATCTATAAGCTTTTACAAACTGAGGTTAATTTATAAGAAAAAGACAGTTTTCTTCTTCAATGCTTAGTGTTACACTTTTAATAATTAGATTAAAATTAGTAACTGATTTACAGCCATTTCAATAAATTGGTCGAGATCTGCTCCTCACTTTAAAATGCTCCTCACACAACGAATTATCCATACTCCACACTCAACGAAAGGTGCTCCACCGTAGCAAATACTTAGCTATTGTGATTTACAACCCACATTTAGTTTAACCATCAACTGCGTATGCTATATAGATGGCGCTCAGTAGCAAGTTTCATAGCGAGCAGCTTGACTGAGCCAGCTCTCCGCAGTGTGTCCTCACTGGGTTTGTGTCTTTGCTAATGAAAAGTACGTTTAAATTTTGTAATGAAAATTTGTTTATAAATTCACAAGTATTGCATTAAATAAACATCTTAAAACATAAACACTAAAATCAATTAGTAAGTGCAAATAAAACTTTGCTGATGCTAGTTATCGCTTCTTCGATATTAACGTTTAAAACTCAAAAAGTCCACGATCTCGACCGGTTTTTCAAATCGCGCCGTGACTCTTGTTAACAATCTGAGAGTCACAGTCACAGTCGCAGTCACTGCCGCAGTCGGAGTCAAAACCGACGTAGACGGACTCAGGTGTCAATGTACGTGTTGGGCAATTCTAATTAATTAATAAATTAAGAATGACAAATGATTTTCAAATGCCTTAATTAATCATTTTTAACGCACCAACGACAGGCCGTGAACGTGCGTTGCACAGGTGACGCCAAACTTAAAAAAGGTGCTAACGAAAATGTTGTTGCTTTTCTTTTATACTTAATTCCAAAGAGTTGAGAATATGTGTGTTAAATGTGACTTTAAAGACAATTTCCCTTTTAATTTAATGATTTATTCATTTTTAGAATATGCAGCAAACTTTTACTTTATAATTTACATTTTTAGAACATTTTAGATTGGTCAATTCCCTTTCATTTATTTATTAATATTTTTAAAATACTTCATTTTTGAATATTTTGATGTTTTCTTAAACTACTTGGAATGCTGACTTCTATTGACTTCAAGTAATTTCTTGACACAAAGCGAAACAAAAGCGTTTTTCGAGCTAATCCATTTGGTCAACCGTTTAATTGGCTGACAATAAAGGGCAGCACAACATGACTGAGGTTGCGTGCCACACTTCACGATACATTTTGGACAAATGACACGTATCTCAATCTTAATTTTGATAGCTATCAAAATTGAATTGCGCGACACTTAGACACTCAGACAGACAGCAAAAAATGTCAAATGTTTTGTGGAATGCCGCGTAAAAGTGGCGGCTAATCAGAGGCAAAACAAGTCGATGATCGATTGCAGTCACCCAGTTACCAGTCACCAGTTACCAGTTACCAAAGTCACCAGTTTCAATCTTCGGCGAGTCACAGTTGACAATTGACACTATTTTCTACTGAATGTTGATTAATTAGTTTAGTGGGGGTAGATTTTTTTGGGGCTTGGCTTTCAAATGGTCCCAAATGGACTATATGACTAGTTGGTTATCTGGGTTTTTGGTCAGAGATTAGCGCATCTCGAGTGTCGCAGCTGTAAACTGGCAGTGGATATCAATAATTTTGATTTGGATTGAAATTCAGTTTAAGTTTTGAGTTTAGAGTTTTGAGTTTTGGATTCAGCGTGATTGCCGCGACTCAAGCAGCAAAATACAAATATCACGCGTCGGCGAAACGCATTTGATCCGCGATGACTTGCGGCTTCAGATTGGATTGAGAATTGGTGTTATTGTTGTTGTTGTTACTGTTGGACATTGGGGTAGATGATGTGAAATCTGCTGACTGTTTGTATCGATCGCCAAACACTTTTTGGAGTAATTTCAATTTCTTAATTCGTTGCGCTAATCTCGTGTTTCTCATGACGATGACGCTGTGATCAATGTCTGGATTTTGACTTGGAGATGCACTGACTCAGCTACAGCTCCAACTTCAGCTTGATATCTTAGCACCATATCCATTTCCATTTTCATTTCCATTTCTCTTTCCAGCTAACTTCTCTTCTCTTCTTTTTATGCCATATCATGCAAATGGATCTCTTTCCTTGATTGATACGTAAACACGCGCAAAACCCTTTGGCAGCCTTTTGAAGAAGCGGCGGCTTTTTGGAGGCCAATTTAATAGTCTAATAGAAATGTAGTGTCCACAGTCAGAGAAGTAAGCCAATTGTTTAAATACCCTGTAGGTAAATGAAGGCATTCACTTTAGTGCTACCAATTAAGACTACAGTAAGCCGATTTTTATTATAAATACGTTTAGTTTAAATTTTTTTAACAAAAGACTCTGTAGTTTTGTAAGCACAAAGGGTATTTAAGTAGGGTATTGAATAGCTTTAAGTTGATGATACTCGTCACCAACTTATTTAATTTTGCACTTAGTTAAATTGCAATAAATCTTAAATTTTATTATAAAACTTCTGTTAAAACTTACCATTTAAAATTTAATTTACTAATGTTCCCTGATGTTTCTTATGCCCAGAGGTTGACAGGAGTTTTATATACATTGGCATTACTTGTAATTTCTACAGAGTATGATAAATTCGCAATATATTTTTATATAAATTGAGCACATTTATTGTGCTTGTTGCTACTCTGTAGACTTTCGTTTTTTCCTTCGTTGTCGACTGCCTTTTTGTGTCTAAGTCCTTCCGTTGCCTTTATCAATAAGGCTGTGAGATAAACTTGGACAGGGAATGACTTCACTTCCTTTACTTGGCAGCTGTTTTGCATAAATGACAACCACACTTACACACACACAAGCACACATATACACATATGTACTCACACATGTAGTAGATGTTACAGACAATCAAATGCCGTCATCTCGCGGTGCGGGTAAAGGTGAAGAAGTGAGGAGTGAAGAGTGAAGAGTTTGCCAACCGCATGAGGAGGCGTCTGCTTGTCTATTCCCGCCCAACGTGTGTGGATTGTGGGCGTGGGCGTTGCTCTCCATGTTCTTTAGCTACTGTTGTTGTTACTTCTGTTGTTGTTGTTGTTCTTGTTGTTTTTGTTGCTGCCTTAGCTGCGCATTTGGCGCTTCCTCCTTTTGCATACATGAATACGTAATTGAATTTTGCGGCGTGTTGTCAATTTTGTTTTTCCCGCCTGCATTTTAGCTTCTTTTTTTTACATTTCCCTCCAATTGTATTTGCTGCTGTTTTTGTTGCTGTTGCTGTCGATGCTGTTGCGCGTTTTTTCTACAACTTTGTTGCGCATTTGCCTTCACTTCCACTTAATTTTAATATTTTTACATACACTTTATTCTGACTTGAGGGAAAATTACATTTTTTTTTGCTACTTTCCTGGCAAAAGGATGCTGACTTGTTGCTTCAGGATATGTTTCAATTGAAATAGATGGAAAATTAAATAGAATGGAATAGTAGAGAAGACTATAATAAATTACATTTAACTCAGGAAAGTATTAAGAACTAAAAAAAAAAGATATTTTAATTAATATAATACTTAATAAGAATACTTAAAATTGTCTTTAAGTTTGTTAATAATCATGCTTTTAGTTAAGTTGCTCAGTTAATTGCTCTGTTAATTCCTAACTAAGTTCACAGCAAAATCATTTGAGAATTCAAGAATTATTTGCGTTATTTCGCTTGTCACTTCACTTAATTGCAATTGGCACGAATGGAAAGAGAGAGTTGGAGAGGAAAGAGTGAGACAGATATACAGTAAAAGATAAGGAACGACAGAGAGTAAAATAAACTGCAGCTTCATATGTGAAGGATTGGAAAACTGACAACGCATGTGACTCTAATGCAGTCGGCATAATAATTATCTGCAGCATCAGTTCAGCGCGAGGGTAGTTTAGTAAGTTTTGCACTTAATAAAACGATTTAAGTTTAAAATAAAAAGAAGAAATTGATATAATTTAATTTAATTTAAATGAATAAATGAGAATGTAATTAAATATATTATTAAATTTGTGTACTAAGAGCTTAACTACATTTACATAGCTGACTACAAACTATAATTTATTTGAGTTATTAAAATTTATATTTAATTTGTATTTTTTCTCGCCAAAATGAACGGTTATTAAAATATAATTAATCTAACGACTCTCGTACATATATATATTGCCTGCCCACCTACCTTATCCACCCACCCAACAGTGTCTGTGACATGAAATTGAAATAAAATTAAAGAAATATTTTTAACATCAGCCACAACAACCATATATGAACAATGAGGAGACGAAGCAGAGTACACCCGACTCATAACGACGTGCTTGGGATGTTTAATTATATAGGATGATATTCAAAAAAAACAAGAAAGAAAAGTACAGTCGAGCACGCCCGACCGTAGAATACTCTCTGCAATTTATTCCCGATCATTTAATAAAATCGGTAGCCGGGTATATCAATTGATACTTGCATTAAAACACGTTGAAACAAAAACATCTGTTTGTATGTATACACACACATATACATTTGACATTAAAAGTGTGCACGCACATATGTATGTGTGTATATGTTATACATACACAATTGGTTGGCACAGCCAGCATTCGCGAGCAGCGCTGCCGCTAGAAAGCAGCGAAAACGTTCGCTCACATGTTTGTATGTTTCTATCTTGCTTGCACACATGCAGTGAAATGGCGTTAAATTATAAACTTTGTTACGTGTCTAGCTCTTTTGTTTATAGTCCGATTTATATGCAACTTTCAGGATAGTTTGATATACTTTGTCTTCAAACGAATGTAAAATAATAATACTGTACGATAAGAACATATGCCCAAACATCGGCATTGAAGTTTAAAAATTGTTTTATTTTTTGTGGGAAAAGGGGGCGTGGTAGCCCAAAATTTTTAATGACAATGCATTTATGCCGTCTCTAGGAACCTCCATACCAAAAAGGGTATTCCTAAGTGCTATAGTTATTGAGATATTCGCCTAAAACACCAATTTTTTCCGAGGTGTTTCTAGTTTTGTGCTCATTGTGGGCGAACGGGGCGTGGCATCGAAAAAAAAAAAAAGATTCTTGTATTGACTGACTAAATATCGAGTCGATAGAGACCAAATTCAAACTTGTAGCTCTTACCATCTCTGAAATCTGTTTGTTCATACGGACAGACAGACGGACAGACGGACAGACGGACAGACGGACAGACAGACAGACAGACAGACGGACAGACGGACATGGCTATATCGACTCGGCTTGTGATGCTGATCAAGAATATATATACTTTATGGGGTCTGCCACGCCTCCTTCTGCCTGTTACATACTTTTTTTTTTGCACAAACCCAATATACTCTCTCTTGCAGAGAGTATAAAAAGAGAAAAATAAACTCAGAGAATAATATGGGATGAGTAAAAATACCGATTTTTATATGCGATGGTCGTTTAATAAAATCCGAAATTAGCGGCGCATATGTGAGACGGAGTCTGTGAGAGACGGAGAGAGAGAGAGAGAGGGACGACTACGACTACGACTGGAGTAGACAGTGAGACGACTCGTCATCCCGAAGGCAGATGAGATTGAGGAATGAATCGACTTATCGCCAGCATTTATCGCTGAAGATGTCTAACACGCGATAAGCCCTGTTCGGCATTTAAGAGTTCATTTAATTGCACTTCAGGAGAATAGTAATGGCCATGGGAATGGGCTAAAAGGGGATGGGTATACCTATAGCAGACTGTATACCCTGCACTTTGGATGATTATGATTGCACTAACATGGAAGTTGCCGCTGAAAACGTTGATTGCGAGTGCAATTAGAGCGACCACGCATCATTACTCACAATTTTTTAACACTTTTTTATTTCTTTGGTTTATTCTCATTTTTTTCATATATTTGTTTGAATTTTACTTTAGAGTATTTCGTCAGATTTCGGTTGCAAGTGAACTGGCTTCTAGCCTGACCAGTGGCTTAATGGTAGTTCATCAATCAGTTTGGCAGCGTTAACCATTACGAAGAACTATTTTCCATGCCGTGTCATATTTCTCAACTTCAAGTTTGACTAAAATGCAGTCAGGCATCATTATTTCAACATTTACTTGGCTCATTTATCAGCATTTCCCTTCTCTCCCCACCCTTCTCTCTCTCTCTCACCCTCACTCCGTATCTCTCTTTGCATTTTGCCGTTTCCATCTTCTTGCCATCTCCTTTCCCTTTGTCCCTCCTGCACTTTATCACCATTTTTAACATTTTTTCTAACTTAAACACTCGCCCACATCTTTGATTGCTCTGAGCTAACTCTATTAGGATTTTTCAGTTTCAGTCCCAGTTAAAACTCATCTCAATTCTTCTTCAATTTCTTGATGTCTTTATTATTATACCAATTTATTTGAAATTTTGTAATTAAGACATTTATCTAAGTTTTGGGTGCATCTGTACATACTGTGCATACTGTACAACAATTTGTTAAGTTTTGGCTTAGTATTTAAAGACTGGAAATTCTTTTGGCTATGAAGATACTTATTTTATGAGTTAGCCAGTTAAGTTTTGTTAGGTTTTTTAAATTAAATCTTTATTTCTTAGTCTTATAGTATAAAAATACTATTTATTTTATCTAAAAAATAATTTGTGTAATTATTTTTTCTGAAAGAATAATACAAAAGTATTAAAAATATACTAATAACTTTTTTAAAGAAAACTTACTTAAATATTTTTTATGGAAACTCTACGGAATCACTTGACTTTCTGAAAAAAAAACCTTAATTTCATACCCGTCCAACTATATAGAACTCATAAAATCCACCTACATCTGTCCACAAACTGTATTGAATTTTCCGAAAAAAAAATATCCAAATAAATTAGCGTTAAAAAACGGTCACTAATACTCAAAGACTTAGCGCTAAATTGAATCTGACAGTAAAATCAAGTGAAATATCGATGAGAGGCTTTTGGAGGTCATTTGGCGGCATTAGCCTTCGTTGAGCCGCTCAAATTACCGCACGTAGCTCCTCCTTCAGTGCATTTAACCAACTTCCGTTACTCTGTGATTCCCCAGAGTTTGGGACATAAAAAATGACAAGTGCACGAACAGAGTGGGGGGGGAGAAAAAACAGAAAACAAATAACAAAAAAGTAGCAAAAGGGTGCATAAATTTAACGAAATGTATCGCAATTGTTTCTAACCTAGGGTAAAGTCTGAGCAACCCCAGCTGTAAGTTAACTGCTGAGGGGTGACTGACGATTTTTGTGCTGTGAGTTTCGGTTTCGTGGTCGAAGTTGGAATTGGGATTTGGGTCTTGGGATCATTACAAGTGTGGGAGAGGTTTGTGTGGGTCGTTCTAGGGCTTAACCATGTGTTTATGGGTTTGACTTTTCATTTGATTTAATTTGCGATGGTTGTGGCTATCGAGAGGGAGGAAAACTGTAGCCCCCCGATTTACGGTTAATTTTTATCACGCTCATCAGAAACAATAAAATCAAATAATAATTTTATACGCTCACTTTGATTTATGCACTACTGTACCACAGAGTCTGTGGTTGTTTGCACTCAATCAATCTGAACACTTTACAGGGAAGTTGTAGGTTGAAATTAATAAAACTTTATTTTATTTTGTAGAAATTTACAGAATTAAAGTTATCAATAAATGTATAGATATATTTAAAAATTGCATATCTTTTTAAAACAAAGCATTTCCATAAAACAAACTATCTTCTCCAATTGAATACCCACCCTAAAATCCAAAGATACACTAGTTTTAGCCTGTCAAATTGCCTAAAACTATACAGGGTTTAGTCTATGACACCTATTAAGCCCACGTCAGTTGAGGTCTTTGTAATTAGCCCCTATGAATCAGTTTACAATCTATATGCAGTGCTAGGCCGCAATTTGCAATCTGTTGTCGGTTTTTCTCCTTACTTTAGCTGTTTTTTTGTGGTTGCATATGTCTGATAAATGCTGATGGCCCAAACGGAAAAAAGGAGCTGGTGCTAAAACCGCAAAACTTTTTTGCCTGCTGGGTCAATTCATTTGCGTATAATTTGCGGTTAGTTGGCTGGCACTTGTTCGACTAAAGGATCAGAGAAACTGCACCGATTTTGATTTAAAAGTCTAGGAGAAGGTTTATTATAGCATTGTCATTGCAATATGATTTGATGGTTGCCACCGTTTGCAACTTGTGGTCTATAGCTAAAAACCAGCTGCTTTTAGTTTGCCATACATTTGTCGTGCGGTTTAAATTTGTTGTTCGGGTTCGAATTGGAAATGCCTTTGGTGGCAATCACGTTAATAACTGTGTCACTGGCGTAGTAGCACAGTTGAAGCGTCACTAAGCTGCTAACCAAAAGAATGGGCCAAACAATGCTAAAGACCTTGAAAGATGTCAGCCAGGCTAAAAAAACGATGCCAAATTGTGCTTGAGTCAAGTCAGACAGGCCAATTAGAGCGCAAAACAGAACTTCAAAGTGTTTGACTTACTTTCTCCAACCAATCGAACAATGACAAATATTTGTCAAAATTTTTTTTATTTTATTTTATTTTGGCAACTTAATTTGTGATTATTTTGCCAGCCGTTACGCTCGTGATTCGCTCACCTAAGCGGCTTACGACTAGTTGTCCGTCGGTCAGATGGTAAGACAGAGTGGCTGACAGACGGACTAGGCAACTGGGCAACTGGACAAGCGACGACCGCATGGCGGCTTTAATTAACAGCTCATCAAGATGAAGTTGTTCAACATTAATTACACTCTCATACACCAAGTGGCGGCGGCAACAGCAACGGCAACGGCAACGGCAACGGCAACGGTAGTGCCATGGCCCCACATTCACATCAAAATGCCATTTTGAAGTTGAGGTAAACACTGAAAAATATATACATCAACAACAACAACAACAACAACTACAACAACAAGAAAACTCCAATCAATGCGCAGATGGGACTTGGGCATGCGAATCATCTATCCATCCATTCAAATCATAGCGCAAAACGAAAGACTTAGGCAACGAACTTGATCAGTCTGTCGGTGTGCCGGTGTGTGTATGCGTGAGAGCACTGCGAGTGCTAGCCAGATAGCCATATTTGAAAATTACCTTATTGATGGGTAGTTTAAATAGTTTATGCAACAACATGTAGAATTTACAAACTTATTTCATAAGATAACATTAAAGTATTCTAACCATTATTTAAATTAATAATTAAATTAGAGATAGACCTTAACTAAATATAAATATTCCAATTGTTATACGATAAGATTATTATACTATTATCTTGCAGCTTTTTATATTTTTACAAAATTAGAAATTATTATTTTACAAAATTCATTTTATATAATAATTATAATTAATAATTCAAAATTGTTATTTAACGTTATCAATAATTGTTAATCTATAAAATTAATTTAAGTGTATACTCACTGATTAAAAAATTTGTAAGGTACAATACCCTTTATCAAAACTTTGTTTGAGAGTCAGAATATAAAACTTTTATTTTACTAACCGCCCTCGCAAGCACTTGTGATGGTATTCTCATACACTCACACACCTACACAACTACAACACGATCAACGATGTGTAAATCGATTCATCGTTTGATGCCAGCGATCACATTGCTGCCGAAGTTGAAGCTGATGCTGAAGTTGTAGCTGATGATGATGATGATGATTTGGTGATTTTCTTTATTATTATTACTGTTTTTAACCAACTTCTTATTACAACGAGTTGTAGTTTTTTTTTCGTTTTATGTTTTTTTTTTCTCTCCCGCACGCTGGCAGCACTCGAGAGGTGTTGAAGACTTGGCGGTGCCAGATAAAAGGCGCTACAGAAATTACTTTCGACTCCTCCCCATCCCGCAGCATAAGAAACTAAAAAAAATATACAAAAAAAAAAAATTATATATAAATATATGTGTATAAGAAAAAAACAGGCCAAGCAACAGAAACAGCTCACTTGAAACTGGCGTCTCAATGACTGCGACTCTGAGCCATATTTAAAAAGAAAAACATTCAGTAAACTACCGTACGATAAGAGATAGAGACAGCGCAAGAGACAGAGAAAGAGAGGCAGAGAAGAAAAAAAAAAGTAGGCAGTAAGGCGTTAATTGCTCATTATTGGGCACACTTCATGTCACAGCGAAACGTAGATGCAGATACACTACACTTGGATACACACACACTCTATATATATAGATAGTATATATAGGTATGCTGATTGAGCTGTCTAGCTGTATGTGGCTGGAGGCGATGACGCGCTCTCAGTTCCAGTCAGCAGTTCCAGTCAGGCGTGCACTTGAAGCCAAGTGCTAAATTACATAGTTTTTCAAGTGGAAAAACTCAAGAAATTAAGTTTAGAGGCTGCTGCCGCTGCTGCTGTTGCTGCTGCTGCTGCTGCTCGCTGACTTCTGCTGTTGTTAATTGTAGGTTGGAGCGGGTTTTGCTGCTGCATTTTAGATGGACAGCACGTCCGGCTGACCATGCGCAGCTGTGGCGGTGAAAAATCTAAGCCCGATGACGCCGCTGACGCTGTCGGTGATGGTGACGGTGACGCTGACTTGAGTTTGACTTTAATTGCTCTTGACAGTCATCACTGTCAGGCGTGTGGAAGGCGGCTTGAGGCTGGCTGACTCGAATGAGTGGCATGGCATAGGAATGCGCCGCCGCCGTTTGCCAATCTCGCTGCTCCAATCAACATGCGCTTGTCCGCGCCAAGACTCATACCAAAAGTCCCATACCAGAGACCATACCCAGGCCATGGCCAGACTGGTCGACTGCTTGGCTTGGCTGACTCTCTTGCCTAATATGGACGCCATTTTGCAGCGTCATTTGCGTTAATGGCGGCAACATCGTCGTCGTCGTCATGGAATTTGCGCTGTTTAGTTTCGCTGGCTCTCGCTTTGGAGCTCTGCCCGGCATATAATTAAAAGAAAATTAATATTAGACTGCAACGCGAGCAATGTATATTTTAGTTCTATTAACAAACAAAGCAGAAAGAATTTTTATACAATTTGTTAAAAGAAATGGTAACTATACTTTAATAAATAAAAAAAAAAAAAAACATTATTATTTAAATTATTAATTTTTTAAATAAGTTATTAGTTTTTATAATAAAATCCACAAAAAAAATCAATTTTATACAATTTATCATAAATAAAAATTAACTTATAAATTTTTATTTTCAAATATTTAAATTTATTTTTAAGAAAATTATAAAATTTAATAGAAACAAACAAAAATCAATAAAGAAAAATGATTTATAACACTCAATTTGATATTTTAAAGACAATGACAACGAATGTGCGAATCAGAGGTCGGAAGGTCGAAAGCCCACACATTCAGTTAGCTGAAACAGTTAGCGGATTTGAATAGAGCTCGTTAAATATAAAGCGCTACCACTGATAAGCATAGACTCAGTCGCCAATAAGCCAATTTGGACAATTGACGATGACAGATTGTGGTAGATTAAGTTAATTGACTCCAAGCCGTAGCTAATAAATACATATTATTAGTAAACCATCTGTCCAAAATCACCAGAGGCACTTTAAAACGAGTCTTCCGAATCTTCAAATCCAATACAATAAAAATAAAAAAATAAAAAATAAAATAAAACAAATCAGATAAAATATTTAATAAAAAAAAAACTTATTTAAATCCCAACTGATTTTAGGCAATGACGCATGACTTTTGCGCAGATTTGATGTGAATTTGGTTACTGCCAAATACCCATAAACGGCTAAAAACAAATTGTTTTAAGCCTTAAAATTGGTTTAATATCTGCAAATTTGTCAAAGCTTTTTGGGATAATAATAGAAAAGCTATTTGTATATTTTATCTACTAGATAAAAAATAAATAAATATTTGAAAGGGTTTATTTATGAGAATTTCTATTGGAGCTCGTTAATTGTGCCATTCTGTAGCATAAATTATTAATTTATATAAATTCCATGAAAATTTATGCATAGTTTTCATGATTTATGTGACTAAATGTGTGTGATTCACAAGCCGTTACACTTTTTTGTTTAAATAATAATAAAATAATATTTTTTTAGACAGAAAGAGACGGAGAGAGAGAGAGAGATAGAGTTGTTTGGTTTTTGTTTGTAATTAATGTGAGCTCATTAAATGTCGTTGTTGTTTTATGAGAGAATATACAAAAAAAAGAATAAAAAAACAAATATTAAACAAGCCTCACTGAACTTGTTCAATAAACCGAGTCGCACCGACTCGGAGCGAATCGCCAGCTGAAAAGCTGCTAAAAAATTATGATCATTAAAATATGCTTTGATAGTCATCGGACTGTCGAGTTGTCGCCCTGTCCAGCAGTTTTAGTTTTTTCTCAATTTTTTTGTTTAAATATAAATTTGAAATTAGCATATTAGCAGCATTATCTGGATATGGTCACATTTGTTTTTGTCTAATCGTTAGAGACACTGTGCGTTTTTGGCTTTTGGGTGACATTATTAGCACATTAACAGCTTGTGTTGACATGGTTCCATTGATGTGTAAATTGTGGGCGGATGGGAATAAAGATTTCTAAACATCAGCGATAGGGCTTTGGCTGTAAAGGGGGACCGATTTATAAAAGAAAATATGTGCAAAATTTATTTAATTAAACTTACATAAACTATTATCTAAGATAGTAAGTTAAACAGTTTGTAAACTTTTCATAAACAAATATTTTGTTAGTGGATGCATAACTAAGTTTGTTACTCTTTCCAGCTCAAGTTTTCTAGATTCCTTTCTTCCAAATTTACTCCAGTAAAAGTAATTCCAATTTTACATACTTTTAATGCAAATAATTTGATAATCTCTAGTTAGTTTATTCCCAGTAATTCTGTTTATATTTTTCTGACAATATTTTACAAATTTGATCTTTTATTTTTAACTATCGAAAAGAATACTAATTATAGCTTATTATCATAATGGTATCCAAATATTCATAGGCTATCATAAGTATATTCTTATTAATACCAAAATGTTTAAGAATTGCCAGTCCATTTGTCTAGATATTTAACAGTTTCTGCTGTTTTCTATTCTTTAAATAGATGCAGATCTCGATTAGAATGAGTTGGCGTGACTTCATTCTGTCTATTGATGAGATCGGAGAGTGAGAGAACTGTTGATTACATCTTTAGCACCCAATAAATTTAGCTGCCATTCCAGGGTAGCAAAACTAACAGTGAATAAATGGTATATCATAAGAGCATAACACAAAATCCCAAAAAAAAAAAAAAAACCAAAATATATACAACAACAACAAAGTAAAAAAAATCTTTAAAATTCCATAACAAAATTTCAAACATTAGTCGCTGTCAGTATGTATTTTTTTTTCATTTTTTTTTCAACAGGGGGTTATAGCACCTTTCGTCTCCACCTTTTCTCTCCACCTTCTGTGTGTCAGTGTCAGTGCGTTTGAAATTGAAATGCGCATACGAAATTATTCAAATACGTTAAGTTATGAAGTTATCACGATGGCACTTTGGTTTGGTTGACTGTCTGCGACAGTCCCTGACAATGGATGTTCCTCATATCTACATATGACCGATGCTCGATCCCCGATACTCGATGTCCGATTCCCAACGGGGTGGGGGTTTAGGGAACGTAGCGATCTTTGGGGTCTAAAACTGAGATGTCGGCCTAGGCACGCATATATCTATTTTCAAAAGACATTTGTTTTTGTGCGCTACAGTTTCGTTGACCGAGTGTTAAACATTTATTTATGAGGTATTAGACAGCCTGTGGCGCGATAGTTTCATCCATGGACTCGGTCGGATTTAGAGGTAGTCTCTAAAGAGACTTAGTAGAGCCAGTTGGGGCTATTTTGACAGCAACAAGTTGGCCAGCAAATATATTGTATGGCCTAAGAGTGAGGGGGACAGTTGTGGTACATATTTCATCGATTAATTTGAAAGATGAAGTTATGAACGACTGAAAGGCGTAAATTTGAATATTTGATTGGAGCCCCGTGCTCAGAGTCTGTCTCTGAATCGAATCTCTCAAGCACACTCATAAATTTATGGATTGTTTGAATCGCTTTTAAATGTGGCGTGAAACGGTTTGAGTTTCTGACTCGAAAGTGTTAAACTTTTGCTTACGTTTCGCCAGCTGCCAATTTGGCACTCTCTTTAACTCTGACGGCCTACGTGACATGCGCAGGTGTTCCCAAACGGAAGCACAAACCCAACCAAAGACTACACATACATATAATATATATATATACATATATGCATAATTTTGGGTCTCGGTCAAGGCTATGGTCATTGATTCGGTAATGCTAGTAATGTTGGTGCCCGAGGTAATACCAATGACTTTACTTACCTAATTGTTATGCCCAAGGATGAGTTTACCTTTTGGCAGGTGGCTTTCACATGTACACAGCACACAGATGATAAAGCTTTGAGAGCTTAAAGTACAGTGTGGCAAAAGTAGTGTTAGTATGTAAAAATGTTTATAAACAGATACAAATTTAGGAAGATATTTATCTATATGATACTAGAAACTGACAAAAATACTGTGGTTATCTTAAAAGTCTTTCATAAAGCAATTTAAAAGCTTAAAACTCATCAATAGCCAACTAGATTTAGCTGCCAACTAATTTTGGGTATATTAATATATAAATACGGAGAAAACATTCACATTAAATTTAAGTAGACATTTGCTTAAATTTTACATTTGAAATTCTGTGCAACTGATTAACTATTGACATATGTCTGTGATCTGTTAACTCTACGCACAATCAATGGACAACATTAAGACATAAATAACTTTTATGGTCACTTTTATGAGCCTTATCTGATTGGTCCAATGGAAAGGAAAAATTCTTTTGCATTGCCGGAAAACGGTTCCAAAGCGACAACAACTTAATTTTCTCGCCTCGGCATCAAAACTTAGCACTTTTATGTGTAAGAATAAATCAATGCCAGTTGTCGTGTCGATCTAATCATGATGAAAGCCACAGCGCATGGGTCAAAGGCAACAGATCTCTCTGAGAGTAGTCTAACGGTAACACAAAAGGGAGACAGAAAGAGAGAGAGAGAGTGAGAGGGAGAGCAAATGAGTGAGATTCCAATGGTTTGCTTAATTTAAATTTACAAGAGGCTGCCCCTCAACTTCAACTACTTAACGCAGCCATTACACGATCGGGTTCCATTTCGAAGCGGGGATCGTTTGTGCTCCAACTTCATTACCGCACTCCACGTCCACAAAAGTAGTGATGGTCACACTGTTGGGGTTGATGCTCAACATTGGCTTCAACTTCACCTACTACTCAAAGTCAACTTTGGACTCGTTTCTTTGGCATCAACATCGGCTTCAGCTACAGCTACAACTACAACTTCAGCTTCAGTTCCAGCTTCGGTTTCGTTTCATTTTTCGAGCATTCGTGCACTAATGACACTTTAATAAATCATTCGAAAGGTGAGACATCGAGTGCAAGTTAAAGTTGATGATGGGCCACGAAGCAGACCCATAAAGAAGGTACAAGAAACCAAACCAAAAAAAAAAAGTAAAAAAAAATAAAAATAACAAATCAACCGCACCAAAACCAAATGAGAAAAGTGGTTAGCTTCATCTCTGTCGCTGTCTCCGTCTCCGTTTCCATCTCAAAATACAAAATAGTTATCTCTTTCGACTGATATTCCATGGGGTAATGCTAGCATCTGTTTCCGACACACGCATGTGTGTAAATAAGATATTTTAAAGATATAAGTTAATTTAAGATATTTTTAAGATTATTTTATACTTTAAGACAACACTTTAAAAAAGAGTATTGGTTAAGAATTAGCAGTGCTCTGTTAAATTAATCAGCCAAAAATGTTATTTACAATAATTTAAACTACAACAACTATATGGAAAGTCCACTTAATAAAAGTACCTCTAGGAATTAGGTAATTTCGGGTTAAAAATCGTATGAATGAAACACGCTGTAACCAAGAATTAGCAGAGCTCTGTTAAGTTAATCAGCCAAAAATGTTACTTTCAACAACTACAACTACAACAACTATATGGAAAGTCCCCTTAAGAAAAGTGGCTCCATGATATTAAGTAATTTCAGGGTAAAATTTAGTGGATAACTCTTTAGATGTTGAAAAGATAACTAAAGTGTAGTGTATATAAAATATTAAAATAAAATGTCAATAAAGTAAATTAAGTCGATTTTTAAAAATGAGCTATGTAAAAAAATAAAAATTAAAGCTAAAAAGTTTATTTTGAATAATATTGTCAGTTCTACTAAGTTAAGTAAACCATGCTGAAGAAGAGCTCAAAAAGAAGAGCCGTCTCAATGATCATGACGTCGAAAACCACTTATTAACATTTTCTCGTTGACGTCTTATTAATACTTCACACCTTTTTTTCCGATTTTAAAATCGATCGGTTTTTTATGAAAATTAGTCAACGCGCCGTCGTCGTCGTCGTCGTTGCCGAAAGAGACTTAAAAGGCCTCGACAAGTAAAAATAAATATGTTAAGTTGATAAAGATGACCGAGAACTTAAACCGGACCGCAGAACGGGAACTGTAGCCCCGACATCGGTTGAACAACATTCGGGGGCACTAGAACAGGGATGCAACGAACATATATATACATACATATATATACACATATTCAAAGTCAAAGTATCTACTAAAAATTAGATTCGATTCGAATTTAGACTCGATGTCAGCTGTGTGGGTTTATTGAATCTTTATGAGTTGTTGTTAGTAAGTTTCAACGACTCGTTTGTTTTAATATTAATTAGTTAAATGTGTGTTGTTCATTATAAATTCGTATATAACGAGATAAATACAAATTTCAAATTGCGACTGCCATGTGCTAACGACGATGACTTAACTTTAAATATTCAATTTGTACTTTATACATGCCGGTATAAATATCTAGATAGAACAACATCAACAAATATTATGCAATACTTGTGGCGACATTTGAAAATACCGTTATTAAATTAACTATAAATTCAAGCGTACAAAATATGCATTCTACGAATTTGGACAGATTTATGCCATAGAAACACTCACAGCGAATCTGCAATCAGCTATTAATAGTTAATTAGCATAAAAAATGTTGGTTAAAAATTGTTTATTTGCGCTTTCTTTTTTAGAATTATTTAAAACTAGTATTTGTTGAGTTTTGTTATCTAATAAAAAAAAAGCAATAAAAATAAAAGTTTATTATAATTAGGCGGAGAAAGGTATGCGAAATTAATTTGTAATTCAATTTTTTTAATTTAATTTTATAAGCAAAGTTTTAAATTCATAAAACTAAATTAATAAATAGAAAATTTCTTATATTTCTTTAGCTTAAATATTGATTTGTGGATTTATTTCTTTATATAATATGCAAGAGCTCAATAAAAATATACTTTAATAGTTTATGCATATAAATTTTTAAAAAATATTATATTAAATTTAATTTGGATAATTATATATTTAATTATATTTAATATTATTTTTGTTGGCATCTTATAAACATTCTACACATAATTATTATCTAAAGAAGTTCCTTATGCCCAAATAAAAGTTTTTGTTTTGTTTGTCGCAGGATTTAGTTAAAAATGTTCCTTGAACACGTCATAAATCAGCTTTATGAATTAAATTTAACTATGTGATTCAGCAGATATTGTTTGGAGCAAAGCTTTGCATTTAGCCAACGAGGTCTTTAAATGGCGATGACTGTCCAAATTTTCTGTTGGGGCATAAAAAAAACATTTGTCATATGAGAAGCACAGGACATGGGCAGTTGTGAGCTCCCCTTTCACCTTTCACCTTACTCACACTCAGTTTGGGTTCATGAAATTACCATGGAAAGTGCTGCATCATTGGCAACAGCATCGGCGTCGGCGTCGGCGTTGACGTCGTCGTCGGCGTCTAACTGCCTGGCTCGTTAATGTGCTCGTTTTTTTTTTTTTTTGGTAGTTGTCCTTCCTGTGCCGTTGCCTGTTGCCTCGCAGTCTGTGCATGTGACTAATGTGAACACCTGAAACGTCACAGGATGCGCACAGGTGTGCCAGCAAACAGCGGGCTATATGAGTACTGGCAAACATTAACGTCGTCCTGCCAGGCTGTCTGCAATTGCCTGATCGATATATATGTACATACATCTATACGGTATTTGGCTATTAATCAGCTGACTTTGTCGCTTGAACCACATGCGGTGCCAAAAGGTGTGAAAGATTTTACGATTCTCTGTTTCGCTCTATGCAGTTTCTGTTGAAATTGCACCCAGGGGAGTTGGAACCCGGTATGCCCAGGATGCAGTCTATGCGACACTGCAGTCTCAACGATCGCAACTCATCGTGTTGTGTGTCCCGATTCGCATTCGTGTCCTGGAACCGAGTCTATATGTCTGCTCAGCTGGTGTGGGAAACTGCCACAGGCTCTGCATGCTGAGAAATCCCAGAATGTCAAAACGTCAATGTGAAAATTGATTCTTACTCTAGAAGTGTTTGTAATTCTCATCGATATTGGGAGTACGGCATGGGAATAAATTTGTAAATGGAGCTAAAAGTAGAAGAAAAACAAGTAAGAAAGGCTACAGTCGAGCTAGCCGACTGTAAAAGACCCCGTACTTATAGTATTTGCAATAAAACACTGAAACAAAACCATCAATTTGTAATAGGGATGCAAATCGCCAAGAAAATGCCGATATCGATATTAATTAAAATATCACATCAAATCAATATCGATATTATCAACAACTGAATTTAAATACGATATATCGCTATAGATATAGACATACTGACCAAATATCGCATGCGATATTATGTCGCAATTATAATTACTATGGTATGCGTGCGTGCATTGTCCGCAAGCAGTGCAGTCGCTACACAAGCAGTGCAGTCGCTACACAAGCAGCGCTTGCACACATGCATTGACGTTGCGTGCAATTGTTAACTTTGTTACGTGTCTAGCTCTTTTGTTTATTGTCCGATTTGTATGCAACTTTCAGGATAGTTTGTGATACTTTGTCTCCAAACGAATTTGAAATTACAATACCGTACGATAAGTGCAAATGCCTTAAAAATGGCATTGAAGTTTGAAAATTATTTCATTCTTGTGGGAAAACGGGGCGTGGCAGTCCAAAAATTTTAATGACAATGCATTTATGCTGTCTCTAGCAACTTACATACCAAAAATGGTGTTTCTAAGTGCTATAGTTACTGAGATATTTGCTTAAAACATCAATTTTTTCCGAGGTGACCATAGTTTTTTACAATTTGCGGGGGCGGTAAGGGGCGTGGCAAAGATTTGAAATAAACTTGATCTGCTCGCGAAGCAAACGGACTTTCATTCCAAATTTGGTGTCTCTAGCTTTTGTAGTTTAAAAGATCCAGGTGTTCATACAGACGGACGGACAGACGGACAGACGGACAGACGGACATTGCTATATCGTCTCGGCTGTTGATGCTGATCAAGAATATATATACTTTATGGGGTCGGCCACGCCTCCTTCTGCCTGTTACGCACATTTCGATTCAGACAAACTTAATAGACCCCTCTACTCTTTTTTAGAGTACGGGGTCTAATGATAAGTTCTTTAAATTAGTGATTCAATTAGTAAGACATACAAATAAAATTCAGAAGTCAAGCCCATCGAAAACTGTTAAGTTTAATAAAAAAGATTAAAGATATTAGTTAAGTTAAATTATTATCAGAAACTTCTATAAAATAATTACTTAAATGTATATTTCTATGATTTTCAGCAGCAGTACTTAACTCTGCCTGCGTTTAATATAATTTTCCAATGTAATATTTTAATTAACATTAATAAATATTTATAACAAAAGTTGCCACTAAATCTCTACCAAACATAAATAAACTCTGCTCTAGTTTCTGAACCCATCAATCGCTGATAAATTGTTATAAATAAATATTGATTTCAATTCATTAATACAAACTGCAGCTAAACGCACTTTAATCTCCTTACTTTTGACCATAGTTGAGTGTAATAATTTCAAAGGGACAAAGAGAGCAGAGGCGGAGGGCTGGAGAGGGTGGAGGATTGCTGATCTGAGGCATTAGTCAGGGTTGATGTTGATTTAAGCCATTGGACAGTTGACATTGCTAACGGCCTGTGGCGACATTGGAGCGTCGTATATTGGCAAGTGACAGATGCTGTCAGCCACAATACACACAAACAAACAAAGACACAACACACACACACACACACATAAAGAAACATACACACAAGTGTACATAGACATAGACATAGGCAGCGTGGCTATTAATATAAATTGCAGCAGAAGCAAATCTGGGTGGAGAGCGAATTTTGTTAGTGGCTTTGGCAAATGCAGCAATGAAACGAGTGGAGGAGAGAGAGTGGAGAGAAACAGAGGGTGGAGAGTGGGAGAGCGGGAGAGTGGGAGAGCGGGAGAGCGGGAGAGTGCATTTGTGTGTGGCACATGCATTTGCACACACAAGAGCCTGGCGGACGCTCATTAATTATGGAGGCATTAATATTGGACCAAAACACACACGCGTCTATGTACACACAAATGAACACACACACACAGACGTACATGTATATATGCATGCACATACATATAGGCATAAATTTTGAGCAAACATAATTTATAACAACGCGCTCACACATACAAACACACACATACACTTATTTTATGTTGTTGCTGATGTCGAATTGTTGCTGTGGCTGCTGTTGTCGGTTTGTTTATTTAAACGCTCAAAACTAGCCTCGAAAAAAAATGTGTAAATATTTATAAATAAATGTTTGAGTGTATGCCAAAGTGTGCGTGTGTGTGTATGAGTTGGGGTCAGCGCACTTATGGAGGACCCCAAAAGCAAACGACGCCATTTTGTTTGCTGCCATCCGCCATTTTGTCAAACAGAAATTAAATGCAAATGTTTTTCATTTTAAAGGGGAGTAGAATTTTATTATTTAACTTAAATAATATAACCATATTAAAAGAATATACTTTACAATATGGTTTAATGAAAACTAATTTAAATTTACTCATTAATCAAACTTATATAGAATATAACAAATGTATATAAAATTCCAGAAAAACATCCAAAATATCTAAGTTGAGTTACTGCATTTATCTAATAGTTTATATTTGTATAATGTAGAGGACTCAATTAAAATATTTAACTAAATTTAATCGTTTTTAATAACTTATGAAATGTACTTAACTATTTTCAATTAAATACTATAAATTTCAGAGGTCCCTATGTCAAAGCTACAGCTGCTCAACTGATCTGCTGTGGAAATCAATTGAATAAACCACTTCAGCTAAACGTAGGTTTCAATTAAATGAATTCCTAGCAATGTTGTGCACACTACTTCTTTTTTTGTTTATTTAATTAAAAAATATGAAATAGAAAAGGGAGTAGCATAATAGAAGTTACTCAGAACAGATACAACTCCAGGTTGACTGCCCGCCTTGACAATTATCCTCACACATCCGTCAGCAGGCGGCAGTTGAAGAGATTTAAGCCGCTTGCACTCATCCTCAACCTCATTCACGTACTCATTCACGTTCTCATTCACGTACTCGTTCCCATTCTCTACCAGCGTTGACCTTCTTTGTGTCAACGGATCGGATCGGAGTGGAGCGGAGCAGAGCGGAGCGGAGCAGAGCGGAGCGAAGCGCCTAAATCATGAATGATAACTCGCGCTCAATCATTGCGATGAAAGGAAATGAAAGCGGCCGTACAATAATCGAATAAGCCGCGTATTCATTGCCATTGGCAAGTGAAAGAAACATAAATCCGCACATGTTGTCGAAAAGGAGTTGAAGATGACATCCTCATCCACAAATGACAGACCGCAGATACACACAATGATACACACAAAGATGCTGCAGTTCTCTTGCATCCTCCAGATACAATTGATTGATGCACGCAGTTGCATTTGCTGTTCCACTCAAAAGGAACAAAATAAAAAAGGAAAAAAAAAAATATTAAACTGGGAAAATTGCGAAATGAAAACGCGACGACAGCGTCTTTGAAATTATCTATGAAATGAAGTACGGGATTGAAGCATCAGCTATTCAATCCCAATCACGGCTTAGGCTCGGCGAAAAGATATAGACGTGGTATTAAATTGTACACAATAATCGGCTAAGCAGCTAACAGACTTGCCAATTTTAACGCCCATTTGCCCTTCTAGCCTTTTTTGATCCGCTTAGCGAGAATCTCGCGCGCTCAGAGTTCAAACTCTTTACACGATTATTATTATGGTCATGTACTCGAACTTGTACTCGTACTCGTACTCGTACTCGTACTCGAACTCGAACTCTGCAACCGAGCAGGAAAATCAAATTAAAATATAAAATTTTAATGACCAACAGGCAGTGTGGAACTCTGGACAGTTACTGCTTCTAGCCCTGAACGACCGGAATGGGCTTTAACCGTTCTGACCTGGCCTTTTGTTCTAGGCCAACATTTCGCCAATATTCGCTTGGTTCGTTTGGCTCGCTTGGTTGGTTCAATCAGCGATATGACATAATGCATTTTGCGTCACATTACATTTACCATATATACATATACATATGTATATACATAAATACATATATTTATAACGTTTTTCCAGTCTCTCTCATACGCTTTCTCCCTCCCTCTCCCTCTCCCTCTCTCTCCCTGGCTGTTTGCATTTTACGTAATTCATTAAAAAAGTTAATTTTTGCCATCCGCTGCATTGGCGCTCGTTCATCCGTTGGCTGATTGTGTGCTGATTATGGCCAGCAAAGGATGTGGCGCCTTATTGGTCAACTGTTCGCATCGTAGCCAGGTTCGCTCAGATTGTTCAGATAGTTCTGAAAGCATTTATGACATTTCGAGGTCATGACACTCTCGGGTGATATAAATTCTTCATTGCTTGCTTTAATGTTTAAAAAAAAATATTTTTAATTATTTTTGCAGCTCCACCGAATGCGTGTTACACTTTCTAAGGGCACAATAAATTTTATAAAATAAAAAAGTAATAAATGTATAGTATATTCAGTTGTTTTATTAAGTAATTTATCTTCTTTTTAACAAGCTTATGTTCTTAACGCATTTTCTTGGGTAAAATCTAAATTTGAGACCTTTCTATTTTTATTTCAATATTTTTTACTTATGGCAATTACTCGTACATCAATCAATGCTTTGATTTTCAAATGCTTTGGCATTTGTAGCAACTTAACACCCTTTAATATACTCTTCATTGATTTTTCCCTTCAGAATTTTTTAATTTTTCTTCACTTGTGATTCTTTCCTTCGCATGCCTTAATAAATACTTTAACACACCTTTTTTTTGGTTGGGCTACCATAAAAATATTTTAATTAAATTTCAAATCTATGGGCGAGACGATATCCTTTTTTTTACGCACACCACACACACACAGTGACACTGGCACTGAGTTTGCGATTGAGTTTAAGAGAATTTCCCCTTTAGCTCTGACCACCCGAAATACTGACACAAAGCGCACTCCATTAATCATTCAAATTACCCATACATCATCATTACGCACAGTCCCTGCCAACCCGGCACCATTCTGTCTACGAAGTACACCAAAAAATAAAAGTGTATATATAAAATCGGGAAAACAGAAAAAAATCTGAGCTACAAAACAAAGAGAAAAATTTCGAAAATTATTCAATGAGGGCGGTCTCAATTAGTTTTAGCCAGCTCCGTTCAGCGCACTTGGCCAACCGAACAGGTAGGGAAAATTTTCATTCGGTTACCTGTTTTATGGCCGCTCAAGTGGAAGATCTTAGACACTGTGACGGCTGTAAAATTTTCCACGAATCGCACTAAGCCTCAAACTCAACCATAGACTTAGTGGCGAAACAGACTTACAGTCTGAGAGACTAGTATAGATGTTTATATCTATGATTCAGACCAGACATTTCGGCAGCATTAGCTCTAACACTAAGTACCAACTGATTACTGGCTACTTTTGCGTTTTAAGCAAATACTTTTCAAGATACAGATCTGTGTAGCTTAGTTTATCTGTTAAGCCATAGGCCTATTGGAAATAAATGAAATGGTAGAAATTACTCGAAATAAACCAAATGTATTTGGCTAACAACCAGGGAAGGTTTTATTCCATAAAGAATAAGTAAACATTAAAATTATATTACAGTCCCGAAAAAATCTCAAAAATGTTATGAAAAGTTTCTAGTACTCAAACGATCTTTAAAAAATCTTTTCAAATTATAAGATGGTTAATAATTCATAAAAAAAACAATTATTGACCTCCATAGTCTAGTTTAAAATTACATAGAAATATCTATAAGTAACTTTGATAACCAATTATCTCTATTAACAAACTGATCCTCATTTAGTTCTTAAATCTATCCGAGAAAAAGTTAAAATAAGTATACTTTAATCAACTTTTTTAAGCAATCAACTCGTTGTGAAAATTATCTAATAATGTAATATAATGATTAAAGCATGAAGATATAGCGCCTCGAGGGTTTCATTCCTTTAGGGTATCGCTCATAAATTAGTTAACCAAGCGAACTGTCTCCAATGTCAGTACGGAACTCTCACAGTTATGCAAATTAGTTGGCAACGCTAATAAGGGCCAAGACCTGACACACCTCAGTTACTTTCTGACGCCTCGAAATATCGGATCTGAATGACTAAAGACTTGAAGGGCTGTCCATTATCACATTTAGATGCGGAAATGCAACTCAAGTGTTTTGGATCGTTGTAATTTCATATGGATATGGTCTTGTGAATTTCTCCCTTTTCGCTTTGTGGTTATATGTATCTCCCCTTGGTGCCTATCGTTATTCGCTGTCGTCACTGAATGTCGCTTTTTGCTGGCTAAAGAGCGTTAACTAACCGCAGCGAATGATCAAATATCGAAAATCAATTCCGTAACCATTGTCAAGCATAATTAAAATCCACAATCAGGGCGAGGGGTGGTCCAGGCCCATCCAGAGGCATAGGCACAGAAAGACACTGAGTCAGTCAGGGATGGGCAGGGGGACGCCTGCTGAGGTGGTGTCGCATTAAAAGGATGTCACCGCATTCGACTTGCGGTTATGTCGACCAAATTCTCTCACGAGTGCCACTCCACTGTGATAAGGATATACACATGCATATATACACATATATAGAGTGTGCGTACAAATTGGAAACACATTTCGAATATGTCATGAACTAAAACAAAAATCTCGCCCGAGGCTGGCAAAAAAAGAAAAGGGGCCAAGGGGACTGACTCGGTGACGATTTCGGGGTGTCGACCGCAGCTTCCGAAACCTATTTTGGGTTAGTTTTGAGTTACAATTGCAACTTCAGTTTCAATGTCAACTGTAAAAATTTCTCAAGCGTAACAAGAAATAAGTTACATGACTTTCAAGCGGAAGCCGGTAACATTCTCTGAGCTCTGATATCTGTTAGGGGTCTTTTTTAGGATTGCTGGTTCGGTTTGGGTTTGCGTTTGGGTTTGGTCTTGGGTTACGGTTTTAAGGCCTGTCTGGGGTTTCTTTGACTTTTGGTCTAGTTCTTGCCAACTTGATTTTAATTATTGCATTAATGCTGCGCCGACAAATTTGTGGTAATTTAATATTTGAGCAAGCCAACCAGTTAGTTTAGTTTTCCGACCAATACCAAATCCTGTCCAGTTGCAGTCCGGTTTTTGCCCTTGGCCCTAAAAATTCTCTAACTCTAACTCGATTATGAGTCTCTGGCCCTGGCCAGGCCCAGGCGTGTTGAAGTCAATGTGCAATTGGTTTCCATTTTACTCATTTTCCCCCTTTTGTTTCATAATTCATAATTAGTGTGTTGAGTAATGGTTTATTGGGGTAAAAACTTGTTATCTCTAGGTATTTGGGATAGTATTCTATTTTTTTTTTGAGGAGAAGCAATCCTTACTGGACCTCCTGTGGGCTAAAAGTTCATGAAATTACTTGAAACTACAAAGAGAGTGAATAATGAGGTTAGCTAAAAAGTTGTAAGTCCCCGAAGAGCAAAACACTTCAAAAGACAATTATATATCTTTTATTCTATCTTTGGCTGGTAAGTATCTATAAGGGTAGTTTGAGCTATAAAGTTGGCCTATATTAAGCAGTATAGTTGGAAAAAGTATAGTCTTGAATCAGTAGAAAACTTCTACCTTTTGGCCTTCCTGTTAACGCTTATTTGTGAATATTTTCCAACGATTTGGAAAAATGCTCATACAAACTGTATACGATATTCATTACAAATTCAAATTGTATCTTTTGCGTTAATTGGCTTGCTTGTTTGTTGTTGCCACATTCTGTTTGCCGTTACCCTCTCTCTATAAGTATTTGTATTTATTTTTTATTTTTATTTTTTGCCTCAGGTGTCAGGCATTACAGCTACAGCTCTGCAGTTTCTTTCGGGCAGACCGAAAACCTTCCTTGGCTATGTTTTTGTCAATATTTTCATTGGAAAAGCAAACAAACATGTTTAAAATAACAAATTAGCATAGACCAACGACACTAAAACAACAACCAATGACGAGAGAATGCAGAGAGATGGATGTTGGTAAGAGGTAAATGGTAAACTGTAGACAGTAGCTACAGCCCTTTGGCTGTTTGGAGGGTAGCAGCTGGTATCAGTTGGGTTTGCTTTACCGAATTGGTTAGCACACTCAACTTGGAAGTGGCGTTGGTACACTTAAAAAAAGTTACTTACACAGAAATCATAAAAATAATTACAATAAAAATTAAATATATTGAATTTCAATATTTAATATATTATTTTTTGCCTTAAAGTTGGCTTAACTTAAGTGTAAGCTTTAAAAGTTTCCATTTTTTTCAGTGTAGCTTGCGTCTACCTCCAAGTTACAACAACCAATCTCACGACTCACCATTTCAGCCATCGACTCATCGACACCAAAGACTCCAGTGAGTTGGAGGCAACCCAAAATGGCGAATTCGTGTTAATGATGCCGACTTTGAAATTTTGCCGACGCGCCCACTGCAACAAAGTACAAAATAAATGAAGCAAGTGTCGCCTTCGTTTTTTCTTACCCCTCTGAGTTTTTCGTCATCATCAGCGACCACATTCGTCATTTGGCAAACAACTGAAAGCGACACTCGAAGGAGGACAGACAACGTGCTGACAGATACTTTTTCTTTTATTTATTTATTTTCTTTAAGCGCTGTTGAATGATGTGCGAACAAGTTGTAATTATTTCGCATTAACCAAAGAACCTTGTCGTTGATATGCTGATGATGCTAAAGCAAATTCCTATTGGCGGTTTCAGTTCCATAAGCTTTATGCCTCTGCCCTCTTGAAGCTGTTTATCAACAGTGTAAGAATGTCCAGAGTTGTAAAAGATATTCATCTGCAACTTGGCATCTCAGATTGAGGCAGAACAATTGGAGTGACTCTGACTAATGTGTGCGTCTTTTGAAAGTTTATGAAAAGTATGATGACTTGGAAGGGACTTACACACCATTAACGTACTGCAACAATGTGAATACTATTTAGTTTGTTTAAAATATAATTGTTTATGTTTTTTATATAATTTGAATTGTTAATTTTTATTATCTAATGAATAAGCTTTAGTTTCAGTACAGTTTAGCAGGTATTAATTGGTTAGTTGCTGCTTTTTGTTCTCAACTTTTTCTTTTGCCAACTCGATTTAGACCCTTTCGATTAAGCACTCTAAGTCTAAAGTCTAACATCTGGTCTAGCTGAGTGTTAAACATTCCACCACCCTCAGCGATAAGCAAAAAGTCCAAAGTATTTTTATCGAAACAAAAATCAAATAAATGACACATTTTGCTGCATTTCATTAAGCGTTTGCCACCAAATTGTTGCCGCATGTTGCCAGTTAAGAAAACTTTCCCACGTTTACCTGACGCCTACCTATGAGATACCACGCAAAGTCGTTACGCAGCACAGTCCTCCAGATAAAGAAAGAGGGAGAGAGTGGTATTGCAATACAACACTTCCGCATTTTGTCACCGGAAAGGTAAATCACGAATTTGTTCGTTTTGCTGACCGCGCAACAAGCGGAAATTTAAGTTTCTCGACGCTTTTCTTTTCTGATTATTTTCCATTTAATTTTTTGGGGTGAAAATGATAGAAAATAGCTCAGCTTTCGGTTTATGATGTTGATGATGATGACCAAGTTTTCCACCCCTATGGTAATTTCAGTGTTAATGGTAATGTTGGTGGTGGTGGTGCATGGCCAAGTGCGTGGCGTCTAAGCAACCACCGCGAATCGCGGCCGTTTAATTGCATTCGATATGCGCTTTTGGGAAATTTCCCACGATTTTCGTGCAAGATTTTTCCAAAAAAAAAAAGGTAACTGACTGCACTCCAGATGCGGCGATAAGCCTTTTCCTTTTCTCCCTCTCGCTCTCTCTAGCTCTCGCTCTCTTTCGCTCTCTACTTTTCAAAATCATAGTCATAGGTGTTCTCATCCTCGTCATAATCAACATTATGCCCGCTGATTGTTTTCGCGACTGACCGCGACGCTTCACAGAGGCAAAGACATGGGCAAAAGGGGTTGGGGGTTGATCGAAGAAACTCCCTAAATAGCTATACAAAGAGATTCACTTGGACAACCTTGGCGTATTCTGAGATTTGTGTGACTCATAACGAGTTTTCTGTATTGTTCTAAATATATTTTCGTTATTCGCCTCGCTTGGACTTTAAGTGGATCGTTTGGTCTGAGGATCAGAATCGGGATCGGAATCGGGAATTGGAATCGCGCAGGCGCTACTAATGCCATCAGCTCATTGTTCACAGACTCGCGATCGCCTTGGCATCTCCTTTGTTTTTTAAGCAGCTGCCGCTTTGTTTGCCTTGGACAGCGGCGAGCGCCCATGGACAAGCCTATTAATCCTGTTCCTGTTTCAAATTTAAATAGCGTTCCTACCAGCACAAGCAGTTGAGGATTCAGTTACGCCGGCTTAAAGCGTCGTCCAATTGAGGCAGAAGATACTTTATGTAAATTTTATAAGTACTCTAGTTACTTTTTCTTAATCCAGTTTAAATCAATACCCAAGTGTCCTATCCAAACTGAACGAAGTGCTTCAGAGGATACTTCAAAGAGAGTATATCTTAGAAAAAGATATACAGCTTGAATAATAGAGCTTATGCACTTCTATATTTAGTTGAATAATCCAAAGATTCATATAAAATAAGAAAAAAATGTCAACGTTATTTAAAAATGTTTTAAAATATTTTAAAATATATTAAAACGTCCTAAGTCAAAATTAAAGTCGCTCAGCTTCATTCCGATTAGTTTGTTTTTGAAAATCTTAAAGTTTCTGATTATGTATACTTCCTAAAAATTTATTAATATATTTTATAACCATAAAGTATTCTTAAAAGTAATGTTGTGTAAAGCCACAAAGTAAGAAATGTAAATAAAATTGTTTAAAAATAATTATGCAGGAAACTTGATTCCCCTATTTGAACAGCTTGAGCAGTCGAAAACGGTTCCATCAGTTCCCACTTGCAACAGATGTGCAAATTTAGGACTGTTGACAACATTTTGTTTTTAATTAAAAACAATTATAAAATTGTATGAATTATTGTATATAAAATAAAATAACATATTAAGACATCCTACACTTTGATTAACAACTTAATCTAGAGAACAGAACAGGAGTCTATATAGTGGTGTCTGTTTTTCCGTCCGTTCCTACAAGCAGCAGAGTCTCAGAGACTTTAAGAAGTCAACAATTTGTACGATTATCATAAATTTCAAATAGAATACATCGGTCGATAACTATCTCAACCAAAATCACACAATTTGTGAATAGTAAGATTACTTATGTTCATGAATATGTGTCCTGGGTTAAAAAAAACTATATTATATAGCTCTTATAGGCCAAGTCAGCCCAAAAATTCCTTATTTAAGACGTCTTTAACAGCGGTTTGCTTGACTGTAGCATATTTTTTACAATTTTCGATTTTAAGCAGCTCCCATTGAATTGTTTCAGTTGAGTCACTGCGTGTGTTAACAAAGGCCCAGACAATCCCCCTTTCTGAACAATAATTTATATTTATAACACTTGAATTTGCATTGTGGGCGACGTGTAACACGCGCTTTAGTTGTCAATAAAAACAATTTTATTGAAGAAACAATATCGTTAAAAAATATATTTTATTTTTTGGCTTTCGATTTATGAGACAATCCAATCCGATTGATAACTAATAAGAATCCGTGGCATCAAATATCACACACCAAAACCAATATACAAAAAACAAACATTGTTTATTGTTGTTGCTTAAAAGTACAATAATTTCAATAAACTATAGTTTTTGCCAGTAAAATTATAAATTTTTTTAAATTTGTCCAGAGTAAAAGTAGATATATAAAGTACTAAAGAATATCACATGAAAGCTAAAACAGATAATTAGTCCACAGTACAGGGCATCGTATAGTGGCACAATTCCCAGACGACCATGAAAATATTCAGATTCATAAGGTGTTGTCAAAGTAAAATAACAAAATACCAAAATGGCTAATACCAGTCCATAGACAGGATTCTTTAAGACTATCAGTACTATGCCGAATACGGTAATCAATAACAATAAGATGCACACCACAATTGCTGGACAATATACTCTGAGTTGCAATTTTTGTGAACAATAACCACCATAGGCAATATAGATGCAATTCAATACTAGAGATATTCCTATGAATGCAAGTACGACTAGAAATTCAAATGGTTCAATTATTATAGCTCCAAAGAATGTTGACATGATCAATATCAAAATGATTAGCAACCAATTGAATGGGAAACAGTAGCGAACTTTTGGAACAAAATAGAAGATTGTGACCAAAATACCACTAAATAGAGACCACACAAATTCTGGAACGGGGACTGCTTCTTTAAATTCAAACTCAGCGCCCGATATCGCCAGCCAGGTTATCGATGTTGCCAATATGAACACCAACCCATACATATAAACACGTCGGATAAAACTTTTAAGCAATTCACTGTCGATTATTACTATATCATCAGATTGTGGTCTCGGCTCGGGTCCATATGCCATAAACAATACTCTTCCCGCTTGTCGTCGTTGTTGTTGTTGTTGTTGTTGTTGCTCCTGTGGCTGTTGCTGTGATTGCTGCTGATAGTGTACAAAGTTTCCTAGCCAACGATCCATTTTGACCATATAAAATTTCGAGTTTCTCACATTAAAATTTTGATTTATTTGTTATGAAGCTTAAAGCTGAGTTTAAGGAAACTGAATCATTTTTAAATTACTGTGTTGTAAAAGTGGGACTCTCTTCATTTCTAGACTCTGAGACAGTTGGATAGTTAAGCCAATAAACCCAATGTGCAACATTTTGAACTTAAACATTATTTATTGTTGATGCTTAAAAATACAATAATTTACTATACTAATAATTTGTCTCTGAATGTATTATCTTCTATTTTCCTCACAGTAAAAGTAAAAATATCCCAGAGTATAGAGAACTATTACAAAATGAAAATACGTAGTTATTGAACAGTGCAGCGCATCGTTCAGAGGCACAATTTCCAGACGACCATGAATATATTGAGCTTCAAAAGGCATCATCACTACAACCAAACATAATAGCAGTATGGCAAATACCAGTCCAATGACAGGATTCCTCATGAATATTATTAGTATGATCAGCACAAGGAGTGATATGCACAAAAGGCATGACATACAAGCTGTACAAATAATTCCGGGCAGGTATCTTTGTGGGCAGAAAGCACCACAGCTATAAAATATTCCAACTATGGCTATGGCAATTACCAGCCCCATGAGCACGATTAAAACATCAAATAAATGAATTATACATGCTCCTGCAAAAATAGTGAAGATCACGATCGCAATTGTCAGTACCCAATTGACGGGGAAAAAGTATCGAACTTGTGGAATGCAATTCAGGATCATGAGCAAAAAAAATGCCAATATAATCCACACGAAGTATGGTACAGGAACTGCTTCTTCAAATTCAAACTCAGCGCCCGATATTGCTAGCCAGGTTATCGATGTTACCAATATGAATATCACCGCATACAAATATACTTTTCTTGTAAATCGTTTAAGCATTTCATCGTCGATTATTATTACGACTCGTTCTACTTCAGGTTCCGGTCTTGGTTCCGGTCTCCTTGTCATATATAACACTCTTTGTGCTGTCTGTTGTTGTGGTTGTTGCTGCTGCTGCTGTTGCTGCTGTTGCTGTGGCTGCTGCTGATAGTGTGTATAATTTTCTATCCGAGGATGCATTTTAGCTCAATTGAAATCATTCAAATTTGCACAATTACTAAAGCATGTTTTATGTGTAATGACATTTAAAGCACAGGTTGAAATTTAATGAAAATAAGTAAATTTCATTATTATATATTGATCATATGGGAACTTTATGCTATAGTTGTTCGTTCAGAACCAAATAGTACACTACATATAATGAGTTAATTTCATCAGGATAGCTCTAGAAGCTTCTAAGACTAATGAAAGCGTTTGCTTACTGGCAGGACTGAAGGACTAACAGATATCTCAAATATGCAAGATCTAATTTAAATGTCTTCAGCATCCACCAAGGTGTTCAACCGACAGAGGAGAAGACGTTCATGTATGTCGTTCATCAACTCTGTTGGTTATGCTGATCCAGAATATATATTTGGAAAATGTTAACCAGCAGTTACACATGCTTTTCTTGTCAAATACTTATATTAATTCGGAAACACTATATACAAAAGATTAAATAATATTTAAAGTAATATTTTATTGGCAAAATGTTCAACGAGAGAGGTGTATATGATCCAGCTCTGCTTCCCCCCGTCCACATCCAAAGGAGAACATATATTGTCGCGAGCATTTTAATGACAATTGCCAGCATTCAATGGCATGTGATGCAGATATATTTTTATAATGATTATGTTAGATGGAGCACTCCAATAATGATGATCGCTTTAATAATGGCTACTATATTCCATATATGTCCATCCTTGCGTCACGGCTATCCAGGGAATCTACTCTTCGTATTTGCAACCATTGAGCTGATGGTTCTGGGTTCAGGTCTAATGTCAACCACTATGGAAATCGAATTGATGATATCGGTGACAGTTGCCAGTGCATACTATTTATTTTTATTAAATATTGTTGCGGGTTGTCTACAGGATTCATTTGATGCGAATCCTTTTTGCTTTTTAACCTCATTCTTTCTCTGCCTGGTGATGGGTGCTATTCTACTCTATATGCACTTGATACTGAATACAGGTCTTGTTCTCCGAGTAGGATACTTTATGGTATTTTATAATATATCGGCCATGATAATATACCATTCGATGGTGGTAAAAAGTGCACAAATGCATCTATATCCTGATGATTTTGTACTGATGGGAATGCTCTATTGCGTTGATTATATTTGTCTATTCCTTTTGGCTATCATGTACTTTCAAGAAGACGTTATGACATCTGGAAAATTTGAACTGATAACATAAAACAAATATATACACTTAGTTATTTATTCATTATATTTATAATTTCAATAAAATTCATAAATTCATTTAGAAGTGACTTTATTGTTAACCTGATATATACGTCAAGTAAATCAAATTTATTACTGAAAATTGCTTCAAACCAGTTCCATATTGTTGTAAAGATGTCTACTTTAAACGATGAGGACCTAATGAAATCGGAAATAGTCATAAAGAAGACTTATACCTTGGCTAGTATCTTTCTGGTGACGGCGATCTTTCAATGGTACTTTGTGGTGGCATATATACGGACCGATCTATCTCAATATAGTACATTGATCATGATGATTGGCTTTATCATGGTGACAATTTTCCATGCGAAGCCCTCTCTACGTCATTTATATCCTTATAACTATTTCTTTATGATTATCACAGCGGAACTGTTGATTTTGGGTGCCGGAACATTGAGTATGAAATCAAGCTTTAAATTGCTAACAATATTATCATTGTGTACAGTTTTTGTATTCGTGTGTCTGGTGATAATGGGTGCAATTCTACAGAAGAACATCGATATGAATCCCTTATGTGCTCTAACCACATTCTTCTTTAGCTTTATGACAACTGCAATGCTTACCTATTTGTATATAACTTTGGAAACACCATATGTTCTAGTGGTCAGTAATTTCATTATCGTTTATGCAATACTTGGAGTGGTCATCTTTCATTCAATGGTGGTTCACAATGGATACTCTCGTCTTTATCATGATGATTATTTGCTTTTGGGATTACTACTCTTTGTGGACTTTATTTGTCTCTTTGTTATTGGCATAATGTATATTAATTTTAATTTCAAGATCGAACCAAAAGAGTGTCATTTACAAGAATGCTATAACAATGCAACTGATGTTCAAACAAATGAATCGTTGTGTACTTTTTAAAGAGTTTACTAACCAATAAATCGGAGCACTTATTAAAATAAAGTTCCAATAGTCTTTAGTTCATGCAGTATATTTCTCGTATTTATAATTTAAATAGTCTTTTCTAAGACTCATCTCCGATTGTTGAAATAAAACACTATTTAATTCGATTCAATCTCCGATTATTCGGCTTATTGAAGAAACAATCTGTTTATTATTAAACTGGTTCATAAAATATAAGTGTTGTCCAATTTATAATCATTATATAAAAGCATTACAATTTACAGTATCTATTTCTTTGATAGACAATGCAAGAACCCGCTCGTGTAGTATCATGTGTCCGAAGAATAATACTACACTGAGAAATAGATACTCGTTCTTTGGCACCATGAATTGTCGATCGTGTATTATAGTTGCCGTATACATGATCATTGTGATGGCAACAAATGCAAAAAAATTTCGTACAGCTGTATACACGGAGGCCGAGCCAAAAATGTATGCATTAATGAAGAAAATCATAAGCATAATGTTGCTTAATGCGACCAGAACGCTTAACATCAAATCACCGGGTACAATACGCATTGGCAAATATGCACCATAGATAATGGAGGCAACTACCAGTGTTATCACAATAAGGCACGCATATACATTAACCATTATTCCCCTTGTATTCTGCTGTTCGAGGGCAATATATAAAGTTGAGCTCTCGACAATTATGGCGATAAGGAACAAATTACAGGGAAACTTGCGACCCAATGCAGTGCATGATAATATTGAGATCCCAAAGAATGTTCCAACTAACCAAAAGCCGTATCGTACCGGTGATCTTCGATGCTTGCTCCAATCCGATAGGTTACCAATTAGAATCCACTGAACAAGTGCGATGGCAGCAAACATTACACTTAACATATAAATACGAAGTCCATGTTTTATGGAGACATCAGGTGGTGTGCCATAGATTTCTGGATCGATTTGATTCATAATTTAATATGCCAGCGATTTGAATAATTTGACAGTTGAATTAAGGCTGAGCTGAGGCGAAGTTTCTGAAAACCCTAAAATTTAACTAATATAAAAATCAAAAAAATAAATGGAATTAGAAAAATATGACAAAACTATATGCCAATAAATGTGTATGACAATTTGAAAAGCATCAACATTATTTATTTTTGGTGTACAATAATTTACTATAATTTTAATTTTCATCTGGATTTAATCGCTATATTCCTTAAGGATATTGTACAATAATACCAGAGTATAGAATACTACTACAAAATGGTAATATGCAGTTATACAACAGATCAGCGCATCATTCAGAGGAACAATTTCCAAACGACCATGAATATATTGAGCTTCGAATGGCATCATCACTACAACCAAACATAATAGCAGTATGGCAAATACCAGTCTAATGATTAAATCACTCATAAATATTATTAGTATAATGAATACAAGAAGTGATATTGTCAAGAGGCATGACATACATGCTGTACAAATAATTCCAGGCAGATATTTTTGTGCACAGAAAGCACCACAGCAATAAAATATCGAAACTATTCCCCCGGCGACTACTAGGGTACTAAACACTATAAAAAAATCAAATAAATTAATTTTACATGCTCCCGCAAAAATAGTGAAGATCACGATCGCAATTGTTAGTACCCAATTAACGGGGAAAAAGTAGCGAACTTGTGGAATGCAATTCAGGATCATTAGCAAAAAAAATGCCAATATAATCCACACGAAGTATGGTACAGGAACTGCTTCTTCAAATTCAAACTCAGCGCCCGATATTGCTAGCCAGGTTATCGATGTTGCCAATATGAATATCACCGCATACAAATATACTTTTCTGGTAAAACGTTTAAGCATTTCATCGTCGATTATTATTACGACTCGTTCTACTTCAGGTTCCGATCTTGGTTCAAGTGTCCGCGTCATATACAGCACTCTTTCTGCTTGTCGTTGTTGTTGTTGTTGCTGCTGCTGTGGTTGCTGCTGATAGTGTCTATAATTTTCCATCCAAGGATGCATTTCAGCTCAATTTAAACTATCCAATTTTTCATTATTTTACTAAAGCATTTAAGATTGTTTCAATTTTCATGACATTTAAATCAAAGGTTTCTAAAATTTAATTAACTGATTAAATTTTCCATCTAAATTAATGCATTTTTTTATAAAGTACGGCTCTTAATTTTGTAATTATAATTGGTATATCGAAAAAAAATTGAAGATTAGTTCAAGAAATTGAAATTATATCGAATTTTGTTGAAAAATTTATAAATGGTTTATTGTTCGTATAAAAAAGTATTACAATAATTTATATATAATACATTAAATTTTGATAATATAATTGCAATTACATTTTCTTTAAAAAATCGTAGATAACTATCGTACTACCAAAAATAAATTGAAATGTTATACAGATAATAACTCCAAAGTATCCTGCATCGTATAATGGGACATATTGCAGTTGACCATGATAAAATTGAGATTCTTCAATCGCATTCATAACAGTAGCGATAAATATCAATGTGGGAGCTATCACCGTTATAGTGGGATTGTCAAACACACATTTTAGTATTACGGCGATGATCACCAATATAAGTAAAATTATAATTATGACTATTTCCCAAATCAATGGGGGCTTGAGTTTTACTGCACAGTAACGACCAAAGGCATTGCAGATTACAGTTAATATTATGGCCAATCCCATAAACGCAAGGCCGATTAGAACATCAAATAGTTCAATTAATTGAGCTCCAAATAATATTAACGTGATTACTACTATAATTAGCAGTACCCAATTCAAGGGAAATAAGTAACGAACTTTTGCAATAAACGAGTAGATCAGGAACAAAATGGCAGATATTATACCCCAGACATAGAATGGTACGGGAACTTCTTTTTCATATGAAATCTCAGCACCCGATAGCGCCAGCCAGGTTACTGATGTTGCCAATATGAATATAGCCCCATATAAATATACACGTCGTAAAAAACTTTTTAACATTTCATCGTCGACTATTTCGCCTTCATCTGATACCGGCTTGATCCAATGAAACACTCTTCTTCGACCTTGCATTGGCTGTTGTTGCTGATAATGTAGAAAATTATCTATCCAACCATTCATTTTGATATAATTCAATATTCGAAATTCGCACAAAAAAATTTTGATTTATATATTATTAAGTCAAAAACTAAATTTTAAGAAAGTCAATTAGGACTAGTATATCGTACAAAATTTTAAAATAATGATTTAATATCAAATGAAAAATCTGACACCAAAAATAACTTATTTTCTCAAAGCTTACTATGACGCTACAACCCCTTAGTAAGAATATTAATAGAGGATATAAAATACCCTATCGTATACTATCTTTACCATCGTAACTTTTGGCCAAATGTTTCGGTTGAATCTCATTGTGCTGTCTTAAGCCTTGATCGCTTATTCAAGAACACTCTGTGCTGTCGCTCTGAAATCAACAACAACAACATAGAGTAGAATAGAAAAATGCTAAGTAGCAGAGATCAAAGCTAACAAAACAGCTAAAAAGGATGCAGCAATAATAGGGACATTGAGTTTCTCCCTTTTACTTTAATGTTTGTTGTTGTTTAGGCTGATCGCTTGAATGCCGCACAATGGATAAAAAGTATCTTTGAAATACTTTACATCTGCGGCATCCATTCTCCATCCAAAGGAATCACGATCACTTTCACAGGCAGCATTGTCTTGAATATGACTCAATTCTACTCTTATCCTTGATCCCTTTAAACACATGCAAATGCTCGTTAGTTTTACAACAGAGCAAGCTAGAAAAAGTCTTGTTTGTAGAGAGTAGCAGCTGCCATACTTCTATTACTTTAGTGAGCGATAGTACAACCAAGTCACCCCTGATTCATCTCTCTTCGCTCCCAAGAATTATTTGTAAAATTGCTGAGTTTACTTCACGAACCTTTAGAGAAGAGGTTTGTTAAGTTTTAAGAACAGAATGACTTCATAAATTTATAATAAAATATTTGTTTAATTTAGGTTTTTTTAAAAAACATAGTGTTTCTATATAAGGTTCAAAAATATATGTATAAAGTAGAGGTCAATGCACGTTGAAAATTTTTGAAATATTGGGAAAGTGAAAGCACTCAAAAACAGCTTGATATGACACGCAAACGAATGCAGTGGAGCAGTTAGCAGTCGTGTGGAGAAGACTGAAAAGGGAGTGAAAGGGAGTGGGTTTGTCACTGTCCAAGCCGTCCATATGACACACATGCAACACACGAGTCAGAATAGACGGAGTCGATTTTGCATGCAAACATGAAACGGTTCAAGCCGCAAAAAGCACAGTCCAAAAAGCTCATGGAAGCGTAACGAACGAGGTGCACATACAGATACAGATTCGGATACAGATACAAATAGAGATAGAGATACATGTATGTATATGCTATAGATATAGATGGGCAGAGACGTCAGCTTCAGGCGTGGGTCAGTAAAGAAGGCAAGAAAGAGATGTATAACGTGTAAAAATGTGAGAGAGAAGGAAAGAGCGAGAGCGAGAGCGAGAGTGGGCACAGGTTCTGGCAGGTTGCTGTCTGAACAATTTATAATATTCTATTAGTTCCACGACCCGAACTCGAGCTTCAGCCCGAGACTGAGGCAGCGACTGAGGCAGCGACAGCACAGTTAGCGCAGATAATACATCCGTTTCCGGTTAAGCCCATATTTTTGTGTCATTTAGTAAGTAGGGAACAGGGCAGAGCCGAGCAGAGCAGAGCAGACCTGAGTTGAGTTCGGGGACTGTAACAGACAGCTACAGATGCTTATGGCTAGACACACAGCCACAATGCCACTGACATGCTGCAAAGCAGAGGCTACGGATATGCTAACGGGGATGGGCATGGTCAGGGGAATGAGCTTGGAGCATGAGGCATAAGGCATGTGGAATGTGGCATGAGGCACGGGCCTGGCATCAAGTGATGCGACAAGTGCAGTCGACGCTGCAGTCGTTGCTGGAGCGGAATCGTCAACGCTTCCGCATATTTCTCATTTCCACAATTAAACATTTGCGAGTTTAACGTTATGGAAAATGTCATCCCCCAAGGGTTGTTTAGCCCACATGGGGTTTTACCGCTGGCATGGGGTCTGGAGGGTACGGGTGATAAGCGACTGCTTCTTAGATAAATCAGAGCTGCAATTAATTATGCCCATTTCGGTTGGTCAGAAATAGCCAATTTGCTGCTCTCCACCCTTGGACGGGAAGTGCAAATGGAGCTTGGAGCTTGAAAAGCCAAGTAATTATGATCTCCTCCTCACTTTTCTTCTGCTAATGTTGCAAGTTTTCAGCGGAAGCAACCGACAACTCCGCCATGTTGTATCTTATCTCTCGAAGAGTTGCATTTTTTGGGCGGGTTGCAGCTGTTAATGAGTTGCACTTGCAGTTGCAGTTGCAGCTGTTCCAAATGAGTTGTCCACGCACTACGATTCCACTGTGAGCTTCCTACTATACAGTTTCACTCATTATGAGTCACATGGAAACCGAAAACAAGCTGTGTAAACATTCAGTCTCATAGTCGTAAATAACCTGACACATGCAACGTGAATCAATTCATAAAGAAAACAATTACCGCGTATTAATTCAGGTGTGAAGTACAATAAATATTAATATCAAAACTCAATTTTTTTTTTAAGATTTATGATTTACTAAAATGTCAATATTACTTTGAAAGAAATTTAGTATTTTAATTATATTAATGCTTAAATAACTAACAATAACTAAGTAAAGCCAATCAAAGTTATTTCTAAATGTCTAACAAAGTAATTAAATAATAAAATTATATGGATTCTATAATAATATACCACATAATTAATAATTACTTGATTTATAATTTATATATAATATATTTATTTATAATATTGAAGTATTTATCACATTTATAACATAAACAAAAAAATATTTTGACTATCAAGTCATAAACTCTTAACACAAGTTTTAATGGAAATTTTTAAAATTCGATTCTATTTAATTTTTTTTGTTTTATACAATAAATTTAAACTTTTTTAGCTTTATGTATACTTTTTGAGCCCTTCAACGTGGGTATAACAAATATGCAAATTTATTGCCACTAACGCGTAGTCAACAATTGAAAAGGAAATTGTACTCAACCCTAGAGAATGATATACAGCAACAGCAAGAACAACAACTAAACAACAATAACTACAACAACAACATCTGCATACAATTTATGCCACTAATAAAAATGTTAAAAAAAAAATAGAATAAAAATAAATTAGCGAAATTCCGGAAATTGTAACAAATTAACATTGGCGCGAATGTAATTAGTAACGCCGTGTTGGATATAATTTTTTTTTGGTTTTTCAGTACGGAAACATGGGAAAGTAATTAAGAAAAAAATTTTTAGATTAATACATATACGATAAGTATGTATTTAAATTAGACTAACATGCAATTGGAATACATTTAATAGAAATAAATCAAACAAAATGCAAAATATATATAAATAGTTTATCGAGGGCATTAACCAGCTGCAGTTTGTAATAATTGTACATTGAGCATATGCAAGAAATTCATGTAAATTCATGTAATAATTCTGTTGAATCACGGCAAATAATTTGTACTGCATACCAAATGAATTTGAGTTAAAGAGGCGTGTTTTTTCTGCCTTTGAAGAGCTGCCAGGCAAACGCGCATTTTGGACAAGCAGGTGTTTTGATGTTAAAGGTGTGTTTAGGCCATAGTGGAGTATAAAAATTTGTTAAGTTTTAAAGAAATGACACTAGCTGAAAATCGGAATAAGTTTTCACTAAAAACACTCATAAAAATTTATTAAATTTTTGGTGATTTTTTCAATAAATTATTTCTTTTAAGGATTCCCTTTTTACATTAAATATTTGAGAGTTTTAAAACTGTTTCTTATATAAGCTTCAAATATATTTACTGTCTTTATGTTGTACCTGCAAAATAACAAAATTTTGTAAATCATTTTCATTGGTAAATATATTTTTAAAATCACTATTGAAACTATATTTTATATTATTTAATTATGCTAACATTTTTAAGCTCGTGTCATTGCCATTTTGTATACAGATGTGATAAACTACACATATTTAAAAGTAGTTTTAAAGAAAACAAAAACTTAGGTCAACAGAAGACATGATCAATTATGAGACTTTAGCAGACAACTTCTTGTTGACCACTTTCGTTGGCCTAGTCAGAGACCCTAAACCGCCCACGTTTAACCTAACAATACTTGGCCTAGACAAGCGGCTAAAACACTTTGTCAATGGTCAGCCAGTCAGTTGGTCAAATCGATCGTGGGTGTTTGAATTTATTAGCAGTTATGGCGATTTTTGCACTCCAAACTGAATTCAAATACGAGACAAAGTCCGCAAACTGGCGACTGCCAGACATGCTTTGAATTTTTGATTGATTTTCAAGTTATTAATATTTATTTATTTCGTTGTGTATTGTTGTTGTTTGTAACATATTTGATAATTTATTCTCTCGTTCTTTTTTTGTTGTTGTTAATATTTGTATACGTATTTGCGAAATGTTCAAATAAACACGTTGTATTGCCGCTGTTAATGGCCGCATAAATTGTTGTCAAAAATTATTATTATTACTTTTTCTTGACGTTTGTTTATTTATCATAAAGCTGCTGATCGTGTTGTTGTTGCCTGGGGCAGAAACTGGCGCACGTGCCACATGAGACCAAAACAACAAATTTGGTAAGTTGCGAGCGACACGACGCGACGTCGCTTTAATGCGTGCATTAGTGGCCCAAATTATCATTAATGCCAAAAATCAAACTACAAATCGCTTCTAGACTGAGGCGAAAAGGTTAAAAGCCTTAGATTGCAGCACAGTTCGCTGACGTCGCTGCCTTAAATACCCTGTAAAATAGTTACTTCTTACCAAAAAGTACAAAAGTGAATTTAAACATATAATTTTATAATATAATTGTAATATAAAATATTTAATAAAATATTTCTAACATAGTTTTAAAGGGTATATACTTGTCTAACTCGGTAAAGAACTTCTGACTTAATTCTCATTTTTGTTGGCATATTGCCATCATAAAAATGCACAAGGAAGCCAGAGAAGTCAACATCCTTTCACAGGACACACGTCTTGCCGAAGTAAAATTGTGTGTATGAATATGAATATGAGCATGTGTGTGTGTGTGTCTGTGTGTGTGTTTGTAGAAATTGTATTGGATATGATGTGTATGTCCATATCGAGGGTGGCTACAAATTGTTTGCTTTTAGTGCGTCCCACACACGTGACTAAGTAAATTGCTTTTGCCTCAGCCCCAGCCTCATTAAGTATTTAAATATTTCAACGATTTTTTTCACATATGCAAGAGTCCATTGATTTATACCAAATAATAATATTAAAGCAAAAAAATCAATACACTTTAGATTCGTATTGAATTTGTTAGTAAATGCGACTGCAATTAAAGCTTATGTTATAAAGAAATTTTAATTTACACGTATAAAATACAAGTAGCTATAGTAAAATACAAGTTATAATTCTATTATGTATACAATTTATTTATAATTATTTGTTATTGCTTAAAAATTGTTAACTATTTCTTTCAAATAACGTACTTAATTTAAATGAAGTGTACTACATATTTCCAGCTGCACACGATTCTTTAGCTAGTAACAATTCAGTGAGTCAGCCCCCATGGAGGACTATTCATAAACAAAATCGGCGCTGAACGATGTCCGTCTGGTAATCCATGGTTCATTAGAACCTATTAAAGCAAACCAAACAAAATAAGCAACCAGCAGTTGGTCAGATGAGTTCCAGCTACTCATAAAAATTTCGCAGCTCATAAGCGCCAAAAAGGTGAGTTTCAGACCGCGACGAAGAGTGAGAGGGAGAGAGAGAGAGAGAAAGAGAAAGAGTAGGGCGAACCAGGTGAACGAAGCGTACAAAATCATTTCCTACTAAAGAAAACGGACATGGAGTGGGAGATGTGAGAGATGTGAGATGGGAGATGGTGTTGTAGTTGTAGTTGGAGTTGACGTTGCTGCATTTGGAGGTGAGCTCAAAATGCGTGACTGCGACTAATGACCCGCACGTGTTCAGGTTACCAGCGGCAATCGGACAGCCAACAGGGTGAGGTGTGAGTACTGAAGCGGGCAGAGTAAAGCAAAAGTGGAGAAGGGAAGAGGAGACAAGAGTTGGAGAACAACTATGTATGTTGCCAGAATTGATTACGATCGCTGGACGCATATTAATTGTGCCACGTTGCAAAGGCTATGGAAAAGGATACGCAAAAGGATGCTGCCTACAGCAAATTTGGAGCTCGACTGCGCATATGATTAACAACTTAATGGATCTATGGAATATGGATTCTGGTCTTGGAAACGTCTCTCCTTGGACTTGCAGTTCGCTGCGTGTGCGTGTTGCTGCAGGTAAACAGCGCATTTGTCTGCCACTCGATCGCAGCAATACATACACTGAGAAAAAAGATTTGCCCCTGAAAATTGGTACACCTCTGAAAAGTTGTATTTTATAATTATCCAAATTGGAATTTTATCTTATTTTAAGTGATCAATTTTAGTTACTTTAATGCTCTCAAAATATTATATTTTAAAATAAAATCTTTAATTTTAATATACAAAATTGAAATTTCAGTATTTTTTGTCAGTGTACTACACTCCACACCACACACTAAGCTCAAGGTTCTTTTGCCGCCCATGTGGAGAATGTATATGAGTTTGAGAATGACCGAAAATTTGTCACACAGTTGCCGCTCACTTTTGGAATACACCGACGACGCCATCTATGAATCCCCCAACGTAGACATCGTCATTTCATATTTATGGATTACCTTATGCTCCGAAGTCTCGTCTCTGCCGTGTTGTAGATCTTATCCGATCAATTGGTGTGCGGCCACGTAGCCGGTGGTTACTGGAATCGGGAATTATGCTGAGCACAGTGAGTTCTTCCAATAGGAATGCCAAGGCAGTTGAAATGTTAATTAGCACTAATTAAATAATTTATTATAAAGAGGTTTTGAGGTCTTAAAATTTATCAAAATAACAAATCAAAGAAAAGTTTTTATATAGTTTTAAACAAATTAAACAATTTACTACTAAATATTCTACAAAGTATATAACACTTTAAAATACTATAATCAAAACTCAAAGTAAATTAATTATTTATGTAATAAAATATGTTAAGTTTTAGTCAAACTCGTATAGTCTTCGTAGCTCTTAGTACTTGTACAGTTGGGATAACAATAAATCAGTGAGATCTTGATAAGCGACAACAAGCGCCACCAGTAAATTTAACTGACAAGATCTTTAAGATTTGATATATATATATATATATTGTTAACTTTTTCAAAATGTAAAGAGTGGCAACTATAACAGTAGCTCAAAGATGGCTTAAACAGGGCAGGCAACACGAGTAACTATAAACACAATTACATAGACAAACGGCAATCGGCAAAGAGGCAACAAAGGCGAATACATGCCACACCAGACACACAAAGTCAGAGTCAGACCCAGTCTTAGTCTGAGTCTGAGATACTTGCTGCGGCAACTACTACCAAGTTACTCAAGTTACAATGAAATTTGTCTGAGGCAAGTAAACATTGCCACCGCATGGAGCAAGTTGCGCAGGCGTGCAAGAAAATGGCGTACGGTAGCCACAGAGGTGCTAAAGAGTGGCAGATCGGTGGAGTAGGAGAGAGGGGCAGGAGAGGAGGGATAACTTAGTTGTTGTCCATGGGGTTTCCGACAGGAAACGCAGAACCATACACTGCTAAAAATTAGGCAGCGATTTTAAGCAAAATAGTTAAATTTTGGAATTAAAAAGTTTTTTTAAGTTCTTTCAATCATCATTTTCCTCTAATCTCAAAACTTTTCATGCTAGCTATAGTATTTGAATTTGCTTAGTTCTCAGACTAAAATCGAGACTCATAAAACTATTTTCATTAGTGTAAGACCAGTTTTTAGCCGCATCGCAATATGAGGAATGTGTTGGCCGCACGTCTTTTGCTAATAACCGTCATAAATTTAGTGCGGCAACAAATTGAAACTAAACGAAGGCAATGCAGTCGCAGTCACCGTCACAGTCGCAGTAGTAGTGGCAGTGGCAGTCACAGTCACAGTGGTGGTACGGCAAGATCAAGCCGCAGAATGCAATCAGAGGAGCATCGTGATTTTGTGTGGGTAACCATACCAGAGTTTGCAAAGAATGAGCAAAAAAAAGTGTAACTACTTTGTTGTTGTCATGTAGTTAGCACTTGAAGATTTATCCGCGTGAATTAATTGCAATCTTGTTGCACAGAATCCATGCAGAAATGAAGACCACTCGAGACTAAGGAGACTGTGGCTAAAAGTGAGACTGCAACAGCAGCTGGTGCTGCCACATGGGGCGCACAACATGGTTGGCCCTTATCAAATTAAACGGTAGCACAGCTGGAGGTGATCGCCGGTCAGCTACTTGTTGGCCATACAGAAATTATGACAATTATGGTCTGCCATAAATTCAAGACGTGTCGCCAGAGTCGGTCGACATCAAGCGTAACTGCTATTAATTCCAAGCCATATTCGATAAAAAAAAAAAGAATACTCGATATTTTCCCCAACTCTCGATCAGCTCTCAATCTGTGGGTATTATTCATGGGCGCATTCTTATTGTTGCCAAATGCTCGTAAATCAAGTAACATTTGATGTGTCATAGTCACAAGCCGTTGAACTGATCGCCGATCGGTGGTGATTGCTGATCGGTGATCGTTGATCGTTGATCGGCGACAACATTATTAGGCGATATCCACAATCGCCCATCGTTCGATCGACACTTATGACATTATGGATTATGATTATGGCGCTCGCGTGCTGTTTATGTATGCCAAGCGAATAATATAAAATATCTTTGCAGTTTTCAGTTGAAGCTTTCGCTTTTCAACACCCTCGGAACAGTATTACAATAGGGTCTATCGAAAATGAAGAATTTATCAAAGTTGGAAAGAAAATATTATAACTTCTGAGTCATATATGTATCTTTACTTCATACTTAATTTAATATATATCTTAGTTAGATTAATTAATCATCGAGTGTATTTCCAGAGTATCTTTGTTAGGTGCTTATACCCTAAGCTTAAAATTGTTTATATTTTTTTGACTTTTTTTCCAATCGATGGCTGTTGGATATGTGTATGGATCATCATCGGATCAATGGATCGTTCATCAGCATGCGTCGCAGGCGATGTCGGATTGTCGCTGTCGTTGTCGCAGTTTTTGTTGCTGTTGTTGTTGTGGTTGCTGTTTTTGTTGCTGATCAATCAACGCCTTTAAAAAAAGTGAGTGGAACTGCAGTTTCTTATTACGAATACTGACTGAGTGCAAGGTTTGGGGCTTGCTTCATTTTGGCAAATACATTTTCGCGCATTTCGCGACGTTTACAAATTGCTGCCATTAATTAGGCAAAAAACGCACGCACCGCCGCCGACGACGACGACGACGGCGGCGTTGGAGACAGTGGAGAATATAGAGAAGTTAAAGACGATGGATACGGAGATCCAAGTGCAATACTCGTTGTCGTGTAGGCGAGCCCAAAAATCAGCTACCAGCTCAGACTTGGACTTGGACTTGGACTCGGCTTGAAGTGCTTCCAGGCGAACACATCCAACACATAATAATCAGCGGGTGGACAGCAACAGGATTGGCATGCGCTTGAAATTAATTACCCTCACCCTAAGGCATACCATATTGTTGTTGTTTGTTGTTGTTGTTGATGCTGTTGTTGCTGGTGTTTTTTGCCAATTAAGTTGTTTGCGTTTTGAGTTATTGAACTGCGTAGCTGACGGGACGAGCTCAATTTTTTTTTTGGTCAGCACATTACGTGCTACAATGTGTACCAGAACGGAAGCTCAGTTCAGGTGTGATGAGTTCAGTCTTTTGAGGTTACACTGTCACAAAAAGTAGGTACACAGTTTTAGTATTTACATAGTATTTATTAGGTATTTTATGCAGTATTTTAAGTGCATCTACTATTACTATTAATTGGGTGGTCTCAACAGCTCAAAGACTAATTAAGTTGTAACTCTTTTGAATCCAAAACTGGTTTCTCAAACTATAAAGTCTAGATACTTAAATAAACGATCTAAGACTATAGAGCATACATTTATTTTCTATTCGTTTTCTTCCTCTTTCTGCCACTCTAACAAGTTAATCGCTTGACTCAGTTCTCAACCTGACTGAGTTGGCTGTCATCTCCGTCTAAAGCTGTCCAAATGCCATTTGGTTGCACTTGTTGGTCAACTGTCCACGGCTGGAACGAATATCGCGTGCTCTGCTCGAGCTGCTGCTCACTGGACCATGGCCCAAAGCAAAGGCAACAACAACAACAACAACAACAACACTGCCATTTACAACAATATCAGAGGCAAAAGAAATTAAAGATGCGGCTTAGCTGTCAACGCATTTGTTGTTGATGTTTTTCAATGTTTTTGTTGTTGTTATTTGTTTGTCAGCATCGTTTGTGGCTCGTATCGCATAATTAGTGTCTCTGTCTCCAAATAAATCAGTGGCCATCAACTGACAGACTAACAGACTGACAGACTAACATACAATTTCCAGTGACTATTTCAATTTGTTTTTAGGGTTCAGTTTAAGGGTCCCATCCAAACCAAAAAAAAAGGGTCATCGCTTGATTTGTTTCGGGCTTTTTATCTGAGACTGTCGCTCATGTGATTTAAGTGGTTTTCCACAATGTCCAAGAAATTTCCATGTCTTAATTTAGTATATGTTATGGCTTTTCCAAATAACTTGCTATTAAAGTATGCTACAGTGGGCGGATTGGCTGTTTTCTGGCTACAATTACACTTCATAAGCAAGAAAATTTTAATATGCATCTCAATTTATCTTACATTTGTGTAGTTACTAAGCTTAGATTAGTTAAAAACTCTTTCCCAACCTTGTTTGAAGTTCTAAACTTTTAAGCAGTATTTTGTGCATTTTTCCCACTGTCTGGCGCTTTCTTTCTATGTTAATTTTGTTGCTTGTTTTGGGTGTTTGATTTCTATTAAGTGCTGTCGCGTGTTACCGGATTGTCCGGTCCCCTTTGGCTTTGATAAGGATTAGATAATAAGTTTTTAAAAGCTTGTAAAGAACGCGTGTAACCTGTCTGAGCGTCTGACTGTAAGAGTTTACCATGGTATTTACAATCGCTATATATATCGCTGATCCACTTAAAGCCAACAGTTTAAGAGTTAGAATTGGAGTCGGTGTCGGAGTCGGAGTCGGAGTTGGAGTTGGAGCCAAAGCAAGTGGCAACAACAATGCCACATTATGGAGCATCAGCGTTATCAATAAGCACATTAATTTGATTAATAACCACCTGCAAATCATTTCCATGCCACACAAAAGACTGATAAAAAAATATATATATGTGTATACAGAAAAAAAGAAGTGAAAAAAAGTAAACACACAATCCCCTAAGTAGCAAAAGTGTCAGCAACAAATGTTGATGACGCTGCCTGATGATGAAGAAATGCCATTACAGTGAAGCAGCCACATCAATGCCAGTCCCAGGCAATTTACGCATCGACTACGATGTGGAGGAGAGCAGTAGAGGAAGGGGAGAAGAATGAGATGATGAGGTGAGGCAGAAGCGGGACTTGCTCTTACTAGTAAGCCAGGATACCCAATCGAGTTGGCAACCCTTTTCGCTGCTTTTCACATACACATAAATCGCTATCTTTATGGAATTTTTATGGGCAATCTCCTCGCAGGCATACACAACACCCCACACACACCGCTCTCCACACTCAGAACATTCTATAACTAATACAGTGCTTCCGTCGCATTCGCGTTGCCAGGTTTCAAAACAGTTTTCGAAAGGATTTGAAAAAGGTGCAGACGACACCTGCGCATCATCATTATGTACGGGTTTAAGAATAGGTTAAGTGCTATATTTTCTTTTTCTTTGGTGTCACTCTGACTGGGTAGTTTAGCTCTTGCGTTTGGCCAAATAAAATTTCCTGTATGCTGCCACTGTCAGCGCAATTTGTTTCGATAACAAGCAAACTGCCTGTCAGCTACAACCGAAAGTATCTCGTAGATATTCCTGCAAATAACCTTAGCTCATCTATCCATATTGTTCTGTTTAAGGCAAGTGTCTCTGATTTCCTGCAATATAGCATTCATTTTAGTGTATTGGCATCTGATGTTTATCCTGTTTAAAATTAGGAGGAATGTAGCGACATATTAAAGATTTTTTGGACTTTTTTTGAAGCTTTAATAAATTTTAAGATATTTTTTTTAACTTTTTAAATGTATTATTATAAAATGTAAAAATTTAAACAAATTTCGGCGAATTGAGAATACATAAAATACAGATTTAAATAGTATTTCTTATTAAGTGTTTAATAAAAATATAAAAGAAATTTCCTAAAATTAATTACTGTATTTATAAGGTAATCAAATTATTATAAAATAAGAAATTGCTTAAAAAACTGTTATTAAGTGCCAAATATTTAACTGTTATACACTCTTTTGCTGCTTATTGGTGCCTTAAACCTTTGAAGCATTTTGTAAGCGAGTCCTTTTGGAGTACTTAACGGTTTTAGCTACGATACCAGAACATAAGCAGTGAAATTTCAACGCCCTTAGCTGCTGTTATTGCCACTGTCCGGTGTTGGGTTACAAAAGGTCTCAAGGCCCAGAAATCTCTCCTGAGGGTTGTACGTACATACTCGTATTATTGGAAGAGGGCAATGCTTACTTTACAAGTATTTATCGATGGACGCGTGTCTGTTTATTAATTGAAGTATTTGTTCTGCGTGTATGTACGTGTATTTATATGTGTGAGTGTGCGTGTGTATTTTTTTGTCAGAGACTGTTGTCTGTTTATTTTCGGTTTTTTTTTCATGCTTCTTGATACTGTTGTTGTTGATATTGTTGCTAGCATGTCGCGTCAACACTTGAAACTTGAAACATTTGCAGTGTGAACTCTTGTGTTTGTTGTCCAAGATATTTTGGTCTTGTTACAGAGTTCGTCAGTTGTTTACATTAACCAATTAGCGGGGGTGGCGAGCCTTTGACATATTATTGACATTTTGTGGTCTCATATTTGCTTTGACAGGCACTCTTTATAGTCCCTGTGGTTATGTGTGTGTGAAATTGGTTTATGATTACAGCTGAAGTTAAAGAAAACAAGTTGGGAAATTTTATTAATAATACTATTATTTATAATTACTAGAAAAATACCAGAGAGACTAAAATATATTGAAAATTTAGCATTTATTTATTTATTAAACTATTTATTTCTAAACTTATTGTAAAATTTATACATATGGATAAAACTCTCAGAAATTTTTATGTTCTTGCAACGGTTTAAGTACAATTTTCTGAAGAGTCCAGTTCGACTTTGAATTTAAAGGAATCTTAACCTATTATAATATTTAACAGCTTTACGCATCAGTATTTTCTTTAAATTTAAGAATTTTCATGAAAAACATTTGAATTCGTTTTTGCCTCTCAAATATTTTACAGCTTTGACACTTGGAAATCCCAGCTGAGCTTTTTAAATGCAGCTTTAAAAAAATATCCAGATGAAGCAGTAAAGTTGCAGCATCAGTTGAGTAAGAAAATTGGAAAAGCATACGAGAGGAAAAGGGAAATTCTCGCCGAGATTTTAGCTGTCCCCTTTTACCCGCTTGTTGTTTATCGATTTATTATAAAACTGTGCGCTAAATGTGCGACCCAAGCAATGCTCACACCCTCACACATTCCCCAGCCCTCTTTTTTGCCACTCCCAGCTACTTCCCTACGCCCACTGTTAAGCCACAAGAAGAAGAAGAACAAGCAGAAGCTGCCCAGCGGCTGCTGACACATCAAACATTGATGGCGATGGCGATGGCGTTGGGCGATGGGCGATGCTCTATGGCAAACCAATGCCACACCACAAGCTAAACACACACATGCCACGCCCACTAAAATACAGCAGTAACAACAACAACAGCAGCAGCAGCAAGTGCGATATAAAAATGATTATACATACATATGTTAGGGAGATAGATGTGTATGTGTGTGTGTGTCGAAGCATTGAAAAAAAAGTAAAGAACTTCGACAGACGGAAACAGGAAACCGGAAGTCCATCTTGCTCACAGTGTCGACGACAGCAGCAGCAGCAAGGCATAGGGGCGGGACAGGAGCGGTTAGCGGAGTGGAAGCAACAGCCAAGATATTTTTATGCGTTGAAATTTTTCAGCTGGACCAAATCACACACACATACACACACATGTATCGCTATATATATACATATATCATAAATATGTGTGTATGTATGAGAGAAGCAACTTCAATAATCATTATCAGCAGCAGCTTCCCTTGTATCGTCATCATTATCATCATCATCATCATCATCATGGCCAACATCATGTTGCGGAAACAGATAACGCACGGACACGGTACGGTACGGCACGGACACGGACACGGAACGCGGCATGCAGCGGACGTTGTTGCCACATAACATTTAATGCTGATAGTTGGACCAGGAGCACACTCATGTCCCACTCCTGCCAAGACGACAACGACTGGGGCTTCAAATTGAAATCAATGATGCGCGAGCTTATGCTACATTGCCGGTTCTCTGCCGGATTGTATTGGATTGGAATGGGACAGAGACTGGGGCTGAGACCGAGACCGAGACTGAAACTGGAACCGAGTCTGTACGGCCGGCTCTAATGTAGCATCTCAGCTGCGGGTGTCGCCACCGGCGACGCAACAACATCGTGCCCACAGAACAGGCCAGATACACCCAGACCAGACCTTGGCAACAAATGATGCGAAAAAATTGTCAACCACCCGCATGCCAAGCATAAAAAATGTGTTAATGTATTGCCAATCTGCAGGAATGACAAAAAAAAAAAAAAAAAAAATAATAAAAAAAGTGCAAAGAAAACTTATAAAATTACAGCAGCATAAAAAATTACAGGAATTTTTCGATACTTAAAATGTTTTCAGTCAAGTGAAAATAATTTGTATGTTGTTTTTAAATTAAAAAAAAAAAAATATATATATTAAAAATTTATTTAAGTTAATAACGTCAAGACCAAACAGCAAGAACTAATAGAATATAAAATAGAGTATAATTTATGCAAATAGGAATAATAAATATATTATTTTAAGTCTTAAACTATATATTTTGAAACGAATTTAAAGGGATTAAAACCTCTCATGTTTTTATATTATACATAAAATATAACTAGAAATATTTCATAAAAATTAATTGCATTTTAAAATATGTACCCAAATTATTTTAATTGGTGTGCTAAAAACTAAGTATAAATTTAAAAGTACTCAATTACACAAACAACATAAATTAATATTCAAAATATATGTAATTAAATTACAAATAATGCTTAAATTGATTTATAGATATTGAACAAAGCAAACTCTGAAAGCAAATAAATAGTGTAGATTATACAAGAAACATAAAAATAACTTGATGGCGAGCCAAAAGACTTGCTTTGCAAATGAAATGGGATTCCAAAGTTGTTAAATATTTGAATTTATGCAAAAAATAAAAAAACACAAATTTAACACTTTACGCTAATGATTTGCGACAAGCGAGAAATACGAAGACAGACATGGTATGGAATAGATATATGTGTCTGATATATCTTGGGCATTTCAGAAAACTAATCTCACTAAAACAAGATAAATTTTTAACGACTTTTTTTTTGTTTAAACAATTTCCATATCTTATTGGCTTCGTATTAGTCTTGTGAACGAGTTGAATTTTGATTTTGTAGTGATCATAGGGTATTTCCATAGGATTCTTCATTGATCTAGATAAAACATAATTCACCATTTTTATGGATCCCAAAATGTTGACGGTCAGATCATTATATATCTTTTATTTATATGAAAATTAAATAGTAAGTCAATTATAAGCAAATAATGACTTTAAATGTAGAATCCCTAGAGTCAACACTTTGAACAATGAAATAGCTCAGAGACACAGCAAGATACTAGATACATATACTATAAGATTGTATAAAATCTTAATCCCCAGACAGGTTAGCTGATCATTAGACAAGCAATTCATTTTTTTTCCATCTACCGTTTCGATTTCTTTAAAATGTTTTGTTGCTACTTTAAGAACATGGCCCATAAATTTGACTTATAAAGTTGTTAGTTGACATCGACTGTGAATGAACTGGCCCTTTTCTGGCCAACACTGAAGTGCGAGAACATTTCATAAAAGAAATGTTTACACATAAGAAATGAGCACTGATTTATATAGGTTCTCGAAAAATGTTGAATGAAAGGAATTAAACAAAATGTTAATTTAATTGTAATTTTATTAATATTATAACAGTTTACACTCCTGTTTTCTGAATACATCAGTTTTGCTAATTTTACAAGAATTTCATACATTTATAATTCTGTTTAAATATTCAAATTGTTATTTATTTCGATAGTTTTATATCAGTTTTCACTCCTGTCTTTTGCATATATTTAACGAAATAAAAATGGCGATAGTTTTAGCAATAATTTAACTATAAAAACAGTTTAAATGAATATATTTGAGTTTATTTTTAATCAAAAACCAAAATTTTCTTTTAACCATTAAATGCATTTTTGAATAGTTTCCCTTTGGATCTTTCAGCTGCTCCATTCTCCCTATTCAAAACCATCCTCTGTCATTCTCCTTCACAAAACTATCATCTCTTTCAGCCTTGGAATCATTTGGCTCAAAGCAATTGCGACAACCCTTCAAATTATCGGCTCAACTTCAAATGTGCCGAGTGCAAAACTAATGACATTTTGTTGCAGGCATCATTAGAGAGTCATGGCCATGATGACTTTCACAAAAACGGTAAAGAGAGGCCAGTTTCTTCCTGCCAGACAACATGACGCGGCTCAAACTCTTGAAATTCCTGCAACACACACTAACACACACACACACACCTGCAACAGACTTCATGCAGCGCATCGCAAATGCCTGAATACCGATTTCAATATATATTTTAAGCGGGGCGTCTAGCTGTCTACAAAATTTTTGTAAAATCTCTCGAAAGTATACGAAATTTGCAATCGATTCGGGTCTCAAACTGTGCGCGACCTTCGTCCACTTGACGGGATATAGCACAGGAGAAATGCCTGTAAAAAGCATGAAATCAACATGAGATCAAACTGACCCATATGATATAGTACAGGCTAGACACTTGGGCGTCAATTGAAAGACTGTAACAAGTACATGATATTCACTTTTACCGCAAAAGTTAAATTTTCCATTTCCCTCGTCAAAAACTTTTCAATAAACATAACAAAGAACAAGAAAAAACAACTGTTATGAAAGGCTAATAAAATGAAACTGAGTCTTATCAGTTAATGGTCACTAATAGATCATAATACAAAACCCATAAAAAATAAAAAGCAAAGTTCACTTCTTACCAGGCTACTTGTGTGTATCATTTCTATTGTGTCTCTGTGTGGTCGATCTTTAATAAAAATGAACAAAAAATAAAAAAAAATTGTATTGTGTTCTCGAATTGATTTTAAAACATGTTCGTGGCATTGTTTGGGCTATTGCGATAAGCAAATTTAACGAGTTGAACTTACATAATCAAGCATAATATTCGATTCATCTAATTGGAATTTAATTTGATAATATTTTTATAGGAAAGTCATAAAAACGAAACTAAAAAAAAATGCTTAAAAATGCTTAAAAATCGTTTGCTTTGCATAAGAATATTATTTGTTTAAACTCGCATGCACATTTTGTTTCGTTAGACTTGTTGATTTTACGAGCATAAATGAATTTCTGCCAAAATACACAATTATATCGATATGGATTTGCATAATAAGTTATACCCTAGACAGAAGATGGCAAGGTGGTATATTGTTTTCAAGAAAAACCATTCGCCAGCTCTTCTTCAACAACAGCATCACAATATAAGCTAATTTGTTGTTTACTTAGAGGGTATCTTATAGTTGACTACTTCAGGCTACTATGTCCACCATAGCTCTCGTTTTGGGTGAGGTTTTGTATTGGGGCAGCAGCGCTAAACGATTTGTTCGTTGTGTGTGATCGTAAAAACGAAAATACTACAGTCGTAAAATCATATCAGAAAGAAGAGCAGCCAAAAGACAACAAAATGTAGAGCTGGTTTCGAATATATATATATTTTTTTTTTCTTTGGACTTCTTCTTGTTTTTGTAGTTTTCGCACCTGTCCCCAGAGTTGAGGGGCGATCGGTCAAATGATGCCTGGGATCAACATAATCGGTCGTTGGTCAATCCCTGGCAACTTCTCTTCGATGGGTTTTACAAACATTTTGTTTTTTTACGACCCAGCAAAAGAGACTGTGCTCATTTTGATCGAATTCAAAGATGGGGAAGGGGAAGGGGGAGGAGAAAACTAATAAAACCCATCTTTGAATACTACTACGGCACTTTAATCGTTGACTTATGTGACATTATTGATCGTTAAAGGCCGCTACCTTTGCAAAGAGGCCGCGTTTAGCGTAATTTTGTAATTTGCTTCTAAATGTTTAGTTCTCCACATCGAATAACGACCCATTGTCGACAATATGCTACTTAGAATGTGATAGACCGATAGTCGGTCAGACAGCCATATCCGTCTTGGTGGTCCCTAAACTATTTCTTTCCCTGATCTCACTCTCATACTAGACTATATGTTTAAGCTATTTTTATCCATGTCGTAGACAAGTTCCAAAATTTTCATATATATTTCTTTTTATGGCATTGCATAGATTTAAGCTTTTATTTTTTATGTCGCCTGGTTTTATGATCAAGTTTTATTAGGTGCGATGACTTAGATATTGCCTTGAACTCTATTTTAGCTTATATATATTTTCTAATTCTCTACTTTTTGTTGGACTCTGTGTGAGGCTTATAACGGTACCGATTTTATAGTAGTTGCCTTTTAATTTTATTATTTTATCTTACAAATATGACATCTAGTTAATGAAATCCAAGTAGAAAGTTGATATCACTTTGGTTGATTAAATTAAAGTTCCGCACTTAACTAATTATAAATATAGTATATAAATTTTGATTTTAACTTTCATTTTAATGCCAGTTTAAGTGTCTTTTCCCACTCCTATATATTACATAACTCTGACACTAAATAAATATGTTAAAATCGTCGCAGCTGGACAACTCCACGGGGGTTAAAGTAAAAGAAATATTTTTTATTCCCCGCTCGGTTGACATCTTTGGAAAATTCTGCTTAGAAGCTGTAGGTGTTACCAGTTTGTAATGCCAACAATCTGTAGCCAAAGACTTAAGTAGAAGCCAAAAAATCAATCCAATATTTTCATTGACTACGCCAAAGGCGATCGAGTTATGTATGAGTGTGTGTAAGTGTGTGTGTGTGTGTTAACTCGACCAGCGATCCATAAAACCCATGTCAAAATGTTAAGGTTGAGGTTGGAATTGGAATCATCCCGACAGTGTATGTGTGTGTGTGTGTGTGTGTGTAAAGTGTGAAACTACAAGCATAAAAATCGAAATACATATTATTTATGAGGTTCATCAGGAGTTTACGATGCTACAGAGTTTCTGACTTGAAACTTATTTACCTGGCTTACAATTAAAAGAATGAAGAAGAAAAAAACAAATTTAAGAAAAAGACAGCGAATGCATCTCTTCCTCTTCTTCTTCTTCTTCTTCTTCTTCTTCTTCTTTAACTCCAACCCCCATCGTCTACTTCTTCCTCTTCTTCATCTCCATCTCTTGACTTGGCCTCATGCTGAGTCAAGGGCCCAGTTCGAGTCCCAGACTTGGCCTGGACAGTCTGGTTGTCTCAGACTTTATGACGTCCTCGGTTAATGTGCATCGTGTAACGAAAGTAAATTTTTCATAACTTGGCCCAAAACGTACCCAAGATCGATAAATATTTTTTATGCAGGTAGTTTCACACACACACATACGCACACACGCACATTTATGAAGGTGTAGGTGTGCATTGTTGGTAGCACCTTTTTCTTGCCGACCAGACAAACTGGCAGCAACATCATTAGCAGCTGTGTGTTTACTGTAGCTTCGCTTCGTATTTTAGAAAATGCATATATTTCAAAGGCATCAAATCAATAAGAATTTAAATTTCTTAGTGTTTTTAAACATTTAAATATAGTTTTAAATAAATAGTTTGTCAAATAAAGTTGAGAAAATTTAAGTATTTACAAAAAATTTATAAGAAAATTTTACAAAAACTTAACTAATTTAAAACAGAACTTAAATACCATTTAGCTATTACTAAGTTTTAAATGTTAATCCAAATTTTAGTTTAGCAATTACCTAGATATTTTTACTATCGTTGGAAAGTCGTTGTCATTGGTCACACTTGGACACCCTCAACTATTTCAAGTGTCCACTTGAGAACTAACAAGCAATAAAACAAATCTCACACCTCACACTCCCTCACTCTCTTTCTCCCTCACTGTCTCTTCACCTCTCTCTCTCTCTCTCTCTCTCACCCTCAAGTGAGGTCATTCAAATAAATTAATTCTATTTGTGTAAGGTCAGAGCAAAAGCGTTGGTTAAATGCAAATACGTGTAAAAAGAGCCATAAAACTAGAAAAATATTTGACTGCCCTTTGGCCCAAAAACGCAGGTGTCAAGAGTTCCTTGAAATGGGTGAAAAGGTCAAGCACTTGAGACCAAGGCAAATAAATAAATAAATAGCCAAAGAAACTGACAGCCCAACTATGTATACATACATGGAAAATATAGTATTAGAATGGAAATAAATCGCTTTAATTGGCATTGATGCAAACGTTAGTCATTAAAGGATAATATCCTGTTGGTTCTCAGCTAATTAGGTGTGCATACATACGTTTCGCGTGTTGCCCGTCAATCGGATTGTGGCCAACAATTTGGTAACATAATACAAATTAAGCAAATTTGTGCTCAGTTGCGTTGCCAAGGCTTAAGGGTTAGACAACAACCAGCACCTAGAGCCCTGATTTCAATACTCTCATACCCGAGCTATGCAGTTGCCATGGTCGCAAACAGCCAATTAAAATTAATTCTATTTTTCTGCCACACGAAGACGATTTCAAATGGAGCTGAAAATGAAGAAGCTTCGATTGAAATGTTGAGATTTTTTTTGTGTTCTTGATAAGATACTCTGTGCGAAAAGTATAATAATTTTATGGAATTAATATAGAGAAAAGGGACGAAAGATACTTCAGTATATCAGTTTAACTGAAGGAATCTAGAATTTTGTTAAGTATATATAATTAAATTTATATTCAAATTATTTAAATCAGTCCAAAAGAATGTTTAATATAACAATAAAATTATAGTTAAGGAATAAACCTATTCATACTAAATTAAGATGTATAATTTACATAAATTATTTAAGAAGAAAGATTTATATATATTAAGCATGCAGAGTATCTCATAGTCGTTCACTTTCAACTACAGTTTTTCTTACGTATTTTTCTTGAATATATATGCCAAGTTGTTGGTCTCATTCGCAGACCCAGACCCAGAGCCAGACCAACCTCGAGTGCTGTGGTCCACTTGAAATTATGCCGAGAGACGCTCGAGTGCGCACAGCCGCCAATAACCACGCACAACACTCACTCACACACACACACACAGTCTCTCACACACACACACTCTCACACACACACTTTCTCACACACACACACACACTCATCTGGGCGACCGCAAACAACCCTCGACAGCAAGTACAACAAGCACTACAACCACCTGAATCATCTAGGGTCTGAAGACCCTTTTGCGTAAGGGTTTCTGGGGGTTACGTTACCAATCAAAGCTACATACGAATAAGTTCTGCAACTGCGATCTTTCTACTTCGCTAAATTGTTCGTTTGGTACTGTCGCCAGGGTTCTCGAGTCCCGGTTTCGTATCCGGAATCTGTCAGTCAACCAGTCAGTCAGTCAGTCAGTCAGTCGGTCGTTCGTTCGATGCTACGCATCGCAAAATTGCCAGCAATTAAGTATATTCCAAAATTTGGATTTCTAGTTCTTTTTTCTCTCTACCCTCAGCTTTCCTCTCTTTTTATTTTATTTTATTTTTTTTTTGATCGGACATGTGCATTGTTGGCATAATTATGGGCTTAGCACAAATTATTGACAAGTGAGTTAGAAAAATATTTTCGTTTTCGAATTCGAATTTGGACTACTTCCATTGTATTCCTTATTTAATGGAGCATTCAATTGTAAAATTTGCCTCGAGGATGTGTGAACATATTTAATGCATTGGGGTGTAAAGTTTTTCAAGGTTTATGCCATCGAGTTAATCTTTGATTTCATAAGCTAACCAATAAGATTAACTATATATTTAAAGATACTTAATTCAAATAGTTAATTAATCAAAGAGTGATTAAATTTTTTATAGATTTGTTGATGTGTTAGGAAATTTGATATGAAATAAACTTTCTATATAAAAATAAACTCGTTCCTTTACTTCCTTAGTGATCGATGAACTAGTTTTTGACTTTTTAATTTACTTTAAAATCTATAAGTAGATATAAATATATAGGCAATTTATTAGTGTGTTTATTGCTAATATATGCCTTACTTATATATCTTTAAAATTTGTTTTTCAAGTTCAGCGCTGTAATTATATGATAAGATATTCCTATATATAGGGTATATATGTATATATACGTTTTTTAAAGCAAACAAACTTCTCTTTTTATTATTTGTCGACAGACTTGAACCTCGAAGGGTTACATGAATATTTACATAAGTATATTGGGCATAGCTAATGCTACGAGTATTTATAGTGTTTTACTCTGATTCCTAAATGATCAAGTCGCGCCTTAAAACAAACGCTATAAAAAATCTCAAAAAATAAATATTTAAATTTCTAAATCGTTGGAAACTATAAAAATTTAATTTAAAACCAAAATTCTGTCAAAATGTTTATTCATAACACGGGTTATTTATAGGTTCGCAATGTAGTCAGACCCCGATTCAGACCATATAGCACATTATATAGTGCTGTTTTTGGGGGTTGGTTCTCTCAACAGAGCATTGAAGTGAGGAGTGGTAAATGGGGAATGGGAAATGCAAAAAATAAAGGATACGCTGGCTGTTTGTATAATCAATTTGTTGGCCGTGACGTCATCATGACGAATTCACACTCTTTTTGTGATTTTCACTCTTCGAGTTCGTCGAGCGAACATTCGGTTGTACTTTATACACGTACAGTGAAACAGGCCTATATACAACATTCAATTCGTTACGTTTGTTATACATTTTATTTCACTTTTCTCCACCTCTGCACTGACAACAACCTCTCGTAGAGGGAGGGGGAGAGGTACAGCTAGAGGTTGAGGTAGAGTAGGTAAGTGCTTTTGGGCCGCTGTCGATAGACTGTGACGCTTGACGGGAGAGCGGTGACTATGTAGGTTTTTATTTTTTATTTTTATTATTATTATACACCCCTCCTCGTCTGCCCCTGCCCCCCACTCCCCCTCCTTAATACTACATACTTTTTTTTTATAGCGGCGGCGTAACAAAATTCTTATGAATATTAATTGGCTCTCGCTGTTTGCGTTGGTTGTCACTCAAAGTGACCGCGTTGGTAAGTGGATGCCATGGTTTGGGTTCCATTTCGGATTCGTTACGCCTGTTTACAACTCGGACAGGTTGAACTGGCTTAATGCTTAGATAAGCAATGGATTTCGGCCAGCTTGCATTTGGCCTTTTTCACTTGCTTTTCCTTTGATAAGCTTAACTAATCAAATTCTTAAGATAAAATGTTAAGAACTTATCAAATTCTTTTCTAACTTATCAGAGCTAGAAAAATGGCAGTGAAAGATTACACTTAAAGTAAAATAAATTAAGCCTAGAATAGAATTTTTAAGACTTTTTTATTTAATTATTAATTTTATTTAAGTTTATAAAATATATTTATTGTCTGCCTTTTCTTTTACTCCTACGCTTTGTAATTGTTTCATTTACATGTTGTTAATGACTCTGTTCCCAAAGCATTAATTTGAGTAAATGCCTGAATATGACTCATTCAACATTTCTCTGGGTTTTTGGAGTATCAATCGTCTGACAACGGACAGATTTTCTCACACTCTTTTACTCAAAGCGCACATTATCACGAATTCATATTTCATATCAACAATACAGTGAGTTAAAAAATTTATGCGCCCACACAAAACCAGACATTCTACTGCTTTGGGTCTGAGCACAGACTGACGTCTGACTGGCTGCTGTCCAACATAATCTACATCAATGGTGTTGGAAGTGTAGATGGAGATTCTCTGTTTGAGTCTGTGATTGCACATTAGAATGATGCCGAATGCCAGTGTCTAGCCAATGCCTGGGAGCTGTTTAAAATCACAAGTAAATCACCAAAGGAAAGGGTATTAAGAGCTGATGAACTTTAAGATACTCAGTGTTTGGCAAGGTGATTGAAGAAAAGTAAGGAAATCAGACAGTTGTTGAGTTAAACTCGTTTTAAATCTAAAACTAAATCGTTTTTTAATCTCAATAAAGATTTTAAAATATACATTATTATTAAAAAATGAGCTCGTTAATTAAAAACAAGGTTTAAATCTTTATTCAATCACAAAAACTATTTATAATTTAAAACTAAACTGCTTTAATTCAATTCTTTTTCACCCAGTTACAAAACATACTTTAGTTCCCCCATTAAATACTAGGGTATCTCTAGCCAACGCCCCAAGGTATATAGTATAATTATCTCACGTTGAGCCGCCCACAACACATGAGACGACACCTGAGTCTGCATTTAAAGCCCGAAGTCCAAAGTTGATGGCATTTTCCGCACTTAAATAGGAAAAAAAGGAAAGAATCTCTGACAGTTGCTGCGTTTTTGTTATGTTAATTGGCATTTGCTGGCAGTTCATAACTCTAGTTCCAGTTCTAGTTCCCAGTAGAGGAATATATAGAATACCAGAAAAATAAAGTGTGGTAAATGCAGAACACAAAAGTGGCAAAGGTAAAGGTAAAGGCAAAGGTAAAGGTAAATGCAGACAGCCTTTAAAACGCTTAACCAAATACTAGTTTCACTTTTTTTTGTTGCCGAGGAAGCACTTTTGCCCCACTGCCCCTTGTCCCTTGCCCCTGCTCACCGTCGATTTTAGTGGAGTGCGGAATGTCGCCATTTTGTGTCATGTGAATGTTGCGAATTGTAATGTGAATACACGAGTGAATGTGAATGTAGATGAGTGTGTGTGTGTGTGTGTGAATGTATGTGGAGTACTGTACGGAGCATGGACCATGGACCATGGACCATGTTTGTGTTGGCTCTTAAACTCAGCACTATTAAAGGCTAAGGCCGACTTTTTGTCAGCCATTATGATGTGCACCTTTTGTGCTGCCATAGCTGTAGTTGTTGTTGTTGTTGTTGTTGTAGTTGTTGTTGTTGTAGCTGTTTTCTAGGGAAACCCTAACGCATACACACTTACTTGCTAGCCAGCACGGCCCCTCGACACATTCATGAAATGTATAGCATAATAAATCTTTACCTATACGCACACACACGCACGCACACACACACACACACACACACACACACACACACACACTCTACTAGGACTAGGGACATATTTTTTTTTTTGCTGTCTCGCAGGTAGCATCGAGTTTTTGCCACCTTTTGCCGCAGGATCTAACAGGCAGCGTGTAGGAGTAAACGGTGCAGGGGTTGGTACGGCTACCAGTAAGTTCTCAGAACAACACACACACACACACAGTGACACACATAGATACCTGCACACACACATTGATAGTTGTTGGCATTCCTGCACTCGCATTTTTACGTACCATTTTACGATTTTGATTTTTATCGTCGTTTGTTTTTCTCGGTTTTTATTTTGTTGTTGTTTGTCTTATTACATTTCTCTTCTCCTACTCTACAGTTCTCTTTACTTCTCCTTTTTTTGCGGTATTTGAATTATGAGACAATGTGCCTTCTGCATGGGTAATCATTGCTTTTTGACTACTGTGCACTAGCTGAATTTTTTAGCTAGGCCCTGTACCTTTAGTTTTTCCTGAAAAATTTTAAAAGCGGCACATTTGAGTTGGCCTTTGCTTATCGCAGATCAAGATAAGATTGTCGAAAACAGATGTAGGGTTCAGCTGAATTCTGCGGTTGTTGCCACAGTGGTAAAAAAATTGCAACCAAGTGCGGGTTGGCTTATGTTAAGAAGAAATCTTCAATTTAAGGGCACACAACTTCTTAAAAATCGAAGTTGAAGAAAATCTTTATCGGCGCTGAGTCTGAGCTAAAATTTCCATTGAGCCAGGTCAGTTCACTTTCACACACACACCGAGAGGGAGAGAGAGAGAGAGACCTACGACAAACTAACTGTACTTAAACTTCACTTTCCACCACAATGACAACAACAACAACAAAATGTTGTTAATGATTTCCCAAAAGCATTGCAACACCGCGCCGATTATCAAAGACTAACTAACTAAGCCCAACTCGTAGATAACCCAAAACTATTTATGAGCTTTAAATTTTCGACAACGGCAACATTTTCGAAATGTTTTCGATAGCCAAAATAAAAAAATCAAAACTCAAAATAACCAGTTTTGCGACGATTTGTTGTCAAACTGATCCATCGATTGATGCTGAAGAAGAGAAGAAGAAAAAAAAATGGGCAACTGAAATAAATAAACGCGTTGATTTTTAAGTGTTGTGCATAATTTTAAATATGTTTATTTGAAAAGCCAAGCGAATGACATTTGGTTTCTGTTTAAATTTATTCCCTGGGCCAACAACAGCAGCAACAACAACAACAACCACATCAATACTAACTTGTTTCTTGTTTTTGGCTTGCAAACTCTGTTGGCTCTAACGCTGGCGCTGGCAAAACCGTTAACACCCATAATAAGTACCGCTATGTACCCTAATTTTGTGATAGCTTTAACCAAAAATGAAACTTAAGTTGAAGCTGCCGCGCTTTTAATAGCCAAACTATGCATAATGGGACTTCTCTTTTTTTCACCTCCCCCCTCCCTCCTCTCTTTATACCCTTCCTTCGATGTTTTGAGATTTTCAGTGAAATCGGCGAGTTTCTCAATTTCCAGTTTCAGTTTCATAGATGCGCTTCGATTTTGGTTGTGGCCATCTCATCTATATTTCTAGTTCATTTGTGAAACGCAATCAGCGATGCGTGACGCTCGGAACTTTAGATTGGCTCCGTATCTCCCTCTGGGATTTTGATTCTCCCAACTCCAACAACGACTTCGTCTCCATCTCCGTCTCCATCTCAGTCTCCGTCTCGGTCTGTTTTCTGGGTGTCTGTGAGGGCGGAAATTATTTAATGGCGCGTACATGTTGAACATTGGCTTGCGGAAATCACGCACTGAAATTCGTCTGCTCTCTGGGAAGCTGTGAGAGTTGCGTGAAATTTTATTATTTAATTTAATACGTTTTTTGAAATTTTATTGGGCGACTGGCGAGGGCGGTGCTAAAATCAAAATATGCTTTTTGCACAATAATATTTGCGGGTGGACTGGGAGGAGTGGAAGGAGTGAGTGGTACTCGGAGGGGGAGTGTCAAAAGTCACGGGTGGAAAGCATAGGAAATTTTTAGAGGGAAGTTCGAAATAAATAAATATTTTCTTTAAAATGTATATAATTATAACTAATAAATAAAATGAAATTAAATCAATTTCATTTGAAACTTTATTTAGCAGACTTTTGTCTTTCGATGCATGACTACTGTACAGTGAATAACTTGCTGCTCTTCTTGTGACACTCTAATTACAGTGTGACACCTGTCTGCCACAAAGAACAAGCGACACAAGAGGCATAGCGTGCAACGCTGCGTATGAGCAATTTGCAATGGGCAATTGCTGTCAACACACACACACACACACACACACACATACAACTCATTCATAGAGAGAGTCACATTATAAGCGACGCGTTCAACTTGAATTACACACTTGAAAATTAGTTGCAAATTACCTACTTAAGTTTGTTTGCCATGACAGTAGCATTGGAGTACAGTAGTAACTCTGCAGACAGAACTTGCTAGTCAAAGTCGAGCATGTGCGCCATTGTCTAAGTATATGTGTGTTTGTGTATGGGTGTGTTTGTGTGTAAGTGAGTTTGTTGTTAGTTGCAGTTTGGGCCAATTGTATGACCAATTCGTTGCGTGGCAGCCACGCCCACTCCGCAAGGCATTGAGTATTCTTGGACAAAAGTTTGTCTTATGCATTGGCACTTATGCAAGTCTTGGACAGGTGGACAGGTAGACGGTGGGACAGTGGAACGACAACCTGTTATCAGAAAATCAACAAGTGCAATTAGCAGCTCTCTGGTTTAACACAATGTGCGTGTGACAGAGCAAACAAATAGTTTAACAAAACGAATAAACAAGTCAACAATTCTATGTAACTGCAGTTCAACTTGGTAGCCATAAACTGTGTGTGTGTGTGTGTGAGTGTGTGTTGTTTTCTCTGTGTGTGCAAGTCAACACTGAGCTCAGCGAAGCATTGCAGCAGCAGCAACGTCTTGAATTGTTGCCATAAATTCTGGAGAGTGCTCCTTTTGTCCAGTAAAAGACATGTTTAAAGCTATGCAGGTGACAATACTACACTCTCCCTCTCTCCCCCCTCTCTCTCTGTCCCTTCTTTCCACTGCAGATCGTGCTAAATTCAATTGCCAATTGCTTAGCCAATTGAGGCGGCAACAGATTATGGCTGCAACAGTTTTCTCTTCTCTTCATTTCTTTCTCCTCTTTATTACCACAATGACAACAATTTGTTGCGCAAACTCAGCCAGTTGTCTCGGCTTCCACTGAAGGTTGTCTGTCTCAGACAGTTGAGATAAAACACAATTATTGGCCTATTAGCCGTCTTTTAAGCCATTCAGCATTCGGTACTCAGTATACAGTATTCAACATATGGCAGACGTTCAATAAACGTGACTCGATTCGTGTTTGTTGTTTACAATAAAATAACAGATTGTTAAACGTGTACATAAAGGACTTAATTATAATATTTATACAAATTGAGAATAATAAAAAGAGGTTCGATTCTTTAAGTATTAAAATGAAAGTGGAATAAGGGAAACATTTATTAAAAGACATGAACTGAGCAAATAAAATATATAAATAAAAGATAAAAGTAATCATTTAAACAGATTTTTATATAATAATAAAATAATTTATTTATTAATTTAGAATATAAACATTTTAACCAATTAATAGACCAACAATTTAACAAGCACGAAACACTTAAAAAACAGCCAAATAAATGGGCATAAAACGCAGCTGTTGAGACGAGTCAGAGTGTGTGAGTGTGTGTGTGAGTGTGTATGAGTGTGTGTCAACAAACCACAGAAGGACAACTACATAATGAGGTGTACTCGGTCAGAATGAAAATGAAGAGGGGTAAAACAACCAGGGGGGTGGGTGTGAGACAGGGCTGCACTTTTTTGATTGACATGTCGCCGTCGGCTGGACGTTGACTTGCATGTCAATTAAATCTAACGACAACTAGTGACAGCTCAACTCAGCTCCGGCCAGGACTAGGACATGAACGTGGTCGTGGAATCGTGGCACACTTTAATAGGCTCAAAGTGGATTTTAATTTTTATTTGATTTCATTTGATTTGATTGCACAGACGAAGCACACGCCCAGCATGTGCCCAGCCCCCGAGGGTGGTTTACTGAGATTTGGATTTGAATTTTCGGTTTAGGACACGCTGTCGACCCCTTTACGACATCTGCCAGGCAGGGACTCAAGTTACGCCGCAGGATTACAGCGTGTTCTGCGGTGACAGCAGCTGCAGCAACAGCAGCAGCAGAAACTTCTGCAAACGACAGCGAATTAATATCGCAAGACTACCTTTATATATATATACATATATATAGAGTACCTTTAACAGATTTAGCAGATTTTTCAGCTTTCACCTACACAAGTGACTGGATTCCCACGCCTGTTGCTGGCCAGGATTTGCCAATGGGCATGGGAATGGGAGTGGAAATGGTGAGAAGTAAACCCAAACCCCGCGGGGCGACAAATGTGCTCGTTTGATAAATTGGGTGCCAAATTTGCCGCTTCTGAAAACGCTTTGTGAAAAGTTAAACGCAACGCTTATGGATGCCAAACAGACACGCAAAGTGGCAAAGTGCCTTGATGTTAAAAGTAAAGTAAAATAAACTATATAGTAGCACAGAATCAACTTGGATCATTATTTTATGGGACCAATTAATGAGATGCCGTGGGAGTGACCAATAAGTGTATGTTACATGCTCCCTCAAACCGTTGGACAGTTCAAGTAATCGTCCAAGTTTTTACCTTTTGACAGTTCGTGACTTGGCGCTATGTGAGTTATGGTGCCGTCGTCTGCACGCCAACAACGAAAATTATATTTAAAAACACATAACTCAACAGATTATCATTAAAAACTGTGGGCGCAGTGCCCAGACTTAGGGCTCATATATCCAGGTACAGTTTGTGGTCCAGTCTCGGACTCAGTTTCAGTTTCAGTTCCAGTTCCACTTGGAATACACCCGTTTGCGCGTGCGCAAAGCTCGAACGGAAGTCGTTAGCTGACGGTCTTCAGATATGATGCAAATGTATTAAGGAACCGCCTTCGGGGCACGTAGCCCATTCAAGGATTATGCGATGCAGGACAATGAATGAAATGCGAACGTTGACAATAAATTGCTGTAGCATTTAAATAAGCAAAAGCCTTCCAGTACCTTCAGCACCTTCAGCACCTTAAGCACCTTTAGCACCTCAACACCTTTAGCACCACTAGCACCTGGGGACCTTAGCACCTTAGCTCCTTAGGGTTAAATTAGGTACACACGTTTTGGACCGTCTTTCGTTTAAGGCCAGCAAATGTGTCTGGCTTTTGCCGCTGGCCATTCTTGAATGGCTGTAAACTTGCTAATGCGTTTTACTCATTTTTTCTTCTCTCTTTTCGTATAACCCATAGAGTTACGAGTTTGGCAAAGGAATAAGGAATAAGCTAAAAGCAGATTGGGCTGGGAAAAGGAAGCGCATTTTGGCTTAGATTTTTGTGTGCTGAAAATGGCATTTTGTGCAGTATTTCAACCAAATTTGGCTCAAAAGATATGAAAAAAAAATATGTTATTATTAAAAACAATTTAGCTATTTAAAAAATATATTTTAAATTTAATAAGCAGCTATCTCAGCTCCTACTTATAGTCAGTAATTTTAGCAGAAGTTATTGACACTATCTCACAAATTTGGTTATACTTTATTACAAATAAAAGTTGGAGCTGTTAAGAACCCGCACATTCCCTTAAGATACTTTAACGTATTTACTTTTAAACCAACAAATGTAAAACAAAAAGATTTCATCAAAAGTTTACTTAAATTAAATCAAAATTTATTCACATAGCAAGCAAACAAATTGGCAAATTATCTAAAAATATCCATGATTAAATACAAATTTATGTCAATGGACAAGTTGTCCGTCAACTGGCTACTTCAGAAGTCCAAATGGACAAGGTCATTTTGTTAGCATTTAGATTAAAGATACAAATCGAATAACAGTTGCAACTGTCAGTAATCAGACGATTAGAAATCATTCTCATTGTCCAACTTAATCGGCAATTTAATTAATGAAATTCAAAAGTGTATCTTAAGCTTTTAAGCTGGGATTAGTTAAGTGCGTTGCTTTTCTATCTGAAGCTCTTTCTTCACCGTCTCGGTGAAATGTTGCCAAAGAAAGTTGAAGTTGAAAATATTTTTTTTTTTTTTTTGTTATAGATCAATTATAAATTCAACGATTAATATGCCATAAAATCTTCACTAATAGTTGACCAAAGAAACGGTAAAAACTTCATCGACTTGTTAATAAACAAATCTGGACCCATTGTTAAAGTTACCAACTGAATCTGATATATATATATACACCTCAACGGTATTTTGGCGCACGCTAAATTATTACACATAATTTGTTATATTTTTCAGATATTTTCTGGTAAAGCTTTGTATATATTTCTTTGAGGAGATAGATGTTTTTGATTGTCTTCACGTCATAGGCTCAAAATGTGTGAAAACAGTTATTGTCATTTGAGACGAACGATAATTCTTACAAATGATCACTGCTTTTTTAGACTTTATTAATTTATGGTAAGGGCAAGTTTTTTTTTTGTCTTTGAAATTTATGTATTTGCTCAGTAAAGTCCAAGTATTAAACTAAATTCAAAGGGTTTGATTAAGCTGCTGTCGTGGCATTTGATTACTTTATGATGCATTGTTAGAATGGTTTAGAAATCAATGAAAATTGTAGACTAAATATGAGAAGAATTAATGGGAGTATGGAGAATTAATTAAAATTAATTTGAAAATATAATAATAATATTAAGTTGTGTCAATTCTTTGGATAAAGAATGTATCTGTCGAGCCCTAAATGAGCATAAATAAATTATTTAACATTTTAAATTATATTAACCCCTTTATAAAAATTTTAAAAAAATTTTCTGAGTGAAATCTTGCTTATAATAAATTTTTTAATTTTTAAAAATTGTTTAAATATATTTTTTATAATTTTGCAAATTTTTTAAATAGGTCAAGTTCTAAAATCTGCTGCTGCTACAAGTATATATAGCTTATATTGTTCATATATTAAGTTCAGCATTAATTCCAATAATTTATCTTTGATAAACAGCAACATAATGAAACGTGGTCCAGACGCATTCGGGCCTTACCTGTCTGCATAACTGTCCGTCTGTCCGTCTGCTCGTCTGCTCGTCTGCTCACCTCCCCGTCTGCTTGTGTATGTACGTGAAACCAATTAATTTGCTAGCATATGTATTAACTTTTTTCTGCTGTGATTATATACTTCCTATCCATACATTATATATAGTATATATAGCTCTCATATGGGTTTGCAGCATATGAACGACGTCAACTTGCTTCGTATATAAGCAAATTAATTAAAGTTGCCACTTCAGTTGAATTTTCCAGGTGAGTGATGCGGAACAAATAATCAATCAATCAGCTCAGATACACACACACACACGCTCAAACACACACACATACATACCCACACACACACACACACACACACACACACACACACACACACACACACACACACACACACACACACACACACACACACACACACACACACACTACAAACAATCGCACACATGCAAAAAGCTGCAGGGCAGACACTATCTAGGCAACACAGGCGGTAACTTTCATGGCATTGGTCAGTCAGTCAGTCAGTCTGTGAGTCAACCAGTCGGTCCATCTGTCTGTCTGCCAGTCTGTCCCACTGTCCAGACAGTCACTCAGCCAGCCGGGGCTTGTCATTGACGTCGCTTTTGCCGGACATGGCGAAATGCTCAAAATAAGTATGTGAATGGCTCTATGAGTGTGGTTGTTGTTGTTGTACGGAATGCGTACATATGTAAATGGGCACTACAATAACAACAAGTCTACATTTGCACAGTGGTGAACAATTTGCAAATAAATTAAATAAACAAATGTTGAATTTTTAAATAGTTTAAAATATGTTAGAACACATAAAACTTAAACTTAAAATAAAATTAAATACATTTAAATATGCTTAAATATTTTATTTAAATTTTTTATTGGTTCCAGTGTGCATTGGTCAGTTCCAGTTAAATTTTGCTGCAGTTGTTGTTGCATTTATCTCTAGCTTTTGAGCACATTCATATGTCTGGCCTGTTCCTGTCTGGTTCTCGATCAGGAAGGGATTGGAAGTGGAAAAGGAGGGAAGGAGAGACAGAGAGCGAGAGAGAGACAGAGAGTAAGAGATGGAGAGAGAGAGAAGCTCATGCGACTGTGTTGAGTTTTTGGCCCTATTGGGGCCGACATTTCGGAGCACCCTTTCACTCCCTCCCTCTGCCACTGTCTCACTTTTTATCTCTCCCACTCCCCCTCTCTCTCTTTCCACCTCTCTTCGTCTCTGCTACTTGATGTGTGTGATGTGTGCGTTTGAACTTTTCCAATTTGCTGGCGAAAAATTGAAAATGCGATGACTACGAGCACGATGAGGGCATCCAGCATCCAGCATCCAGCATCCAACATCAAGCGAATAAATAAATGCGAGCGTATTCATGAAGCGTATTGCGAGTATAAAAAACAATCTGTAGCTGCTTTGTGGCAGCAACAAACTGCCGCCCAGTCGATACAAAGGCAACAAGTCTGGGAGCGGTTGATTAAAATATAAACATATATATACATATACTACACATATGTGAGCATATATAAGTATTTTAAATACCAACACATAAACAAATTGTTTAAAAAAAATACTCGAATCGATTTTAGGTGAAATACAAAAAAATGTTTGTAATTAAAATTGAATTTCGCTCTGGGTGTGGTCTCTGAAAATTGTGGCACCCCATTGGGGTGGGGCCAGGGTTTTGGCAATGGACTGCAAAGTGCATTACTACAACTACTTACCTGTCCCATCTGTCTCACCTGTCCCGCTATCCACCATTCTTTTCCATTCCATTCCATTCTGGCTCCGAAATTGAGAGATCTATTTAGTTGGTACATGAGCTGCGGCTCTGTTGTCATAGCGAATGACTAACTAACCGACTGACTGAGAGACTAACAGACTGACTGACAGACTGACTGACTAACAGACTTACTGACTGGCTGCCTGATGAGAGGTGCAATTTATTTAATTAGATGCATAAAACTCATTAAGATAAGAGCTGCCAGCTACCAGTCTCGACTTTGCTTGTACTGCCATGTTGTTCAAGTGCGCGAATCAACAAATGCGCCAAAGTGCCACTCCCCCTTCCCTACCCTTCCCCTCATCCCACTATTCCACTGAAAATCTGCCCAGAAAGAAACGGAGGAATTGTTATGCTCACTTGGCAGCCAGCAGGTTAAAGTAGTGCCAACAGTTGTAAAGTGGGAGTTACCCAGACACTAGACCCTATTTTTACCAGGTGAGCGGTGAGGTGTGTGTGTGTGTGTGTGTGTGGGTAGCAGTTGGTAGTTGCTGCCTGATGCTCTGCTCTGGTTTGCTTATAAAGCTGCCAGCACTGAGTAATTAACTTGAGCGACTTGATGACGACGACAATAAAACGCCGACTTAATTAAGTGACACAAGTGCTTCATGGTGTTCTTGGATTTGATTGTGGATGTGGATGAAGATGAGGATGTGGAACTGGTTGTATCCACAGCCAGTAGAAATTACTATAATACCATGGAAGTAGCTGCTCCAGTGCTGACTTTTGGCTTAATGGAATGTATGCTTTTTCAAATTGCCATAAATAATCAGTTAAAGCTTCAAGTTTTTTTAAATAATACTTAAAAAATTAAGAAAAATGCATTTAAATATATAATATATATAATGAAGGAACTGATTTAGTTACTACTCATAAACTACTATCGAAACAAAGTATTGAGTAGTATAATTTAGTTAAATTAATCTCTAAGAATGAACTACTGCAAAGGTTTATCTTTGGGCTCGTTAATTTTATCAATACACAATAGTATATTTAATTAATTATCAGTTTATTTAATTATACTATAAAATCATTTCTACCATAACTGATTTAAACATATATTCTCTTTAAATTTAATATTTTTTTAAATTTTATTTAAATGTTTTTAAATTTTAATTCCTCCTGAAGTTCAAGATTTTACCCCTTGGCTACTTTAGTAACATAATTACTTAGTATAACGTATATTAAACATAAGTTTAACAGATATTTAGTTACTCGAATTTAGCTTATCAACTGCTCACTTGGATATAACTCCCTGTGCTGGCTGAAGCACCCGCATGTTTTTAATACAGGGTATCAATGTCAAATCAGGGCGTGACTAATCGCCTAATTGCATGTAAACCACAGCAGCAACAACAGCAAACATTGCAACATTATCTACCCCGAAAAAATACATGAACTGAAATTAAAGAACTATAAAAATGCAAAAATATCTACAAATAATTTGGATAGTGATTAGCATGGCAAAGTGTGTGTGAGTGTGTGTATCTCACAGATGCAGATTGCGCATTTTATGCTGGCCCACAGATTGAATTTCAGATGCAACCACAATACAGTATATAGTACTATATATACCCAAATTCATGCGGGTGATTTGCTCTTCCGACTGAAGCGCCTCAGATTGTATATAAAATACCAAGAAATACCGCAATAGAGGAAGTATTAGAAGCGGTACAGAGACTTAATGCTGACAACCTGTTGAGTTGAGTCTAAGCCATGGCTAAATTTTATTGATGATTATGATAATATGCATAGTTTGTTTTAGCCATTTATTGTTTTTGCATTAGAGACAGATACACCGTGTTATTCTAGCCCTTTTATGCTGTTAGCTGGTGAGCTCAGATTTGTCCAGAGGGATTTTGTGAGTGAGGCGTGGATTTTAGAGGTTCATTACCATACCTGTATGCCTTACCTGTGTGCGTGTGCATTTTTTTTTTTGGGGTTTTTCCCATTCGAAATTTGCAGGTGCACGGCTTAGTGAGTTCTAGGGGTTTTGGGTCGCCAGGCAGTCTGACAATTTGCATGTGTTTTCTCTCCCTCTCACTCTCTAACTGTCTTTTTCACTCTTTCACTTACTGCAGTAAATCACTGTGCGGTCCATCGATCAAGTAAACTATAAATTCTTACGCATACCACACATCCATCATTCAAAATAACATAAACAGCTACAGCTACAGATACAGATACGGCTATAGCTACAGATACAGATATTTCTGTGTACTCGTATCTTTTGAGCTGACAACAGTTTAAAAGTGTTACCATTGCACGACGGTGCACAACTAATTGGATTTTTCCTCTCAATTTTTTTTATTTACCATTTTTTTTTTGTCAACTAATCCGATTTGTTTATGTACGTTTCAGTTTCAGTGTTACTACTGTAGCAATCGTAACTCCAGTCCAAGCATTAGCTACAGTTTTAGGCTTATGTATCAACTTGAGTTTGGTTTGTTTTTTATTTGGCTTTTTTTTCAGTTTTTTTTTTTGGTAGTATTGCTCTCAGTTAACCTAGTTTTGAAATGTGTCAGCCAATAAAGGGCGCCATCTTTTTGGCCATTGGCAGTTGCCCCCGACCAAGTCTAAAAACCAAAGAAAAACTAAACTTTAGCCCCAGACAGTTTCGACTTTTGTGCATAATGACATTTGTTTGCTAACTTTTCTATTGTTCAAGTTTAATTAGTTGTTCAGCTTCTACACTGGATTCTGGCTATATATATATTCATTTCTATCTCTTTCTCTCTATATATATGATTCTGACTACTTTGTGAAGGCTTTTCTCTTGTTGTTGTTGTTGTGCTTTAAAGGCGCCGCAGGGCTTTTGTTTAGATAATTGAAGGGTGAACTCTGAAGTGCAGGAATTCTCCCAAATCACATTAACATACACGAAGTAGCTGTAGATAAAGCCAGTTAAAGCCGGAATTTTGCAAGAGAGCGAAAGAGAAGAGGAGTAAGGGTAGGGTAAATTAGAGATAGCAGAGTGGGAGAGAGAGAGAGAGGGAGATAGAGAGAGAGAGAGAGAGAGAGAGAGAGAGAGTAGTGGAGAAAAACCACATTCTGTTTGAATATGTTACAGTTCCATCTCTGTACATTATAACTATAAATATACAATCCTTTTCTATAGCCAATTAAATAAATTTATAAATAAATCTTTACGCAAATAAAAAGTATCGGATAAATACCGAAAAGTATCGCTAAATTTTGTAGGTACAAATAATTAACTATCAAAGACAAATTAAGCACACAAAAATGTAATATAATTAAACATTTTGTACACAAGATTTTTGACATAAAAACAGATCCTAAAAAAATATGGTTTAAAAATTTTTATTTTGGATTAAAAAACCAGTTTTAATGTAAAAATCTTAATATTTAAATTCTAAATAAAAATAGTTTAAAGATTTTTATTTTGGATTAAAAAATCAGTTTTATTGTAGAAAATATTGTGTACAGAGTTCATTATAATATTGAATGTTTTGTGCTTAACTTAAAGTATAACTTATAAATTGTACTAGAATAAAAAGTCAAACAATTTAACACACAATTATGAATATATTTAAAAATAATAAATTCATTTTTTATGGCAAAAATTGTTTAAAACAAAGCTAATGCAATGTGCCAACAAAAGAAGTAAATTAAATATCAATTATTTAAAAAAGTAATATGTAAATACAAATACATTTTAAATAAATAATTTATAAGAATTTAAAAAGTTTATTTTATTGTTTAGTTGAATAAATTATATGAAAGATATATGCGTATATAAATTTATACAAATTGGCAAAACTCTCACGATCAACTGCTGTCATTGATGTGGTTTCTAATTGCGATGATGACTCAGCTATTGGCCGGAATGAAGCACCTGTCTAATAAGCCAGGCTAAAACAGAAAAAAAAGAGTGTGTTGATGCTGCTGCTATTACTCAATGGGTGCAGAATGACATTAGATCTTAATTTTATTTAATGGCAAAAGTAAAGCTTAATTTTCTCACTGATTGCAACAAATGACACTGACGGCACGCAAATAAGCTCGAGAAGCTAAACAAAATTTAAATTTCAACTAATTAGAGAGCGCAAAAAAACCCCAACAACAACAACAACGAAACGTAGTAAAAAATAATAAATCTAAATCAAACATTGCTCCAACTGGTTGACGAGAAAAATCAACAAAATGCTCCGACAAACGATTTGCATGTCAAACAAACTCGAAACTGATATGTATCTGTATCTGTAGCTCTATCTCTGAGTGTATCTGTATCTTTTGCTGTATCTCTGCTGTGCATTGCAGCGTACACAAACAACATCTATAGAAAAAAATTAATAAATTTTGTTTCCCAAAAAATATTATGCATTTTTGTATCTAAATCAATCTGATTTCATCATTTCAAAATCAACAAAAAAACACGAATAAAACGATGGCGAAAAATGTTAATTTACTTATGTTTTTAATGACAAAAATGTGAACTACAATACTAAAATACAAAACGCAACAAATTGTTGGAGAGAAACACATTTCAATCAACCTTAAAATGGGCACTAAAAAAATTAGTTAAATAAATTGTGTAATTAAAAATAAATTGTGCGTTAATTGTTGGCAAAAAGGAAAAGGGCAGAAATTAAAAAGTATTTTAAATTGAAATTCCATAAAGGTTTTAACCTTCCCATATCACCCACAAACAGCAAAAAAACAAAACATTTATAAAAATTACAATAATCAGTGACAAAAAAAAAATAGTTAAATGCAGTTAGCTCTGTATAATATTTACACAATTTAAATAAATTGCTTTGATATTAAACATTTGCCATTCTTGTTGTTTTTTTTTACTAGTTTTTTTTAGCACAACGTTCAGTCATTGTATAGTTTTTTACCCATTCGTTTTTGCTCAACGGAATTGCCAATTTTCATAAATTCCATAATTCATAATTTTAATGTGTTTTACTATACCCTGTAGGAAGTGCCATAAAGTTGATTAGCTCACAACATTACAGCTTTTAGCTTAACTTAACTTTTAAGCCTACTTTTGAATACTTTTCGTGGCCAGGGTATTTGCTAGTCACCCTAGTTTTGTAATACCCTAGTTTTACTATACCCTGTAGGAAGTGCTATAAAGTTGATTAGCTCACAACATTACAGCTCTTAGCCTAACTTTACTTGTAAGCCAACTTTTGAATACTTCTCGTGGCCAGGGTATTTTCTAGTCACCCTAGTTTTGTCATACCCTAGTTTTACTATACCCTGTAGGAAGTGCCATAAAGTTGATTAGCTCACAACATTACAGCTCTTAGCCTAACTTTACTTTTAAGCCAACTTTTGAATACTTCTCGTGGCCAGGGTATTTTCTAGTCACCCTAGTTTTGTCATACCCTAGTTTTACTATACCCTGTAGGAAGTGCCATAAAGTTGATTAGCTCACAATATTTCAGCTTTTAGCTTAACTTAACTTTTAAGCCAACTTTTGAATACTTCTCGTGGCCAGGGTATTTTCTAGTCACCCTAGTTTTGTGATACCCTAGTTTTACTATACCCTGTAGGAAGTGCCATAAAGTTGATTAGCTCACAACATTACAGCTTTTAGCTTAACTTTAATTTAAGCCTACTTTTGAATACTTCTCGTGGCCAGGGTATTTTCTAGTCACCCTAGTTTTGTCATACCCTAGTTTTACTATACCCTGTAGGAAGTGCCATAAAGTTGATTAGCTCACAATATTTCAGCTTTTAGCTTAACTTAACTTTTAAGCCAACTTTTGAATACTTCTCGTGGCCAGGGTATTTTCTAGTCACCCTAGTTTTGTGATACCCTAGTTTTACTATACCCTGTAGGAAGTGCCATAAAGTTGATTAGCTCACAACATTACAGCTTTTAGCTTAACTTAACTTTTAAGCTTACTTTTGAATACTTGTTGTGCCCAGGGTATTTTCTAGTCACCCCAGTTTTAACTCTATTGTGAGGTGTTTACCTGATGCCAGCATAAATTAGCAATATCGAATGGTTGTTATGGTTTGTTAATAAGCCTAAGGTCGTTTTTATTTTTGCCTGAGATAAAAAAGTGACTGTCGACTGTCGACTGTCAACTGACTGCTCTGATCACTTCAAAGATAATAAAATATTATTTGGAAAGGCAGATGAATAAGTTAACAAATTCGAAAGTCGAAAAATTTACATTTTTTGTATTAATTTTGACACAACTTCTAACTGCACTCGGACTAAATAATGCAGTCATCTGATTTATATAGAATCATTATTATTAACTCAACACTGACAGCTACAAAACGTCAACTTCCTGTCACGAAAATTAGCAAGATAAACACAGAGTGCGCACAAAAACTAAATAAATAAATAATAGTATTTATATTTTTCATGAACAATTTAATAATTTCTGAGCTCATTGAAGTAGAATATTTTTTTAAATTAAGTGACTTTAATATTTATCGCTAAAGTAAATTTTAAGCAAGACTTAGAAATATTAGAAATTTTTAAAAGAATTTAGTTTAATAAACATTAAAGTCAGCTTTCTTGAAACCTTTATACTAGAATTATTTACTTCTCAATGATTAATTCTTAAACTTAAATACTCCCAAATAAAGAGTTTTCAGACTATTGACCCTAAAATAGATTTTAATAGACCAACTTAAGTTTATAAGTCATTTCCATAGTGGTTTGAGTTCAATTTTATAGCTATTTCTTAGTCAAATCATTCAATTTGTTAATGATCTTAAATGTTTATTTAAATACCGAATCTTCAGTTGGATAAATAACAACTTCTAGGATTTAATGGTTTGAGTTGTTTTCTCCCAGATAAAATCTGAAACTAAAACAAACAAAAGTTTCGTTCCAGAAATAAATTGAATATTAAAATTGTGTGTGTTTTTTTTTTTAAGACGGAACTAAATGTGCGATGCATAAAATAAAATCGTTAATCTCAAATATCAAAAAAAAATAAATAAAATTTAATGCATTGTTTGGCGAAATATCTAAGGAAATTTGCAATTTTTAAATGTTGTCTTAAACTGGAAATATTCAATCGTAAAAAAATAAATTCCATCACGTATTAAATTTCAAACCATTTCTGCCGACGGCTGCTAAAAATGGGATTAAAATTTTAAAATATTTATAAAATAAAAACAAAACATTTTGTTTAATATTTTTTGTAAAGATTTTTCTTTTATTTGTGTGTTTTTTTGTGGATTTTTCTGGTTTTTATTGTTGTTTCTTACTCTCCCTCTCTCTCATTCTGTCTCTCTCCCTCCCTGTTTCTCGCTTTCTATCTTCTTTATCAGTTTATCATTTTGTTTTTTTACTAAATTTTCTTTAGGTTTACTAACATTTTTTGTTGTTTGTCTTTTTTGTTTGTATTATGTGGTAGATGTTTGTCTTTTAATAATAATAATAATAATAATAATAATTTTTGTTTTGTTTTTTGTTTGTATTTTCATTTTTTAATTACAATTAAGGTTTTGTTTTTTTGTCTTTGCCTTTCATTTTCTTGCAGTATTCATAAGGATAATTAATAATTAAATTGTTTATATAATAGATAATAATTAGAATTACTTAATGGTTAAGAGAATCTATAAAATAGAATTTTTTTTCTTTTCCATTTCGCATTACATGTAAGTGTGTGTGTGTGTGTGTTTGTGTGTGTGGAATGCATTTTTTTGCTTTGTATCTTTTTTTGTACAGTTAAAAATAAATCCAAATAACATTAAACGATTTTTTTGTATTATTTCTTTTTTTTTTTTGTTCTGCTTGCAACAATTTTTTTGTATCACACAATTGTCGTTTGAGTTCGTTTTTTATCGTTTAGCAAAAGAAAAAACATGTGGAATGTAAGTTGTGGAATGCGTGTGTGTGTGTGTGGAGAAAGATGGTACAACAGTGCGTATGCTTAATTTGTAAATGCCATTCAAATGAATTAATATTATAATTATATGTAGAATTTGCATACAATTTTGTTGTTGTTGTTTTTGTTTAATTTTTAATTTATTTATTACAAGTGCTAAAATTAATGAATTTTTTTTTCTTTTTAAAACTAAAGCTAAAATTGTTGTTATTTAATATACTTTAGTTGCAATTACATATAGTCTGTGTATATATAATTATATATATATCTATATATATCTATATGTATATAGGTATATATATTCAATAATTTACAGTGTGGATATATCCAACAAACCAGCGCCTGCCTCGTGAGCGTGATGGTAGTGATACAACTGATGTTGCTGATGCAGTTGATGCTGCTGCTGCTGCTGTTGTTGCTGCTGCTGCTGGTGATGGTGTTGCATATGTTGCTGCTGCTGCTGGTGATGATGATGCTGCTGCTGCTGTTGTTGCTGTTGCAGATAGAGCTGATGTTGCTGCTGTTGTTGCTGCTGCTGCTGCTGTTGTTCCTCCAGTTGTTGCATGTCCAGCATGCTGGCTGTGGCCACAAACGCCGCTTGACAACCTGAGGTAGCGTTGACATCGGCGCTGGCTGAGGCGGCTGCAGCGGCAGCGGTTGCTGTTGTTGCTGCGGATAGCTGATAGGCAGCAGCGGCAACAGCAGCTGCCGCCAAGGCGGGTGAATGCGCTGTGGTTGTATGACCGCTTGAATGCGCCGAGGAGCGACCGCCCGACGAACCCGAACCCGATGCCGTCGGACTGGGTCGGCCATTGAGCAACTGTTGCTGCTGGTGTGCCGTTGCTGCTGCCGCCGATGCCGCTGCAGCGGCTGCTGCTGCTGTCGTCGTATAACCGACAGCTGTTGGCGGCGGCGAAACATTAACGGTACCAACGGCGGCGGCTCCATAGGCGCTGGCCATTTCTCACATATGTGCCAGTGGCGCCATTGCACGCAGCGATTGCTGGTGCAGTTGATGTTGCTGGTGTTGCTGCTGCTGTTGTTGTTGCTGCTGATGTTGCTGGTGCTGCTGGTGTTGTTGATGCTGCTGATGTGGCTGCTGTTGCTGGTGCATTACATGCTGCATCGGCTGCTGTTGCTGCTGCTGCAAATCCGGCGACCCCGTCTGGTAGTGCATCAAATGCCGCTGTTGCTCCGGTGCCGAGGCCAATCCATCATGTAAATGATACATGTTCATCAGATGATTCAGATCGGTGCCAGCACCAGTTGCTGCTGCTGCAGCGGCAGCTGTTGCTGTCAGATATTCACGTTTCATTATATGATTGTTGTTGTTGTTGTTACTGCTGCTGCTGTTATTGTTGTTGTGGGCAATGGCGCTGGGACTGGGCGAAACTGGTTCTGATTTAATGCTGGAATCGCTGGGACTGTGACTCTGGCAGGATACCTGTGCGCCATAGGGAGCTGGTGAGCCGGTGCCCGTTACCGTTACCGCCCCCGCCTGCTGCCCCACCGAACCGTACGGCGACGGTGAGCCCGGTTGCTGCAGACTGCTGCCGTACGGCGATGTCTGTCCGCCGGCAACAGTGTCGTACATTCCATAACCGTTATACATGTGACCCATCTCGCCGTAACGCGGAGCGTAGTTCATGTAATGAGTCTGGTAGCCGGCGGGATCGGGATGCATATAGCCATTGGGCATATAGCCATTGGGTACACTCATCTGATGGATATTCGGACGCACCTGTTGTGCCGCTGCAGCTGCTGCTGCCGCTGCTGCTGCTGCAGCCGAGGCACCACCGCCTGAGCCGTTCATGGCCTGACCCTGACCCACCATACCCTGGGGCACACGGCTGGGCGTGCCGGGCTCTCCACCGGACTGCTGGCCGGGCATTAAACCACCCATGGGATACTTGTCCTTGGTTTTGGTCAAAGTTTTGGTCTTGCGACGTGGACGGTACTTGTAGTCGGGATGCTCCTTCATGTGTACCGCTCTCAGGCGCTTGGCTTCATCGATAAACGGTCGCTTCTCCGCCTCCGACAGATCCTTCCACTGGGCTCCCAATCGCTTCGATATCTCCGAATTGTGCATCTTTGGATTGTCCGAGGCCATTTTACGGCGCTGACCACGTGACCATACCATAAATGCATTCATCGGTCTTTTGACCCGATCCGCATGTTGTTGATTCTTGTTTGCTGTTGAATTGTTGTTGTTGTTGTTGCTGCTGCTGTTGTTGTTATTGCTGCTGTTGGTCATGCTGCTGAGCGCACTGCCAGCGCCCATTAAACTGGGATGTTGCTGATGCGACTGTTGCTGCTGCTGCTGCTGGTGATGGCTTACGGGCGATGTCATGTGATGGCTACCAATGCTGCTCTGTGTTGGACTCAATTCACTGGAACTGTGCAGCGGTGAGCTCTGCTGCTGTTGTTGCTGCTGCTGTTGCTGCTGTCCGGGAGCAACACCTCCGCCGTTTAGCGTGTTGGCGATGCTCGATTGCAGCGAACTCAACGGATTTGGACTCTGGCTGGCCGCAATGTGTGCACTCATATGATGATGATGATGATGGTGATGATTGTGTTGGCTTAATTGTGAATGCGTTAATGGCGATTGACCAAAATTCATCAAAGGCGCCAGCGCCGAATAGGAAGAGGCTGCCGCATGGGCGTGGCCGTGCAACGCGGCACTGGCGTGCAACGGCGGCATTGTGGCATGCAAGATACCGCCCCCCTTCATATCCGCCTCCACGGTCAGCATGTTGTTGTTGTTGTTCTTGTTGTTGTAGCTGCTGCTGTTGTTTTCCGGGAGCAACTGTTGCTCGTTTTTATAGTGCTAGCAATCAATTCGTCGCGATTGCCGGCAATTACTTAATATGTTCCGCCTCTAAATACTTTCCACTTGCTTCGTATCTTAAAGATACTTTTTGAAGATCGCTGCAGCTACCGTTGAAATGTATCTTTTACTGCTGTAGTTACACTTGAGATACTTTTAAGCACCTGTAGATGTGTATATCCAATTTCAACACAGATATTTCATCAGTTTAAAATAGTTATTTTCGTAACACTTTTCTGTTAGCCTTTTCTGCTAGCCACAATCAATTGTATCTCTGAGTATACATAGTTAAATTTTACTAGTTATGATTTTTTTGAACATTTCTTTTAGAAACCATGTTGCACTTGTTGGATTTATTATAATATATTATTTTATAATATTTGTCAATTGTTTTTCTTTATCTTTTATGTTTTTTTGTTTTAGAATTTGTGAACTTGAGACACAGTACATAAGAAAGTATCTTACGCATGTATATGTATCTTTATATATATTTCATGACTTTTTGAACAGCTTTCGCTATTTGTTTTGTTTAAAACACTTGAAATTTGTTATTACTTGAAAACGCGTCGCGAATTTTAGTGTTTATTTGGCTCTTTTTTAGCTCTTTTTGTATTCTTTCCTTTTGAATTTATTTGAGGTTTTGTTTTTTTACTCAACTAATAACTTTTTTTTTTGGCTGGCTTTTCTGCGTAAGAGACGATGATAAAATACCTCCACACTATGCGGAATTGAGCACCTTTCTGTTTCGCCGTCGACTTTGTGGACAGCAGCGAAACCTGTTCAGCGATAACGAGCGCCGTCAACCGTCAAAACGAAGCGCAAAAAAACCGACAAAATTTTAGCTCTTGTTGTTGTTGTATTCCCGTTGTCGAGAGACGTAAGACGAACGACGAGACGTGGTGAGGTGAGGTGTGGTGTGCTGTGGTGTGTGTGGTGAGGGCGACACAACTCGTATCGAAACTCGAGAATTCGTTTCGTGTCGTTCCGTTGCGTTGCGTGCGCGTGTGCTGACGACAGCGAATACGAGAGACGAATGAGAGACTGACTGGCCAGCAGCTGAGACTGAAGCTGCTGAGACTAGTGCTGCTTCTGCTGCTGCCGACTGCGGCTGCTAGCTATGATACACATGAACACACACATGCACACACCTATACACATGCACACAGACCCGTTTGACTAGCCACCCTGCTTCGGTGCGAGTACGATTGCGAGTGCTAGTGTGTGTGTGCGTGTGACGGCATTTGCAAAACCAGTTTCTCTGTGGCCGTGCAGGCGTGAGCGTTAGACAAAGACAACACTAGTCACGCTAATAAATCAAATAAACGCTTCGCTCTGCCTGGGTTTGTATGTGTGTGCGCTTGCTTGTGTGTGTTGGTGCTCATATCATTGCCAGCTTGGATTTTGCGCAGCGTACAGCGCCAATGAACGCTGCGCAGAAGCGAGATAGTTATATATGCTGCATTCACTCGCACCACATATCGATCCATGTCGTTGTTGCTGCGCTTGCTAGAGTTGCTATAAAAATGTCGTCGCTGGGCAGTCGTTTTTATGGCATGCCTTGTTGCCGCTTTTCACTAGCAGCAGTTTCGAATCAAAGTCTGGCGGAATTTTTGCGCTTATCGGACGCTTTAAATATGGCCGACCAGGCCATGCAGCCAGGCTAAAAGCAGCGGCGAACTGTTGGCTCTTAAACGGGTAAGACAGTGGGAGCGGGAATTGAGGCGGGAACGGGAGCCCTGCCTGGAACGGCATCGAGGGTAAAGCAGTGTTTGCGGCGTATTTACCGTTAGCGCGTCTCACGCGCATAGTTTGAATTCTCTGCTTTATTTATTTTTTTTTTAAATCTATTTTCGGTATATTTCCATTTTTTTGCCATTTTTTTCCCGCTGCTTCTTCTTATTAACCTAATGGGTTGGCCAAGGTAGCAGCCGCAGCTGCAAAAAAATACGAAATAATAGTAAGGCAGCTGGAAAATGTATTAAGCAAGTGCTGCCAAGTGCACTGCAATAACTGTAACTGTAACTGAAACTGTAACTGTAGTAGCAAGTGCCTGTGTGTGTGTGTGTGTGCGTGTGTCTATGTGACTTTGATGTGGTTTGGCATCCTTTAGATACATTTTTGTGTGAAGATACAGACATACGTTGTTGTAATTATAGAAGCACATGTGAATAGTCAGCCTCATTGTCTTCTGTGTGGTTTTCGGCGTGTTCTACTTAGCCAAACCCCTCTAAACCCCTCCGCCCCTTCGGAAAACCACGGAAAATGCACTTGCATATGAGTAATATATACGATTTTTTTTCTGGTGTTTTCACCTCATTTTTCATTAGTCCTATGCAGTTGAGCTTGGTTTTTCTCAATGCCGCATTCTGAATTCGGAACCGAGTGTGGAATGTGGTAGCGGTACTGGAGCTAATGGACGTATCTCTCTTGAAATGCTACCTCATAGACTTGACTCAACCAGTTTATGGTTACCGATTGTTTAAACAGAAAAAAATTTGTCATTTTTGTGACTTTTGTATTAGAGAAGCTTAAATACAATTTAAAATTAATTAATTTTATATTATTTGTATTTTAAGCGATTTTACAAATTTAAAATTAAATTATAATATTAATATTTAAGAATAAATTATTTAATATTAAATACTGCAGTTTTGGCAAATACAAAATACAAAATCGGATTGAATAAAAAAGGTTCACATATATTTATACAATAAAACTATTAACAACTTTACTGATTGTATAATTGAAACTTCAATTCGATTGATTCCCCATTATGGCCAAATTATACAATATAATTTTTGCAAATCATTCCTGATTTAATTCCATAAAAATCCCCGCAAAAAGACTTAAAAAATAAACACTTGAGCTATTAACCCAGAAATGAGAGTTTCCCGAAAAATCGAGAGAAGTAAACGCTTCTATGGCCAATTGCAATAGACAAAGGGTCCAACAAACCGGGCCTATACAATAAACAATCTGAAAATAAAGTAAAATAAACACAGAAGAGAATTGAAAACAGTGCCAAAAACTGACCTACAACAAAACGCAAATCTTAACCGCAAAAAGTAAAAAAAATTAATTTCAAAGCCTCATTTTTTTGAATACGACAATACCCAAAAAAAAGAAAAAACCGATTCTTATTTATTATCAGAGCACTTCTTGTTTGGCTATTGTTGTTGTTTATTATTGTATATTTGTGCAGCCATTCGATTATTAAGGGAGTAGGGGAAGGAAGTAAGGGTGGGAGGGGGAAAGGGAGTGGAAAAGCGAGAAAACAAGAACATAATAAGCCCAAAAGAGACCCAGACTCAGTTCTAGACTCGGAATCAGATTCGGAATCAGAATCAGAATTCAGACTCAGACCGAGTAGACACTCAGACGGCTTTATTGTTGTTGTTGTTGTTGTTGCTGTTGTTATTGTTATTTGTGTTTTATGTTTGACGTCTGAGAGCGTGCTGAGCGCGTGTGAATGGAAAAGGAAGCTCACACACACACACACACACACACATACAATTAAAAAAAAAAGCAAAGTCAAGGTCATTGCAAAGAGTTTTAATTGTTCGCACATAAAAAAAATGAAATAAAAATACAAATATACACACACACATACCAACACACACACACATAAGTAACAACAACAATGGCGCCAAGCATTGCAAACAAACATTCGCACATAATAAAAGAAATAAAAACGCAACAAAAACAACTACAACAAGAACAACAACAGTAGCAGGCAGCGGACAATGGCAAAAGGCAACAGAAGAGGAGCCAGCAACAACAACAACAGCAACAACAGCAACAGCCACAAAAGGCATTTGGCAAGCAAACAAGTTCAGCAACAACAACAACAACAACACAAATTCACTCAGTTCGCATATAGCAGAGACATCGCTCTCTCTCACTTCCTCTCTCTCTCTTCAGTGTATGTAAACTGCCTGCGTTGCCTGCCTGTCTCCCCACCACAGTCTCTAATGCCATCCCCCTCACACGCACACGTGCCACTTGTCAAATTGTTATCGCATTGAAACTTCAAAATGCACAAAACAAAACACACCGAAAATCACTCAGCACCGATTGCAATAAAATCGAAACTATATAGTATATAAATGGAATTTAAATTCCAAATGTTTTTTTATGATATGTTAAGAAACCTTTTCACCAGTTTTATAATTTCGTCATCTTTTGTTTCAGCTGTAAATTATTCTAATATTTAATGAAAGTGCCTAATAAATGTAGTTTTAAAAGGAACTCGAAATTTTTTTTTAATAGATTCAAAACATTAAAGATTCGTGGGTTTATTTAACACAAAATCTTGATGATGATGCAACTTTAACAATTAACTGTGCCATTTATTTATGTACATAAGTTTGTTTTTTTCCTTTATAATTTTTAAACATTTTATGCTTGCATTTTAAATATCCACAAATGAGTAACAAATAATTATTTAAAAATATATTTTTTTACACAAGTTGTATCTATAAATCTTAAGAAAAATTAAAAAAAATAAAAGTTCAGAAATATTTTATATTAATTAACTTTTCCACAAAAGAAAATGTCTTTCAATAAATTATTTTTCCCTCAAAAAAATTATTTTTAAAATTAATTTAATAAAAAATACTAATTTTATGAACTAATAATACTGTTCCCTAAATAAAATGAACCTAAAATAATAAGAGTACAAATAATATAAATGTATAACTAATAAATTGTCAATGCGTATAACAAATAAAATAATTAATTATGCATAGCAGCTGTTAAAGGTTCACACTTTCAACAATTTATCTCACAGTTCCAACTATATTGTTGTTCACACAATTTATCATGTTCAGTTTTATTGTTATGAACTTTTGGCATGACATTTAAGCAAAACTTTTGTTGCATACTTTCCCGCAAGCCCAAGCTCGTCCTTTACTGACTGTCTGTCTGTCCCTCTCTCACTGTAAACGTCTCCCTCTAGTGCTAACCTTGAACATATATCTAAATGCTTTTGCGCCAACTTCTGCTATCAAAGGTTTTATGAGTTTATCCGTTTACCAACACCGAAAAAGGCACAAAAACAAAAAAAATACAGCGACTGCACTAAAAAAGAATCAAGTATACGACCTGTCTCGACACTTTGAGGCTAAAACCCAAACACACACTGACACACACTCGCACACACACTCACACACATACAGTGAGAGATGCTTTTCAGACGTTATTCATTTTACACATTCATTTCCTCATTCAATTCGCAATTGTATACGAAATTTCAATTGTTTGTTGAATGTATTATGGCTTGGAAATGCTTTCATGTTATTGTTGTTGTCGTACTTGTTGCTGTTATTGTTGTAGTTGTTGCTGTTGATGATGATGACGTTGTTGAAAATTGCAGCGCCTGGCGAAGTTGAGTTTTCAGTTCAGTTTTCAGTTTTCAGTTGAGAGCCAGCAACAGGTTGTTCTGTCTAGCTTTGGGAAAATGCAATAGGAAAACAGCAACAACAACAACAACAAAAACGAACAAATGAATGAATGAGTGAATGAATGAATGGATGAATGCTGCATGGGTGTGCGTGTGTGTTTGTGTGTGTGTGTCTGATTGCATGATGATGATAAGCGCGAAGTTCTGGCCATAGAAATTTTGCAGAACGTGTTGATGATGAGGGCGCAAAGTATTCAGTACTTTGACTTGATTGTTGACGCTATTCCCCCTCCCCCTCCCTCTCCCTTTCCCCTGCCACACCCACTCAGCACTCGAACGGAGAGTGAAAGTTGCCGTTGACAATAAATGGCATTAGTTTTTGGGCGCTGAACTTGGGCGCAAACAATAAAACGAACAACGAGAGCGAACTCAAAAAGGGCTGCCAGCTTCAGTCATCGATTTTCTGCGGTCAGTCAGTGCATGGCCCAGGCACTGAGTGCGACAGAGCAGGAGAGAGAGAGTGAGAGAGCGTCGACCCACATTTAGCTGGCCAAAGAGTTGAAAAGCGAAAGATGCATGCAAATAATGGCATAGTACACTCTTGCTCTCTCGCTTGCACGCGCTCGCTTGCCAACCGCAACAAAAGGAGTCAGCGTCAATGCAGACGCAGCGTCGAACGAAGATGGGGAATGGAATGGGTAAGGAGAAGGGGAAGGGGGATCAACGGTTTATTGGTATGCGTGTGCGTCTATGTAAGTTTGTGTGTGTGTCAAGCGCTGAACAAAGAAAGAAAAGAGGCAAAGAGCAAAAGATATTACTGTTGTTCTTGTTGTTCTTGCTGCTGTTCGTGTTGTTGCTGCTATACTTGCCTGTTACTGTTCTTGCGAATGTTGTTGTTATTGTTGTCATTGCATTGTTGTGCATTATTTTTGTGTCATTGAACTTTGTTTGCAATAAAAGTGAGTAAGCCGCAAGGCAAATGGAACACTGAAATAGAGTGAGCAAGAGCGAGAGCGAGAGTGTAACAAACATAATCATTATCAGCCAACAACAATGAGTACTACAATAATATCGAGAGCATCAATAATGAAAACAACAACAAGAATAACTGTGACAAAAGGTACAAAAATATATATGCACTCAAAATTGAAAGTGGAGTGACAACTGATAAATTTAATACCTGACTCGAAACACTTGTCAGATTGCAGCCATGAATAGTTCCTTTAATAAAAGAATTTCGAGCACAATACTTAACGATTATTCAATAAGAAAAGTTATATATCTATACATATATATAATTATACTATTTATAATTTATTTTTGTTTCTTGTATTTACATATTTCTAATACTTAATTTTTAGCTTTAAAGCTCAAATACATACGAATTTCTTTAGAAAGCTGTAAAAATCTCAGATCTGAACTGCACTTTATCCCTTACTCAGATAGTGACTGTGATTGCGAATGTCACTGCGGCATATATGTACATATGTAGACTGATTAAGCCCAATCAAATCCCAAATCAGATGTTTAAGACGAGTCGAGTGCCTCAATAAGTTGGACGCATTTTAAATTTATTTAAATTGAATTAAATGGCTGCAATTTGTGCGCAATCGCATATAAGTTGATCTTCTCATTTTATCATAATGCTCAAATGAATACTTTGCTGTACTTTGCTGTGCTGTGAATGTTTGAATGTACTCACTCTGTGGTGCATGGCATAGCACTCACAGCCGGTCATCGTAGCGTTCCATTAAATTAGTTATATCCGCTCTAGAAGCTAAAATGGAGATTGTCAGGGAGTGAATCCAGAAATTGTCTTGTTTTTTCTTGGATTGCGTTGATTAGTTTTATTAAATGAGCAATTGCCACTTAACAACATACACTAAACTGACAAATCACCAAGGAAATGGGTGTGGTATATATATAGGTAAGATAAGATGTTATATATATATATATATAAAAAGTTTAGAAAACCCAGCAAACATTTTATTTTTTGTTAAGAAATTAAAAACTTTTCGGTTACCATTATGATAAATTTGGGAGCTGTTTTAGTAATTTTAATAAATTTACTTGAAGCAAAAATAGTTCGCAGTCAGTATAAATAAAACAATTAAAGTTTTAAAAACTTTCAACATTTTAATTGTTACTAATTTAGTGAAAATTGAAGCAAATATATGTGCCCAATGCAGTAGGTATCTCATGTTTTGTAAAGTATCCCGAACGGGATATTTAATTGAGTTGTGGAATGACATCGATAAAGTTGTCAAATATTCAAATATCACAGATAAATCCCTGTCTGAATGCGTCGCTGAAAAATTTCAGATAACAGGTAAATAGTTTTATACTTATTTTTAAGATTCTATATATTTATGGATTCAATGCTTAGAGTTAATGGAAGGTTCCGCTTGTTTCTGGTCGCCAGATTTGGGATGTCACAAGGTTCTGGGACGACGTGAGCAGGAAAAAGGATTCGATGAACTTAATTGTATCGAGTGCCTTTCAAGATGTCCCTGTATCAAAGCAGATAGTGGGACTAGAGTAAAAAATAGATTATTATTGATATGCCTGAATATTATTATGTTTTTATTTGTATAATAAAACTGAGGCATATCAATATTGATTAAATAGTATTAGTAAATGATCATTTAAGCTTAGGGTGGAGCCCGTCTGCACTTATTTAGTTTGGAAGAATTTCTATTATAATTCTTTTTGAATTACAAGATTAGCCAACATTACAATCATACCAAAAACTCCGTTTCTAGTGCCTTCCAGCTAGATTTTCTATTGGAGATTTTGGGCAACAAAAGCCGTTTAACTGAGCAAGTGACAAATGGATGACTTTCAACTCTGAAAACTCGAATAGACTCTGTAGTTGTTACTTGTTGTAGTTGTTGTTGTTGTTGTAGCTACTTCAGTTCAGATTGTCGCTCTGTCGAAAGCGTCAAACTCAAGGAAACTGGTAGGGAAAAACAACAAAATCTAGAGAAACTGTTGGATATACTTGTACTTGGAAGTGCTCCAGGCGTGAATAAATGAAGTTTGCAAATTGCACCACGCCTGACCACCACCGAATGCCTTTTGCAAGACCAAGTCGCAATCTGAGTCGCAGTCTCTATTTCTGAGTTATTACGAATGCAAAACTTTGTCCTCATTACTCAAAAGCTGAATGGGTATGCGTGTATGAATGTGTGTGCCCCTGGGTTAAGGCGTTACGTTAGAGTCCAAGTTATGGCGTCTGTCAAAGTCATTTCGTTTCGCAAAAGTTGTCGTATTGTCCAGTGTAAGTTCCTCGCTCAACGCTCAACGCTCGGCAGCTGCAGCTGAAGGACAACGAGAATGATGACGACAACATCTGCATTGGGTCGTGGTCAGACTCACAGCTTCTTCTTCATCTGCTTCTTCTTCTTCATCATCATCTACTACTACTACTTCTTCTTCTTCTGCTTCTTGTTGCCTGTCGAGTGTCCAGCTGTCAGGCCGTCTAACAAGTGTCACTGCAAGTTTTTTATCCCCTGCTGCTGGACACTGAACTGGACATGAACATAGATTTAAGCTGCCCATCTCTCTGTCTCCCTTTCTCTCTCTCTCTCTTCGTCTCTCTCTGCTTCTCCCTTCTCCTTTGCCTCGCTCGCTTGTGAAAGATTAAAATCTGCCAACAGTTGGCATCAAGTTTTGAATTTTCACAAATATTTTATGCGAATGTCCGTAATGCTTTCTAGCCATAGTTTCTGACCTCGGGACATTTTGTTTTACTGATTAAATGATTTGAGGTCAGTTGAATTTCTCATAAGCGAAAAATAACTGTTTATAAATAATCTTTTAAGCCAAAGATTTTAAATGCCATCATCATCTCATGCCCGTTGTGTAAATAATAGCTTTAAATATATAATTTAAACTATTGAAAAACTCGATACTCTTTTTATAATATTAAAATTTTTCACTCCCAAATTAAGTATAGATAATCCCCCATGAAATTCAAACTAATCCATAATAAATATTACAAATTTCTAAAGGCTACCGAACTACACCCATTTCAGAGACCACCTACATGGCCGTTATCGATCCTTGCAACAGTAAATTATCTACCAAATGAAGATGTACAATTACATGGCCTAAACATCATTTAAGGTAACATTAAACTGGGAAAATGGAAAACTGGGTCAAAAAGAACGCATGACCGCATGAAATTGTATATGTATTTGGAATATTTGGGAATTTAAAATCCCCGACAATTAAGAAAACTTATTGCTAACTACCCTACGCAATGAGGTACCGACTTCAAGATCAATCAACGACGCTCCTTTGATGCTGAAACTGAAAACATTGAAGGCAAAAATGTCTAACGATCTGCTGTTATTCCACCTAATTTAGCAGAAAATATATTTTCGTACACACACTGGACAGCTGGCAATTGTTGTGACTCTCCTCGTTTTGCTCTGTATCACAGAGAGCAATTAGTGTTGGCAGAATTAAATGGGGAATAATAGCTAAAATTGTTAGAAAAAAATATAGATAAAGTTTAAAAATATTAATTAAATATGATAAAAATAAATATGTTTTTCCAAGTCATTTTTATCAACAATATTTATCCTTTAAGTATCTAAAATATTTTTAAAATCATGAACATCCAAAACTCCCCTCTTTAAATTCTTCAAAAATAGCTAGATTAATATATTTCCTAATCTAGCTATAAACTAGCTAAAGTGTCAACACTGAGCGCCATTAGGGTACGCAAATTTTTCCAAGTATTTTTGCCAGACCCTCTCCGAGAGCCCAGACAACTGTGGGGGTAACTGAAGCAAACGAGTCGAGGCCAAAACGTAGAGAACTGTGGACCAAGGAGGAGAGGAGTGAGGAGTGAGGAGAGAGAGCGACAAACCGAGGACAGAGAAGGTTGTGCCTCTGTAATTTGAGTAGATTTTTCCGGCATGCTGTTCGGCCTAAGACTGAGACTCAGATTCAGATTCAGACTTCAGACTTCAACATCAGCAACTCTGGCTGGGACTGAGATTGAGATTGAGACTCGTTGGTTGGATGGTTCGATGGTTGGTGGTTCCATTTTAATTGCAGTCGTTGGGCAAAAAAAAAAAAAAAAACTAAAGTATAAAAAAGGTCGTACCTTTTTCCCAACTCTCGTTCCTGGGTATTTGCAATTAGATCCACGAGTAAAACGAAGCCGCAGACGAACAAGAAGAAGACGAAGTTGGAGAAGAAGTAGAAGAAGAGGAGGAGGAGAAGGAGAAGGAGGATCACTAGATGCGTACGGTGCGATACCGATGCCGATACCGATACCGATCGTAGGTTCTTACACAGTTCTTAAAGTACAAAATTGTAATTACGAATTCCGTCGTCAGTCGTGAGAAACAAACCTGCCCAAGAGCTACATACTACCTGAGGAGGGTGAACTCGCCCCTCGATGTCCCCTCACGACATTTAAATGACAATACAAATACGCAATTCATTTAACGGAAATTCGGTTTTAAATATTTTGTAAATTTTGTGGGCGTCCACTCAAAACTTTAATCAAATTACTCGTCGCACAAAATGGCGTAACTCAAAAACAGTTTAAAATGTATATACAAAAAATTATATATTTATAAAAAAATATTTGTTTGCTGAACCTGATTTTGTGCAGTGAAGCGTTTCTAAGACGATGGCGACCTATGTTTTGGACACTCCCTCATTGAAGTGTTCTGAGACGCAACCCCGCGACTCTGCAGAACAGACCTTATCCGCAATGTTGACTAAGTATATATAGTTGTTGTTGTTGTTGTTGTTTTCAGTGTTGTTGTTGCTTGTGCTCATTCCAGTTGGTCGCTGATGGTGATGAGTTTTTAATGGCTGTCTTCTCAGCGGTGTGAGCTGGCGCTGAGCCAATCTGAGTTATTGTTTTTTTCTTCGTCTTCTTCTTGTTTTTGCCATTTTTTTCTTAAAAAACTGGTTATGATTTCGACTTGAGCAAAGTGGAGCTAATTTTGCGCAGTATTTGCAGTGGGAATTACTTGATAACAGTTTGGCTAGAAATAACTATTAGTTATATGGAATGGCTTTCAGAAAAAGGGCGTTATTTTTACTTATTTACTAAAAATATTTAATGTTAAATAAAGAAAATCTTTTATTTGTATTCTCTTTGCATTTTACTTTTGCCAGAATAGTGTTTGCTTTATTAACATTAGAAATATTTTTCTAAATACTTTGTTGACTTATTCTGAAATTTTGTTTAAATTTTCTGTCAGAGCTCTAAATATTTAAACTGATTTTATAAAAAATGTATAATATGAAAAATTTTTCTAATTTATTGTATACTAATATGCAGGAAAAAATAACTTAAAATTATATTTAAATTGTTTTCAAGCCGAAAATGTTTTTGAATATTTAAATTTAATATTTATTATTTAATTTTAGTTCTTTTAGCTTGACAAACATAAAATTATTTCAAGCAATTCTTATTCTTTAAATTCTAATTTTTTATAACGACTAATTTTAATAAAATATTGTTTAAAAATTCTGTTCAATAATTTTTATTCAAATATTTTTTTATAAAATATAAATTATTTTATTTCAGTTACGTATACATAAAAGTAATACAAACAATTCATTATTTTGCTATCCAAATCAAACCATCCTAATTAAAACCAGTCTAGTTTTTTCTGAATAATCTTTAAAAATTCTGTTTAATGATTTTTTTGTCAATAAAACAATTGAATAGAATAACTTACTAATAAAGCGCTGTATGAATTTATTATAATTTTTTTCTTATTAACAATGAACGATTAAGTCAAATTACAAATACCTAGAAAATTATAGCCAATAACTGTTCTCATTTGGCTCTATAAAAATATTTAGTTTACAATTTGTTAAGCTATTGGATTATTAAGAATATTCTTAAATATTTAAAATCTTATAAAGTCCCGCAATTTAAATAAGCTGATAAAGTTCAGTTTGACAAAATGCCTATAAATAATTAGTAAATGGAACATGGCCCGTGGCGGCAAGACAATTTGATTAATATATAGTATATTTGTCTGGAAGTCAATCGCCTGAACTGATCACACTTCCATTCACTTTATCAACATCATCTTTTGAATAGCCAGAAGAAACAACAAAACAACAAAAAGATGAACCTGCTGGCCAACTCAAGCAGGTCTGAACCGTGGCCAATAGATATTTAGATACAATACCATTGTGAATATACATATGTATATATATCTGTCGAGGAATATTGACCCGTCAAATGTGCCATGCTCCACAGATTAGACCATTTCATATGCAAATGTTAGACGATGATGGATAAAATATCTGAGTATTTGAGTATTCCGTTTATTTGTTAAATACTCTATCGCTATCACAACGTAATTTACAGCGCTTACAGTTAAGACTTTCGGCTCATATATTATATATTTTATTTGGACCTCAAACTTATGTACCCACCACAGCACCACAACACCACAGCACCACTTTTCGCATAACTTAATAAACCTTGGCTCTGTCGATTAAAAATGCAAAAAAAAAACACGAAAAAACAGAATGAATAAAAAAGAGAAAAAAAATAGAAATACTTCAACTGACTATAAATTTCAAACACATTAGAAGCCGTGTCCAAAATTATATTTTCGACTTGCAAATAAATCGAAAAAAAATAAATTAGTCGTGAATTCATTAGGACTCTGCATAAATCGTATAATAAATTAAAAGTTTCGGATTATGACTTCATTTGGCAAGAATCGAAATATATAATTTAAGCGTTAAATCTAACACCAAATTCTCAACAAATTTAAATCTTTTGCAAATTCTCTTGTAAATTATCGAATAATTAAGCAGTTTTTCAATATGCTACAGATAAAGAAGGCCACTCAAAAGTAGATTGGAATTAAGTTATATATTTAGTTCTCGATCTTTGAAGAATACATAATTCCGCTGATGGACTTTGGGTGTGCTTAAGAAAACTGTCAGTTCTATAAATATAAATATTTATGTATCAGTTAATCCATGTTGAAGACTAAAAACACATTTAGGTAGATTATGAAATTTCGGGTAAAAAAATAAATATACAGAAAAACAAATTTTTTTAGAAATATTTTGTCGTTTTTTGAAAGAACTGAAATAAACTGCGAACTATATTGAAAAATATTTTAATTAAGGTGATTATTTTTACTATTTAGTACTATACTTTTACTACAATTTGTATATTTTACATTGATTAATTCAACTAGTACCACAGTCTGTAGTATAAAACTACTCCACAGCTTTCCACACGCATATTTTCAGGGAACAAAGAAGTTGCTGACCACCGCGTGTCATCGGACTGCTCATTGGTGAATCTCCTCTTCCAGTTCCCAGTTCACAGTTTCCAACCTCCTACTCCAATCTTGTCTTGCTCCCCAACTTGCTCAAGTAATAAGCAATCCGAGGAATCTTCTTTACTCTCTCCTTCTCTATCTCTCTCTGTCTCCCACTGTCTGTCTTCTTCTGATCCATTGAAATGCTGTTACAAGTAACAGAAAAATGTGAACAATGAACGTGCCGGCCGGTCCCTCGAACAATGTGCAGAGCGCAATGCAATCGCTCTGGTGACCCTCGGCTCTCGCCCCCACTCCGGCTCCCTTACCCACTGCCTCAAGCAGCTTCGAAGCCCCAGCCACGCATCAGCACGTAAATGTTATTAATATGGCTGCCAATTTGTCGTTGTCGGCGCTGTTCATGTCCAGAGTACAAAGCACAGGGAGTACAGAGTGTGCAGGGTACAGTACAGGGTAGAGAGTCAAGCGACGGGCAATGAAATAAAATGTCTCTAAAATAAAAAGCAAGAGCAGCTGAAATTGTCGCACTTTGCAGCCTCCATTTGCCATTTCATTCAATTAAGTTCCAAGACAAATAGTACAAATAAAAGCTATATACTTAGTATATATATCTGGGTATACATATAAGCGAGTGTGTGTGTCTGAGGGGACTATCATCTTGTAGGAGCCATTTTCAATTTGCTGCTACAGCATTTTAGCGTTTTGAAAGGAAATGCATCATCAGCATTTGCATTGAATCTTGAAACTTGAAATTACTTGAGCTTTGCCATTCCCCCTCTCTCTCGCTCTTTCCCCCACTCCTTCTCTGTTTCTCTAACTGTTTGAGGGCGTAAATTACCAAAAAATGGCCACTGGCAATTGAAACCACCAATAATCGTAATCCAAAGCATTCACACTGCTTCCACCCACTACAACCAAAGTCAAAGACAAAATTTCTCACTGGCAAATTTTAGCTTAGCTTTGCATTTGTTTTGTTTAGTTTTTGTGGCTTTTGGGGTTTCTTAGCCTCTTTTTTTTTGGAAAGGGAAGGGAACACTGTTGGAATGCCATTTCATCTACCTAACTACAAGTGTATATACAGTATAGCGAATATATATAGCTACATTATTTGGGGCTGACTGCTTGTGTATCGTCATCTAATTGCCAAAGCAAAATGCGCTAATTTTCTGCTTGACTAAATCTATACTTAGAGCCGATTAGATTGGGTTTACACCAAGTGGTACCAAGTTGGCTCATATGAGTGCCTAATCTGATTGGAATTCGGCAATGTAAGAGTGATTTAAATAACTCAAGTGTAATAATTACTTTAAGAACAAGTAAGAAAGGCTACAGTCGAGCGAGCCGACTGTAAAAGACCCCGTACTCATTCTAGTGCGCATTTACCATACAAATCTGTAATTTTTGACCAATTTGTCCTATGGGAGCTATAGGCTATAGTTGTCCGATCTGGACCAAACTTGGTGAGGATAGTTATAATGGTACCATACACATAATGTTCTAGTTTGGTTACAATCGCTCAACTAAAACTTCATGTCTCTATACAAATCACCAATTTTCGACCGATTTGTCCTATGGGAGCTATTGGCTATAGTTGTCCGATCAGCATCAAACTTGGTGATGATAGTTATTAACATGATATACACATAATATGAAAGTTTGAACGCGATCGCTCAACTAACACTACACGTCTCATACAAATTTCCTATTTTTGAATGATTTATTCAATCTTATAAGGAACTTCAAAGACTTTTTTCTGTCTTTAGTACAATCAGCTCGATTTTAAAAACATTTCTTAATTTTTTAGCACTTCTTGTATCCCATTAGTCCCTAACCAGATAATTTGCAAAATGAACTCGCTGAAGAACCCCTGAAATCAATCTACTTTGCGCACTTTCCAAGCAATTAAACCAATGCAAAAACAAAGCCGGGAAAAAGGAAAGAAAATTGAAAGCAGAGAAAAGAAAATGCAGGCAAGAAAAATCAATCAAAAAGCAAATGCAACAACGTCTTTTCAATCTAGCAAGTTCAAGTCATTTAAAAGCAATCTAAAGGCAAACATAGCAAACAAGCAAACAAACAAACAAATAAACAAACATTCAAACATAGCAAATAAAATGCAAGATATGGCAGCCAAGTTGGCCCCGCTCCAGGTCGCCAAAGTGCACTTTGGCTTAGGTAGCTTTGTCACGCCCACATCACTGCCTTGAGCCGCCCTGTTGAACTGAAACCAAAGAAGTCGTTCTCATCGAGTGGGCCAAACAGTCATCATAAGTAAGCTAAGAACTTTACCCCTAAGTAAATGTGTAAATATATGCACTGAGAGAAAAAGGGGAACTAAATAGCAAATATAAATGGGGGAAAAAAATGTATAATATATAATTAGTTATCTGTCATTAATTATTATTTCATAGACATTTATGTTAATTAATTTAAAAATATTTTTTGTTAAATTTCGCCCCTTTTTAGCAGTGTATGCTGTACATTTATAGGCTATGACTTTCAAACTGTGCTCCAACGAAGTGCAACGAACGTTGCAGCAGCTTCTGGCAAGGGCATCGCTAGACGCACTCACACTCACATTCATACTTATACTCACACTCACATCCATATTCACATTTTTGCACATGAGTTATTTTACTTAAGTTCTTGCGTGGCATCTAACGTTGCACTCAGTCAAGGCACATGCACCTCATGAGTTGTCAACGCCAGTTGGCATTCCCCTTCTCCTTTCCGCCCACCACTACCCTTTAACCTGTCTGAAATGTAGCCAAACGTGGCTCGAATGTCAGCTACAGTTATGGACTCCAGCTTGAGTGAGAGAAGGGGCGTTGGGGGGAGGCTATGGGAGTGACAACTGTTGTTGTGCTCAAGTAATCAGTGCTACTGTCGCTTATTGTTTGTCTCTCGTTGGAGTTGTCGTCGAGTCAAGTTGAGTCTGGCTTGAAACTGCTCTTGGGCCTGAGACTTGGCAATGAGTTCGCTGTCGCCTTGGATGGCATCCACTCTCTCTCTCGCTCCCTCTCTGTCTCTAGCTTTTCCTTTCTCCACTGCTCTTATTTAGATTTATTTGAATTTCCTTTGCTCATGTCATGAAAGTGGTTAACTCCGCTGTTTGCAAGTTAGTATTAACAACAACGCCACTTGCCTGCTAAATTAAGTGCTCATTTGGAGTTTAAGTTGCCGCAATTAGACGAAAAACAACCTGAAGTGATGACTCATCCACTTGCACTTGGCTCTGACCAACCACGAGTACCTCAAAAGTTGTCACAACTGTCTCGCTTCTCTCTCTCTCTATGCTAATCCTCTTTGGGAAAGTCTGACATTGAACTGCTGACTGAGTTTTAAGTGTAATTATTTGTTGTTACAATAAATATTAGTAAGTACATACATATATTTGTTTTAAGTACACAAATAATTAGCAAACTTTGCAGACTCTGTCAGCGAAAGTGTTTGGAATTGAGCAAAATTTCTTATTCCCTTATTTGAACATAAATTTATTTTAATATAATTTTTAAGTGGCTTAAATTTAAATTTAAAATCTATAAACTTTAATTTATTTTACTTGTTTCTATATTGTGAAAACATAAAATTTGTCAATTTCTTGTTCCTAAATTTTGATGATTACTTTAAAATAAATTCTTCTTCTGTGTTCTTTAAGGTATATAAGTTAATTTAAGTAATTTCCTTGCTATTAAATCATATTATTTCTATTAAATTTTTCAACTCTTAAAGTTTTAGTGTTAACTTTGATTTATATTTATTTCAATCACAACACTTATTGCTAATCTCCAACAAATTTTGTACTAATGACATAATAACACAACTTTTAATTGCCTAAAAAACTCATAGTTATATAAGGAAACCTTTCACTTTTAGTGTTTTTTATTGCAAGACAAAAAAAAAAGAGGTTTCAAGTTGAAAATATAAAATATGTTTGACTTACTGCCTTGATTCGAGGCGCATTTAATGCGTTTCTCATAAAGAATAAATTTAATTACCATCATATATATACATATATATATGTTATGTGTGATGCTCACTCAGAGCTGAGCACTAAATCAATGCTAATCCCAACAAGCAACTGGAATCTGAAGTTCTAAATCGGAATTTTGTCTGTTTGTGCATAAATCAATGCTGACATAAAATTTCACACCTTGCCAGTTTTTATGATTCCACGCTTAATTTACTGTCTTGATATGATAAAAGTGTGTATGACAGAGATGGAGGGTTGGGGAGAGAATGAGATGGAGATGGATATTAAATTTGCTGTGCTCACTCACTGCAGTGTCATAAAAATAAATTCAATAAACATTTTTAAAGACGACTCCTTTTGTGAGACAAACAGCTGCCGTCAGGTTTTTTTTTCCTTCTCTTTATATTTTTTTTATTTTTTCCATCAACATCAACAGCTCAAAACTTGCCATCGTTCTGCTTAAAGTCACTAAGAAGTTGAAAATATTGAAGTAACATTTTTTATGGAACTTTTCGTGCCAGACACAACGACGCCAATGACAATCCTCAGGTTCAGTGGCAAGGGTCAGCAGCCCGAAACAACTCGTAAAAAAAAGGGGGTAAAATGAAGAAGTTAAGATTTATGTGGCAAAGTGATAAATTACAGGACAGAGTTCAATTCCAAATTCAATACCAACGCGTAGAGTTTGAAAAAAAATGGAAAGCATGAAATTCTGCATGCAATTTCACTTATCAATTCAATGGCAAATCATTAGGTGCCATAAATTACGCCCACCTCAAAATGCTGCCCGCCCACAAACACTAAAATTTCCATCGAAATTTGCTGCAATTTGGCTACACTTTTCACCCATTTTCTTGCCTTTCCTTTCCCAAATTTTTCTTTTTTTTTTGTTGGGAAAATGAATTGCATTTCTGCGAGTGCGATTCGAGCGAAGTGCAAAAATCGATAGACAATGCTTCACAGAGGCAACTTTATACAATGGCATTGTTGTTACCTTTAACAATCTTTTTTTTTATTTCATCTCATTTTGTTTTCTCGAGTACCACACACACACACAGACACACACATATAGCGAGGTAGACCAAAAAAGTCGGCGCATTGTTAAATTTTCTAACTGTTCATTGGGTTCAGAGATTCAGAACAGTCACTTGTAGCTTCCCGCTCCCATTTACAGCTGACAATGAGAACCGGCAACAACAACAACAACAGGCGCAGTAATATCATCAACAATAGCGGTAAGAAATGCCATGATATAAGTAAGTAGTACTATATATATATATATATATGCAACCAACAGGTATTTATTGTATTTGCTCAAGCTGAATATATCCTGCGGCTTGGCTTCACGGCATTGTCAATGGACAACGGAGGTGAGCTGGGTTATGTCTATCGTTATATGGGTCTATCATCATATTGGCATGCAGACAGGCACAGATAGAAGCAGAGAGGGAGAGAGGGAGAGGCAAAGGGATAGGGACTGAAACTGGGTGTGCTCTGATGCAGCCCCTTTTTTTTTTGGCACTTCGCTCTTGCTGGTGGGAAAATTGTGCATGCTCGTAAATTCTGATTTCCCACTGTGTGCATTTGAATTTATGTCTGTGTGTGTGTGTGTGTGTGTGTGGGAGTCGAAATGCTAATAATGGCTCCACATGATGATGATGATTTTCCGGTTAACGGAATATAAGACAATCGAAGATATCGTGGGAGACAAAAATGTGTTAAAGAAACATCTAAATTATGCAGAAATACTTTTGAAATACAAAGCATAGCAATATTTGATTAATCAATTTTAAAGAAGATACAATTTAAATACTACAATTAACTACAACCGTTTTTACTATATGATGTGGGAATTTAACAATTAAATATGTTACTTAAGCTACTTATTATACTTACAAATACATTTTTAGACCAAAACAAAAAGCTTGCACATATTTTTTAATTTATATAAATAATATAAATTATTTGTGTCATATATTAGGTAATAAAGCTCAAGTCTTTTTAGTTAATTTCTTTTAGTTAATTGAATTTGTACCAGAAAAACGCTTTTTATTTAATTTATAATTAAATGTTTAGCAGAAAATCTCTTTTTTATTAATTTAAAATTAATTGTTTAGCACCAAATTATAAATTACTTCTTTTAGTCTCTTATATGCAAACTTCTTTAAAATTGATTTTTAAATAAAATTGAGAAAAATAATAATCTTCGGTGGTTTAAAGCAATTGTTTTGCAATAAGTATTCTTTGAAATTTATTAATAGACTTTTTTAATTAAGTAATTTTAGTATTTTATATTTTTGCATAAAATATACAGCATTTTACTACGCACTTTTATATACACCCAACTTATTATTTCTGTCGGAATTTTATTTTATTAAAACTCATAAACATATTCCTAATAATTCTTATTGAAATTATTACTATTTGTTATTAAGATACATTAATACTTATGGTCTGCTTATAAATTTTTAACCAAAAAAATGCATAAATCTGAAGATCAGCTCGTAAATTTTTTAATTTTTGTGCTTTTACATAAGAATTATAATATTATTGACTTTAAAATGTTAATAAAATTTAAGTTTTACTATTAATTAATTTCAATTTGTACAAATATTAACGACTTTTTTGACACAGCTCCTTTACGAGTAAAATTATCATTCATTTAAGCTTGCAACTAATCAAAAAAATTATATCTTTACGAAGAACTTCAAGTCAAACTTTAAATTTATCATTCAAAATCTGTTTCTTGAATTCTCTAGCAAAATTCTCCAAGACTCTAAACCTTAGGGACTGTAGTCAAAAAGTCAAGAGCAAGTTGTAAAAATCACTCTTTTCTCTTCGCTCTGTAGAATAAAAGATTCTACTACATAATAGTTGTCTTAAAATGCATTACGCAATTGCTGAAAACCTTTTCCCAGAGGTGCAATCGCTTGACAAGTAGGATAGTGTTCATACTCCTTCCCGGAATGCATTTGGGTTGTGTGATGTTGCACACCTGAGCAGAGAACTGGGCAGACAAACCGACGCAGTGACGCAGTGATCGATGATGTGTGTGCTGGGAAATGGAAAATGGAAAATGCCTTCAAGTGTCAGACAAAACGGGGACAGAGACTCAACTCAACTCAGACTTAATCGATTTTTGGGAAGGTTACAAAAAGCAGACACTGAGGCGTCTTTAAGGTTTGTTTTGTAGTTTTGACAACTTTCCGGCTTAATTAAACTGCACACATGAGTAATTTTATAAATGAGTATAAGTATCTACGAGATACTTTCAAGGTGGAAACCCGTCGCTACTGCGCAGTAGCTGTTTGTTTGCAAAAATCCAGTCAACAACCCCCGTGGAGTATACGGTACAGTTTTTCTGGGTAGGGGACACCTGGCAAAACACGTTGTAACTTGTTTTAATTTTTTTTTCACTGTTTTTCACTACCTTAAAATCAGAGCACTGTTGCCAACTGGCTTCAGATCAAAGCTGGTTGTTTGCCAATTACCAGGAAGCATGAAATTTTTATACCTTTCTTATTTTGTTTTTTTTTTTCTTGCCTTTTACCTTTAGTGCAATTTCAATTTTCCAATTTTCGGCAGTAGCTCAAAGTGTGCATTGAAACGCAAAAAATGAAAGATTTGTGTGTGTGTGTGTGTGTGTGTGTGTGTGTGTGTGTGTGTGTGTGTGTGTGTGTGTGTGTGTGTGTGTGTGTATCTGATAGATTTTACGGCTACACCTTTCTATACGTATTTAGTCAGCAAATTGATCCTCCTTCTCCTTCATCTCCTCGTCTCGTCCTCATTCTCATCCTCCTACATGACCCAGCAGCAGGTAGGCAGCTGTCTCATTTTAGCTCCTACTCTACCTCATTCACATCATTCAGTCAATCTCAACGTTTCTCCATCGCTCAGTGCGCAGTTTAATCCTCACAAATCGCCTACAAAGCTGATTGCGCACCGACACGAGCACACCTGGCCTCAATACTCAGTACACACTGTACACAGTACACAGTACAGGGCATAAGGTATCCCTACCCTAAATAGAGGGTTGCTTTTTGTAGGGTTTACTTCTAGATTTTGCAGTAGCGGTGTCGTGTTTTGTTCTCTCTACGAAAACCGAATTACGACCAAATTCTGATTACAGTTCTCATTTCTCTTCTTTCGGTTTCCTTTTTTTTTTAGCATCGAGAGTCGGCTCAAATTTATAGCAGCATTTCCTGCTGGCTTAGTGCGTATTAAAGCAAATACTTTAGCCAGAAATAGCTCAACTTGTTAACTGTCAGTGGTCAACGGAGTGCAGAGGAAAGTGCAGAAAATTTAAGCCCATTTCGCATGTAATTATTGTTTTTAATCAATAAAATGATTTATTATGGAAATAAAATTTCAAACTTAAAATCTCTTCAGTTTAAGCTCCAATTTCAGCTGTCAACTCTGCTTACGTTATAAACTATAATAAAATTCTATAACTCACCCCAATTCCTTTGGCATGCGGCACTTGGGTCCAATCAGCAAACTGCGCAGCTGCCAAAAGGAATTTTTGTTGCGCCTGCGCAGCCCTGACAACCTGGCAACCCTAGCAGTGCCATGTGCCGCGTGCGCTACATAGTAAATAACATAAATTTTCTATGAAAAACCACTTCACCCAATACACAAAAGAAAAGTAAAGAAATGAGAAGAAAACTTCCATTCAGTTTCAGCTTGAGCATCTCTGTCGTCTTCTTCTTTTTTGGTTTTTGTGTTTCTGTCACCTTTTGATAGCCCCTGGCAACAATGGAATCGATCGCATTGTCTCCACATTCGTGTCTTTCGCGATCATTGCGTGCATTTTGCCATTGTCTCGATCGATTGATTCGGGTTTGCTCAATGAACCGGGTACGGGCAAAAAGGGCAAAAGACCCAATAGAGCCAAAAGAACCCAACACGTGTTGCAATCCATTCAAGTTTCGATTTATACCGTGCTCCCTCTGACATTTATTATTATCAATATTATTTATAGAAAAATGTCATCGCATTGGCGCTGATTTATTGATTTTGGTCTGTTTATTGGCTATGAATGGGATCAAGGCAGGCAGTCAACAGCTGCTGTTGGCCAGCTAATAAGAGGGGGCCTAAATATGTTAAATAGGCAGATCGATTTCGAGGACATTTGGTGTCAGAAAATAGTATAAAAAATGTAATTTACTTCAAGTATTTAAAACTTTTCCAACTTAAACTTAAAACATTTAATGAAATTACTTGTAGTTCTTGGAATTTCTTTAAATACTTGACAAACAAGTATTTTCGTAAGTTAAATAAATGAAATTGAAATGAAATTTGTCAATTATTTGAAAGCTTAACACTGACTGAGTTTGAAATTAATTTAAAGAAAACATCAAACGAAAGCACAAATACATGACTTACCAGTTGGTTTGTTGTCCTTGTCCCATGGACCCAAACGGTCTTTGTTCTGTCTGCTAAAATTACACCTCAGTCTGTGCGACACACACACACACACATACACTCACCTGCACCCAGAGTGGTCAGGCAAGAAAACCAACAAAAAACGAGCCAACTACATAAAATAAACTCACATGTTTAGTTAACTTGCCATGTGCAAATTAAAAGCGAAGCATAACCGAAAAACAACTGAGAGAGGAAGAGAGAGAGAGAGGGAGAGAGAAGAGGAGTGTACTTCTGGCCTCTGGACATGACTGGACCCAAAGTCCTTCCTGTAAAGCCAAAAGCTATTATGCACTGGATTTTTAATTTTGTGACTATCGTTCCCTTAAAGATTGAACAGGGCCGAGTTTTTGGCTTCAGGCCGTTGCATACTTTCAGGCGCATGCAAATGTCACATATCCACACGCACACACACACACACGCAGAGAAACACTCACATTTTCTCACATGTGTGCAGTCTACATTTGAGTTTAGTTTTTTTTTTCTTTTTCGTTTTTTTGATTCTGTTATTGTGCTTGGCTTTGGCATGTTTGCAATTTGAAATGATTTCAACAGGATGCCGGCGTGTCCAGTGCACTTTGGCTTTAGTTTACTTCGCCTAACCTACAGTGTAAACAGGACAAGCAACAACAACAGCAACAATAATAGTAAAAACAACAGCAAGTTCAACTGGCAATAACTAAGGGAGTCTTGTCCCCAGCAATCAGTTGGAGCAGCAACAGCAATAGCAACAGCAACTTCATCTGCAGCACAAACAAAATGTATCCTATCCAATGTTTGACTTCCTCTATTTGTTTTACTTTCTGCTTCCATTTCTCTCTCTCTCTCTCTCTTTCTCTTCCCTTCGAGTCAAAAGTCACAAAAATAAACTCTAAAGTCTTAGGTCTTTGACATTTTGACCGCCACACAGTTGTGTGTAAATACACTCAACTTATATGGCATATTAATATTTATGCCCTATCAAACAAATGCCAGAGGGTATATTTGTTTGCTGTTCAAAGTCACAAAATCGTTAGTTAAACTACAGGATATTTATGAATTTTATCCTTCGGAATAAATAAAATTTCCATAACTTTGTTGCATACTTTTGTGCGTTGTAATCAATACATGAAGCTTGTATTGATTTTGCTCAAGGTTTGCGTGTTATCTGACGTTTTTAATCAACCATAAACATGTCGAAGCATGCATTAGCCAAGTTCAACATTGGTCTTATAGTTTGCTACTAGTTCATTTGGGTTCATTTGGGTCAAATTTCTGATACTGATAGCTCTAAAGCAAAACGAAGTCAGACACGCATCTGATGTGCATTATGTGTAGCATGTGTCATGTGGCATATAAGCGTGTGCGTGCGTGTGTGTGTGTGAGTGTTTTGTGAGTGTGTGCGAGTATCTCTTTAAATCGTAAAATATGAAATTGCGTGCAAGTGTAAAATTATACACGTAATTTCGTTACAGTTCACGCATTTTTCGCTTAACTATCTAATGGATTCTTAAGTAGTTTACTTTATGAGCATCCATCAAAGTTTGGCTACATTTCATGTGATTTGTATTCGTATGATTAATGTTAAATGAAGGATTCCATTTGTTTTGCTAAAGACATTATCTTTGTGTTTAGAGATATATATTTATATATACAAATCGGTAAGAGAATAGGCAGAATTTAAATGAACATATAATTTATTGCTACAGTTTTGAAGCCTCTTAATATTGTAGCATTATAACAAGCTGAACTTGTTATTGAACCTAAGAAAGAGCCTTAAAATATTGTCTGAGAGTAGAAAAAGGATCATAACACAAGAATAGGAAGATTAACAGATATCACTTGATAAAGTTTTCTTAAATTTCGTTAAGAAAAATAAGTAGAAATTTAATTTTACAAAGAATGGATAACAATAAAAATTATTTAAGTAGAATTTAATTTAACTAACTTAGTTACAAAATAGTATAATATATTTTTAAAGAATTGTTCAAACTTATAGTTAATAGACACGTCTTCAGTAAATGTTGAGTGTTTTATTTTATTTACTTTTTTTTATAGCCTTAAAGATACCTCCACGATACTTCACATGCAGTACGGCTCACCCAGGAGTGAGACTCTAAACTGTCCATAGAAATACCATGTGAGTAAACTCTATTGAAAGGGCTTCTTTGATTGAATAAGTTAACGCTTGAAAATTCCAACTAAACTTAATGGCTTTCATTGGCCTTAGCAAATAGCGTTTGGCTATTATGCAAAACTGTAGCCGAAAAAGTGAGCGTTACAAATATATATATATATAGACGTACATAGGGGGTTCCATAAAAATACACAAAGGGGTCAAGGAAGCAGGGAGGTGGGGGGAAAGGGTCAGATAGCCAATGCAAATACGAGAGCTTATAGTGAAAATTCAATGAAGCTTAGCAAACGTCTGCGTAGTCTAAACGACTAAACTTGCGCTACTAATTGGGCGTGTGACTTGCTGGGAAGAAGAAGTGGGAAAGGGGGGACGGTGGGTACTTCCAGTTTAGGGGTGTGAGTGTCTGGGTGTGCTACGTGCATCAATGAACCGTAAAGCTATTTCGTCATTTAACGTTAAAAGCAACGGGCACACAAAGGCGGCCCGACAAAAACGCGACCAAAGTGAAAAAACTAATTTGCGCTGCTTCAAAAGCAAACACAGGAACAAGTTGGTAAGAGGGAAGCAGAGGGAAGGAATCAAGGCAGCTATACTCTGGGTATGGGTGTGTGTGTGTGTGTGTGTAGGAGTGTGGTAACGGTACTGCTGGTACTGCTGCTGTTGCTGACTAAAGAAAAACACACACGTATTTTGGCCAGGCAAAAAGAAAATTGGGTAGCGCACTGAGTGCTAACCGAAAAAGTTTTTCATATAGGTGCTCCCACCTCTGCAGTACAGCCTACATATACAGCAGGTACAAACTACCTGATGGGGTACAGTTGGGAAGTCCAGACTCTAAAAGCTCCTGTACTTCTGTGACACAAGATTGGAACTCAAGTGGTTAAGTGAACACCTGAATATTTTATGGTCTCAGAATTGGCTCCTTTTGCCACTGCTAGTACACCCTCTGTTAAATACAGGGTCTACAGCGTCATAGGTGGCACCTACAGTTGCAGAAGCCAGCTGCCAATATGATGACGTACGCAGTACACAAATACCCTTTTCCAGCTTCACAATTCTTCAGCAAGCACTATTCTTCCCAGCTCTTCCCTTTTCTCCTCCTTTCTTTTCCTATCTCTTCCCTTCTTTTCTCCTCGCTCTCAGTGGTGTGTGCCCTGTGCTATGTTTGCTCGGTGGCATGTCAATATTGCATAAGAGGCGCCACGGGCGGTAGAGGCGGTAGGGAGGTGGGTGGGGACCTCCTATCAAAACTGGGAACAGTTCTGTAGTTAACGCTCAGCTTCAGTTTTTTTGGGTTTGAGTTGAGTTTGGGTTTCTGAACCGATGTCAATCAAAATTCCCATAACCAATGCAGCCCTATGTTGTGCTTACTATATATATATATACATATATGTATACTATAAATATATATATGTGTAGGTATGTGTGTGTGTTGGGGTGGCATGTGTTTGCTTTATGAAAGCTTTGGCACATGTGGCGCATAAAAAACGAGACGTGAGCAAGACGAACTTCTGGACGAGAAGTGTGGAATGCTATACAGGGATAGATGGTGTGGGTAAAGGGTAGAGGGTGGAGAACATGTGTGCACCTTTCCAGTTTGTTTGAATGGCCAAGAAACATGCGCTGAAAAGGATTTCATCCTACGTCTTTCACTAGCCCCTGCTTCTGCTCCATTTCCCCCTCTGACACTCCCCTCCCCCTCTCTTTCTTTCTGCTCCTGTCTCATGTCCCTGGCGAGGACACTCACCCAGTTGAAGGCAATCCGGCAAACCAACAGCCAAAAAACGAAACGCCTTTGCAATATTAAATTGCCAAAAAAAAATGGAGAAAAAAAACGACTGAAAAAAAAATCAATTAGGAACATGTCAAACTGCAGGAAAAGCTGTTTTTGAAAATTGGTGTCAGCAGCAAATTTAATTTCAAGTTTTTTCAGAGCTTTTCTTGCATGTTTCTCAAGTCGCATGTGGACAATGCTTAGAGAATGACGTTGATATGAGGTGTAACTAGCTATGGACTGGAAGAAAACTTTGGATTGATACTCCATTTACAGTGAGAGCCAAAAATAATTTAGATATTTTGTCCCTGTTTAAAATAATTTGAAGACTTTATTTATAAATTTGACTATAAATTTTATTATATATTTTTCAGCTCGAATAGTTTTAGTTTGTTTTTAATAAGATTACTTTAAGCTTTTGTTTGGTGTGATTAAGTTTAGTTTTAATAAAATTAACTTAAGTTTAAAGTTCTTAATTCTTCAGTAAACTAGTTTAAAATATTATTTATTCAATTAGCTATATTTGTACACATTTTATTAAGTCTACTGTCTTAAAAGATACATTTGGCTTAAGACACTTGAATTGTTGTAAAATAGTTAATTATGTATAAATGTTTAACAAGTTATTTTCTGGCAACTCAATAATCAACTTGTGCTTTGTGTATCTAAAGCACATACACACAACACACACACTCACATACATATATATACACTATGTAAAAGTTAATGCATATAGAATTCATCGAATCGCATCCATGCACAAACTGCGAATATGCATTAACATAGACCGGAACTTAAGGCCAGTGAAGCGTAAGACATACAGGATTATTCTGCTTATTATCATTATCATTATCATTATTATTATTATTAATATTATTATTAATAATAACTGGCAAACATTGATCCGAGTAGGAGCTAAAGGCGAAGGGGAAGTTTGATTTCCCGACGAATAGCAAATGAAATCTCATGTTGAATTCAAACAGTTGATTGGAATCAGCGGTTGTATCTTGTATCTTGTATCTTGTATCTTGTATCTTGAAATGTTAAAGCAAAGACTGTTGAAGTGAAAAGTGGCGGAGTGATGAGCATTCTAGCGCAAAGTGCAGATAAAAACCATCAGTTGAATGACACATAAAGATACAAACACAGCATAACATATAGATACAAATTTGTAGCGTTGACAGGCAAGTGTCAAATGCCCCTCAACACCCCCTCCTACCCCACCTACCAATATAAAAATATGTGAAAGATACAAATGGCAATTTATAAACATGGCCAATGATGGACACGTCTCTTCGGTTGCCTGCTTCGTTGGTCATTAATGTCAAAAGTTATTGCGCAGGCGGCGTTTGGGCGATAATGTTAATGTTAATGTTACTGTTAGACGCCCGAGGGGGGCGACAGGGCGTGGCTGCTGCTGCTGCAGCAAAGGGCGGACAACAACATACACTCGGTTTGACTGACCACAAGCACTCACACATACACTTGCGGCTGTCAGCCCAAGGCCTTATCCACCACCTCCATCTCAGTGATCCGCCTTCACCTCCGCCCCACCTCTTACTCCTTCACAGTGCGTCATCTTCATCTTCAGCTGATGATGATGCTGCACACGCTCCATACAGTTGCCGACACGTGTCCAGCCACGTTCTGCCCGCTGTGTGTCGCCTGGAGGCATCACCAACATCAGCCAACAACCATCAACCATCACCCATCATCATCGCCATTAGTTGCCCGGTTCGAGTTTCAGGAATTAACAAACTGACTACTGTTTAAAGTGGAGGTTGTTCCCTTAGCTAAGTCAGACTGCGACTCGAGTATTTTCAAATTAAAAATTATTAAAAAAAAAATTCTTCTGATTATGCATACTGTCTGCATTTAATTACCTAGAAATTATCATTAATCATATGGCTGAGCTAATTTAAAGCCATAATCTGCTGCTACAACAACTTTGTTATTAATCAGACAATTTTGAGGCTTCCAAAAGCTGCTTTAAACTTAGTTTGTGGTACGAAGTGAGAGTGAAGAATTTAATTAGATTAGTTTTTCTATTTTATGTAAATTATTGGTTATATTTTAAGCAACATACTCATTATCGTTAACAAACAGATTTTGCATAGTAAATTCATAAAAACAATATAAATATTTAGACATTAATAAATATGTTTGATTATTCTATTTTATTGAAATTTTAGATAAGTAAATAATTTAGCTGGTATTTATTTATTAATTTAGTAAGTTTAGCTATAAAAATTTAATAAAAATATTATGTTACTCGGGATAGATATTCTAATGTTTAAAAATAATAAACAAATATCGAGCAAAATAAATTTTATAAGTTAAAATATTATAATCTTGTCAATTGTAATTAAATCATAATATACCCTTAAATAATTTAATTATCTATAACTAATTTTTTTAATTTTTTCTCAACACCAATTGTTACCATATTTTAATATTGAACTTATTTAATAGTTATTTAGTTTAAAAACTATTTTACATATGAAATTCAACAATTTAATAATATATTTAAAATTCTTTAGTAATTAACAACATTTGTATTAAAAATATCTACTATGTTTCATATGAACCCAACGATGTCCTTTGTAGTAACCATATTTGACCCACAGCTTCCTCTACATCAATTTATATCTCCTACTACTTTGGCTCACTCCTTCAAATAATTTCCTTCAAATCCTCCTCTTTCTCCTCCTCCTACTCGCGTTTCCATTTAGAGGGCTAATTAAATTATTTCCATGTAAAAAGTTTTTTTTATTTATTTATTTTATTTTTTACAGCAGCTGCCGCGCAAGCGAACCGCAACCTCATCGTGGCCGTACTTTGGACAGAGGATTCAGTTTAGTCCCCAGCAGCCAGAGCACGCTTCATTTGCTCCAAAAGATTCGCTGGCATTTCCCGGGCACACACTTTTCCACACTTTCCACACACACACACACACACTTTACTGCATCGCCTGGTTAGCATAATAAATCGATTAGCTCAACGAGAGAGAGGGAGAGAGAGGGAGAGAGAGAGAGAAGCGGAGCAGAGTTAGCGTTTTCTGGATGAGTTTGAGTATGAGCCTTGTTTGGGTTCGGGATTTGGCATATTTAATAATCATGAGGCTTTCACTTGCAGACCCCAACGAGATGATGATAATGATGTTGTTGTTGTTGTCGTTGATGACGACGATGATGATGATTATTCTAATACGCTGATGGGCCACCAACAAAACCCTGTCTTCAACTTGGACAGAGATCCAACTCCATGCTCTGGCATCTCCGCTTGCCCCTTTCGCTCAAAATGATTGATGGCTTTTGTGGCACGCAGTTGTAGTTCTCCTTCTGGTAAACTGGGTAGTCCCCGGGTCTGAGTATAGACATATTTATAAATACTATACATACATATATATAATTTTGCCTCTGCCACGTTGCTTTTTTTTATTCCATGTTGTTTTGCATTTATTCAGGTTTTTTTTTTATTTTATTTTGTTTATGGTCCATCATCAGGCAGTGGCTCCGCTGCGTAATAAATCTCCTGATACTTCTTATATACGTATAATTTTTTCCATTCTTGTTTATCATTTTGTGTCATGCGATTTTCACTGCTGCTCCTTTCTCTCCTTCGTTTTTTTTTTTCTGTCCACGCTTCGGTCTCTGCCTTCACGTGACTCTTCGTGTTTTAATAAAAAAAGAAGCATAAACATCAGCGTCATATTAAAGCATTCCCAGGCATTAAAATTTCACATGCTCCGAGCCTGACAACCATCCATCCAACCCACCATCCATCCATTCATCCATCTATCCTTCTAACCATTCAGCCTTCTAGCCATCCATCTCAGCTTTGGCATTTCATATTAATGCTTGAATAATTTTCTGTATAATTCTGATCATCGTCGAGCATTAGTTACATTAGTTTTTCAGCCTTAGCTTTGCCTCCATGACTAAACTGGCAAAATTAGCGGAACATTTGAGACATCCGTCATAATTTTTGATTTGGGAAGGCTTTGGCCTAAAACTTGTCTATAAATTGAATTCTAAAATTATGTAAACGTTAATTTTTAACACTGCTATGCATTTTATATGGGTCTCAAGTCTGATTAAAGCTATCTTGAAAAGGATAACATTAGCTATAAGTATTTACTCTCCACACATTTCCCTCAAACAGAAAGTTTGTTGATTTAACCGTTACATTTACGGTAAAATATAAAAATACAAGGACATTTTAAATGCACACGGAAAATTTTGCAATATCTAAAGAAGGCAAGTACCATAGGAGTTAGAGATGGGAGACGGTATGGGCTAGAAGAGTAGGTATTAACTAAATGAAAGGGTTAGAGATGGATGAGTTGGACAAAAGTATATAAAAGAGATGAAATTGAAATGGAAAGAATTATGAATTTGTTTATTTAAGAAAATAATAAAAAAATGTAGTAAAGATGGAAAAGTTAGCTCAATAGTTCCTTAACAAAACAAGCTATTTAAGCTGTTGATGTTCGCATATTTTATTAACATAATTTTTGCAGAGACAAGAAAACAAATTTTTAAAAATTTTCTGTTATAGCTCACGCTGTCATCACTAAAAGTCCTTGAGTGTTGCTCAAGTGGAGTATGAGAACATATATCAGTAACAACCTTACATACATTTATTAAGAGCCCCGGGGACAATAATGACGAAGTTTGCACAACGACAACCTTTCCACACGTCCTTACATGAACTGATGATTACATTGGGCTCTTATCAATTATTCAGCGAATATATACACGGATTTTTCACAGCTAACGCTCGAGAGGGTAGCGAGGGGGGAAACGAGGGGGTGGCGACTAGGTGGTTGGAGGCGAAGCTGGCAACCGCACAGTGGGTAAATATATTTACACTGGGCGCATGTCAAATTGGGCGTGATTTTCAAGTGGCCGACGTCGACACACACACGTTTTACCACATTCTTTTGATTATGTTTGTCTATTTGTTGTTGTTGTTGTTGGTGATTCTGTTGCTGTTGTGGCTCATGCATTTTTGAGCCAGATTTTCGCACAGCAAACTGTTTGCTTACGGTCAAGGCAATTAGGTTTTTTCTGCCGCAGGCCGAGCAAATATTCAATAAGTAAGCGTCTTAACGTCTCCCCACTACACACACACCGCACACACCACAAATACACACACTCTGAGCTCAAAAAGCAGCACCGCAATTTCTAGGAGGTTCCAATCTTACTCCCTCCTCCTCCTTCTCCCTCTTGCCCCTCATTGGTTGTGTATTCTGCTTGCCCTTTTCTCTCAGTGGACCTTTCCCCAATGGCTGCTGCTGGTGGGGTCTGCTGACGGTTTCTGTTCTGCTCCTTCCTGACATTTAATTTTCGATTTTAATTGGATACTAACAGCAGGATGCTCGGCAACCAACGTCCTGCTTGCTGCCTGTGATGGGCAACTACAACTGAGGACCTAGCTAAATAAAAGAAACAAGTATTCAAGGTGTCACAGGTGCTCGACTTGGAAAATACCCTGAGAAACACTTAACAATATGTAAGCTGCTTGCAATTGAAGTGAATTTAAATAAATTAATAAATTTATTAGAAAAATTTTACATACATTTATCTAGAAAACAACATACCCTTCACCGCTTGGGCCGCACAGGGTGTGCAAAAACGAAGCAAAAATAGTAAATTAAAAGGTACACAACATGGCAGCCAGCCAGAAGCAGCAGTGGAAGCAGAAGCAGCAGTAGAAACTGCTCCAAAAAGGAGTTGGCTAACATAATTGAAAAAGCGCTTTTCTATTAAGAACATTGCAAGCAACGTTGTGTAGTAGGGGAAGAGGGATAGTAGGGAAAGGGGGAACAGCTGTCGTGGCGGCAAACTTGAAGCACTGATTGGCGGCGGCGCCTATTGACTGACTTAACACGCCATTGAGTAGAGAAGCTGCTGCTCCAAGAGCCTCCATTGCAGCCGAGGAGCTGGCAGCATGCAAATTGGTGCAGTGTTGGAAATAGGGACAAAAAAAGCGCAACCATCGAGAACGAGTGAAGGAGGAGTGCCAGGAGGAGTGGCAGAAGTAGTGATGGGTAGGGAAAAACAAGAATTTAAAGCAGCTACCCAGCCAATTAATGGCAACAAGTTCGTCTCCTCTCGACTCTCGTCTCATCACGTTCCATCTTGTTTCTACAGGACTCGACTCAACTCGATGCGGTGCGATGCGATGCGGCGCCTAATTAAAACGATGCTGAGGCAAAGAGTTTTCCAATCAATCAGATGCCAGCATTGGTGTGTGGGAAAATAGGCAAAATTAGGCAATTGGCAACTGGGAAAATTGTGCACTGGGAAGTTGGGAAGTTGGGAAATTTCCCTATGCATTGTCAACTGCAACAGAAATTTCTGACGGTTGGAAAAAAAAAAGAATATTGCATAATTATAGCTGATAATTGCTAGGATCCCCCTCTTAGGGGGTTGCTGTCAGCTTCCCCTTGAGACATTTGACAACTTGATGTTCTTGTTCTTGTTATTGTCGTTAGCCGACTTAAAGCCAGCTTGACATGTCTGGCGACTTTCGTCTTTAATGTAAAGTCAGTAAGGCAGACTGAAAATTGGTGAAAGACTTGATTGACAGTCCTTGGCAGAGCTCAGCACGATGGCAACGGAATTATGGCTTAATTGACATATGCACAGCACTCGTAGGGAATAGCTCATATAATATGTTTTTTTTTTCCTTCTTCTTTCTTTCTGTTTTTTACCCCCATCCCTACAGTGTTTCCCTGCCAAATCTATAGGCAAGTTGAGGCTGCTTTCACCCTTTCATAAATGCACTTATAACGACGACATAAGCACAATATTTGTATGTCTATGCCGTGCGGGATAATATTTCTTTAAGTAGACACCAACTGACAGCGCAATTAAGGCGGAGTAATTATTTTAAGTAGGGTTACATTTGTCAATATACCAGCAGCACAACCCTAAGAGTTGCCCAAGTGGTTACTCTTCTCATCAGTCGGTCAGTACAAAAAAAGGGTGTGTTCAAATTTGCTATCAAAGTTCTCAGTTACTCTGGTTTAAATATACTTTATCTTATATTTAGTAGTACTAAAAATTATTAAAATTTATAAATTTATTACACTATTTAATATTTATTTTAAACTATATAAAAGTCACTTTCTTTTTGTTATTTTTCCATATTTTTATTAACAATTCTAATCTCCAATTCCCCAGAAAATTAAAAGGAAACAATTTGGTGAAAAATCATTAAATCATAAACAATTAGCCTTATATTACTTCCTCTTAATCATGCGCCATTTGCAATTAATTTAAACGCAATTTGCAGACCCCACGTTGAGCGGATGAAGTTCTGAAGAGATTGGGCTAAGACCGAAGGAACAATTTGAGCATCCATTTTGGCCAAAGACGTGAATCTTACACGCGTACTAAAAATTAGGCAAGAGCTTGCTGGCAGAACCATTAAATATCCACCCAGTTACACACGCACAACCAGCCACACACACACACTCACAAATCTTTTGCACAAACATAATTTTGAAACAGATACACGATGTAGTAAATGAGTTTGTGAGGGGGAGAAAAACGTGGACACATCTTGGAAATCTCGACGGCAAATTGCTGGCAATCCACGCAAATGGCTTAGAACAACGGGTGGCATTAGAAAGGGAGAAAAAAAGGTAGAGCAAAAGAGAGCTAGAGACTCGAAGATACAGATACAGATACGAAGGGCAGTGCTACTTACTGGTCGGGGCACATAATTTTTGCGCGAAGCGAAAAGTTTTTGCACGGCCCAAGTAGCAAACCCACCCAGAGATATAGACAGGGTATGCACTGTGTGTGGTAGAAAATGCGACACCCTCACCCAATGGCGTGCCAGGCATAAATCATAAGAAGAAACAGCAAAGGCAAAGAAAACTTGCAGCGAAAGTTTCTACCTCCCACAACGCCAGCAAGAAAGATAGAAAGAGATGGAAAGCAGGGGACGGGGGGGGTCAGAAAGAGATAGCCAACGGCGGATCTGCGAAATTTGTCTTGGCGTTTGGATTTATGTTTTTGCAACGCGTTCTCACTCTCTCTCCCTCTTTCCCTCTCTCCCTCTCTCGAAACAAACACACCCAAACAGACAAATAGGAAGAAGGTAAATTCCGGAAACGCTGTCTTCTCTAAACAAAGACCAAAGTACGAAAAAAGCGAAAAGAAATATGAAAATACAAGCAAATACGAGAAAAGCCGAGAGAATACAAGCCTACTATAACTTGGCGGCCATGATTTATGGCCAAGGTAGCAAAAGTTCCTGCAAATGGGAAGACAACTTTAAAAAGTTTGCTCCTTTTGCAGGTTTCACAGGATTTGCATTTGAGCACTCGCCGTGCGCTCAGGAAACACGCTGGGGTTCTCCAGATAAGATATATATCTCCTTTATATATACATATATACTTACCTTGTACCTTTCTTTATGCGGCATTTTGTTCTGACTGTGTTTGGAGCTGTTTCCTGTTTTGTTTAGCCGAATTTGTCATATTTTGTCGGAGTTCTTTTAGGCTAAGGCCAAGTGCCGCAGATTTGTTTGTTAAGTATTTTACATGATGGTAGGAGGTGTGGGTAGAAATAGGGACGGGGTGGATTTGTAGAGCGTTTGCATGAAGTTGTAGGCACACATTTTAGGCATCTAATTAGCTGAAGTATTTGGAAGTTATTTGTCTTTGGAAATGTATTAAATGTTAAGAAAATATAGTATGTAGAAGTAGAAGAAATTATACATATATATTTTCCTGATCACAATACATAAGGGGAAGTAATAGTTAGGAACATTTTATAAGTCATAAACTTAACACAAATATTTAAGATATATTAAAGAAATATTTTTTAAATTAAGCTAGCATTGGTTACATCTGAGCGGGGTATTCCCAAGTCGGGTACTCTTTACTAAAATAATTTTACTTGTAAAAATTCCAAATTCATAATTTAAAATAAAAAAAAAAATCAATTACACTTTTCTATTAATTACTTAATGCTCCCCTCCTCCTTCAATTATGCACTCCCAAGTAATAAGAGAGAAAAATGCTAATGAAAATTTACAAATGAAAATGAAAAATTCAATCAAAAATAATCTCATTACTGAACTATTGAACTGCTCCTGCTGGTACTCATAATTTTTCAATTCAAAATTGAAAAGAGAGAAAGAAACACAATAACAGCAAAAAACAGGAACAACACCAACCAGTCAATGTCCACAGGAAAATTCAAAAAATTTCTAAACCGCAAGATGGGTTGGGGTGAAATACCCCCATGTTATTGGAGCAATACCAAGGGGGAAAATCCAAAGCTGTTACATGACCAAGTGGCATGCGGAGTAACCTTAAAACAACAACAACGAATGTAACGAATCGAAGCAAGGCGACAACAATTTCAAGAAGGAAAACTCGCAAAGTTTTAGATGGGAAAAGGTGGCGGATCGGGGGGAGAGGCGGTGAAAGGGGGGCCCATGGAGCAGGGTGTATTGAAGAGCGCGCATGGCCAACGTGAACCTGGACGAATGTCGTGTGCGTCCGCCATTTTGTGTACAGACTGTGACAGCCACCCGCTTACGCACACAACAACAACAGCACACACACACATAGACATGTATTCCACATACATACACACACTCATAAAATATGCGGAAGTTCAAAGTATGATGCGGAAGTCTGTATGACTGCGATTGCTAATGGATGTCGGAGATGTGGAATGACGATGAGGTTGACGCTGACGTTGCTGTTAACGTCGCCGTCGACGTCAACGTTGACTGAGCTCTCAAACGGGAATAGAACGGGAATCTGTAGCTTGGACAGCTTCGCTACGGTCGAAAGCATTTCAAATTTTCAAGTGCTCTGGAGCTGTAAAAAATCGGGGCTTTTAAAACCACGCGCGTTGCCAGTTTTTGGCATCGAGTCCAATGGTGTACGAAGTTAGATAAACGGATTAAGTGGCAACAATGTCACACTACGCACATAGACTAAATCAGCACGCAAGAGAGACAGAGACAGAAGAAGAAATGAGAGCATAAGAGACAGAGAGATATCGAGCAAAAGAGCTTTAGTCTGCCACAGCATCCAGATTGAGGGAACTGTCAAATGGCTCCGCCTTTTCATCCGCTTTTGACCAGCCACAACAACAACAACAACAATTTGGTAAGGAGCAACTAGCTGGCCATAAACAACAACAAATCGATATGGTATTAAAGGCCAGCAATATTAATGATGTTCGTCTAAGAGCTCAGCACAGTGGGCATCAAATACGGCCGAGTGGACAATTAATTATTTTAATTTTGTTTAAAAATCTAAAGAATTCTCAAACTCTAAAAAAGAAAATACAATAAATTTCTTTAAATTTTAATTATATAAATAATTTTAAAAAAATTGATAATAAATTGATTTATATTTTTATCCACTTGATAGTCAATTGTTGGCACTGTGCCTGATGTTCCCGCCAGTTCTCGCTATACTGCTGTTATTTTGGGCACACTTACGATGCGGAATCCTTATGATTATGCCGGGCCATAGGTATATATACACACGATTTTACCTGCGCTTTAAAGCAGAATCGAAAGGACCAAATGATGGCTCGTCCTTAAGCCATAATGCTGTTGTCCTTCTGCGTTTAATCAAACACACTTCCGTTGCAAACGGCTTGAACCGCTTCAATCAAACAACAACCACAAATATTTCAAGTGTGGTTGGTTGGATGACTGGCTGGCAAGTGCAGAGCAGAAAAAGATGGAGGGGAAGGAAAGGGATTAGGAGGAGTGGAAGGAGACGGCGATGGAGACGAAGCTGTGGCAAAGACAAAACTCCTCAACAAGAAAATATCTCAACGACGATGATGATGAACCCTTCGCCTGCTACTCGAGTGCACACGGCAAAACTAGAGAGAAGGAGAGATATCCACTGCAAAGCAGCTAGAGAGAGAGAGACAGTTAGACAGAGAGGCGTAGACGAAAGGAAGCTGAGGAACGGCTCTCTATGGTACTTGAAGCTGAGCGGCGCACCGCTCGCCATTGTTTCCCAGAAGCAGACAACCGCTCAAAAACCATAAAAAAAACAGTAGAGAAATCACAAAAAGTGGGTGAATAATCGTATATACCCCAAAAACAAAAAATTCCAAAATGCCGAGTACTCGAAGCAAAGAGCTTTTGGTTTAGGACTTTCAGTCACTGAAGCCTTTTGCCAGCCACTTGAAAATCACGTGAAAATATTTCATAAATTACGCGCCTAATTAAAACGGAATGCGCTCCCCCAAAAAGCAACAACAACAAAAACAACAATAACAAGTATAAATCTGGTAGCTGAAAACTGTAAATCAACTCATTGAACTGAGCCAAGCTCGAGTGTCTGACCAGACTGAGTCTACAGTCTCCTTCTCTCTCTCTCTCTCTTTCGCACTCCCTCTCTTTGTCTCTCTTTGCCTGTACCAATGTAGACGACGCTCTCCTACTTTATTGCTACACTTATTAGCCCTCTCCCTCTTGCTTAACCGCTGAGCTACCCCCATTACCTCTGTCCCCTTTGCAACCCTTTGGAAAATCCTTGCACCACTCAATTATTGGAGCCGCTGATTTATTGCAGTCGATGCCCAACATCGCCGCTGGCCAGTTTCGCATTGGGTGGGTCTAGACGAGTTATTGCTCTGCCTTTTTTTTCTTTTTAGCTATACCCGGTATTTGCAGAGATAGGGTATATTGTAATCATTGGTAATAGGGTATATTGTAATCCCGACAATATTGTATATATAAATCGAAAGTTGTGGCTACATAAAGTTAAAAGCTGTTATACGCCTTACAGTATGCAGAGCTTTTCATTTTGTTAATCTTTCCTTTAATTTATATAAATATATGTGCAAATGATCTATAAAAAACAACGAAACTTCCTCTCACCACTCTAGTGACGAAAGCCACTCCTAAATATATATTCACATTCCAATAACAGATATTTTCCAGTCGAGAATTCAAATCGTTTTTCTCTTTTATTTTTATTTCCTTTTTCAACTCATTTGATTTCTGTATGGGCGTATGTGAGTGGGTTGTAATGGGCATGGCTGTTCATTTGCATTCGGGGGCTGTTGCTGTGGAGCTCATTGGTGGTTGACCAACACACTCGAAAAGGGAGCGCAATTTTCAAGTGTAATTTTTCTTTTATGGACTGCACATATCGATGCCCAGTCGATAAAGTTGTATGAGAGGGACATGCTTTAATTTTAAATTTGTGAATTTGTTAAATAAATTTTCAAATTTCTACAGCAAATAAGTTTAAAAATTTTATTTAAAATATCTATGTAAAAAAGATTAAAGTGTTATAGTATTTAAGGAGTATAAATCGTTAAAATTTCAATTTTAATTAATGTTGACCATACAAATTAATTAGTAACATCAAAATAAATCGTTTATTATAAGATATTTGAAGATTATAACAAGTTCACTCTTAAACCAGTCTTGGTTCTTAGCCTTTAAAAGATAATTTGAGTCATAAAAAGCATTAATTTGTTTAAAATTTTGTTTAATGCAAGCAAATATGGTTTAAACCAGCCAAAAAATTAAACTAATTATCTCACACTTAAAGTGCCTGTTATCAAATAAGTAGCTTAATTAATTACATAAATGCCCAACAATTTATTTAGATACTTAACGCTTTGACAAATTCATAAAATCCCATAGTCAAGTCAAACTCTTGCTATAAATCCAATAATACTCCCACTGCTTTTATAGTACATCCTTCTACCAATAATTTAAGCCAAAGGGGCAAAGTAGAAAAAATAAACTACAAGTTAATTTCTTACAAAAATAAGCAAATGCTATCGTAATTGAATTTGTTGTTTTTCTTTTTTTTTTGGTACATGTGACAGGCCTGTTCCAATTGCTGTTGCAGCATCATCAGGCCCAATCGCAATCACAATCTGAATCCGAATACGAATTTCAATTCCAATTCCAATTCCCATCCCAAATGCCCAGAGTACGCAGGACCAAAATACCACTTTATATAATACTGTTGACATATGTTAATCAGGCGCACGCACACGCGTCGCAGACAGGAGCAAGGAGTAGGGCAAAGGATCAGCAGCGAAACCAGAGTGTGTGGGTGTGGGTGAGGATGATGATGAGGTTGTTTTGCGGGGCTATGGGGTGCTCTGCGGGATGGGCGGGTCAAAGGAATTAATTCGAATTCAATCCACAAGGCTCTGTGGCACTACGACAAAGTAAAAAGCCTATTTGAGGGCCACACAGACAACCACGGAAACAATCTGATTGGAGTGAAGTTTTCGGAAGGGAGAGTACGGCGGATTTTGAAACAAGGGTTGGCCAAATAAACCTCTGCCCGGCAGTCGACAGATAATTTAATTTCGACTTCGCATGAACGATGAGATAGCGCATCGTTCCCCCCTTCTCTCCCCCAGTCTTTCAACCATTTCCTTGGGGTGGCAACGACTTCAACTCCATTTCTCCACTGACAACTAGCATATTGCTGCAATCAACTAATCTTCGCGCTTCCCAAACGACCCACACAACCCTCAGTTCCATCTAATAGTTAAATAATCAAACATATTTCAATTGCAGTTTGAAGAATTCCGATCCCTTTTGCGATCTGCATCTGATTTGTTTACTCAAGCACCAAGAAAAGATAGAAATTTAGGTGGGACCAGTTTCTCCTTAGGTCCAACTGCTGTTTTAGCCATTGGCCATTAGCCAAAAAGGTTTCTTTTTGCGTAATTTGTCTGACAGTTCTCTGTCGCTTTTGCAATTAAACGCAATTGCGTCGGCGCTTTCTATCCGACCCGAATCCCAAGGCAGAGACGCAATGTCGCCATCATCATTCCCTCCTTTTTCCACTGCCCCTCCCTTCCCTTCCCGTCACAATTGTGGGCCGCTTTTAAAACGGCTTCCTGTGCGCTAAATGGCGTTTTTGTGTTCACGTTTTCGTCGTCGCCAGCGATGACGCCGCTTGGGTCAGTCGCTGTAAAATACCCTGTAGTAGGTGCAGATAGGAGATATGCATACAGAAAATACATTCTTCTGTAAAAGCATTTCTATGTAGCAACTTTCTTTTGTAAAGTTTGCCAGGGCATTATAAACACTGCTTGATATCGACTTCAAGAGACCCAGTAACTGTTTCAAGACTCATATCATTGTGAATTGAAAACAGAGTTTGTGAGAAAATCAGTGCCGAAAAAAACCGCTTGTTTATATATAGAAAATTATAGAAATATTCAAAAATGGGTTACATTTTAGTTTTAAAATAAAGTATTATTTGCCAATAAAAAGAACTGGTTTTCGTTATACATAGTATTATTATACAGAGTTAGAAAATATCTATTTCTATAAAATCAGCTGTCTCTTATAATTTTCTAAATTTATTGTGCTTCAATCATAACAAATTCCATTTTAAATATTTTTACCGACTTTAACAGAAAAGCTTAACAGTTTACAGGGTATCTCAGCTACTATATCTAACTAGTAGGTGCTTAAAGCATTGGGTAGTCATGGCTCTTCAGACCAAAGTTTATGTCTATGTATCAGTAAAAATGGCGACATTAAATGAGCAAAAGTTTTTATATCATTCATTTTCGCTTCTCTTTCGTTCAGCTGCATTAATATACACTGTTAGAAAAAAGTTGGAAAATATAGGAATTTCGACAATGAAATATTTACAAAAATACATGTTTTACATTAAATTTTATATAAGTTTCGAAGTTATATACAAATTGTTAAATATGTTTTCTATTTAGTGGTATATATTTTATTTTTTTTCAGTATATAATTTCTTGGCAACTTGCGCTGCATTTCTTAAACAATTAAAAACTTTTCGCGTCTACCTACAAAGTTGCCAATTTGGATAACCTCCAAACCAGAGCAAAAGCCGGCAGCTGCCGAGTGCAAAAGAGACACAGTAAAATGGAAAATGTGATAAAGATGGTGGGGAACAAGAAGACGAGGTTCGGGCACAACGACTTTGACAACAATGACATGAAGCGCACACACACACACACATAAAGCAATACACACATACAATCAGAGGCAGGCAAAGAAAAACTTTAGCGCAGAGCAGTCAAAACCAATTTGGAGAATTTAATTAAAATTGCAAAACTTTGGCAACTGATTAAATTTTCGAACAAGAACAACACTGCCAGTGGTTGGTACTGGTGCAAACGAGGGGTGGGGGGGAGTAGGGCACCCAGGTAAAAGCTTAAAACAACCAAACCCAGAGCAATCCCAAAAGTCTCCATTTTCCCCAAACTCAAACAAACGACAAGTTTAAATTTTTAAACAAACCAAAAGGCAACGTTGAAAATTTACATTCGCTTTCGTTTGCAATGAAAATGTTCGACCAAAAAAAGAGAAAAGAGAAAAGAGAAAGAAAAAAAAAAAACGATGGATATATAAAAAATTGAAATCCCAAACTGGGCAGGAGACTAACCCAGGGAAAGGGGGGTGGAGTGACGCGGGGGGGAGCTTGCTCAGCGGGACGAGAATTGGATTTAAGCCAGCAGAGAAGCAGAGCAGGACTAAACCAGCCGACCAACCGGCTGCTGATGTTTGTGGATGACGCTGCTGATGGCAGCCATCATCAACCTCATCGTCATCATCATCATTGCCTTCACCATCATCATCATCATCATCATTGTCGTGGCAAAGTTTCCCCAATTTAATTTCATCATACTCCCGAGTGTGCGTTGAACTAACGAATGAAAAAGAACCGTCGAACGAACCAGCTTCGTTCCCAGGGCTGGGTAAGCAGGGCTGCATAGGGATGGCGTTCATGGTTGGAGTATGGCTGGCTGGCACAGACATTCACCAACGCAAAGCAATCACGTAGACGCAGACGGAGGTGAAAATCTCCCCTCGAAAATGTTCGACTCGCACTGATAGGGAGATGGATGCTGTTTAGGGAGGGGTTCCTGGCGGGTGTGGGCAGCGAACAGGGGAGGCGGAGCAGCTTTCGAAATAATGGCCACCCTGTGAGTCGGCTCTGTTATTTTAATGAAAATTGAAAAGTGCTCGCAAGTGCTAGCTACACCATTCCCTCGGCTTTCCACTTCCCACTTCCCCCGCCCGATCTCCACATTTGCATTTCCATGCCCCAAAAATCATCTTGACCATGCCTCAATCCAGGCGCATTAATTTTAAGATGTTCTCTTGATGGTCTGCGACTTGGATTTGAATTTCTTGCTGGATTTTCATTTTCAGTTGTGTCTTTTGGAATTTTAAAAGAAGGATTTTTAGACCCCGTACTCTAAAAGAGAGTAGAGGGGTCTATTAGGTTTGTCTAAAGCGAAATGTGCGTAACAGGAAGTAGGAGTCGTGGAAGACCGCATAAAGTATAAATATTCTTAATCAGCATTAACAGCCTAGACGATATATAGAGTATAATATATTTTTGTCTAAGGTCTACCACTCGAATCAACTTCAATATTCGATAACACTTTGTTTTGTTTAAGTGACTCGTTATTCACTGTCATCAGCAGACTGAAATTGAGCTTTCCACTTTTCCACATTTCCACATTTCTATATCTGTTTGGTTGGCCCTTTCCCAGCTAATTAGCGGCCATAAAACGCACATAAATCGAGACTGGCCAATAAATTATAAATTATGACTTAACCAACCAACTGCAAATATTCTCATTCTCATTCTCATTTTCATTGGCAACAGCAACAGTTTCATAAAATTTCCACTCGACTGCGCAGGCTCAGGCTCAGACATGAAAGCGGATGCATAAAACAGTGCGATGACTTCCGGTATTAACTAATTTTTTTATTTTTTGCGTCTCCATTTTAGCGCTACTTTAAAGCGTGGCAAAGGATCATCCCGCAAGAGCGAGTGCGAGAAGCAGCCCAAGGTTGTGCAAAAATACCTTCCGCTTGCAGCTCAAAGGCAAAAGCCCAAAGCCAGAGACCAACCCAAACCCCAGACTCAACACCCAACACCCAAGACCCCATACCCAAACCTAAACCTAAACCCAAACCCAATTCGCACTGTGAGTGGGCACTAATCCCTAGCACTCGTGATGCCGTTGGCAAATACTTTGCACCGCCGACTGCGCGACGAATTGGAAGCAATCCGCTGTCTGTCGGCACAGATAGAGCAGGCAGGGAAGGGGGTTTCGAGGGGGACAGTGGAGTGCATGGGCGTTGCTACTGTTTGACTGAAGGGGATGTAGCAAAAAAAAAAATAACTTAAACAAAGTATCAGGCAATGCAGCCAAGCGCAAATCAAGCCAAGTCGAGCCATTTCCAACTCCAACCACAACTCATCCACTCGACAGCAAACTCCTGTCGAGCACTCGACACTGCTCCATGCTCCATGCTCTATGTTTACCAGGATGCGCCTAAGCACATACATACATATATATCTTCCAAGTCTGTCTGGGTGTGGAGTCGTGTGGGTAGTCGGGTTAGTCAGTCTCTAAAACAAGTCGCTGTCAAGTGGTCCCCGACTACTCCACTTAACTGACAAGACAAACGCCAAGTAATTTTCAGGCTCAAAGCTGATATAGACTCAAAAGCTTCCTCATAGATCACGTGGAGAATATAGTAGTATAAAACTAAATACAAGTATGAAAGGCTACAGTCGAGCGAGCCGACAGTAAGAGACTCATTCTAATACGCAGTTTTTCCATACAAATCACCAATTTTCGAATGATTTGTCCTATGGAAGCTATAGGCTATAGTTGTCCGATCCGAACGAAACTTTTTGGGGACAGTTATAATGGTACTATACACATATTGTATGAATTCGGTTACAATCGCTCAACTTAAAATTCATGTCTCTATACAAATTACCAATTTTCGAGCGATTTGTCCTATGGGAGCTTTAAAAAAACACTTTTAAAAAATTCTAAAATAATGTTTTAAATTCAAATTCTCTTTCTTCCTTATTCAAGTAAATAGGAATACTAATTTCGACTTAAAATATTATCTTTTCAAATTTAAAGTCACTTATTTCGCAACGACACCTTTATTATACGAATTCCCTTTTGTAAAACACTTCTTAAACAGATTCTTAGCACTTTGCGATTCAGTGAATGGAAAAATTATAGACAACTAATCAATAAACGTTCAACATTCAATGTTCAATGTTCAATGTTCAATGTTCAATGTTCGAGGTTCATTCAGGGATTTACAGATGATTTTACTCAACAATTGGCAGGTGTTTGCGCTTGTTTTACCAACAATTTTCGCATCAAGGAAAACTCCAGACTGGCTTTTCACTGCCTATGCCACACCCCTACAAAATAGGCACGCAAATGTTTTCCACTTGGCAAACAGAAAGTCGCTTGTTTCTGTTGTTATTTCTGTTTTGTTTATGGGCGTAAATAAGAACTTTTTTTGTTATTTTTATTGTAGCATATTTCCTTTTTTTTTCCAAAATTTAATTTTTTTTGGGCGGAATTGTTGTAGGAGCAACTTTCTGGCAGCATTTAGCAAAGTTTTTGGTTTACATATGGCGTGGAAAATGCTGCAAGTGTTGGCTTTTCCAGCGTTTTCCAGTGTGCTTGCATATAAAGTTACGCCGCAGCTCGTGACAGTGAAGGGCCAACAAAAAATAGCCGTCATTTAGCTGAGCACTCAAAAAACTGAAGCAACTCACACAATGACATTAAACTTTATCCAAACACACAAAAACTCAAACACTTTGTGGCTTTTAAAATGCTTGTTTGCTTAAAGTTGAGCAAGCATACAAAATGTATATGTATAAAATAAATAAATAAAAGTAAGTAAAGGAAAAATATAACAGTGTCACATATCATGGCCAAGGGCAGAAAATCAAATCAAGTCACAGAAACCATTAGGAACAAGTCCAACAAAAAGGTAAACCGAAATGGAAGGAAACTCAAGTGTTTGACAGCCTCAACCCGAAGGAATCTTTATGAATGAACGATTACAGTGCCAATTCATTAGAAATTTTCAATAAAAACGACTCAGAAACCATCAGGAAACAATAAAAAGTAGCAAACAATGCACAAAAAAAATGAAACGAAGTTGGAAAAAAATACGTAATAATAACAAACAGAGTTTGACTTTTAACCAGTAGACATGGCTGGCAAGGTAGCCAAACAATTCCCTTGAAACGAGATGCCAGGACGAAGGACAACAGTGAAACCCAAGTAAAAAGAACTGAACAGAACACGCAACGCATGTTCAACAATAAGAATGACGAATGACGCCGTTTATTTATTTACGAGTATTTTCTCTTCTCTGTCTTTTTTTATATTTCTGTCGATGTCATTGCGAGAGTTTTCCTGCAAGGATATTTGCGTGGGCGGAGGTGGGGGATGGTATAGGAAAGTAGTAGTATCATAAATTATGTCAATGTCATGTGTAAGGTGTTGCACAATTCACAGTTCAACTTGGACAAGACTACAGCGATGAATTGCATAGAAATTTTGATGGATTTCTAAATTTTAATATATGAAAACTTGTGACGAATTTCGGCATATTTCGATATTTTACACTTCAACTGTTAACTGACTGACTGAGGGTTGCTCTGTCAGTTTGTCAGTTCGTCTGTCTGATAGTCTGGCAGTCCGTCAGTCACCCAGTCTGTCCTCAACGCATAAGAACAAAAGCATTTCCGGTGACGTTTAAATGCGTGGCATGTCAACCCAATGGCAGCTACTGGCTGCTGGCTGGCGGCTTCTGGCAGACAGCAGCATCCTGGAGAGCTACCGTGTCCCCCACCAGGAAACTTCGAGCAGCCCGTAAGCACAGCCAGCACAACAACAACAACAACAACAAGAACGACTGAAAAGGGCGTCCAATGAAGCTAACATAAAATGCGTTTTCATTTGAACAAAACTCAGTAAATTTATGTATATAAAAATATATATGTTTAAATGGGCTAAAATTATACAAATCTTACTTTCTTTAATGTTATAAATTCATGGATTGATTTAAATTATTGTAATAAAAGTAAAATTTTTTTAAATGGAATTTAAAAATTACTAAAATTAATGAATTAAATAAAATTATATTAATATTAACAATATATTTTTGTAAAGTAATTGAATTTAAGTTTTAACTAATTTAAATATCCTTTATCAAAATAAATTAACATACAAATTTATTGATTCTAATTTTTTAACTATTTTATTTATTTTCTGATATTATGAATGTAATGTTAAGTATATTCATAACTTTCGTTATAAGTTTAATTAATTTATTTGAAAATTCAACCCAAATTTGTTTACTTTTTACTAAAGTTAATAACCCAAAATTAAAGCATTTCAAAATTCTATATTGTTTTCAATTTGTTAATAAATTTGATTAAATATTTAAATTTAGATTAAGTTTTTACATTACAAATTCTTTTTAATTTTTAAATTTTATAGTAATTTTGTTTAAAAATAAACAAAAATCTTGTGTTAAAGCAACATTTAATGCAACTGCATCCTTAATAATTTATTAATACATTAATGCAGATTGGAATCCACATTGACACAACCACTCACCAACTTGAGGTGACTGCGTACATTCGTATTACAACCATAGACACGCCCACTTTTTGGCATTAGGCCCTCGTAATACCCAAAAAATAGAAAAGAAGTGAATCCCAGTTCAATCAAGCAAGAAACGGCGTAAGTCTATCAACTTATTAATTTTATGAAGTGCTGCAATGACTGCGACAACAGCAACAGCAGCAACAACAACAGCAACAACAACAACAGCAATAACGTTGACAGCACATCAATGTCTTCCAATTCAGACAACAACAATAAACTGACGCCTTTCCCGCTTCCTCTGCCGCTCTCCCTCTCTGCATCTCTTTCTTTCCCCCTCTCTCACTTTTTGCCTGCTTCTACAAACAGTGGAGTACGTTGATGAGGACAAGTTCTCTACGACTACGACACATCATCACGTATGATTACGCACATTGTTCGTGCGCAGCGCAAAATGCTGTCGAAAAATTAAAATTCAGAGACCCTTCTACTTAACTTACCTTTAGTCGATGTTAGGGAGCGAGACCAGTAACAACAACAACTGGAATTCGAATAGAGTAGAGCAGAGTAAAAAAGAAAAAAAAACTTCTGGCAAAACAACGACGTGATTGCATTACACAATCAAAACAGTCAGAACACAAGGGTTGATAGACTTGGGCTGCTGTTGCTGCTGTTGTAGCAAACCCTAAGTTTCGATTGCTGGGTTGAAATCAAAGTTCGGGCACTAAAGTAATAGACCGTAGCGACCTGCTAACATCAAGCATTGCTACCGAAACGTGTGCGTGGGCGTTGCAATTGCTACGCCCCATCATCAGAATCCAATCAAATTAACAACAACAGGCCACAGCAACCGAAGTAACTGAAATTCAAACTGCCCCTGCTCCTGCTCCTGCCCCTGCTACTGTGGGACACGTTAATTTCAATTTGATTTCCGTACAACCCCCGCATATCAAGCTCTACCACCTCCCCTAGCCCCTCCCCTACACCACCCACTAACCCCCCGTTCAAAGTCTGTGCAACAATTATACGGCAACTTCATTAGGTCAACATGTGGCTGTAAGACTCGTCATAGTTTGACTTTGGGTGAGAGCATTACGTAGATCTTTTGTGGATGCGGTCCATCAAGGGCGTGCAGGGCAGATTAATCAGGGTAAAACTATTAATTAAATACCAATTCATTTCCGCAAATTCAAAGCACACACACACACACACATACTTTTGCCCGTGTGAGTGCGTTTTGTGGGTTTCATTTGAATTTCTGCAAAGGTTCGCATAATATGCTTCGTGGTTAGTTTGATTTAGGATTTAACTCTAACTGTTAACGTAGCCATACTAGACCATATACATACATACTTCTACTAGCATAATGGCTCGCTGGTTGTTGGCCCGAAATTGGTTAGTTAGTTGGCTCAGTTGATAAACAATTGTGGTAAGTGAACTACTAATGCTCTACAATGGCAGCAAAGTGATTGCCAAATAAAGACTATAAATGCATGTATAAACCAATGGTATTACTAACTAATATATAGAGTTAGGTATTTGGTTAGATAGCAAACAATTCAATGAAGATTCAGATAATCTTCAAGTAAAGTTTACTACCAAAACTTAAGTTAAATAAATTAATTTAAATTTTATTCAACATAATTAAATTCGAATTCTTTACTTTAAACGTGCTGCCATTTAACTTAGTCCCTCCATAAATTGGCACCTAAAATTAGCATTCAATTGTCATTGTTTATCAATGTTGAAATTTCAGAGCTCGCGGCACAGAAACATTAAACAAAATGCAAACAGAAGCACGAGCTCACGGGAATATGAAAATAATAATAATAAAAAAATAAAAAACAAAATAGAAAAGCTTAAAAAAAGGAGAAAACGAAGAAATAATAAAATCCCCAGGCTTATCAGTAAGCGAAGCAGTCAGGGTATTAAAAAAAATGTCGCACATATACCAGTCGAGTGAGTGAGAGAAAGAGAGACAGAGGGGGAGAGTGTGAGGGAGTAAGAGAGATTCGAAAGTGCAGAGCGGTACGTTCATCCGGTGTGTCAACAATTCCCAAGCTTTAACGCTTTGATGTTGTTGAAGTTGGCGCTGCAGCAGGAGGCACTCGATGAAGACCAGAAAGAGACAGCCAAAGATAGAGTGAAAGAGGTAGAAAGAGAGAAAGAGAGAGGGAGAAAGAGGGAGCCACTAAGCCAGACAGTGTCACCAGTCCGGGTGTTGATGGCAATGTTGATGATGGCATCATTAACGCATTTTCACAGCCGCCTTTGGGCATGGCAGACGTCGACCCGTTTCCGGCTTTTGAAGTTCGGGCAAGCTTTTAATTTTCTTTGTTTTCATGCTGACGTTTGAGGCCAAAAGGCGTAAATTAATCGAAGGCTTAATTAGTACACAGTCAGCTACCAATACCATCAACGACACCAACACACACACACACACCGACACAAGGCATACAGACTGCATGGAGCCAGATTCCTGGCAAAAATGAGACTGCGTCAAACAGGGCGTATGATTAATAAACTGCTCCCATGCGGCAAGCTATGTTTGCCACGAGTTTTCTCGTTTTTTTTCTAGGTTTTTTTTTTTTGCTCACGCGATTTGTGTTTTGTGTGCACTAATTATGGGCATCAATGAAGGTGAAGGTTGTCAATATTTGCTGCTCGGTCGCGTTGCTTTTATACGAAAAATTTCCATTTGAAATGTTTTATAGGTTGTGCAAAAACAATAGAACAACGCGAGGCCCCCGAGAGTTATGGGATTCCATTTGCCCCTTAACACCAACCCGCCTTCCAACGTCCACGCCCACGTGGCACTGAGTACTGCGGCAACATTTGCTGGTTGCCACTTAATGTGTTTTGCATACTAATTAGCTTGTTTGGCGGCTACCTTCGCTCTTCAAGTGCTAAAACAGGTGACAGAAAACACACTGACAACTTAGTGCATCAAATGAGTATAACAACAACAACAACAACAACTCAGTGGCTACAACCTGCACTTGATGTTAACACTTTTGAGCTGCAGAAAGGGGTTCAACTGAGTGAGCTAAAAGGGTTCTGCAAATGCGCTACTTTTACAAGGAATTGAAAAAAATATCTAGAATTCAGTTAAAGATTCAGATATGAAAATAAATATAATTATATCGTAAAATAAAATATATATTTTATATATTTATTTAAATCATTTAATTAAGAAAATGAACATATAACTGGGGAAATTTAATAAAATTTAAATAAAATATTTAATAAAAATTATATATTTTATTCAAAAAATATATTTTTTGTTTTAAAATAATTGTTAAATAATTTATTAATATTATTTTAACTAATTTAATTAATAATATTTAATATTAAGTGCCATTTTTAACAATAATTTTTTTTATTTTTTGCTTTTATTATTGGCATAAATTTGCATTTTTTTCAGTGGAAAAGAACTCGTGAACTTTCTTAGTTTTTTAATTGAAAAAGGCATAGACATAAAAACTAAGTAGAGGGTGCACCCTCTTTGTGAAAAGCAACTGGAACTTGGGTATAAAAAGCGCGTTAGACAAAACACAGAAAAATGTCGCGAGAAGGAAAAAAAAAAAAGTGAAAGAAAACGCAAAGTGAAAAATGTTTTTAATTACTCATTCGAAGGAGGAGGAGCACTGGTAACCTCTGACACTGCCTCTACTACTCCCCCAGCACTACCCGTTATCCACTACCCTTTTGGCCAACTTGCGTACTTAAGGCCATGTCGGTGTCGATTGATGCTCAAAAGGCGTCGAGTGCAGTTTGTCGCAGTGCCAAGAGTTGTTAATTAAGTAAATTAGTTAGTTAGTTAGTAAGAGAGTGAAAATTTTTATAGACTAATAAACTATTCAAGAAAATAATAAAATTATTTTTGAAATGTACAAAGAACATTTAGCTTTAACTGACTAAATGAGCTAATTAATTTATGAGCAATAAAGTTAATTAAAGCTCTGTTTAGTTCTTTAAACTTAAATTGTATAGAATCTTTTAAAACATTTCCCAATTTACTTAAATATTTTCCTCCATATTTCCCTAAATTAAAAAAAAAAGTTTGTAATTATTAATAAATGAGTACTTCTGCCTGACCTATCCTATTTTTTGGTATGCCCTACACAATGCAGCAAGTAAAAGAAGAACAAAAAGTAGAAGCAAAAGTAGAATAATAATTCAACAATTGTCGTATTTATGTCGTATTTATATAGCGTGTTTTCAAGCACTCAAATGCAATTTTTTTATTACTTTTTTTTTTTTTTTGTTCCATTCTCTTTGCTGTTGTGTGTGTGCTAAATAGTTCCCCCAGGGTGAAATGCTCTTGAGTCGTGCTAATGAGAACGCCCAAGTGACGAGGACGTTGCTAACGAAGAACTCAACCTCTGTCCCAATCCCAGTCACAGTCACAGTCCCAGTCTTATTCTTCGACTCAGAGTCTGTCTTAACATCGGCTCATGAAGCTAATGCATGGAGCTGTATTATGTAAACACAAGTCAGAAATGTTTCTGCATTGCCTCGGCGTTTGATGAAGTGCCTTCATCTTCTCCTCCTGCTCCTTCTTGGACGAAGCAGCAGTTGCCTTGGGGCAATGCAGTCGCTCCATTTGCACACATTTCAACACGGCAATTAATTATGCTAAATTCGTTTAGAGAATGACAAATGCTGCACAATTCCAACAGTGAATGACTCCCACTTCAAGATAATGTCAAAAAATTCTTCAACTAGTCTTTAACAATTACAAGAAAAGTATGTGATTGTTTATGTTTGAATAATAGCTGGTATAGTTTATTAAAGTAACTAACAAATAGCTATAGTTTTCTCTTAGAACAAGTAAGAAAGGCTACAGTCGACCGAGCCGACTGTAAAAGACCCCTCTTTCTAGTGCTCGTTTTTCCAAGCAAGCCACCAATTTTTGACCGATTTGTCCTTTGGGAGCTATAGACCATAGTTGTCCGATGCGAACCAAACTAGGTAAGGATAGTACTTATCGTACCATACACATAATATGTGAATTTGCTCCCGATAACTCTAGCCGATTCCAAATTATGGAGATGTGAAAATAGTTATGCACCATTTGCGGGGGCGGTAGGGGGCATGGCGAAAATTTGAAATAAACTTGATCTGCCTGACACATAGACGGACAAATTTGGTAGCTCTAGCTCTTGTAGTTTGGAAGATCCAGGTGTTCATACGGACGGACACACAGACAGACGGACATCGCTATATCGTCTTGGCTATTGATCCTGATCAAGAATATATATACTTTATGGAGTCGAAAAATCCTTCTCTGCCTGTTTCGCTTTAGACAAACCTAATAGACCCCTCTACTCTTTTCAGAGTACGGGGTCTAAAAATAGTTCGAACTTATTGCTAAGCTTCTGCGTAAAAAACAAGTGAATATTCATGTTACAATTCCAACTTTGTTCACTTTCTATCGCAGCAGTAACTGTTGTATCATAAGCTGACCATGTTCTAGGCCACACCTGATGCCGGCAAAGCACTTTGACACCCACATAACCTTTAGCTGCCGACAAACAGCATGAGCACATTGGCCAGAAAGGAGAGGTCAGCTGGAAAGCAGATCAAAATGACAGGGCAGTGGAAAGCAGGGACCGCGGAGCATGGATTGTAAAGAGTCATTTAGTGGGCTGACTGAACAGGCAATGGTAACGTTGACTTTTGCCGGCCATGCGCAATTAATTACAAGTGTTTGCGGACAAATGGCGACCAACAACACACAAGAACGCGGGCGACACGTGTGAGCCATGTTGAAGCACTGAAGCACTGGACATGGCCATGATGACAGATCGTTTGGCCAGAGGGCGGAGGAGCGGTGGGGAACAAAAACATTTAGTAGTAGGGGTATTTCTTTCATTCTGGCCAGGCTCAAACGGGCAAACGTTGATGTGGTTCAAGTACCAGTTGAGTGTGCCGCTTGCTTTGAGGTTATTTACTTTTAATGACTCGCAAACTACACACACAGCAGACTAGACCACACACATCTGGCCATGTGCCACGTAACACGTTGCGTATGCGTCATGTGTGTGGGTGTATATATGTGTGTGTGTGTGTGTGTGTGTGTTTGGCTAAGTGTTTTCAGATATCGCGCATCAGTGGCCAACGATGCCGGCAGTTTGTTGACTTTCCAGAGAGACGACAGATTTGTTTGCTTGCCAACCAGATTGTGAACAGAGATGATTTTCCTCATTTTTTTCTTGTTTTTTTGGCTTTTCATCTTTGGCATCCTCAGACGCTCACATAAATGAGCTTTGAAGTTTGCATAGAGCGTACGAAATGCATTCTCTCTCTCAGTCTGCCTAGTCTCAGGGATAATGCGGAGCAATTATAGACATAGGGGGTAGGGAAGGGGCAGGGAGGCAGGGCAGGGAGTTGGTACCCGCTACTCGTCCATGCACTCGTCGTTGTCGTCCTGCATATATCCTTGAAAATAAATTGTTTTGTTAATTATTTATGGTTGGTTTAATGAGTGTGCGTTCTGTATGTTTCCATCTACCACCATGCCACGCCCTCTGACCACCCGCCTACAGCCACAATCATTTCAATCCTTCAGCGAGTTTGTTATACTTTTGCATTTTGCAATTATTTTAATGAGTTTTGCATTTAAGCGATTTTATGCTCATTCCGACTATATAGCACTCACCAATCTCCCTCTCTGCCGCTCTATTTATATAGTACTCCCAATAGTGTTGATAAATGTGAGTAATTGCCGTTTTTTGCTTCATTAAAAATGTCGGCTTTTGTTATTGCAACTCATTAAATTTAAAAAAAAATATTACCAAAGCATCTCAAACAAATTAAACTAAAAGATACTTTTATATAGACTATAGCTGTCATATACTCAACTTGCCAGTTTTCATTTGAAAATTACTCAAAACGAATCATAAATTTATCAAGTAGAAATTTACACTAAAAATAGAAAAGAAATTCACAATAAACGAATGGATATGCCAAATGACTATATTGTGAATGCATTTCTGCAAGCGAATGACAGAAATGACATTCATCCCAGACCAGTTGATATACCGTTACCCGATATGGATGTATTAATGACTGTAACACGTGAATTTCGATCAAATGACTCACAGATTGGTGCTGGCGATGGATTACATAATAATACTCCATTCGATTTGGATGAAGATATACAACAATTCATTGTCTTTCGTGGACGTCCCTATTCAAAACTCTGGCAATACCTACCAGTGTTAGTTCTGATGTCAAATCTGGCCTTCAGATGTGTATTGAGCCTCTTTGGTATCGATACACAAAGCTCATCTCTATGGGGTATATCGTATTGCACACATTTCAATATTTTGCAATGGATTCTACTATTTGCAGCATATTACTTTAAGCGATTTAGCAATTAGTCAATTGTTTAGATCAAGTCTCTTTTGTACTTAGCTCACAAATGTGAATGTAAATTAATACGCGTGTAAAATATATAGTGAAGAATAACTGAATTTTCTTAGCTAAATACTGATTTTAATATCTTAATTTGTAACCAAATTCATAATTAGCTATAAAGTAAATAAAATTTATTACTGTAAAATTGTTTTAGATTTTGTGCTTACTGTACTGTAAAACTCTTGAAGTCTCTTTAAAAAAAAATTGGAATTATACTACCCAAAACTACCAAGATACCGTTGGAATATTTTTGTTTTATTGGATATACTCCAAAGCAAAAACTGCGGCGCTTTTGAACGACTGAGCCGACTTAAGTCCTTTGATTATTTGGCGCTTGGTGAGCTCTTTGCTCTGGCCAACAGTGTTTTCCCTCTTCTTTTTTTGGCCAAAAGAAGAGTAGGTTGGGGAAAAGGGCTTTTGGTTGCTGCAATATATAAGTAAAATAAGTCCTACTAAACACATATGCGATATCTGTATGCGATAGCTGTTAGTTGTGTTCATTTTCTTGTTGTTGCTGTTGTTGTTGTTGTTGTTCTAATGCTGCTAATGTCTCGCACTCGAAAAAAGATTTGAGCCTGGTTGTCCTGGCTCGTCCTAGCTCGTACCGGCTCGTCCTGCGCTTTTATATTAAGTTCACCACGGGAGACTTTAATCTGTGGCTACGAGTGCTGATGATACAGCCAGGCAGGCAGGCAAGCACTCCACTCAATGCAAAACAATGAACGAATTCATGGCATATGTGTCCTGTGAGTCCTTAGCTTTGTGTGTGTGTGTGTGTGTGTGTTTGTGTGTGTGTGAAACCGTCGGAAAATTATTTAATATTACCCGTCTGAGGCAACGGCAAACGGAGGTGATGAGGCGTTGTTTGGCCTAATCCTTGTGCGAGCATTAGACATGGAATTTAATTTAGTTCAGCTGAGCCTGTAATGGTTTTCCAAAGTACGTAGGACCAAAGGGAAGTAACAAGAGATGTGTAGGTTTATACTTATACTTATTATAGTATGTATGCCAAATGCCCCATGCTGATTTCCCCCTTTTTCCCCGTTTCGCCGGAAAATCTGTCAAACTTACTGCCGACTTTCGGGCGCTGAAGGTTTTAATTCAGATGAAAGCCATACAATGCCCAATACCAAAATCTCCATATATTCATACTCCAATTTGAAGTCTTTTTGCAGTGTTTACTTGCCAGGGCTGCACTGCAGATAATCCAACTTTGATTAAGTAATTTCAACGTCAGAGTCTCTCTAATAAGTTTGGTGTTGAAATCCAAGTCTCAGCCGTTTATTCCCATGTGTGTTTGCGGCTTCCCAATGCCCAATGTGGGCGTCCACCAGGATGTGGGCGTGGGCCTTGCATTGAAACGATGGGCGGTACTCGATGTTCGCATCTCACATGCTAAATCCAAAATCTCTAGTGCCGCCCTGCAGCGTCGCGACGCTGAGACAATAGCTGGTAAAATTTTTTTTATTTTTTGAGTTCATTTTTTTTTTTGGCTTCACTTTTTTATACCGCTTCCTGCTGTTGATGTTTGTTTTCGGTTTTAATATTATTATTTATTTTTTCGGGCATATGCAATTTACAGCAATTATCATAATTACGTTCTAAATGATTACTCATGTGGGTTTTTTACCAAAATAATTAATTGGCATTTTAATGACATTGAACTGACAGCAATTTAGGAATGATTTTGTTTGATTTGTCAACTGACCTTTTACTCAAATAACGGTTGAAGACTTCAGGGGGTTTTTTGAGTAGCACGTACGTTAATGAACATATATAAATATTTTTATGAAATAATAATCTATTTAAAGTTAATGTAAATGCTACCTTTTGCACGAAGTTATTACAAGCCAGTATGTAATCTTAATTAATAATGTTAATAAATTCTATTAAAATTAAATAATATTATATATAATATAATATATAATATAAATTTTTTAAAATTATTTATATTTAACAATTAATATAGAATAAATTACTTAAACTTTGACAATAATATTATTCTTATATAATAACCGATAAGTACTCGGTCTTATTAAAATTGATTAAACTTCCACCTCTAACGTGTCAAGTGTTATCACTATTAACTAACAGCTGGCAACGCCAGGGTTATACTTTCATTAAACCTGCTTAAATGCCACCAGGTGGCAACGTTGTGGCTTTCGTTTTGCTCCGTTTGCTTGAAATTAAGTTTGTTCGGTTATAAAATAATGTACCCGCAGAGAAACTGTCCCTGGTTACAACCCAGTTACAACTACGGTCCTGGCATCATCGGACTGCACGAAGAGATCGAACATTTCCACAAATACATGCTACCCACTCCATGTGAGCACGTGGTACGCAACGAACTTGTGAATCGCCTAGAAAGCTTGATACACGATCTCTGGCCACAGGCGGTGCTGGAGATTTTTGGCTCCTTTCGAACAGGATTATTTCTGCCCAACTCAGATATCGATATAGTTGTGTTGGGTGAGTGATCCCAATAAGTTAATGCACTTATTTAAAAGTTTATATATTTTACAGGTCTTTGGGAAGCACTGCCTTTACGCACTTTGGAGTCCGAACTGATTTCCCGTGGTTTTTCCGAGAGTAACACAATGTTTGTCGTGGATAAGGCCGTAGTGCCGATCATTAAGTTTACGGATTGTGTTACCAAAATAAAGGTTGATATATCTTTCAATATGGAAAATGGTATATTGTCCGCGGAGTTTATCAAGAGTTTGAAACGTGACTTTCCTGGACTCGACAAATTGGTCCTAATACTCAAACAATTTCTGCAACAACGTGGCCTAAACGAGGTCTTCACTGGCGGCATTAACTCGTATTCATTATTCATAATGTGCGTTGGCTTCTTAAAACTTCATCCGCGAAATGCTTTGAATGAGAAAACCAATTTTGGAGTCCTACTTCTGGAATTCTTCGAGCTCTATGGACTACGCTTTAACTACTCCCAAATTGAGTTGATCATTGCTGGAGATGGACAATATATGCGTTGCCAGCATCGTTATCCATTGTGCATACCCGATCCGGTGCAAGCTAACAACAATTTGGGGCGTGGCAGCTCCAGAATCGTAGCTATTAAACAGGCATTCCAATGGGCCTATCGTACGCTTAGTGAGGCTATTAAACCACTGAATGAAGCTGATCTGCACACACAACAGAGATCTATACTAGGTAAGTTTTATATATAGATATGCCAGCTTTTAGTGTAAGTTAATTTTGATTTAGGACACATTATTTGCATAAGCGATGACGTCATCGAGTATCGTGCCTGGTTTCACAGAACTTTCAAGCACACCGTGGAGGTAGAAAACGGAAACTGAACCAAAAAATTTAAAATAAATTTTATATCATATGCAAATCAGCTTTAACTGTACTTTAAAGTGATAAATAAATCATATGTTATTTTCTCTATAATTTAAATGTATAAATAAATATATGTTATACATATTTTAAGTTATAAACTTAACTAATTTAAGTACCTGTCATCAGAGTATTACTTTAGCTATAGCTTTAACTGAACTTTAATGTCTGCAAGCATTTGGCTGTAAAAAAGCAAACAAACAGCTTTACACAGAACAGTTCAAACGGCTTGTGGACCAGGCAGAAATCGAGCCACAATTTATTTGGCTTAAAACAATGGCCAAATGCTAAATGCTAAACTAAGCGGCTAAACAAATAGCACCAACTGTAGTAGCTGCAACGGGCATAAATCCTTTCACTAAAACGCGCACTCAACAATATGCAAAAAAAAGCAAAGAAAAAAGCTAAACAAAAAAAAAAGGCTATGGGCAAAGTGAGCTTTTTGGCACTTCAGCGGGAAACACGTAGCAGCTTATAGACAATTCAAATCAAAATGCGCCACTCTCCGCTAAGCTGTGTGTGTGTGAGTTGTGTGTGTGTATATGAGAGTGTCATGTCATTTTAATCAAAAAATGGCAATGGATTATCCTTCAGCTAAACAACACGCCGATAAGAGTAAAAGAGAAAGAGAGCCGAAACCCAGTACAAAGCTAAACTGAAGCGGTGTTCCCAGCGGTTGACTGTTGAATAGACATGAATGAGAAGCGCTTCATGTTGACAATTGCCAACCCAAATCCACATCCACATCCGCATCCATATAAGTAGTATGACAATTAAATGCGCAGTGAATCCCAGCCTACTTAGACACTGTGCTACATGGGAGTACTTTATCGCTATGGAGTATATACGCTTTGGCAGCCGTTTGTGAATTTATTGAACCGCAGCAAATGTCATTGATGTCATCATATTGTTATCATGATGATCAACTACTGCTGCTTTGGCAGCCGTGTCCATATCCATATCCGTATCTTTTATTAGCAACAAGTTTTTAATATTGCGCTGCGTGGCATCAGCAGGAGGCTCATCTGCACTACCAGAGACAGAGAGAGAGAGAGAGAGAGAGAGGGGGAAAAGAAGTAGAGTAAGGGAGACAATACCAACGGAGGTAGCATCATAAAAGTATATACAACAATAGCGCCCCTAGTCGCCTGCTTGCCTGCCTTACTCTCCTGCCCCTATGCCATGTCCTCGACGCGTATCCTGCGTCCTGATTTTATAAGAATTTAATATGCGCCACGTATTTTATGTGTTTTCGGTTTTTCATTCTTTGGCGAATTTCATTTTTTTTCTTCCATCTTGTATCATTCACTTTCAAGATTTTAGTAAATTTTAACAGCAAAATGATCGAAAATTAAAATTTTCTCTAACAAAATTATACAAATTTTAAAATTTTCATAGAACATAAAAATATTTTAAGCGACTTTTAGAGTTATTATTAAATTTTTTTCTAAATAAAAATATTTAATAACAATCTTTTCAACTTTAAGGTATTAAAATGTATCTTTATCTATTTATTGTAGATATTATATAATATTTTATTCCAGATTTAAAATTGTAAAATTTACGTCAATATACTACCATAAAATACCAAAAAGAACCTATAGGAATATATAACAGTGAATGATGTGAGCTGTGAGCTCGCCCAATCTAGCAGCATCTTAACATTTTGTTCATTATCTTATAACGATTATGAAATAAATACTTCCGTCTGTTTGAGCAGCACCTTGGCACCGTCACCGTCACACTGGGAGATGAGTCTGGATTGGTATTGGAACCGGGATTGGTTCTGCAACTGAGTGCTTTTGGTCTGGGTTCAGTTGAGATTTTCCAAAGGACAAATAAATCAACTGCATGTCCTGTTTGCCGTTGTATCGTCGTGTATTTATTGTTGCGTTTCTAAGTTTGGAATTTTTAATTTATGGCACATCCTTCATTGTTAAAAGTTATATTTCTTCTTGCGCGGGGATACAAAAAAAAGTATAGAATAAAAATAAAATATGTAAAAGGAATACATCTTCTGCTTGTACCTAGACGAAGTCGTAATAAAATATTTTCCAGAGTCTTTTGGGTCTGGGTGGAGTTGTCAGAGGCACAAAATTATGATGTATGTGCAATAAATAATCCCAAATAAATAAATTATCACCGTAGTTTGGGAATTTGCAGCGTTGAGAGTGGCTCAACTAATAGTTGCCGGTTAGGGAACGGGTTTAGGATCTACATAGAGTCTTCTATGATTTGTTGACTCTTCCTCTCTGTACCTCTTCTTCTCTATTCTCCATACGTTTCACGGCGGTTTTACACATTTACAAGGGTGTTAATATCTGCGCCTTGTTAGTTTTTCCGAGTTTTCATCTTTTACTCTGGTCGCCTGCAGAATCCTTTGACTGCTCATAAATCAGCGCTTGATTTGGCGCCTTCCACATATGTGTGTGTGCATGAGTGTATGTGTGTCCTTTTGTCTATTTGCATAGCACACGGCGTCCTTTTGTTTTAATGTGCCAAATATACTCGTCCGTCGCTTTGCAGTCTCACCTTTCCCATTTCCACTTTTATTTTCCATTTTTTCTTTTTCTTCTTCTGTTTTTACTGCGATTTTGGCATGATGGGGTTAACCCGTTAACCCGTTTAACCCCTGGCAACTGCTTCTGGTTAACCACGAACAACATATCTGACATTTTTCCATGGCATCCCAATAGGAACGCGGACACATTTCCACGACACTGAGGTCAACCTTTTTCGTGTTCATTGGCCGAGTGTGTGAGTGTGTGCTTGTATATTGGTGTGTGTGCGTGTGTGTATGTGTACGTTGCGAATAAAAATTTTCTTCTTATTACTTTCTATGGCATCAATTTATACCTGTTCTAGCACATGTGTTGGTAGCTGAACATTTGTTAAGCTAATTTAACTGTTAAGTTAAGCGACAGATTTTAGTTTAGATAAATTATTTATAAGTTTTAAAAAAATGATTTAAATATATAATTTAATTTCATATAAAACTAAGTAACATTAACATTATTTAAAAATAAATTCTTCTAAAGTTTTCATTAAAGTTTTAAGTAATTTAATTAGTTTCCACAGGATCTACAATAAACGGAAATGGTTCCATCAAATTCAAACAAATTGGAATTGGTCACTTGCGAACCGGGTTTATTCTATCAATAGTTTGTAGTGCTATTTGTTCTCTTACATGCTTTTTTTTTCAGAGTGCCCTGTTCGACTATTTGGCTGTCCGGCGTAACATTTTGCCGTAAGTGTCTTTGTCGCAATGTCGTAAATAAAGTCGGGTCAGACTCTTCGCTGAACATTGGAATTTATGCGCGTTGATTTATTTGCTGTTAGCGATTTATTGCTACCGCAGGATGAGCCCATACCCAAAGTCAGCACAGGCGAGAGAAGGAAAGAGATAGAGAGAGAGAGAGAGAGAGCAAAGTGGAGAGAAACAGAACCGAAGGGAATATGTGATGTGATGCAGGACAGAACAGAACAGGACAGCACCGACCAGAACAGAAGCTATATGCGTATTGGGCATGTCCTGGTTGTGTGCGTCACGCCACGTTCGTTATTAAGTTTTAAATTTATGACCATGTGAAATGCCGAGCTACCCAGACCCAAACCCAAATCCAGACCCAGTTCAGTTCAGTTATTTCAGCTTTTTCGTATTATTTGACAAAAATTATATATTTTAATTGAGCGCCTGCTTTCGCCGTTCGTTGTGATGATAGTAGCATCGCTTCTAATCCCCTCCTCGCTCAGGCGGCTGTCAAATAAACGCCCCACGCTGTCAACTCTGTCACTCTGACAGGCAACAGCTACACAAAATATGAAAAAAATATTGAAATTATTATGATTTTTCCCTGACGCCCAAGGAAAATATATTAAATTTTTCGCTGTGAAATGTTCGTTCGTCTCTTCTGTCTGCGGATAGGAAATGCAGCCACACCGCACAGCGCCAGCGGCTTCCGTCGGCGTCCACCGGCGACCGCAAACACAAAATTCTAATTTCTTCACTCAGTCGCAACATCCCACATAGAATGGCAAAAAAAAACTACTGAGAAACAAACACGAACAACTGTAAACTACCCGTTAATCAATTTTAATAAGTAATAAATGCAACTTTTAAAAGAATTGCATACTTTAAGGCGAATTACCTTAGCATGAAAACTTAAAGTAGCTATAACTTCCGATATATTTATCGGGTATTAACGCTTTAAAATACAATTACTAATAAAACTAAAAGGAATGCTTTGAAAGGAACTATTTTGGAGATTATCTTAAATTTAGACGGTTGTTCCTTTTCTTTCTTACATACATTACAGCCATAATATGCCCGCACTACGATATTAACGGGTATAAATACCAGAAATATTTCTAAGCATGCGTTGACGCCAGCCGACCTCAGCATGGAATGCTCCCTGGTTAGCCCAGGGCTTCAAAAATGAAATTATATTTTATGTGCTTGGGCTTGTTTGGTTGGCTCCTTCTCATTTTGGCTTCAATTTCTGATTTTTCTCTCTTTATTTTTTTTCTTCTTCTTTCTTTTTGGGCAACATACCTTTTTCACCCTGATCGCCCCGAGCTCCTGGGGGCAATACTGTGGAATCACATTAAGCAAACATTTAAATTTAATTTCGCATGTAATGAGGCATTTGTTTGTTTATTTTTTCCAGTTTACACCCTGAAATCGTTGAGATTCTGGTTATGGTATTGTCGGTTAGTCAGTTGCCTTTGGCTTTTGGGTGTCCTCAGTCCTCAGTCCTTGATTTCGCTTCACTTATTGTATTATTATTTAAGCACACTTTAGCTGTGGAAAAGTTAGCTTTATTTCACTACTAGAAATTCGGCTAGACAGTTGCAGTAATACTTAAAGTTGTAATGAAATATAAAGATTAAATTGTATGACGACTTTAAGTGCTAAAAATGTTTGAAAAGTGTATAACACAGCTAAGTAAACCAGTTCATAATTTTACCAAGAAATCTGTTGTATTTTTAAGTTTTTGAAACCCTTTCAACCCACTGACAGATACTGTCAACAAACTCACAATGAGCATTCTTTGCAGCAAATGTGTAACTCTCGAAAAGAGTCATCAACAAAATATGAAACCAAATTTATCATACTTATGCCAAAGAGCTCAAATGCTTCCTTATTTGGAGAAGCGTCACGACAATCGGTCCATTAACGCATACTCAAGAAATCTTACATTAAAGAGGGTTGCTAGCAGAGTTTTAAGAAATCTTTCATTGCTTATAAACAATGGGTATAAATTTATTATTTAATTATGATATATCATTAGCTTAAAAACTATTTTATTTTCCAAAGTACACATTTTAAAAACTTTCGAAGCAACCCTCGTGGCCAACTATTGACAAATTTTGCATACCGCTGAAATCTAAACCAATTTGAGTGGCGCACGTGTTGGCAACTCAGACACCTACAGTCTATAGTCTAAAAAAAAAAAGAATCCATTAGTCTATGGCTCATTAAATAAAAAATAGCCTGCTCCATTTTGCTAATGGACACACCCTCACACACACACACACACACACACACACTACACGCCATCTTGAAAGTTGACTAATTTTTGGGACGAGTAGCAGCAAGAACAGCAACAAATCGCAGTAAGCTATTGTTTCTGTGGCAGTTGTGGCAGCCACTTAAGCCAACCAGGAAGGCAAACAGAGCTAGAGTTAGAGAGGGAGGGGGAGAGGGAGAGCTAAACAGTGTAACAGAGATGGAGCTAAAGGCAAAAGCGCGCTAAAATTTTAAAAATTGAAAATAGCACACAATTTAGCTAATTGGCGCGGGGGATGACAAACGGTAAAGAGGGGGAGGAGGGGCGGAGGAAAAGGCGGGGAACACGAGTAGCATATTACGTGTAAAATCATAAAAAAATATGCTCACAACGATGACGATGATGATGTGCATGCCGTGCATAATTATCACATGTGTATCTGTGTATGAGTGTGTGTGTATGTGTGTTGGGGTGTCTATGTGCTAATGTACCACCCAATCCACACCTGTCAATCTCACATAGGTGTAAAAATGGGAATAAAGCGAAACAAAAACAACAAACAGGCGTCGCATGCGCATAAAAGCAAAGCAAAGCAAAAAAAAAGAAGAGGAAAACCAAAGAAAATGATGAAAATGCATTCCCGGCGGAGGCATAAAATATTTTTAATATCCACACAAAAACAACAACAAATGACAACAACAAAGCTTATCAAAATGTGTGCAAAATTAGCTGATTGTGGCACTGAATTTAATGGCTTGATATGCAAAATGATGAAGTGTTGCTTAAAAACCTGGAAACATTTTCAAAAACATTTTTAAAAGGTGGGCGAATTAGCAAATACTCAAACCAAAGCAGTTTGAATATAGAAGGTTTTCCCATTGGATAGATTTGTTTGTAAAAATATATTGTATATAGCTTTAAGAGAACGAGAATAATTGTTAACTTGGGCAGAAAGTAAACTAATTTAAAATATTTATAAAAATTTTTAAAATTATTTCTGGGTATAGTTACATACTTTTTAAATTTATTTAATGCTGTTTATAAACTTTTGTTTTTTTTTTACTTCATTCTAGAACAAGTTCATTTTGAATGGAATTTTTTGTTTATCTACAGAAAAAAAAGAAGAAGAGAAAACGCAGCAATCACGATTTGAGGTTACTGTCAATTTGGCAATACCATAAAGCCATAAACCATAAAGCAGTCAAGCCGCAGCAGCATCGTTAATTTTCAATCATTTATCATAATGTTGAGGCGAAAAATCTCACCGAACCGCCTTTCAGTGCGACCCAGCAGCTAATGAGCCAAGTGTCTCTCAATCTCTATGGAACTCTGAGTCAGTCGAACTCGCTTTTTAAGAGAATTGGGACGCATTCTTCAATCCATACCCCGCACGGACGTCTTTTGGCCGGGGCCAGTTGGTAAGTTGACAGGCCAACAGCTAACAGCCAACAGCCGAAGCCAATGTGGCCAAGTTAAGTGCGTATATTCATTAATTTACATTAAAATGTAATTAGTGGTCAAAGCAACAGCTAAAATGAACATATAATAATGGCTTTCAAAATAAAACCGCAAAAATGTGATCGAGCTGCAAAAATAAACAAACGATATGCAGTATTAAAATACATTTTTCAGTATTTACGCAAATAACTCGAAATTGATTAAGAAAAACGCTGAATTTTTTTTAAGATTTTGAAAGAGAAAATAAAAAACTTAAAAGTTAAACATTTAAATTAAATGTCGTTTTACATATCCATATATGTTCAGTATTTTTTAGTATTTTATATTCTCTCTTAAAAACTTATTAATTTTTTAAATGTTAATTAACTTTTATGTTTATTATAAAAGGCAGTCACAAAAAAAAATAAATATTTTAATTCCCCAGTCTATTTAACTCGGCTAATGTTAAAATATATTTTAATTGGCATTTCTAAATATTTTTAAAATATTTTTTCATTTAATGAGTTTAATTTTCTCTATTAAATTTATTCAGCTAACATCTGTTAAAAAAATTACCTTACATAATGTTGTTAGCTCTCATTGGAAGCCTTTGTGGCTAACAACAATTGAACCCGTTGGCCATTCTGTAGCCAAACAATGCATTTCTCATCTTAATGCTGAGATTGTTAATAGCAGCAAAACTAGAAAAATGTTTTACAAATTTGACGCTTGTTAGTTATTTCCGCTAAGAAAATGGCTGGGGTGACCAAGAGAAACAACCGCATAAGGTACCACATTTCTTCTTCTTCAGTTACTTCAACTTATTATTTTGATTATTTACTTGGATTTTTGTTCCGTTGCTTGTTAACAAATTTTTATGCATTTCTTAACTTTTACACAGAGCGGCAAGTTAACGAGTACGAGCCTTGGAATTCAACTTGCTTATTATTATTATTCTTATTTGTGCTGCTTTTTTTGGGGTAACGAAGGAGACCTGTACTGTTGGGTGGCCATCATTGTGGTTATCATAGTTTAACAAGTTTTCAAAGAGCATGAAATTTCTTTGGCCTGGCTAAAATGCAAAATGTGAGAAACGCGAAATACAAAATGCTGAAAATGCAGAAAATGCGTGCATAAAACTTTTTATCGTCAGCACAGAGAGAAGCAACGCTGGAAAATATTGCATTAAAAGCAGCCGCTAACACGCCCCCTTTCCACACTGCTCGCCCATAGCCCCGCTGCAGGTGTATTGTCCGAGCGGGCGCCATTTTGTTTGGCCAGCGCGCATTTTGTTAATTTTTGTGTGCAAAAGCCAAAAAGAAAGTTGCTTTCGTGTCTTCAGAATCGCGTCAAGAAAGTGTGCCCCCTCCATCCCCTTTTCCCCACTTTATACCCTCCTTTGCCTTCTTTGTTGCCCTTGTGCTGCTGTTGTTGTTGGCTGGTACTGTGAGCCAGGCTAAAATGAATTCATAATTAGATGACACCATCCGTGCGTAAATAATAATTTCTGCCGCATATTTCTTCTTCTTTTTTCTGGTTTTTTGTCCCGCTCTTCTAGTTAGTTAAAACGCGCGAATGAGTTTTCTTCATCTACTCCCCCTCTCTCTCTCTCTCTCTCTCTCTCTCTCTGTAGCTCTCTTCTGGTATTGTGTGCAAAAACTTTGTGGTAGCACAAATTTTTTTTCTTACCAGACTCGCAAGTTCTCCTGTTCCAGAGCTACTCTTACTGCCCTGTGCGCAAGGTTGAACAACTTTTCTACTTTTTTTTTTGCTTTTACGCATACCCTGTAAAATATAGCATATTATCTTGGGTCCTTAACAATTTAAACTAAAGCTTACGCACATAATTCAAATCTAAATTATTAATATAATTAAAATATTAAACAGAAAATTGTTAAAAACATCGTACACAAGACTTTCAGATCAATTCAAATCTATGACATAAATCGTATCTATACCTTATGTTATATAGCCTATCAAAAACTTCAACATAAGAGAACAAAATACTGAGACGTCTGTCTAAATTATATAAATTGTTAACAATCTATCATATCTATCTTGTTAACAGTCCACTTTAAGCACACCACACTTAGGAAGCCCTTGCCTACACTAACTACACATAATCAATTGTAGAGTATACAAATTTCGTTATATTTAAATTACGCTCCAAACTTGCTTTCCATTGGCGCAGTTTTCTTTCATTTTGTTTACTCCAATTCCGTGTGCTTCTATCAACGCGTCCACATCTTTCACTTGTAGTTTGCCTGCCTCTATCTTCACAAGCTCTTCCTCCCACTCCTTCTTCCCCTTCGCTGTCTTTCTTCGCTCTCTTCAACGCGTCTCTGCTCTGTTTCTCGCGCTTCTCTGTTTGTTTCTTTATCGCGCATTTACCAAGTGCCAAAGTTTTCTCGTTATAAGTTTTGTAGCCTTTGTGTGTCTCTCGCTACTCGCTCATCGCACAATTCGCGCGCTAGCAACTAACAGCTCGTAGCTTGCAGCCTTGCAACGCCAGTTTTCAACTTGCAACACGAAACGCGCAGCTTTGAGCTTGGAAAACTTTCGATATTTCTTTAAAGTTTATGAACGTTGCGATTTCGGGGCTTCCCAGCGAGTGAACAAAACAACAACAACAACACACACGGTATATTATATTATTATTTTATTGTTGTTTGGCTGGCACATAACTTTATGGCAAACACACACAAACACACTCCTTTTTCGGGGTGTTTGCATTATGCTGACAAAAGTTTGGCGCGCAAATAAGTTGAAGCCCCGCTAAAAAAACCCAAAAGGAAGTCGAACTCTTGCGCATTTGCCGCCCGGTTTCCATAACTTTGACAGCACCATTTGCTGCACCATTTTGCCATGCCCGGATCCTGGTAACCATAGACTGTTTTGTGGCTGCCACACAGATAAGCCCGAAAAGTATTTACCAATTCTCATGCAACTGAAAGTGCACTTTAAATTCTTGCAAATGACTTGCAGCTCGAAATTGCATGCAACTCAATGCATTTGGCTCCTTTAGCGGTTTCCGATGTCTTTGCAGCCAAAACTTGGCTATCACTTTTCAATAGATTAAGTTTGACTTTGCGGGTGCATTAAATTATGATTAAGAAATTTCGACGAACAATTAACTTAGAAGAACAACAATTAATTTGCATTTAAGAGGGTCTTATGAGCCAAAACTTTCAGAAGAAATAAGTTAATTTACTTTATTCACAAACTAACTTTTTTTAATATTTAACTGGGCTTTATAAGCAATAAATTTAAAAAAAAAAAATTATTTAAAATGTTTTTTTTTACAAACAAATTTATTTTTTTTCGGATGTTAAAGCCCTTGTTAAAAAACTGTCAACTTTAAATTATGAAGACTTATCGATTTAAAAAACATGGCGTAAATATATATAGTTTGATCCGCTTAAAACCACATTCACATTTCAATCAAAAACTGAATCGGGTTTAAGTAGAATGTGTTTTTATATTTTATATTTAATAAAAAATTGCAATTGCAGTAAATATATTCGTTTGTATGTTTATTTATCTGCACATTTAAAGACCACACTATTTGGGGCTTAATGCTGGTTCCTGAATTACCGACAAGTCGGAAGCAATACGAGATCCGCAACATATGCCACAATTGGGAGGAAGCATATGATAAATATTTAAATAAACGCATAAATATTTAACGCATTATAGTACGACTTAATATGCAGGCAAGCAATTAATTTGCAATAAAAGATAAATAAACAATAATGAGGCGTAATTATTTTTCATACCACAAAAGGGGGTGGGGTTGAATGGAGGGCGTGCACTAAAGCGGTAAAAGCAGGAACTAATTTTCAAGGTCATTAGAATGCGCAAATATGGAGACGACTTGAATCTGACACTGACAGTGCTATCCTTTTGTTGTTAATGTTTATGATAATCACAACAATAGGCCAGATACCCATTGTTGTTGTTGTTGCTATTGTTGTTGTAGTCGCTGCTCGAGCGTAACCCATAAATACTAGACGCAGTCAAAACAATTGCACAGACGACGAGACGTTTATAGACAATAACAAGGCAAATCGTGGCAATCGATAGGCACTTTGATATGGGCCGCCATTCAAAATGCCCTACCCTCCCCTCCCCTTCAAACCCCCCTTTAGCTCCTCCCTCCTCCATCAACAAATACTATTGTCCGTTTCTGGCGTCGACATTGCTGTTGTCCTTTTCGCAGGCGTGCAGCAAATGGCATAACTTCCGTTTTTTGCTTTGTCGCTGAAATTACGGAAATTATCAATAAATATGCGAGCCTCGATTCTCACTACAACTCCGCCCCCATCACCGCCTTTCCTCTCTCTCGTCGTTTGACAAGAATCATACGCATCTCGCCAAAATTTTTCGTACACTCGCCTCATTTTTATATGCTGCACGTCGTCCAGTTTTGTGTGCTCTGAATGCTGCATGAACCGGAAGCATCATTATCATAAATTATCATTTTGTAGGAATTGCATCCGCTGTGGCCCAACAACAACAACAAAAACACACTAACAACAGCAACAAGAATAAATTGTCATTTGCAATTGCTGCTCACTCCCACACTCCCACTCCCCTTGTCCTCTGCACTTCTTCTCATCCTTCATATCCTGCACATTCCCATTGACGTTTATTTAACGCCCAACTATTTTTCTAGTTTAATTTATGACTGACCAAAGTAACCATTCTCCCATATTTCAGTGGCTCTTGTTCTCATTAAAGCCAATATAAATACAATCTTTAATTGCCTCTTTAAATTAAATTGATGTTGGGATTAAAATAGAGCAAAATATTATTAGAGTATTCTATTAGAATTCTTTGAAATTATTTAAGTAAAAGAAGCAACAAATTTTTGGCAAAAAAAAAAATTAATAAATTTTATGTGAAACTTCTGAAAATATGGAACAGTATTTTTTTAACTAACACAACTTTGATTAACATAAATAAATTAAACTATACTTTAAATTGAATTTAAATGTCTACCCCAAAAGCTTATAAACAGTGCAACAATCATAATAGACAACAAATAACAGAACTTTAATATCTACTCTGACAAATAAGAATTGTTCACAATATATAGACAAAAAATAAACCCATTTTGAGATCGTCATAAAAGTCACGTAGTCAGAGTCAAATGATTCAGTGACAACGGCTTCAGAATCCGCTGAGAATGCGACGTGATTGAGGTTGTTGCATGCAACTGGCGGTGCCAACGAGAGAAACCGAGAAAAGTGAGAAAAGATGAAGGTAAATGAATCATTTTTTATCATATATAATTTGCGTATATATACGGTATATATCAGTTTGAAAGCCAATCTCTGAGACACCTTCGATGCGTTATTGAGACGCAACCTTGCATACCAACACGTCAGACCAAAGGTGAGGCCTTTGGGCCAGGTTTGGTAAGAAACTCGTTGTCGTAGCGTTGGATACAAATAAAACAGGCCACCAGAACGAGCACATAGTTCATATAGAGCACAAATCCCAGCAGCAATGCATCAGCTTTGATTAATATATCCAAATTTTTGAACGAGATCAACACATACGATATCATCATAATGAGCACACTCAGTATAAATATCACTAAAACCAAATCCAACCAATTTGTCCAATGATACAAAGTGCCAGCAATCATAACGCCAATGATTAAAATCAAACCAATACCAGCCAGAGAAGCCAACTTATATGGATTTGGATAGTTGTATCCAATGATGATAAAGAAACATAAAATTAGAACAAATCCAAAGATTAAGAGTGCCATTGATATAGCCATCATGATCGTGTGCAGATTTCTATTCATCACAAAGGTTCCCAGGCCAAAGGTCATCAGTTCATAGCAACTTCCGATAGCCAACCAATTACAGGGCCACTGATACTTGAAAGTATCCACCAAATGGATGAGAGTCAACAGCAGCAAAGAACCAAAAAAACATATCAAAGTATAGTTTATGTGATCCAGAGTTGTAAATATGGAAAGTAACATCCATTGAGGTATTGCGAGAGTCAGCAAATAGAGCATTACTAACAGTGTGTTCCGTATGAAACTTCTCGGACTGATGTACAGCACTATATCAGACATGATGCACAAACAGAGCAGGAATTCTTCGAATATTTTATTAGTAAAAGTTTAGCTTCAGTTTAGTCGATTTCTAAACTGTACAATAAATTTTGACATAATTCTCAGTTTTAAGAATCAGTTCGAAAGAAGTCGTTGTTGAAAGAAGTTTTAATTTATTTAAAGAAAATTTTAAGGATCAATTTCTGATCCCTTAAGTTATTGGTTCATTTGACTTCTGAGCAGACTTTAGTTTTATATCAACTTTATGTAGCTGAATTGTCCACAGACCTCTCGACACAATTTGTGTCTTAAACATGGTTCTCATACCTCAGCAGCCACAAAAGTGCCGTCAACATTGTGTTCCATGTTTTGGGCCATCAAATTGAGGCCGAATTGAAAAAAAAAAACAGAAACGAATGAAGAAAAGTGAAAATGGAGAACCGAAGCCTTATGAAAAAACGCAACGCAACCTAAATGAAAAATTTGTCGCATAAGCCGACGACCGTATGAAGGACCAAGCACACAAACACACTCACACATACACTAATACACATGCACAGAACAAGGACACTTCAGTGGGCAAAAGTCCTTTGAAGTTGCACAAAAAGTGCGTCCTTTTGGGCGGACAGTTTGTCTCCAAGGAAATAAAACGTAATAATAAAATCAATCTGCGGCAGCTTCTCCGCTCTCCTCCGATTCCAGTTTCTTACACTCCCCCTGGTCAGGTCGGGGCAAGAGAGCTTTATAAAGTAAATACTACAGGCAGAGAGAGGGATAGACGCAAGCAAGAACTTTATGGTCAACTACCAACTACAAGATACCCGTCAGGCGAGTTTTTCGTTAAATAAAAAATATGTTGCATACTTTTAGGATCTGCTTTGGATATTCAAATCGCTATATCTTTCGCTTATTACGTCACACATTGTATTGAATAAGAAGCCATCTTTAAAATAAAACTACTTTATAATTTGGCATACAACTTTTTCTATTTACTACCTCTTACATACCTAATATAGCCCATTTCCGAGTGTAAGGGGTATAAAACGTTAAGCAAACAAAGCGTATAGTCGCAAAAAATATATAATAAAATCAAAGACATAAGAAAATTAAACCAAAAAAAAATCTCGCTTATGTCGCGCTGTTTCATTCAATAATTGAATTGCAAAAAATTCAATCACATAAGCGGGCGGAGGTAAAAAACTCACCTGGAATTAACCGAACTGTGTTTTGTCTTTATATTAATTGAAATAACAACAAAAAAAAACCGCTTAAAATTGCGAAAGAAATATTATTTATTTGAACAGCTCTTCCACACTGAAACTACCAATTTTTCTCTTTCTCCATCTCTTTGAATTCTTAATTACAAACGATTAAAATCTGTGAAAATTTATGAAATTTCATAAATCAGCAGTCTACGGCGATTCCAGGCAATTCCTTTGACAATTATAAATTATGCGTCGGTTGCTATGCAGGATAAAAAAAAAAACTCAACCGACTGAAGGGTAAATTGCTTAACCACAAAAATGTCACCACGGTTTCTCACTGTGGTTTGATGGGTACTTTTCGATGTACCACAATTCCACCCACTTGCACCACTGTAGTTTACATTTCCCTTGATGCCGGACGATAAAAACATAACCCTCTTCCAATTATAATTATTATATTTCCAACCCCAACGCAAATCAGTAAATTATACCACCTTTGACTGCAGATATACACATATATATATAAATCTATGTCTATATGTAAATTTTAGAATTGATTGGCAACTTGACAGTGCAACGATGCGTTAATCTGAAGTTCGTTTTCAGGTTGCTGTGACAACCTGTTGTGGTTGCTGTTACTGCTGTTGTTGTTGGTGGTGTTACTAAGTGTACCACAATTCCATATGCCCAATTAGTCGGTTTTACAACTCATTCAATTGATTCAGCTCTCCACGGTATTTGATATTTAGGTGTTAACGAGGTCTGCCTTACGTAATTGGCAATACCAAATTTTGGGACTGCAAAGATGATTTGCATAAGAAATAATTGGCTGTTAGCATAATAAAATATGTATTAATTTGTGTAAGTTATAATTATGTATGTATGTATGTATGTTTTGTTATAAATACACAGAATATTTATATGTGTATTGTTTAGAAAATTTAATTTTAATAACTTCCTTTGACTAATCAACCGCAAAGAGCTTTAAGCCAAACAAAAGTAAAAGATACAATGCCATCTCCAATTCTCTTTGTCTCCCTTAAATTCTCAGTCTCCGTCTGTCCCACTCTTAAGCTTTGTAAATGATTGTTTGTGCTGCGGCTTAAAACAACACACAATTTGAGCAACCTGTTACGAGATCTGCGATAAAACAGCAGACAGACGACTTGGTCATAAAATTCAGAAATAATCAACTTTAAATCTAACGATTTACAACTGTTCACACTGTTCTACAGCAAGTTTTCTCGACCTGGACCGAGGGAAAAGCGGATTTTGAAAGCATATTTACAGGCGGCTTAACGTATGTGTGTGTCTGTGTGTATCGTGAGGGTTGCATTTTCGATTAAAGGCACTGAGAACATGACGCTGATACAGATAAGCTACAAAATTTACATACATCAAAGAGTTGTTTTGCGCAAACGAGCCATAGGAAAAAACATACACACACACACACACACAGGCAGAGAAAAACTTGACATTTTGCACTTGGTCAGGCATGGACAGAAGGGCTACAAAAAAGTAAGGGAAGCTGGCGGTGTCTGAAGGGGCTGAACAACTTATGGCGACATCGATAGTCCAAATACACATAGAGAGAAAAAAAACGAGAAACCACTCGACAAGCTGTTGGCATACATACCACGTGCTGAAAGACACTTGAAAGTATGCTACAGTTACTGGCAAATGTCTCTCACACACACACACACACATACATGCCTAACTCACACACACGAACAGACACACCCACAATCACCTTCTCGCACACATTTCGCTGGCCCATAAAAGTTGCCGTCATTTATCTTCGCCAAGTTTTTTTTGTACCCCAAAAAAAAAGATGGAAAAAAATGGTAAAAGAGAAAAAAAACACATTAACTAGACTTGTCGACCAGCCCAAGTAGCTGTTTGTTGTTATCCTTGTCTGCTGATTTTTTTTTTATTTTATCTTTTACAATTAGAATCGTTGTTCATGGGTTTGTTTTGGGCGATTTGTTTTTTTTTCCCCTGGTCTCAGATAAATGCAATTTTCGTTAGTCCCTGTTACCATGTGATTAAGGAAGGAAATTGTTTTGGACACACACACAAACAAATAACACTCAAGAGATGGAATAATCGTAGGATGGCAGCTTGTCTCCTTCTGGGTGTGTTCTGTATCTATTTTTTATTCTTTTCTCTGGCGGTCTCGTCCTTATCGCCTAAGTAGCATCATTTAACTGCTGCCTGTGGTTGGATTTCCTTTCACCGTTTCAGTTTTATGGCCAGTTGTTTCGCATTGTAATTTGTTGGTAATGAATGTTATTTCCTTCTCTTTTTACCAAGTTGGTCAACAACAAGATTCCAATCACAGCAAATGACGAAACTTTTCTTCATCGAAAGTTGCGTCGGAATGACAAAGTTAAATATTTAATTATCATAAAGTTTATTTTGTTTGGAATCAATTAAGAGATGAGTTTCACTTTTATTTATTAAATGTTTATATTTGTAAGTAAATTTCATAATTCGGAAATTTCTCTAATTTATTTAATAAATTTTTTCATGCAATAAAAAATGTCTCTCATCAATAGTTCTACCAATTTTCCTACAAAAATTCCTTCAAGACCGACCGTTCCCAAATAAATAAAAAACTCTCCGATATTACAACTCATAAACAAAACCCAAAAAAAAGTGGGCGTTTCCGCATGCCACAATAACTGTCAAATACTCGAGAAAAAAATAACATAAAATTAATAAATTTATGTACCACAATAAAAATAAAATCACATAAAAATATATTGGGACTATATAGATTTTATTTCCATTTCCCCAAAAAGGATATGGAAACGATATAGAATTATGCGTAATGAGTGGTAAATCATAGAAAAGAAAACCCGCATATTCAAATGACATAGTTGAGGGTCATCAAGGAAGGTCAAGTTCAAATGCAACTCATCGATAATTACGTATAATTAGACAACAAATAAACTAAACAAGATTTCTATTTTTTGGGTAAATTTTATAAATATTTACGATGATTTTGTGATATATGCCCGCATTGATAGGTCATGGGAATTAGCAGAACCATTTCTATAGTGTCCCGTTTGGGTTTCCCTTCCGTTTCCCCTCCGTCTCTCTGTTCCTCGATCTTTGCCAGCGATTGCAGATATTTGCCTTTTGATTAATTTGATTTTGAATGTCGCATTGCTGCCTGGCATTAACCGCAATTAAGGCACTGAGATGACAGATTGCCGCAGTGACCAACACAGATCGCTTGAACTGAACCCTCAGCTGTACTTTGGTAACCCATCCCCCATCCTAATTCTCTCTCCCTTTCTCCACCTTCCCCTTCTCCTCCTCCTGCATATGCGTAATACAAATGGTGTTCGTTAGGCCTGAGGGTTGTTTCCACTGCTGCTGCTGTTGTTGTTGTTGTTGCCACCGCATCGTAATAAATATAATGATTGTTAATCTTCAATAATTATAATTTGCCATGAGAAAATGCACAGCCAACGTCAGTTGCTCTCATTCTGTCAATTGGATAGTTTTGGTTGTTTATTTATGTTAACTGTTACACTCGAGAATGAATTTGTTTGCTTGCATTGGCGCAACGGGAGACTCTTAAATTATGCTCCACTTAACCTTTTAGTAGAGTTTTGGGTTTCCCAAATATTTCCAATTTTCTGGCAAAAGTTTTATTTTTATTCCCAACTTTTTTCTAATTTGCTATACTTAATGGTTGTGCAGTGCCCTCTGCTGACCTTTATAAAAAACAATATAAATTTTAGACCGCAATTAATCAAAACAATAAAATTTGCGTTATTTAATCGCTAACAGGAAAATAAAAATTTGCCGCCTCAAATTGCTATCCATTGCCGGTCACAAAAAAAACAACAAGAGGAGAGAAGGAGAAAGAGAAAGAGATGTAAGCCACAGAGCTCTTTAAACTTTTGAACCCAAAAAAGAGAAAGAAGAAGAAGAATAAAACGGCAAACGAAACGCAATGTCATTTCAATAACCTTTGGACTGCGGAAATGGCTAGCGAAAAAAGGAAAAACGGGAAGCGAATGGAAAAGCGAAGAGATGAGAATTCCTTTTGTTCTTATTGGAGCACGCGCTGCAAATGCCAATACAAATGGCGTAAAAAAGGACACGCCGCATGTGAGTAGGGTTAGAGGGGGGCGTGAGGGGCGTTTTGTGGGGTTTAGGGGAGCAGGAAACGTCCAAACGTAACACAGGGTTGCAACCACTTTTAAGTGTTGCTGTTTGCTCTTCTTCTTCTTCTTGTTAGACTAGTTGTTGTTGTTGTTATTTGCTTTGCCTTTCGAGCTGCCTGGGAGCTGCTTGTCGGTGAGGTTTTTTCTTAAACATGCGCACTAAACGCTAATAGTTTGCCTCCAAACAACCCCCAGCAACCCCCAAACAAAATGCTCCATTTTGTTTGTGTAACCTGCAAAAAAAAAAAAAAAAAAAAAAAACGAGACTGTAAAGAAGAAGATACGAAGCAAAAAAAGAATCAGTTTAGTCCCCACACACAGATGCTGAACGATTTCCGTTGTAGGTTTGCTTAAATAACCATTTAAATTATTTCTGCATCATAAAAAGTCAAGAAAAAAAATCGTTTGGCAACAAAAGTTATGGAAAATTGCATTCATTTTTGGACTTTCTTAGTTCTGTTTACTTCCTGTTGTACTAGTGTCTGCTCGTGCCGCAAGATTGATTCACAGCGTGACCAAAGGTCCTGCACAAAAATTATTCACGCATTCGACCGACTGGACATGCGAGCAACATCGTCATAAAAAAAAGGACACGTGCTCCCGTTGCTTTCTGGCGACCCTGTAGTGGGTGAGGCAGCTTTTTATGGCTGTACGAGAACGTGGGTGGGGTGTGGGGTGTGTGGTGTGTGGGGAGAGTGGGTGTGTATGGGGTGGGGTGTGATTGTACAAGGGCATTGCATGTCTGCTCATGTTATTAGCTTCACGCTTCAAACTTATTACCAACCTAATTTTGTTTTAGGTAACATCAATTTTTTGTTGGAGAATGTAAACTATGGCACACAGTTTGATATAACTATATATTGATTTATTAATAGAGAAAATCACTATTTGTTTTATTTATTTTAAGTAAATATAATAAAAAATTCTTTATTTTACTTAACTTTAATTAAAGTTTTTTATGACATAAATTAGTCAGTTAAATAAAAGCCAATTTTAAAACCAAGACAAGCGGGAGTGTTTAACCAAATGTTTTATTTATTTGAATTTATTTATGGCTTTTAAGGCAATAATAATTAAACCATTTCTAGTACCTATCTTAGTTTTTAGATCCCAAAACTCAAATTGAAACTGTGACTACATATTTTTCCTACCAAGTTTTCCTAAAAGTTAAAAGAGCCCAATAAGTCCAACCAATTCGATCAATATTTTCCAAACGACCAAATTTTCTACACAAGATAAATGTCAATTTAACTGGAATGTTAAATAAATTGATAACAATTTCTTTAAAATTGTTGATCACTTAAATGCCAGCAGTTTAATTGCACTCCTGAAATATTTTTCAAATCTATGTTGTAAGCATTAAGAGCTTGAATGACTTTCAAGTTCATCATTGAAATGCTAGAAAATCCTTGAAATTGCCACAAAACTTAAATTGTCAATTATTTAAATTTTTGTGTGGCAAAGGAAATAAGACTGTTATGTGTAACTAGTGCTAATGCATATAGATTTCCCCCTTTCCACATAATCCCTAGACACCCCTCCCACACACACACACACACACTCGCACACAGTGTGCATAACTCTTCAATGTCATTGACTAGTACTTGCCCCCAAAGTGTTGCAAAAACTTTTTACTATGCGTTGATGCGGTTTTTGTTTTTGTTTTTTATTTGTTGTTGTTGTTGTTGTAGTTCTTGTTGTTTTTACTTTTGCTGTAATACTTGTTGTAGTTGTTGCTTATGTTTTCTTTTTGGTTAGAGAGCGCGCACTTTTGTTGTCTGCCATTTGTGTATACTATATAGAATATAGAGTATATAGCGACAAAAGAGCGATTCTGCGCGTTATTTTATAAGACTCACACACACACACACACTAACACACATACATAATGAGACACACTTTTACAGACACAAGCACATTGTCTATGTGCTGTCTATTTGGCAAGGACTCTCTTATTTGGCCAGCATTGCCAGACTCTAATTATTTGATTGCCAATGACTTGTGGATATTAAAGCAGACGAGTGTCCCTCCTCTCTTTGGGTAACACACACACCGCCCCTTTGCCCCCCACCCATTCACCCATTTGGGTTACTTGTCTATAGAAATTAGCTAGTTTTGTTTTTGGCAAACGATATTTGACCTTGGCTCGTTATGTCGACTGATTGCTAATTGTTTATTGCATATTGTTGGCCAAAATTTGTAAAATGATTAATAGCTAATGACAGATCAAAGGAAAAGAGCATTACAATATTATGTTGGTCAAGTAATTTAATTAACTAACTGCTTTTTGGGAGCTTTGAAATTAATTCAAGGAGAAGTATTGCAAATTATTTAAGCTAATTATTATTAAAATATTATAAATAAAATTTAATAAGCATAGGAATTTATGAACACACTATTTATTTATCAATATTTATATATCATTTAATGCTTAATATATCAAATTATATATTAAATATTAACTGAATAGTGTTTAAATTAGTTCAAGAATAATACGATTCAAGAATATAAATAATTAAAAATGCATAAATACAATTTAAATTTATATTTCTAATTCCTTATTAACTTTTCACCAAACCAAGTTCGTAACTTTAATATTTAGCTTATAAATTGAAGCAAGTGTATAAACCAATTAGATTTGCTATCAATTTAAATCATATACTACCAATGTCATTTGGCCTGTGCCTGAAATATTATTACTAAATCATCAGCATTGACGCATAAATGTTGGAAATGTCAAAGCCATAAACAACAACACCCTCTGCCAACCGCAGAGTCTTCAGTAACGCCTATGTGAAACCACAGCAACATCCAAAATCATCATCATTGTCATCACAATCATCAACATCATTATTGTCACAAGTATTAAAAACATCATCGTTGTCAGGCCACGTAGCCATAAATGAATCTGTCATATTATTTCGGCAATGATGTTGACAACAGAAACAACAACAATACGAACGGAAAGAGTGAAAGAGAAGAAGGAGTAAAAGTCCTCCAGCGTGCAATATTTATCATGTCACATAATATTTTTCTGGCATTTGCACGTCACAGCACAGCACAACCCACTCTTACCGTCCACAACCCACAGCCCACAATCAGCGTTCCACCAAGAAAGTAAATCCTCTCACACAACTCTTCCTCTCGCTTTCGCTCTCCCTTACGCTCACTCTCTCCCACTCCGCAGCATCGTTGTAGTCGCCCTCTCGCTTAAGCAGCTGATAACATTTGGCACACACGCAATGTGGCGAATAAAAGAAACTGCGCTAAGTTCGATATTTCAGCTATGCAATACCCGTTACTTCGTACAATAGTGAGCGAAATTATAAGAGCAGTCTAAATATGTGTTGAAGCAATAAATGGTAAGAAATGTTCATATGAATTTAGTTGTGCAAATATTAAAATTCTCGTTCCGTTATTTGGTATCATGTGTTTATAAATTATTAAAGTTCTTCGCTTGAACTTCTAAAAATTAATTCAGACTTAAATATAATATTTGTATATATTTCATTCCCCATATATACCCCAAACACATCGATTAACGGGCATCACAACAACAACAAGAATTAAAGCAACAGAAATCACAACCCCTTCGCAAACGATGTGGGCGGGCCAAGCAGCGCTGTCGAAGCGGGCAGCGCAGCCCACTGCCTTCGGTGGGTGAGTAGAGCAGCAGCACAGTGAGGCCATCAATTGCAGTCTCATCAACCACCGCCAGTTTTGGCAGCTGTCTGGAATGACGACTGTCAACCTCTTCCCCTCTCCTCTTCCCATTCCCATCCTCACTCTACTCTCCTTCCTTACTCCCACCGCCTCTCTCTGGCCTGCTTGCTCTCCCCTGCCGCCTGCTCATTGAATTTTCTGCTGATTTCATTTCGACTTCTTTTGCTCCGCTGGGAACAACTTTTAGTCGTCGTCATCATCATCAACAGCAGCAACGGCGACGGCGACGCCGACTGCGACCGAGGTTCATAGCTGATGAGAACGTTGATTATTGTTGTTACTGGCTGCGTCTGTTTTGGCTGTAAATATTTTTGGCAATTGTCGACACAACTCCCCTTCCCCTTGCACCCACCGCTTCCCCCTCCCCTTTGACACCCCATCTTGAGCAAATTAATGATGCTTTCCCTCTGGCAGCGACTGACTGAAAGGGAAAATTCCTGCCAAGCGGCAATTGCTTATAAATTAAATGACTTCTTGTTGTTGTTGTTGTTGTTTTTGCTTTTACCCTGTTTTTATCACACTATTTAGCCTAATATATTAACACTTTCGTTGACTGGTTGTCTGTGTGTTGTTGTGTGTTTTGGAATCTTGGGGGAAAGTTTTGATTTCCCTTCAAGCAAAAGTTGTTTATGTTGATAAAGACGTTAAATTAAATTTGTACTTTGTCGTTTGCATTTCATTTTCATTAGCAAAGAGGTCATCAAAGGTCAAACAACTAATTTCCTATAAAAACAGGTTTAAAACCGATTTTTTAAAGAAATAAATTATATTATCTTTTGGAATTTAGTCGAACTTCAGTAAAACCTAAAAAGCTGTGAAAAATTACTTTTAAATTTAGTTTAAGGCGTTAACTGGGAATCTGCATAATTCCAGATTCGTCACTACCGTGAAATGCTATTGAAGACTTTGAACTAAGACCGTCTTAAATCACAAGAGTTTTTAACTTTGTCTTGGCCCTCTGTATATTTTATCCATCAACACCTGCGCTGAAGAACTCTGCCTGATTCTGGAGGTGGCAACTCTGGCAGAATCAAGTCAACAAGCCGTTACTAAGATGAGAGCAGCTACAGAAAGAATTGTTGAAAGTATAAGAGAGAAGGAGAGACAAAAGAGAGAGAGAGGGAGCAGCAGAGTGGGAACGGAAGGCATAGAGAACTGGTGGTAGGGAATGAAGAGCGAGCCGCACTTAATGGGAACGCAGCTGCCCAAGTACCGCAAGTTGTCGTCCTCCTTGTAGTCGTCCATGACGTCGTCGTCCTTCTGGCAACACTCTCAATTAAAATGTCCTCGCTTGGTAAGCGTAAACGTTCAAGAGGCCATGAAAACTCCTTATTACACAGTGTCAGCGTTGCATGCCTGGCCCCTGGCCCCTTGCCCCTGATCCCTGCTTCCTGCTTCCGTGGTCTCTTGTCCCTGGTCCAAGCACCACCAAGAACCATTGGCAAGATGCAAGTTCTCTTAATACAACCCTCGGTGTCGGCACTGCACTGCACCTACGTGTTAATAACGCGAAATGCGCTAAAAATTTTTGTATTTTCAAGCACGCACTTGAGCGCTCAACGCCTCACTGCCTCGCCTACCCGCCCACACTGCTGCTGCTGCCCCTCCCCCAACCGCCGTACTTTATGCACTGCAACTTGAAACACAAAACGCGCTACACAAAATCATTGAGCGAGTTGGCAACACTTGGATTTGAATTTGGATTCTGATTCTGATTCAGATTCGGACTTTGTGGGTTAAAAACGAGCTGCGACTGTTTCACAGCACTTTACTATACTTTTCTTACTATACCGGGTATAAGTAGTGGAAGGGTATGCTGTGTGCTGTTATCAATGTCTTAGAGTATAGAAATACAGCAAAAAATGTGTTCATTTTGAGTCTCACCTTAAAATATCAGTTACGACCGTGTTTAATGTAAAATTTGTTTCAGCGCTTAAAAGTATGCTGTAATTTTTGCCTATCCAAATTTTGTATGGTCAGTGGCATAAACAACTTTTAAGGGGTATCTCAGAGTCGATAACTACACAATATCTTTCTTATTTGCTTCCTTTTTAATTTTTATTTTAGATATTTTTCCATCCTGCTTGAGAAATCGGAAACACTTCAAATATTTGTGCCGCAGAAAGCAACGCAAAGTGTTTTTTTGGACAAGTTGACGCCAAATCATGAGAAATTTTAAACCCAAAAGTCAGCTGTACCACTTAAAACACACTCCCCTCGCTCAATCACCACCCTGCCCCTTCCCTTACTCCAGCCCCCTCCTCACTGTTTACTTTTGCCATATTGACTTGAAAAAACTAACACAGAGTGAAGTATTTACACAAAATACAAATCGCGAGTGCCCAAAATCAGAATTCGACTACTTCGACCTATTCTTGCTATTTTCCTGGGGTGGCGGCCAGAAAACATGTGTCTCGCTTACCATTTTTCATGTACACAATTTCCCCACATACGGCGTATGTGTTTCCCGCTTTTCCCGCTAAAAGATGTGGCCCCCAAAAAAGTTGTTCGTCTCGTTTGCTTGGGGCCAATAAACGTCAGATGCGTGTCAGAGCGCATCTTTTGTGTATTGACACCTCACTGGCGTCTTTTTGGCCAAAAGTTGAGATACTTCAAAGTCGTATAATGTACGATTCACAGGTGGGTTACTCTACAAAGTCTGATCTGACAGGATGTATTTGAGTTTTATTGCGATTTAAAGTTTTGTCGGACAAATCGCTAAAGTTCTCACATCAACATAGACTGACAGCTGATAAAGGCAAATGGAGCAAAATAATTTCATAGTTAGAGAAACCAATTTGTTGGCAAAATGAAAGTAATCAAATTTGGATATCAGTTTATTCAGGAAATTAGAAAGGACTTTACAAATTGGGTGTATTATTAGAGGTTTTGTATAACCTTTAAAATATCTTTTATTTTATAAATAAAGAACGGAACCTAATGTCACTCTTATACCCATTTTTAAAAACATAATATCCCACACATCCCACATATGAGCAGTAAATTCGCTCTAACATAATAAAAAGTGAATCAATATTCAGACTAAGATAAGAATAACTAATATTTTATATTTGAAAGCAACCCAGTCAGCAATACAGGAGTTTAAAATAGTTTCATGACAAAGTATTCAATGTAAATTAAAGTTTAAAGTCACTTACCGCTCAATATTTCCTCCTTCAAACGGCGATGAGTGGGTTCGTAAGAGGGGACTGCAAGAAAATAAAGAAATTGAATTAAAAACGAAGCCGATAAAGTAATAATATAATTGAAACAGTAAAATGACGTAATCATATTTTCTGAATAAATAAAAAGAATAAAATATTAGAATACATTTTTTTTCAGGTTTGCGTTATTTGCATTATATTTAATAAGAAATTTGTGTTCAACTTCATTGCATTATATATATTCGCTTTATATACTTTACATAAAACATTGCACTCACATCATTTTCACTTCACTTTTACTCCACTTTCACAAGAGAAAATTACACAAGAAAAAAAAAACAAAAACTAATATCAGCTTTGCATTTTATTTAATTGTGGATATTGTAGTGATATAATATATGCCGCCTTGAGCTTCACTACAAAACACTGATACACTGCACTTTATACACTGCACTTTTTATATTTCACTTTTCACTTTATACACTGCACTTTTTTACTTAGCACTTTATACACTTTCACTGCACTTTATACACCTTTCACTGCACTTTATACACTTTTTACTGCACTTTATACACTTTTTACTTTTTAATACACTTTTCACTGCACTTTTTACACTGCACTTTTATACTGCATTCCGCATTATTACACTGCATTTCACTTCACTTCGCTTTTAACTTGCCGACGGCATTAATTGATTATTACACACAAAACACAAATGCCAGGCATACTTTTAGGGTGCGGGCTTAAACAAAAAAAAAAAAACAAATTGCACTTTGCACTATTTCCATTGATTTGCTATATCACAGAAAAAAAAGATCAAAATCCAGCCTAGCAAAAGAGGCACGCACTTTACATATTTTAAGAGCAGAAGAGCGAGCGAAGGAACGAAATTTAAAGAGAAACGGACACGAAAGCTGCGCATGCATTCTGATGCATACGTAAGAGCGCGAGCGTAAGAGTTTACAACAACAGCGTTGACCGACGGCGACAAAGAGAGCAAAGAAACTGGCGCACAAAAGGTAATGCGTTGGAGTTGGGAGTGGGAGAGTGTGAAAAAACATGGCGGAATGCGCGCAAAACGTGGATCTGTTGGCTGCCACCCGGGGCTGCGCTGACAGAAAAATTTTCAATCATTAATTAAAGTGAATAATCCATTATAACTTAACTATTTTTTATATGCATCTTGTGCACACGACGCCGCTCTTTCGTTTAAGACACATTTTAAGCCGATTGGACCGAAATTAAGTATTTTTTCAGGCGCGTAACGCGGAGCACATAATTAGGCGTGCAGAAAAAACCGATGCGCAAAAGGAACTAAACGATTCGCGATTATCGATTATCGATAGTGAGCTTGTTCACGCTGTTCAAGCTTACAATATCGAACTGAACTTGGTGGAGCTGAGCTTTTGCGTAACCGATAAAAAGCTATTGACATATATTTTATATTTTTAACTAGTTAAGCAGCAGCAACGGAAAATACAGCAATATTAAATAAATTACATTTAGACAAAAACAAAAAAATGAAAAGTGATAATTATCAGCATTATTATTATATGAAATTTAAAAATTTGTTTAATTACTTTTAACAGTTAATTAGCCAAATTTTATTAAAATAAATTTTTTAAAATTATAAAGTGCACAAGTAAGTCTAGTAATTGGAGTACATACTATATATCTCTATCTGCATTTAATGACTTTGTCTGGATTCAAAATAATAGAAACTACTTACACCCAGCTCTACTAAAATATTTTTTAGTTTTAGTTCTTAGAATTCAGTATTTCTTTAAGAAAACTAATTTAGATCTAAAAAAAATGTTTCAAATACACCGTATAGGTTTTTCCTCCTTATGATCCATCAGTTAACTCTCATAGGCTAAGCCGTGATCCCATTAACTGACCACTGTCGTGCATTGTGCAGACTTTACTCATGTGCTCGACATGTTGTTCTTATCGACAGCATCAAAAACATATCAACGAGACACGGGTGCAAACAGAAGTCGAGAAGAGACAAGTCGAGTTGAGTTGAGTTGAGTTGAGTTGAGAGAGAAATAAGTAAAGCTGCTCGACTAATAGAATTAAACTGATAGCTAAATCAAACATATAACACGCAGGCCTGCACACATGTCACAACCAAAGTGTACTGCCTGACAACCCCCACCCCCTTCTAGCCCACTCCAGCTACTACCATGACAAAAAAAAGAAACTAACGTACGACGACCCCTTTTCATGTGGTCATGCACACCCCCTCAGAGAGAGAAAGAGAGAGGAAGAGTGGGGGAAACTGGAAACTTATGTCAATGGCACGCGTCGTCGGCACGTGACCTTAACATGAAAATCACGCGCAAGATCAACGCTTAAAACGGGGGTGTCAGAGGAGTAGCTTTAAGGGGGGTGCTTTAGAGGGGAAGGTAGACGCACTCGCTGTGACGACAACTTTGCAGATGCTTTTAAATTTAAATCGAATCAAATTGATTTGCAGACGGTTTCCAATTCCACGTTCGCAGTCAATTCCTCGCCATGCCACGCCCCCTTATCCCCTACTCCTAGCAGCACATTGGAGTTGCTTAATTTCGTGTAGTGTCAATAGGCACGCCCACTCAAGGCCGAGCCTCTTCAAACTGTATCCAAACGTGGCTTGTTTGTTCGGCCCTGCCCTTTGTTTAGCCATTTGACAAGTGTTTTGACAATATTTATTGAGCCAGTCCTGCCCCGCAGCTCAACTTAACTTGGCACAGCTCAGCTCAGCTCACTGCAGCCCTGGTAATTTAATTTGAAATGCTAACACTGTCGTCGGACACGTTTCTGCCTAATGGAGTTGCTCGAGTGGCGTGAATTTCAATTAAATTAAATCAAAATGTTGCATTTTTTATTAAGGCCATTAACACGCAGTACACTCTATGAAATGCTGGAAGGGTTCACGCTACTCCCTCAATCCTGCCTCCTCCCTAGTTACTTTAAATTAAGTTAGCATCCCTGGCATCCGCTTCTTAATATGCATAAAGAAGTGCCTGGGCGAGCACTGACTGGGTGCCTACCACTTGACATCGACTTGAGTCACTTGGAGTGTGCAGATAGCACTCGGGTAAGTGCCCCACAGCCAGGGATGCTGCTGCCACTTACGCATCCCTCGACTGCCTGCACCCAAACACCAAAAAACGTATCTTGGGCTTTTTATTTCACTTTTCTTCACTTAATCAAAATCAAATCAAATTTCTTTCTCACATTAACGACATGCATACAAATTTTGGTCGCTGATAACTGAAAATGAAATAATTTTATTTAGAAAATTGCATTTTAATTGAATTTTCTTATATGTTGTACAATAAAATTTTATTCTTTATCGAAATGATTGAATTTCACTAGTTTTCGTATGAAGCTGAGAAATTAAACACAATTAAAACTACCGCCAAAAAGTATGCTACACTTTAAATCAACTAAGCTTTTAAATCCTTAACATTACTAATTTTATTATAATTATTATTACATTTCCAATGTAAATTAAATTTTTTTTGCCACAAAACAAAATCCATTAAAACTCGCAACATTTTTTATATATTTTTAATTTAATTTTTAATTCCCCTTTAGCGGTGTATTGGCAGCTTGAACAATTAAAATTACTTAAATCATTTATATTGTATATGAAACAATAAAATCACAATATCAATACTTTTATTTATTTATAACTGAAAGACTCACAATTTCGAAAGAATACAATTTTGATTTTTTAGAATGTGATAAGAAACTAAGAGCATAACAAACGCGTCTGAAGAATACCCTGTACTTGTTGTACATGTACTTTTAACGTGTAATTTATATTTTTTTTTATCTTAAGAATTCAGATTTGCTGTTTGTGACCCTAAGCTTTGGGTGTCCATATAGAAAGGCGCTAAATTATATAGGGTATTTGGAAATATATTAAACCACTTTAAATTGTGATGCACAGTTCTGTTTAATGCTTAGCTTAAGGGTACCCTTATAGACGACTTTAGAATTCTTTTAAATCAGTACAATTTGAGCTGTGAACTGAAGAGAACCTAAAATGGTTAACGGAAAATTCGATGCAGAACTGCAGAAGAAGCTACGTAGAGCCTTCGAAGATGAAGATTTGGAAGGCTTTCGTAGGGCTCTCAAAGAAGGAGCCAATCCTAATCTCATCTATGAAGAAGTCTTGTCCAAACCCAAATCAGCCGAATTTATAAGGGCCTGCATTGAGTTTGGCTGTAGTGGCGATTATGTAAGTGAATGATTAATGCAAAAAAAATTGAAAATAACACAATTATTTATATATAATTTTAAGAAAAACAAGTAAGAAAGGCTACAGTCGAGCGAGCCGACTGTAAAAGACCCCGTACTCCTGCTAGTACGCGTATTTTTATTCAAATCATTAATTTTCGGCCGATTTGTCCTATGGGAGCTATAGGCTTTAGTTGTACGATCCGGATCAAACTTGGTGAGGATAGTTATAATGGTACCATACATATAATATGTTAGTTTGGTTGCAATCGCTTAACTAAAACTTCATGTCTCCATACAAATCACAAATTTCCGAACGATTTGTCCTAAGGGAGCTATAGGCTATAGTTGTCCGATCCGGATCAAACTTAGTGAGAACAGTTATAATGGCACCATACATTTAGTGTGTGAATTTGGTCACTCTAGCTCTAGTCGTTTTCAAGTTATGATAATGTGAAAATAGTTTTGAACACTACAGACGAACTTTCATACCAAATTTGGTGGCTCTGGCTCTTGTATATACTCTATGGGCTCGGCCACGCCTCCTTCTGCCTGTTACGCACATTTCGCTTCAGTCAAACCTAATAGACCCCTATACTTTTTTTTTAAGAGTACGGGGTCTAATTATTCTAATCATAGCTAATTATTTATGTAACTATTTCAGGTTAATAAGGAGCTCAATAAGGGCGCCATTAATTTTGCTGCAGAATCGGAGTGTTTTAAAAATCTAATGGAACTATTGGAACAACGAAGTGGCAAAGTGGATATCGATCATATGTATGAAGGGGAGACAGCACTACTAACGCTCTCCAAACGTTTAAATCCTACAAATATTGAACGCATCACAAATTGCATGCAGGTACTGCTCACCCACAATGCCGAGCCCAATTTAAGCGATCGAGAGAATAAAACTGCCCTACAATACCTACAAGAATTTAGTAATCCCGATAAGCAATTAAGAATTTTGATATTTATATTTCTCATGCGGCCCAAATTGAGTTTAAATAATTACTTACAGGGCATAAATACACTGAGAAAAATGAAAATCGATGGAAAGCTTCCGATTACATATAAACTTTTGGTGCGACAAGTGTTGAATTTGGATGAAAGTGAAATGCTCGAAATGTTGGTGGAATACCAAAACACCATTGAAAATTGGAATTGTCATGAAATGCACAAAGTGTTGCTAGATGTGTACATTGGTGATACTAAAATATTAAAAGCCTTAATTGCAGTACTTAATACACTGCGACTAAGTACGACAGAGAATATTGAAAAACTTGTGGAACATGCCATAAACTGGAATAGCTGGACAGCCGCCTCATTGATGCTTCAAAGTGATAAACTTTCAAATGAATCCAAGAAAAAATTACTCATGATTATGATCAAACAATCGGAAGTACCAACCTTGATTGATCCCATATATCCGATGGCACTGAAGCAATTACTGGAGGATCAGATAAAATGCATCAATGAGGTTGATGAACAGAGGAATACATTGCTACATTATGCGGTAATCTATCAGAATGAGGTGGCGATACGTGAACTCCTGCGACAGGGTGCCAAATTGGGTATGAAGAACGGGAAGAATGTCCTGTCCATAGAGGATATAGATGCGAAGCAATTGGAGGAGCATTTCAATGAATGCATCATGAATTGCAAAAAGCAACCAAGTCACAAGGAGTACGAGATCATTCTAAACTATATGAATCTGACAAATCAACAGGATAAACTGGATATAACCCCAATTGTCTATATGGCCAAATCGAAAGAGTTGCGTTCATTGTTGAAACATCCATTGATCACCTGCTTTCTGGCCATCAAATGGCATCGTCTCTCGACCATGTTCTACATACATTTCTTGATCTTTTTGCTCTTTGGTTTAAGTCTAATCGGTCATGTTATTATGCGTTTTCCCGAGCGTATCGACTATGAGTTTCCCATTATCATACTCAATATTGTGCTCACTTTGATGCTGTCCTATATGGTTCTAGTGGATTTATTTGCATATTTTATTGTCAATCGATATCCAAGTTATATAGACGCAATGCTTTTGGTCGCTGTAATGCTCACCTGTTGCGAGGTCGGAGAAAGTCTGGGAACTCAAAGATTTATCGCCGTTGTTTCTATACTTATAATGATCATTAAATTAATTTTCTTAATAGGTGACTTACCTGTACCTTCTATATCCACTCACATGCTCATGTTACGTCAGGTGACGACTAATTTCTTCAAGTGTTTGGCTCACTATTCTCTGATCGTATTGACCTTTTGCCTTTGTTTCTATATACTCTTGGGTAGGCCCTTTACTGTATCTGAAAAATATCTCAGCTATTTTAATTTACCGAGAAGTTTTATGAAAACCCTCGTTATGTTTACGGGCGAATACGATGACAATGATTTTATTGAAAATTATAGTTCAACGCTATTGATCATATTCATGTTCATTACCATGATTTTAACCAATTTACTGGGCGGTCTGGCTGTCAATGATACACAGGTAAGTAGTTTCTACCTTTTTCGATTAATTTTCAACTAAATTTCTTTACTTTTTCTTTAGATGATTAAAGCCCAAGTGGAGCTAAATGCTGCAATTTGTCGTACAAACCTGTTGAATAGCTACGAGGGAGCTTTGATAGGAAAATTCGAAAGATTCGATTGGTTACGTGTCGGTTTCCAGAAATTTATTAACATCAAAGCGGATTCTACCTTCGGACATCTCTCGATATTTCCAAATAAAAATAATCTCACTGAGGTGTACAACAACAGGCACAGAAATGATAGTATCGAAGCTGTTGCCGATGCGGATGCTATGATTTTGGCCACCCTCAATCACGAAAATGAAGACGGTGCCAGTAGTAGTAGTTTAGATGCTCTATGTTTTGAGTTAGAGTTTAACAAATTGAATGCTGAACGTACAGCCTATGAAATCAAGTCAGAAGTATCGTACAAAGATCATCCCAACAACGATATAATGTATATCGAAGAACGTACTGTTAAGCGGGCTTTGAAAATTATTCAAAAGAATGCAAACTGCAAGATTAAACGAACACGCGAGGAGATCAAGGAGATGCGAATGGAAGATATTTGGAAATGGATATTAGATCAGAAAGCCAAAGAATAACAAAAGAAATAAGTTTTCATTGATTTAAAATATTTTATTATTAACGAAATTTGTTAATTACTGAAAGTAAAGTTAATTTAAACTCAATAAAAAATTATTATGACTATTTAAATAAGTAAAACTTTTACTCCTTTATAAATTACCACTTCTATTAATGGCTTTTAATGGCGCAGCCAACTTAACTCGTTTACCAAGCTACAGGGGAGTGTTGCCAGATCGCAAAAAATGCAGGCATACAATATAACGGTAGAGTTATTACCGAAAGATACTCCTTGAAAATGCAGTCCACTCAAGCAATAAATCCATTCGACGTGTGTCTGCGAGGCACTCGAGAAACTCATTTGCAATTGTGCAACTGGTGTGGTCAGAACAGGATAAGCAAGCACTACGGCAAGTAGACTTGAGAGCTGAGTTAAGTTTGCCATTGTTGCATCTTCATTAAGAAATGCTGCACATTTGCATGTGTGAAAATGAAAAGACCCGAGTGTGGGAGTGAGTGAGAGGAAGCGAGTGTAGGCGCTTTTAAGTGGCAATAAAACAATGGAAATGCTTGTGTGTGTGTGCATGTGTAAAGCAGCAACCGCATAATAACTTGACTACTTGTGGTTGTTGTTGTTACAATTAAGAGGCGTATCTTGGCTAAAGAGGTGTCCATTAATCTGACAGGTAATTGCAATTAAAAGCAAACAATAAGAAGTGCCGCAGCCGCTGAAAAGAACATCTGATATTACTTGTACTTGTAATTAAGATATGGCAAGTGACAATGACAACTCTTTATTGTGCATTTCTTTTGCAATTACAAATTTTAAATTACTTCCATTTCCATTCCCATTTTATATTTTTTTAATATTGAGGAAAAGAAATATCTTTACAAGTTTCCAGTTTAAATGTTGGCACCTAAAAGCCAACACAACAAAGTTTGCTTATGCTTAATAGCTTGCCGCTATGGCACGCTGCGCTAACTACGACAGCTCTACTACTGTCAGCACACAGTGCCATTCTGAGTACAACGTATATGTTAACAAAATACTTATCGCTTATCGAAAGTATATATTTAAAATGTATCAAAATTTAAAACTATTTAATAGAGAATTTGATAAGTTTGGTGCAAGATGCATTATGAAAAATGCTCCATCTCGCGGCACTGGTAGTTTATTTAAGAAATCGCCATTATCCACCGAATTGTTTACGAGCTCGATGACACTTTTCTTTTTAAGAGACGTGTGTGGCTGTTGGAGTATTTTATAGTACATTTTGTTCTTATAAACTAAAGTTAACTTACCATAAAGCCTTGAAATTTCGACAGAGTATGTAATGCCGATGGGTTATTAAATGGCTTCCAATTAAACACGTTGGCCTTACTAAATCGCAGCAAATATTCCAAAATATGGTTACGAGCGAGGGCTTCATTAAGATTTGGTGGATTCTCCTTTAATTTATTTATCCATTCGGATGCCAAAGACTTTTCCCGAGTGTCCATGCCGCCCAGCGATCGTTCCAAGAGTATTATATCATGTTGAAACTGCTTATTTAGACTTTTCCATTTGCGTTCCACTTCATAGGGATCGGGACTGTGGACATTGTGCTGCTCACACGATTCATCAAAATATCCCTCCGCATTTTCCAAATTATGGCTATAACAGCCGCTTATAAAGTCATTGTTTTTCTGTGTTTCGTTTTTGTAAAATTCATTAAAATCCATGACTAAAATGTAAAATAGTCTGTTGAACCTTTTTGTCGACAAGCCTACTTTCAATATAGAAATTCACTTTAAATGTTTGAACTATTTATCTGTATTTTAACATTTATGATTCCGTTTCCGATAATTGTGGCGGCCAACCGATAACTGGTTGACATTCACCTGTAAACGTCTGTCCACGCTTGACAAAAACTCATTGCTACGACGCAATCACAACCAAAAGTAGTAAATCGTGTGTGCAAAACAAAACCTGCGGCTTGAAAAAACAAAAGCATAAACACAATACTCTCGTAGCAATGTAGTTCAAATTGATTAAATTGACAAATAAGCGTGGAAAGTGTAAACGACAGCAGCTTATACATAATGCCTAACAAAATGGTTAAAATATTCTTCAGGTAAATTTAAATGGCATAGCAAACGAGAACGCTTAGAGCACAAGCAAAGGCAAGAACAAGAACAACACAAACATTCAGCAACGGCAACAACAACAACGAAAGAGAGATGGCGAGCCAGCGGCTCTGCTCATTTGCTCTTCGCGCTGCGTTTTTATTTTTATGAATGACGTAAGCGTTCACCGCTTTTGTGCTGTACAACGGGGCTACAAAACGACAAAAACAACTTTCCTTTGTGTGGTTGTTGCTGCTGCGGCTGCTTGTTGTAGTTGTTGTTCTTGTCTTTGCTGTTGTTGCTATTGGCTGCCTTTGCCAAAAAAACAAACTAAGAGGCAACCAAAAAAGCTACAGCCAGACGAGCTGCCCTCATAGACCGAATGTCGTGTCAGTGTATGCATATATGTGTGTGTGTCGGTGGGAGAGCTCCCCACACACAAACCAACACAAAATGTGGCGTCGCTGGCTTTTTTCTTGGAAAACGTGCTCGCTTCAAGAGAAAGAGAGTGAGCCAGAGCGGGAGCGAGAGAGAGAGAGAGCGCCCCAGTGCCTGTGCTTTCGGTAATCGCTCTCTATATTTGTTTGTTTCGTTGTTTTACTATAACATTAATTCTTTTTTTGGTCAATGACCTAAGCAGCGCTCTTTGCTCCGTTAGTTTTTTGCTTTTTGTGCGTTTGGCTCTTCTAACTTTTGCAGCTTTAAGGAAAAACAGTATCAACAAATTGTTTATTATTTTTACCCACATGGCAAGCATTTTACGCTCGCGGCCCGTTAGTTTAGGTCACCGAATAGTGGAACATAGAGTGTGGACTGTGGACCTTGATTGCTCGCCATATGATATTAAGTATGTGGTTTCGTTTTTGACCGCGTGCGGTGTCTTTCCGCGCAATAGGTTAAACAGATGCTGTCAGCTTTCAAGGTAATTGTTTAAAACAATAACCGAAAAATAAAAATGTGTTGAATGTTTAGCCAGAATGAGCTATTGAACTTGTGACTTACCTAGAAAATGGTATTTTTTTTTGGTTTAACTCGATCAAGGTCCTAGGCATTAACTAAAAATTCTTCTCAAACGAAACATAAAATAAATATTTAAGTCATTATAAATTATTGCCCTTATATTAACGCATTTCTATTTACATTACTAGGTTTGCCTCTAGTTAATCCAAATCTAGTTTCATCACGTTGAAATATTTCATTTAAATGATCTAATATAATAATTTTACCCCAACACGGAATTCCAGTAAATACTTAAATATGTATTTCGATCAATTTCAAGATACTGAACTTGTAAATGTTAGTAAAAAAATTTAAAGGCATCCAAAATGTTTCTGGTATGACATCATACCAATGTCAATTATCGTTGCAGTATATCATATTTTAGCCATATATGCACATATCTGGCCGCCTATCGTATACCCCGAAATGAACCAGAAACTGCACTATGCCCCCAACAATTCATCATTCCCATTTTGACTCATCCGCATCTAAATAAGATTGAGTTGTTTTCTTATTTTTGTTAATATTATTCTTGTCTGTCACATTTTGAGAATAATCCATTTTTGCACTTAATTTTAAACACACGGAAACATCAAAAAAAAAAAAAAACAATGGATTGCGATGATGATAACGTTGATAAATTTAGGTGAAAACAAATTCATTAATAAATATCAACAAAGTTGGCAATAACAACATTTGAACAACAACAAATTTAGTAAATAAAGTGTGCTGCTTATATAAATAAAATAAATATTATTGTTGTTGTCTACGAAATGCACACAAATGTTATAAAGAACGATTACGAAGAAAATATAACTGCAGTGTCTTAACGAATATCTACCCTATAAACAAAATGAAGTAAGAGTATATTTTGAGAAGATTGTCATATTTAATTTTATTAATAAGCCAAATTTATTTAAAGAACTTACAAAAGAAGTCAAAAGAATTATAATTCATTAGGGAAAACAATTTACTCTCAACTATTTATTTAGTTTAGCCTTTTTAAGGCTAGAAAGAGTACATGTCTTTTTGTCTTTGTTTACGGTTGTTCTTGAGAGAGTCAGCTGAGAGCAAAATTACACTGACGAGAGAGAGTTTTGGTTCACTTCGCAAAGAGGGCGACGTCGACAGAGGCAGCGTCGCGACGCTGACTTTGACGTCGCGTGGACATTTTGTAAACAAGAAAGAAACGTCGCAGAAATTAACCGCATTAATAACAATAACAATTGAGTGAAAATCTTTGTGCAGAAAGAAATCGGCAGCAAGGAAGCAAAATCCAGAATAATTAACGCAAAACGGAAATAAAATGGACACAGGCAGAAATCGGCCTCTGAAGGTCGTTTTTGTTTTGCGAGCGATAAATTTGTGTTTAATTTTCATAGACCCTGTACAAACAAAAAGTAAGAGGGTGTGTACATTATGTTGAGAGAGGGATGGAACAGAAAAGTTAAGGCAGACTTTGAATAATATTCGGAAATAAGGATTCTTTTCTAACGCACTCAAATAGAGCTTGTCTTTAAAGTCGTCCCATAAATATACCACATTCGTTTGTTATTAGGTACCGGGTCTTTTACAGTCGCCAACTAAGTATGCAGACTTTGAAAGTTTCTTTTGGTTTTAAATAAATATCACACATACGCAGCGTATGCAAATAATATTAATGGCATACGGTTTCTGGCGGGTTCCCGCCGTTTTTCAGCTACGATCTGTCTGTCTGTCTGTGTGTGCTTCAGTTTTTATTATATTTTTTATCTGAACTATGTAGTATGTTATCCAACCTTTTAGAAACTTATCGCTTTAGACATATACACATGTATGTGAACACATTTGACGGCCACTTGATTGAATTGTCGTGAAATATGCGCATAAAGCCGAACGAAAAACGCTTATCAGAGCTAAAAAAAAAAAAAACGAATAAATAAAAAAAGTAAACTAAATAAAATCGAAAGAAAAAAAAAACAAACTAAAAACAAAACAACAGCAGTAAATGAAGTGATATAAAAGTAAAATGGGTAACATAATGTGAACAATGTCACATTAAAAGGCGACAAACCTTCCCAAGTGAACACACACAATCGTACAATTTGTCAATCAACTGGCAATCAACTGTCAATCAACCCATCCAAAAACCTCCAATCCACACTCAGGTGGGGCACCCAGATAACAGCAAGAGACAGCCAGACAGACAGCAAGAGCTAGAGAGCGAGGGGAGGGGAGGAAAGGGGAATGTCCGTCATTTAGTTTAGCGTGACCAATTTGCAAATGCGTTCAGATATTTAGTTTAAGAGCAGTCAAAGTTTACCTCGTAATCACTTTGAAATCGGGTATATTTTATTAATTTATTTTATTAATGCTAAAAATAAAAACTTTAATTTTTTAAGAAATCTTCATGTATTCTTGCCATATTCTAACTGTTTTTATACTCTCTGCAAGAGAGAGTATATTGGGTTTGTGCAAAAAAAAAAAGTATGTAACAGGCAGAAGGAGGCGTGGCAGACCCCATAAAGTATATATATTCTTGATCAGCATCACAAGCCGAGTCGATATAGCCATGTCCGTCTGTCCGTCTGTCTGTCCGTCTGTCCGTCTGTCCGTCTGTCCGTCTGTCCGTATGAACAAACAGATTTCAGAGATGGTAAAAGCTACAAGTTTGAATTTGGTCTCTATCGACTCGATATTAAGTCAGTCAATACAAGAATCTTTTTTTTTTTCGATGCCACGCCCCGTTCGCCCACAATGAGCAAAAAACTAGAAACACCTCGTAAAAAATTGATGTTTTAGGCGAATATCTCAGTAACTATGGCACTTAGGAACACCCATTTTGGTGCGCAGGTTCCTAGAGACGGTATAATTGTATTGTCATCAAAAATTTTGGACTGCCACGCCCCCTTTTCTCACAAGAAATAAAATAATTTGCAAACTTCAATGCCGATTTTAAGGCATATGTTCTTATCGTACAGTATTGTTATTTCACATTCGTTTGAAGACAAAATATATTAAACTATCCTGAAAGTTGCATATAAATCGGACAATAAACAAAAAGAGCTAGACATGTAAGAAAGTTGATAATTGAACGCAATGCCAATGCATGTGTGCAAGCGAGATAGAAACATACAAACATGTGAGCGAACGTTTTCGCTGCTTGCTAGCGGCAGCGCTGCCCGCGAATGCTGGCCGTGCCAACCAATTGTGTATGTATAACATATACACACATACATATGTGCGTGCATACATATAATGTCAAATGTATATGTGTGTGTATACATACAATCAGATGTTTCTGTTACAACGTGTTTTGTTGCAAATACTATCCGTTGATATTCTCGGATACCGATTTTATTAAATGATCAGGAATAAATTGCAGAGAGTATTCTACGGTCGGGCGTGCTCGACTGTACTTTCTTTCTTGTTACTTAAAAATTCCGAAAGCAGCGTATCTACTCGTCTATCATTTTAAAGTTTGTCCCTCTTACTCACATAATTTAAAGCAATTTGGTAAAAACAGACAACGACGATCGACTGACTGACGCTAATCGAACGCCTAATTTGTTGCAAATTAGCTGACACGGATAAATTATAAACTTTGATCGAATGACCACTGTACAGTCAGCTCTATTATTGAGCAAATTGTGTCAAAGCTTTGACTTCATAGACGAAAAATAGAAACATATTGCGATCGAATCTTAAAGTTAAGAATCTTTATGACAGCCGAATTGAGTTTTGAGTGCCTCAAATTACTTATCTCAATTAGTTAATTTATTGTCATTCAAAACGTTTAACGATTAAAATATATGCACAATAAATTCATTGAATTTCTTTACAATTCAAATATAAATTTAATTAATTTAAATCCTGTAAAAAGAATTATAAATTTGCGTATTATCTGGTTTTATGCAAATGAATTGTGTTTAAATCTAACTTTACACATGGTAAGCCTTTGTTAAATGTACTCACCTCAATCACCAATCATTTCATTAGATAAAAAATAAACAAAATATAAAAAAAAAAAAAATAAAAAAAAAACAGAGAACAACCCACAACAAAAATGGCATCATCGCGAAATGCTCATTTAAGGCGCGTACATGACAGCATCAACAACATTTTGAAAATATTTTTGGCCAAGTCAAAAATAAAAACAAGTAAGAAAGGCTACTGTCGAGCGAGCCGACTGTAAAAGACCCCGTACTCGTTATAGTACGCGTTTTTCCATATAAATTATCAATCTTTGACGGATTAGTCCTATGGGAGCTATAGGTTATAGTTGTCCGTTCCGAACCAAACTTTTTGGGGATAGTTATAATCATGATACACAAATAATGTGTGAGTTTGGTTGCGATTAGTCACCTAACACTACAAGTCTTCATACAAATTTCTCATATTCGATCGATTTGTCCTATGGGAGCTATAGGTTATAGTTGTCCGTTCCGAACCAAACTTGGTGAGGATAGTTATAATGGTACCGTACACAAACTGTGTGAACTTGGTCCCGTTAGCTCTAATCGTTTTCAAATTGTGGTGATGTGAAAATAGTTTTTTACAATTTGGTGGCTCTAGCTCTTATAGTCTCTAAGATCTAGGTGCTCATACGGACGGACGGAAAGATGGACGTCGCTATATCGACTCGACTGTTGATGCTGATCAAGAATAAACTTACTTTATGGGATCGGCAACGCCTCCCGACAAACCTAATAGACCCCTCTACTCCTTTTTAGAGTACGGGGTCTAAAAATAGCAATATATTTGTGTATTTTAAGTTTATATACGGATCTACAAATGTTTTTGCGCAAATCTTTTTGAACTTTCGCATGGCACAAGTGCCAAGAGCAAACCCTGACATACATAAAAATAATAATAATAATAATATTAAAAGCAACGCCCTCATTTCTGTGTCAGTTTTTAGTTTAGTTTACATATATTCATTCACCTACACGCGCTTATAATCTCATTTCAAACGGCGTCAATAAATTGTGGTATGTTTTTAAATTTGGCATATAGTCTGTCAGACATACATAGCTATACTAGATATATATAGCTTTGGGTATATATGTTTTTTAGCCTGTCTTTCACACACGCCCACAAACAGCTGCTGACAATCACATGAAATCATATTTGTCTACTTTTTGTTTTTTTTTTTCGTGTTCTTTTTTTCTGTTGTGCGGAAATACCTTGGACACAATTCACAACTCATTTACCTGTTGGCAGTGCTAGTCCTATTTAAGGAGCAGCTGTTACCAATCTGAACACACCAATTTTAGACCCTATCGTTGATACTTATCTGAACTGATTGTTAGTCACATTTTGGCCCAACTACCACGATTTTGGCCCAATCGAAATAACCAATGAGTAATCAATATAATTAGTAATTAAGAGAAGTTTCATGGGTTAGTCATAGTGTAACAGTTCAAACACTTCTTCAACCTCATCATCATTTCAGTAACTTTCATTGTCTGAATTTGTATTTCTATTGAGCAAAACAAAATTCGTTGAATTTGTTTGAAGCACATAAAAGAGAAAGTCTCGCACGGTGGGATATGATTAAGGATTTCGGGGAAAAATTATGATAAACTTTTTATATCCAAAACTTGAATAAATTTTTGGGGGACTCCAGATTGATGTCAATATTTCCATTTTAAAATTTTAAAGTCTTTATAGAAAATATTTCTAAACTACTTAATTTATTCTCAGACCTCAGTTTAGCTTAGAAAACTTATTTTTGTGCAGAAGATTCCATTGTAAGTCAAGTTTAGGCCAACTGCATAACTGGTTCGCTGCTGTTTTAGACACAAACAAATTTTGCACAATTTTTTATGCCAAATAACTTAACTTGGAGATCACGACCGTAATATTAAACTCAGTTTATACCATTTATGGTTAATTTAATGAATGTGATTTTAAACTTTTAATTTGATTTTCGATTGCCAAATTATCGATATATGACCATTGTGTGCGTAGCTTCGAAATTGTACAAATTACGTGTAGTATTTTGTGGATGATTGCTATAAAAACAATGCGATCCACCGATGGATCGTTCAATCGATCGATATGCCATAAAAATGATTTTGACAATCAAAAAAGCTGCCCACGCACACCACTACAAGTGTGTGGACTCTGTGTATTGTGTACGCTGAGAGGCAGTGGAACTTACAAAAGAGATGGACAGCGATTGATTGAATGTTTGTTTTGAAAGAAACACGTTGGCGCTCAGAGAGCCAACACAAGAGAGCTATTAAGCGTCTGTGTTTGTGTTTGTGTGTGTGCGAGCGCGTGGGAGAGCAAAAGCGTGAGAGGCACACGTGCATGTTCTCTTTCTTTCGTTTAATTTTTTTTTTCTCAAGCACTCTGAGCAGCTAACGCTGAGCCGAGTACTTCTGCGCGCTTTGTTGTGCTTGGCGAATCATTCGCCTTCGTTGGTTCGACGCGTTCACAACGTTGCGCTTTCGTCGTGTGTTACGAGTGTTTTTCGTATACTTTTCGCTCACTTCCGTTCGTATCGTGTATTGCGCATACAAACACACAACACACAAACGCTAAACACATACTCACAAATGTACCAACATACGTATAAAAATCATTTCTAATTTTATAAAAAAAAAATATACGCGCATACCTATAAATTGCGCTGGCGTGTGCCCTTCTGCCCCTCCTCCTCTTGCCCAGAAAAACAGCGAAAAATATATACGTAAATTTGTTTTATGCGTGCTTAAAATACATACAAAAACATTAGATAAAATAGCAACAAATAAGTGACAAATATCAGAAAATTTAGAAAAAGATTTAATATCTCAAACGATTTAAGCATTGCAACGCTCAACATATAATAAATATTAAAAAAACACTGTTTATTTTCTTTTGGGCGAATAAATTCTTTAGTTGAAAGTGAAAGCTGCGTTCGTGAAATGAAATGTTGTCGCCGGCGAGTTAAAGCAAAGAAAACAAACAAAAGGAAACATAAATAAAACAATAGCGCAAAAAAAGAAGAAATAATATAAACGGATAAAAAACGAGACAAGTTATGCTAATTTATAATAATAGCTGTGTTGCGTTGAGAAATGTAAGCCAAATTTGCACATGACGAAGCTCCATAAAACGATATTGATAAAAATAGCTAAAGAAAGGAAAAAAGTTTGTTCGATGAACGGCAAAAGCAGTAACAGAAACAAATTGGTCAAAATGCGTCTGCAACAGCGATACAATAATACTAACAACAGCACCAACAGCTCGATAACAACACAAACGATTGGCAATAGCAACAACAACAACAACAATAGCAGCAATAATAATAACAACATGAATATCAACAGCAACAATAAAGTACACAATCAACGCGCCAAGATACTAAACCTCATCAGTCGCAACAGCAGCAATCACAACAGCAGCAACAACAACAACAATAACAATGGTTTCTTCAAACTGCGCAGCACGACAAAAGCACCACCAGCGACAACATCCACATCATCCACAAAATCCACAACAACAACAGTAACGAATAATAACAAAAAGAATTGCAACAGTCCCATGCAATTGGATGCCAATGATGATGTTGAAATTGTGGAAACTGTTGAGGAAACCACAACAGCTGTGGAACTACGCTCAACAGCAGCTCTTGCAGTCGGAACTGGTAGTGGCGGTAATTCTGTCAACAATTCTGGTTCAAATTATGGCTCTCAATATCGTGCATATACCACGCTGCGCAGTAACTCTACATCGGCAATTCTGGCAGAAGCTCTACCCGGACTTTTGGGCAATAATCCGAGCATGTTATATGCCCGACCTAGAACCCTTAATGTTCATAATATCTGCCAGACACCAGCACAAATAACGCAAATGTTTTTTGGGTATGTTTATGATTTGATTATGATTTTTACTTTACCTTTTATTTGCGGTGGCAGATACTAACATAAAGTTGTTACTAACTAACTAAACCACAAGTATTTGGGCTAACCCTAATCAAGTTATTGATAAGAAGTGTTCGTGTAGAAAGGAATGCGATGCATAAAAAAATAATTTTTTTTACTAGAAAAAAATATATATTTCGCTAAAATAACAGTACAAAAATGTAATTTTGAAGTATTTCCATTACGACAGAATTATTTCTGTAAACAATTCATGTTAAAAAAATTCTTTGTTTACGTTTTTCTTATCAAAAAATGTTCTAGTTCTGTGAAATTAAATTTCACTTAAACAAACTTGTTGATTTCTGCGTAATTTTTACAAATGTATACTCTAAACTTTGCAGAAAATTCTGTAGAAATGTTTTTTGTATATTTAAGGCCATATCTAACACTATTTTATTAAATTAGACAACAGAAAAGTTTGCAGGGAATCGTTTTAATCTAATCAGTTTTGATTGATTTCTCTACTGACCCACAACTTTTGTACTTTGATCCCGTTGTCTTTAATCTATGAAAGCCATGAGAATATTTAGTATCATATAAATATTTATATGCAGCAAGCAATTGTTTTATAGATTTCCATAAGCCAAACACTCTTCAATTGGCCAAGGTCACTAAAAAGTATACTGAATCAATAGCAATCACATATAAATATTTATAAACTGTTACCTTAATTTATGTGGTAACAAATTTTATTCGCATTGCGTCACAATCCATGAATGAAATACTTTGAAAACCTAAAGAAAAATCATTCCTTTATGGCTGGAAAATTTTGAAATTTGATTTTGAAATGAATCTCAGAGAATTTATGACACAAATAACTAACGGTTTAGGTAGGAAATACTTAATTGTCTACAATTCCGCTCAAGATACTTTCTAAACTAATTTCTCATTCATAACTTTATCTGAATAATCCAATAAATATTTACATTGGATTATTTTAACGATAATTGTCACAACAGAATTTGTTTTGTTGTTAATATGCTTGACATAAAGCTGATTAATCACTTAAAATGTGACCACGCCCACTAAGCTAATTGTTTGCCTTCCTGGGCGAATGCCCCTTGATGCCCCCCTCGGAGACCCCTTGATTATGTTATTTTCGGTTGATTCCTTTTGGCGTTGCACAAAAATACAACGAGAGATTTTGTCATCGTTATTTTAAACAATTTTATATATGTATATATACACATATTTATTTTGTATTGTATATACATTGGTATATATAAATTCTCACCGAGCACACTAAAAATATTCAATTAAACGTCTGCTTTTATTTTTCACACAGTGCAAAGACATTTTGTCTCCGTTTCGACCAATGTGAAAATTCAATGAACTTGATCTCAGTGACTTTTTGAGCGGACAACGCGTGCGTTGCATATTTTTAATATTATATATATACCTATATACATACATATTTAAATAAATTTATTATTTATTTTCTTATTTTTCATTGCGCCAAAATAAATTGAATTGAAATTAACAACAATAACAATGTATTAAAATGTCAAACGTTGTAAACATGCCTCGTGTATGTGTGTATGTGTGTGTGTATTGGTATTATTTGTCTCAATTTGCATATAATAAAGTCATAAGTCAGCCGGCAAAAAATTGTCGTATTCATAACATATTTATTGTGCTCGCTGCACTGTCAATTTATTTGATCAAGATACAAAGTAGGGCTGAGAAATTTTAAAGCCTAACTTACAGATACCCAGCATTTTGTAGGCTTAACTAAGAAGTTTTTAAATAATATAGGGAAGTTTGAGTTTTTCTTTGGATTAGAAGTCAACTAAATGAAGATTGTGATAGAAAAAAAAAATAATTTTAGGTATTTAAAAATTGTTCTCAGGAATATATTTTGAAAAGTTCTAAATTAAAACAGTTGATTTAATAAATTAATCAAAAGATTTTTAAATAAAAACAGCTATTAATACAGATATTTTTTATTTAAAATCCAACTATTAATCAAGCTATTTTGTATTTAAAAAAATCTAGCTATTAATCCAGCTATTTTTGTTTAAAACTCTTGCCCAATCTAATAAATGATTAGTTAAATTCATAGAGTACAGCAGCTGTTTTAAGAACTTCTTTAATATATTTTACTTGTGTTAAGTTTAAGTTTTAATTAAATACATTCCTCTACAACTTTTATATGAGATTGACAACTAGAAACTAAATGGATAAGTTATTTTCTTTAATTGCTGTTAAATTATTTGTTTTTAAAGTCAAAACTTCCACATTCGCTAGACAAAACTCTTTTTCCAAAAACCTTAACCCAAAAAAAAATGTGTTGGAAAAGTAATTTAAATACTGTTAGTTAAACTTAAATTAACTTAACTTAAAAAAAAGTTAATTAGTTAAAAATTTAAATAAAATTCTGGTAGTTAAAGTTATTACTTTGCCACCCAAAACTTAACTAAATTCTTCTTACAAATTCTCCCATTTCTCTACTCTATATGTAATTAAAAGGGTATTAATAAGCCTACAAAAAAAAAGACGTTAATGTTTTCTGACCACTTTTGTTTTATTGGCCTTTTGTCTTGAATTCAATTTGAGTCTTTTGAGTCGATTCGTGATTCGTTTGACCTTCTTGCAGTTCGTAACGGACACGTGTTGTTCATTTGCGAAAAACAAAAAAAAAAAACATATATATCTATATATATATAAACTCATATTCGTATTCGTTTTCGATTTGTATTCATCTAATGAATATGTGTTAATTGTTGTTGTGATTGTGAATGCTGTAAAATGAAATGTTTTGGATAATACCCAAAAGGGGTTCGTCGTACAGGGAGTATATAGTATGATTATTGCCCAACTGATTATTGCCCAGAAAAATTGTTGAGCTAATTGAAAGACATAAATCACGGGTCTTACGGCTATTAAAAGTTATGGTCCACAATGCGAATTTAAAAGAGTTGCGTTATTGTCTTGAGTTTTTTTTTGTTATTAATTTTGTTTGCTTTGCTTTGGTTTTGTTTTTTTATTTTTGTCATTTTTTATGTCGCCTTAATTGAATTTGTGCAGTCACAACGGTCATTCAGTCGTCGGTCGTTGTCTCTACGGCAATTCTTCAGTTTATTTTGTAGCATTTCATTTCATTTCATTCATGCATCAATAAATCACGCATTGACCGCTCACAAAGACCGACTCTCGGACGACTCAAGAGCTAGTACTATATAGTATAGTTTGTAGTACCCTCAATGTATATATATTGTGTTTTATGAGTTTATCAGAGGCACTTCAATTTAACAAAATGTCGCATTCTTTTGCCAATTGGTTAACTATTTTATAGTGTGCTCATTTTGTTAGACCCTGTAGTATGTGTTTCCTGAGAGCCAAGAAAATGAACTGTTAGCAAAGCATGAGGTTTAAAGGTTCTTCTTTAATTAAATAATTTTAGATTTTACACTACACTACAGGTCTTTTAACTGTTGCTTCGACTCTAGCTTCTGCTACTAGTTTTTAATAAAAAAATTTGTATTATTCCGCATCATATGAACTGCATTTATCGCTTTGGTATAAGTACTTTTTGCGTCGTGATATTATGCTTTATTTTTAACTTGATTATGGCATAGTAGAAATCATATAAGTATACTTATACTTATGAGTCCGACGTAACGACCCACTGCAAATGGCGATAATAATTAATATAATAAAAAAAACTTTTTTTTTTTTTTTTTTTTTTTTTTTGTTATAAGTGGTTACTTGAGCAATTATGCTAATTACTTAGCATTTATCTTTGTTTTGTGCAAAAGTAATAATAATATTATATTTTTGCTAAGGTGTGACTGCATTTAGTCTTTGGATAAAATCAGATAATTAATCCCATATGATGTTCATGTTCCAACAAATTGATAAACACACGATTTCACACCAAAAAAAAAAATTGTTTACTTAATGACTGGCCATAACTATAACTCAGTTTGGTTAAGATCGTGTTAAAATAAAGCATATAAATAACAAAAGAACATATCTCTGGAATAATTTAATACATATAATTAACATTATATACCTGATCTATATATGGAACTATATCTTATAGTAAATTTCGCAGTTTTTGAAATATTTTGCTTAACAACGGATAATTTATCCAGCTGCTAAACATATTGATTAGCACGTGAAATTTTGTAAATAATTAAAGTAAACCATAAATTCATTTATTTCTATATCTAACTTGTTTTTCAAATGCATTAACAAATTGATTAGCACCCAAAAACAACTCGCTCAAATATTGTTGAAAAAAGTGTGTTAAAAATGTATTGATAAAAACGGATATTTATTCTATAGATACAATAAAAATACATCAAATAGTACAAAGTGTTCTTAAACCTGTAGAAACCTTTTTTGAACACAATTTTAAGGCATTAAGCCATTTAAAAATGGCTGGATAAAATTATCCGTTTTTATCCACAAGTGAGAAAAATATTTAAAAATTTAATTAAATTATAGAAAAATTAAACTTTATTTAATAGTAACTTAAATTAAATAATTTCTGAAACTTACTTTAGTTTTACTTTTAGTTTTATTAATTTAAACGCATTTCTAGTAGATAATTGACATTATAAAATGATAGAGTTAAGAATTGTAGTATTAATATGACTATGAATAGTTTTAGATTGTTATTGTTAACTGCTGTTAATGATTAACTATAAAATCGATTAAGCAAATTATTTGCCACTTCATTTTTCATACAAAAGTAGCCACAAAATGATTCGTTCATTGCGGAACTTACGAACACGTTGGCTAATAAACAATAATTGATGTAGTGGAAAAAATGCATTAATAAACAAAGTGTGCACTCATTTGTTATTCATTCATTCATTGTGATTGAGAAACGTGTAGCAAACAATTGAGTTGAATCAATTTGAATTGCAGACATCAGCAGTACCAACATAAACATAAATATCAAATAACTATATACTAATACCGATTCCAATTCCAATTCCGATTTCGTTGGCAATACCAAAAATTGAGCTAAGCGTTTATAAATAGCAAAGCTGCAGTAAAATTGTTAGCAGCTGCAATCAAAGAACGCGTCACAACTAATTTTAGAGACCAAAAACGCTTTTTCCCTTCTCCTTTTTTAAGAATATTACGTATACGCAAACGGCCAAGTGAGTTGTATGCAATGGCGTCTTAGAGCCAAAGTGCTTGACAAACACTTTGATAGTATTATATAGCCATTATATTAGATGAGCCCCCCCTACCCCTATCGATTGTTGACTCTTAAAATGCTGTCACCTTTACACAAATAGCAGTTAACAAACTGAAGCTAAAAGTTTATAAGCCCAGTTATTAACTTGATATTGGCTATCGTAGAGTTGATTAAATTGTATTACTAGCATATCATAAAAGTGTCTTATTCAACCATAATTATCTCTATTTTTGGCACTATCACACACACACACCCACTCACCCACCCAAACCCACACACACCCATAAACACACAGAAATTCCATAACGCTCCATGGCCGTAGATCGTCTTTGTTTATGCTTTTTGCATTGCACTTGATTTTCATGGTCTTTCCCAAAGAGTTAAGCGTTTTGTAGAGTATATTTATAAGTATATTGTTTAACTAATTTTTTTGTTGTTCATTTTGCATTATAATTATGAGAATTTGTTCGTTTTATTTACGCGCTTTGCTTTCTATTTTTAAATTCGCAAAGTCAAAAGAAAGTGTGAAAATTGAGGGCCGAGGCTAAAACAGAGGCTACTTCATAATAAAATTAGCAAGCACAGTCGTAAAAACAAAATTTTCTTTTTTTTTCTTTGTTTTTATATATTTTTTTGCATATTAAACAATCCCAAAAAGAAAAGAAATATATAAAAAAAACTGTGCGTATACAAAGAGATGCCGTTAAATCATGTGAGTGGCAGCGAAAGAAAATTAAAAGAAAATATTTATACGTATACGTGATATATAGTACTATATACAATTCCATTGGGTATGTAGGCGTATTTGTTGGCTGTCATTTTTAGTTAAGCTCTTGGTATTGTTTAACGTTTTATGATTGACATTTAGATGCTCAAATTGTGTTTATAGACTGCATTTCAAGTAATCAAACGTTCAAAGTTTATTGAATTCAAAAATTCTTAAAAGAAAGTCATCCATTTTGCTTGGAAATTTCCAAACAATTTCTCTGAACTTTGTTTGACTCTTTGACCTTTCTGTCAATTATTCATACCGTACATTCATCATATTATGAGTAATTTATTTATGATCTTCTTATTTCGCTATGATCTCATTCTGTTGATCATGGTATGCTTTAATCCATGTAATAATCAAAAGACTTGCCGCCTTCGTCGGCTTTTTGTGTCATGTGCAAAAGCTTTTGACTTTGCCCTTATATTAGTCAGTTGAAGCTGTTTCTTTAAAGCTTTAACCACACCCACTCAATCGCACCTGCCTCATTAACTTTCAGTCTCTGACAAATGCTTGTTTAATTGAAACACTGTGATTGCAAATGACCTCAGAGGTACAATTGATCGATCCAATCCACATGCAACAACACTTATTAAAACTGACTCACATTTGTGTGCATTTCACCGATTTGCAATTGCCAATCAACATTACTGGCATTATAAGCAGGTAGAGTCAATACGGCTATAATGATCGTCTCAGAAAATACCCTCAAAAACGCTTAAGATTTACATCAAATATACCTTCAATAATATATTTAATTTAATAATGTATTTTTATTTAATAAAGTACACAATTTCAATACTCTATAACTTATAGCAATTACTCAGTAATCTGTTATAAATATTGGTCATAAATAATAAATAGAGCTGTTTATCTATTGCCTATTGATTGCCTATAGTATACTCCAGGCTAAGTAGGGGCTTTAAAATATATATTTAAACATGACTTATGAGTTGGTAAATTTAGTTTTTTACTCAAAAAACATTTTTAAATTAAGCTTTAACTAATTAAACATTAATTTTCAAATAAATCATTTAAATTAAAACAAATTTAAGCTACTAATTAAATTAATTTCTTATTTCAAATTATAAATTTTATATATTTAAGATACCAAATTTAGTAATCTTTAGCTTAGCTTTCACCTACCACTCCTAGAGCTCTATAAGTAGCAACTACCCCATGCATTGCAGGGTATAAACGCTTGTCAAATGCAGCAAAGTGACTTACTAACCTTACACAAATCACATGCGCGATTAGAGCCAACTTTCAACGCATATGGCCAATACCCACACACTCTCCCGCTCTCCCTCCCTCTCTCTCTCTCTCTCCCTCTCTCATTGGCTATTGGTATGCCGCTAAGCGGAACATATTCATTTGGTGTCTGTGGCATATGTAACCCATTTATTTTTGAAATGTTGACCTCATATAAGACCAAGTCTGTCGAGCCTATGGCGTGCTTTAAAATCGAAATTGACAGTCGTCGCCTCCTCTGCACCGCCCCCCTGTCACCCCTTTAAAACCGCTGCATTGGACAGCAGGGAAGTAATACTAAGTAATGTCGACAAGCGTCCAAATGTGGCGATGACAACTTCATTTCTGAGCGTGTGACAGACACACACACACTCACACGCACACCCACTGTATGTATGTTTTGATGGGGTTGCTTTGTTCTGAACCGCCAGGCAGTTAGTCAGTCAGTCAGTCAGTCCGACGTTTTGGTCGCTATCGATACTTTCAATCAGAAAACGATAATTCATGACATCATCAATAGCAACAGTCCGTAACATAGCAATAGAAAGAGAGAGGGAGCGAGAGAGATATAGTGGGAGAGTGAGAGAGGGAGAGAGCGAGAGCGACTGAGAACTCTCTGTACGCTTGAGTGGCTCGCTTAATTAGTAATTTAACACAATATTAAATAAACGAAGCGCTTCCTCTCCCTCACAGCACCTCAGCCCCGCCCTCTGTAGGGTCCCTACCCGTACCCATACCCATACCCATGCCCTGTAATGCCTATAAATATACACAAGTTTAATCCACCATAAACATTTCTATATATTTTTTCTACTTCTTCTTCTTTTTGCCATGACATCAAAATTCGTGCGCCATAAAAAAATTCACTTCAACTTTACTTTAATCGGCATTTCATTGAGCAAATATTTTAGCGCGTTTTTGTTGTTGTTGTTGTTATTATATTGTTATTGGGGTACACTGAGACTTCCCGCTACATACTATAATATACTACTACATGGTTGGAGAAAAATACTAGCATTGCAATCACATTCAATAGTTTATTCAGTTGCCCGTGTGCGCCTCTAAAGTGCGGTACTTGTCTCTCTACTCAGTTTCCCTCGTTCCCCTCATTCTATTTGGCTATAAAAATATACAACTCGGTTTCCGCATATCCTGTAATTAAACTGATGCAGTGTTTAGTGATCAAATAAAATGTTTTAGTTTTTGAAATCAAGGATTTACATTCCAAAACTGTTTAAATATTTGTTTTTCAAACGAATCCATCTTTTATATTAGGTAAGAATTCCCATTTCTTTTACTTGACATTATGCTATAAATTGTTGAAATATTTATCAAAATTTAAGGAATTTCTATATTCATTTATTATATCTAGCAAACATAAATCGCTTAAGAAACAATCAATCAAAATTGATTTGAATTATCTGTGTGTAATTTTAACGCACGTGCCAGTTGTCTGACTATTTTATTTATTTGCCAACTTTGATTTATTTGACATAATAATTTATTTTACCAATTGAAATTGTTACATTTTTATCAAGTTTTCTGCATAATTTATCTAAAACATTTTTAGGAATTGTAAATTCTGAATATTTTAAAATTTACAACGGATTGAAAACTCTACGAATTGAACACTTATTCATTCTCTACCTGAAATACATAGAAATTCATTGCATTTATTTACATAAAAATCTGTTCTCGCTAACTTTTATTTGTTTAGCCTGAATACGGTTTTGGGCAAATGCTTTTGTGGCCCAGAACCATTTGCTTGTGGTCCACTGAGTTAATGGCGCCACTATTTTTGCCTTTCCCTTCGCTTCCGATACGGCAGTAAAAACAACAAATTCCTGGAACATAGAAATTAAACAGCTTTGGTCAGCTGTATTCCAAAACTTTGAACATGATGATATCAATACAAAATAAACAATAAATATGGACAACATGAAGGTCGATCGAGTGTGGATTGCTTTAGTATTGACCAGCTGACACAAAAAAAAGCTCAATAGTTTTGACCATTGTTTAGATTAGATTATGGTCATGTCCATAAGTTGAATTGTAGACCAAAGTACTCTCTTACCTTGATGGAACTTCCAATAACAATATGCGCAAAATTGTATATTTTATCCATATGTTTATAGAAAAGGCAGAAAAAAACAATATAAATTACTTCCAAGTGATATCATAGCAACGCTACAATTTTTTTTTTGGCACACAAATAAATACAGAAATGGGCAACGAACAAGAAAAGAAATAACAACAAAGGCGTAAGAAAGACAGACAGATAGGCAAAAATGGTAAAGAGTGAAAGAAAGAGTATTATGCATGTAACTTAAAAATAAATGTTGATGTCACTTTTAAACTTTTGCACCGCAAATGCCACAAAAGGTTATAGGACAACGACATTCTAGCCACGACGTTGGTCCGAAAAAACAACACAATTCCATCATCTACTACAATGATGATCAGCATAATGATGTTCATGATGTTGATGTTGATTGGACGATAGTCATCGCTCAGCACGATGACGCGATGTTGAGACCACAGAGCTTACTATCGTTTCAGTTTCATGTCTTGTGAAAGCTCTTTCCACCATTCCACCTCTCTTTCTCTCTTCTTATTCCCAGCTCTTTCCAACCGAAGTTGGAAACTGTTGAGAATCATGTTTTGATGTCTATAAATAGCATCATACGCCGCCAGACGAAGCAGAAGACATAGAAATGGAGGAGAGAGGAAGGAAGAGTTAACATTTAAACGACGCTATAAATAAACAATCAATTAAGCAGATATGGGTATTACTTGAGGTAGGGTTTCTTTTAATGGGAGTTTGTTAACTTGAAAGCTACAAGCATATTTGATTAAGCGATTGCGGCTTATCATTAGCGGCTAGAAACTTTTTTTTGCCTTAGGACACTAACATTTACTAACCGTCAGATTAGATATTTAATAACATAATTTTGGAAACTTTACAAAAAGGTTTTCTTAAAGTAAAGTAAAACTTGTAAACTATTTCCCTACCTAATTACACTGTTAAGCTATATCTAAATTATTGTTAGCTTTTATTGTCCACAAGCTTCAACAAAGTAATTTCGATAAAATTCTGCAAATAGACGAACTTAACTCATTCAACCCAATTCAATAAATTTTTTGCCATTCGTTACTTCCCATTAAGGAATTAAGAATTTGATTTATTGACAAACTGTAGTTGTCAGTTATATAGGCCGCCCGGTTTTACCGATCGATACAGCGAAAGGGAGAGAGCGATAAACATATAGAAATGTTTAGAGATATGCGATAAAAAAAATATACTTGAAAGTTCAAAGAGCATCAAAAATGACGTCAATTTCATTCAAGTATTGATGGCTGCTCAATGTGATAACGATAAAGTAGCGACAATTATTAAATAAATATAAATAAATGAAGCAGTCTTAAATTAAAGGTGCTAAAATCTTTGTTTGGCCTGCAAAACGGGCCCACCAAAAACAGCTGTTTGTGCCAGAGAGCGCTAGAGTGCAAGCAGCACACAAAGAGAGCGAGAGATCCAAGAACGAAAAGAGCTTTGCGGGCATAAAGCGAGAGACTAAAGTTCTTTGTACAATTTCCTGCTCAACGGTGCTCTTTACTCTTATAGCTATTGACATGTGCTTTACTCACCGTCGCTCGGTCTCTCTCTCTATCTCGCTCGTTGCCGCTCTCTTTAAGAGCTGAGCGGCGTCATTTTTATTATTAGTTATGACCTCATCATCGATTATTGCTTTGTGTATGCGTGTGTTGATACTTTATTGAAACGAGTCGGCGTCGCTGTCGCTGTCGCCGTCGTCGAGCAGCTGCAATCTGGCTGGGAACTGTGAACTGGTCAGGCTGACTACCTGTAGCTCTGTAGTACGGGCGCCACGAGTGTTGTACAAACAAATCTAACACACCTCTTGTTAATTTTTTTGTTTATACGCGGCGGCTGTTCTTTGTACCCTGTACATAAGCAATTCGCTCAAAAGAGTATGTAAGAGCAGCATGGTGAAAGCTGAATATAGAAGTGATTTAGTAAAGTATATATTGTTAGTTCTTAAACATTAACTGATAAAGTTGAACAAGACAACTTTTATAAGAATTATATAAATAGCGAATAAATCTGATAGCAAAGAACAGGGCATTTAGCAGTCGTGCAAACTAAACAAGAAGCTGCTTGGCATAACAGCATGCTGATTAATCTTCATTCACATGGACAGACCAAAGCTCAGCGCTATTTGACATGTGTAGCGGCATGTTGATTTGCAGATTTGTATGCAAATATTTTTGCTCAGTTTTGCGTGTGCGTATGTGAATGTGTGTGTGTGTGTAGTTTGTCTGTGTGTGTATGAGTGGTGTGTGATTTAATTTACAAACTGTTAAATGTAAATGTGTGCTCAGTGATTTGTTTAGGCGCCTATTGTTTACTTTATTTTGCCCGTCTCTCTCTCTCTACCTCTCTTGATCTGTCTGTCTGTCTCCCTTTGTCTCTTTGGTATGTCATGCAACATCATTTCTCCCTCGTTGGCGTCATTTAAAGTTCAATGTACATTTGTCTCTTGCTTAATTGTGTTCGGAAATTGTTTATTAGTCATTTGTAAGACAGTCTCGCGTGGGTCAATGAAATCATTTATGCAGTTGCATACATTGTTTTTTTTTTTGTTCTTGCTAATATATTAATTTTATTCACTAATTTATTAGGTTATACACGATTGTCTGCGGTTAAAACGTCATTTGATTTTGGCCCCAGGTCAACGGATAATTGCTTTTGAGTAACGTTTTTTTAATCATCATCGTGTGAATTGGTCATTTGCGGATGCAGTGGTGGGAACTAGAAGCTTTGGATAATATTTTATCCGTTGGTTAGGAATGGCTTGGATAAAAATGTCATATGACTTTAATCTTGGATAATACTTAATTATATAATTATCCACTTCTACGGATTATTTCCTAGAGCTATCTTGTATTTTCTTTGTTACATTAATTTAGATTATCCGCTTTGCTTGTGTTGCTTGTAAACAAATGCAAATTTCATTTACTTATTCTTTCATTCATAATTTCGGATAAGAGAATGACTTTTGTTTATAATGAAGTGAAAGGATAACATTTTCTCGGGTTTATCCACTCTAATCAGGTTATATCCAAATGAACGCATTTGCTGTACAATTTAATTAAATTATTAATAATTTAATGTTAAACAAGTAAGAAAGGCTACAGTCGAGCGAGCCGACTGTAAAAGACCCCGTACTCCTTCTAGTGCGCGTTTTTCCATACAAATCACCAATTTTCGACCGATTTGTCCTATGGGAGCTATAGGCTATAGTTGTCCGATCCGGACCAAACTTGGTGAGGATAGTTATAATGGTACCATATATGTACATAATGTGTTAGTTTGGTTGCAATCGCTAAACTAAAACTTCATGTCTCCATACAAATCACCCATTTTCGACCGATTTGTCCTATAGGAGCTATAGGCTATAGTTGTCCGATCCGGACCAAACTTGGTAAGGATAGTTATAATGGTGCCATATACATAATGTGTTAGTTTGGTTGCAGTCGCTCAACTAAAACTTCATGTCTCCATACAAATCACAAATTTTCGACCGATTTGTCCTATGGGAGCTATAGGCTATAGTTGTCCGATCCGGATCAAACTTGGTGAGGATAGTTATAATGGTACCATATACATAATGTGTTAGTTTGGTTGCAGTCGCTCAACTAAAACTTCATGTCTCCATACAAATCACAAATTTTCGACCGATTTGTCCTATGGGAGCTATAGGCTATAGTTGTCCGATCCGGATCAAACTTGGTGAGGATAGTTATAATGGTACCATACACATAATGTGTGAATTTGGTCTCTCTAGTTCTAATCGTTTTCAAGTTATGGTGATGTGAAAAAAGTTTTTTACAATTTGCGGGGGCGGTAGGGGGCGTGCCAAAGATTTGAAATAAACTTGATCTGCTCGCGAAGCAGACGGACTTTCATTCCAAATTTGGTGGCTCTAGCTCTTGTAGTTTAGAAGATCCAGGTGTTCATACAGACGGACGGACAGACGGACGGACGGACAGACGGACATTGCTATATCGTCTCGGCTGTTGATGCTGATCAAGAATATATATACTTTATGGGGTCGGCCACGCCTCCTTCTGCCTGTTACGCACATTTCGCTTCAGACAAACTTAATAGACCCCTATACTCTTTTTTAGAGTACGGGGTCTAAAAAGGCTTGCGTGCAACGACAAATTTTAAAAATAACTTATTCGGATAAAATATTAGTTTCCCCACTATCAAATAAATAGTAATTGCTTAGTGGGTTGAAGAGACAGTTTAATAATTACAATTGATTCCACTTAAGTGAAAACCCACCTATAGTAAATGGAATTTTGATTGTCTATTGTATCACGAATAGAATTTTGATATGGATAAATGACACAAGTTAGCTATAAGTGAGTTGAAAATTTTAATTAATTTTCAGTGATGATGATCATAATTCTTAAAACTAACTGCTATATAGTCATCTTTCTATAAAAAGCGATTCTCAATACAGAAGATTCTCTCTCTCTCGTATAAATGTCAGAAATATTAATGTCAGGTAGTTAATTGACTTTATATGACGCGTTTGGTTTTTTTACAAAAGATGTTCATACGATTACAGATTGCAGTTTCTGTAGATTTCTTATCGCAGCGATATGAGGCCTACGGCTTTATAGATTGCCCGACTTGATTCAGATAGTATAGTCACTAAGGGCAAAAAATTAACAACGCTATCTGCAGCACGTAGTACCTATTTACCAATACAAACTACATATACATTTATCTATATATATAGTATATATAGTACATTAATCGTACTTATCTGCAGACAATTCTTTTCGTTTTCCGTTACCGAATTCGGCCTATTTCCGGTTGCCTGTCACCAATTTTGTTTACAAACACATTACAAATATTTATGCTGTTTCTCGCTCTTCTCATCTGCCCTCTTTTGTAATTTTATGGTTTTATTTTATAAATTTTAAAACCACAATAAAATAAATTAAAAAGAAGATAAAAAAAAACAGCGCAAAACAATAACAAACTAACCGAAATTAAAGAAAGAACGCAAAAAGCAAACTTGTTTATCACTAAAGGGGGCCGGACAAATTGGCTCATCACGTAAAGTTCTTAGAAAAACGCTACGAAATTTCATCACAACTGTCACATGAATCACAGCGAGTAGTTAGTGACCGGCATAGCATCAGTTCAGATAGTATCTTCACATATAATTCATTCTTTTCAGTTGTTTTCCGACATTGTTCCGACATCATCGTAGGTCCCAAACCTAAAGGGGTTTAAGTCTGACGCTTTTATTACTTTATCGAGTTGTACTTCACATAATATCTGATATATCTGCTTATAGTAGACAATACTGCTTACTTTCAAGTAGTAACTTACAGCTTCATATTCCTCTGTCCCAACTTTCTAGGGTATTTGAAGGCAGGGAAGCTACTACCTGGTTGCACTTCCTCGTTGATTCGTTTCGATTGTCCCGGAAATCTTTCGACATGGCAACAGTATTACGAGTTTTTGCTCGTCTTTATACAATTTTTGTTGTTGTCTTAATTGTAAGAGTTTATTTTGTGCGTTGCTTTTTTTTTGTGTAAACAAAACATAAACATGTTGTGTGTTGTCTGTTGTCTGTTAGCCATAAAAATACCAAATACGTTGATGGCGCAATCAACCTGCACTCAACCCACACACAAAATCCAAACGAAAACGAGATCGGAATGGAATGGAATGGAATTGGATTGGATTGGAGATACGAAACGCTCCAAAAATAGAGCCCATCTCATTAATATGCCAAATTTAGTATTGCCAACACTTAAATTCCGCTCTACCCCCTTACCAAAATATATGTGTGTGTATGTGTGTGTGTGTGTGTGTGTGTGTGTGTGTGTGTGTGTGTGTGTGTGTGTGTGTATGTGTATGTGTGTGGGCGTGCCATCTTCTTAGCCAGCATACATATGAGGTGAGTCTGTTTGGGTTGTGATGCAGTCATGTAAAGCTACATGTATCTCTGTCTCTGTCTCTCTTTCTACCTCTCTCTCTCTCTCCTCTTCTCTCTTTCTCTCTGTTTAACTAGTAGACTAGTTTGACCAGCCAACAAAATCCGGCTGCATTTTGTATTTTTTTGGTGTTTAGATACGATTCTTGACAATGACATAATCCTCTTGTTGTGTCTCATTTGCATTTTGCAATTCTCTCTTTAGTTTCCCCCCTCTCTCTCTCTCCCGCTCTGTGTTTATCTCCCTCTTCAACTGTTGCTCAACATGTGTCATTTCTGTTTCTTTACCTTTATTATATTTTTTTTTAGCATCATTTATGCTATCATTTTTAGACCCCGTACTCTAAATAAGAGTATGGGGGTCTATTAGGTTTGTCTGAAGCGAAATGTGCGTAACAGGCAGAAGGAGGCGTGGCCGACCCCATAAAGTATATATATTCTTGATCAGCATCAACAGCCGAGACGATATAGCAATGTCCGTCTGTCCGTCTGTCCGTCCGTCTGTATGATCACCTAGATCTTTTAAACTACAAGAGCTAGAGCCACCCAATTTGGAATGAAAGTCCGTCTGCTTCGCGAGCAGATCAAGTTTATTTCAAATCTTTGCCACGCCCCTTACCGCCTCCGCAAATTGCAAAAAACAATTTTCACATCACCATAACTTGAAAACTACTAAAGCTAGAGAGACCAAATTCACACATTATGTGTATGGTACCAATATAACTATCCTCACCAAGTTTGATCTGGATCGGACAACTATAGCCTATAGCTCCCATAGGACAAATCGGTCAAAAATAAAAAATTTGTATGAAGACACGTAATGTTAGTTGAGCGATCGCAACCAAACTTACAGAGAATGTGTGAATAATTATTAAATTATCCTCACCAAATTTGGTCCAAATCGGACAACCACAACATATAAAATAAATTAATCAAAAATGCTGAGTTTTATGAATAAATTGTCTGTTTACACTGCTTGCAATAGAAAAAGAACACAAACTGCAGCAAGCAGTGCAGTGTGTTAACTAAACATTTATTATAAAAGATTTAACTCTACGTTTAGCTACTGCAACTTCAATAAGGAGCGTGGTCTAGGTAGTAGAGATGCGCGCTTTGTATGTGTTGGTTAGCAAGGGGTCCCCGGTTCGAATCCAGTCAGTGACAAATTCTATTCGTTAACTTTTTAAATTTTAATTATTTACATAAACTTCAATGCGGAGTGTGGTCTAAGTAGTAAAGATGCCTGATCAAATTCTTCGCACTTGTATGTGAACCCGGGATCATGGGTTCGAGCGCCGTCAGGGACATTTTATTAATTTTTGTTATATAACAAAAAAATATTACATGTAAATGCAGATAGTCGAGCACTTTCAAGAGAGGGGTGTGGTGCAGCTGTTAGTGCACTGACGCGTGTGCGTGGAGTCCGAGGTTCGAATCCCGTCAGTGAATTATTTTGATTTTTTTTTTTTTTTTATTTCAATTCAAATTTAAAATTAAATTTAAATTTAATTTCATATTTTTAAAATAAGCCAAGTAAGGAAATTGTGCATTTAATTGTGTATATATTTACATACTTTTGTATAAAAATGTATGTAAACAAAATGTGAATCAATCCGTTTTTCTTGTTTTTCGAATGGAAAATGCGCACTTCTGTGAGTACGGGGTCTTTTACAGTCGGCTCGCTCGACTGTAGCCTTTCTTACTTGTTTTTTCTTTACTTCTTTGTGTGGGCAGACATAAAACGCACACAAGTTGAGACAAGTTTGCCAAGCCATAAAAATGTTGTCACCCGATTCTGCTGCCGTTTCAGTGGTTAAATTAACAACCACACCAAAATCTAGTAGAAGAAGAAGAAGAAGAAAAATAAACAAGAGATAAAGCAAACGCAACATATTTTAGTTAATTGTATTTAGTAATAGTTTAACTAGTTCGCAGCTTAGTGATTAGCTAATTGGTTAAATTAAGCGGGAAAATAAGCAAATTGTAGAGACTGTTAACTTGGCTTATAACAAGTCGTTTAATTGGATTTAAAATGCTCAAAAGATTTAAGCTTAATAAAGTGATAATAGACAGAAATATAAATAATTTAAATTATAATTATAATAAATAATTAAGTTGAGAAATATGTATTAAAAATAAAAAGGAGAAGTATTATATAAATTTAAGAAATTATATACCATTTAAAATTATACTTAACTTAATTTTTATTAATATTTATAAAATTCGGTTCACACAGAGTTCACAATGTTCAAGCAAATCAGCCTAAGTTCGAACTAGCGCCATCTATCGCTCGCAGTTGTCTTGCTTATATTTTATTTCATAAATTTCCCAACAAGAAACGTTGAGCTTAATCAGAAATTTCCTTAGCTTTATTGTGCGTTTTAAATTAACAATTATCGACTGAAGTGGACAATAAACAATGAAAGAAGAATTTTATTAAATGTTAACAATGAAATCAACAGAATTTCGATTGATTTCCTGCTACGTTTTACAGGGTATAAAGCCAGACATGTTTTCATGTTTTAAAAAACACTTTTGTAAAAATTTACAAAATTTATGCGTAGCGCCTGGCGCCCAATAAAACACTATATGTATATATACTAAATATAGTATATAGTGCTTGATTAGCTATAAATTTGCTATACATTGACGTCAACTTGTCAATGGCTACTGATAAGCCCGATTATGTTATTAGCTGATGATGTGCAAACCTACAAAAATAAATTTTGAAATTTAATTTCAGTCGCAATTCGTAATTCAAATCGAAATAATTATACAAAATTATTCCCAAAACCGTTCAATTGAGAAATTTTCAATTAAAATTTTGTCAAAAGCAAATAAACAAACAAATTATATTTGTTTACCCAAAAAAATTGAAAACTGTGTATGATTTCATATATTTTTGCGTTTTCCATTTTATTATTGTACAAATATAAAAAAAAGATACTATATCCTCTCTCTCTCCCTCTCTGTCTCACAGGCACTCTTGTGTATCTGTATCTGTGAGTGTAAATATTTCAAAATGAAATGGAAATCAAGTAACTGCGTCGTGGATAATTATTGTTATTATATATATATATATATATTCAGCTTGAACATCATACATATGATAATATTTTGCGATATTTTCTATATGTCTGGCACACGCTACGTATGCGCAATGTCTGTCTGTGCCTTCAATTGGTTACTATTTTGTGTGTATTTATTCCCTTAGATTACATTGCAGCACAAATGATGCAATTGCCGTTGATTTCGTTGTTGTTGTTGTTGGTGTTGCTGTTGTTCTCCCTGGCGGTGGCTGGAAAAGGGGAGGCAGACACAATGGCTGTGGCAGCTACAGCAAAAATAACGTAAACTTCATTACAATTTTCCTACAGCATTTTTCACTCATCATCATTTGTTGTTGTTGTTGTTGTTGTTGTTGTTTGTGTGAGTGTTTTGTTTGGTTTGGTTTTTTTATGGCTTAAACAAAAACACACTTCTGGTCGTTTTGTGACTCGTTTTGGTGTTCTCAAAACATGGAACGTGCCTCGCATCCGATTCCAATTTTGAAATCACTTCAACATTTGTTCCACACCATTTTTGTATCAAATTTTCGATTTCCCCTCCCCCCTTGAGGCTGTTATTTAATTCATTTCGTTGCCGTCCTTCGATCAGTTCATTGATATATTCCCCCCCATCTATGGGTACATATAAGGAGAATGCTGTAAAGCATTTAGTTAGACAGGTAGTTTATTTAAATCGGTTTCGGGTTCCTGCATTGACTTTTTTCAACTTAAATCGTTTAATTTATTGGTTGCTCAAACATTTGCTCAATTTGTTTATAACAAAAACAAAACAGTGCATTGAGTGTTTAAGTTGTTTATTTAAAAATATTCTGAGTACACAGCTGTTTAAATATCAGTTAGCGCAATAAATTAAATAAATAATTTTAGTAGTGAAATAATAAAATTAAAATAAAAAACAATAAAATTAATTTAAAAAATAATAATATTAAAATAAATAAATTCTGAGTAAACAGCTGTTTAAATATCAGTTAGCGCAATGAATTAAATAATTTTAGTATTAAAATTATAAAATATAAATAAAAAATATTAAAATTAAAATAAAAAACAATAAAATTAATATAAAAAATAATAAAATTAAAATAAATAAATTAATGGTATCCCAAAATATCAAATATTTGTCGCAATATTATAATTATTATATAAAGATACTAAAGAAAAGTTGTAGAAATTCAGATATAGTTTAAAAAAACATTTTAAATTCAATAAAAATAAAAAATATATTTTTAAAAATTTAAATTAATTAACTTAATTAAATTATTAAAAAATGTATATAAATTTATATGTTTAAAACAAAAAAAATTTAAAGTAAAAAATATTTATAAAAATTTAAATTAATCAACTTTTTTAAATTTTTAACAAATTTATATAAACTTACATCTTTATAACTAAACTATTTCAAAGTAAAAAATATTTTTAAAAATTTTAATTAACCAACTTAATTAAATTTATATGTTTATAACTAAACTATTTCAATCCCATGCTAACAACAAAATTAACTAACTAAACTAACATTAGTTTAAAACCCTAAAAGCCATAAGTAACCATTACTTTCTTTTTAATTTTTGTTAACTTAACTAATTATTAATTTTTTGTTAATTTACAGAGAAGTGCTGAATGCCTGGAGAGCCAAAGCCCGATGCAATGTGGTGCCTGACGAACGGACACAGGAGCTCTTTCACGAGCTAAGCTTCCATCCCAGCCAGAAGCAAAGTAAGTTTTAACTACTTAACTTAACTTCTTAAACATATTTTAATTAAAAATTTAATTAAACAGTTTGCGAAATGCTGCAGACGGCCAAGAAGGTGGCCCGAAAGGGTCGGGGTCAGGCAAATGGTTTGACATTTGGACAATTTTGTGTGCTCGCTGCGGATTTGAAGCGTTTTCGGTGAGTTCAAAGTTGTAAATAAAATGTATTAATTTAAAAATAATTTAAAATTAATTATATTACAGCGCTTCAACTATATCGAATGCATCAAACTACTGTGAATATAATAAACTCTCAAGCTCTCTGCTGCCGCAACCGGATGATGAAACTAGCTCCAATAAAACGACGACAACAACAACAACAACAAATTTAAATTCAAATCATTTGCAAGCCGGCAATAATGCAACAATGACGTCACACAATGCAACACCTGCCCCACAAACGCATTACGCTAAGAAATCGGATAATTATGGCACAGAATTACGGAGTACAAAATCATTTAGTAGTGTCGATGACACCAAAAAGAAAAAGAATGCTAGTAATGAACCCGTTGAGGTATTCCTTGGTGGCTCCTGTAATCCAACCACATGGCGTGCGGATGTTGCCATACCCGCACTCAAGGAGCTCGGCATTTCATTCTACAATCCTGTAAGTACAACAAACATGTAATTAACCAATTAAAAATGTTATTAACTTTTGTACTTTTTGGGTATTTATAGCAAGTATCCGATTGGACGCCCGATCTCATTGAACTCGAGCATCGCGCTAAGGAGAAGGCCCGTGTATTATTCTTTGTTATGGATTCGGAAACACGCGCATCTGCTGGTGCCATCGAGGCGGCACATATAGCGGGTCAAAACTGCAAGCAGCTAGTGTTGGTTTTGCATCCGTATAAACCAAATCAGAAGATCCTCAACGAGCCTATATCGCATCAGTAAGAAGTTGATCTATATAGTAGTTATGTTGTTATTAAAATTGTTTTGAAATTTTATAGAGAATACCTCGATTTAAATCGCAATCAATTGATACTTAAGGAGCTGGTCTCCAGGCGTGGTCTGCCAGTGCTGGAAAACATACCGTCTGGCCTGCAGCGCACCAAGGAAATCCTATCCGGCATTAGGGATCCACCGTCCAAAATATCTTCTATATTAGAGTAAGTATTAAAGACCATTTTGGCTGAGTTTGGAGTTTAATGGAGTGACAATGGAACTAATAACCGAATCTTTTATACTTCCAGTACTGTACGCGGCGCATTTGATCGCGTTAATCCCCAAAGCGAACTACTCACTGTGGAACAGTGTAAACGTGCTCTCTTATTTTTAGGCTATGCTCAGAGTTTAGTTAATATAGATAATCTAAATAAGATAATAATCAATCAACGCGAATCATTAAAACTGCTACAAACGCAAAGTACAAAGGCTGGCGAGGACAAGTATAGAGAAGCAGAGGAAGTGGAGGAAGAGCACGAGCAGTGCAACTCCACGCTGTCAAGCAAGCCAAACCAAGAGCTCATTGATTTCGATCTATTCTGTGTCATCTCGGCGTATCTATCGGTCTTGCAACAGGAGATACACGAGAGTGGCTGCATCTCGCCCATAAAAGGCACAAATGTGCCACCACCGCAGGTTTATTTCACCAATGGTGAGTGTTAAATGCTAACAGTCACTGTTGAAGCTTAACTAATTGTGATATTTCTTACAGCACCCGATGTGGACATTTACTATTCGGCTAGTAAAAACATCTCCAGGACTTCAAGCAATGCCAGTGTGCCATCGAACAGCAGCAGCGGCATTGGACACGATTTGGAGCGTCAGAATTTATTTGAGCAACTAAGCAGGAGTCGAGACAGTGGCACATCATCGCCACAGCCGCAGGCATTAGGTAAAAAGGCACAGCCACAGATCTTGCTGAACGTCGAATCGATTGAAACAACCGAAATAATTACCACCAAAACGATAGAAACAAAACAACCGATGAGTGCTACATCCGCCTCTGCATCCACAAACGCCAGCGTGCCCGCCGAGGAGGAGGAAAGCGATTCCAATGACTCGGTCTTCTCCAGCAGCAGTTCCATAGCCAGCGCTGGGGATGCTCTCTGCTGTTCTGGACTGGACTTACGTGATGTGTATCTGGGTGGCAGTTGTGTGCTTCGCACCAAATGGCGTCAGCGATTGGCAATGCCATATCTACTCGCCAAGGGTGTTACATTTCACACACCCGCCCTCCACGAGAGCATACAGCAAACAACGGTTCAGGAGCAACCACAGGTGATGGCAGCTACGTCATCAGCACAGGAACAACGTCCACAGGAGCAGCAACAACAACGCTCCTTTGTGCGCACACGTCGGAAGTGTCGAGGCAATCAATTGCAGCTGGAGGAACAAGAGGAGCTTACCGTAGCCGAGGAATCCCTTAGCTGGTCGCTACCACCCATGGCCGTGCGCCAGAATCTCTACAATCCGGCGCTACTCGACTCCAGTCGTGTGCTGCTCTTTGTCATCACAAACGAGACGCGTTCGTTGGCACCCATGACTTTGGCCGCTCACTGCATCGGTCTCATGTACAATGTAGTGCTGGCCGTGCAAATGCTGCCCGAGGATTGTGTGCTGGGTGGCGAGAAGGTGAGTAGTTATAGCGAATATACAAGACTACAACTTGTAGTTACCTTTATATACCTCATATTAACTATATACACCTTTGATTTCAGTTAACGGTGGCTGCCATCAAGGATTACAATCGTGGGCGTTCGTATCTCATTGATCTGGCCAAGAGACAGGGTGTTCCCGTCTTCAATGACATTCAGGCGGCACTGGAGTGCACTGTGGCCAAGGTGCAGGCGTATAATAATCGCGAGCGTTGCTAAATTCGTACCTGTTTCAGTTCCAGCACTTGACAATTTTAAGCTACATTTAACAAATTTTAGTGCAATTTATATTTTCATTATTTTATACATATATATTTTTACTCAATAACTGTAGCTATAATTCTAATGAAAAAATTACTTAACAAAATGTGTCTTAATTGTCTTTAAGTCTAACCAAATTTAATGCTATCTGAATTACATATTTTGCTATAACTATAATGCCTATATGCATCACCCAGCCCCTTTTCCCTCCTCCCACTATGCTAATTTTATATACGTATACGTAATTTACCATTTAATTATATAAAGTGAAGAGAAAAAAATGTAAAACAAAAACAAATGTCGTCGCCCAGAAAGCGCATTTCATAAAAAAGAAAACAAAGCATTATGCTTTATGCTAATTTATTATTTATTTAATATACCACATTGTACATGTTCATGTTTTTGCAAAATGAACAATCTGTAAATATAAATAATCGACAAGCGTGTGTAATTTAGTGCATAAGCATAAATATATATTTTATACTTAGTAAGCATTATACCATAAACATACTTAAATTACAATAGTACATTAGTGGCCCCACTGTACCCAGTTAGCAGGCAAAAATATCTCAATAAACCATTTTTTCTAACATAAACCTTGAGTTAATTATTTGAAATTTCATTTTGAAAATCTTGATCAACCGCCAAACTGAAAGTGTTGCGGGAACGCTTTACAGCACTGCCAAGCGCTGCCAGATCGCTAATTTATTTATAAACTGACCGCAGTGCGGTATTTTCATAGCCGATCAAAAGCAAACAAAACAAAAGACATAAAATTAGCATTAAACAACTTTACAGCATATTTTCCATTTAGTTTTCTTAACACGACAATTCCAAACTAATATCGATTGCACTTCTAGTCGATATTTGGCACTGATAAAATCACAAACGTTTTTTGAGCAGCTGGCAACTCTTACATTCGATCAGCCGCCCACAATGAGGCGCAATATATGTGACGTGACAAGTGACACTCACACACGCGAAAAGAGAGAATGGAGAATAGCCTCACATTCTCGCTCTCTGCACACAAATATTGTGTATTGTGTGTGCTTTGTTGCTATTTTTGCGTAGCTTCTTTTAGACGCGCACGGAAAAACTTGACACTTTTATAACAATTTTAATGCTATTCTAAATCCCTTTTTAAATCTGGTTTCGCGAGCTAGTTGTCGCGTTCTTAGCATTCATTTCCATTCCTTCGCTCTCTGTCCGACTCGCGTTGGTGTTCAATTTTGCCACTTTGATTTCAGTCGCCCATTGCTCGCAATCGTCTGTAGTACGTATTGTGCTTTCGCCTCGTCTAGCCAAGCAGCTAGTGTGCTCGTCGCTGTGTGTGTTGGTGTGCGTATTGTCAGTGGGTTCAATCAACCCACTGTCAGCGACAGGCCCCCGCTCAAAATAATGCAAAGTACGTAAAATTCTGCAAAAAAAAAATGAAGAAAGCACGCGCGCTTTATGCAATTCCGACGCGTCTTAGCAAAAAGTTATTAAATGTTGTTTGATTTTTGCAAAAACAAATACGTAACAGCGACAGCGGCGTTGCTGCTTTATGTTTGTTTATGTGAGTGTAGCAGCTGAAAGTGTAGCCGTGAGCGTGCCAAAGAAAGAGAGAGAGAGAGAGCAAGACATAGACACAGAGAGTACTAGCAGTGATAACTGCATTGTTGCTTACGTTCGCTCTCCTGCTCTCTCAGGAACTTGTTGCTGCCGTCGCGACTGGCGGCCGTTACAGACAGAAGCCGTAGTTGAGTTCAAGTGGCGACGTCGCTCTGAGAACGGCAAAAAACAAAAGACATAAGCAAAACAAAAGTAATATTCCGTTTGATTGATATAAATGAATATGCAGCGGCCCCAAATGAAAAAATCACTTTAATGTGCAAGTGTTCGCCGTTTCAACATTTAATTGGCGCGCAACAACAAACACACAGACACACACACACACACACAATAAATATGAAATAACAGCAGTTACGATAGTGCAATAGTAATAAGAAATTAAGAAAGAAATAAAATGAAAAGAAGCTAAAGCCAAAGCAAAACAAAGAAATAATCACAAAAAGAGGAAAGAGGAGGTGTAGAAAAGCGTGTAAAATACAATTTTGAGTGCCAAACAACAGCTTTCAATTTATAAAGACGAACTATGAAAAAAGCACAAGTATAAGGAAATCAACAAGTGTGTGACGTTCGTACGTACATATCGTCTGGTCTGCTTCGCTTTCATTCATGCGGTCAACTAGAGTCAACAGCCATAACAGCAGCAAATGTGCGACTGATAAAAAGCAAAAGCAGCTACAAAAAAAAAAGAAAAACAAAAGTAACTGCAGCAACTACAACGACAACTACAGCAACGTCCAACTGGAAAGAGAGCTTTTATAGTAAGTTTGCAAAACTGCACATGACTCTACACACACACACATACACACATGCATGCACTTGCACCTGTGTGTAAGCATTTATATATGTATGTAAGCAAACTTACCGCCCTGCCTTTTTTTTGTTTTTGTTTTTTGCCTATTTGCTAAACATTTTAGTTAGGCAAGCTTTTAGTCATACTTAGTATATTTACTGCCATTCAACCATGGACACGTGTGTCGCGTGTAAACAGAACGATTTGCACATGAAGCTTTGCGGGAATCTATTCTCTCATGACGAGGGCTGGCAAACCAGGGCCTCATAAGCTTTAAGCGACACTGTCAAGTTGTGCTTGATCTCTCCAAGTAGCTTTTACTGTATGAAGCCTGAATATTGCCTGCTATTTCCCAAAAATATAATTTTATTAGGTTCGACTAGCTGTGGGTTTAACTTCAACTTGAGCTTAAGATCAAATCTTTAAAGCGTTCAGTAATCGTTGAAAATCTATTTAGATAGTGAAAATTCATAGAGCTTATAGTATTCGAATTATTATTATATACACTTAATCCATTTCGCTTAACGAAATTCAAAATGTGTTCACGCGATCCGGCTTCTAATCAGCTGATTGATTACAAGAACAAAGATTCTGAGGAGCAGAAGGTTTGCACCACCTCGGCAGGTGGGCCTATTGGTGTTAAGGATGCCATACAAACGGTGGGACCTCGGGGACCTGCTCTACTCCAGGATTTCATGTTCCTGGACGAAATAGTGCACTTCGATTCGGAGCGCATTCCGGAGCGTGTTACCTATGCCAAGGGAGCTGGTGCCTTTGGTTACTTTGAGTGCACACACGATATAACGAACTTTTGTGCTGCTTCACTGTTTGAGAAGGTGAAAAAACGTACAGCAATTGCCATGAGATTTTCAGTGGCCTGTGGGGAAAATGGTTCAGCGGACACGGTGCGAGAACAGCGAGGATTTTCCATAAAATTCTATACTGATGAGGGTATCTGGGATATGGTGGGCTGTAATATGCCAGTGTTTTATATACGTGATCCCTCGTTGTTTCCCAGTTTGGTGCATGCCCAAAAGCGTAATCCCCAAACGCATTTACGTGATCCGGACATGTTCTGGGACTTTATGACGCTACGTCCGGAGACGCTGCATGCACTGCTCATGTATTTCAGTGATCGGGGTACACCCGACGGCTATCGCCACATGAATGGCTATGGCGGACACGCCTACCGATTTGTCAATCCCAGTGGGGAGACCTTCTATGTAAAGTTTCATTTCAAAACTGATCAGGGAATTAAGAATTTGGATTCACGTCGCTGCACCGAGCTAATCTCTCACGATCCCGACTATGCCATTAGGGATCTGTATAATTCAATCAAGAAGGGCAACTATCCCAGCTGGACCATGTGCATTCAGGTGATGCTTAACGAGGAGGCCAAAAAGTGCAAATTCAATCCCTTCGATGTAACAAAAGTTTGGCCCCAAAAGGAGTATCCCCTCCTACCTGTAGGAAAACTAGTACTCGATCGTAATCCAACCAATTACTTCACCGAAGTTGAACAACTGGCCTTTAGTCCTGCACATTTTGTGCCCGGCATTGAACCCTCGCCGGACAAAGTGCTACAGGGTCGCCTCTTTGCCTACGGGGATGCGCAGCGCTATCGACTGGGCACAAACTACATGCAAATACCCGTGAATTGTCCGTATCGTGTGCAGGTGAAGAATTTCCAACGTGATGGTCAAATGACCGTCAACGACAATCAGGATGGTGCACCCAATTACTATCCCAATTCATTTTGTGGCCCCAAGGAGAGTCCACGGGCACTGGCCCTCCAAACCTGTTGTCCTGTCACTGGTGACGTTTACCGTTATATGACCGGTGATACGGAGGATAATTTCAGTCAGGCCACCGACTTTTGGACCTATACTCTGGATAACTGTGGACGCAAACGTCTTATCCGTAACATATCCGAACACTTATCCGAGGCCAGTCAGTTCCTTCAGGAACGTGCTGTCAAACTCTTTACCATGGTCCATGCCGACTTCGGACGTCTGATGACCGAGGCCCTCAACACTGCCAGAATATCAAAGTTCTAGTGCTCACAAAATAACTGTATTTTGAAACAATTGTACAAATTTTTAAGTTGATAATGGAAATGATCGAAAAGTAAAGAAATTAATGTTTCCAAAAAACGATTTATGATACGATTCCTAAAGTCAATATTCATGATTTTTTTCATCTTAATGGAGAACATAAAAATTTTAGCAAATTTTTTTTATTGACGCACGAGAACGACTCACGTTTCATAGAATAGGACCACGTACTACCTCCAAAGGCCTTATCAAACGGTTATGGCCAAGAAATAATAAACGTTTGATAACAATCACGAACTCTGTTATCAGAATGGCGCGAATTTTTGTATTTTATTTTATTTATTTTTTGGCAAATAACTGCAGATAGAAGCATAAAGAAAGCTATATAGTGGGGCCTCATCGGTTTTTGGTTTTATTTTTATTTATTTTTTTTTGACTGTCAATAAAGCTACAAAGATTAGCATTTCAATATTTTATTCAGTTTTTTTTTTTGGGAACTGCGTGGTGTATGTGTCATAGAGTTGTTTTGGTTTATGACGGGTTCATAAATACTACAATGCAGGTGTGTGTGTGTGCATGTGTGTGATATACCAGCAGGATCGTAAACCATTTGCCACGCCCCCGCTTGAGTGCAACAGAAATGTAACTTGAGTGAGGACCGACATTTTTGTTAATTTTTATTATACTTTATGTTAACTTTATGGTCGATATATGAAGCTTATCGTCTGCACACTTGATCGCAAACCCATTAAAATTGTAATGATTACAGATATATATATGTATATATATAACTTTTTATATAGATATATAATCTAGTACTACAAGTTGTATTACAGCTTTCCTGTCTAACCACTTATATGTTATCGTTCATTTACAGTTGCTAAGCATGAATAGCTTTTGATTGTTAATACGGAATATGATAAGAACTTGCACTAGTTTATTATGAAGCACCCACAAGATCTGACAATCACCGATGAACAGCAGCTAATGGAGATTAATAAAGTTGAGCAAATGGAACAGGAGTTGAGTGAACAAGGTGAGTACACTATAAGACTTATTAATAAATATAAAAAAAATTATAATATAAGAGATTAAGATTAGACAGACAAACTGACAGACAGACAGATAAGACATATTGGTGTCAAGATATAGTTGAGCTACTATATAAGTAATACCGAGTACTGAGTTTTTTGAGTATTTTTAGATTTGAGATCAGTATAACTAGTTAGACGAGCCCTTTTGAGTAACTATTGATTTAGAACGACTACTGAGAATTAAAGCTATTTGCTACGATTTAGTCATAAGATCTTGTCAGCATGATTATACAGTTTTCTTACAGTTTTAATTCAGTTTTTATAGTAGTTTTTTAAAAAAATAATTTTAGTTTTAAAAGCTTTGTATAAGTGTGAAAGCTTAAGCAAACTTTTGTGCAAAGTTACTTATTTTGAAAGTCTAATTAATTTTAAAACTAAGCACAATTTAATTAAAATAATTTATTAAAATTTAATTAGCTTAATGCTAATTATAAACTTAAATTGATTGTTTTACCAAAAATAACTTTATCAGTTATTGGCCTTGTTATTAAACCATTTGAATTGACTCCAAGTGAGTTTGAATCACTTCCAAAATTGTGCTACCATAAACCTAAAAACTTGGCCAAAGATCAAGCCAATAATTTGACCAAATCATTGCCTTGCACGTGCCACGTGCTCAAATGGCGTTTCGAGTTGCACTGCGAATATGTTTTTTTTTTCTCAGAAGGGGGGCGGGTGACGGGTTGATGGGGGCCATAACGGGTATTAATAGAGGCGATTAGCCTTGATAAACTGGCTTGAAGGTAGTGTGGGGGGGGGAGGCAATAGGGGGCGGTGCTTGATAAGCCGACGACAAGTAATCATTGTAAATGTTTATAATTTGTTTACTGATTAGTGCAAATTCTTGTTGTTGCAAGCAGATTAAAAAAAAAATTGATTAGTCGTGATATAAGCAACAGTTTTTTATGATCGAATAATTGTACAAAAAAAAATTAAAAGAAAATGAAAAGGTGCTCAACAGAAAATGTTGCTGTCTGAACATAAAACAAAAAAAAAAAGCTAAAAAAAAGAATTTAAAAAAAAAGTGAAGAAAAACTGACGCAAAATAAAAGCGCGCAAAATGAAACGAAATAAATCGTAAGCGTAATGTTTAACTTAACCCCAAAGGGTTAAATATGCGCAATAGCAAATTCAAGTGACTTAAAAAAAAAAAAATACTTGACAAATGCATACAAACATAGTCGGGGATTCGGAGCTAAAGCTATAGCTTAAGCTATAGCCATACTTATAGCTATAGCTTAAGTGCTCCCCAGCTCGAGCTTATGCCCCAGAGCTCGATGTTAAGACAGTCAGAGTCAGCATTTAATTGTTGAATATTTATAGCTGCCCAGATGTAGACAATACCAGACATAGGGTCCCCCCCTCCCCTCTGAAGCCTTTGCTGGGTATATCGGTAGCGTCACCTTAGTGCGTTTTAGCTTAAAACAAACTCGTACTTAATTCAGTTTTCAAATGAATTCAAAATAAAGTATAGAAAAAAAAAAAAGAAAATAAATGTAGGCTCTACTCAAATAGTTGACACGACCTACAGTTTAGCATACTTACCAAATGCGACTAAGCTTAGCATATATAGATCACTCTATATATATACACTATGTGCTAGAACTGATATGATATGGGGGGTTATCGCCCAGAAGTGAACTCGATTCTTTAGAGCATTTTATTTACTCATCTTTTTCCCTCTACTTCTTTTTTTTTTTTTGGCCTGAATTAGTAATAATTTAATCTCTAAGGTGTTTGGGTTTATTTTAAATTAATATTAAAAATTTTAGATAGTAAGTTTTACTTCACAGTTACTTAGAGTTTTTTTTTTATATTTCCGCCTCAGTCATTCATTAGTTTCTATAAAGTATATAGTTTCATTATTTATCTGCTATATGTAGAGTAGTATTGATAAAAGTCGCAGTCTTATCTCAAGGCAACCTAACTCGCCCTGAGATAAGTCGATAATATTGTCATTAGATTTCGAAAAAAGGTCAATGGGTGTATCTTAATTGATAAGTTGTGAAATTTCATTCAAATAAAACGGGTATAAATATAAAGAAATCGCTTGAAACCATAAAAGATACCAAACTGAACGTTTTTGGGAGTATAAAAACAGAATACGAATTTACTTTAAATTTTTCTATAAAATATTTCAAATATATAAATTAAGATTTGTAAAGATTTAAAGGGGAAAAATAGTTTATGAACTTAAAAACTGCTTAAAAATAAAGTACTAAAGTCAATTTGATTAACGTACTTAGTTTTTAACTAATATTTAATATTTTTGTGACGAAAAAATAGTTTCTATTAAGGAAAAAAACTATTAAAAATCACATTAAAAACAATGCATAAAAAATACATATTAAATCTGTAGCTTAAATCAAGTTTTTAAGCACAGCTTACTAAAGTAAAGCTCAGACTAACTCAAACTGTTGAGCAAAAGCTGCCTAAAGCTCTACTACATTAAACTAGAGACAGTACTGACTTGTAAAATAATTCAATTACTTTAAGCTTTATGTTGATTACTAAACCTAATTAAAAAACATGTTCTTAAAAAAGTTAAAGACCATTGAAAATCAATTATATCATGTCTGGAAAAACAAGTTTCCGCTCCGCATTATATGATCTTTTTGAAGCTTTTTAAGTCAAAGTGTTAAGTGGCAAATAGTTAAGTTTCCACTAAATGGTTAGAGACTTTTCCAGCTTTTCAACGATCCTCAAAGTTAAGCTTATTTTCCAATTAGTCAATTTGTGACTGAAGAATGAATGCGAATCTGTAGCTGTGCGAGTCTTGTGTGTATCTGTAAGATACAAATACTATACAGATGCATATACAAACCACTCAACAATGTGGACACATTTCACTTAAAGTTGTCGCCGCTTAATGAAGTGTAAATAGTAAATTGCAGTCAAACATTATTACGAATATCATAATCATTATTCATTGTCATCATCGTCATAATCATTATTGTCAAAACACTCGGCAGTCATGAGCAACAACAATAATAATAACAGCAACAACAGAAATAACAACAACAACAGAAATGGCAATAATAATTTTTGTTCATGACGCTGTTGACGAACAACACATGCAAATCACATGTGTATCCTATGGATGGATGGATACCACACGTATTCACACTCACTTACATACACACTTACGCCCATATGAATATATTCACATGTGCAAATATGAGAAAATACGCAACTGTATTGCTTTTGTATGGTTAATATAAATATGTATGCAAATAATATTATAATTCGCGCTCAAAAATGCACTTAACAGGGGTAGGTAGGAGGTAGGGTGGGAAGGGGCAAAACGTAAGGTTGGTAATAAGTGTTGTTGTATCTTTTGGATCGGCTAATTTTCATATTTCACTGGAAATTGACAGAGAGACAGACGGAGAGACAGTCAGTCAGTCGGATTCGCACATGTGCAGGCCTGGAAAATGCGACAGGCACAAACACGCATGACATGCATTTTATTCTTATTCTTTTTTTCCCATTGCTTTCTTTACTTTTCATTTTAATTCTTCATTTTTTTGAGTTTTCTTCATTCCTTTTTTTTTGATCATACCACACCCATGCAGGAAATGCATGGGAGTATCTCACGGATACATGTTTGTAAATTGCGACAACTGTGCAGTAGCATTACACTCTACACTACTCACTCTCCATTCTCCACTCTCCACACTTCATTCTCCATTCCACACTCCTCAATGTGTATGATTCATTTGTCTTCTGGACTGTGTGTGTGTGTGTGTGTTCGATTTGAAACCAAAACATATGCGTCATGTTCTGTGTGGCATTCATACAGACACAGATATGAAACTGTATATATATATATATATATATATATATATATATGTTTATATAGATTTCCATATACTTATTCATATATTTTGTAATTGCAATTAATGCAATCTCTGCCCCATATGACAGTTGCATATGCCACAAGCTCGATTGCATTGCCCGGAATGTTGGAGACTCATCATCAATATATGATTATCTGTTAGTCAAGAACTTGTGGGGATTACTTACATCAAATGGTATCAGGCGTTGAAAGTTATAGTAAGAGATATTTTAAATATTACATAGGAAAATACAGATTTTTAGACCCCATACTCTAAGTAAGTTTATCTGATTTATCATAGAGAATTAACTTAACAAATTTTTCGGATAAATATTTTGAAAGTACTACAAAATAATCAAAATTGCATCAGACAATTATTCACTGGAATTCGATAAAGCTTCAATAATATAAATAAATATTTACAGGAAATATGCAAAATAACAGAATGAAAAAAGTCGAAGATAACCCACACTAATACTACAAGGTTAAAATGCTATCTAATTAAAGATTAAAATTTATTAAAAATAAAAATTAAATTAAAATAAAAAATCAGTGAAAAACACTCCATCTATACTTAATTTATTTAACTAAAATTTAATAAATAACTTTTATAAAATATGCAAAATAAAAATATATCTAAAATAATACATAGAGAAATTTAGATAATAATTCTTGAATGGCCAACCATGACTAGACATATGTAGATAACGAGTTCAAAATATGCGTCATGTCTTTGATTTCTCATAAATTGGGTTAATAAAATTTAAATAATATACTTTAAGTACAGAAGAAAGTAAATGATAAATATAAATAAAAAAAAGTTCGATAATAGATTCTGGGAATTGCTTTGAATTATAACGTTGAACTTTGGTCTCTTGTCTGATAAGCAGAAAGCTTAATTGACAATTTGGTTAAGCAATGCGACGTCACGTGAGGAGTAGCAGTCGGTCATAGTATTCCATATACCCGAAATTTCCCTTCCCGGTAGTTCCCTTCTACTTGCCTGAGAACGATGACGTCGTCAAGTGAACAAGCATGCCGCGAATTCAAAAGTGGAATCAAAGTACAACGACGGTTGCTTTGGCTGCTTGCCTGCTGCTTGCCTGTTGGTTTCGTCACAGAAATTCCGCCGTATTGTCGGCCCGAGCCGCACCGGTTAAAGTACGGCAATACTACGCTACGCTACATATATATGTGTGTAGTACCCTGATGATGAATAAATGCGGCATTTGTGGCATATGTGTTTTGAATGACAATCGCACGAGAGTATGAGAATTACTACTCTATATATACTAGTATATTATACCATTGAATCTAAAGTATTCATAAAGCTATAGTCTTTTGCAGTACTCAGTTTCATGCATTTACTTATGCTGTTGTCTGCAAGTATCTGTATCATGTTCTCATCCAGACTTATTTTTGTTGTACTATATATATGTACATTTATATAGAGATATATCTGTATACATATTTATGGCCCGTGACTGATAACCGAGCGCATTTGACAGCTCAACTTGGCTGACTTGCTTGACTACTAGTATATTGCAATCAGCAAAAGCAGCAGCAGAGAGAGAAAGAGAGACAGGGAGAGACCTATAATATAGTACTAGTACATACATATAGACACGGATTTATAAGTACGTTTGTACTGTACTTGTAGCCACTGTTGTTGCTGCCACTGAGCTCCGGGATTCAGATACTGATAAGAGACACTGTCGTCGCTTCGCACTGTGATACGATTGTGTTTGCCGAGCTGAAAGTGAGCTGATCAACATATAGTCAGAGGCCTACGACTGTTTGCATATAAGAACTGACAAACAGTAGATCAATGATCGAAGTTTATATACTCTTTAGATAAAGAAAAGAAAAAGAAAAGTTTGAAATCTTTTTTTTTATAATTTTTTATTAAGAGAAATTTTATTTTTATCAAGTAAAATTGTTAAATATATATTAAAATTTATTAAAAATAAACTATTAATTTTATTTAAGCTTTATAATATATTTTTATATATATATAATAGTTTCTTTGATCAACTAACTTCTATATTTTTCTTCTTTTTTTTTATGGTAGGGTATTTTATTTAACACATATTATTTTTTAAATATTTTCATTTTCATTCGCTGCACGCTTCTCTCTTAATTGTTTTTAAATATTTGTTTTCTGGCTTTGTGCTCCATATTGTGATAAAATTTATGACTTAAGAGCGAAAAACAGAGAAAAATTGTGAGAAAATTAAAGCCACTGTAGATTATCTCTTATCAAAATGATTAAAAGTGACTTCTCTTTCATCTTGCTTACATGGAAATTGTTACTTCTTATGTCAGTCAACCAACTGATTATTAATAGATTTTTTTTTAAATTTTACTAATTGCTTAAGAGATGCTTATTTGCATATAGAAAGGGTTTTTTTATACTTTTTAAAATTGTTAGGTTTCGTTGAGGTTCTAAATTAATTTTTTACTACTTTTACTTTGCAAATATTTTGACAAAAACTGAAATTCATTTTAATTTAAAAATGCTAAAATTTTGCAATTTTTTCTGCGATTTAAGAACTATTTAAAGTTCCAAACTATAAATTTAAAATTAGTTTTGTTAAATATGTAGATATTTTTAATTATAAATGTATCTTACGTGTAGTACTGTATTAAAAAATATTAATTCAGTTTAAATTTAAATACTTTTTAATAAACATATTAATTATATAAAGTTTTTATCTTAATATAACTCCTTTAAAGTATTGTACTATTAGTTCCCTAATCCATAGATGCTATATAGCCGATTAGTTTCAGTCTTAAGTTCTGATGTCCAGGTACAGCTGGGGACAACTCAAGTACAGTTTTGATAATCTTGATAATGATAATAAATTGAAGAAAAAAGTGTTAAAGAAATAAGAAAAGTTCATACTTATGTTTCTTATGCTTGACACTTTATAGGTGATTGTCTGAGTGTGTGTATAACAAATATTAAACAATTAGAAGTGTGTATGTGTGTATATGGTACTATATAGTATAACGATTAAGAGGCATTGATAACGCACGAACTGAAGCCCCAGAGGAAACTTCTGCGCATGCTCCATTGAGAGTGAACCAGGAGGCGCGTACAGACAGAGAGACAGTGAAAGAGAGGTAGAGAGGGTGCTTATGAAAGAGAGAGTGAGCGAGCGAGCGGGAGAGAGAGAGAGAGTATAGCACGATGTGATCCGAGCCCGTAATCGGCGTAAATTGTTAACAATTTTGCTAAAGGCAAGTGCGCAACAATAGGAACAACAAGTATAGTAATAATATTTAATAAACTTTATGTGTTTGCTCTGCGGCTCGCACAGCCGAGCGACGACGATCGGCACCGGCTACAGCAACAACAACAACAACAACAATAACAACACTGAACGTCTCGAGCGTTGACGTTGACAGAGACGTTGACTTCGTTGTCGCCGTCGTCGTCGCTTGCTGTTGTTGTTGTTGTTGTTGTTGCTGTTGAGTCGCCGCCCGACGTTGACTTCTATATCTACAACAAATAATATTAAGACAGTTAGTACGTGCTGAGAACATTATTTGAGGTTTAGTCAGTGTTTTGCACTGGGCGGTTATAATACACACAGCACCGTCTACATAGACTACTAGACTCTACCGGTAAACCCTCTCAAAAAGAAAGAAAAAAGCTAAATTAATTGAACTATAAAGAAAAACAAAGCAAAGGAAACTGAAGCAGAAGCAGAAACTATATAGAACACTGTGTTGTGCCGGTCAATCAAAAACTTGGAACATATCATTAATAAATTTGCCAATTCTACATTCAAAATCAAAATTAACAATTAAGGAACTTAGCACTGTGATAAAAAACGAAAAGAAAAGCTAAAGCTAAAGCAAAAGAAAAGAGAAGAAAAGAAAAATTTCAACTCAATTTGCATTATTTATTTATGTGGTGCAACTCATTAACCCCCTTCCCCTGTATACCAATGTAAATAGTACTCACTCTAGAAGTATATTGTCAAAATAAAAGCACACAAAAAAAAAAATCATTAACATTTGCCGTCGGCTTTTGTAGAGTGTCGTCTTCGTTTCGTTTCGCTATTTTCAATTTTTAATTTGTGCAAATATTGAACCTTACTTAACTGTCTAGGTATGTGTGTGAGTGTAAGTGTAAAAAGAAAAAATTTTCAAATTATGCACCAAACGCAATTTGTGAAAAAATAAAGTTTATTTTTCCCATTTTTTATTTGCACCAACAAAAGTGTGAAGGATTTTCAAATATTTACCCATTGTCGCGTCGTCTTCAAATCCCGTAACTTATTCAAAACTCATAACTCAGTGATTGTAATACTTAAATAATATTATTAAAAGTGGCTAAAGTTTATAATTAACTCACAAAACTCAATGTATGCCTCAATGTTGCCCAGTTTGTTAAATATGAAAACCGAAAATTTAACAAATTCGGGTTACGATGATGTTCTTCTATTTGAAGACAATCTGGTTCTACAAATGATGGGTGAGTTGACTGCCAACGACCACAAATATTTCCCGATATATATAAATATATTTTTTTTTATGAGCTTTACGATAGAGCTTATCAGGCGTTATATATCTAGGAATTTATCTTTGAATTTATATCTACTTCAATTGGTCAATAGAAGCTATTATAACCTTGTATAGCCTTCTTATCGTTAGTTGACCAAGAACTGAATTGAGTAATTTTTAATATGGTAGATATCTTTATTTTGTTATTGAACTAATCTGTCTGACCGAAAGTTGCATATTTCTCAATAAGGATTATAAAGACAACTTTTGGGATAAAGCAGTGAAAGCAAACAAATTTTGTATAGCATACTTTTGGGGTAGCACAACTCAGTGCTAGCAAGAGTTAGCTTATAATACAGTTTTCAAAGAAATGAAGATAGTTTTAAATATATAAAAAATATTACTATCTAATTAAATCTTTAAATTTTATAAAATAGAGCATATAGACTTCGTGGTGCACATGTTTTTCGATTTATGCTTCTATCAATAATTTCTTGTTATTCGTGTTCGCTCTGATAAGATACATTTTTTTGTTTTTGCTGGCGCGTGTTTTGACAACAACAAAAGAATATAATAAAATAAAAATTACCAATGTATACATGCTTTAAAAAAAATATAAAGAAAAATCACGCGATCAATAATAATATATTTGTATGTTTTGTTTTAAAGTGTTCAGTTAGATAACGACTACTTAACACACTATAATTAGTTTTAAATACTCAAGTTCTTATACACAATCTTTTTTAAGAAAAACAGATACATTAATACTCCTGTTATTTTATAACAGTCTTTAAAAACTGTATCCCATATCTTGAGTTTGATAACCCAATTGCACTGGTTGCCACATTTTATGGGTATTTGTCGTTGAAAAGAGCTTTAAACTAATATTTTTATCAGATTTGTTTTTAGGCACAAATGATTAGAGTAACTTTATTGCAGTTGCTTATCAAAGATTAGCCTTTTGCATTTACATACAACGTTTCTCTACGGTGATTAGATTCTGCTCCAACCAATCATAAAAAAACAAGAACTTTAAGGGGGAAAAGAAGAATTTATTTTGCGTCGTTGTGGGTCTATTTAAGAGCTTAGGTGTATTATTAGATCATGCCTGAAAGTGAAACCAAAACTTAAACTTATCTGACTTCATTATAAATATTAGTTAAACTAAGTAAATCTTTACAGATTATAAATAAAATGCATTAAGATGAATGTAAAAATTATAAATAATGTCAAAAACGAAACGATTTTAAATTGTTATAATTATTTTCTAATTTCCTGCTCAGTAGACATCATTAAATACCTTGTTACAGTTCTAGTAATCCCCATAGAGTATCTTACGGTTTAAATTATCATTTATGACTTAATTATTTTGTTTTCGTTGGTATTTCACACACGAATACTTCAATTAATTACTGTAGTAATTGCAGCTATAATCAATACGCGAATACCAGGGATCTTTCAATATAAAGCACACTATCAACTTGAATGAGTGGTATATATTCGACTCCAATTCTATCCAGTTTAAATAATGCCAACAACAACAATCTATACGTATTTAAACTACACACACACACACACACACACTCATACCAAAGTCGTACTTAATTTCTTGTAATTATTCATCTACCTAATAAAATAATCATCAGTTGAAAGCTTTTACACTGATCCAACCGGAAATACTAGACTACAAATCCACAGTATATTGGAAAATAAAAACAAAATGGCGTCTTTTAGCATTTGAATTGAGCACTTGAACTTGAGGCATGCTAAAAAAAATGTAGAGTAATTACTTCTTGATAACAATTGTCAAAAAAAATATATATTAAATAATATTCGCACACTTAGGAAGTTTCCTTATTAAAAACTGATAATTCTAAGGAAATAGGATGGTAATTCCAAAGGTCTCTGATACAGGAGCAACGATAAGTTCGAGCTTACCGCTTAATCATACTCTAGAAAAGTGTTGAAATCAACAGACGGCATCTAGTTTATAAAATGCACTTAGAGAAAAGGGGTAGGAGTTATGAGAAAAGTAGAAAATTATAATAGTTTTATATAGAAGTAAAAAGAAAAAATTCTAAAAAATTTATAGAAAAAGTATTTTATATTTGTTGTTGTCTTTAAAGTTAAAAATTATTATAATATTTAATTTTAAATTGTCAACTAATAATTTATTAGTTTTTATTAGTAAAGTGTTTAAATATTATTAAATATATTAAAAAGAGAAACAAATTGTATTTAACTAAATAATTTCAACACATAAATCATCTCAGTGTAATGTCCGGGAACCCACACTTAGTTGGCATCTAAAATCTAAATATAGACAAATCTCTAATATGGCATAACATAACAACACGTCAGTCAATAAACGCAATCGAAATTGTTATCGATAACACAACACTTCAGTACAATCGATTTGCAACACTGTGTTTAATCTTGTTTTGACTGCAAATCTATTTTTGGGGTAGGTCTATCCACAAAAAATGACTAAAATTTGTTTGCTTATCAGAGCAAAAGTTTTTCTGGTCGATCAGCATGACGATGTAAAATTTTGGATGAATGCGTTCAGAGACTTAAACGTGTATTAATTCAAATGAAGCTCAGAGAGGTGTAGGCCATAAGCAGCTGATGTAAATGAGATAGAGATACTGTAGAGGAGGGCAAGAGAGTGGGAGGAAGAGAGGGAGAGGGGGAGTATAAAATGTATATAGTATAATTATAGAATATGAATTTAATGTTTAAGCTTATAAGTTATTATAGTTACGTTGAGATATTTAGAGATATAAATGCTTAGACAAGTCAAGTTCTAAATGTCGCCGTCATTGGAGACACAGTTCAAGGCAAAGAATAATTTAATTGCATACGGCGGTGGCAGTAGCAGCGGCTATTTGGAGATACAAATGTATCTGAAACACGTTAGCGCCCAATTAAAAGGCAAGACACTAAGACTTTAACAAACATAGTTAATGGAAATTACACTTGACTTGAGATTTTCAACTGACACACACACATACAGGTCGTTTGATACACAGATACAAGCACACTGTATCTACTATATAGTAGATCAGCTTAGTCTGATATACATAAATTTCGAGATATAACTACAAATAGCTCCAGTGATTATACAAGTCTGATCACTGTACATATGATTGGTCTAGTGTATTGTTGTGTGTTTAGTTGCTTTGACTTTTTGTTAATAACAATTTAATTGAGACGTTTTAAGCATTTTAATTATAGACAATATGTGCGCAATTATTAGTCATAAAAGTAATGATAATGCTAATAAAAAAAAGAAAAAAAAAAAACTTGAATATCCCATTTGACTGACGGCAGTTAATTGGATCAAGTCTGCAGTGAAAAAAAGTAGTTATATCTATAGTGGATATATCTTTAGATAGATCAGATAACAGATTTAGAACTGCTACAAATGTTTTTTCAGTAAACTTGCTAAACGATTTGATCACATGAGGGAAATTCCTTTAGCTGCACATATTTGCTTGAAAATCGGATAAACCATTTCACATGCACATGATGTGTATTATAACTATATATATATATGTATTTCTTTGATCCTATCCGCCCACTGTGCAGGGCATTTCCAATTTCTAATAGTTAACACAAATAAAACGAGCTCTGATCTCTAAGATAATATCCAAATAGATGATATGGCACAAAAAAATCGTCAAATAGATATATAACTATATCGAAGCGTCATCGGTATGAGAAAAATAAAAACACCTAGGGAATCACGGCGTATCGTCTGAGTAAATATGCATTCACAGATCTGAGGTTTAGGGTCAGAGAAGTACGATGAGCTCAGATCTTTCTTTGCTTTTGCAATTGACCAATTGTTATGGGTATAAAGTTTGTTCCATAAACAAATTCTTGATTTTTTGCTATATCATTTGCAATAATGGAAATGAGGTAGTTGTACAATAACAGATGATATAAGCAAAAGTCTTTTTAAATTTATTATAATGAGTAGTTAAAGTTTGTACTTTCCAAATTTAGTAAAAAATCTTAAATCTAAAGATACTTTTAGTTTTGCTTGTGCGGAATGCAGTTAGAATAGTCTTAACCGAATCATACATTTAAGCTCTTGGATATACTGGTATTATACTTAGTATATTACTAAGCAAATTGTTTAGCTCGTTATCATATTAATTGTTTAGCGTTATAAGAATTTAATTATTTCTTATTTTTTATAGATTATTAAATACTTTTTTTGTTCTGTGCATTTTAATTTATTCAAAAATTATAATTTTACGTTGATTTTATATGCATTTTTAAAGGTTTTTCATTAGTTATATAATTCACATCATGAGTTTTTCAATATTAAGACCCTGTACTCTTAAAATGAGTAGAGGGGTCTATTAGGCTTGTCTGAACAGCATCAACAGCCAAGTCGATATAGCAATGTCCGCCTGTCTGTCCATCCGTTTGCCCGTCTGACCGTCCGTCCGTTTGTCCGTTTGAACACCCGGATCAGACAACTATAGCTTGTATGAACAGATATGGTTTTTAGTTGAGCAATCGTCATCAAACTCACATAATTTGTGTATATGATGATTATTACTATACTCACCAACTTTGGTTCGGATCGGACAACTATATCCTATAGCTCCCATAAGTCGAACCAGTCATAAATTGCTTATTTGTATGGTAAAATGCGCACTAGAGTGAGTACGGGGTCTTTAACAGTCGGCCCGCTCGACAGTAACCCTTCTTACTCGTTTTTAAATCCTTTTTTTTGTATTTTTTTAGTATTTTTTTTCTTTTGTAAGTACATCAATTAGCTTGTTGACCTATGAAGATATGAAATATGTAATGTCTTTGTTAAAAAGTTATTACTAAATTAGCAGTTAATGTGCCAATAATACACATCTAACCACATATATATCTATATAATATAGGTATATTCATACAGTCTTAATCTTAAGTGTTTTGGCTAATGGGGAAGTGGTAAGAACGTGTGTTTGTTTTAGCCAATTACCGACTATTGATTACAATTGAAAGTTATACAATAGAATTTGGTAAACTTTAAGCGGTATACAATACTATATGGAAAGATCTCAGAATGAACATCATTATGGGGGGGCGTTGAAAGGCGTTAATTCTGAGCATGACTAAGCTTAAATCAAACTTTAACTGATAATAGTTGATTTGCAGGTGCATTGATTTTTCTAGACATTACCTTGTAATTTTATTAGTATTTGAATTGTTTTTTTTTGTAATTGGAAACGAAGCGATCATGTTTTTGCATGTTCTTTCTTGCTTTGTTACGCATTCGCAATGAATTTGATCTTTGGCACGCAATTCCAAATGAATTCAAAACAAAAGCAACAAAAGCAACAAAAGCAACAAAAACAACAAACTACTGTATTTATTTCTTCTTCTTTATATTTTTGATAAAACGCCGCCAGTTGACTCACTGTTTTTTTTTTTTTGTTGTTTTATAATCATCGGTGAGACTGTCAATTCCCTCGATACACCCAATAAATGTTTATATATATAACCAAAGCTACGATTCGTGCCCCATTATTCATGTGCAATTTGTGTGCTCCAATATTTTCCATCGTTTCGATTTTAAATCGAGTATTTTACCCCGCTCTCTCTCTCTACCACTCTCCCTCTACCACTCCCCCTCTCTCTTTTCCACTCTCCCTCCTTCGCTCTCTCACTGTCTATCCCTCTTCAGCCAGTTATCAGCAATGCCATTAGGCACGTTATTAAAGTCGCTGCGATAAGAGCCCATTATAGTTGGCTGGGGTTATGCGGTGGGGTAACAGGGGTAACAAGGGTTAAAGCCAAGCTGATTGCGTCTATAAAATTACAAACATTACTAATGTCTGTTGTATTATTTTGTTGTTGTTGTTGTTGTTGTTTTTTTAGTTTAGTTATGCATGAACTAATACAAAAACAATGGGAAAATAATTTAAAATTTTTAAACCGAAGTTTTAATACTTTAAAAATTCTAGAAAATAATGAGCATGAAAGAATTAATTAAATATTTAAATAAATATAATTAAGATGTGACATGTGTGAAGAATTTAACATTTTTAACGGATTTCTGATGGATATAAAGCTCTCAAACTGAAGCAGAAAAATATATTTAATTAAGTAAATTGTTTTATAAATTTATGTTTGCTGAATTTATCTTATTTTTATTTTTTTATATATAATTTTTTTAATTTTTTTTTTTTTATTTCTTCACAAACTTCATCTCCAAATAGTAATACCCTATAGTGTAGTGTATATGAAACCTAAGCTGTATTTAAAGCCGATATTGAAATTGATTTTAATACTTTACGCATCAGTAGATAAACATTGTAACGAGCGTATAAAAAATCACATTAGTAATACTATTTAAATACCAGATCTTTTGTAAGTTTAGTAAACTTTTAATAATTCATTTGTAGAAAGTTTTGCACTAAAACATCAGCTAATCCATAAACTTTCATTATATAAAACAATAACTACCGATTTGTCATGAACAAAAGAACTTAGAGGAACTAACTTACTTAATTGTTGGGTTTCTAAATTATCTCATTAAAAACTTGTACTTGCTTTATAGATTGTTGGCCAATAATTATACTTACCATAGGTAATCAGACTGTAACTGTATTTATAGCATTATAGGAGGAGAAGGAGGAGGAGGAGGTGGGGGAGAATAGGAAGGCTTTAGCTAGTGACGCAAAGGGTTTTAATGTATCTGGTTTAAATTACGGATTAGATTGACTATATTCATCTCAGTGAACTCGAATTAGTTGTACAATTTTTGTGCAAGATCGAAGCAGAAATACCCTATAATTCTTGTTCAACTTTTGATATCTTAAATAATAATCAGTAATGTCTATTGTCAATATTCTTAAAAAACAACTATATTCCTCCACTTCCAGCATTATTCTATGATATTATAATACTTTTTAATTAACATTCTAACTATAATATAAAAAAATAATGACTGATTTAAAAAATTGCGTTTATTTTTTCGATTGTAAATTAAATGTATTATGTTTTATGGAAATCTTTATAGTTATTCAGCAGTTTTGAAAACGTCATCGGAATATATGTCTTTTGACTGTTGGCATTTCGAAAATTGTGTTCGAATTTATTTATAGGAAAGCCAAAAACAAATTGGCTAAAAATAAACTAAAAATTTTGCGTAGTTCGTCCAAGGTTTGCTTTCAGACAGCCAAATCAACATCATAATTCTTTGTTTTCACCCAAAACAAATACTATATATTCATTTTCCAACTAATAGAGTCGGAAATTTACGAGTACATCCAGATTATCGGAGAATTTACATCTAGCGTGCAGAGAGTAAATATTTCATGCTTTTAATTTATTACAGTTCAGTAATAATACTATGTTTTATTATTGTTTGTCATCATAAACAATTATTGATGTCGGCTAATTAGCTATAACTGCTCGAGAGTAAATCTTTCCTTAATGATTGACTTTTAAATACCACGTGTTGCACAAGAGTCTCTTCCACTGCTTGCTTTGCTCTCTCACTTACCTATTATCCTCATGTCTACACGCCCGCTCTATGCAACGTACATGCGTAGTTATAGCAAGCAGTGTACGCATCAAAGGCTTGCACTGCTTACTCTCCTATAAAATTATAGTACCGCGAAATAAACCGATCGAAAGACCCCAAACAAACTCGCACTAACAAAATTAACGAACACGCGCCTCAAATTTAGTTAAATATATGTATGTGTCTACAATAGTTTATAATAGTCTGAAGTATATAATATATAAACAAACACACGCTGTCTATATTTAATTCTGTAGTCAGCGTAATTCGGGGGCTCGACCTGACCGCAAATTAAGTAAATAGAGTGAGTGGATCTTAACTTTTCACGGTAATAGATACATCCGCTACAACTATAGATAACAACTAGAACAACTATAACGCCTTTCGCTTGTTGTCTTAATCAATGGGGATTGGCAATGAAATATTTGCAGAAAATCAAACAAAAATAATATTTAAAAAAAAACCCAAATTTGAAAAAAAGTAAGAAATGAATAATGAAAACCGAAGCAAATGTTTTTAATCTCAGATTGCGAATCGGCGACAGCAATAACAACAATAACATGCAATAAAGCAACAAGTTCTCTCCGTGCTAAACTAACGGCGACTCGTCATATCACAAAAAAAATGAACTCTCACGATGACGATGCAGTAATTTATGCGCCCCACTGATTCTTTGAGCGAGAAGCGAGAAGGAAGAGCGACGAGCTCGCGACTAGACAACTTCACTCGCACACTAACACAAAGATACTCAGCGAGAGAGAGTTTTTTTGTTTATCAACTCAGTTTATGGCCAACTAAAGTAAATTATGGCAACATATAAAAATACACTTCTCTATCTTTTGGGATAAACAAAAGCATTAAGAATAGCATACAAAAAAAATTAGAATATATTTTTGGCTATAACTCTTCTTCTTCTCTTCATATTTGGTTATCAATTGTGGGTGAGCGATGGGTAGGTGGGTAACTCTAGTTGGTCTTGATAAATGATAAGGGTGTTAATAGCAGGTGGCTCTATACTTATGAGACCATTGGCTGTGAATTTGTTAAACCAAAGTGTTAAAAATTATTACCTGATCTATAATAAGTAAATATGTGATAATTTGATAAATAAATATGGGCTGGGAATCTGCCAGACTTTGAGTAACGGATAAAAATACTTATTACCTTAAATTAAACATAAATTGAACAGGTTTTAGTGTTTAACAATTAGTTTTATTTGACGTCTTAATTTAGATTAGAATTTTAATTTATTACTCGATTTTCAAGTTGAAGAAGTTTTCTAATCACTTGTCCTAATCAAATATTAACTATTAGTTTCGTTTGATACAAAACAATTTATGGGCTCATAAATTTCATTAGTTTAAATTATTTAAATAAAGTTCTATACTGTTTTTGTCCTTGCACATATTAATTTAGATTTTCCTAATGTTTTTCAACGGGTCTAAGTGTCTTGCATATAAGTATTATAAGTAATACTCGAGTTATTTTTATTGGTGTTGTTGTCTTTATTATAGCAGCTTTTCTTTGTGTTTTTTTCTGGTTCTGTTTCTCTGTGTCTATCTCTCGCCTTCACATACTTACAAACTCACGCACACATTTACACACACACATATCAGAGTGCTCAATTTAAAGCCGGCTTTTTTTTATTTATTTATTTGTTTACGTGTTTGCCTTCTCATTTGCTTCTGCTTGCGTTGTTTTCGAAACGATTTTATGTGTCAGTGTGCGTGTGCGTGTGGCTTGCTCTCTCACTCTCTTGCTCTGCCAGTATGCATTAGACTGTGCTCCAAGTCTGGTTTTTGGGCTCTCTGAGAGCGATGAACACCAACAAAAAGCATGCGCATATACATATGCAAACACACTGAATTGATTTAAGCGTCGATTAACGCACACAACGAACGACACACATGAACAGAGACAGTGTAGAGCCAAAGCAGAGACAACATACGATATGGATATGGGGCAGCGGCGCTGGCGTCGCGTCGCGACAAGCATCAGCCAGTAGCATAGGCTTGGCGTGTGTGCACGTCTACGTCTGGGAGCGCGCTCAGTGAAAAATTCGTTGTCGCCGTCGCTTCGTGTTTTCATTAATCAGTTGCACTAAAATGGTGCGCAAGTCCGGTAGAGTTAAAATTCCTTCTACTCGTAGTCGGGATGTTAGCAGCATTCTGTTGCGTGGCAAAGCCACTGACGTGGTGGGCGGTGGGTATGTTAACGATGGGGAGGAGGCAACAGTAAGGCGACGACAGCAAAGGCGAAGGCAGCAGCGGGAAAGCAGCGACAGCAATTCAGCCTCAAGTGATGGTGTGTGTGTGTGTTGATTTTGATTATTGTCTTTATTGTTTATTACGCGACTTGCAGTTATTTTGTTGTTTCGAAACTATTTTCTAAAAAATGTTTACTTACCTGCCAGCACAAACGAATACGAATAGTTAATTTTGTTTTAATTGTTACCTACGACTTGAAAAATATTCGCTTAGTGCTCCTAAAACTGTTGATTTTTGTTATTTTTTTTTTTGCATTGGCGCTGTAAAGAAAGTGAGCTCAAGTGAACTGCTCAAGCCGTAAAGCAGTGCAGAGATATGTAAGCAGTTGAATTGACTCTCAAACTGTAAAGCTTTCGTAGCTTAAAACAATGCAAATTAAAAACAAATTAACAAAAAAAAAAAATGTTGATTAGATTGCTATACTATAGTAATTTTTATAGCTTTTAATGAACGTTTTTTTAACTCTTCCTCTGTTTATTTTACTTTCAGAATCGGCGGAAAGCCATATAATGCACGCGGAAGCTCTTCCCGTTGGGCACTCAACAGGATCGCCCATCGGCCATGCGCTGAGTCCTAATGGGGTGGGCCTCGGTCTAAGCAACAGTAGCAACCAGAGCAGCGAGAACTTTACGCTCTGCAATGGCAACAGCAATCCCAGCAACAACAATAACAATAATAACATGTACTCACCTAACAATAATAATAATAATAATAACAATAGCGGAAGTGGCAGCAATAACCAACAACAACAACAACAGCAGCAACAACAACAACAGCAGCAGCAACAACAACAGCAACAACAATTGTCGCCCACAGTTTGTGCGATTTGTGGAGATCGTGCGACTGGAAAACATTATGGTGCCTCCAGCTGTGATGGCTGCAAAGGTTTCTTCCGACGCAGTGTGCGTAAAAATCATCAGTATACCTGCAGGTAAGTTTCCACTTAATCCAGGCCTTTGAACTCCTTAACTAATCGGGTTGAATACTCTACAGATTCTCCCGGAATTGTGTGGTGGACAAGGATAAGCGCAATCAGTGCCGTTATTGTCGTCTACGCAAGTGCTTTAAGGCAGGCATGAAAAAGGAGGCCGTACAAAATGAACGTGATCGCATTAGTTGCCGTCGCACCTCCAATGATGATCCTGATCCTGGCAATGGACTGTCTGTTGTATCGTTGGTTAAAGCAGAGAACGAATCCCGACAATCAAAAGCTGGTGCCGCCATGGAACCCAACATTAATGAGGATCTCTCGACGAAACAATTTGCCAGCATCAATGATGTGTGCGAATCAATGAAACAACAGTTGCTCACCTTGGTCGAGTGGGCCAAACAGATTCCAGCCTTCAATGAATTGCAGCTCGATGATCAAGTGGCTCTGCTACGTGCCCATGCGGGTGAGCATCTGCTACTGGGTCTCTCCAGGCGATCCATGCATTTGAAGGATGTGCTGCTGCTGAGCAACAACTGTGTCATCACCAGACATTGTCCAGGTAGATCCCTATTAAAGTCTTTCCTTTAGTGCTTTATTCATTTAGCTTTCTTTACCTTTGTAGATCCACATGTGTCGCCCAATTTGGATATTTCCAGGATTGGCGCACGCATCATTGATGAACTCGTGGTGGTGATGAAGGATGTGGGCATCGATGATACCGAATTTGCCTGCATTAAGGCGCTCGTCTTCTTTGATCCCAGTAAGTTGGACTGTTTTGGCCAAGAGAACTCTTCTAACTAAGCCCTCATTCCACTTGCTCTCTTTTAGATGCCAAGGGTCTCAATGAACCGCATCGCATCAAATCTTTGCGTCATCAGATACTCAATAATCTGGAGGATTACATATCGGATCGTCAGTACGAGTCGCGTGGTCGTTTTGGTGAAATTCTATTAATTTTGCCGGTGCTGCAATCAATCACCTGGCAGATGATTGAACAAATTCAGTTTGCCAAAATCTTTGGTGTTGCCCATATCGATTCGTTGCTACAGGAAATGCTGCTGGGTGGTAAGTAAAATTGGTAGCGCTGTTAACAACAGTTTAAATAGTTTCCTATTTTCCTGCTCCTCTTAGGTGAACTAGCGGATAACTCGTTGCCATTGTCGCCACCGAATCAATCAAATGATTATCAGAGTCCCACACATGGCGGCAACTTGGAGGTGAGCTCAACGCTGGAAAATCTTGCCACTGCTACGAGTGGTTCCCATGGCTTGGACCTGGATGTGCAGCATATACAGGCGCTGATTGAGGCCAACAATGCGGAAGACACATTCCGCTCCTATGCCTCCAGCAATGCATCTGCAGTGACGGTATCCACCGCAGGCGGTGTACCGCCAACGGCTGCTGTGACGCCGCCATTGAGCAGCGCTGCCTGCAGTCCCAAGTCACAGGAGAGTGCGTATATGGATGCGGTGGCAGCGGCAAATCGGCAATATAATAATGTTCAGCACAAGAGTCAATTAATGCACAGTCCACAGCGTGTGCATCCCTACCAAAGAGTGCCGACATCGCCGATTGATCCCGGTTTGGGTATACGCAATCCGGCGGATATAACCCTCAACGAATACAATCGCAGTGAGGGCAGCAGTGCCGATGAGATGCTGCGACGTACACCGCTCAAGATACGTGCCCCAGAGCTGCTGGCACCGAGCTACAAGCTGGGTATGTGATTGATCAGTCAATCAATCAAGCACAAAGCAGTTAATTAACATTTTCCATTTTCTTTACAGAGCCATGTCGCATGACACTCAAACAGGAGCCCGAAACGGGTTATTAATTGGTGCAATAAGCTTAGCTACTAATCCGTATACTACCCTATATAATTGTCCCCATAAAACACACCCCCACCCCCTCCCTGATCCATCCCCTTCTTGCTAAGTGCCCCTACACATACACACAAAGAAAGCTTACTTAATTGTTATATTGCCTTGAACATTTTTGATACCGTTTTTATTAGACATTAAGTAGGTATTTTGGAAATTGTTGCTTAATTTGTAAACAATATATTTTTGTATTCTATTACTATGTGAATTGAAATCACACGAAATGAAGTCAAATGAAAAGAAGAAAATAATTTGCTCAAAACATAAAATTATATAACATATAAGTACGTAGCACGTACTCATCAATTTGTTGGTTATCTATATCTATATAATATTGTAAAATATGCATTGTAGTTTAAGCTAAAAGTGCATATATTTAATTAAATTTGCATATGCAATATATTGTTTTTAGGTTAGGGTGTTGTTTAGTAGTGTAATATCTATTATAATATATGATCTATGCTTAGCAGATGAATAATGAAGAACTATTTTTATATGAATATATGTATATATATACATGTATATATTACAATTTAATTTAATATGGCTGAGTGAATAAAAAACAAAAACTAGAGAATGTTTACTCTAAAAAATACACAAATACACGAAAATCTTTAACTTACATTGGACTTTCTATTTTTCAGAAATCTGCATTAAGCGTTTTAATTTTCAAAGCTACCTTTGTGCTGTTTTAAACAAACAAAATATATTTTTTATATGAGCGACTTAGTCTGTTAATGACTAATCTGTTAGCAGATGGTAACAGCCGCTGTTATGTTAAGCATAACAGTGCTGTAAATCTCAATAAATCACTTTTTATATTCCGTGATATGAATTCGTTGCAAATTTTGCATTAGTAATTATCCATTAACTGTCTCAAAAAAATGCCAATGAACAGAAATTCCATGTACTAAACAACATTAAACTTTTTTTTTAAACAAAGCCAACAAGAATCCTAATTCAACAATATATGCGCGCCATTGCTTTAAACAATTCGATCTTACCTCAGTTATCACAAAACTTATCGATAACAGGCCATCGTTTACTTGAGTCATCGATATTTCCAAACGATGTATTGTCGACGTCTTGTAATTACTCGTTATCGATACATCGATAAATAATCATTTATCAGCTGATGAGCAACCCAACACTAGTTTTTTTAATGTCATTTCATTTTTCGTTGTGCGCATTAAAAAAAGTGAGCTGCTAGTACTAGCAAAGAAAACTACAACTGCTGGAAACGGACAGCAGTCAAAATAATTGCATAAATTTATAGAGTAACTTTTAAAATATACAAAACAAGTAGACAGTGCAAAGACCAACACCTGGACAATTAGCAAATACAGGATGTTTGGATATAAAGTCGTAATATGCACTACTTTGCTCTTATTGAGCACCTCTGGTGAGTAAATTTTAACAACCCGACTGCGCCCCTCTCCTTCCCTGCTCCCATAGTGAGTGCAAAACCAATGCACAGCCTTTGTTCACTTCTTTTTGCTGGTTCATCGCAATTTAATTTGTTTTTAACTTATTTCGCCCCTATGGCCGTCTCGCTTGCACACACGTAACCCGTTTAACAGATTGTTGCTGTTGTGGTTTTTATCAACAAGGGCTTTTTAAAAATCAGAAACTTAGTCAAATGTATTATTACTAATACATATTGTACATACATATAGAGATTTGTGGATATTTTGCGATGTATTTTCTACGACGCATTGACATTTATCTGGTTTTATTGTGACACTTTGCGGTTTCTGAAGTGTAGGACAAAGCGCAAACGTAAAATCTAACAAGATGGAGGCTTAGTACCGCTGCATCAAACCAAAGGCAAAGTGCAGTCAGCTTTACATCTCTGCATTCAGTTGCATTCACATATGTATGTGTGTGTATGTGTATTTTGATACGCATTTATGTTTGTACATGGATAAAAATGCATATACAATGTGTTTGTGTGTTTGGATTATATGCTACGCTTATCTAACCAACAGTTGCTCTGTTGCTCAGTTGCTCTGTTCTACCTGCATAGAGCCATGAGAAGCAGCGGCAAATAAAGCAATATTATCTCTCTCGCTCTCTGTGTCTCTCCCTTCTTTCGCCCTCTGCGTATGCACTTCTGCCGGCAACAGCATCCCATACCCCCGTCTCTACCATCATAGACTGAATTACAAATACACAAACACAACACAGTATGCAGGCATATTCAATTTCTTGCTTGCCTTCTTTGCTTTTTGAGTTCATTCTTCTTTTTTTCGCCTCCTCCCACACTTCATACATACACATACTGTGCGTTTGTATTCTTTTGTGCGAAGCATTAACTATATAAATTTATTTGCTTAACAACAACGCTTTATTGTAATTTATTTGCATTGAGCACTACGTCTGCCCCTTATCGTTTGCCTCCCTCTTATCACTAATACAAACGATGACTGTGTAAGTCCCCTAAAATATAATTGGTGTTTAATTCTACTAGTTACCAGTTTTTTAAACACTGAATCATCACGGTACAGAATTAAATGGCGAAATACTATTGGAAATCTAAATGATTTATACTCAAAGTATTTTCCAGCTGCGAACAAAGGCGCCAAAAAGTGGCACATTATAATATTGATATTTATAGTGCATACTGTGCGTATTCCTTTAATGCTTATTTGTATTAGTTTAAGCTGCGGAAAATCAAAATACGATTGTTTCAAGTGGCGACAGTTTTGCTGATAAGATTTGCCACACACAGACGCATAAACCTACACTACAGATTAACGTATTTATGCATAATGGGTCGATGAACGTATAAACAATATGTGCTTTAACTAAACTAAAGAAACTTAATACATAATTAGCCCGCATTCAATTTACATATTTGTAATCTATGGAAAATTGTAAGGCTATAAGAATTTCTTGTTCTCCTCGTAAGTGAGGAAAAGTCTTTAGCTTGAAGGATTAAGTAAATCGAGTAGAAATGTCATTAAATTTATGTTTTTTTAAACACAAATTAAAACTAGATAGAGTTCTTTAGCATCTGTAACAGTTTTTAGCTGCAAACAGCCACAAATCAACATAGGTCTAGATAGATAGCATAGAAGTTGAAAGAGTAAGGAAGACAGCACTTGCACTAACTTTAATTACACACTCCTTTCGCACACACACACACACTTTACTCGCATGTTTGTGGCAAATAAATCTTATTAGCTTGCTGCAGTTTTTCACAGAATTTTCCTATGACGCCGGGAAATTGTAATACCTGTCTGAAAAGACAGCGCATTTCTTACGCTCTCTTGGTTATTTGCCTGCAGCCGCTAAACTTGCATTTAAAGGTCATCTTTGGGCAGTGTTCATGTGGAACGGCTGTGGTCGTTAGGAGAGGGGGTGATGGTGGGAGACAGAGCTATAGGCAAACGTGTAGAGGGTGGGGGAATGGGCGTTTTGTAGCTAAACCACAAGCAATTGTCTCTGCCTGTGTTTGTGTGTGTGAGTAGGAGAGGAATAAGGAGAGAGCGAGAGAGTCGGTGAGAATAGGTGCAAAGAATAGAGAGGAGAAATGTACTCAAGCTCTGCTGCGAACAAATACATATTAATATAATTAAGCCGCGTTGAGTCATAAACAAAATGGCAGCGTTGCAAAACTGTTTTCAACGCCCTGCAACTCGTAAGATACAAAGGGTCGCATTGGTCTGTCAAAAAAGACATGATAAACACTACTAAAAACAGTTTTTAGTTCAGTTAAATCATCAATCACTTTATTTAAGCCCTATTTAAAATAGGTACAGGGTCGTTGCTGAGTCGAGTTTACTTAACTGCAGTACTCTCCGTACTACATATATACAATGAAATTTTAAAACAGTTCTTGTAATTTTATTGCTTAAGCTATATACTAAATAAGTACAGGGTCATTATCTTGTCTAGTGTTCTTTACTGCAGAGTTTTAAACTATTTACTGTTGACTCTTTTGCCCAAGTGTCACACAGATAAACAAATGTTATGAAGACGAAAAGAGAAAAACAACAACTGCAATTTGTCAAGCAAAACTGTTCTGTAGTTCGGGGCGTAAACCTATTCAGCAGATTTCTTATCGCCCCGGAAATAAGCAAAAACAGTGTTGCAAAACCATGTAGACTTCATTGTAAACTCTTTTATACTTTTCAATACTTTTTGGACTATACAAAGTCTAAAGCCTTTTCTTCCATTATCAACTTAATGGTGGATTTAAATTAATTTGTGTCACTCGATGCCTCTCACCCTTGTCATTGGTCAACGCTTTCTGGTTATTTGGTTATCAGTTCGTTTCTCGAATGTGCAAATATTTATATTATTCATCATTATGACTCAACTGTAGAGCCAGCGGGTACGGGTACTGAAAGGGACAGACGAACAGACTGTGGCTGACTGACAAAAAATGTGTTTTCATTCAAACATGAACATGATAATTATATTACAGTGGTATAAGATACATAGAAAGCGCTATAAATCTTTGCTTTCGATATTTTATCAATTTAAGAACTCTCTGTTTGTTAAGGTTAAGTAATTAGTCTACTACAGCTTTAAAACAATTAAATTAATTAACAGCAGTTCTTTAAACTCTTTTCATTGTTAACACTATGATAAAGTAAGCTCTTATGAGTCTGTTCTTAACTGACATTTATTTATTTACACATTCTTTCTTTTGTTGCAGTCTTTTCGCAATCGCTGACTATTAACCTGGCAAATGCGAAGTTCCCCACCTCCACGGAGGAGCCGGAGAAGCCTCTCACATCAAGCAGTACAAGCAGTACTTCGACCTCATCTACAACAACAACTACGACTACAACCACGACAACTACTCCAAAGCCTCCACCAACTAGCACAACAACAACAACGACATCAACTACAGTGGCACCACCAACAACAACAACACCAGCTCCAGTACCGACCACCACCCATAAACCACAACCCTATCCAGCACCATCGGTTGGCAACTGGAACTGTTCATGCATAATGCTTAACATGGCGGCTCAACTCAACTTTAGCTATGAAATGAAGAGTGAGTAGAAGTTCTATACTGTTAGATGCCCAGCTCCCGTTTGGGTTTCCCTGTAGGAAAGTTTTCTGTTAACTTTATGTTCTTGCATAAAAATAGTTCTTTAAATTCTAAAGCAAATTTAACCTTTTGGTGACTGGGATTAAATCTTTTAAACATTCTTACTAACTGCATAAACTTGCTCTTTTAGATGGCAACAAGTCCCAAGCATTGTACAATATTCCCAGCAATGCTACTGTGGATCATTGCAACTGTGAAACTCAGACCACGCAATCCATGCAACTCAATTGGGGTCCTGCAATCTCCCAGCAATCAATGGTGCTCCAGTTGGACAACGTGAACAAATCGGTTTCTCTTGCCATGATTCGTGTGGTTCTTAATGTCAACACTGATGAATTCCCCGATGCAAAGGGTAAGCAAATGTCTTTAGCTAAATGTGTACATCTTTATTAACATTTTGAAACATTGCAGAGAATCAAACTGTTCAGTTGATCCACCAGAGTAAGAACATTGACTTCAAGACACCAGAAAAGATGTCGTATCATTGCACACGTGAGCAGAAGTTGAACATGACTGAGACGATTATGGGAAATGAAACTATTGGTTATATCAGTGTTAATCATGTTCAGGTTGAGGCATTCCGTATGGCCAATGCGACTGGATTCTCTACTGTCCATGATTGCGATAGTTCGGAGACATCCGATGTGGTTCCCATTGCTGTGGGTATCGCATTGGCTGCATTGATTGTCGTTGTTCTTATCTCTTATCTATGCGCGCGTCGTCGCTCCACCTCTCGTGGCTACATGAGCTTCTAAGCTTAAGGGATTGATGAAGGCAAAGAAAAGTGGAAAATGGGTAGTTAGGGTGCGTTTGAATCAGAGAGAGTTTGTAAGATTGATTTTGTAATTGGCGGACACTGTGAAATCACAAGCAGAAGAAGAAGAAAAAAGAGTTAGACATTTTGTTGTGTACCACGGTGCACAGGATAAGTAAAGGGTTTGGTTCAGTTCTGTTTTGTTCCGTTTTGTTTTGTTTTCGTCCAAATTCAATAACGCGCTTGAGAGAGAGACCAAAAAAATGAAGAAAGAAAGATAAAAGAAAAGAAAGTGACAAAAGTAAGAATTATCAAAAAAGAAATCTGTGTATATTTATGTATGTGAGCGTGCATTCTTATACTTTATGTTCCCTTTATATCTATTAAATTGAAACTTTTTACCTTCTACACACCTTATGGCAAAAACAAAACTCAATTAATTCATATAGTATGCGTATTTAAACAATAGAACACAGACACACACACTCAAACACAGACAAATATTACTTCAATTAATCGCGTGAATCTAATGAGCGTGGCATAGGTGAAAAAAGACGAGAGAGATATAGAAAAGAAATCCGACTTTGGGGCAGGTAATGGTAGTAAAGTCAATGACAGCTGAGGAAACAAAAGTAAAATTTTTAAATAAAAACAATATATAAATATATGAATGATTTTAAATTGTAAACCGTTAATAATTAAACAACAAATTATGTATTATTTGCCTTCGAAACCGTAATATAAATAAACCAAACAAAAATTAAGTTCAAAATGTTTTCCTATTGATGAATTTAAAAACACAAAATATTTAAATTTCGTCTGCAGTTAACGCAAAACAAATTTATTTATTGGTTGAAAAAGTTTAAATATTTTAGTTTAAAGTTTGTAAATTAAAGTATTTAACTCTGACGTCATTTAAATGGGCAACAGACTCTCAGCATTCATTTCGGCATCATCATCGGAATCTTTGCTCTGTTGGTTGCGAAACATTCCGGTACGCGGACGTTCTGCAGGTGGTCCCAATGGGTCAACGTGCTGTTTCACTAAAGAGGTGAAAAAAGACATGAATTGTGTGTTTATGAGTAAGTTATTAGACTGTGACTTACCTGAGTAGGAGTTGCCGCTCTGCACGAACTGATCGTTGCTGGATGTGAGAGCAGCGGATATGTCGCTGTTTTGCGCCAGGCGCTCTTCATTCGAAGGCCTTAGAGCTGTGGAGCAGTAAGTAATAAATATTTGACAATCATTAACTAGCTAAACTGCTCACCTCTAAGACGACTGCTGCCTCTGCCCCCTGAAGTAGCCGAGGATAAGCGTTGCTGCTGATAGCGCTGTTCGTTCTGTCGCTCCTGTTGCTGCTTATGCAGCCTGGCATAATCCTGGCCATAGCGTTCGTGCAGTTCACTCATGCCCAGCGACTTAGTCACTTGCATAAGAGCGCGCACACAGGTCAAATTATCCGGGAATCGTGCATAGATCTTCTCGAACATGCCCAAATATTGCTTGGGCGGTAGATACGAATTACGAAAGCAGCTGGCGATGCGTAACATCAGATTGGGATCATTGGGATCGGCGAGGACAGCCCGTTCATAGTAATACAATGCCTTCTCTGTGGCCTGCAGCTTGATATAATAGGAGCCAATGGAGCTGGCGATGTTGATGTCGCTCATATTGATGCGGTAAGCCTCGTTGTAGTACTGATTGGCCTCCTGGTGATCCTGGATCTGTTCGTACATGGATCCCACCTTCTCAAACAGACGCGAATCAATGTCAGCCGCCGAAATGCCCAACACCTGCAGGTATCCCTGGAGAGCAGCTGGTGAAGAGCTGCTCTTAAAGCTACCGGCGGAGGCGTTACTTAAACGCCTCTCCTGTAGTTTGGCCAGCTGATAATAGACATGACTGTGCTGCACCGAATGGGGCTCCATTAGCTGTGCCTTTAGCAGCTCAAACTGTTCCTCGGCCAACTCATAATCCTGTTCCTGCAGTGCCAACAATCCCAGATTGTAGTTGGCCTCAAAGTGTGTGGGCTCCACTTGCAGCGCACGCTGTAATCTCTCACGTGCCGAACTTGGATTCTGATTCTGTAGGTCCACAATGCTGGCATTTACCAGGGCCAAAGCATTCGACTGCAGTGCGCCAATCTCCTGCAGCTGATTGAGGCAGTGTGTGGCCATTTCCAGGTTGCCAAGCTACCAAATTAAAAACACAAGCAAATAACACAATTTTAATTACATTGTTATCAAAAGAACGCTTACATTTTCCTGTGAAACACAATGTACACATTTTGTGTGTTTGCCAGAAGGGCAAAATACTGCATGAAATAGAACTACATTCTTATTTCAGCAGCTGGGAAGGCTAAATGTCAGTGCTTGGGAAACGTTCACTGTTCGCACTACTGCTTTCTCGCTTTCGCCTACGCAGTGCAAAATCAGCTGTTCGCAAACGAAAAGAGAAACACGAAGAGAGCAAGTCGTGTTATCGATAATTTTTCATTTCTATTGGTCGCTGTAACATAGTCAAAAGTGTTTTTATTTACAAAGTGTTAAAACCTGAGAAGTTAATAGTTTTTATAAATGTAAGTATTGTTTAACAACACAGACTTAATTCTATTTACGTGGTTTAACAATTGGCAATCAAGGTATTGTTTGTAATGCATTAATACTATTGTTGTATGTGCGGAACTGCACATTTACCATTGTGAAGATAACTACAGTGTCTCACAGATTGTATGGTCTACTACAATTTTGCGAAATAAACTATGTATGCTTTTCATTAATAGATTTATAATAATAAAGACTCCTCTTTTCAGTTTTTCTTCTATCTTTATAAAATTGGACCAGTGGAATAGCAATAATTAAAATGAACACTGTCTCGCGATCAAGTTTGGCACAAAAGAAAAATGAAATGCCTGGACTACACTATCCAACAGTGAATCAAAATCTTAGCCCGACAGCCAGAAACAACATAAGCATTATTAACAATAAATTAGATGATTTAAGTCAGAGATTGGCATCGCTGGAGAAAAGTGTGGCCAGCATTTTAAAAGTAGTCAATAAACTGGCAGAGAAAAAAAAGTTCATATCTTCAATCGAGTTTCCACTGGAGAGTGTAAGCGCAGTCGATGAAATGGAGGAGAAAATTCAGAAAGATCCACAAAAATATGTGAGTTAACTACAGATTGTAATCAACAGATTCAGTTAGTGAACTATCTTTTCTATACTTTTCAGATTACTTTATTAAGATCAACACTAATGCCTCAGGGTATTGTAAAAAACTTGCGACGAGTTATTGGCAGGAGTATTATAATGGACTTCAATTATGGTGGATCGTTTTCAAAAAAAGCCTTAAATTCATTTCAGGCGCTCAATGAAGCACTTTATGGTGAGTTAAAGTTTAAACAATTTGTTGGCATATTACTTATTCTAGTTTGCCTTACAGAGGCTGTCAGGAGAGACGGATACTCGTTCGAGGATTACGTTAAAGACGTTCGTTTGGCGTTCAGCAAAGCAAAAAATTGTGTTTACAAACAAAACTCCGAATTGAACAAAATAGTAAATCAACAAACAAACAAACAAAATCAAATAGAGCAAGTTTTTGTCGAGGAAGAAGAGCTTGAGTTTACCGTAGACCTCACCGCAGCTGAGGAGCCAAAGAAAAAGAAAAGGAAAACAAAGGAAAAATAGCAATAAATCTATTAAAAAATTAAGTTTTTCATTTCATATCTAAATATATAAAGTGATTTTATTTTCTTATGCTAGAATAGCTTCTAAAATCACCGCTCTTGTAACTATTAGTACTGCTTAAAGCAGTGCGGCTTGTGTTGTTGAATGTGGTTTGATTCTGTTAATGCATCGGTAAGTGCAAGCAAACAGAAGCGTTAACAGACTGCCGTTAACACAATTATGTTAACTAAAGCACTTAAGCTAGTAGGCAGACGTCTCACTGTTAAACTGTAGTTACTCATGCGTACAATTTAGTTTACTGATAAAATAATACTTTTTTTTACTCACATTAATATAGATAAAGCTGAGATTGGTCAGCGCACTGGAAGTCATGGAGCTTTCGCTCTTCCGATCATACATTTGCAGCGTTTCAATGGCTTGATTAACATCATTCTGACGCAGATAGACGAGTGCTTTATTCAGCTCCAGCTCATTGGCCAACCAGGAGAGATTCGATGTTCTGATAATCTCAATGCACCAGTTATAGCCTGCAGAGACAGATTGATTTCTAGTGTAAAAACTTAAACAAAAATACATTGCTAGTGACGAAAGTAAGTTACCATCATTGTAGTTCTCCTCGATAAGTGGCGAGATCAGATCCACAATCATGGTAATGGAACGTTTCTCCTTATTACGTTGATTTTTCGTATAAATCGCAAGATCATCGGTCTTCAGAGCTTGTAGAACATAACGGTTTTTGTCATTGGCTGAGCTTTTGTTGGGTTCGTTGACCTGGACAAAGGAGCTGTTACCATCACCATCGATAATGGCCACCTCAGCTGCATGAGTTCCCTCCCCCAGTGAGTGTTCCCCTTTTCCTGCCCGTTCCGCCTGCTGTTGCAATCGAATAATATTATTTTCTGTTTCCAAATCTTGTTCCGTCTCCACGGGTTGCACATCGCAGAGACTACGGAATGTGCTCTTAATTTTTTCCACATCTCCCATGGAATAATAACAGAGTAACAAGTGAATACCACTCCGAATATCCGGCCGTTCGGACATAATGAACTCAAAACTGGATGCTGCATCCGCATATTGACCCATTCGCACAAATAATACTCCAATATTCTCGGTAATCTTCAGACGCAGTTGTTTAAGGGTGTTTGGAACCGAATCCAAGGCCATGCGATACATCTTGATAGCCTTCTTGTGCATACCCATCTTCAGATAGATGTTACCCATATTCAGCTTCAGTTGATTCACATGTGGAAACATCTTATTCTTGGTCATTATGTTATAGGTGTTTAGGGCCTCGATGTGCATTTCATTGTGCTCGTATTGCTCGGCTAGATTGAAGAATACCTAAACAGATAATGAAAAGAAAAGATTTGTTAGAAGTATAGTTAGATGTATAACTAGTTGGGAAGACTACAGTCAAGCGAGCCGACTGTTAAAAACCCTGTACTCATTACAGTTCGCAATATTTCATACAAATTATCAATTTTCGATCGATTTGTCCTATGGCAGGCATAGGATATAGTTGTCCGATCTGGACAAAACTTGGTATAACTATCCTTACCTAGTGATACCATACACATAGTGTGTAAATTTGAACGGACGGACAGACGAAATTTGCTATATCGATTCAGCTGTCAACGCTGATCAAGAATATATATACATTATGGGGTCCGAAAGCCCCTGTTACGCTGTTCGTAAAAGCGTTCTCAGTTCTCTACCACCCTAAGGAATTAATTCCTTCGTTTGCTCACCGCATAGGTCAAATCAAAGTTGTGGAATACGTTCTCCCCCTGTTTATCCTGCTCATGATGCAGTATGCGATCCAATGAGGATGCATCCTTTGCCTTGTTAAGTGCCTCAGCCAATTGGGACTTAACTTCAGCGTTGTTTAAGCCATTTGAACGATTTGCGGTGCAACGCGCTGCCAAAACTATTGAAGATTCCAGTAATTTGACAATTTTTGTCTCCATATTCTTGTACTTGATCTGTGGGCTAGCAGGAAGTAAACTTAATTTAATTAGGCACTTAGTTAGTAGTGGAGACTTACTTGACCTCCTTGGCGGCATCCACAGCTGCATTGGCTGAGGAGAGCGTCTGCTGCTTGACCTTCTCCAGAAAGAACTGATCGAAGCGTTGACCCGCTGAGCCACTGGTGTTGGCAGCATAACCCACAGCTCGCACCGCTGTCGAGGGTCTGGCCAAAGCCGTCTTATCCCCACTAGTGCGACTGCTTACCAAGTTGCCACGCTAAAATATCAAAGAAGTCTTTGTTAAGTACTATTTAGACCCTGTATCTTTTGTTTCTTCAACTACCGAAAAGAGCTGCGAAGTTGGTGGTCTCCCAGCAGCTGTGGGTGGAGGCGGTGGTGCTGTCGCTGCTGCTGTTACCGCTGACATTTCTGCTCTTTTCGCCTCTGAATTCTTAGCACTCATTGTTGGTTTTAATTAAAACAACTATTATTATGAAAGTTCTGTTTTTAAAATATTTGTTTTGGGAATTGGTTGCCTTGGTGATTAGTCCTGCGGTTTGTTATTGTTGTTTATAAGGCCGGCTACCAGGAATCATCGGTATACAGAGTTGCTAAAGCAGTAAAATCGGCTAGTTTATACGAGATATATAATTAAGTTAAGTTTATATATGAAACTAATTAATTTTATTTAAATGATTCCATACATAACATGAAAGTATGTAAACTTTAAGTGTTTTCACTATCTAATTTAGTACCAGTTAAGATAAAGTTTAGCAGAGCTGTTAAAATAAAGTATTGCGAAAACGATAAGTGCTTAAGATATATAAATTTTATTCAAATAAAACTATCTATAGCAAAGAGGTAAAGTATCTTTATGTTACAGATTAATTTAGTTATGCACTGCTTACAGTTTAAAGACAACTGGCAAGCAGTGTCAAGCACTCAATCGTTAAAGACAAAGCAGTTAAATGGTTTTAACTCATCATGCTTATCAAGCAGTGCTTTCGTCATGCACAACAAGCCTTTCCGGCTTTTAGCTGTATCATTTGAAATGGAAGTGAAGTATGGAAAAACGGCTCGCTTTAGTATGCAAATGGTAGAAAATATTTTGTTTCTTTTAGTGTGCGTTGAGTTTGAACTTGTGCTTGAGACCTACTGAAAGTTCTGTTCGCCTGGTCTTACAGCTGGAATATTCAAATTCCCAGTTGAATTCTCAGGCGAAAAGAAATCCACAGTAAGATACAACAGATTTGATATATATAACATTTGAAATTTACACAGTGTTTCTATTAAAATTCATTTTCAGTGAGGCCTACAAAATATTATGTTAACCTAACATTGGTGTTAAAATAACAGCTGATAGTTAGCTCTGCAATCTTGACCTTGAAAGGCAGCAAACAAAAAACTGCGGAGGACATCAACGAACGGGCAAAAATGAAGATTTTTCTGGCTGATACACCAGGCGAACAGAATCTGCAGCAAGCGACAAAATGTAAGTCAAGCGCAATTAAAGAGGGTATCAAATGTGGTGCCACCTTTTAGTGTCCGTTGAGTTTGAACTTGTGAACATATAGGTATTGTTGTCAATGCAAACAATTTTTTTATTAAATGTGGTGCATACTTTTCGGCTGCACAATATAAATGGCCTGCAACTGCACGTCTCTTACCAGCGAACAACTATTGCCTACTTTAAGGTGCAGTCCTAATTTTTTTCACTTTGTTTTTCGCTTTTTTCGTCCTTCCACCTGTATCCTGGCAAAAGGACACGTCTTTATGTACTCCCAGAAAGCAGTTTTATCGATTGGCATTCAAAGATTTATCGATTTCTCTAAAAAAATTTTCGAAAAATTTTACAGGGGGAGGCCTTGAAAAATTGGCCAAAATACCAAAATGGCACCTTAACTCAGCCATTTTAAGGACTATACGAATGTCCTTTGGTGTGTAGATAGTCCTAGTCAAACCATGTACGTTGATGTCAGAAAAAGGACGAAAGTCCTTACAGGAGCCAAAATATAATGTAAATTTCAAAAACAGAAATTTATCGATAACTCGAAGGTCCTTTGAAGGATCCTGTCGCGACTAGCACCAAACTGTTGCTTTTGACAAGGACCATCGATGGGCCAAAGGACATTCCGATCGTCCTGATAGTTTTCGAATTATCAAGGATTTTGTGTTTTTGGCCAAATTTCAAGCGATTTTTAGGTGGAAAATTTTCTTAGGAATTTTTTTTTGTATTTTGTTTGTGTGATTGTTCGCGGACGCCAGAAGAGCGGCCGCTGACGTCCGCGAACATTCACTCAAACAGCGGAAAAGTTGCTCTGAGCGCAATTAACGTAGGGTGCGTAAGCATATGCGACCCGTTAGAGAGAGAGAGAGAGAGAGAGAGAGAGAGAGACCGCTGAGACCGTGAATTGTCTATGCACTTCAGATCGCGACATTTTTATCCCACCCTGTTTCTAATGAAAAACTCAAAAGCGCGGATGATTTTAATTTTTAAATATCTTTTATTCTTAAAATCCTATTCTTAAATCGTAACATTGAGTCATATTACTATTTTATATACTGCATAATTTATTATTAAATGTTAAAACCTATTTACTTAAAGTACATGAACATTTGAAATTTTAAATAATTATTTATGCTATTTTTAATAGTAAAATTAACATATATTAAAACATATGTAGACATTAATTAGTTGTGTCGGCGATAAGATAGTTCTGAAAAGATATGGAAAAATTATTTATAAGTAATAGTAGTATATTGTATATGAGCGTATTTTCAATACTTTTAGTTTATAGTAATTAAAACTATCAAAGTTTTCCATACTTACTTATAGTTACCGCTTGACATTTTTAGACCCTGTACTCTAAAAAAGAGTAGAGGTGTCTGATAAGTTTGTCTGAAGCGGAATGTGCGTAACAGGCAGACGGAGGGTTTCTTGATCAGCATCAACAGCCGAGACGATATGGCGATATGGCCGTCAGTTCCTCCGTCTGTCTGTCCCTTCGTCCTTCCGTAGTTAAAATATATTTTCAGTTTATAAATACTTGTGTTTATAAAACTGTACGTCTTACCTTGAAAAATGTGTCATAGTATGAGTGGCCGCCCGTTTTGTTTTCAACATGAATCCCATTTGCAAGACAGACATCAACAGCCCCGAGTGCCAGAAATGGATGAACGAAGTATGCACACATTGCAGGGATTTGTTTGCCAGGGAAGCCAGCGATGCGTGGTCTGCCTGGTGGCACGACGATACTCCTGCGTTCTACAAGGAGGTACCAGAGATGACCGTCTATGATTGTAAGAAGCTGAAACATTTGCTGGAACTGGAGGTGGCCGCTTTGCATCCAACTGAGATAATCACATACGCATCGAAATCATTTAATTTTGAGTTATGGCAAAAAATACTACTAATTGTTGTATATATTGCAATAATTGTGATAATTATCGTAGTTTGTCGTTTTTGGAAAGTGGGACGCATCGAACAGGAGCCAGCTGTGGATGAGGAGAAAGATGACAATGAACATTCCACTCCAAAGTCTGAACTACCGACAAGTGAGGCTCCAACTACCGAAAAGAAGAAAAAGTTCGATATTAAGATTTACATGAGAGACAAATTTCGACCCGTTTTCATACACAACGAGGCAGCACTGCGACAACAGCAGGCCAAGTACAAGGAGAAGGAACTCCTCAGGGAGGAATACACCCTGCACAATGTCGAGAAGTGGACAAGGGCCCGTGAAAAAGTTGAAAAAAAGCGAAAGGCCAAAAAGAGTCTTGAGCAGGAAAAAGCAAATAATAAACTTGCTGAATTCGAACGAGATAGTCCCGTGGATTATTAACAAATTTCAATTAATTGGGTTGTAAAGATGCTTTAAAATAAAATATATATATTTTTTAACTAATTTGTTATTCATATAGTTCTACTCTTTAAATACGTATCTGTTAATATTCAATACATTTCTTTTCCAGAAACCGAAAGTCCCTGCTACTTCTTAAGTAGTTACAATGCATTGTAGTTATAACTCTACTTTACTGCCAAATTAATATTTGCATAAAGTTGGCATGCCTGGAAATGAATCTGAAAAAACTAAGTTGGCAGCCCAAAAGCGTTAAAAACTTTCTTTCTTCCTGTATCCGTTCACGTGTGCGCAGCAGCAAAACTTTGCAGCTTAAGGGAATGCACTAAATGTAAGTAAAATTACAAGTTTAGCGTTAACATTTTTATGTTATTTAACAGTGCCTAGAGAACTGATACCTTTTGAGACTTTACGCATGCGCAAAGTAAATCAAATAACTTTAACCGTTTTAGCACAGCCACATAAAGTGAGCAGATATCAACTGTCCGTCATGAAGAGAAGGGTCTTGAGCTTATAATTTTAAGAATAATTGAGTGTGAAGTTATTTCAGTGTTACTTACTCTGTATTTAAAATCGAGTAAGTCCCTGAAAACTTCAGACTTTGTTCTTCATGAGCCACGTGTTATGCTGTCTATGTTTTTGGACTGTGTTTTCGTCACTAGCGTGTACTGGCAAACACTCTATGCTGTCAAAGAACTCATAGAAATAGTTTATATCACAGTTTTCTGCTTGAAGCTTTGGGATCTGCAAAATTTGCCAGGTATGCAGCACGTTAATGTGATCGAATCTTTAACGAGTTGTATACATGATAAATTTTGTTGAAATTCTTGATACACCATTACCTACCTACCTACACTTCAAGGAATAAAAAAAATATTGATTAAGTGGTAAAGCAAGAAATTTAAAAGCAGTTTTTGGATTAGCAGAGTATTTTAAAAGCCTGAATACCATTGACTTCTTTTGTTTTAATTGCTATCGATCAACAAAAATAGTTAATAATTTAATTTTTAAATAAACATACGCTAAACAGACTCAACTTTGTGTCCAAATGTGAAACTTTTGAATAGTATCTATAATACCTATCAAAAATTACTGGTTTGGTAGCTAAATTGAGTAGAACTCCACTAAGAAGTGCCCCGAAAATGAACCACCAAAGGACCTACACCTGTCCTACTGTACATCTATAAACACAACACATTAATTTCAGCTTCATACATGTTTTTAATCACAATTAATATTGCTTTCTTATAATTAATTCTTTATGCAAAATATGTTCAGCATTCAAATGATATATGCAGTTATGTACTTAAATTTATTTAAGAGTTTTTTCTTTTATATATTTTTCCTCAAAAAGTACAAATTCAGCTTAGGCATCGCATAATTGTTCTCTTTGTAGTTGTCTTTTAATTTAACACTAAGTAAACTATGCCACTAAATTGTTTTAAAAAATGTGCGTTGCTTTGCTTCGTCCAAAAATCGTCAATTTATTTAATTTATGTTTTACACTTGTAGTAAAATGATTTCTTTTTGTTAATAAGGCATAATTGTAAGTCACATTGATTGCATTCAGCGCCTAATTCGTATGTTTTATTAATTATTTATTTATATTTAAGTATGAATATATAAATTAATTTGTCTTTATAGCCATTAAAGCTGTTGAAATGTATTGAAAATGTTAGTTTTTCTATATAGGATTCATTGGTATCAAAATTGTTGCTATTAAAGCTAAGTTTTAACTTTGTAAATTTGTAAAAAAGTTTTCAAAATCTTTAACAAGCTCGTGCCAGTGTATATATATATATATAATATTATTATGTAAATAAGGCTCACTCATAGTATATATATAAGTAGTAATCTAATATTATAGCGAGATCAGTAAATATTAATTTCAGGCAAACCAAAATACAATAAAACAACAAGAATTTACTTAAAACTTAACAAAGATGACTCGCACAATTTCAATTAAAATTTTTAACAAACTTTTCAACTAACTAAAAACTATGTAATTTTCATTTTCTTAACTTTTTTCTCTGTGTTTTAAAATTAATAATAAAGTTTTACATAGAAAATAGAAATTATAAGTCCACGCTGCTCTAGACTTTGGTGTTTGCTGTGCAAATTATAGAATTATCATGATTGTTACGAGTGACTTGCACTTTTCTAGTTATCTTTGGTTTTCAATTAATAAGCTGCTTGGTCCAAGTTCCGACTTCGGTTCTATATACAGTTAGCAACTGAATAACATGGCTATGTGAGTTTCTTGGCCCACTTGAGGTCATCGTCTCGTGGTTTTAAGCCAGTGAAACGCTCAATAACGCACTCAAAAGTTGGCCAAAATCTGTCAAAAGTATAAAAATTATAAATCTAAAGTCTTTATATAGTTATGTACAACTCTTACCGTAGTTTTTCCAGTGGCCAATTGAGCCAACCGGTGGTAATGCAGAAATAGGTTTCATGCGGCGCCACATGATGTATGCGATGATGTTTCCTTGGTAGAATAATGTGACAACTCTGCAACAACAGCACCCACCTGGGCAGACCCCAATAAGTATGAGACCATTTGTGTATCTACAAAAGAATTGGCATTAAAGTACTATTCCCTAAAAGAACTTAACAGATTCCTTACCTGATTCGTCATGGCCACAAAGATGGAGCATAGAAATACGTACGCAATCCAGCCAAAATTCTGTTGTATTTCACACGGCGATCTGATGTAAAAGTAGTGCGCCAAATAGCCAAGAATTGGTATACCCACCATAAAGTTATCGCCATTGGTCTCAATGAAATCGTGTCGCGTTATAGACGTTGGATCCAAATGATGCTCACGAAACGGTCGCAAAAAGTTCTAAAAAACAAATGTATCAAGTTTTAAGTAAGCACTTATATACAGTTGATTCTACTTACTTTTCCGATTAAAGGTAGTTCCACAGAGCCCCATGTGTCTGCCGCCCAGTGCACCAAACCGGAGGCAAAGTCTGCTGTGATAATGCCACAAAGTGCGGAGATGAAGGCCACATTTATGCGTTCCCAGCGCAAATGCTTGACAATAAGCCCAAAATTAATGATCATCAGGCCGATGCAGGTGTAAACACAGATTATTTCCTGGGCACGTTTACCTAGGAAAAATAATCAGAGTTTTTAACTTGTAACAAAGAACAAATTGTGTAAGGTAATTTAATTAATTATCAAAGTGGATTTGAATCATTGAACCGGATTTTAATTGATAAGATAGTCCATAACGTATTTCCTAGAAATACTTATCAAATTGAGATTGGTTTACTTATATGTCTGAAGTATTCCAAGTTGTTCAAATTCTTGCTATAAAAGGGTCTACATTCAGTGAAACAAAACAGAATTTAAAAAAATGTTTAAGAATCAAGTTGGTGCCCTGATATTCTTCGGCTTGTTGGCCATTACTTTCTCATACAAAATAAAAACAGTCTCCAAAGAAGGTAATCTAAATTGTTGATTTCGTTAAATATATCTAAAGTTCTTTCGGAATAGGTATACCCAATGACTTGAACATCGAACCATTTCGGAGAATTGGCAACGTTTTGTACTATATAGAAACCGATTTGATGGTTAACTGGTATAATGCCAACGAACGATGTCATGCCATGGATTCCGAGCTAATTACTTTCGAAACTATTGAGGAATGGAATATAATTAATGAATATTTGAAGGATAACAGGATTGAAGCACCATACTGGACGTCTGGAAATGATCTATCCGAGCAGTTTAGGCACGTCTGGTTTACAACTGGAGAGCCCATAAATTTAAAGGAAATCTGGGCTCCAGGAGAACCAAATAATAATAACAACTCTAATGAGCGATGTGATGAGCTTGGCTACAGGGCAAAACCAAGTGATAAACCTGGTCTAAATGATGGGCACTGTGATACCAAGCGTCGTTTCATTTGCGAGAAACGTCAACTCAAAACAGTTTCAGTTGTCGTTTGGTAACTAATTGTAATATTAAATATGTTAAACAAATACTTCAATTGTCAGTTCATTAGACAGGTTAATTTCCTATTTAAGAATTAACAAATTTAAGATATTTGAAAACTTTTAATTTATAGCATAACTTCCAATCTTCCAATATTAAATAACTATTATATTTTATTCCTGCTGGGGTTTATGTTATACACTTAGAAGCTTGCGTAACAGTTATACTAAGTATCATTACTTGCGTAACAGTTATACTGAGTGTCATTACTTGCGTAACTGTTATACTGCGTGCCATTCCATGTGTATTTAGTGTAATTTTGTGTAAACTAAACGCAGATTTCGAGTGTTAATATGCCAAACCAGAGTTTAATAGATATTTACTTACCTGGACTATATAGTGAGGCCAGTTCCTGGGCGCCTTTATTCTGGGGTCCCCAACGCGGTGAAGTTGCTGCCGGAATTGTTGTTGTTGTTGTGGTTGTGCCCGTTGTAGCTCCCTCTGGTGCCGCAGCTTGACATGTCTCCTGGTCTATTGTTGTGGGCGGTGAGTTGCCATTGGGATCATCCTCATACATGGAGTTGGCCAGTATTTCCTTGTCGCTTTTGGCCGACATCGTCTGTTTGAAAAGTACATAAATAAAGAGCACTATAACTAAGTACCTGAACGCCTTGAGGACTGTCCCTGACTGACAAAGCACACACATTTTAATTCTTTTCTTTTTCAATGTCAATCAGCGTCGAGGTCCTGGGAAATTGTCCGCTGCTTTAGTTTGCATAATTTAATACATTGATGGGAATGCAAGCAGCCGACAAGTGTGTGTTAATTATTTAAAACTGCTATAGTTTTATTATCCTGTTATCAAATTGGTGGGCTAAGTCCATTTATTGCTAGACATAATTGGTTTAGTTTGTTTTTGACTTTTACAATTACAGAAGTTAACAGCGTTTAAAATGAGTTTAACAGTGAGAGAGAGAGTAAGGAGATCAAACGATAATAAACACGTAACAATCAGCTGGACAGAGCATAGCAGCAAGCGTTTAGCAACTATCTATTTCTCGCTCGCACGCATGTGTTGAACATACAACATACAGTATGTTTACATAAATGCAGCGGTTAACAGACAAACGTAGCTTAACATTAACCGGTAGAAGTGCATGTTACTGGTAGAGGTTTAGTGCAGTCGGGTAAACTTGCTTGTACTTTGTTTTGCTGTTAGAAGTCGCACTGCTTGATTTATTTAAATACTTAAACAAACAAAAAAGGCAAACAGGTGACCATCAGAGCCGCAACTCTCAAACCATTGACCTCTGCACATGTTGATGTCACTACGTGGCCTGCATTGGCACCCCTAGTCCTCTCTCTCACCCCCTCCTCTTAGTACTGCTGTCACGACTGTCACGCAATATTTTGGGACTTTCATTTTGTCCACTGGGAGCTGTCGACTGCGACTTAAATGAGTGAGTTGTCAGCTGTTTGTCGTTGTTGTTTCTGTTGCTATTATAGCTGGGAGGTGTGGCTTAAAGGTGCCTTAATTAGGCAAATTGGTATTTAAATTGTTATGAACACCATCTTTGAGGTAGGTTCATTCAACGGGTTATATATAAACATGCATATTTGTCAGCCTGTTTGCTCTATTGTTTATTTCAATGGTCAGTGGAATTTTTTTGCTTCCCATACTTCATAAAATAAATGGGTATAGGTATATTTGGTATGGGTATCATAAAAATAAAGGAAATATCAACATTGTTATGGGGAAAAGTTTATTTAATTTTAGAATGGGCTTAAGACAAACGAAAAAGGCATTCCATTAATATGCACATAAAAAACGGGCTAGTAATTCTGTCTACTAACTAACTAAATACATAGTTTAGTTATTATTTTTTCTATTTTTTATAGCTCATTCAGACGAACTTACGTAGTTTTTAATTTGAATCGTATAAACTAAACCGTTTAGTTATAACAGTTAAGCTCGACTCAAACAATTGTATATAAATTGACATTAGTGGGACAGAGTCAACTGTATATGACACATGTGGGATTCGTATAACAAACTCGACTGCTACAGGTGTTTGTCCACCCATGAATGTGTTTATGTGTGAACAGCTGTATGTGTGTCTTAATGTTCTTTTGTGGTAGTGTTGTAAAGGGTTGTGACTGGCGAATGTAAAGATGTAAGGAAAATAATGTTAAATGCTATTAAACTACTACACATTACCTTAATTTGTTTAAGTGTACATTTTTACTTTAGGAATATTTACTTTACTATTTAAAATGCTGTTCTTTGTTCATATGAAGCGTGAAATTAGAAGTGTCACTTGTGATTGTCTCTCTATTACAAATTTTAATTGAGTGCAGTTATAAAGACAAAGTCGTGCCTGCATATACATACATATATCAGATGCTACCACTTAACTCCAGTTAATGCTCTTGAAATTTGTAATCTAATTTAACAGTAGAAATGAGTACTGTTATAAATTCCAGTTGATACTGCTTTAAATTTACTGAAGTTAATGATAATAATTCAAGAATGATTCGTTATAAACACGAATTCATTAAATAATTATTATGTTGTATAACAGAATTATACTATCTTGAATGTTATTTAATTTACAAACAAATTAAACTTTAGCTGGAGTGCCATTAATGTTGTCATCCAGTTGCTTTGTGTCTGATAATTGCAGAACTCTCCCCACTGTCAACCCATTATTTATGCATTAGGGGAACTCAAATGACACACATCTAATCAAAATTACAGGTATCTCTTGTGACGAATGTGCTTCGTAATAACTAGCTTTAAGATATTTTATTTCTTTATTGACAAAACCATTTCTTGATCAACATTTATAAATAAATAATAAATAAAATGCACTAATTATGGTACTTTGGACAGGAAACGACGAGCGAATTATACTTATGGAACTGTCATGTTTGATATTTGAAGCCGGGAAAGTGGTTAACAAAAAAACACATTCATTAAAACTGGCAGCTCAACATAGACTATTGATAAATCACCCACTACGGCCGAAAAGACCCAGAAGGAATTGACAGGCACGCGTGGGCTTTTTTCCTATTACTAATGGTCATCAAATTCAGAGGTGAACACTGTCCCACCGACCCACCAAAAGCCCCGCCCCTCACAAAGGTCATGAAAACAAAGGCCATAATCTGATGGGTAGTAACGCCCCTGCGAATGCCAAACATTTCCGTGCGACGACCCAAAAAAAAAAAAAAAAGTGAGAAACGAAAGCTAAAATGCTGATTCAAATTTCAAAAATAAATGCGAAGTCGTTTGAACTGCGAAACAAAGTAAGACGCCACTTTGAAAGGTAAGCTATAAATGAAAACTAAAATGAAAATGAATATGGAAACGTCGCGAATTGAACGAAATGTTAGTGACGCTGTCTACTCTACCCTCAAGGATATCCTATAAATACCATATATTGTGGTATACTCAGCTATAAGTAGCACTAACTTAGTGGCTATATTTGTCTAAAACTTTTTTTTTTAACGCTAGCTAAATTTACCAAAAGTGAGTAATAATCCAAATCTAATCATTCAAAATTAACTGATACGCTCTTGAAATCAAAGTGAATGGCCATGTGTGTTGTTGTCCCGCTCTAACAAGTCAGGTGAGCTTGTAAGTCCTCTACGCAATAGAACAACACAGCTCAAAAGCTCTCTTTCCCCGCTTAATCTCTCTGTCTCTCTCTTTTCTTCGTCCACTCTCTGAGAATAGTTGTAATTGTAACAGGGTATTTGCCTAGTTGCTCAGCCGCTAACACATTTTGTAGCCCTTTTTGCCTGTTCGTTTGTTTGATTGTTTGTTTGCTGGTAAAAGTAAAAGGAATAAAAAAAGGGGCGCATAGCCAACAGGTACTAATTTAGCACAACGTTACAACGATTTCAGTGTTGTGGCAACGAAGAGGAAACACAAATTATTACACGAAATGCGCGAAAAGTCACTCGAAAGTTTTTCCTATGAAATTTCTCACTCTTTTGGCTCTCTGCAATTGCGCGCCTCTTTTCAAAGTCATCGGTTTAGCGTATTTATAGTTTTAGTTTTTTTTTATTGTTGTTGGCTATTTGCAATTGATAAGAAGTTTTTCATGGCTTTGCTTTTGCATACTTTGCACTGGCAATACTATTAATAAAAGCAAGCCCAAAACGACTAACAAAAAGCTCTCACATATACTACTAATATACTCTGTAACATTTGACTCACCTTTTGTGCGTGTTTTTGTTGTTATTGTTGTTATTTTCGTTTTGTTGTTGTCGGCGACAGGCGTCAGGCGGCAAGTAACGGCAAACACAACGCGCTGATGTTTTTGTTGCTAGCGGCAGCGGCACCTACAAAGAGGAGCAAAGCAGAGGCATGTGTGGGTTTTACTTATGGCTCGAAACAATTAAATTTAAATGAACCGTCTAGTAATATTGATTAAAATAAGAGCCAAACTACGTTTTTGTGCATGCAGAATAGTAACAAACACGCACACATCGATATACATGTATGTATACACGCACACTGTCTCACAATCACACTACACAAACACACACACATTGACACAACGACGCACGCTATGAATTACAGCAGAAAAAGAGAATTACATACGTCAGCGACACCTCCTCAACTACTACAACTAAAAAGTAAATAAATGCTGTTTTATGCACGTGATTTTATGTTGTCACAGGCGTGAAACCCGACGACGACCACGACAACGACAACGACTCCGCCTGCGGCTACGGCTGCAGAGGCTACTTTGCACCAGTAAATTCCGACGGCAACTAAAAAATGCTATGCCAAATGTTAGGCAGCAGCTTTTCATTCATGCCCCTGCACTTGTATGTATTAGTATCGTGTATCGTAGTGTGGGTGGTCAGCTTTTACCGTTATATTTTACTTAAGCACTCAAATACTCACTTTTAAATTTAGCGCTCTTGGCGCCACACTCTTTTTCTGTGTTCAGTTTTTGTTTTTTTTCTATGTGCCAAAAATATATTTAAGAGTACACATTACATTTCGACAATAAATCCAAACTGAAAGTATTAAAAATATTAATCTGCTTGCATTGCTATTATCGATCTATGAATCGATAACAAGTTCAAAGAGGCAAGCTTTGAATATATTTCAACCGCTTAACGTATATCGACTTTTTTTTTAAATTTAAATAAAAAACAAGAGCAAATAACCACAACAATATATGATAGTACCTTGTAGCAAAAAGATAATCTAAAAAGTATTTAATTTTAGAAAACAGCATATATAGAACTCACAGAATGCATTATATTTTAGCTCCATCTATTGTCTGTTGGCCAAAATACTCAATTCCTGCTGGGTTAACGATGAAAATCTGAGGCAACCGAGAAACTATCGATATGTATAATAAGTAGACTCATCGATAGTTTTGCAGATGGTTGTTACGTCGCCGCCTGCAACTTGTAGAAACAAAATAAACGTTAATTATTAAATTAAAATGTTGCCCTTAGCACGAGGCATTTACAGTGGGCTGGCCCAAATTACGCGCAGCAACCGTGTGGCACTTCACACAGCCGTCGCATTAAGATGCAAGGCAGAAAAGGCAGCTGAAAATGAAGAAACTGCCGACAACGAGCAAAAGGAGACAAGCTCTGAACCAGACCCCAAAGATCGCACAAAAGTTATACCAGTTGAGACTTCTATGCGCTATTTAAAAAGCGAAGCCTACAAAACAACCTATGGAAACGATTTCGTGTGGACACAGTATCGGTAAGCTATATAAATACGGAAATTAAACCTATCTATTTACAATTCAATTGTTCTTCAACAGCCGCAACCACAAGGGAATGTTTGCACCAAGAAAAACGCGCAAAACTTGCATACGCCAGGGTAAAATTTCCACTGGAAATCCGTGTCCCATTTGCCGGGATGAGTATCTGGTGCTAGACTATCGTAACACGGAACTCCTGCAACAGTTTATCTCTCCGTACAGTGGCGAAGTTCTGAGTGACTCCAAAACGGGCCTTTGCCAAAAGAGTCATTTACGTCTAAAGGTTGCGGTGGAGCAGGCTCGTGATTGTGGACTTCTCACGTACAATGTGCCCTTCCGCGAGTATGACTACGACGAGTACTATGCCAAGAAGAATGAACAGAAACAGTGAAAGAATCAGTTGTAAATAAATTTGTATGTAGCGACAAAAGTTTGTTAAATTGGTTGTGAACTTTGATATTGAGGTTATGTTGCAAGCAACTGTTCGATCAGCTGTTTATGTTTTTCAGTCTAATTAGTCATGTCAAGAGAGTGCACATTTCTTGTTGTCGGTGGGGGCATTGCCGGCGTGTCCTGCGCCGAAACCCTGGCCATTTGTTCTCCCGATGCATCCATTTTGCTGCTCACTGAATCAAGCATCGTGAAGAGCGTCACGAATCTTGTGGCCGTTGCCCGCTATCTGCACAAATTCGATGTGAGAGAACAGAATGTGTCCGAGCTGGGAACCGGCTTCGCTACAATTGTGGACCAGTTGGAGCACGTAAACAGCAAGGAACACTGGGCACGCACCAAGACGGGACTTGTCATCAAGTACCGTTACCTCTGCTTATGCACGGGTGGAGCGCCCAAATTATTTGGCACAGGTCAAGAGGAGCTTGAGAAACGCATTATTGGCATACGCGATACGGACTCGGTACTGGAGCTACAGCGAAGATTGGCATGCGCCAAGGATGTGCTTATATTGGGAAATGGTGGTATCGCCAGTGAACTGGCTCACGAATTACGTGATGTCAACGTGCATTGGGTCATTAAGGATGCTCACATATCTGCTACTTTTGTGGATCCTGGCGCTGCCGAGTTTTTTCAACTTGCCAATGCAGAGAAGGAAACTGAGCCAGAGACCGCCTCCACAACGGCCATCAAACGGATGCGTTACGATGAAATGATGCCCAAAGATGAGCAGGAACATAAACGAGGCGCTGCCTTGGGACCCGATTGGCATCGTAACTTCGACCTGAGCGGTGGATCCGACAAACCAGGCAGAAACCTACCCAAAATCTACTACAAATCCCACATAGAAACGCTGTGTCAAGACGGTGACACACTGCAGATCACCATAAAGCACGAGGATGATACTCTGGAGCAGCTCAAATGTGATTTTATGGTATCGGCAACTGGTGTCCAGCCTCGTCATGATTACACAACTGATATTCCCCTTCAACTGGCCGAGGATGGAGGGATTAACGTGGACGAAATGATGCAAACGAATCTAAAGGATGTATATGCAGCTGGGGATGTGTGCACAGCAGCTTGGATGTCGGCCGAGCATTGGTTTCAAATGCGACTCTGGACACAGGCACGTCAAATGGGATCTATGGCCGGACGTAGTATGGCAGCCGACCTTGAGGGAGCATCCCTTTACCAGGACTTCTGTTTTGAGCTGTTTGGACATGTGACACAATTGTTTGGCTTTCCAGTCGTGCTCCTGGGACGCTTCAATGGCCAAGGCTTGGGGCGAGACTACGAGTTACTTGTGCGATGCACTCGCAAAAAGGAATACATTAAGTTTGTGCTGCAGAACGGACGACTTCGTGGCGCTATTCTGATTGGAGACACAGATCTCGCCGAGACATGCGAAAATTTAATACTTAATGGCACAGACCTGGAACCTTATGGCGATGATATACTGAATCCAGATATTGATATTGAAGACTATTTTGATTGATGTAATTCGAACAGATTATTGACATTGAGGACTAATTAATATTTTACAATTAAAAGTATTACTTATTAGCTTAACGTTATTCTCTTTTATTCTCACTTGGCGCAGCTCGCTTTTTTCTTTTACGTCATTTGGCTTTTCCCTCGTTTCCTGGTAAATATAGACTATGTTAATGGATTGCTATGAACAAGTGGGATTCGATACTTACCCACATACTTAATTTCATCGAAAGCCTTGCGTGCCTTCTTTAACTCCTCGTTCATGGTTAGCAAGTCCTTTACCCTGGCATATTTACGCTGATCTTTACGCACTAGGAATATGATATCTTCCACTTGGACACGTCCAGTGCGTCCGATTTCCATTGCACGGTGTGTGGTCTCTGCGATGTATTCTATGACCAAATCCTCCAGTAGGTCAACGGTTTCTGTGTATGGATTCTTGTCGTCACCGAAGCCAAACATCATGCATCGAAGTTCCTTGCTAAATAAACGCTTTCGTCCAGAGTTTGTGGACACCATTTGCTCATCGTCTGCATCCTCATCAAACTATAGTAGAATATGCTTTACATAACATACCCAAATATTTTTTGGAATTAAACTTACATCGGCAGCTTCAAAGTGCTCATCCGTTGTGTTATTTGCAGCCATTGTTTTCTTTTGTTTATAAATTTGTTGAAAAACAATTGCAGTAAACAGCAACTGTAATCGCAGATATCGATTTTTGTTTTGCACCTGTCAGTAGCTAGTTGCTCTGGCACTTCCATAGCCATTCATTGTGAATGTTGTTATCGATAGCTACGGAAACAGCAGCTCTGTGTTAGCCGACTCGGGCGCAGCGTCAACACACACATATTTCAAATTTAAACGCCTGTTGCTTGAATAAAAATCTCGCCAGAAAATGGATGTTTATTCATTTGAAAAGTCATTTCTCGAACGCCTGAAGGAAGCAGAAGCTGTTTTATCATGGGATGGCGCCTCTATGCCCGCCTCTCAGGTGCGCTCTGAATGGAAGTCCTATGTAGAGCTTCAAATCGAGCCAACAGGTAATTAACACACACACACACATCCGCAATTGCAAACGCACCCACACACACATTTATGTGCATTTTATATATGTTGCAGGATGGCAAGCTATGTGGAAAATACCGCGCGTCATCTGTGAAGATTTGAAGCTGCGCTTTCCAACCATTGTCTTTGGCTATGTCGATCAGGTTATATTCGATGATCTCAAGGCGGTGTTCGTGGTGACTGCCGTGCAGGATCAGGACGTCCAATTACCAGAGAGCAATGAGGTGTCCCTAATTGAGCTGTGGCCCACATTGCAGCAGGAGAACCCAGCATTAAATGTGGACACCACAGCCGAATGCATTGATCGATTACGTTTCTTCTATTCGCACGTGTGGATGCCCTGGGACAAGGACTTTGATGATGACCGTGATTGGGTTCAAATGCATTTACAGTCGCGCATTCAACTGGCTTGTGATCTGAACAAGAACCGCTTACCACGCCCACTTGCTCTACACATTCGTACTCTATTAATGGAAGCACGGTATATACAGCAGCGCTTGGAATACCTTGAACTGGATTTAAGTGATGCCGAAGTAACGAGTGACGATGAGGCCGTCGAGTTAAGCGACAATACAAGTGAACCACAACGCAAGCAATCCAAATCATCTGATTTGACCTTAAATAAGTCTTTGTTACCTGTTACGGATCTCATGTGTCTTCACCTACGCCTGGCCATTATACGTAGCGAGTTTGAAATATTGGAGAATCCCGAGATGCGTCGAGCATACAGCGAACTACAGAGCAATGCCTTCAAGCGTCATTTGCTGCAGCGCAATCCATCGACTGTTGGTCAGCTGACGGAGCATGTGGAGCGTCCACAAATGTGCCACTTGGTGACGGTACCGAGTGAAATTCAGACACAGATTCATCTCTTAACTCTGGCCAAACAGCTGGTGAAACCGCATAAACAAGTCCAGCTGGGTAATACCCTACAGGTAAATAGTAACGGATGTATAAGGTGTTCTTAGCTGATTCATACATTCTTTTCTTACAGGACGTGCTAAGCATTTCACAGGCAAAAGATGATATTCTCTTATCGCCCGGTGAACATACTATTAAATTTCTGGAACATCTCAACGATAATGGCAGCATTAAGGGACTTGTTGCAGCAGATACAGTCATTGCCCCCCAGGTCGACTTGTCTAAGCTTCCAGTTATCTGTTCCAGTGATGAGGATAGCACCTTAATGGTAATTGACGGTGATTATACACTATCTAATCTAGTGTTGGACTGTCGTCATGTTCGACGAGGTATTCTGCTGCGTAATGGAACGCTGACTCTGCGCAGCTGTCGTATGCTGGGTGATGGCAACTCGAGCACACAGGAGGCCCTTGTGTGCATGCCACAAGCCAAGCTTGTGCTAGAGAGTTGTTTGCTGGAGAACTTTGCCGTTGGTATTTCATTGCGGCCTGAAACGAGTGCAGATTTGTGCAAAGTCACCATTAGAAAGTGCAACACGGGATTGGAATTGTTGGATCAGAGTACCAAACTTAAGCTGCGGGAAGGCAATTGCAATTTTGATACATGTAAGCTGGGAATATTCGCCGATGGCATTGATTTGCCCAACAGCACAGAGAAAACATTGGCTCTTAAGCGTTTCAGCGAATTACAAAGGTGTGTACATTTAAATTAATTATTACATTTTGTTTCTGATTCATTCTTTTATTGTAGTTATAACGCAAACAATTGGGTGGGTAATTGCGCATTCAACAACTGTCTGCGTAATGTTCGAGCTTATAATCAATCGGAGCAGCTGCTGACTAAGCGCACCCATCAAAATTTTCTAATGGACGACTTGGATGGGGACAACAAAGAAAACATCAATTAGTTTAAGGGCAGGCAATTTAAACAACACAATAAAACTTCAAGCAACTAAACATTTTTTTCAGTTTTATAGCTTCATAGCTGACATATTCATTCATACATTTTAAAACTTTCGTACCTTTTAAATTGATACATATTCAAAATTGAATCAAGTAATTTAATTCCAAAATTCTTAGCGCCTATCTAACTATCGAAAACGTACAATGGTCCATGAACAAAGATATCGATATCTATAAATAAGTACTTATTAATCGAATCTGTGTTAACTGAACTCTAATGGCACTGTTGTTGTTTCAAGTCAAAACCGGCGAGCTGCCTTAAAACATAAAGTAATATAGCTTGACTTTGAGTGTCCTTCCACTAAGTTAACTGCCAGACAGTCCATATTTTTTAAAATAAAAGTTCACGCATTGTCCCATAAGAGATCAAGTGTGATGAGCAAGAAAGAGAACGTGCAGAGAACCTGAGTCTCCCAGTAGATTCTTTGGCCAATGTTAATAACATAACATCAAAATGTTAATCGTTGTTGTTTTACTTTTGGAGTCAAAACATTGCGGTTGGACATCGAGACGGAATAACTTTGGCACCGAGTAACAAATTCATTTGAGTTGAAGACGTTGTTATTTACACATATAACTCACTGCAGCAACTAACATGACCAAGGAGAACTGGATGCGTGATCTGCCGCCGGATCTGCGCGATTTATCTATTATAAACTTGGCCATTCCAGGTACATGAGATCATCATCAGCAGCATCAAAACAATGCTTAATTAATTCTAATTGTCTGTAGGTTCCCACAACACAATGACGTATGGTATTAATAGCGATTCACAGCTAGCACCAGATGCGGAAAAGGCAATCAGACGATGGTATCGTTTCTTTCCCTGCTTTGTGCGTCGCTGGTCGAAAAATCAATCCTCAAACATTTTGGAACAACTGCATCTGGGTGTGCGATACTTTGACCTGCGAATAGCACAGAATGATGGCAAATTTTACTATTGCCACGGTCTGTACGCCATGGAAGTGTTTGAGCCTCTGCTGGAATTGCGACAATTTCTGGAAACTCATCCGGATGAGATTGTTGTCCTGGACTTGCAGCACTTCTATGATCTAGACGTGATGCAGCATCAACAACTGCATACACAGTTAATTCAGTTCTTTGGCCAACTGTTGTACACCACCACAGATGGCTCCCTATCCGAGTGCTCTCTGACTCGCTGTGCCCAGCTGCAGCGTCAGGTGGTGTTGATCTATAGACGCTGCCCGATTCGATTACCCTCGGAGTTTTGGCCCAGTGGTGCCTGGCCCACACCATGGCCAAATACAGCCAGCGTAAAGAAGCTACAATCGTTTCTCTCGGATTCATTGCTCTCTCGTCAGCCTCAACAGGGCTATGTCTCTCAATGTTTGATAACACCCTCGGGTCGGTATATAGCATTACGGGTATTCTTCACTTTGAAAGGCACCGCAAAGCGTGTGGACAAGAAACTAAAGCCCTGGATATTGGAACAGTTGCCAGGACCCTTTGCGTCAGGACAAAAGCCGCGCTCCAATGTCTTTTTAGCCGATTTCGTGAATCTGAAAAATGGACAATTTTGTGATTGGGTTGTTGACCTAAACACGAAATTAGAAACGGATCAGGATTCAACCATGCCTGCAAAAGACGCGATTTATTAAAGCACTCAAATTGTACAAATATTTATAGATATATATATTAAGTGATATTTAGCTCATATGCATAAAGTGACGCCTTCCAAATCTCTATTTTTTTGCCATTTATACAAACAATTTGTTGTTTTTAATTTTCAATTTATTTAATATTTTTTTATGTTTATGTTTTTAGAAGTAAGCACTCAGTTTAAGTTGATGTTTTGTTATGTTTATTTGTTTTTATGTTTACTGAGTACTCAATAAATGCATTAAAATGTAATCGTTAATTGTTTTTCGTCGCGATAACGCCAATCGAAGGTCTTAAAAGCTCAGAGATAACAATTGCAACTGCATTATTCATAGGAATTACAAAAAAAAGAAAGAAAAAAGGAATTATTGATTACAAACTATAATGCATGCACTGAAGAGGGTTTTATAGTTCAGTTACCAAGTAATGAATCAGCTGTACGTATAAGTTGTATTTCTGACTATATACACTCTATACTATGTATACCGACTCACTGATCATCGTGCGGTCGAATCGTATAATGTTAGGAGTCTTAAATTTGCACACAACAGAGCTCTTATAATTTTATAGTGTCTTTAAACAGTATTTTGCTATATGCAAATTGAAATGGGGTTCAAGTTATGGTCGACATTTGGCATATATGCAGATTTAGGCACCTCATTTAACTAGTTAATATACATATGTATGAAACGTTCTTAGACCGAAGCGTTAGTAGATGTGCATAGCATTTAAAACACCTTTATAAAATTATATTTCTTAAACCAAATGGCTACAAGAAATGGTTGTAAACTATATATAATTTTAATTGTGGTTAATTTCAAGGTAATAACTTACTTTTAAATATATTTTATTTATCAGAAACTCGATTTAAAAGCACTTACCGCATAAAGTAGTATAATTCCTTATAAGATATTTAGTTATAAGAAATTTCTCGGGATCTTAAAACTATAACCTTGATCCCTTCTTAGACTTAACAGCTTCATAGGTAACAAAGAACTGATTCTTAGGAAACCGTCGGGTGGAAAATTCCGCAACTCAAAAGATTTTCAAACTAAAAAAAATTTACACACATTTTCCAGCAAAGCAACAAACCAATATTATATGTAAATATACAAATATATTTGAAAACGAATAAAAAAACAAATACAAGCAATTGCATTAAGGGTCATGGGTTACGATAAAGTTAATAGTTAGAATTGGATTAAAGTTCAGCTCAATCGATGAGGAAACGTACGGCTTTCTGTGCCTTGTTTGGGGATGTAGCCGTCTCAGCTTCTGTTTCCGTTGACTGCACCAGGCAGTTGTGCATACCGTGAAGCACAGTGTCCAGTCGAGCTAGTGCATCCTGCAGATTATTGGCCAGTTCACCGGCATCCGGTTGATTCTCCCGCTCACGAGTTGCCTGTTCGCAGTGTCGCCTCAAACGATATGCAGCACGTTGCATAATCTGAAGCTCTTGCTGAGCCAGCACAGGGAAACTGCCATTGAGGCGCTCCTGATGCGGCTGATCCTCCAGGTCATAGGTGAGCAGTCGTTTGGTATACTGTACCAGTTTACTGCCTGACGAGGCACTGCCCGGTGTGGAGGTGCTCTGATTGGATGTATTGTGGCTGAGCAAACGCTTAAAGGGTTGCTTCAGCAGCACATCCTTCATGGCACTCAAATTCAAGGCAATTCGACTGGAATTCTGTGTGTCGTTGAGTGTCTCATTTAGTTCCGCATCCAAGGGCTGCCAGTCCACCTCAACGCTATCGAATATGTTGCTTCCATTGCTGCTGCCACCCGCTTCCCGCTGCAAGTCCAGCCAGACGCCCAGACGAGCCATGGGCCATTCAGCTTTCAGGGAACGCTGCTTGTCCACAATGAGGATAAGGGTGCGTAGTAAACCAAAATCATCGGGTGTTTGCGTCTGACGGAATTCCAGGTGCTTCAGGCCCATCTGACGGCAACGTTGAGTCGCCTCCTTCACCATCAGCTGCGTCTTGTGCAGACTCTCCTCGCTGGGATTGAGCATGATGCGCTGTATGTCCTCCAGTAGCGTGGACTTCTGAGCTGGCGTCGATGCACACGGAATGCGACTAGGTGTCTGGAGTTGTTGGGCCAACGCTTGACGCTCCGTTTCCAGCATTTCGCTGTTGCACTTGTACTTAAACTGCTCCAGTTCGAGGCACTGCAGCCGCTCCTCAAAGTCTCGCGTGTGCTGCACGCGTTCCTGCTCGATGCGTGTGAGTGCGGCACGTTTTTCTGCCTCCAGTTCGCCTCGTAGCTGTTGCTCCTGCTTCTGAAGGATCTCCTGGTGCGCTAACTGGAAGTCCACCAGCAGCTGCTCTGCTTTACCACGCTGACTACAAAACGGATTCGAGATGCGGAAATAATGTGAACCTCCAATAACCAAACGATCGCCATGGAACAGCGGACGCCGCTCTTGCAAAAGTTCTCCATTCACATACGTCTCGAAGTCCTCACTTCCAGGGCTGACATACAACTTCCCGCCCCGCTCGTGCTCAATGGTGCAGTGCTGCAGTGCCACTAGTGGACCTTCCAGCACAATGTCTGGCAGCGGATTCGACGAGGCACCTGGCAAACGTCCGCGTCCAATACGCACAGTCCCCGGAGGCAGCAAATAGAAGAGTGTACCACTCAGTATGGGATCCGCAGCAAGATTAACCAAACACGCCTGCTTCTGATCCGCAGTTAACTCCAGTGCGAGTCCCTTGCGCTTCAGCAGACGCAACTCGGATTTTCGCAAATCCTCAGCCTCTTTGAGTTTCTCCATCCATGTTTTCTGGGCACGATTCAGCTCCCTTTCGCGCTCTGCGAGCTGATGACGTAACGCCTCCACCTCGCTGTCATCCACAGACGTCTCAATAATGATCTTACGCGGTGCGGGAGGGTTGTTGTTAGCGGAGAGACGGCGCTGACGTTCATATTCATTTCGCAGTGATTTCAGGCGATCCACCTCAGCACGTAAATCCCGTATGATCTTGTCATGCGGTGATTCATTCACTTTCACCCGATTCACAATGGATCGGGCCTTACAGGCGTATCTCAATGTGGCCAGCGTCTCATCCGCATGAAGACTCGCCGGAGAGATGGTGGCCAGCATAACGGTCTTCGAGTTTCCACCAAGATTTTCCTGCAGCGAAACAGAAATGGAAATGGATACGTTGTTAATCATGGATTGAATTTATTGTTAATCTTGGGATAAATAAATTTCGGGGAAACAGAATCTGACGTTAAAGGAAAAGACATTTTTGAGACTTAAATCGATTTTAACGGTAACAAAAAAGTATTTCAAATCCGTTTAAAGTATCGATTGTAAATCGATCAATAGTTTTTCTGATTTTTTATTTCCCGAGCTGACTTATCAGCGACAAGAGCAAAGTGCACCTCGGTAAATGGTAACGGGCAATTAAAATGATTAGCTGGGAGTTTACTCAAACCTAGATCTGTGCAAATGCACATGAAAGCATATGTATGACTTCATAAGTAAGTATTTGCTTACATCACACACATACATACATTTTTATATGGACATATAAATTTCTACATGCTTGAGGGTCTTTACAAAGAATTATGACCTCTAAAGATAGGAGAAGCTTATCAGTGTTGGCAGGGAAGCCTATTTTGTCTTCTTTTTTTTTTTTTTTGATAAACTTTAAAGTTTAAACAGACAAAGCAACAGCAGCGGCAATGAAGACTGTTAACCGTTATCGATGCTAGCAACCAAGAGCGAGATAGCTAGAGTATTAGTTGTGCCAAGAAAATAAATATATTTAGATGTTCGTGTGTGTGTGTGCTTTCATTTATGTAGGCGTATGTGTAATGGACACTTGTTTGATTGACTCTCTGAGCGCAAAATAACAGAGGAAAAGAGCGGGAGGTACAGCATGCTAGTCACGAGAGTCGCTGCTTGCATAAACTGCGCAGCAGCAGCAGCAGCGGCGTGGGAGTGTGTGTGAATGAGCGAACAAAGGAGAGAGCCAAAACGGCATGGGTGTGTGTGTGCATGCACACAGTGACCTACAGCCACTCAAAAACTAAACGAAAAAAATATTCATAATTAAAGTGGTAACGAAAATGTAAGCCTGTTTAAAGCGATGGTTCCAAAAACCCAAAACCGCTTATATATTGCCCTTCGAGTGGCCTCAGAGGGGCCTAACCTCTAAGGGGCTGGTCTGAACATGTTTTTTTTTTTACCGTGTTCTTGGGTTCGGCTCGGTGCCAGTACCATCTTTTTCATTGCAAACGAGATTAATATGTCATGGTTAAATAATTAATTAGTCAGTACAATATAATTTGGCAATTTGCGATGATATTTTCGTCACAAAAACCCGTTATTGAAGCATTTACTGACTATATATACCTTGCAGCATGTCCAGAGTATGCCCTCCCACTTCTAGAAGCCTGTCACGATGTCACACAAAAAATCGTGTACGTAAAACATTTTAATCACAAAAAAAAGTTGCTAAAAACGCGGTACGAACAATGAAAAATACAAACAACTTAATTAAAATATTCGAATATGACGTAGGTAGATCAATTAACACACTTTGATCAAAAATTATATCGATATTTAACCTTTAACTTAGACGAAAGTTTATAATTTTCAATCTGAAATCAAATCGAATTTCAACATTACACTAAAAATGTATCTTTTTTCCTATTGGCTGCGGCAATCCAACCAAAATTATACGACCTAATTTAACCATTTATTTTTTAATACATTTCTTTTAGGATTAATTGACGAAGCATGGGAATATTTTGCGCTTGGCAACGGCGATTTCTGGGATTATAAACCGTCCAAAACCCCACAAATAGTCGGCATACAGTCTAGACGCCGATTAGCAAACCAATGGCAATATGATTACCTCGAGATATACGAAAAGAGTATGTCCAAAATTTTCGGATCTCTTTATAAGTCATCAGTCTTACCTAATTGATGCATCAGACATTGGTTTTTATCAAGTTTACGCTAATAAAAAAACCTTCCGACGTTAGAAATGCGTAAAAATATTTTCCATGTCACGAACTAATTAATTTGTTTAATTGAGTGATTCATAAAAGAAATTATGTATCTAGTATTATATTTAGTTGGCTCATTTTAAAATTAAATTGAAGAGTAATATTAAATTTGTAATAAGTTGTTGTGCACCACTGTGCGGCCGAATATACATAAGTGGGAACGAAATAGCAATATGTGAGAGCACAATAGCAGAAACAGCATGTGCTAAAGCTTTGTACTGCACGAGACGTAGAAGCAACAATTTACCTACAACTCGACTATGAGATATCTCGCACAATATTTTAAAGCATATATTTGCCGGAAATATATTTTTTTAATCTATTTACATTATCTTAAAGGTTATACAACAAGGACACGCGGAAAAACAGAACCTTTATTGAAATACTTTTGATGACAAATCAAACGACAAGGTAAGATGTAAGTACGCTGTTACATAAATCCAAAAGCATATACCCTTCAACAAGACTGTACGTAAGACGAACATCATAAACACAAACAGCCATAGAAGTAACGTAAGCAAACAAAACGTCGAAAAAAAGCAAAAACAATGATACGCATCGCGAAACGAGACACGAAGTCGGTGAAAAACAACACACACGAGCAATCGGACGACTAGCGGACTACAAAAATGCAGTAATATGGCGTTCGGCTTTCAGTTTCAGTTTTGAACTGACTACGTAAAGAGCGAAACAGAGAGCTCCGTGAATTTTTCCTAGATAAATGCATTTAAAAATCAATGCATATATAAACTGGTTCTATACCTTGACTTGGTATTAAAAAGTGAATGAAAATATAAAGAAACAATTCGCGTTATTTGACAAAGAACGTATAAAAGCTTACGTGAAAAGCCCAGAGTTCATTGCACGTTGCAAGAAACAAAAACAAAGGCAAAGTGAAACGACCTCGCACAACGTACCCGCGCAAAAGCAACAATAAAAACTATACAGCGAACAAAAAAAAAGCAAGCCCACACAACAGTAGTGCAACCTACATAAACACCCACAAATACGTAAAGAATACCTTTCGAAAAACCAACAAAAACTACAATAATGGATGTTTGGGGCGTATTTGTTGGCGACTCAACGCTATCATATGGAGGCTCAATGCGCAGCGGCTACTACCGCGATTATGAGCAGTTTCCGTATGGCACACTGGAGCACTCAAATAGCGCAAGTCCGTATCCGGCCAAGGATTCTTACAGTCGAGTGCAAGGTAATTAAAAAAATTTAATAACTTCAATACATTAACAGTATTATGGACCGTTGCGTCAGCACAGACAATAATGCAGCTGTGCGTCAGTGAGCTTAATATTTTCTGACAAATAAATGCATTGATGAGCCTTCATGACAGCCAGCTTTTTGTAAGGCATTCATATATTTATGCGAAAAACGTGCGGGTTGAAGAGGCACACGAGCAAAAAACGTAAATAAATACATGTGTAAAGGGGGCACAAACACACATACATGGGCGAAATAAGTATCGTAGTAAAAAGCATTAATTGCAAAGATACGCACACTGTTGAGTACAGCTACATGTATGAGTGGGTAGTGTGTACACAAATGAACTCATTTGCTTGTTATTGTGAATGCCCACAACGCTTGTTTTGCAGGAATTTAAAAATAGCCAGACTGCTTTTTTAAAATGGCTCTACGTACGTACACATATACATGTATGTATGCACATGTACATGTACATGTATTTATGTGTCTCTGTATGATACACGCCTTAATTTGCACACATATATAAAAATATGAATGTGTTAGTTTATGAGTGCGTGTATTGTGCCAAAGAAGAAGCACGGACATTCACAGGGTGTTGCAAACCAAACGAAAGTTTATCGTTTCTCTTATCACACATGTCACATGTACTAATACCATGTACATGTGTTCGTGTATACTGCGTGCAACTGTATTTACTTTGTTATTTAAGCGTTTAAGTAAACAAGAACCTTTAAGTGCACGTGAAAAATTAAAGCGCGTTTTTCTTCTTTCTTCTTTCGTTTTGCAAACAATTTCCTTATTATTATTATCAATCGAATGGGAGTTCTCTTCAAAGTGTAAATAAAGAAAGTTTAAACAAAGAAATATACTATAGAGGTTGAAGAACTTGAAGAAGGTTAAAAGACGTAGAAATTGAGTCAATCCTTAGATATAGAAATGAATAATAAGATACATATACGATCGTAAATAAAGACTGTAGACTGTACCCATAATCGTAAGCTAAGCAGGTGTTTGGAACCACTAAACCAAATTTGGAAAACAATGAAAAACAAAGTTGCGACGCAAAAAAAGATTTCAACAGTAAAAGTTTTTATAGTGCCGCTTGAAACAAAAATATATCATTAACAATATGACTAATTATGCATATAAATGCAGCGCAATACTGTCTAAATTTGGTTACAAATTTCCTGTAGCCCGATAGTCACGACCGCTTATCTACGATTTGATGAGGTACATTTGCTGAAATTGCGTCTATTTATATACCGGCTTCCCTTTAATCAATGAAAACAAGTCAAACGCTCAATTGGCTTAATATAAAAGCATAATCTACAAAGAATTTAGTAGAATTAATAAATATTGAGGGGACTTGACATGTCACAGGGTCATTTAAACATCATAGAAAAACTTGCCACTACGTGACGTTATTGAGTTGACGTCACGTAAGCATCGAGAGCAACAACAGCAGCCCACTAGAAAAAAAGGGGGTAAAGCATGTGAGCACGACGTGGCAGGCACGTAGGCCCGCAAGAGAGCGAGAGAGCGTTAACATACTTACGCATATGCGTGTGTGTGTGTGTGCTTGTTTATTTGTTAGTATGTCAAAAACAACCTTGCTATGCGGCGGTCATGTGTAAACAGATTTAGTAACCTTATATAATTTTAATTCATAAACTAAAATTATTCTTCTCTGCTCTTCTCAATGTTATTGCAGAAAAATGTAAGCAATTGAAGTCGGAGAAACAACTGCGCAAAGATTGTCCATTCTGCAAGGAGCATAAGAAACGGCCATTGATTAATTATATGCGCAAACGTGAGTCACGCAAACATCACGAGAGCATCTGCGAGGATGAGGAGGAGATGCATGAGCACGAGCTCGAGCACGAGGTTCAGCATCAAGTGCCATCACTGTCGACTGTTGTGCCCACGCAGCAGAGCTGCAAAGTGTAAACACACTGGCTTCACTTAGCAGCCAGCAGCTAAGGACAGACAGAGGAGAGACAGACAGACAGGTGGCAAAATCCAAATGCCAAAACAATCACATCAGCAGCACCAACAACAACAGCAATTCACAATGCCATATAAATTTAGTCAAAGACAAAAACAAAAAATAAGAAAGAAAACAAAAATTATAAAGAGAATGAGAAACAAAGTGTGTTGTAAAGATGCTGCTCGACTGCTGGCCAGACATTGTTAGTTAGTGGAAGCGAGACAAACAGAGTAACAATAATTTAATGCAACTGTACCTACTACAACAAAAAAAATATTTACGTGCATTTCCGCCTATGACGTCACACTACCATTTACAAAAGTAACAAAAACAGCAAGTTCTTTTTTTGTTGCTGTTCAAACTTGATACCAATTTACAAACCATTTACTATTTCTTTACATACATGTTTTTAACAACTACGTTACAGTTCTTTTTATACACGTATAAACACGTAACGTAATTTGTTAATTGACATAGATTAACAACAATCCAATACTAAACTAGCTGCCCCGCTTAGCTGCTAAAATGACCTTAGGCAACAACACAGCATAGAAAGAAAGAAAGAAACAACAAAATTAAAACGTAGTAAGAACGAGGGAAGCAAAATTTGCCAGAATACCATAAATATTTTTCTATTTTGCGTACGAGACTGAGTAATTTGCAGTAGAATATTTATGATTGAAGCAAATGTCAAAAAAAAAACATGATTTCGGTTTCTCCTTCAATATATTAATTGGGTAAATTGGAACATTATTTACAGGAAATTTATATATATTTAAAAACCTAAATCGATAAAAAAAAAAAAAAAAAGAAAAACAAAAAAATGCTCCATTAGCGCCAAACAAATAATAATATTTTAGTATTTCCTTCCTATATTTGTGTGTTTAGCTATATGTACGTATAGTTTTTGACCCAGCTTTATATCCTTGTCTATATTAGACACTCTAATATTTATATAACTAAAAAATCCCACAAGAAAAAACTCTCCAATTAAAGTTTGCACAGGGGGGCTTAAATTAAATTAAACTATGTATTAAAAAAAAAAAAATTAAAAAAAAGGTTAATGATTGATATATATTCAGTTTATAGTTAAATAAACAAGTTATAAATGTTTAAAGATTTAATACACAATGTTATTGTCAGTTATTGAATTTATTTTAATAACAAAGACAAACTCATAATTGGATTTACTATGTTGAACTACAATAATAATTAATGAGCCCAACTGTGCAAATCAAATTTATAAAATAATTTACAAAAAATGAGAATATATTGTTAAAATGTTAAGAATGGAGATATTTGTTTTTTGAACAATTTGCTTGCGGGAAACGAGAAAAATTTACATTTATAAATTATTATCTATCATATATATTGTATTTATTTTTAAGTTATGCGAAGTTTACAACTCCATAAAAAATTTAAAAAATTCAATAAAAAACGTTATTGGTATTTCGAAAAAAAGAAAAGAAAAACTTAAACCTGTTTTTTAATTGTTAGCACAAGTGAATGGAAATTTGCAGGGAACCCGCACTAATTATACGATGTAAAAAATATTAGAAACACGTTCTCCAGTCAGAATTAATCTTTTTTCCATTACGTCAAACGATTTTTGCTAAACGCCCGAAATCTTGATTGACACTGAGATTAATGGGATCATTTTTCATTAGTATTAAGTAATCTATTAAGTTAGATTAAATTATGACTACATAAGGCTTCTAATTTGTTAATAAATTTCATTCTTATACGTAGTTTTCGTAGTAATTTTCCAAATTGGAAAGTTTCACGTCATGAATCGAAGCTTTTTACGTTTTAACGTAGTAATTTCAGGTTTTTTCGAGTGATTTTCCGAAAACTACGGAAATGTTTCTGTCTCACACCAGTTTGCTAATGAAAACTTAATTAATAAGTTGAGAGATTCTATATGCGAAAACCTTTTTAAGATAATAGCACTTAAACAAAACATTCCTACGAAAGTGACCTTGGACATAGTATCATATATTGAGAATCGGGTTACACCAACTGATCTGACCTGGAACTTGGACCATGAGAACGTGACGTCAGGCAATTGAATACGGTCAAAGTTTTCACTTGTCCCACATAAAACTCAATTATAAAATATGATGTTATACGCGACATTTCACATAATTGAATTTGATTATTAAATTATCAAGTTGTTCAAGATACAGTTTTTACTGAACCATATCAAGTTTTATCTACTTTTAACCGCACGCCAAGTACAGCACTGATTGAAATTTATCCATCCCTGGATGTTCAACTTAGTCAAGAGCGACTGCATAGCCGACCCCCAACTGACAGTTAAACAAAGTTGAAAAATGAAGTATAGACTTTAAAAAGCCCTGTACTTGAAGTAATTTTCAACTATTGTTCCATATAAAAATATATTTTTTTAATATTTCTTCTGCCTATGAATTCTTTTGAATAAACCTAACACACCCATTTAATGCTTGAAAGTGCTGGGTCCAACAACAACAATAACAAAAGCCATTTCACTCAGTTACCGCACATGGAAGCCATATAAAATATGCAATTTACTACGTCGAGTGTACAATGAATTTAATTCATTTAAAATTCAATGTTAACTAGTTTGTGCAGGGCAACCAAATCGGGCTCTGAGGGGGAGTGACAAGATTTGCAAATACATATGTGTATGTATATAGCAAAATGCCAAAGTTATCACTTAAAGTCGTCGCTGGAAACTAGTTGAAAACGATACAGTATATATACTAAACTGGGGTTTAAAATTATAGCTGGCTTAACTACGCTTTAATATTGCAGTTTTGATAAACAAATCTGATTTTTAATCGACTGACAATTTGGAATTCCCTTAATATATGGGAAAATACAATGAAGTTAATAAGGTTATTTAAAATTGGGGTCATAAAAAATCGTTTATACTTTTTATTTCAATCTGATCTGAGTGGTATATAAGTTAAGCATATCTTTAATTGACTTTAACTTAAAGCTTTACAGAAAAACTTTATTCTCAAACCAATTTTAAAGTTTAATTTCTGATTTACAAACTAAATGTTTTCTATTTTACTGTTTCCAAGTAGTAAAAGTATATAGCTATCTGATAATTATACATAGTCATGATATAATTATACGATCATGCCCGGAAACGTGTTTGCCAAGTGTGCAAATCTATAACCCTATAGCTTATATACCGTATCGTATCGTACTGTTGCTAATTTTGGAATATACATACATATAGTTGAAACAAAAATACGCTGACGTCGTTAACAGTCCAGAATTGGCACGCGTGTTCAATTTTATGAAATTAGTTAAAGAATTAACATAAAAACAATAAATATTTCAGGGAACAATAACAGTATACAAAATGCACATCTTATCAGTGGGAATTAAATCAACTTTCACAAAAAAAAAAAAAAAACAACAAAAAACTCGAAGTGATAATATGTTGAATTTAAAACCAATTGTTGTGGTTAACGACGCTTGGGAAAATATAGAAAAAAAAAGTGCAGTGCGGTTAACAAACTTTTGCGCACGAAACCGATTAATTTCTAGTTTTTTCTTTAGTTGAAAGTATATATAGAAGTCTGTCGCTTTCAGTTTTCACTCTAGTTTCATACAAAGTTTAAAATGTAAAGCTAAAAATTCGACAAACTAAAAAAATAAAAGAAAATTGTAAAAAAAAAAGAGAATATTAAATGATTTATTGACAATGTTACAAGGCATACTTGGCAAATTAACAACTCGGCGGAGTAAAGGCCCAAAGGGCAAACAGAACGATCAAGACTTTGAGATGGGATCGCTTAAAAAGTCGCAAAGCAGTGAGTATTTACAATAACACGTTAGGGTGATAACAGTTCAGTTATTTCCTTATTGCTTACATTGCTGGAGATATTTGTTCTAAGGTTTATTTTTAGAAAAAACTTAAATACTATTAAAGGTTGAATTTCACGCTGCTTTATCGAGTTTACGGTACTGCGATACTCTTCTCCTAAACCCTTTTAACAACTCTGTTAAGTTCTCTGCTTTTTATGTTAATAACATTACACTATTTGTGTTACTTATAAATTCGGTACTGCTGCTGTTATAGTTCTACAGAGATTAAAAGCATTCAAGGTCTGCGTAAAGGTATAATTTGGTACTCCTAAGCTCTGTTAACAGCTCTGTTAAGGTATCTCTTTCTTATGTTAATAACATTTCACTAATTCCGCAATCTACAAATTTATTTCTGCTGCTGTTATCAGTACATTTATGTATGTTTGTAACATTATTATAATTCCACTGTGATTAATGTCGATTTATCAGCTTGACAGCAAGCTGATTGTGCAGTAAATGTATTAAAAAATTTCCCCATCGCATACACTTAGTATATAATTTTTTAATTGTAGGTCATAAGGATGGAAAACTGAATAAGATTCGCTGCAAGTGCGAGCCAGCGGCCTGCAAATGTGGCAAGAAGAGGCAACAACAACAACAGAGCTTATTGCTTTCACAATTGCGACGACGAGGGGCTGATAACTTATCAAGTGTTATATTATTTTAGTACTACTATATGAAAAACAAATAAAACTCACAGCAAACAGAATAAAAAAAAACAACAAATAAAAAAAGCAAAAGCAAAACAAACAATCAAATACATGAGGAGGGTGTGTTTTTCAAAATCTTCTGAGTTGACGACATTTGTCACATGTATTCTACATATATAAAATATATGTACACTATATACTGCATATAGTTTATCAAAGCACTTAGTCTGATTATAATGAGTGCTAATTTTAACTACTTTCCGAGCACATAAATGTTATCTCTAGAGTGCAATGGAAAAATCAAAATTGAAAAAAATATATATTCGAAATTAATTCTTTTTGTAATCATATCTTTCGAGGTGGACAAGGCCGCAGGGTTGCACAATTTTTTAGCGGTTTATCAAAACGGTACTGTTATCCTCAATTAAGACATACGATATGGGCGCCATTTATTGTTGATATTGAATATCAATTCTGATTACGAAACTTGTCAAGTGTTTGGCATTTTACCCCCAAGGGAAACAAGTATTCCCAAGCAAACTTTTAGCCGTAAAAACGCGGGTTAAACTGGTTGTCGTACTAATTTTAAGTTTAATAGAGTTTAAAACAAGAAATCAAGAAGACATTTCCTAAATTTACCGCTTCATCGTTGAAAAATACCCTGTAAATTGCGTATTTTAGCAGATTCCCCATCTCAACAACTAAAGTAGTGCTCTGACAGGGTCTTTAGGAAGCGTATAGCACCCCAAGTTACATAAATATATGTACAAGTTCGAAAAAAACCCAATTTAGATAAAGTTCACAATCAAAATGGCTCATTAATGATAACAGAAATTCCAGATATTTCCATTTTTTAACTGAACTGAACCAACTTGAACTTAAAAAATAAATGAACCTCAACTGCTTTAGCTATAAGCAAGGTCAATCTATCTATCTACATTTTAAGTACAAATCTTCAAGTTAAATTGTTAAACACTTCAAAAGTAAAAAAACAGATAGTAACTAATAAAACTTAAACAAGTTCTTACTTTTTTGTTGACAAACTTCCAGAGATTACAAAATACAGTATTTTATAGTTAAATCTAGTCACATGATACACAATTACAACAGGCATCAAATGAGGTAACATAATATTAAAACGTATTAAATTCCAGTTATTTTCAAGTACATTGACACTAGAAATAACTCTCTGTTTATTCTATTATTTTGAAATGTTTATCTATTGCGAGAAATTGTTAAGAAAACGTGTCGTAGGTCCTCATTTTAAAAAAAACAACGTCGTAGATAATTAATAAAATGCGCATTGATAATTCCTAATTAAATACGATAGATAAATGAGGACATTTTTAGTTAAGATATGAAGTTTTCAACTTTAAACTGGAATATTTTTAGAGAATTATTATTTTATTTGCAAATAAAAACAAAATTTTATTGCAGTACAATCTGAAACATAAATTTGTCTAAAGTTAAGTACTTTGTGTTAAGAGTACTATATAGATGGTATATAACTTGTGCATCATACGATAAGATTTGAATGATAAGGCTAAGAAACTTTAGACACAAATTTTCTAAGAGAATGTTGTTGTATTTTAATATATATACATATTTTATCTGTTAATATATGTATGTACTATCTGTATATAATATAAAATTCCATGGAACCTCAATAAATATTATTCATCATATTATTTTTCAAAATTAAACAAAATAAGTGACACGTGTGAACGGAATTTAGCAAACAATCTGAAAGATAAATTCATATCTTCAGTCTTGAGATACAAAGGTAACTGAAGACTGAGTAATAAACGATATTTATCATTCGGCAAATACTTGGAAGAGCAATCAAAATAAATATAAAATGGGGAAAACACTTTCCAGTCCGGAAATGTATATATTTCCGATCTGTTCTAAGTTAGCTAAATAATATATTTGTTGTTTATAAAACGTTAGACGCTGAACAAAAATTGCGAATTTGGTCAAGATACTTCAACAAGTCGGGGCTGATTCAGAGTATATATGTTTATGTACTAACTCAGGTCGCAAAAGCCTTCTTTTGCGTCTTAACTACAGGGTCTTAACCTGAGATAAGAAAAGCTCTCAAAGTATATATTCCTAGAAGACAAATGACAATAAATTGCCATCGGTCTCAGGCCTTTGAAATGTGTTGTAATCAAATGTTATAAAATTGCGTAAATAATCCATAAAAATGTTGAACTCAATTGGTCAACATAGGCCAAGATAGACTAAAAGTAAACCAGAGCGATGACCACGTTTGATACGCACACGTATGATAACAATGAAGGTAATAGTGGATTAGAAGTGTTGTAAGACTTTAGACTTACCCGTAAGAGCCAAGTTAGCACACTCTCTCGATATGGCACAAATGTGTTGGGCGTGGCAGTGGCACTGGCTTTCCTTGCATCTGCCAGAGCTGCAATCACCTTTCCCAACGTTAACAGACTTTTATTGATGCTGACGCCTTCTCGAATCCGTTCGCCATTTGAGCCCGAAACACTGATCCGCTCACTGCCCGCCAAGTCGACCAAACTGATCTTGCTGCGTCGCGTTTGACGCAGAGAGGCAACTGTGCCAGAGTCTGTGTCCGAGGACATGCCATCGTCACTGCTCAGATCCGTTAAATTTAATACAATATTGAAAATTGAATGGGAACGTGAGCTCTTATCATTCATGGCCGTGGAGGCGGTGGCTCGTTGCGAGTTTCCCACAGCGAGCCAGTTTCTGAGAGCCGAATAGGAGTCCACGGAATGAGCACTTAGGTCCACTACATATGGGCCAAAGATGGGATGCTCACGCACTTTGAGCGCCTGTCGCTGCACCTGTGTGTCTGGAGCGGCAGACAAGGCATGCTGAACACTTAGCAGATCATGTATCTTTTCGTTGTAGATCTCAAAGTAGCTCACTTCCACCTCCACCTAAAACAAAGCAAACACTTTTTTAGCAATCAAGTTATGTGTATTAACCGGGTGTAAAAATTACCTGCAAGTGATCCTTAACCGCTTCGATGCGTCGAAAGAGTTCATGGCAGAAACGTGGTATGATGCCCGCCTCAGCGTGCGGCGCATTGCCGTCCAGAGCGGCATCATCCAGCGCCTCTATGCCCATCATGCTATAGGATTTGCCTGAACCTGTCTGTCCATAGGCAAACAAGCAAGCATTGTAGCCCTCAAAGGCGGTATCGATCAGTGGTTGAGCTGTGCCCGCAAAGACAGCAAGTTGATCCGCATAGTTCTTGCGTTCGGGATCACACGAATAGTAGACTTGATCGTAGCTAAAGAAGTGCGTGACACCAGCTGAGGCATCCGCACTGCTACCCGACTGCACTGTCAGCTCGTTGTCACCATGCACGTGGACCACATTGGTAACATTGCCTCGAGTGCATTCCAATGTATTCAAGGGACGCACGCGCACCGTCACAATCATGTTGCTCTCCTCGGCGATGCTGTGAAAGGACTCAACCATCGCATCCTTCTCTTTCACTTTGCTGGCTGACTTACTGCTGGGCGTCTGGTGTGGACGCATTGGCGTTGTCTTTGTGGGATTCCTGTAGAGCGATGACGGAGTGTAGCAGGCATTCAACGCCGTTGGCTTTGGTCTTGGGTGTGGAATGGGTGTTGCAATACCGCTGCTGAAAGCCGTATTCAGTAACTGCTCCGCTGGTGTATGGGTCGTTTTTTCCGCACTACGTTTGGGAGTGCGGCAAAGGACTTTTCGACGTAATCCAGCTGCGGCGGCTGCTGTTCCAGGCGTTTTTGTGCCACTCCCAGTTGCTTCCATGCTGCCACGTGCATGTGCTTGGAATTGGTGGATGCGTTGGCGCACAGGCGTGCTTTTGCTACTCATTTTTCAATTAATTTCTATTACGTTTATTTGTATTAACAAATTAAAATGTTATTAGTTTCGAAATTAGCGCGCGTCGCGTCGTTTGTTGTCAATTTTTTCATGCTAATGATGTGTAAGATTCGATAACAACGCCAGGGCTGCCTCAAAGACCGCAACATGTGTGTTCTGCGTGTATCGATCTGGCAACGCTAAGCGTTTGAATGCCGGCCGTTGATGTTCTATTTCAAAACAACTTCTGTAATTTGAATAGTTCTACATATTTTTGCACACATTTTATGGTTGCTGTCAGTAAATGTAACGAATTTGAGCTGTAAGAAAATGTAGAATTATTTATTATCTGTTTTTAATTTTCTAAAATGCAACACTTGCGTATTATCGATGCCATTGCAGTATCGATACTTTTAAGTTTGTTGTTTCTCCGTGTTGCAGTTCTCTTTGCAGTCAACGTAGACAAAATAAACTACATAGATACGTATTTATTTATGTGCAAGTTTCTAACAATAGAAAAAAATAATTTAACTGAATTTAGAAAGTGTCACCGATTAAAGATACAGTAACTGCATTGTCAACTGATAAAACGCACGCTTAGCAGACCCGCTAACAGCTTCCACTGCCACTGCTCGGAGAGACATATAAATAAGAGCGTTCTAAGAGCAAGTTTTGCATTTGAAGCAAAATATTGCTCGTGCACGTGCAACGTAATCGCAAGCGCAGTCGCAATCGCGAAGTTAATCTCAGTACAAACAAAAAAAATTAATTACAACCGAGTTGAACCCGATTTGAAGCAATAATTTTCGCAGCATGTCTCAACAACCTGTGGCTTTCCTGACACGCCGAGAAACTTTCAGCGCTTGCCATCGCCTGCACAGGTAATAATAATATCAATAATCAATAAACACAAAATTCAATTGGCACAATAACATTTGACGCCACAGTTGTATTTACTTAATTGGTTTGTTCAATTGCTGCACAGTGAGGCAAATGATGATATCATTGTTCTAACTAAAATTCTCTCTTGTTCACACAGTCCCCAATTAAGTGATGCCGAGAATTTAGAAGTTTTTGGGAAGTGCAATAATTTTCACGGACATGGACACAATTATACGGGTAAGTAGGCAGTTACATTTTCCACAAATTAGTATCTATAATACATATAGTAATGTGTTACATTTTAATGGATGATTAGTTGCGATTTAGCATCGATATTGTATGAAAATCGAACTCGATAACCGCAGACATTGGAAACTTGAGACGAATCATAGTTGTTGTTCCCCAGTTATAGCCAAAAGCCTTGGCCAACAAGCTCGCTTATCAAAACCATATTCAAGTTCAACACGCATTAATTTTAAGCGGCAATAAATTCTATAAATAGTCTGTGTTGATAACAAAAAACAGAACAGACGCGAAGAAACACATGCTGTATAACAGTTCTACGACATTTATTGTAAAAAGCTGATAAAACAACTTTAAATATGTACAAATAATAGCATTCATTTATTTATTCTCTCTAAAAGGCAAAGATAAGAATAACTTGTATTTTAAAGAAAATTATAGAATCGAAAAGAATCAGACAAGTTATAGCATAGTATAACAGTTTATTATGAGTAGCTAAGGAAACGTTAATGGTGAATAAATGTTTTTTCTATAATATAATAGTTTAAAGAAAGCATTTCAAACTATTTTTTAACAAAATATTCTGTTCAATCCACAGTTGAGCTAACCGTACGTGGTCCCATTGATCCACGCACTGGCATGGTGCTAAACATCACAGAGTTAAAGGATGCCATCGAAACGGTTATTATGAAGCGTTTGGATCACAAGAATTTAGATAAGGACGTTGAATATTTTAAAAAAATTGTAAGTGTTAACAAGCAAGCGATTACTATAAATTACTAAACAAACTGTATGCTTTGCAGCCAAGCACAACAGAGAATCTCGCTGTTTATATTTGGGACAATATACGCACACACCTAAAGAAGCCTGAACTTCTGTACGAGGTTAAAATATTCGAGACTCCAAAGAATATTATTACTTATCGTGGACCTTATCAGTTGAATGGTCTTCACAATTCAATTAATAAACGCACTGCACGGGATTCATGTACTAATATATCATCCGATTCGGATTAAACTGGAATCGCTTTTTGGAAATTACTTACGAATTTGTTTTCTGGACCAATGCTCAGTGAAGCACAATGAAAATATGCGCTACTAAATACTTACACTCTGAAACACTTTTAGTTTAAACAATATATACATATATACATACAAAAACAAAGAGTTATACGATTTACAAAGTATAAATAAATGGCAGCTATAAACTTTGCTATTGCAAGCTATTTAATTGTAATTTAATGATTCAATTTTCTTGTATAATTTATTTCATAGGTATATTTTGATATTTATGCATTTATATATATAATTTAAACATCTTAGGCATTAGTTGTAACACTAATTTATATCACTTTGTCTATGCTTAATACTCTATACATTGTCATCATTTGTTATTCGTTATTGTATAGGATATTTTGTGTATTTCTGGAGAATAATCTAAATTATTTTAGAAGCCTCCATGCGGATACTTTTCTCCTGGTTGAAATCCTGCATGTACAAGCTGCAGTAGATGTGCCAATCTTTCGAATCTGTGGGATCAGCAATTATGGTTAATTATAAACAAAAGGAATTTCCTAATTTACAATCGAGCCAAAATCAAATAACTACAGGGATTAGCAGCTAGTAGTCTTATGCAATTGGTTAGTGATGTTCGGTTTCCATAGGCTCAGTCAAGAATCTGCGGAGTTTCGGGAAGTGATTTGTGACTTAGAACAGAACTGAGGCAGTCAGGCATTTGGCCATTTGGGCATTCAGGTACCAATGAAGAACAAACACTCTTCAAATCATTTTAGGAACGTTTATTTTGTATTGGAAGTTTCAGTAACATATCACAGTCTGTTGGGGATTGGTACAGATTGGAAGAGACCGATTCTTAGACTTTTACCGATTCTTAACTGAGCGCATAGAGAGTTATATATAACAAGCGGTTAGTTTAGGTTTTTTGGGATATGTTTTGTTTACAGCAACCACTAGGGATAGTATACACTAGTTAGTGATTATGTTTCTAGGCTAATGCAATTAGCTACGAGTTACATACTAATATAATTGATTTACATTGTGCAACAAACATGTTTTTTAGCTTAACAGACTTTTAACCTCCGTTATTGTTTTTATCTTTTATCAGTGTTTTCAACCTTGATCCAACAAAATTTGCTATAGTTTATGATTAACTAGTAAGAAATGTGTTATGCGTTACTAAAATTACAAATTACAAATTTCAAATACGTAATTACAAACTAGATAAAGCGATTACAATTACAACTTTGGTATATTTTAGTTATTGTTATTTGTTATTTGTTGTTGTTGCGTTGTTTTTGGTCTGTCATGGCAATTTTTGTTACCGTATTGCACTCAACCTTAGATGGTATTGCGCAGCGTCTTACCTGGATTTCTAATCGATATAAATGGTATGCCAAATTCAAACTCATTCTTTGGCCAATACTTGAGCAAAGGTTGCCTTTGTGGCAGCTCCGATTCCACATAGAAATAGGCGAATAACACTAGCACCGTATAGGCGGCTATGAATATCAAAATATGCCAAAATCCATGCAAATAGGGAAAGTTTATAGCCGACCATGCCTCACAGAACATACGATCGTTGATCCAGCAGAACACAGCAGCGCCCCAAACGGTTGTCGCCCGCAATCCCAGGCGATAAACACGCTGATCCCGAACTCTGTGGATATAACAGAAACAAAGAAAGAAATTAAACAAATGTTTTTAACATTTTCATGAGGGTGACTAATAGACAGTTTGAACAAAAGACAAGTGACAGTACTTGACTTTATGTAAAATTGCATTTTAACGTTTGCAGTTTTATGACGTTGACCTTTAGTGACCTTTGATAAGTGCTGGAGTTGAGCTTAGTTTGTCTTGCTCGTATTATATATAAAGACACAAAATATAGTCAAATATATACTAGTTTAAAAGTATAGTATTCATTTTAATAAATTATTAGTTTTGTAAAATTTTAAATAAATTTTTAGTAATATTATCTGTTTGTTGATTTTTAATAATTATTTGATCAATTAATTAAATTTCATTAGAGTCAGTCATAAGCCTTGTACCTATTCTGTTGTACAGCGCTGTTAAGCTTATTATCTTACTCTAGCAGCTACGAGCGGTAGATGGCGCTAACAACATGTCCCATGAACCACATTAAATAAACTTATCTTCAGCTTAACTCTTGTGGTTTTTCTGCAATCGTGTTTGAATTTGACTGTGTATGTAGTAAATAATTATGTAAAATATGTAAAATTTATATATAAAAAAAGTCAATCAAAATGCTGAGAAACTGCAGCTCTTAGACGGCTGTAAACATTTTTGAAGTATTCAATAAATCAATAAAACTTCCGGTAAAGCTAGCTATAATGAGAGCCCATAATCTATATGGCTGTCAAAACTGTGAGAATCTAAACATTTCAATTGTAATTGATTCTGAATGTCTGATTTTGAAGTGGCGTCTTAAGAGCTATATAAACTTTAGCTTATCTATGTGGGTTAGCAGTTAAAATTGCAATTGAAGAAATTATAGTTAGAATTAGGTATTTGTCTCCAATTTACTCAATGCTTTTATATAAATTAAAAAACTTATAGTTTTATAAATATTATATGCCCATTTGACACCATAAAAAACGGTAGCGTTTCCTTTTTTTCACTGAACTTTGACTTCAATTAATTACGATAAGCTAAAACGTGCGATAACGAATTTCATGATGTAGTGCAGAACATGCATAAGTTGGACTCTTAGTACACCTGTTCTCTAAGCCGCCACTGTCACTCTTCCCGCCCCACTGATAAAACCTTAGGTAGCCATGTGCTTTGTCAAACTAGCAGGTATGTACATATATGTCTGATAAGGCCTGAGGATGATAAGGATGTCTGTGTGATTTACGGACCCAAAAAAGGGTGACGTATCTAATTCTTTTATATATATTTTGTTTGACAAATCGGTGAACAAAGCGGGCAAATTGCTTATCAGTTATTTGACATTTTGGAAGTCTCTTGGGGTATACGTACCGCTGCAGTTCAGTGTAGAGCATTATCATTGTCGGTACGCTCATAAGCATGAGCACAAAGGCATTAACTATGGGCTTCCACCAGCTTAAACCTGTTGCGATAATGGCCGAGAGTAGCATGAGCCAACTGAAGGTTCTTCTGCAAATCGATAACAATCAGTTTCAATCAGATCTATATATAATCAACTTACCGATCGTTCTTCACAAACTTTGGATAGTAGCGCTTTGGATAGAACAATGAGAAGGCGGCTATAAAGACCCACAATATGGCCAACTCATCGAGCAATTGGCCCAATAAACTGAGTGTTGCATGGAAGTACATTGAACTCAGACCCACAACGATCAGTAGCACCCATAACAAGTGTATTCCGGGAGTTACGAAACGTCCGTACTCCTTGAACAGCATTATCAATACGGGCGGCAGTAAAATGAACAGAAAGTTGCTAAACTGTAAAGAAAATTCGATTTAAAATATTTTTAAATAATTATAATCGTTCATAAGACTTGTACTTAAAAGTTGATATCTGAGGAAGTATGGTATTAACCAAAAGTTGGTATAGAAAAATTAATACAGGAAACAGTCGAAAGCTGTCGTTTGACTACTTTATAGCTAGATTAGCATAACTGCTAAATCTTTTATGAATTTCTATGAGAACAAGAAAGCTATGGAATTTTATAAATGGATAAAAAAAGTAATGAATTTTTTTACAGCATAAAAACTACTAGAAAATTATAAAATTTTTGAAGAACAGGCAGTTTTTCGTGTTAGTATTTAAATAAAATAAGTTTAAATAAATTTCTTAAATTTCTGTTTAATACTTAAGACATTGTTCTCTATCTAAAACTAAACAAATATTGGCAACAATTTTGTAAACATTTATTACAAATTCGTTTAGCTATTTCCAACCATAAAAATTGCTGACTTTAATGACTATTTTATTTAGAATATTTTACACGCTTCAGTTTTAAAACTATATATAAACAAACTCAAGTATATATAAATTGTTTCACATAAGTTAATATTATAAATGGTAACGCTTAATTATAAAGACTTATTATAATAAGTCAAACTAAATTAGAGCGTGTTTTAATATCGAATTATAATAAATTATACAAATTGAGCTGCATAATTAAGGCGACAAATCCATAAATTATAATAAATTAATGACCAAAAACGCTTTCTAATTTCTCTTGCATGCAAGTTTGGATAAAGCTGGAAATTTAAAGCCAATTTTTGGCCCTTTTTTAATGATATTTGTAATAATTTATAAGCATGTTTGTTTGACATGCAATTTGTGGAAACGCATTAAAAATGACAATACAGGGAATTAACCAAGATTTTCATGTGGAAAATAAACACGAGAACAAAAAAAAAAAAACAATAATTTATTAATTAAAGTTTAAACTGGAGTAAGAAAGAAAACATTTTGTTTATAATTTTGTATGGAAATAAATGCAAATGCCATCAAGGGCTAGACAAGTCAAGTCAGTACAATATCTTATAAAAGTTTATATATATTGTATATAGTATAACATAATAATATATACAGTGAGCTTAACGTTGATTTTATGACAACTGTTTGGCCTTAAAGCGGTTCATTAACACACAAAACTCAATTACACACACACAAAATTGGAGTACTCGTAATATTACTCAGAGATTTCAAAACACCTGAAAGCATTTCTAGCCAAATTGAGAAACACACCTGTTATAATAAAGGTACATAAGAATCTTACAAATTTTGACTAATATACCGCTTGTAGGGCAATAAATCGTTTTCAATGGAGTTGTAGCATAATTATGGTCTATAAATTATAATCATTATCTCCTTTTAGATGGAAGAGCAGGTAATAACATAATGATTGATTGTGTGAAATCACAACACTCATTAATCATATGATATATGACTATATTCTGATTTTGATCTAGTGGAATATCAATAAATTCAATTTGTTATGATTTAGTTTATTCATGAAATAATAAATAAATAAATGATTATTCTTTCTGTTTGTTTTACTATCAGATGTTTAAGCTTTTGTTAAACAATAACAATAATATTTTCTATAGCTTTGATTACATTAGTATTAAATTTGAGGCAATGTTTGGATGATAAGAAATGCGAGTAGCAAGAAATAAATGGATTTCATACAAAGGAAACACAACAAAGAAAATGAACTTTGAATTTGTCATAGATAAATAATTAGTATGTCATAATAATGGGATGTTTTGTGTGATAAGGAAACTTTTGAAATGCAATTACTGTTTGTTAGCTGCAGTGTTGGTAAGTGCTTGCTAACCAGCATCTTTATTGTTTCACACTTCAGCCGTTAAATAGCAAGTGTTCTAATATGCAAAAAGGTCAAGGCCTTCTTACAGTATTGTAAGTACTGTAAACTGCATGGGTGTCTGTGTGCATGTAGTGCATGTGTCCGTGTGTGTGACTGTGTGAAAAATTGCAGATGCAGCTTGCAGCTGTTACTTGTATTACGCATATGAAACTAATTATTTATAATTACAAAAATAGGTTGAATGCAAAAAGTTGATTGCACATACGCACCGTGTTGACGAACTCAGCAATATTTGATGATATTAAATAATTGCCCTCACACCAATCAACGGGTGAACTACCGGGTCTAAATAAATAAATAGCATAAATGTCCATCACATTGCCGCTGTCCATTTTGATCTGAGCGACTTTCGCTTTATTTAGCTCTAATCAAACTAATATATTCTATTATAAGATGAACAATCTTAAGTGTTGTTGATGTTGGCGCGCTTTAATCACTATTTACTCTAATCGATTCGCTGTGGTTTAATTTGATATAATATGCTCTATATTCTCAAGGCACGCTCGTGTTGTGTTTTACTTTTAATTACTTTTTTAGTTTTTAGTTTTCGGCCAACGTTTGCATAATAGTTTGCATTTTCATATGCATTTATTTGCGTGTCTTTGTCAATCTATTTCTTGTTTTTGTTTTTGTTTTGTTTTTGCATGTTTTCCGTTTCTTTTGTGTTGCTGGTTGCACCTTCAACAATATTCATTTAATAATGTAAATGAGGTATTGTGTGGAATGTTTGTGCAGACAGCAATAAAGTATCTGCTGTATCTTTGTTCTTTCGCTTTGTGCGTTACATTTATTAATTATCCACCATGCGTAGTTTATGCTAATTCGACGTAAAATATTAAAGCAATAAGACGGAGAAAACCACGTCTTTCGCGTTGGCGAACGTTTTGTTTACTGACTCAATAATACTGGTCGCTCTTATATTAATGGGACTTTAAGACTATAACGGTGGGACATTTGGGAAATGTTAAAACTAACAGTGCTTATTGAGTCAAAAAATGTAATCGTTTATTCATGGCCACTTTTGAACTGTAGGCTTTGAAAGTAGTATTTTGGGATCTAAAAGAGCCCTAAAATGTTGCAAGTATTTAACTATTGTTACCTATTTATTATCGTACAAGAAATTGTGTTTACTGGGGATTGTATGTGATTTGATTTTGTTGATTGATTAGTTTTTAGTTAAACGTTTTAATGTTCCAGGAAATCTTTAAATTAGAAATTAAACAACTAGAAATTTAGAAAAAAAATTATGACAATGTTTTATTGAAAACTAAAAAAACTCTAACATATTAAATTTTCAATCAAAATCGAATAGAATATAGTAGTTCACTAAAACAGTTTTAGTGAACTAACACCGGACGAAATCAATTCGGCGGAGAAAATGGAACAAAAATCAATCAACTGCTATTTTTCAGGGATTTAATATCGTCCGTCGATTAAACGTGGCGAAGAGCAAGAGTATTTGTAATATCGATTCTCCAAATTTAAATCGATATATTGCGACTACGATAAAAACATCGATGCATCGTTTCTTTCAACTTCAGTTCCAGCTCTAGCGCGGCCATCCTCTTGGTTAGAATCCATGATGTTTCCGCAAAAATTCTCGACTATTTATGCTACCCCGGCGTTTCATCAGCCGCCGCCGGTAATGGAATTGGCTGACAATGTGGACTATCCAAATCTGAATGCAATGGACATGAATGCACGCCTTGAAAATGTCTCACCACGCCTCCATGAATGCTTCGACAGCATCACGATGAATGCGGAGCACCACTTTGCACTGGCCACCAATAAGCGGGATGGTGCAAGATGGTGGGGCATGTTCTTTGGCTACAGTAACACACAGCACATGACTGTGGACAATGCCGACTACAAGTTGCAATGTGAACAAACTGTGAATATTTTGCGGTATGCCGAGAATGATATTCTATTTGCGGCATTGGGAGATACGAGATTGCAAGCCTGGTCCACTTACTCCACCGTGCGTAGTCCCAAGGCTCCGTACTGTTTGTTTCTCATTGGTGAAGAAGCTGCCCACAAGTCGCCTATCAATCAACTATGCGTTTTCAAGTCGGAGCCGAAGAGAGCCGTTTCAACCTGTCTGGACAATATTCTCAATGTATGTTTAATATATTGGATTAGTACATTTATCTACAACTGATCTTCTTTCTACAGTTGTGGGATCTTTCTGGAGCAGATTTATGCAGCACATATCGTGCACGTGCTGCGCATATTAATAAACTAACCGGCTTGGCCACATCTGCAGTGAGTTCGGACCAAGTTATAACTTGCGATCGTGGTGGCTGTGCCCGTCTATGGGATGTACGTGCCACATCTCCGTCCTCAACGTGTCTCTACGATGATCAATCGCATTTACTCAGCTTTACCTGTGCCGCTTGGGCAGCACCAAGTGAGCTGCAGGGAGATAACTACGTTTACCTGGGCGACTACGATGGCAACGTACACACACTGGACATTCGTGTACCTCGCAAGCTACAGCAAACCGAATCCTACTTCAATGAGGGGCACGTCTCAAGATTGCTACCCAATGGGTGAGTTAATCCCCAGCAAAGTCAAGTCTTTTTACCAATAACTCAACAATGTGTTGTATTACAGTGATTATTTGGCTGTGATGAGTAACTTGCCAACTTCCGTGAAGATAGCCAAAGTAAAGGACGGACATGAAGTAATCTACACCAATGAAAACACTCACTCCCGTCTAACGGATGCTGTGTGGAGCAGCGACAACAATCTGCTGACCATTGGACATGGTCGTAAATTGGTTAACCACAAAATAGACATATAAACATAATTTGAATATTAACTATTACTATGTAATTGTCTATTTAGTTAACAAATTTCTTCTATTTTTTTACATCATCAAATTATGTTTGCTCATACTTTAGTTTATACATTACACTTGTTAATTGCAGCTACATTATAATCTTTTTTATAATTGTAAAGCATCAGTTTAAAGTATATTAATTTGCAGAAACATTTAGCTATTAATAAATTGTAAAAAAATGTACAAAGTGATGAGAGTTAAACTGCCTTAAACAATAAAAAGTCACAATTAAGAACGCATACAATTTAAACAAAATAAACTTCCAAAATACGAAGTGAATAAATAAACAATTTAGTTAAATAAAACAACCAACGCTTTTGGCAACTTATTTATTTACATATAATAGTATTATAATTATATTCAAAATTATAATCGCGTCAATAAATGCAATAATTAATTCAAATATCTGTTTCGAATGTTATTTTTAACAAAACGAAAATGCAAAAACTTAGACTAAACAACACGTAAAATTAAACAACCGCAGAAGAAAAAAATACTTTGTAGTTTTGGAAAGTCAAGATAATAATCACTTAATTTGCTGCTGCAGTAGTGGGGAAAAAATGTTTCCAATTAATTTTTCCAGAAAATTAAAACTTTTTCATATGATTGGATTCAATGTTTTCGCCGTTTTGTTGGTGGCTCTAGGAAATTGTTCTCCTCTTCACCAATTTCCATGTGATCCAATTTCATTAGAATCTTAGCCTTTTGCAGCATTGTGCTATCTCGCAGCCAGTTGCATTTGAGTACAGCATCGATTGAGGGTCGCTTCTCAGGATCCACAATGAGCATCTGTTTGATGAGTAACTTGGCACGCTGCGATACACCGTGCCAGGCAGGATGACGGAAGCGGAAGTTACCCTTTTTGATCTGTTCACCAGCGGGTGAACCGTATTCATCGGAGAATGGCAGTGTTCCACTTAAGCTGCAAAAGAAAATGGTAGTTTCTTTAATGTCAATGAAACATCTATGTTGTGTTGATCTTACCATGTATAGAGAACTACACCCAGGCTCCAAATGTCAACTTTCTGGGTGTAGGATGCACGTCCGCCTGTGATGAGCACCTCGGGTGCTACATACAGGGGCGTGCCGCATAGCGTACGCATCACTGAATCCTTGTGCACAAATTTGCTTAGTCCAAAATCGGAAACTTTAAGTAGTGTATCCTCATCGCTGGACTCAAGCAGCACATTGTCGGGTTTCAGATCGCGATGTGTGATGCCTAAAGCGTGTTGAAATTAAGTTAAGATTAGTTCTCAATGAATTCTTTAATTTTGCTTACCTTTATCATGTAAATACTTGACTGCATGGCACATTTGGTAGAAGTACAACTTGGATGTATCTTCGGAGAGTAGCTTCTTACTGATAATACGATTTAGCAGATCGCCTCCGCGCATAAATTCTAATACCATATAAACCGAGTCTGGCTTATCGACAATGTCATGCATACGCACCACGCATGGATGTGAAAGATTTTTCATTATTTTCGCTTCATTTAGAACCCGAACTGGATCGTTAAGATTATTGTTTGGATGCGCGCTCACTTCCAGCATGTTTTTCTTAACAATTTTCATGGCAAATTGCTCGCAGGTGCGTCGATCGTAGACTAATCTTACCAAACCATAGGCACCTGAGCCCAGTTTACGATTTATATAGTAGGTATCGGTTATTTCACTGGGCAAACCAATTGCTTCGTTTGGGCTCAAATCCTTGAAGACAAAAGCTGAAAGTAACAACAGGTGTGTTTCTTTAAAATAGTCAAATGCATTCTTTGGATTTTCCATATTCACTTCTTTTACCTTTGTAGGTGGGATGCGAGAGTGCAATAATGTCGTCATTTTGTAATATGCGCGTTTTGTTCGTACCGATCTTTTCGCCATTCACAAAGGTACCGTTGCGAGATAGATCCTAAGGGATGCAAAATTTAGAAGAATGGAAAATGGAAATGTAGATCACACAATTATTTTCTACCTACCTGTATATAAACCGGATTTGTCAGTTCGCTGTTGGCGCGCTTTATGATAAAATGTACTTTAGATATGCGAGAAAGAATCTTTTCGGTTAAATCATTGAGGGTCAATATAAGATCATTTGCTTCGCCACGGCCAGCAGAAAACTCGTCGTTATTTAAGTCTAATAAGAAATTAAACAAAATGTCCAAAATATTGGTCACGATAACAGAACATAATATACATACATATGTAAGCATCAACAACTACATCGAATTACTAAGTATAAACAGGTAATTTTGCATAACAGTTACCAACACAAAGGGACGAATTCGTATAGATAATTCTGTATGGTTTGATGCTCGTACCCAAGGACTTGATTTTGATATTTTTTCCATAAAGTCGTCCCCATACAATTCTCTCCATCGGTTGGCTCTCCACTTGGGTCCAAATGTTGGAAGCTTGGCTCTGAGTGGCCTGTGTTCCCTGTGTGTCGCGAGCCATGATGTTTCAATTTACTTTATCTCTCTCCTGCCGATTAATTCGTTATAACTGTTTCTTTTCTCCGGATAAGCTCACTGCGCAAATGTAAGTGTGCAGTTATTTGTGCCGACACACACATATACACATAAATATTCACACAATTGTACGAAACGACGACAAATTATATTGAGACGCTTTAACTAATGCGAACTACATTCGAAAATTGTTTACATTTAATTATTGATGCGTTTGCAAAATTAATTTGATTGTTTTTATACAGAAATCACACAATGTTTCCAAGCTGCGCGCGACGTACATCTGTATGTATGACAACTGGAATGCCGCCATCCAGGGATGCAACGATACCTCGATAAGTGAGTGCAGGAAACCTCGAACCTTTATCGTTTTAGTGATGTCATCATTTAAATGCGGGTTGCAAATCTAGATTATGCTGCCGGTGAGCTTTTATATTTAAAACAATTTATTTACATTGGTTAATATTAAAAATGTCTATGTTTCCATAAACTCTTTAGATATATTTGCTTAGCACATTTTCAAAATATTTGAATTAACGTACTTCGATATCATTTCACGCATCCGATTGCGCAAATACATCGTTTGGACATTATGTACTATTTTCCAACACTAAAACATCGATATTATGGTAGCCCTTGATTGCGGCGTCGTTTGAAAGCAACTGTAAACTATTACTAACACAAGCATAACGCCAAAACGAGAGGCATAAAGGAAAACTGAATAACAAATAAAAAAAAGCAGAGAATAATTAATTAAAAAACTACAACAGATTGTAGCGAAGCTAAGTGGTAAGCGACTATGAAAATTGTGTCAATATCCCATCTTACAAAAGATTTTGATTTGTTTGTATTTTGACCAGACCATGACTCTACCGCGCTCTGAGACGTCACTGCGCCGATCCGCGGTGGGCAGCCACCGTGAGAGTATGATCCGGGACATGACCAATTTGGTTAACGACGATGAAGCGGAACGTCGTGAGGCTCGACGCCGTACGCTTTTACAGCAGCAAACGCGGCCCAGGGAAAGCAGCGCTCTGGAGTCTATAGAAGAGAACGAGACCATCAAAAGGTGCCTGGAAATTTTCAATGGCAATAAAATGAGTCGGGACAATGCGTGGAATTTGTCGTTGATCGATACACTCTCCAATCTACTTGATCGACATCACAAAACATTGAGTAACTTTAAGGTAAGCAAGAGTATGAAATAAGGGCTTTAAATTTCCCAAACACATATATAACGAAACACATATATATTTAGATGGCTGGCTCATCTTTGGAGGCTTCCTCAAAGGTTTATGGCCTGCGTGTGGATTCCATTTATCTTGATGCCATGCGCATGGCGGCGGGCCTCAGTGCACGTACCTTAACTGAACAACAGTTGAATGCAGCTGTGGATCGTGATGACTCCATTACGGAGAATCCGGAAAATGCCACACCCGACGACAATGGACAGACGCAGGCTGCGGCACCTAAGGCCAAGAAACGTACACGTAAGGCCGTCTCCACGGTAACAAAAAACAAGGACACACTAAATGCACGCTTGGACACAGCGCCGTTGCAGGATCCAGTTTTTGGCAAGCTCAATTCAACAGTAGGTTCCATTAATGCTTCCAATCGGCTTATGCACAACATACTGCCAACTGTGGATTCAGAACTTAAATTACGTACAAACTATCGGTTCTGGCAAACGCAAGAGCTGCCTTCGGAGTTCACTGACTATACCAATGTAGACACCGAGTTGAAAAACTCTGATAATCAGACACTCGTTGGTGCGGAATGGCTTCAAAAGCTTCTGCGCTATAGTCAACAGTTAAAACTGCGTCCGCTGCACACGGGTTATATTATAACCGATGCACCCAATCCATTGAGTGCCAATGAACCACCTCGACAATTGCAAGATGATGATGATTTAGGTGTGGATAATGCAGATGATTTCTATGATAATCCTAAAGAGTTGTCGATGGCGTTTGATATTAATGCCGAGTGCGAGCCTATGCCAGATCTCGACGGTCCAATTGGACCAATGGTTGAAGCTGACGAACAAGAGCTTGAAGATCTTACGACCGAAGAGCGCACAATGATAAAGAATTGTCGTGTTTTGCGCAAACAGCCCCTTGTAATTGACGATCTGCGTCCGGTTGATGGCAATAGTAAACTGGAGTACTCTTACCGGCCAATAGATCAAATCTCACAATTCTGGGCTGGTCCATCGCATTGGAAATTCCGGCGTACACGTGGCCGTACTACATTAGGTCAAGCAAATACGCAGGATGCAACCTCCGGCATCGGTGGCAACAATACCAAAGCAGCAGCTGCTTCTCGCGCTCGTCGTGCCGCAGCGCAGGCGGCAAAGCGGAGGAGTCAACCGTTGAAGTTTGGTGAATTTACAGAAATTCTGTTTCAACCACTCGAGTCCAATACAAAATTACGCAAGGTTAATTGCCAAAAGAAATGGGATGCCCGTAAACTAATGCTGCCAACGAAGTTTGATTTTGAACCCAATTATTTCTATAAATACGATAATGTGCCCAGCATTAAGGTCACAAGACGATTTGGTGTGCAGGATGATTACGATTTGGATCCTGATGCTCACTCGGCAATTAATGACGATGGTGTCGATGATGTTGAACTCTTTGACAATGATCATTTTAGTTGTGACACTCCCCATTCGCCGACATCAATGTATGTGAGCGCTGTGCAGGGAGGAGATGAATCTGGTGCACCATTCATTGGCGGTGATACTGTCATCGGTTGTAATAACACAGCAGGCGCCAACGATACTGTTCTTGAGATTGCCACGGACTTTGAAGGCGCACCCACGCAGGTGAGTAGATTTTGTAGATACAAGACAAGTACAGAAACTTATATAAATGCATTTTATCACTTGGTTAGGTCACCAAAGTAATTGTGCCTTTTGCAAAGCGTGCCAAGGTAATTGACATGAAGAATCTCAAGCGTAGTTGCAATTCTTTGATACAAAAACAGATGCTTAATGAAGTGGCCGAGGAAAAGATACCAGCTCATCCAAAAGCTAAGGAAGAACATTATGTCAAAGGAATGGCCACCTTTAGTGAGGTTTACAAGACTTTACCCACCTTGTTGACCACTAAAATGGCTGATTCTCTATCTCCTTCGGTGGCTTTATACGCTGTGCTGCATTTGGCTAATGACATGAGATTGCGATTAATCCCGCAAGAAGATTTTGAGGATTTTTCAATAAGACAAGTAACGGATTAATATAGTTGATAGTTTAGTTAAAGTTTAAATAACAACTTTATGCTAATTTCCTTAATCACAAAAACCAGTATTTCCAGAACCCATCAATGCATCCATCAAATAGTTCTAAAATAATATTTTAACTGACCAACTGACGATGTTTCAACAACAATTCTCGACATAATATTTAAATGACTTCATTTTAACTCCTTTGTTTTTGAAGTTAATGAATATTGTAATTAATTTATTAAGTTATTAGAGCTAGAATACTAATCTGCTACTTAAATGTTCTCAAGTTTTCATAATGCGAATGTTGCATTGCGCCTTTTGACCAAATCTGTAACTGACAACTTTTATTGCATGTCTACATTTTATCCGCTCACTTTGTTGCTTCCCAGTTTCCTTTCAGCAAAAGAAAATTCTACATTATTTTTGCTTTGTTGTGTGCATTTTGCTGGCACAGACACTGCGGGAATGAGAGAGATAGATTAAGAGCAGAAGAGAGTGAGAGGCGTATGACAAAACGGAAGCCATTGTGGGTGACGTTTGTGTTAGTTTGTCTTACTGCTGTTTTGTACTCTGTAAACATATTGTCACATTGAGCTTTTAGTAAGCAATGAACATATCAATAAAATGTAATATAATAAAAAATAAGTAGATTTTCACTTAACTATATAAAAGGAAAATGTTAAAGTTTACTTTACTTGTTTCAGAACAAATGGAAAAGTAGCTAAGAAACACGTACAAAAATTCGATTTCATTTTTCAATGAAGTATAAAATATTGGGTACAGTTGAAAAATGGTACACTACTGGAAACGGTACATTATTGTCTACGAATTCCATATAAAACTGGGTACATTTCCGATGTGCGGCTATAAACTTAAAGTGCATGTAGGTATTTGTAGTGCCATTTTACTCGTTAGGTTTACAGGGTAGCATAGAGCACATCATTAACTTGTATTGCGTTTTGTTTTGTTGTTCTTGTTGCTGTTGCTTTTCATTTGCATACTCAACGCTCGTTTTGCTAACGCTTTTTAGACCCCGTACTCTAAAAAAGAGTATGGGGGTCTATTAGGTTTGTCTGAAGCGAAATGTGCGTAACAGGCAGAAGGAGGCGTGGCCGACCCCATAAAGTATATATATTCTTGATCAGCATCAACAGCCGAGACGATATAGCAATGTCCGTCTGTCCGTCTGTCCGTCTGTCTGTCCGTCTGTCTGTCCGTCCGTCTGTATGATCACCTAGATCTTTTAAACTACAAGAGCTAGAGCCACCCAATTTGGAATGAAAGTCCGTCTGCTTCGCGAGCAGATCAAGTTTATTTCAAATCTTTGCCACGCCCCTTACCGCCCCCGCAAATTGCAAAAAACAATTTTCACATTACCATAACTTGAAAACTACTAGAGCTAGAGAGACCAAATTCACACACTATGTGTATGGTACCTATATAACTATCCTCACCAAGTTTGATCTGGATCGGACAACTATAGCCTATAGCTCCCATAGGACAAATCGGTCAAAAATAAAAAATTTGTATGAAGACACGTAATGTTAGTTGAGCGATCGCAACCAAACTTACAGAGAATGTGTGAATAATTATTAAAAGTATCCTCACCAAATTTGGTCCAAATCGGACAACCACAACATATAAAATAAATTAATCAAAAATGTTGAGTTTTATGAATAAATTGTTTGTTTACACTGCTTGCAATAGAAGATGAACACAAACTGCAGCAAGCAGTACAGTGTGTTAACTGAACAATTATTATAAAAGATTTAACTCTACGTTTAGCTACCGCAACTTCAATAAGGAGCGTGGTCTAGGTAGTAGAGATGCGCGCTTCGTACGTGTTGGTCAGCCCGGGGTCCCGGTTTCGAATCCAGTCATTGACAAATGCTATTTGTTTACTTTTTAAATTTTAATTATTTACATAAACTTCAATGCGGAGTGTGGTCTAGATAGTAAAGATGCCTGATCTAATTCTTCGCACTTGTATGTGAACCCGGGACCATGGGTTCGAGTGCCGTCAGGGACATTTTATTAATTTTGATTGTATAACAAATAAATATTACATGTAAATGCAGATAGTCGAGCACTTTCAAGAGAGGGGTGTGGTGCAGCTGTTAGTGCACTGACGCGTGTGCGCGGAGTCCGAGGTTCGAATCCCGTCAGTGAATTGTTTTGATTTTTTTTTTTTTTTTTATTTCAATTCAAATTTAAAATTAAATTTAAATTTAATTTAAAATTGTAAAACAAGGCATATTTTTTTAAAATAAGCCAAGTAAGGAAATTGTGCATTTAATTGTGTATATATTTACATACATTTGTATATAAAAATGTATGTATACAAAATGTGAATCACTCCGTTTTTCTTGTTTTTCGAATGGAAAATGCGCACTTCTGTGAGTACGGGGTCTTTTACAGTCGGCTCGCTCGACTGTAGCCTTTCTTACTTGTTAGTTGTGCTTTCATACACTTTGCCAGTTGTTTGCTGTTGTTGTCGCCTCTCAAGTTGTTGTTTCTTGCTTGCTATATGTTTGCACACATGCTTAGCCATAGATGTGTTAGTGTGTATGTGTTTGTTTGTCTGACACATTTGCAGTGCATATGTGTGCGTTAAAAAGTTCGGTGTTTACTGAGCGCTTTTAGGCGTCGCGACGTTTGTTTTAAATGTTGCTATCTTCGCTCTCTCTCTCTCTATCTCTCTCACTTACACACACGCACACACACACACACACCCATATGTATGTGTGAATTTGTGTAATTGCATATTATTTGCATAAATATTTGCTAAGTACACGCCAACAAGAAGCAACAACAAAAGCATCGCATAACATTTAAATAGCATCATCAAACTTTTGATATTAACATCAGCGCAAAAGTTTAAAGTTAAACATTCCAAATCCCAGTGATCCCCGTGCAAGTCACACCTGCTGACACCTGTGTCATATAAAATGTATAATATCATTTAATTGGAATTTTAAATATAGAATAATAAGTTAAATTGGAACGTGTCACCTGTACTACAAAAAGATGTTTTAATGAGTAGAAATTTAAATATTAACACACAATTTAAATATAGTTGTTTTAAACTTATTTAAAATAGCTAATATTAAATGATATATTTTAATACCAAATATAAACTAAACATATAATGTTTTCAGTATTTTAATTATTAAAATTGGCTTAGAAAATATGGCAATATTAAATCATTTGCAAAATTTAATTTGTTCGCGAAATATGTGCATAAACACATTACTTTTGTCTCATTAACTCATAATTGAGTGCGTTTTCGTGTTGTCGCCGTCAAATGCAATTAGTATGGCCAAAAACAAATGTGTGCCATGTTTCAAAAATTATACAAAATATTAAGGTACATTTACAGAGCTCACACCGTACAGGTAACAGGTTAATTATCATTTCAAAACATGGCTGAAATGGCAGGCAGAGTGGTGGAGGGCCAAAGGAAATTAAGAGACTCCAACCGACCAAGTTTAACCGGTTTAAGCCAAGTTACAAACAGTGAGCACAGCCAGAAGTCCTTGTCTTGTTTGTCTTTGGCCATAACAGTTCCAGCTTGTTGTTAGCCTCGTTTCAACTCAGCTATTACCACCTGAGTGTCTCTTAGTCATGTTGGTTTTCTGGTTTAATTTTCATGGTTATGATCTTACATTTGTTGTTTAATTGTGTAACGGTTAGGCTGGGATTTTTATAGGATTACTAAGGATGCTCTAAGCCTGTAATTTAGACACCGAGCGAAATAAGTTAATTAAAATTGTGGTTATTTTAATTTCTTTAGCATTTGTTAGTTAAGAATATTTATTTTAAACTGTCAGGCTAACAATAGAACTGTATTAACTAGAGCATTGACAGTTGGCACTGCTTTGTGGCCAAGTATATTACAGGGCTCATTGTAGTTGTAATTGTTTGACTCTTCTGTTACAGAGAACTGAGCTTAATAACTAGTCTGTGGTAAATCATATATATTTGAACTGCTTGGCCAGTTCGTTGGCAGGTTGTTCAGTATTTCTGCTCAATATGTTCAAAATTTTGGTTCATTATTCCTTTCTCGTTATCAGTAAACCAGTTCACCAGTTTCAATCTAGTCCCTAGTACTCTCTACTCTCTGATAATTATAATTCTTCATGCAACTATAATTCTAAAACTAACTTCACTAGCTTTTGTGCTGCTTTTGTAACATAATCTGAGGACTAACCAAGCAATAAACCCTCTACTTATCAGTCACAATTAATCCAAGCTAGTGACGAAAGTACTGTATAAAGTTTCCCCTTTCTCACTAATATTAAAACACTTTTAGACAATTTTTATTTACTCCGTTCAGAGTTTCATAATTTATTTATGTTTGTTTTATAGCATATTTGGTATATAGTATAATAGTATATCGGGTAAAATATTATTTCGCGGTTTTTTCTTTTTCATTTTTATTTACATTCATGATATTTGATAATTTGTTTGTATACTCGTAGGTATTATTTAGTTATACATATATAGTATATGGTATGCATATAATACTCGTACTTATACCGACCATCTCTGTGGATAAACTCATGCAACAATTTTCATAAAACTGATGTCCTATCTCTGCATTCCTAGTACCTCTAACAATTTTAGTTTACGATAAGTTTAGATGTATTTTTTCATTTTATTTTTATATTTTTTTTGGTTTAAACATAGTGAATTTTATACGGGCTTTCATACTTTCAATGATGGTGTAAATCAAATATACAAAAGATTTTCTTTTATTTTCATTTTATGGATTTTTTAGAGTTTTCTAAATTGATTTTCTTCATGTTTCTAAAAATACACCAATAAAAGTTGCAATATATATTTAGTAGACAATTATATTTGTTATATAGTATATATATATATATAGTAAATGTTTTGGTATTTCATATAATCCATTTAATTATAGTAGTATATAATTCATTTAGCACACAGAATATAACAATTGTTGCAATAATACACCTTTCGGGGGCCATTAAATGTTTTTCAAACATTTAAACTTTAATAGAATATGTTTAAAATTTTAAAAAATTATAGGTTTTTTAAAATTTGTAATAACTTTTTTCTGTTTTTGGTTTTTTTTTTTTTTATATATTTTATTTGTTTATAGTGTTTCTTTTATAACAAATTTGCGCTACATTTTAAAACTGTTTTTTGGTTTCATTTTTCATTTTTTTTCATTTTGCCGTTGCCGTTATATACATATATAATTTTTTACTTTATGTTTAGATTGACTTTGTAAGAGAGGCAATTTAATTGAGCTTGTTAGGAAATTTTCCAAATTGTCAAAGGCTAAAATAACTCAAAAGTTAAAAAAAAGAGTTTGAAACTTAAAAGTTTTCTTAAATAAAGAAAAAGTATTGAAATTAAATATTTATATGAATTTATTTATTGATTAGTTTAATTTAACAACATATAATTTGCAACTTGTTAAGTTTCATGGGTAAAACGCTTCATAAAAATACAAATAAATATTTGTTAAGTACATAAATGGTTAAATATGTATATTTTAATGGTATATATATATAGTAAATATACTAATATATGTATGTATTCTTTAGCCTGTGTACAAGTTTTTCTCTCTTAGCTCCCTGCACCTTCCGTAAATGCCTGTCAAAAACTGTCTCTCAGTTGAGTTCTCATTTGGTTTGTTTCACTTTCATGTCCTGTTGTCCATTTGTTCCGAGTTCATTTCCATATCCATTTCCATAATAATTTTTTTTTTGTTTTTTAAGAGGTGGATAAATTTAGTTTTGTGTCTTTGGGGCGACAGACGCAGTCTCAGCAGTCAAGGGTAACTGTAAGGAAAATTTAAAAGTGGTGAAAAACTATGAAAATCATTCTTTGCTTAAGCAGGAAATGAAATTTGTGTTTACCTTTTGCTCATTTGGAGCTTTTCCAGTGCTGCGTCCCCAGCGCAAACGCATTGGTTTGCGTGCCTCACGTTGGAACTGATACTCAGAGTTATCCTCATCCTGATCCTCATCGGATTCCTCAACAGAACCAACAGCACGATCAGCCACAGAGGAATCATATTGTTGCTGCAAAGCCAATAACCAGCGGGTCATGTTCTGCCATTTCTGCCACTCGCGTTCCAATTGAGCCTTTTCCCGCTAGAAAATAGAGCAGTAAATTTAAGGGTAGCTTAAGAAGGTAAATGTAACTACCTGATCCTTGTCTGCACGATCCAGCACATTGTTGGCCACACTGCGTCCCCAACGAAGTCGCTGTGGTTTACGCACCGCACGCTCGAAGGCGGCATCATAATCATCGGAGATCTCCAGTTCATCGGCACCGTTAGCTGCTTGATTCATCTGCTGACTGTTCAGATTCAGTTCACGCTCAAGAAGATCATCGTACAGAGTACGTCGCATTTGTGGCAAATTGGGATCACTGCGTCGACCAAAACGCAATCTCAATGATGGTGATCTGATCGGCTTCTGATTGACATCGCCAAACCAACGTTTCTCCACAATGTTGTTCAACATTTCCGGATCACTGCGTCCAAAACGCAAACGCAACGATGGTGATCGCTGTGCCTTGCGTTCCACCTGATGATTTGGAAAGACAACAGGTCCTGCATATTCACGCTGCAGCAGATTATCGTATAGATTGTTGATGGGAGCGCCTAGAAATGAGTTATAACTTAATCAGTAATTTGGATTAGTCACAAATTGAGGGCACTTACCTTGAATTGCTGCTAGTTCAGCGCTTGAAGGCTGAAGTGCTAACAGATTCAGACTGAAGATGATTAAAGCGCAGCCGTAGCTCATCTGTGCCTTGAGGTGCATCATTGTGATCTTGTTTATATAGCTGTGTATATAAAATAAGGGGTTGAAAACGGCTTAGGATTAGTTTTGCATATACAATTTAAAAATTATCTTCAATGAAAAGTATAGTAAAATATATGTTTTTAAATAGCTTTGCAGTCCTTTAATTACTTAGTTTAAAACCATTTATTCTATTTTCAACATTCCCTAATTAAACTGATCGATTTAAGTAATTAACTAAATGTAGAGACTCCTTGACAGCTGTAGAGGGAACACTTTAGCTTAACTGATTTTTCCTATGTCCTTTGACTGCCTCAATTCAATTTCCGCTTTGACTGTGCCATCACGTATACGCATCTTATCACGTATACGACACGTTGCATCACTAACAAAATATTTCGCATGCACTTAACGCCTCAAAGGCCAGCTGAGGCTGCATACCCTGCTGTCGATGCTTATGCATTTAAGAGCGTGCTACTTTGGATCCAGTCCGGGCTTAACTTTCCAACTTCCGCCTGGTCTGAAGGTAGCCCAGAGCTGGGGAGTGTGGGAGAGTGAGAAGGTAGAAGACAACAGCACGCTATAACTCCATTTCAAGAGCCAATTTTTTAATGGGGGTTGCTTTTTTTATGCAAGGGAAGTATCTGGTTTTTGTGTCGCTTTCCCAAACTCATTTGTCCTTATTGTTTTAACTCGCAGTGAAATTTAACAGAGTTGCCTTTTTAGCTAATTTATGGCTAGGCTAACTCACAATTTACTGCTTTAATAGGTGGTATAGCTAATGTCAACTGTAGTTAATTAGATATGTAGTTAGTTTTTAAGAAGGCTTTTAAGGAAATTATTTCCAAATAATTTTTTTACTATTTTCATTTTCGAATGGTTTTTAGTACTTTTTTCACACTTGCCATTTTATGGCATGTAATTTTCGCAGCACAGCAGCCACACACACACACACACACACTTATTTTCATTCACATGCATTTACAACGACTCTTGACATTTTTGTAGCATACTTTTAGGCGGCGCCTTAAGGTGAGTCGTATAACAAAGCAGGCAATGTGTCAATCTTTTGACTTAACTTGACAATCCTTCAAAGATTGTTGCCCCGCCCACATGTCCTTAACTGCATTGCCAGCTTATAAATAATTCAGTTGCCTTTTATTTGTTGTCTTTTGCTAGCCGATGCTGAATAAATTTATGACATTTGAAATGAATTGCAATGTTCATGACGAGGGCAAAAGTTACCCAAGTTTATTTACACCGCAACTTTTGCATATCAATTTAAACACATAGCTCTACAACTATTCTATATGTGTGTCTGTGTGTGTGTGTAAAAGAAGCTTCACCTTTGCCTGCTAGAACTGTCTGCGTCTCGTCTAACTTTTTTATTTAAATTTATTGATTCGTTTTGGTCTTTAACGACAGTTGGCATTACTTCCTATACTTTGGCTGGTATTTTTTATTGGTCACCAGTGCAATACTCTTAAAGCCATGACATCATTTGTACAGACCTTCGATTTTAGCCGCCTGCATAAAACATTCAGAAACTAATGGCACTAAAATTAAAAGAAATATACTTTTGAACAGGTGTGCCATTCTCCTAACCTTTCATTGACTTGACCTATTGAAAATTACTATTGGTAAGAGGACTCACATGTGTACGCGTATTTAATGAGAGTGTTCTACATTTCCTCTACATTACACAGCAATTGATAGCTGCAAAGCACTGCCGAAAGTACTGGAAAGAGTTATTGATTGCAACTTTCAGCTTTCGATGTTAAGAAGTGACTAAATAAAAGTATTTAAATTTTTTGCTTAACTAGAATTATGCCAACATAAATATATTTATGACTTTTTGCACTTCCACCTGCCTTCTTACCTACTTTTGTTTTGATTAAATTTTTGTACTTGACTTTAAGTTAACTAGTACTATCCAACACAAAGTTTATGAACTCTCTTGGTGGCCTACACAAGTCGAAAAGTGTCGCAAAACAAGTTAATCGTTTGGCCCCAAATGAGATAATAGCTTGACAAATTGTTTACCCACTGGAACTTATCCAATTTTACCTTCATTTGTCGCCACAAACTTTGGTCAAGTTTCTCACTTGCATTTTCTTGTTTTTTCCCACAAAAACACGAGTCTCTAGACAGTTTACTTCTGCAGAGTTGTCCATTTGTGTAGGAATTACTAGCAGTAAACTCTGTAGACTCTGTATATTCTCATTTTCATATATTTTCTACTTTTCGAGCTGCAGTAGTTGAGAACAAAAAATTGAATCAACTTTTGCTTTGATTTGCATTTTCTATATCTGTGCCACTGGCACCTACATAGGGACACGCCCACATGCCCACACATTTACGCGAGTACGCCCATTCGCCCACACGTGGAGCATGAAATGCAAATATTTTTTCTGTCACATATGAATGAGACAAAGCGGAGAATTCTGAAAGGATTTTATTGCAAATCCTGAAATAGCAGCTGTTGCCAAGCTCTGTTTAATTGCTCGGTGTTATCTGAAAAATTTAGAGGAAGCAGTAGGTAGAGCAGAAGTGCAGGGCTTAAAGATACCCCGTGCAAGCTTAAAAACGCATTTTATTTAGTCATTAAAAATACATTTCTTAATATAACTATTAACAACATATTATTTTACTACACTAGAACTCAAAGGCCTATGAATGGCAATCACAAAACTGCAAAATAGAGACAAATTTTAAACAGATTCCAATCTAAAACGTGACTTTAAACTACTTTAAATAAATGCTGTGATAATGTTGACAAATTTTATGCTTAGTTTTCGAAAATAATCTCTAAAAACAAATGCATAAATAAAGAAACTACGCACATGTCGCTATCGGCGCCGGGACAATGGGTCGTATGATTAACGCCAAAAGCCTAAAAGTAGGCAAAAGCAAAGCCGTACAAAAATGGTAGGAAAGAACAACAATAACAAGGACAACAACAACAGCAAAGTTTAATCAAATACGTTGATAAAACACAAAAGATTACGCCTTCCATTCGCCATCACAGAGAGAATGCTATAAGGTTTGGGGGCCAAAAAGGGTCTATGAGTGTAACGGGGCAAAAGGCTTCCAAAAACTGGGCATCTAATGTGTTTGTCAAAACGTTGTAATGCCAATGGCCAGGGTGCTATAAAGCAGACACCACCACAGCCACCAACAACACCACCGCCACCGCCACCCCCAACAACAACAACAACAACATTTCCTTTTTTTTTTACTTTCGGCCAACTGACCACAAATGACCTTTTTGGCACAACGAAATAAAAACTGTTAAATAAAAGGCAAATAATATGTGTGACAAAAGAAGGAGAAAAACAAGAAAAAAAAAGGAATGGAAGCCTTGCCAATGTTGAGCACGAAACAACCTGTTGTGTGTGTGTGTGTGTGTGTTTGAGTCTGTATGCGTGCTTGGGTGTTAAATGTATTAGTTTAGCTTGGCCAAAAAGGCTATTTAAACGTGGTCAATGTGTTTTTACGCTTGAACAGCAAATGCCACAAAATTACACTGGACCAAAAGTTTTGGGAAAAATCATTAAGAGCAAAACTTTTCAAGTGTCCTTTATGCTGTAGTCTAAAACAAATTTTGGTAGAACAAGTTAAGAGAATTAAAAGAATATTGTAAAAAATATATATATATATATCTATATATGCATGAATTTTATATTGTATGCATTCAAAAACTAGCTAGATTCCCAAGAAATAAAGCGAAACTAATTTATTGTCACCAATTGTTGCACAGTGTCAACACTTTTTTTTGACAGACCGTTGGGGCGTGAATGGGGCACAAATTGTAGATTGAACAATGTGCTAATAGCTTGTTTATTATGTTTCACTTTTCGTCTCAATCCCGTCATGTGTAATTTGGCGCACAATTGGCTGTTTGATGATTTTTTAAAGCCTACTTTTTGGGGCGAGGCCATTATGATTGACCGACTCGAGGGCATGAATACCAGTATTATCTTCAAATATTGCACAACTCATTCGTCATTTATGCGTTAGCCAACAAGAACCAGAACGATGATGATGATGACGATGACGATGAGACGATGATAAATCACTTTCAATTTTGACAAACGTCACAAATGTCACGCTGCGCGGCACATTTCATCGCCTACACAAACACACACACACACACACTGAGTTACACAGATAGCCCTGCACCCACACATGCATAGACAAATCCAATTTACATACTTGTTGGCCATACCAAAGCAATTGGACAAAACCTCTCACAACGTTTCCGTGCAATGCCAACAAATCATTTCTCGTCAACATTTTGTGAGTTATCTACGGCCCCCTCCCTAAAAACGAGGAGGAGTAGAAAAAAATAACTGTGAATTGTGGCGCCTTTCGATTAGCTTTCGGTCTGCCAGAGGGCACTGAGGAAAGCTAATGATGAGTTGATGATGGACGGACAGCAAAACCGTTTAATTCAGATCAATCTGTAAGTGACGAGGCTAAAATGAAACTAAAAAGAAACTTAGGAAATTCGAAAAGCAATTGGAAAAAATTGGAAAAAAGTAAGCACAAAGTATGTACAAAACTATGTTACTAATTTCCAAAAAGGAAAAATCTATTATATTTAAAAAACTATGACTATTTGTAGTTTGAAAAGATTTAAGTTAGATTTTTTTGTTGGAAACAAAGTTAACTTTTCATGGCCTTTTTTTCAAAAACCCATAACATTTTTATTTGAGTTAGTAGCTCAAATTGTAGCTAAAGTTTAATATAATTTGTTTTTGTTTAACAGCTTTAAAATGTCTAAAAAAATGTTGGCACAAGATTGAAACTTTTATTTCATTGCATGCCACTGTGAAACGCATTTGTAAAAGTCAAATTCACCCCTTTTGTAATCAGTAAGTAATGAAAGTACAGTTGAGCTAACAGCACTATAAAACACCCAGTACTATTCAACAAATTGTAATCATTTAGACTTGACTTACCACTGTTAATTTTAAGTTATTAAGCTCTCTTCTTTTGTGTGTAATATGTTGTAAACAAGTGTGTTCTGCTCTCAATACAGGGTATGGAAAACAACGAATTTAAAACGAACACAGTAAATTATTAACAAGCCAACGCGCTCGAATTTTACACCCTCGGAATACTCTCCGCAAACTGGACTATTTTTTAAATGCCGGAAGTTGAGTATTTTGGTGCCCAGTTTCAGTGGCATTGTGACTACATTGCGGCTACGTGATGCCGGAAGTCGGAAATGAATGTAATTTTCGGTTGTTTTTACTCTCCTTCCCCCTCAGACTTTAAACCCAAAGCCCCTAGTACCTCCCCCATGCCCCACCCAAATTGTTATGGCATTGTCTATGTTATTACAGGCCCGAGGCCGTGACAAAGTTCTCAGAGTTTATTTGTATTTCCCTTGTCTTAATGATATTCTAGCTGACGGCTGTTTTGTTTCACAAAACTGTTTACTTGTCACCTGCAGATGTGGACTGTGAACCAATGGGATATTAACTTTAATTTTATAAAAATGACTTCAATTTGCTTGTCAAAAAATGCAAAGCTTCATCCATTGATTGATTGGCCCCAAAAAAAAAAATTACAATACTAAATCGAACCCAAACAACAATAGTGTCCCGACTGATTTAGAAATCTGGCAAGGAGTCAGCAGTGGATTATCTACAATTTTGGGTCAGAAAAAGAGCAACAACTTGAATAATAAGAAAATATGCTGGTGGCAAATCAAATAAGTTGGGCAAATTGGAATAATGATATGAAAAGGGCTTTTTCATCAGGTATACCCTTTACAGGCATACCCTTTTACAGCTATACCCCTGTTAATCTAAAGAAAATATATTTGCAAATCGTAAGTTAATGTGTTAAGAAACTGACTGAATGTGTTACTTAAATCGCTGATATATTTTCCCGTTCAGGTTCACTGGGAAAAACTTGAACACACAAAAATTGAGAGCAATTTATTAAAGCTTAACTAAATTGTTTCAATTTGTAACTTTCCCTTTTGCCTTTTGCCTATAACTGAAACTACTACTACCGAAAACTGCCATAAAACAAATGGTTTAGAAGCAAGTTATTTTTTATTTAATTTCGATTAACTTTGGCATGAACTCTGCTGTTATTTGAGGTAGTAACGAATGTTAAAGTTAATATACTTTTGATTTAAATACTCTAGCTCTTCACTTGGACGTCGAAGCACTTAAAATCATTTACATAAGCAGCTTTAGCTTTGATTGAAAAGTTTCATAAGAGTTTTTGGTCCTTTTTCCCCCCCAGTCTTTTAAGAGGCTAAAATGGTTTTGATTTGGTTTTTGAGCTGTTCGTTTGGACACGTGTGTCATTTCAATGCATTTCTGTGAGAGTTAAATGAATAAATGGCCTTGATTGGCAAGTCCAAGCTGACAGACCACATGGGTCATCAATTTCGAAATGTTTTGGAGCGAAAACTCAAATTACAAATAACAACAAATAAGCACTTAAGCCTCAAATAAAGAGCACGGCGAAAGAACAACAGCAATTTTGTGACAGAAAAAAAGCACAAATCCAATATAAATTCATCAATATCCACTTCAAAATATCCGCAGACAGGCAAGCAAAAGGACGTCAGAATGCATGATACATGCTCACACACACACCAACACACACACACACACACACTCCCTCCCACTTGTGTGTATATATATTACTGTGCTTATGAAAAATCTAAGAACATATTTTATAGCTTTACATGCATGTAGGTGCTGGAAGCAATGTCAAAAAATGTCTAAAATTACACACCAATTGATGTCTTTTTTAGGGCCCTTTCCCTTTTCCGGTTGTAATAACCTTGCCATGCGGAAAATATGTCTTTAAAATATAGGAAAAGTCTTTAGCTTATCCAAAACTTTTCTTGCTTGCCATCTTTTTTGGCGTTTTTCATTATCAAAGCAAAAATTGTAAACTTCTGCGATGTGATGTGTTGTGTTGTGTGGTTCTGGCATCGTTTATCTGTAGTTCATAACATTTTCCTCTTGTCTAACAAAAATTTGTTTGTGTTTTTTCTTGTAACAGGAAGTAACTTCGCTGAAAACTTTCTGTTAACAGTTGCATTTGAAAAGGAATGACTTCAAAACTCACACAAACTGCTATCAATGCTTGAAAACTTGATATTTTATGCTTTAATAAATACTAGAAATGCTTCTATTTACTAAGATTTGATTTTTCCCAAGCAGTTTAACAGATTTTCCGAATTAAGTACTTTTCTAGCTAAACCTTGCTTCAAATTTGAATGACTTTTATTTGCTCTTATTAGAAGTAAATCAGAGTTTTACAGTCTTTTGGAGTTTGCACACATGAATGAAGATTTATATAAAATATTGTTTCATTTTATTAACAATAAATAATTAATTTCCTCACCTAAAAGGTTTGGTGAATTTTTAAAAATTATATATATATTTGGAAATTGGTTTAAATTTTTTAAATATTTTATTACCGATTCTATGCACAATGTGTGGAATTTTTTAGAATTTATATTGCGCATTTTTTATGACTTTTATTAAATGTTGAATATTTATCTTCTTGAGTTTTGAATACCTTTGAATATTTAACGTTGAAGCTCGTTTATGTCCCTTAAAATACAATTTTCACCTTTGTCAATCAAAATTTAATGTTTCATCCAAAATTTGATGCATAATGATTAACACTCTCTTAATATTTTACAGCTTCCCCCATTTGATTTTCATAAAAATCAGAAGCATTTAATATCTAATAAAAAATGTTAATATATTTTATATTTACAACAAAGTTATATCCTTAATATTTTCATGTTTTCCACGAATAGAAACAGTTGATTACTTTTACTATTCATAGCTAAGAGCTAGCTGCAATTAATACAAACTTCTGGCAAAACTAGTTTACTGGCTGCTGTCAAAAACCGCAGCCAATGTACCAATAATGGCAACGAGAGTCAACCGTTGACGTTCTAAGCTCAAGCTCAATGTGGTAAATGGCTATTAAGCTGGTGTGGCACGCAGTGAGACATGGCTAGGACTGCAAGAAGGACATTGGCGACATGAACGATAGTAATAATAATAATAATGGCAATGATGGTTTCATTTATAAACAGACAAGACAAGTCTAGAAGCGACGAGAAATAGTTGTGCTCAGACAATGATTTAGATAAACATTCGAGACGTGAATCAGTGACACGACATTGAAGTGTTATAAATTCAAAGTGGAACTTCAACATTGCTTCAAGTGTTGACACGCTTCAAGTTGAGGTTAAATTTCAGACGCTGCCTAAAAGCAGGCAATGAATTTTGCGTAATTTATTTGCACCTTATACTTATTTACGTACTTATCACATCATCAACACGTTGTTTGTCTTCTCTTTTCTTTACTTTTAAGGGGGGCAGCTATAAAATTGCTGGCCATAAATCGGTAAACGTTAATTTATTGAAAATCATTGGAAATATCCCCAACCTAAAATTGGTTCTCGGTGTAACATTAATGCTAAACATGTTTGGACACGTGCTTCAGTCCAAAATTAAATGTTAAATGTTACACAACATTGACAATGGCATCTGTGGTGCCTTTTACAAGTACATAGTTCACAGTGTGTTGTGGCAAGCGTGAAATTGAAATTTATGCTTTAATTACCACCGAACGAGTAGACACGCCACGCCTTATTGTGTAAGCAGCTTTAGATGCTAATGCGCTTACCGCCAAATACACACACCGTTTTGTCTTCAAGAAATTTGGAATTTGAAATCCCACACCTAATGAGAGTTCAAATCTAAATACAAATGCGAAAGTTAATTATAAGAATAAAACGCTTGAAATTGCTGTCTAAAATTCAAGACTAGAAATATCTACCAACTGTTACTTATTACTCTTTCAAGTGTAGTTTCAATAGCCGCTCATCGAAAGCAGCTTGTCGATGTCCAACGAATGCGAGTCCGAGTCTGAGTCTCAACCCCAAATTACGCGGTGGCTCAGCTTAAATCCTGGATTGCCTTTATACTCACGTTGGACATTCGCCTCGCCTTTGACCTTCCGCTTTGCCTTTTTTGTTGTTTTGTATGTCGACTGACGGAAAACTTGAAATTGAACTTGGGCAGTAAAAAAACGAACAAAAAAAAAAGGAGGACAAGAGTCGCTGAATGCTATAATTACACGGGAAATCAAATAGACAAAACTCCCAGTGACAGTTTTTGAAAAGTTGTTTTTATTTCTCTTTCACTGTCTGTCTGACTGTCTGTCTGCCAGTCAGACTGGCTGATGGGTCGTATACTTGACATGGTCCTGCGGCTAAATGTGTCCCAAACTGAGCAAAACTGTTGACGGTGGCAAATTAAAAAAACCGAATTGTTCCGATTCTTTTTCACTGCTGTTGTTGCTGTGCGGTAACTTGGCTACAGAACGGCGTTGCCTACTTTTGGGCGCCACTTTTAAGCTCATTTATTGTTGGTCCAACGCTGCAGGCTCTGAACCCGGCCATCAACATAATTGAAAGCCCATTAACATCGTGTTACACGTTGGTGCGTAAAACTGGCGACAGTTTTTGGCATTTCGCCTCCATTTATGTTAATTAATTAAACATATTTCGCGGCCAGAAAATAACAAAAACAAATTGTCAGTGAATTATGTGATTAAATTTAACGGAATTTTGAAAGTAGCCGAAAATTTGTTTTATGTGATTCATAAGCATTAAAAGTTTATGATGGCGAACAATTAAAGCCTTTCTTAGTTGAATTTTCAGTGTTTTATAATTCTAACTGAATTTATTATAGATTTTACCAACTAAATTCAGCTTAGGCTAGGCAGCTTGCTTATCCAACCTAAAGACAAAACAGATTTATTTTATCATTGCCAAAGTTTAGAAATACTTTAAACTTATTGTTGTTGTTGTTGTGCATTGTTTATTATTGCTTTTTATTTTTGTTATGCTGTCAACTCGTTGTCAGTCACGCCCAAAAATATGCGCAAGAATTTACAAACTAAATTAAGTGTCGCCTACATTTGCATGCTGCCATGTATAATATAAAACTGGGGGAGTGGCAAAGTGACCAAGTCTGGACTTTTTAAACTGTCGGGAAAAAACTCATAGCATGCTTTCAGGCTGGAATTCATAATTGACTTTTGTTTCAGTTGTGACTTAAGTTTGCCTGTATTTGTACATAAAATGAAAATTGTTTTTTTCCACTTGAATTACGGTATTCATCACTCTTTCGTCTCACACAAATCGCACTGTGCCGCTGCGCTAATTAGCGTACATTCTTTCATTTTATTAATATCCGGAGTGTTTTCCTCGATTCAATCACTAATCACATTCACAATCTGCGCAACAAATTGAAAAGGATTTAAATGCCAGCTGCGCCGGCGCTTTTCTCGCTCTGTCAACCACCATTTCCGCTTTTCCGTGGAAAAACTTTAATTGCCATTCATGGCATTTTCATTATTAATGAAAATCTAGCACACTTCGGGCGCCACAGTAGTCTTTTAGCATTAAAGTTAAAGGATTTGACATTAATGCGTTAAAATGTAAATTAAGAGAAAGGGAGTTTACGCTGTGAGACATCCTAAGCTTAAGATACCAGTGTGTGACTAATAACTTTGTAATTAATTCATTAACTTCTATCTAACAGACTTCTTCTAAATTGCTTTGAGTTAATTGTCAATCAGCATACTTTAAATAACTTTAAATTTTATCATACTTTCTATAATTTTGTACGGGGTATGAATATATATTCAGAGTACTCAGCTGGCAACTTGATGCTGTGATCCTGTAAGTGGGACAGCTCCCGTAGGATGTATAAATGGTAAACCATACATTTGCACACACACACACACATACATACACACACTCTCACACCCATAGACACGCACAAAACTCAATTCTGATAAAGAGCAGAGGAGTTTGGCTTTGCGGTTGGGGCAAGAGAATGAAACGTGTGACGCCCGAAAAAGTATGCAACACGCAACGCACACATTTGCAACTTTTTTGCAGACACAAATGTATTTTTTATGTAGAGCAACAACACAAGGTTTTTCCACGACTTTCGTAGTCTTCGTTTATTCGTATACATTTAGTTGCTCGGGGAGTCCCCTTAACAGTCGCCAAGCGTCTCATATCTGGCGGTGTCATGATTTGCTATAGTGGCTTCTTGCCGTTTTTATAATGAGCCTAATGGCCAGCTTAGGCCATTTTATTGTACCACATTTAGACTAATCAATTTATGGAGCACGACCTACGTCTCCACCTTTCTCCCTCTTCTTACAAAACACATGCGAATTATGAAAATTCTATTATTTGAATTTAAGTTTATGCGCACTTTATGCGACCTTGTTTGGTCACATGCTGTGCTTTCATAAAATTCCCACACGAGTTGAAAATTTTGCTTTTATTTCAAGGCAAATATTTTACATTTTTAGGCAAAGCTATAAAATAAAACACATGTTTTTTTCAAGTCTATTCAACTTAATGTGGAGCATGCTGGGAACCAGCAGGAAAGAAAATAAAAGAGCAAGTTTGATTTTTAAATTATTAGGTCCACAATCTACTGGTACTTGTATTACACTTTAGAATTTAAATAAAAGTAGACATTTAAAAGGTTCTTTAAATAAACGAGAGCATAAAATGTAAAATCGCAAAAGGTGATCAAATAACTATAAGTGCGAATAGGACAAATTGGTCAGCTGCCCAGTAACATACCGCATAGTTTGTGTTTTTCTTGCTACTGCTACAGCTGACACAAACTATTCAAATACTTTTTGCATAACGCCTTATTTAATGCCAAAAGTCCTTGCGAGCAGGCGAAATAGCAGACAAAAAAAAAAAGAAAAAAGAGTGTCACATACTTTGGGGCGCACATTATGGGCAAATCCCTTTAGTTTGCTTGCCGTTTCTATTTGCACATCGTTTTGCAATGTAATGCGAGTTGTTTGCGACAAATTGCTGGGGATTTGAAGCCACTCGGCGCTCAGCGGGGTACAAGACTAGAACGGAAGGCAGAGAAGGAGAAACAAGAGGAGTTGGGAGCGAGTTTGGTAGAATGACACCAAATGCTTCGGCTGGAACGTTTGTTAGCTATTATACCCGGTGCTGAGGGTATGACAGATTTGTTAAAAGTATATAGAGTTACTGAATTCAGTCCCCTGAATCCTGTTTCTGGTTCAATTGTGATCGTTTGAACTCTACTTTGTTCTTCTTTCTTGTTTTTTTTGATGATTTTTGGCGTCCGTTGTAAACCGTTATGTGACAGTCAATGGGTCTTAAGAGGTAAATGACTGGAACTGGACTGTATCGTACTGTTTCTCTAGTTTGGCTATAGCTTTGGGTTTCAAGGGTTGTCCGAGTTTGCAGTAAGCAAACATCGTCAACTCATTTACGCAAATTTCACACAAAGTACTTAGCACAGTGGCAACATTTCAGTTGCAGTAAGCTGCAGTTGTTGGTAACTGGAACTGGTTAACTGGTTTGCTGTAAGCCGAAACTGTTGGACCAGTTGTCGACCAACTCTGAGTTGACTTATTGTGCGCCAGCTTGGACATGTTCTTAGCTGTAGTAGGGCTTCAATGCGGTCTCAAAACTTAAGTATATAGCTCACTATATACCTATTTATAGTTATAAAAAAATTCTCTGAATTTCTAATAATACTTGTCCTAGATTTACAGATAGTTCAGCGTATTGAACTCGAACTTTCTCCACTAGTTATGTGCTCAAATTGTTAGTCTTTGTGCTTTGAGCACACATTCAACCATTTACTTTGTATTTAGTTCCTTTGTCTAGACAACACTCTTTGTAAGCCAATCCAAGCGATTCTTTTATAAACACATGGCACATAGAACCATTCCCAGCTAAAATCAACAATGGACTTTTCTAGCCATTAGCATTTTAAAGCCAAAAGAGGGAAAGTGGAGAGAGTGGGAAGAGTGGGGAGAGGGGAAAATGTTGTTATGCCAAGCGTATGTTTTGCCAACACAAAAGTTTCACAATCAGTTATAACAAAGTGGAGTCTTAAGTGCCAGGTAATAGACAAAGGGATGAATCTTATTCTACTATATATGTCGTTATAGCACAGATATGGCCATTGGCCTTCTTGTAACTGTCAATGAGCTCTGTCTAAGTTTAGATACATTTTGTCTGTTACAAAACTTTACCACAGACTGTGCAGAAAACTATGAGACACATGTGGATAATGTAAATGTTATTGACATTTTACAATCGTAACGACCAAAAACAACAAAAAATGTAAGGACCTCGTTTACCCCTTTTTTTTACATAATTCCTGTCAGCTGAAACGTATATAGAAATGTGACTCTGAACGTGAATATGAATGAGTGAGTGCTGGTTTGAATGCTTATACAATTTATGAGTTATTCGTTAGCGGAGTGTAGCACAATTCAATTTGAAATGCTTATCGAATGCTCGAACTCACGTTGCTGCATCGACCCTCTATGCAATTTGGCTAATGAAATGTGTTCCTTGAGCTCTTCTTGGCTTAAACGCTTATGACAACGTTATTAATTACATATAGTGAACACACACACGGAGCTAAGTGCTATGTGCTCGGTGTTCTGCCGTGCTCTGCACTTGACTTTTACTCCCATATCTCATCGATCAAGATGTTCAAAAAATTAATTTAATGAATTTCTCCGCCTCTTGGCCAAGGTGTCAATAACTTTGGCTTTAAGCTTCTTGTGGGCGGCATGAAAAAACAATTCATTGAGTATAACAAAGTTTAACAGGTGTTTTAGCACCTGCATATAATATAAGATACTTTTAAATACTGATAAATTAATTCAATTAACTGCTGTTAATTAATGATCAAATAGTGTGTGATTTAAATTACTAATATTATTCTAGAAATTTATTGTTATTTACACAATTTTGTTCTAAATACAAAGACATTAAATATAGTAACTAATAGCCTTGGTCTGAGAACTGATTACAAAATTTATATTTGCTATAGAAGCTTTAAGAGTTAACTATTGTGATCAAAAATTTTTATTTTAATAGTAGGGTTTTAAGCAAAATACAGGGTATTTAAAGCGCAATGAAGCTCAAAATTTTCCAATTTCAAGATGTCAAAATATCGGCAAGACACACAGCTCGAGTGGGTGAGGAAAAGAAGCAATTGTTATTAAAAAGCAATCAAATCAAAAGATTGACAGCCCAAAATGCTTCGAATTTAAGTAATATCCAAGCAGCTTTAAATTGTTACTCTACCAGAGAGAGAGAGAGAGAGAGAGAGAGAGAGAGAGCAGCATCAGCTCAGACTTTGAGAAGGGAAATGGAAAAAGTATTAGAGCTGAATTAATAGTTTCGTTTGATATTTATTGTAACTCGTTGCTGTTCAAAGCGTTACCCAAAAACTGTCAGTTATAAATTTGGTTCGACATGTGTTGTGAGCAAGTGTGTGTGTGTGATTGTGTGTGTGATTGTGTGTGTGATTGTGTGTTGGAGTTTTTAATGTAAATTCCTTGTTTTTTTACCCCGATACAAATCGATAGCTTAATTAAGCGTGAGCATTTCTCGGAGCTTTATTAATAGGTTTCTGCCTTGGGTCACATCAAATCGCTTTGGGGGCCAACAACAGCCATATCAATGCCAGCAGTTTTAGCCAGCTACAGCCGGTTTGCAGCTCTACAGGTCAATTAGTCAAAATGCTGCCAACCAAAATGTTTTTGGCAGTGTGTTAAGTCCCGTTGAAATACCGGACACTCGATGTACTGTTCCGCATCCTGCTGTGCTCTCGAAAACTACCAGACCGAAGCCAATCAGTGTCAATATATGCTCACTTAAATGTGCCTTAAAGCTGTTAAATTTGACACATGCTTTGAGAGCGTTCTCCTTCCGCACGCCACTCACCAATCAGCCCCGCTTCCCGTCGGGTATCTCGTTAAATGTGCAAGGTTAAAGCTAAAAATATGCTTTAATATTTCCCACACACATCTCATTCGCCGTCGCAACCCGAAATGTGCCCCAACTAACGTGTTGGATTACAAATTTTATTCAATGTATGCTTGTGCCTCCCAAAAGTATGCAACAAGTTTTTGGTTTACAGCTTTGACAGGCTGTCAGTATTTTGGGTACCGTGTACCCAGCTCGACATTTTTGGCAGCCTATAAATTAATGTCGACCATGATTAAGTTCCCTGCCACATTCTCTTGGCTTGTGGTCAAAATTGTTAAGGTGCCAAACAAGACAAGGTCATCCAGTTACCCAAGCACTCACACACACAAACACACACACATAGACTGTTTTCTTTCCAATTACAAATTACGCATACGCCATGGTTGACTGCAACTGATGATAGAGTTGCACAGCTGTTGCTGCTGCATCTAAAATTACAGACAGTAAACTGAAAACTGAAAACTGCAAACTGTAAAATGCTGACACATTCAGCTGCCACGCCCCTAATGCACAGGCCCCCTTTGCCATGCAAAAGATGATGGGAATAAATTCCCATTATAAGCTTGGCCACGTGCGCTATGTAGTTGCATGTTTGTTGACAAGCTTACAGTACTTTTCATCATAATAATAAAATGTTTTCAGCTCGGTTCCTCATACACTTGCCGTGGGATGTTAACAATGGCAATTGTCTTGACTTGACACCATCGCCCATGGAGTACGCAGTTAGCCAGTCTAACAGTTTGGCACAGATAATACTCGCGTGTGGCATTTTATGTTAGGTTTTGAAAGGGATTACGTGGGCTAAAAAATTCACTACTCCATGGGTAATGGAATATCATGGTTGTCGTTCAATTAGAGGTTTACTTCAGTATCAAATAATTTAAATGAAATATAGTTAGGCAATTTAATAATTATTTCTATATATGCGAAGCTACTAAACCAACACGTAACCTGTCTGTTATTAAAATTTACCTTCATTATTTCGCTATATTAAATTTTATTTCCATAATCACGTACTTTGCTTAGTTACAGAGCCTAAAAATGGTTTTATTAACACGTGTGAAATGCCGCTCCAAAATAAAAAGTTCGCTTCGCTACTTGCCCCATTTATAAGTCCGCTTAAAGTGCTAATATGCTCATTTGGCAGAACCACTCGAGAGACAGACAACAGGCAAAAGAGAGCAGAAAGAATACAATGAGCTGTTGTTGTCAGCGAAAGAAAACTGTCACACGAAGCGACCCAAAAAAACACAACGCTTTTGGGAAATATAGAAAAGTTGAGCATAATGTTGCATGGCATGGAGCATACTTGACATAAATTTCAAGGCAGGATTTTTGTTACAATTTAGAATTAAATTCGAAACATATTTGATGCTGTAAATTTGAATTGAATTTCAGTACTCAGCATAGTGACTAATTAATTTAGTTTTAGCTTTGACAGCTCACATCGATCAACTTCATTGGTTAAATTTGAACTAACGTGTTGGCTGTTAAGTTATCATCAATTAATAGACAATTTGATCTAAGTATTACTTGCAGTTTGGTAGAAATTAAATGAGAAATAGAATACAAATTCTAAAAGGTTGTAACTAATTGGATTAAACTCATAGCTTTTGAGGGAAAAACAATTTAAAGTTTATTTATAGTTTAGAGTTAAGACTCAAAAAGCCCCAAACTTGCATTTTGCCTTTTTATAGCCTCCAATTAGCAACTACTATGAAAAACTGCACGCGCTTTTTGAAAAGAAAGCCAACAGACGAACACATTTCATACTCAGTGTGGGTTGGCAATTTCTATAGCATACTTTTGTGAGCTATGTTGTTTTAACTTCATGTATCTATGCCCAGTGCAGTGGGTTTAATAAGCAATAGGACAGAAATAATTTCTTAAAATTGTTTAAAAATACTATATATACGTTAATCTATACTAATAGCAGAGATATGTCGAAGAGAAGCTTATGGGTATAAAGTAAGGTAATTTTAGTAAGTGCGTTGCAGTCAGCGTATTTTATAGCCGAGTGTGCTCACTTGTATTATCTATTTTCGTTTTTCTTTGCAACAGCTGCTGTTTTAGCTGCTTCAGTGTCTTGCGTTTGACAGAATGCCATGCAACAGCACTTCCATTTATGTTTAAACTGTTTGCATGCAGCTTGCCATTTGAAGTGGGTAAAAAGTATGCTCCATTAGCACAAAGATGCGCTCTATATATAATATATGCAATGACATGCTTTTTGGAAGTATGCATTTTTCGACTTAAAATTGAAATTCCGGCGAATTTGGTTTTGATTCGCAAACAATTTGCAACTGACAACAGCTTTAATTGACTATTATAAACTGTTGTTTTAAAAATAACTTAAGTAACAAGATTTCTGGCTTCTAGAATTGCTAATACTAGCCGTTAATTAGCTGTGGCGTCAACACTGGCAGTGTGTTTATGCAAGTAAGTGGCATACCATCTACTAACTCATTAAGCACACAACTGTATGAGTTGTTGTTATGGGCTGTGAGCTATGAGCTATGAGCTGTGGGAGATTGCTAATAACCGCAATTTGTGTGTGCAATTTTAGAGACAATATTTGCTGGTTTACATTTCCTTAAGGCAGTTTGCCTGCTGGCAACTTCGATTTGCCTTTCAATTTTGGTACGGATGTGGTCAAAACCAAGTCCATATTGGTCAGTAAATACATTAGTAAACCGCAGCAGTCAGACAGTGGAGTACCGAAAGCACTTGCAAACTCATTTGTTCAAATGTGCACGCACCAAACATGTAGGAACATGTTTAGGCATGTCACTTAACGGGAAAACACCTAAAAATGCACTACGAATAGGCGTAAAACTTATAAAACGGGGAAAATCCTTTATTCATTCGCTTTAAAGTCACTTTGTTTTGCTTTTGACATTAGTTTACTTTAGTTTTCCTTTATTTTTTTGGTAGTCCCTTTAAGGATATTATATTCCACACTAATTAATATTTTATGTCCTCGGCATTAAGTGGAACATTTGCATGTCAATTTGTGGTATTGATTGACTTTGAGTCCTGTCCATATTTTTTATTGACTACGATTACTTACAGGTCACAAAACGGGACATTTCTAAAGACAATTGTGACTAGATATATTCATTTAATTACCTTTAAGCAGGGAATGTCCATAGGTCAAAGTTGATTTCTTCTAGCAATTACAGTATAAAAGGTTAAATGTCAAATTATACACACACATTCATTTCATTAGTAATTAACAACAAATATTTTGGCTACTTGTTAGCCACAAAATAATCAAAATACTAGAAATACAAGTATTATTGAGTGTGTGTCATCAATGTTCACATTTCACACACATTTCCCTAGTTTCCCACACACATTTTCCGTTGTAAATTGCAGCTACAGAAATAACATAAATTTTAAATGACATTTAATACATTGTAAATGTAAATGAAAATGTAAATAAATGAAATGTTTACACTACTGGGAGTAACACGAAATTGCGCATACGCAGTGTAATTCATTGGCTTTCAATACTGTTGTAAATGTAATAGCTAAAATGCACAAAATATGTTTTCGCTCAACATTATTTTAATAGCACTTTACACTCATGTTTCTCCCATTACACACAACACTTTGGAATTGTTTTTACTCCTCCGTTTTTCTTTTTTTTTAGCTTTTCGTTTTGTTTATGTGCTGTCAATATTTTGATGGGCACTTTGCGACCCTTTTTTATAGTACTTGCAACGATGCTTTTTAAATAGTCCCTATACTTGTTTATGACTGTAATGTACTCTACGAAGCACCTGTTGAGGTACAAAAATATAATTTTCAAGCACTTTATGTGCAGCGGGTAAGTTATTTTGTTTGGCTTTATATTTTAATTAGTTTTAACATTATTCTGTGAATTTTGAATTCATATATTTTAAATTTAATTATTATTATACACCTTTTGGTAGCTATCTTGCCTTTGCTATTGATTTTTCTCTACTTTTATTTATAATATTTGTTTTTAAACTTTCCTTTATTGCACTTTAAGTTTCTATTTGCTTGCTTTGCCTTAATTTGTATACATTTCCTGAAAATTATTACATATTACTACTGTTACTGCTGACATATCGAATGTTGCAACATTTTCTTTGTGTGCTTAAGTTGAATGCCTTGAGGCAGCTATCTGCTGTCATAACCTGATTGACTACACCTGTGTTTATCGTGTTGTAGCACACAGCATGAACATATACAAATTGACAGGCATAAAAGAAGGGTTTCTGAATTTTAACTCTCTCTCTTCGTTCGTTATGTAAATAAATGTTGCCTGCTTTTAGGCATTTGTAAGCCAGCTATCAGAGTATCTTTCTCGTTTTGTTTGCTTTCAATCATGCGTAAGAAATCACATAAAGTATATGCACATACTTTAACGTGTGTTTAGCAGCCACACAGTGATTAGCAGCATTGAAGGCAGAGCTATTGGCATCTTAGCGTTGAATATTACGCATACGCAGCGTGGCGCGTAATAATTACAAAAGCTATAGAAATTAATGCAATTTAGATGAGAGCACAATTAATATATGCCAGGCTATAATAATATTATTGTGGGCGTTCTTTCTTTCGCCCCTCTGTTCTCTGTGGCTACCGGCTAAATCCTCGTTAAGTGCTCACCAAATGTTGCATAAATTCTTTCGAGGGTCGCTCTTTGATTTATGTAACATTTTGAGACGCGCGTCTGTCTAAACAAGCTGTGCAGAAGGGCGGACCGGGACAGTCGAGGGAAATGCAGAGTATCCACGCTTGATTTATGTTTTCTTTTTTTTTTTTTGGTAGCTTTATGTATTTTTTGCTTTTGTATTTATGTGTTTGTTGTTGTTGTTGCTGACTGGCTGGCAACACAAAAATCTATTTAAATAAAAACTGTGCCAAATTCAAAAAAATCAGAGCCGACTTTACATAAAAGAAAATAAACAGAGGAATTATGTGTAATTAGATGGCTTAAAATCATTGAGCACATTTGCCATGCTTTGATTAAATTAAAATGGAAAATATATTTATATATATAAATCAATAAACGTTGTTTTTCTTAGAGCATTTGGCTTCAAAAATGTAATTGAAAGTTGTACAAAAGAAATGATGAGAAATTTTTCAATCAATATACATTAAAAATATTTATTTTAAATAATTGTAACTGGCTTTAACGCTTAACGCTTCACTGATGCTCTGCAGGGCATCGTTTAATTCAAAAACCTAATGAGCCCCACAATCGGCAACAAAATGAAACTAAGGCAAATATTTGCTTTAACCCAATACAAAGCTCAAGAAGAAGTAGAAAAAACGCCTTCAGAAATGTTGAAAATTAACATTTACCCTTTAGGAATTAATGAGAAAGCATTAGAAGCATGTAATTAATTTTGTGTTAAGCCAGACAGCAAAATACTCTTAACGCTTTGCTTTCAGTGTATTAACCCTGTGGCATGTTTGCGCCTAAATGACTGCAATACTTTTTTGCAGCCTATTGAGCACTAACTGAGTTTTAAGTTTCTCCACACACGCACATACGTACAGACACACACACATGATTCATCTTGAAAGTTTGCTAATTGAGTTAGTCTATTAGCTTAGAGCTATGTGTGTGTTTTTCTGTAATAATTAAGCTAAAATCAACGTCACTGTTTTGATAAGAATTACAACAACTGCAGATATGAGTAACATGCTGCTTATTAATAACTTATCTTGAATAAAATATATATATATGTAAATATCTATATAAAACAATGCTTGTAATGAGAAGCAGCAGCTATAATAAGAACTGCTAATAAACGGCATTTGAGTGGGAAATCAGATATAAAAACACGTAATAAAAATGCTTTATCTCTCCATTTAGTAGCCAGTCATTGCACGCAGATAATTCATTTTGGATTAGATAGATATAGACAAATACTATATATGCTTATCTATGCTTTATAATCGATTGTTACAAAATTTATTAGCTATGCTTTTTTCTCTTTTTTTTCGCTATCTATCAGTTCTCGTTGCTTATCAATTAATTGTCCTGCTTTGTGGCCCAGTCGTGATTCAAGTTTGTTGACGTTTTTATACAGCTGAAGCACGTGAATTTAAGCCAAATAGAGTCAGACTATAGGGAATAAAATACACATACTTTATATAAGTATTTACTTTACAAACATTACCACTTTGCGACTGTATAGGGAGTCTTTTAATTGAGTTCCTCTTTTAGTTCGCTTTAATTAGGTTTAAATAAACAGACTACTACAAGCTAATTAAATAAATGACGCTGAAGACATAGAAACAACATTTGTTTCAAACCTTTCAAACAAAAATCAATAGTTCAACAGAATTTCTTTAATATATTAAAAGTTATTTTAAATGTAAACTTGAATGAATTTAATAAGAGCAGAAAATTAAGCAAAATTCTGATAATTTTGTAAATTTTCTAAAATATATATGAGCTCACAACTGTTAACAATATTAATTTCATTCTACCTAAAGCCCTTTTGTTAAACAAATGAACTGTTGTAAACAAATAGTTTTACAGGTAATCAAGTTTCCATATTTTCCGAATTTTCCTTTCATAACTGTATTAAATAATCAAATTTACACGATTTTAATTTGTCATTCAATAACAATACAATATTTACAGCTTGTTAAGAATGCAGAAAAATACAGCATAAAAAATTGTTTACATTTCTGAGCTGTAAATATATTTATGCAAAACATGTAAACCAATTTCAATGATAATTCGAAACAATACTTAGAATTTGATATATTATTTTATAAATCCATCGAGCTTTGCAGAAAGTATAGAGCAGTAGACAGCACCTTAAAATACCCTGTGCTATCAAGACCATTCCAAGAAACCTCTAACTTTAAAGAGTATTCGTTGACTAGTTCTTAAAATCTTTGAGCTTATTTAGTTAATTAAAACAAACGGTAAGTTTACTACTTTTTAACAGCCCATTGTACCCCACTCACAGGGTGTAATAAACGTGAAATCGAAAGATTTATGCCAGATATTTTTGATATTCGACCCCGACGCTGTCGCAGTCGCAGTTGCTGTCGCCCTCCCACACCCATGATGAATGATGATGATGTTTGGTCAGCGTTGACCCAGCTACAAAACTCCATCAATTACATTTCAAGTTGTGACTACACCTTGCTGTTACCTGCTGGTACCTGTCCAGTCAAGAGGTGCAGAATAAAGGATACGCCAGGAAACTGGAATACCAAAAGGGGTGTTGTTGCATATATGAATGTTTACCGTGACCTCAAATACCGCTTGACTGTGGTCAGCTTCTGTCATGGGAGTGTGTGTGTGTGTGTTGTGTGTGTGTGTGGTGTTGTGTGTGTGTGTGTTTCATGCTTTATATTAAAAAATACCAATACGCCTGATTGATTTACGAGTACGCTTGTCTGCTTTCATCCACAGCAGTTGAGTCCAACTCAATTGTATCGACTCAACTCGAGTGAAGGTGCCAACTGAATTCCCTGCGGCTCGTTCAAAGTAACCATTGAAGCAGTCCACAAATGTGGCTACAATCTGGTTTCAACATTTGATTTCCATTGGTCGTTTTGAGTGCCAACTCACAACTCACAACATAACTGACAATTCCATCGAGTCCTTGTTGCATTGTAACAGCTTCAGTTTCATTGGCCTAATCAGGTTTTAAGTCAAAGCAAAATCACATTTGCTGACGCTTCGATAGTACTTTGAAGTTGGCAAAATGCACGCTTTAGGCCACAAAGCAAGAAGGCTTAAATAAGTGCTATTTATCTCAACAATAAATTGTTTTTAATACAAAACTGCAATAAAGCCTGCTTTTATTCAAGTAAATTGTGCTTTTGGCTATTCTTTCAGCTACCCTTTTGTACCCTGTATGAAGAGTATGCTAAGTTTGTTAGAGCTTTCAGTTACGTTAAGTTGTTTGGGTATTTGACTGTTGTGTGAGCTCTACTGAGCCTTTATTTCTACTCATTTCTTGCTACTAATGAGCCGGCTAAGCACATAATTATTTAATGCCTCGTGCAACACTACACTACAAAAGTGATGTCTTTAAATTGCGCCTATGCTGCGTGCACAACATTTTGAATACTTATTTTTTGAAACGTTCTCGGGCTTAATTACTTGGCACGAATGTTGGGGAAGTCAAATGTTCTTTGGCTCCCAAGGGCAGCAAAGGCTTGTGTTTGCACTTTAACAAGCCAGACGGGACAATGGTATTGCGCTAAATGTAATTGGCAGCAGGTAAAGGCCAAGGCGGAAGGCAGAAACTAAGAGGCGCTGGTGGTGACAAACAAATTGGCCGGGTAAAGTTTTAAGCCGCCCGAAAAAAGGAAATTTAATTAGCTAATTAATTGGCCGCTTTCATCAACACTTTGTGTATGTCAAAAGTTATGCTTTAAATAAATCATAAACTAATATTCACAAAGAGCTTATAAATTGATTTAGCTCATTAGCCGCAATACGCCTAAAAGAATTGTCAAATTAATTTATCTAGCTTTTCCTTGGCCTTTATTTGGGTTCAATTATTAAAACTCAAAAATTTCCAATGCCATTTGTCATTTGTCAACTCAACTCAACTTAACTGCAATCAAATCTAATTAATTTGCAGCATTTTATTATTAATTACGGTGACTGCTTAAAGGTCAACAATTTAACTGCCAGCTTATTAATTTGCATGCAATTGTTTAATAGTATTTTAAATTAATTCATTTTACTTTGCTTGCCATTATTAATAAGTATTTTGAATTAATTCTTTTTATTTGAAATTCCTTTTTGTAAATAAAAATATTATTGCATACTTTTAAGCGCGCTTCAAGTGTTTGCATTGCAAATGGCTTGTCAAACATGGCGTATGCGTGACACAAAAAAGGAAGCTCCTCTTGTTGGAGACAATCCTTTAAACTTAATCGCTGTGTGCTAAACAAAACTGCAAACCACGCTAATAAATCCGCATTTGGTCAACTCATAAAGAGCGGTAGGTACTGGCAACAATTGGCGTTGCCACATCAATTACTGCATTGCACACGTAACGTATACGCACTGTGGCAAACAGAGTTTGGTATTGCGTATACACCGCATTAACGTCATCATGTTTGTTTTTAATGTGCACAATAAAACCAAATTGTGTCGAGTGTGGGAAAGACAAGAGAACTAGTGCTAGGTTCATTAGACCAACAGCAGTAGGACAAGTGTTTGGATCACGTGACAGTAATTAAATAGTTATGCAATTAGTTGTGTATTATGCTCACAAGACGTGAGAAGCTGTGAAGGATTTATGTGGGCTGTCGTGACACCAAAATTGGCAGCAAACCCACTCAATTGCCAATCACAAAATCAAATCCACTTGATGCCAACTTTTTCATTGCCATAATGACAAGTTCTGTGGTCTAGTCAAAGCTGTGGCTCATGCTGAATTTGTTGCTATTTTTGTTGACCGCATTTGTTTAGTCCCATAAAGAAATCGAGTGGGAAAACAAGCTAGCAAAGTTCAGTGGAGTTTATACGACTTCCAAATGCCCTGAGCTGGAAATTTGAATGAACCTGAAGTGCAGTAGATCAAGGAGGAGTCTAAGCTTTCTTCCTTCGACTTTTAAGTAACTCATATTACCCCTTGATACAGGGTAAACAAAAAAGAAACAGCAAATGACATAGTCGGTGTCACAGTGTTTGCCAAAGTGGTTAATTTCCAGCAATTGTTGGCCAAAAGGGACAGCTTGAATGGGCGTGTCCAAAGGCGTTCTAAGCCAATTTGCGTTGTATTGTGCAGTTAATAAATAGTTGAGCTGAGTTTTGTTGAGTTTTTTGCTAAGCTCTAGACACTGATGGAGTGCATTAGCTCTAGACCGAAATCTGAGTTGTGTCTGAAGTGCGACTGAAGTGGCGATTTCTGGCAAATTTATGAAGATTTTTTCTTAAAAAGGATTTTATAATTTATGCGTACCCTTTGCTGAGTTTCTGCAAATTAAATTGTTGGCATAGACAAGCAGAAATATGCATAGAAATAAAAGGAATTTTATGCAGTTTGCTACTTTAAAACTTTGATAACTACTAAAATGCTTTACTAAGATTAAAAGTAATCCTTTCATTGTATTCAAAGCAGACAAAGACACATTTGGTTTAATCCAATCCAATAGGTTTAACTAAGTTTTTGTTAAAACAATTAGCATAGCCAGAAACCCTATATCAATTTAAATAATTTAATTTAATTAATGAACCAACAGGTCGTATGAGTCTTTCGTTTTGTCCTTTCTATTGTCAGAATCAACACGTGCTTCCTTATCACACACAGTTAACCATTCACAATTTATGTGAAGATGTCAGTGACAGTCGCTGCGGGAAAGATGTTGACTACTCCTTATACTGGAGCTTCTCTCCTTTGGCTGCCTGTTAACTTGGCAAACAAGACGTCATACCTTGGCATATTTACCTACTTACCAGCTTATATATATACGTAAGTAGATATATCTGGTCGTATTTCAAACCAAGCGACAGACAGGTAACAATTCAAGCCAAACTGTCACCTGTTGATTGTTTGTCATATCTGTCAACTGTGCATATTTAAAAGCTTGAGTTTATTTCGAATACTGAAATGTGGAATATTGTGAAAAAAGGGATTTAATGTGAGTTGGGTATTCAGTAGAGTTAATGGCTCTACTTTCAATTAGACTTGTCACTGAATTTATGCCAGACTGAGTTGCTTTTAATTAAAACTACACACACACACACCCACACACACAGAAATAAGGAAAACTATTGTGTTTTTCCTTTGGACCATGAACTTTCCCATTGTATTTTCCGTTTTAGTCGTGTTTTTCTTTGCTTTTTAAGATGCTCAAGTTTCTTGTCCTTGTCCTTTTCCTGTCAGTTTAATTTGGTGGAAAATTGCAACAGTCAGGCTAATTAAGCCTCGGCCAAGATAAATTATTTGACCGCCAGGTGGCGTTGCCAATTGCCCTCGATATTCGAGGTTCAAATGTTGCCATAACATTCAGTGTGGAGGCGTGGCTACTGAGCCGTCCTCAATTGTGTCTACGCTTTTATTATTGTGTCTATTGCTGCTTTTCTTCTGGTGTGTGCGTGTGTGTGTGTGCTGGTGTGTGTGTGTGTGTGTGTGCGTGTGTGTTGGTGTGTGTGCCTGTGTCCCAAATTTGTGGCATTGACATTCGCCGGAAGCCAAGGAAAAACATTTGCCGTCGGCTTCTTGTCGCCTCGTCAATTTGCTTATGTCTGTCTGCCAGTTTGGAAATCGCTGCTCATATTGATTGTATTTGGTCCACTCTATTGTTTTGCATGACACATTTAATCAATATAACTCACATTACGCATACGCAGCGTTGAACTCTTAACTAATTTATGGGCAATTCAATAAAACACTAGAGAGAGAGAATTTTTGAAATTATATTTAATTTAAATTAAATTTTAAAATCAAATTTTGGTCTAAAATAAAAACATTTTAATTTATTCTACTTCTTTCAATTATTCTTTACTACCTGTTGAACATTTTATGTCCACTATTTAATTATTTAATCTGCGGCTTTTTAAATAATTTATACCCTCGAAAAGAATTCCAGGAAAACTATTTGACCACAGCAAAGTTTAGCTGTTTTTTGGTCATATATGAGAACTTAATTGCAGTGCAAATTTATGCATACTCAACGTGCGATAATTTATGTAAATTCCCGCTCACGTTATGGTCGCAGTTCACAACTTATTAACGGAAATTTCCAAGTCCGGAAATACATGGCCGGATGTGTGAACTGAGCATAGTGTGTGACAAATTACAGGATAACATAGCACAATAATTAGCAGGACAATTCAGCTTAAAGACCATAATTGATGTCACAAAAAATAAGAAAGAAAAACAAGAAAGTTGTTTATTGTTTACACATTTCTGGCATTGACGTCAAACTGCGCTTTTGACCAGGCTATAAATAAACGAGAATTTTAAGGCCAATCATCGAGGGTAGTGCAGTGCAGCATATTAATTATTCAGCAAACTGAGAACAGCTGAAAAAGTCACTACAGAAAAACATTGAAAAACGCTCACAATCCATTTTGCATACGAAATGACAAATGCCCTTTAACCACAGGCATCAAGAGTAGAAACGAACTTCTATTTCAAAGTGTTCTTTTATTGGTTGGTTGGTACTGTATGTGGTTGGAATTGAGAGTGGACAAAGTTTGGTAGAGAAAGTCCTAAAAGCATTAAAGTTGTAGATAGAAATATAGTTATTTAATTTCTTTATTTGTTTTAAAATCTTCGGATTAATAATTTCGTTTCTTTTTCTGCTTATATTTCATTACTTGATCTTCTCTTGCTGGCGTTTTACTCTTAACAGACTCGTTCAATTCTGCTCTCTCGCCGTTCTGAAACAAAACCTCTCTTATACTTCTACTTGTACTTATATTCAAACAGCTGATTGAGTATGACCGTGTGATGCACGTTCTGATCTACATGCATAAAGTCTTATACTTCTACGTGTACTTATACTTATATTCTAAAAGTTGATTGTGTATGACCGTGTGACGCCTAGCCTACTACAACTTCTAGTTAAGTTTCATAGTCTTATACTCTCTTCATTTGCAGACTCCTTCCAATAAAACTGTTTTAATAATATTTAAATTATTGCCAAGTTTTTTTTAAACAATTTTCTGAAACTTTAAAAGGTACAATTTTCAAAAACGCTAAATTTCTGCTTTGTAAATCATTTGTGATTAGTTTAATAATTTAATTTAATTAAACCAAAACTATTACAAATGCTTTAAATAAAATTTTACTTTCCTTATTTCTTTGCCAACTAAAATTTACAAAAATTTCTAAGTCTTAAAACTTTTTTCTTATATTATTAAAAATTTCTTTGTTAACTCGCTTAACAGTTTTCAACAAATTTTTATCTTTACTGCCTAATATCTTCGCCTTAACTTTAATTTGTAAATAACAAACTGTATTTTATTTTAGTAAATGCAAAATAAAACTCTCTGATACCCTTTACAAATGCAAAACAGTCACAGCAATAAAATGGTATTATACTCTACATATGCTTGAAATATGCATTTAATTAAATTGTTTACAAGTTCAACTCGCATGTTGTCAATGTGAATTAATTGTCGAAACCCGCAGCTTTTGTTGATTTAACATAATTAAAAAGGATTCAACTTGTTGCAATTGTTGAGGCTTAAAAACAGCTGCCATTTGCTGCAGTTGTAATCTGAGTTACAATTACTATTTTTATGCGTATAAAATGGTTTAAACCTGAACTTAAATATAAGACTTATTTAGCTCTTCTTTCACACCCATGTGTCTAGATAATTTTCTGCATCTCTTCAGTTTATCTTTAAGCAAATCTTATGCTAATTTTTCATTTTTTAACTCCCAAACAAACAGACTGACAACCTGCTGCCATTGATAAGTAGTAATCAGCTAGTGTGTGTGTGTGTGTGTGTTTGTTTGTGTGTGTCTGTAGGCGTGCCAGGAAACATGCTCTGTAAATTACTTGGTCTCTGCCTTGTCATTTCATCTGGCAGCTGTTTCCGTTTTATATTAGCCCGTTTCGTTATTATAGGCCAACTAGCGCAAGAAGAAACAAAGCTTGACAATGCCACGCCCACATTCTAATACATAATCTGTTCTTATCAAGTGACATAAATCTTGATTCGAGTATCATCGAAGACAAATTCTCAGCGACCAAGGATTTCTATTTGCATAATTTTATAAATAAATGAGAATTCACTAGATTACTAAATAAATATGTTATGCAATTTTAGTCAATGTTAAGTTGATTATGTTAACTAAATTATTTTAATAAAAGAAGGTTTAAAAAAAGAAGATTTTGTGAGCAGAATGTACAAGATAAAGTATAAAGAAATTAAATAAATAATTTAATATAAGCACAATAACTAAAATTATTCAAATATTAAAAATAGAGTTCATGACTTAGAGAGACAAAAACCAATTAAATAATTTACTTTATTTTTTAATATTTAAAAATGAAGTTCCACAATTTCTCTCCTCTTTTATCTTTTGAATTTAAAGTTCAAAATTTCTCTGAAAGTTCGGAAATATTTTCCACTTTAACTATTTAAGTTTTTGTTATCTTAATCTGCTTAGAAAATTTATAATCGGATTTTAAGTAAGCTTTTTATACATAAATATTGTTAATAACGTCCTTCTTATAACCAACTAATTCAATCTTTTAATCCACTTTTTGTTCTAAGTCCAACTCTCTACTTTTTTCTATAAAATTGAGTAAAAATAGTTTAAAAATATTTTTTTCTTTAAACAAACTTAGCAACTTTTGCCCAAACTTGTGGCTTTGATGCCTGAAACTTGTGCACCAAAAACACTAAAATAGACCATTTTTATACTCTCTGCAAGAGAGAGTATATTGGGTTTGTGCAAAAAAAAAAGTATGTAACAGGCAGAAGGAGGCGTGGCAGGCCCGATAAAGTATATATATTCTTGATCAGCATCACAAGCCGAGTCGATATAGCCATGTCCGTCTGTCCGTCTGTCTGTCTGTCTGTCTGTCTGTCTGTCTGTCTGTCCGTCTGTCCGTCTGTCTGTCTGTCCGTATGAACAAACAGATTTCAGCGATGGTAAGAGCTACAAGTTTGAATTTGGTCTCTATCGACTCGATATTAAGTCAGTCAATACAAGAATCTTTTTTTTTTTCGATGCCACGCCCCGTTCGCCCACAATGAGCAAAAAACTAGAAACACCTCGTAAAAAATTGATGTTTTAGGCGAATATCTCAGTAACTATGGCACTAAGGAACACCCATTTTGGTACGCAGGTTCCTAGAGACGGTATAATTGTATTGTCATCAAAAATTTTGGACTGCCACGCCCCCTTTTCTCACAAGAAATAAAATAATTTGCAAACTTCAATGCCGATTTTAAGGCATATGTTCTTATCGTACAGTATTGTTATTTCACATTCGTTTGAAGACAAAATATATTAAACTATCCTGAAAGTTGCATATAAATCGGACAATAAACAAAAGAGCTAGACATGTAAGAAAGTTGATAATTGAACGCAATGCCAATGCATGTGTGCAAGCGAGATAGAAACATACAAACATGTGAGCGAACGTTTTCGCTGCTTGCTAGCGGCAGCGCTGCCCGCGAATGCTGGCCGTGCCAACCAATTGTGTATGTATAACATATACACACATACATATGTGCGTGCATAAATATAATGTCAAATGTATATGTGTGTGTATACATACAATCAGATGTTTCTGTTTCAACGTGTTTTGTTGCAAATACTATCCGTTGATATTCTCGGATACCGATTTTATTAAATGATCAGGAATAAATTGCAGAGAGTATTCTACGGTCGGGCGTGCTCGACTGTACTTTTCTTTCTTGTTTTGTTATATGCAAATCCATTAAAAGGACACTCATATATCAAGTATTGTTGGGCTTTAAAGTAAGTCAAATTTCAAAGTGCTCACAAAGGACTTGTTGTTGCAAGGGTTATTGTGGCAGGACACGCAAAAGAAAATAAATTGATTGACAATTATTGATGTTTTATGAGCTCAGAGCCTACAAAAGTCGTTGATGTACATTTGATTTGGGCTTTCGGTTGACATTTCAAAATAAATTCTATAAAAAAACAAAGTATTACAAAAGTTTATCAATTGCTTTGTGATTATTTTACATTTGCTATTATTTGTTGAATTTTTCATTTTTTTGGTAGGCATTTACAATCCCATGAAAGTAACGAGACTTTAGACATTTCTGATTGAGTGTTGGGCTAATAAAAATAGCATAAAATCAATTGGTGTTGGAAGAGAAAAGTTGGAAATATTCTGACAAATTAAATATTTCCTTTTGGGTATATTGAAACATGAGCAAATAAATTTCTTAAATTTTGCTAATGTAAGTTTAAAACTCGTTTTTGAGAAGCGTTGATTTAGACGTACTTAAGAAATATAGCGTTGAATTACTTTCATAAATTTATCTTCTGAAATGTTTTAATTTTTATTGAAAATTTAATCTGTATTTCGCTGCTTTTCTGTTTTAAAGTATTTGAAAAATAATTTTTCATTTATTTTAAAAGTTACCTAGATAAAAATTAAATCATACTGCTTAATGTCATAAATTATATGCACTTCTATTGCTCTTAAATTGCTCAAAACCTTTTTTCAAACTTCTATCAAATTTAGTCAAAAAATTCCAATAAATTCATATTTTTAACACATTTCAATAGTTATATCTTACTGCAGTGCTCTTTACACGAAATTCAATTAATTTTCAACTTTTAATTACAAATATATCTTATCAGAATATCAATTTTACAAACTTACCTGTTTGTTAATATTTCTGTCGTCGTTGTCAGCTAATGCGACAATTAAATTGAATGCAAATTTGATTTACGCACGTTTACCGTTTACTACGCGATACGTCGAATTGATAGAATATTTATAATTTATTTGTTATCAGCTGCACTGAAAGTGGAACAGTAACTGTAACTGTAACTGTATTTGTCAGTTCTCTCTGCACAGCAAAGTATGCAGCACTTTTTTTTATAACGTTAAATGAAACTGAAAACACGGGGAAAAAGTTGTGTGAAAAGTGCTTCGAAAACTTTTCCAATTAAAAGATGCACAAACAGTAATATTGTTTTTTTTTTCACACAGAAAATGCAAAATACTTGAATGAAAATGCCAAAAACTATAACGTTAATTATTTACTTGAACAAAGTGACTATTGAAGAATGATCACACAAAAAATTTGTTGTATTCGAAAATTGTTTTTAAAACCGTTAGAAGGCAAGCGAACGATTTGAGTGCTATTCGGTCGGTCGGTCGTTTTGGTTTTGTTGGTAGAGTTTAGTTGGTTTCGACGCGCACGAAACGAATGCAGTGCCAGCAACGACGACGACTTGTTTTATAGCGAACGCCAGCCGAACGAACAGCACAGCGGCATTGGGAGTTTCAACTTCAATCGTTTTTGGCTCCTGTTGCGCTTTCAATGAAAGCTTTCAACACTGCTCCCAGCCGGCGCTCTACTAGCGGTTATGGTTTGTGTCTTTGATAAAGGGAAACGCAAAAAAGCTCACTTTCACCCACGCAACGCAGTGCAATTGTTGTTGTTTCTCCAGTTGGCATTGCTGTGACGTCAGCTGAACGAGGTCGAGTTGATTTAAAGCTGTGTTAGTTGCCTGCCATTCGCTGGCATTTGATTTTACCCGTTGTTGTTGCTGTTCGTCGTTCACCTACGCACATGTTCGGTAGGCGGCGCTTAAATATTTTGGCCACCGTTACGTTTAGGCCAGCCGCCACTACACCACATAGGACCACAGGAGGGTTGAAAGATAATGAAATCAGAAAAATTATTTGCTGGACATTAGACGTTTGATATTTGCCCGCTGTCAGGGTCTGTTTTAGCCTTAATTTTCATTTACATTTGGTTTTTCTTTTCTCTTACACAGAAGTATTTCGCATAAATGTACATTTTGTTGTTGTTGTGTATTTTCCCAATGTTCATACGAGACTCCAGAGGCAGCTCAAATTTCAGTTTGCAGCTGCATTTACATTTCACATTTGACGTTTTGTTTAATCACTTAAATTGTAAGATAATCTCTCTCGGACGCTTACTAACAAATGGGATAATAAATATTCCTCGCATATGTTGTGGGTAGTGGGTGAGTTATTGTTAACTGTTGTTTAATTTATTTAAGCTCTATATTATCGAACTACCTTAAATACCAAGAAATGCGCTTTCATTATAAAAAGCTATTTTTAATGTGAATTAACAATATCTTATATTTTTAGTATAGTCTGGACTTAAAGACTTAAGCAATCCTTACAGAAAATAATGCTTGAATCCCGAGATTTTCTTGTAATTTGTGATCTATGTTAACTTATTATTTCCACTTTAAAAGTGATCAATTTCTTGGGGGATTGACTAACCATTTGAGAGCCGAATTACTTTCCGCTTTCTTTAAGGCAGCACACGACTATATTTTTCTGTGCAAATTTTATTCTATGAATTAAAGGCACTTAGGAAACTTTGATTAATTCTCAAAGTACATGGCTTAACCAACCAGCTTTAATTGTTCTACATATATAGGCAAAATTTTTCAATATATTACTTAAGAATAAGTTAATTATATATCAAGGCCAATATTAATTTAATTAATAATTGACCAACTAAGATTTTAGTACATTGTTTAATAATTGAATAAAACTATGCGTGATTGAAAGAAATTTTTAACTCAATCGCTTTATTTAGTATTATTGATATTAGCTTTCTTGCTATAGTTAACATCTTTGTTGCTTTTTAAAATTTTTTAAAATATATATAATATATTCATACTACGACCAGTTTTTAAAGCATTTCATGGGTTTGTGTACTTGTTGCGAATGTAAATAGCGCCAAATATTTAAATAAACACCAATAAACCAACACTGTTAGCTGTGGCGAAAAAGCCCAAGGGAAAATACCAAAAGCCAGCTGTTGTGCTTTCGATAGTATTTTATATCGATACAAGATCACACATCGATAGAAGCTTTGGTACGAATTTTAAACTTCTGCCGCTCGCTAAGGAAATCAGCAAACAAAAATGCTTTCAAGATATAGTTATATACTATAACTTACTAATAAAATAAAAAAGGCCAAGAAGTATTTAATATGTTACTCTTTATTCGCACTCTAATTCATTTATTAATAGTATATATTATGCAAATATTGCGGGATTTGTTTATTAAACAATAGAATTTCATAGGTTTTTTTTAAGTAATTTACTTAACATATGTAGTTTAACGCACATTGCTGGGCTGTATTCAACATTCATTGGAAACGAATTGAACTTAGATTTAATAAAATATAAGGACAAAAAATATATAATACATTTGAATTATAATTAAATTACAACTAAATAACCGTAAATTGTATATATATATTTATTATATGTGTATATCATTAAAATAATGTACATTAAAACTTATAATTAGGAGTCGAGTGCCCATTGCTTTTCACTTTTCCACTTTTCACTTTACATAATACAATTAATTTATTTTTTGCTATGCCAAATTCGCGTTCAAATTGCTTAGAATTCTTTTCGATTCGATTTAATTATTGCACAATTTGAGTTGTTCGAAATACTTTAATTATTGTATATTTTGTTGTTTGCTTAATAAATTTATCTAAATCGTTTACAATTTATTTTGATACGTTTTTCTTGTGTTTAATTACTAAATCACTGGATTTCTCTTTGCGGTTATTTTATATTTTTGAGATTTTTCTTTTTGATTTGTTGTTTTTCCATAAGCAGAAAATTACAAAAATGTTTTTTTTTTTTTTCTAAATAATGTACATTGAGAAGCCAAGTAAGGAATACAATTTGCAATGCCAGCCCGTGCTTTATATATAAAGACTAATTTCTCAGTTATCAGTTATTTGTTTGCTTAAATGCTACGCCTAAATATAATATAATTAATATAAATGTGATATTCGATTTTATTTTTTTTTTTTTTGTTTTACGCGCTACACAAAATTCGCCAATTACTAAAATTATGCATTTATCGTAATCATAAATTGTATATGTATATATATAGTATATAGTATATCGTATGTGGTTTTTATCATTAACTATTGCTCAGTAAGTGTGTTTGTTGCGTGTTTCGCATAAACAATTGTGTGCCAAACTATAAATCGACTTTACTCAGTTAGTTAATGCTTTTTTCTATCAATTTTTTTGTTTTTTTAAACTTTTTTGCTCGCTCAACACGACGATATCACAACAAAATGTACCAAGTAGAAGAATTAGTTATCGTTATCAGTTAATCGCCATTCACAATTCACGTAAACGGCGATGGCAGCACAATCGGATCAAAGCTTTGCTGTATATTAGTAAAATTACTGAAATCATTGATGCGACGATATCCCCACAAATCCATGGCCTCAACGCACACATCCTGTATTTGTTTGATCTGCCAAGTGGTAAAAATATGTTAGTTAAATATAATTCCAGTAATCTTGCAAAGACCTACCTCATCTGCCTTGAGATCCAGCTTCCAGTGAAATGGCGCTGATCTGGAATCACGATACGTGGAGCTAACACCGCCAATGTTTTCCTTAGTATGCGTATCTAGGAACTCCTCAACGGCGGGATCAAAAGGCAAACCATAAAACTGCAGAATATCCTGGGTCATGTCATAAGGATTCAGTGACAGATCCTCATAACGCAAGGTTCTATAAAAGTATTGACAAATTTATAAACTTTAATTATCAGTTATTATAGTGAACTCACCTGAAACGTCCCGGATACGACTTAAGCAGCGTCTCTGCTGTTTTATAATCATCTACCAGATCTTGACAGACCAAAGAAGGATCTTCACAATCCTCGTTGCCAGCGCACCAGACACGATGCCGCCTCGATTGCATTGTGCCCCGAGGATCCCGCACCAAGAGCACAATACGCACATTGGATAGACTATAGGAAGAGAGAGAGAGGGAGAGACATAGTGTTATGAGTGTGATTAATATTGGCATCAAGTATCGTTAGCGTAATAGTTGTGCATTCAGCATGAAGTTCACTGTGCCATAACAATGGATGAGCTCACTTGGTAATGGCATTCAATTAAAACAAATTAAAACTTCACTTGCAGTCTACTATTTTTGTCTGAAATATAATTGCCATTTATATATATATATTTAAGTAGCAACTAATTATGATTCATGGCGATTTGATAATTGCGTTTTTAATCAGCAAGAATACAACGTTCTTAAATAGTTGTCATTGAAAAAGAATTTTAAAAAAAATGTATTTGTTTTACTAAAGCTTTGATAAACCTATTAAGTAATTAAAAAGACTAGACTGTTATAAATAAATTGTGTTGAGTTGATTTCCAATTAAAAGTAAAGTAAAATAGTTAATTTGATTTAACAACCTATTTTATTTACTTTTGACAAATCAATTATAAATTTATAAACAAAAACGGCTTTGTCAATGGGTTGACTAATATTTCCGTTTCTTATAACAGTTCAATAATTTTAATTTACATTTCAGTTGAACTTTGAGTTTTCAGATTTCATGAACACCTTTATGACCTTATGACCACACAATTTCCAATGCTCATCAGAATCATAATCATCATTATCATGCACATCATAAAATCAGGAGTAACCACAGAAGTGTAAACTGCAATTGTAGTTGGTATAGGCCTCCTCCAAGCCCTCTTAGCCCACTAGGCACCCTAAGCCGCATTGCTAATGAGTTTGTGGCATTGGCAGACTGTCAAACAAATAAACAAACATTGAATGATATCCAAATTTGTCTAGCAAATAGTCATTTATTTGGATTGTATTACAAAATGAACTAAAATGGGAAAAGCAAAGTGCACTTTGAACCAAATTGGTTTGGAGTTAAGCAATAAATATTTAAACAATAAGTATAAGTATTAGAAACTATTCTAGTTGTCAACAGAACATGTCTTTTCTCTGTTTGCAGGAATATACCCCTTTATTAGTTAATGTACCGGGTGTATAAATCAATTCAATTGATTGTTGACACAATGCAATGTTAGCTTGAAGAGCAGTCAACGAAATCAGTGAACTTTATCAAAATATGTATAAGTTTATTCAAACAAATATAATAATAGTAGAACGCAACAAACCACAGTCAAACTCATTCAACCATAATACACCCTGTATCTACATGCACTTCTGTTACCAAATTAAAGCTAGCTGCTAAGTGCTTATCAACAGCTTAGCTTAGCTGACTGCTATGCCACTAATGCTCACTCTCAAAAATGTTGCTAAATAACCAAATTTTCTTTACTTATAATAGAAACCAGTTAGTAATACCCTCGTTACAGGGTATAACAAGCAGAAGAAACCCGCTGAAACGGTTGGCAACCTGGATAAATAGGCAAGCTAAATGTCAGCGGGAATGAGCAGCTAGGCGTGCAAAAATAATAACAGTAACAATAACAGTAACAGCAAGAGAGCACAAATAACACTAACAGTCGGCAAATGCCCGCTGGGAACTGCAGACAGCAGCTGCAAAAATACGCGAATAGCAAAAAAAAAATAAAAAAAACCTACACAAAAGCCGCAAAATAAATTGCGAAAAAAAAAAATGCGCAAAAGTAAATTGAAAATATACGAAAGAAGCGAAGGCAAAAATTCATTTGCATATTTACAAAAAGGCTTAAGCCATTGGCATCAAACTAAAGCCAATAAAATAAGAAGACGCTCAGAAGACGACTGATCAAAGTTAAGTCTTTAATAACAATTCAGTATTCAATCGTTTTGATTTTGGCAGTTCCAAAAGGAATAAACGAGTTTATTCCCATAGAAAGTTTTCAATATTAAATGATTTATGAAATATTCTTAACGAATTCCTATAAGAAACTGATTTTCAACTATTTATTGTAGGTTTTAGATACAAGTAAAGATACAATAATGTTTTTTTTTTAGTAATTTTTAAACAAATAATGAAAAGAATTGATTAAAATTATACAATTTCAGTCCAAAATGTACCAAAATTTATCTTTTAGCAAAATTTCTTAAATAAACAACTTATTTCCTTTAAAACTATACACTTCATATTCCAAGTGTTTACAAATATTTTTTTTGACAGCTACTCAATACTTTAACGATTTGCATAAGTGAAATTTCCTTTCAATTGCATTTCACTTTATTTCCATGATGAAGTGCTCTCGAGAGCACAAATCACTTTAAGATTGTATAACTTCAGATAAACACAAATATCTGTATATTTCAAGATACACAAGGTTGGCTAAAATTTTATTTTTCTGTCAATAATTTATTTTAAATATTGAGTAATTATGCAAAAATACTACTTGTAGCTATAAAAAAAGCGAAAAAAGCTGTTATATAAACAAAAAACAGTAACAATAACCATAAAATGAACCACAACACACTTGAGCCAAATTGACTCTCAGGCTGAAGTTTTGTCAAGTGGAGTTTAGTCAAAAATTGGCATTGAAATTCAATACAGTTTAGGTAGAGGTATTAAAAAGTAAAAGCGGAGGATGAAATAACAAATATTATAAAGTATTATTTATAGATTAAATATATTTATAGACCATTTAAGATTGCCTTGAAACATAGTCATATAAACTGATTAAAAACTACTCTAGTGCCCACTTGATTCACACTCAATTGAGTTTTTGTATAAAAAAAACGCAAAAAAATATTGTCCCAACACTTCAAGGTTTAAAGGAAGTCAAGCCAACACTATAAATTAAGTTTCCAGAATTTTTTTGCACCACAATTCAAAGCCAATGTTAAAAAAAAAATTCAGCTTACTACCGTTGCAGCATAAAAATTGTTACGCATACGCTCCGTTGACCAAAGGCTCGTTATGTGCACAAGTGTATTCGTTTATTTATATAAACATGCATAATTGTCGCGTGCGGACAAGTGAAAAAAAATGTAGTGCAAACTGTGTGTACACACACACAGAAAATGGGCAAAGAAAAGCAAAGAAAATTTCAAACAGCAACTGGGAAAAAATATATATAATTTGTTGAAATGCTGTAAACAAAAAGCAAATGAAGAAAAGCCAAAAAAGAAAGGAAAATAAATGAAAAATACGCGGACAGAGTTTAAGTGGCCCAAGGCAGAAGCACAAGATGAAATTAAAAATTCAGCACGAGCCACAATTACCCAACAAATATATACAAAAAAAAAAAAAAAAAAAAAAAAAAAATATGAATAAAAATATATAAATGAACAGAAAATAAAAAAAAAGGCTTGCTTACTTTAGCTAGAACCATGCAATAATTGTACACTCAAAGAAAATGTTGTAATACATTTTCACCTTTAATTCAATGGCATTGGGAGTTGCGAGTTAAATCCAGTCATCATTCTTCTACACACTTTTCCAAGCCACCAGCAATTAATCAACATTATCAGCTTATGTCAAGCCAAACCCATGAAAAGCCCCAAAAATAAAAAAAAAACTGAAGAGTGGAAAACTGAAAAACAAGGAAAATAGCTGCCGGCATAAAATTTCACCGCTAATCCAGTTTAAGGCTAATTACCCAACAGCCAAAAAAAATAGAACAGCCAATATCCTGACAGAAAGTCAGCATAAACGTCAGTTTGGTGTTCATGTTAATAAATTGAATTGTCAAAGTTATGATTGTTATCGACTAGGAGATGTGCTGCTATTAGCCCCATTATGTAAGTAAGTAATCACATTTAACAATATTATAACTGTTATTGGAGTGGAATTACAATTATTGCGTAGCTATTTTGGGTATTTGTATTCATATCAAAAGTTAAGGGATCTCAGATTCTACTATAGCTAGAGTCACTAAATTTGGCACACTAACTTCTAAGAGCTCTATGCGTAGAATTTTATGTAAAACAGATCATTGAACTAAAAGCAAACTACTAACTTGCTTAAAGAACCAATATACATAGCAGAAGTTATAGGTTTTTAGCAAAGAAAACATTAAAATAAATTAATAAATTAGTTTTAATACCATTAAAAGCTAAAAGTAAGACTTGAGTAACGGGTTTAGGCCAAAATTAGTTAGATTAAAATATTCAAAAAGTAAAATTTTCAATTATTTTTTGTTTAACTATTACTAGATAAACCTTTCATTCAGCCAACATTTAGCTTATTTCTAGCTTGATACACCCTCTATGTTAGCAGTTATCTATAAACTGCCTGCAAATTATAACAATCTAGGAAAATGCATTTGAGAAGCAGCTGAAAATTACAATTTGAATCTGTTGACGTTCAAACTTTGCTCTATTGTGGGTCACGCGAATGTGTGTCATTCATTTTGGGCCAGACACATTTGGATGAGTTATGATACAGAATAGAAATCAGTGCGGCTATGTTTAGCTGCCTTTTCTGGCTATTTTAACCTGTATAAAGCGATGCTAATGGTCACAGTCGTTTGTCTATCGATCGAATGTATGGCTAGGAAAAAAAATAGGTTCATTTGTCAGGTTCAAGGCCTTAAGCAACATGTTAACCCCAACAAAATAGAAAAATAAACTTAACCACTTTTGCTTTCATATTTCCCATTTAGTCGGCACACAAAAGTTATGTAAATGTCTAGTTTCTGTTGGTCTAAACTCGATTCATACTAGTCATGGCATACCTCATTAGATTGATAAATCGTTCAGCATTAGCATTTATTAGAACTGACATACAAAAAAAAAAAATAAATAAAAGAAATATTAGAAGAAAAGCATAAAAATACCAAAGGTGAACGAAACGCTTTGTGGGTTATTAGATTCAGCTAACTGTAAATGCCTTTTTACCACTTTATTTCATAGTCCAAAATCAACGAATTCTGAATATTTTACTATTGATTGCTTTTAGTTGATGTTTCGAAAAATTATCTTTTAAATAGCATTCGCAGTTTTTATTTTAGTTTTTGTGTTTTTTTTTTGTTTGCCAAATTTTTGGTTGGCTTTTGATCTCAGCAAAACTATGTCAAAATGCCGCAAACTGCCGCAACAAAATAAAACTAAAAATAAAAGTAAATGTATACAAAACCAGAGAGGGAGAGAGAGAAAGGGAGGAAGAAGCAGTGTGAGAGAGAGAGAGGGAGAAAAAGAGGTAAGTAGAAATAGCGAGAACAAAATTTGTGACGGCTTTGTATGAATCAGACACGTAGATACTCGGCATTCGGGGCCATCTGATTTTTTATTTATTTTATTTTTTTTGTTTTTCTTCTTCTTTTTGTAAACAGAGTCATGCGGTGCCGAAACGTTGGCCAATGGGTCACCATTTATGTTTAATCGATGGGTTATGGTATACAGATTAAAAGCCAGATTTTTCCTAAAACATTTTATCTAAAGTTTTAGCCAACAGTCGACTATAAACAGCAGAGAAGCAGTACCACTTTAAACAAATGTTTAGAAATAGATTACAGTACATTTCTAAACAAGTCACTGTATCTAAGTAACTATAGAGTTAAGAAACTGCAATGTATCTTATAGTTTTTACTGCTTATTTTTTGAAAAACAGATTATAAATTCGAGGGAAATGCAGTGATAGTACAGAGATATCGTAGCTCCTGAAACAGTGACGGTAACGTCGTGTTGTTAAGTGCATTTTATGTCTTTATACACTTTTATCTAACTACTTACTTGCTCATTTATAACAGTTAGCAAATAGTACCATGGGCTTAAGGTAACTTGCACTTTATTATTTGTTTATCTGATTATTACTTTTATAAGTGTATTCAGCTTTTGATTTGCTAGTAAAACTCTGCTAATCTAAATCTTAGCATCTACTCATAACAACACTAAGAAAAATCTTATCTTTTAAGGTTTCTGGGTAACTCCCAATGTAAATTTAGTTTAGTTAACTAGAATAATATGTGTAAAATTAAAAGACTTTTTAAAATTTCACTACAAAACTCATAAGAGCTTAATAGTTTGTCTTTTCAAGCACTCAGCTAATTAAATAAAATTGTATTTCTAATTTATTTAAGGTATTTTGATGTGTGCCTAATGTTTAAAAGGCATCTCTTATGCTTTTTTTTATAAAAATTATGAGCTGTCTTAAGTTATAGCCCACAAGTGCTAAAGAATCTCATTATAAAAAGAGGAGAGTCTTCGCTGATGTTGTTTAAATAAAACTGATTGTGCTCATTAAATGAAAAACACTGCCAACATATAAATTACAATTAAAAGCAGCTGGAAATCATCGCTATACACATATAGATATATATATACTATATTTATGCGTTTCTCTAGCAATTATATTTTTAATAAATTCAGGCAGAATGGGGGTTTTGGATGCCAATAATAAGAGCATAAGAAATGCGAGTATGCAAATGTAATATTAACATAAATTCAGCATGTTAATAAATAACAAATAATCAAGTACGTTCTGGGCAATGATTGACTCATAAATACCCTGTTAATACATATTTTGAAAATTTATTTAAAGACAAAACTGTTTTCTTCTGACTATTTAAACATAATTTTCTATTCCCTTATGTTAATTTAATAAAATATTAACTGTTTTTAAGTAGCTTAGTTGTCATTTACTTTCAACGCCAAAGCACAAGAAAACTCAACCAAAAACAAGAGAAACCTTAAAAATACCCAAAAAAAAAAAAATTAATAGGAAGCAAATTTATTGATTAAACAATTGCCTAATGAACGTCAAGCAGGGCTCCATTCTACCATCAACTCTTACCACATATATCAGAGGACCCGGCTGTAACGCCTACTAAAAATATGCATATTTTGGTACTTTTCGGGCAACAAGAAACAACGCAAACAATAAAGAAACCACAAAACATGCAAAATGTTCAAAACGGCAACAAAAATAGCCACAATGAAGTCATGGCGCCCAACGAGGGGTGTTCAAATTAAATCCCAAAGACCAGTACCTCTGTGCACGCCATTGTTAAAAGCGAAAAATGTCAGTTTCAGATGGACATTTGAGTTTAAACTACTAAAAGCGAGTATAATATGTTAGAAACCACATCCAAAATCTAAATGAAGTCATGGCACCCAACGTGGTATGCTTCACCAAATATGCTTAAATGTTGCCAGTTGAAGTGGGAATTTCATTTTGAAATGAACATCATGAAATGGTCAAAGTACACAGTCAGATAACTGACAATCCAGTTTACCCGAAACTGTCCAAAACTTAATTTGAACCATCTTCTCATGACATGTGTGAGACAAGGCTAGGTTGAAAATAGGAGAACTCATATGGTGTTCGGCTGTACGATTAAATGCAAAATGCATGTAAATCATATAAAATCCATTATTGTCATGTTTTTAAATGGGTCAAGGTTTTTTTTTCTCCAACAGAGTTCAGTGCAGTGACAGTTTGCACACATTGTGCCAAGAAGCCACAGAAATGTTGGTCAAATGTAATTAGTTTCATTTTGTAGCTAAAATGTGTGTTGTCAATTGAAATTTCTTGCTTTAAAGTAGAATTTTATACAAATTAAAGTTAGTAAATTTATTAAATGCTTTCGATTTGAAGTCACGCAAGCTTTAAATATGCATATAAATAATTTGTGCAGCCCTTTCATTATGATAGCACCTTGAACTTGACTTTATAGCTAAAAAAGCAATTCTTCACCCACTAACAATATGTTGGGTTATCCCCTAAGCAGACAACAAACAGTAGTAAATTGCGTGACTCTAATAATGGTTGGCAAAACTAAACTGTGCCTGGGTTAGATAGTCATACAATAAACTGGGTCAAAGCGCTGGAAAGTACTGAGCTTGATCAATTTCAATTGTAAACAGAAAGCAAACGAAGCGTCGCGTCGTTGGCAAGGGGCCACCCAAAATACAAAATGAAATCAAGGTGAAAAATTGCCGGTAAATGCAAACAACGGCAAATGTCAATCAAAGTCAACTGGGGATGCGACGACGACGACGGCGACGGCAACGGCGACGGCGAAACGAGCCAAGTTGAGTGGCAAAAGAGAAAGGCTGAAAATCGCAGAGTCGGCGAGTCGGAGAGTCGGAGAGCATGACAATAGGCAAAGCGCACACAGGAGGAGGAGGAGAAGGTAAGAGGCGTTGCAACCAAATTGCAGAGCACTGCAACAGTTTTTTTTCCTTCATTTTTCCATTTTCTCTTATACATTTTGCTTTATTTTTATACCTCCTTTTATTTTTTGGCGCCTTGACACATGAAGCCCCCTTGAGAAGGCAGCAAGTAAGCAACCAAGGTGCAAAAGCCTCTTGGAAACTTCATTAATAACAAACTAAGCGACGCTCTAATGACGTGAAAATATACATATGACAAGGCAATGCCCCCAAACGTATAGAAGACAAAAACAAACCGACAAACCCGAAACACCATACAACTGAATGCTTTTTCATCCCGGACAGAGAAGCTGCTCTCATTGTCTGCAGAGTTTTCACTCACTACATATACATATACACATATATATATATATATATATATATATATATATATATATATATATATATATATATATATGTATATATATATATATATATATGTATATATATATATTTATTTTTCCTCTTTTGTTGTTGTTGTTACTGCTTTGGTAACTTATGAAATTTATTGTGCTCGTGCATTTGACATGAAGCCTTTAGGGCCACGCTTTTGATAGGCAACCCCAACCAGTAAATTTAACCTGGGTTACCACCATATATGTTTTTGCCTTCTTTTATTCTCCTTCTTCCTCTTCTTCTTCTTGTAGTCGGTCTCTTGTTCTGTTTGCCTGACGTGAAATTATTACAGCGCTAAGACTTATTGTGGGCGCTAGAAGTATATAAATTAGCCAAAAGGCATCAAAGATCAGTTCACATTTATGGAGAAAGATTGATGTGAGTCTGGATAGCCGGAAAAGGCATTGAGCTCAGCATGATACTATCTTGAAGAGTTATAGTCTAAATTGATCAAATGATTCCACTAATTGGCTGTAAAGTAATGTCTAATTTGTGTTTAAACTTATCAAGAGTTTAACAACATTTATTAACTACTTAAGTGTTTAGCTTATTACATGTATTTCCTCATTATACCAATTCAATGTTTCCTTAACAATATCACAAATTTTACTTAGTTCAAACTCTTTTCTAAAGTCCTTAGCCTTTTTCTTCTATCAACGTTGCGTTTGATTGACTTGCGGTAATTGAATTTTGCACTTTGGAACAATTTGACCCAGAAAAGTTATCAAAGTTGTACTAAATCAATAAACGGACTCTTTGAGTTTGATTAGAATTTATGTTTGGTACTTTGAATTTTAATTAAAACGAGGGTCGTTTGAAAAATAAGCTGTAAGCAAAAACCAGGCATTTTAAGGCATTATAAATTCAATTAAGAATTAATAAATTTAATCAAAATATTAAGTCTGGTAAAAGTGGTGCATGAATCAGTCCCGAATGTCATTTAGTTCTTTTAAAAAATATTAATTATATTCTTTTATAAATAATTTCTTAAAATATTTGAGCAAAACTAACAAACTAAATTTTTTTCTTACTATTTCTAGTCGAACTTTGTTATTCTTTTTATCATTTTAAATTTTATGCAGATTAAATAATGTAAGTCATGTACAAATAGACTACTTCCCAGCTTCCTGGCAACACTTTAAGTTGCCCTCGGCCTATTGCACTCAGACAGCACTTAGTTGTACCCTTAGTTAGTGGAATTAGTGGCGTGTGCAATGAGTGCAATATGCTGTAACAAGTAGCAGCAGCATCAGCAGCATCATCTTCTGGTACATTCCCTTTGGCACACTCACATTTGTTGACTTTTCAGCAATTTCTAGCGCTGACTGTGAGCTACTTAATGACTTATCGCTGTCATTATGGCTCGGTGACTGCGTTTCGTTTGCCTTTTGGGCTAGCTTCAATTGCGGCTAAAATGTTAAGAAAGCGTAAAGTGAAAGAGACGCTCAAGTTGCAAAGAGATGCCAGCCAAGTGCAGTCCCTCTCACTCTTGCACACTCTATCTCTCTCTCTCTCTGGCTCTTACGTACTCTCTGTGCTTGCATTCAACTATTTTTCTGGAACTGCCTTAAGTGACATTTGGATGGGCATCCCATAACACTTTCAGCCACAATTGTGCGTCACCCACATAAATTCAGTGAGCACAAAAGCCTTTCACATTGCTTGCACAACCAAAATGCAATTAGCTGGAACAAGCAAATAAAGAAACTCTAGAAAGATCATTGCTTTTTAAGCCAACATTTCAGACACACTTTGTAGAACTTTAATGGAATTCAGTTTGAAATGCAGAAGGAAAAAAACCTCTAAAAGAAATAAAATTAATTTCATTTCGCAAAGAGAATTTGGTAGATATTTTCCAGTTCAACAAACTTCAATTAACAAAAGATACTCACTGAAAGATACTTTTGTATAGAAAGCTGTTTAAAACAGATAAGATATAACTAAAGCAAGCATAAGTTTATTATAAGCTATTTACTAATGAATTTAATTTTCTACATCGATAATTTTGAAGTCATGTTTTCAAAATTATTGTTAGCAAAAGATACATAAAAGATTTATAACTCAGTGTAGATTGAACTTGTCTTTAATGTTGGGTAAACTTAATTTGCGCTGCTTGACGTCATATTTTGCTATGCCTAACATAAAACTAGACAGGAACTGCAATATTGGTAGGCAAATAGGTGCTATTAAATAAATAAATAAATTCCCTTTTGACCGGAATGGTGTAACGAAGATGTAACACGTTACAAGCTATTATAAGCCAAAACGTAATTAAATCCAATGCAAAAAGTATCATAAAAACCAGTTATGGCCCCCCAAAGGAGACCTCCAGCTACGTGAATTCAGTGACTGCTGAGCACAGGGATTGAGATTGGGGAATAAGACAGGGACTGAGACTGGAACTGGAAGTGGAATTGAGACTGAAACTGGAACTGAAACTGGGATTGCTGGCTTTCTTCAATGTCGCCCAGAGCAATAACAATAATGCCGCCGACATTCAAAATCCAATAATATGTATTGCCACACCTTTCGGTTATCGAGGGGGGGGCGGTGAAGAAGACTTTGAAAGTTAACTGCTCCGTTTGGTTTGGTAATGCAGTTTCCCATTCATTTTATTGTCATGTAAATGCAATTTATGTGACTGCTTTCTCTCTCTCTCTCTCTTCCTCTTGCTCTTTCTTTAACTCACTCATTTCCTCTCTCTGTTTCTGTCTTTGTCCCTATGGCTCTTTGTGTGCTCTTAACAAAATTGCTCTACTTGAAATTGCTGGGCAGTGTGGGGAGTGTGGGGAGTGGGCGTGGTTGTTGGAACTATACGAATGGATTCCTTGCCGCACCCAACATTTTGACACTTCATTTCACTTTACTTACAATTTTTATTTGCTCGCTCTGGGAAAGTAGTTTTAGTCCCGATTCCCGGTTTACTAACTCTGCCACACCTATTTCCAGTGGTTCAGATTTATTTATGGAACAAAATAAGCTTGCAAAATGTGCTTTGCTTTCTCTATTGTTGTTTGAATGGTAGATTTTGTGAGTAGTAGAAAAAATAGATAGAAAAACTGAACATAGCATTTGATATCCAGAAAAATGGCATAACTAAATCTTAAAAATATATTTATTAACTAAACTTTAAGCTTTTTTCTTTAAGAATCTACGTCTATTCAACTTTTTTACTACTCACAATTATGATTAAGCTAATTTTCCAGTTAGTAATAATGTTCATTAAATTATTAACAATAAGAAAGAAAAGTACAGTCGAGCACGCCCGTCATTATAATACTCTGTTGGTTATATTAAGAAAATGATTTTAAGACATTGCTTCATTTGGCTGAGTTATGATCAGTCAAATTTGGAAAAATTGTGAATTTTAAATATTAATCTGTGGACCATATATCTGAGGACTCTGGCATCCAATCTTCAATTGTTATACCTTCCTGAGCTCGGGAGAAGAATAAAATTTGACAAAATGGGTTCGATTTTGAGAATTGATTCTGCCTCCTTCAACCTGTTACATACTTTTCACAAACCCAATATACTCTTGCAGAGAGTATTAAAAACATTAAACATATTTAAAGAGTTTTAAAGACTCTAAGAAGCCATTATACATTTTTTATTGGCCTTCAAAGACAGCTACATTAATTTCATGTAAATTACAACAACAAAAGATAAACACGCTTAAGCCTTTCCTAAAGAGCATCTATTAATTTGATGGGTATTATTGAAATTATATACATTTATTAATGATTAAAATTTTCATGAAAACCATGAAGAAAATTAAAAGAAAGTCTCGACTGCCTTTGTGTAGTAAAATTTCCAACTTTTAACCGAAACTTTCATTAAAAGAATTTGTAATTAATTGAAAATCTATTGGGTGTAAAATTTTCCTTTAGATAACTAAGTTTTAAACATACTTATCTCAACGTGAGCAACAGAATTAATTGATCATTTCCACATTTAAACAAACCTGCAAGAAAATTAGCAAAGAAAAACATGTGTTAATAAACATAAATTTTATAAATTTAAGTATAAGAATAGTGTTATATCTGAACATAGATATAGCCCAGTCAAAACAACAACTACAGATTTACGAGTTGATCCTCTAACTCAAAAACGCCCACAAAAAATTAATTAAAACAATCATAAATTTTAAATTGCAAGTTCCCTGTAAAAAATCAAGAAACAGAAATGTTCAAATTCAATGCGCACGTTCCGATGGATGCCCACATCTGCGATTCTGGCATCTTCAACTGCAACTGTATCTGAAACTGCAGCTGTCTATGTATCTGCATCTCAGCTGTATCTTGTGTCTGGAACTGCGGGCGGCATTAACTGCCACAGTGTGGCAACTGGCGGCTTGTTGTTTATGGTAGTTGCAACCTGACGAAAGGGTAACCCCCGTTGCAGGCAATAAATTGCAGGGCAGCGGGGAGAGAGGTAGGTGGGTGAGCTCAGAGTGGTTACAGGGTATGAGGAGCGGAGAGTGTGGAGCGTGGAGCGTAGAGCTCCCGGGCTGTGACAAATGGCGAGCGAGTGAAAGGTAATGGATAATTGGAAAGTGGAGTAAGCTACAAAATTGGCTTAATTTGAGCTGACCGTACTGTCGGACCTGAATACAAAGTACGTGTATATATTTATTAATTTAACGTCAACCGAAGGCAGTGACCAACAAAGATTTATTTGTACAAAAAAAGTTCAATTACCTTAAAAAATTTAAAGAAATTAAAAAATGCAGAAAATAAAATTTAATTATTTTATTTATAAATAAAATCCGAAAAATTAAATAAGTTTAAAATAAACATATGAAATTCTGGATTTTTAAAAATAAATAAAATACTAATACAACAAAAGTATAAATATGCAAAGAAATTCAAAAGAAATCTCCAATAAAAATATGCAAGAATATAAAATTTTTAGCTAAATACACGAAGAAGTCTAAAAAGAATAAACACAAAAAAGTATTCAAGGAATTACAGGAAGACAACACGCTTTTATCGCATTAAATGCAATCAATTTGTGTATATATTATTCTAACAATTGAAAATTCTAGGTTGAGGTGGAAAAAACTAAAACTAATTTCGCGTTTATTACAGACTGCGAAATGTGCGCAAATTACATAAAGAGACGCACACCCAAGCACACACACACACACACCCAAACACACACAGAGGCAGACAGACAGATGTACACGCAACTATTACACAAGCTATAGATACAGCTATAGAGATACAGATAGAAAATGTACTGTGTATGAATATTGGCGAATGCCATTGTCCGGAACAGAAAAGAGTGAAGTGCAAGAGCAGAGCCAAAGTGTAGCTAACAATGCAACATTGCTGGCGGCAGAAGAAGAAGAATGTGCAGCAAGAGAGACGGATAGACGGACGGACGGACGGACGGAGGTGCAACGCGGCATTCAGAACGCCATACAAAGGTGCCACGTAGAAAATTGCATAAGAATAGAACTAATTTAAACAACTTGCAGATACACCAAGTATCTTTCCTCTTTGTACCGCCCCACAAATGCGCGAAGGTAATAAAAATTATACAATGCCACAATGCACACAAGCGGTGAGAGGGAGATAGACTGGGATACCTATCTCTAGAAAAAGAAAGAGAGAGAGAGAGAGAGGGATAGGCCCAACCTACAGACGCCCAAATATCAATAGTAGATGCATTGCCTTCTGCCTGTCCAAAGGCAATTGCATTATATCTTTTTGTATCTTGTTGCTTGTATTCTCTCTCTGTGCCTGCCGCTCAGATCGTATCTGTCAGATACTTTACTGCCGCCAAACAGCCGATGCGTCAGTTTCTGTTGTTGCCCGTTGACGAGCTACGATATTGACACAATAAAAGAAAATGTAAACGACATAAAAAATAATAACAGAAACAAGAGCAGTTCAATTATTTCGATTATGAGAGCGGAAGGCACAGTTGAGAAGCTGAAAAAGCGTATAAAATATTTATGTTTGTATAATTTAAATTATGCATTAACAAGCAAGTAAGTCAAGCTTATAACTTTTAAAATATTGGCGTATTTTATGAAGCAGTTAAGTCTTAAAAAAAAAGAAAAACTGATTTATGTAAAGCATAAACAAAGTTGAACTACTCGTTCAGCTAAAAGATCCTGGGGATATACGAAAGTGTTGCAGAAAATGTAATTAAACAAGTTGGAAATTCAAAATAAATGCATAAATTGCAGTTGCTATCATGCGTTTATCTGTTGCAAATAACTCACATATGAAATTACATAAGTTTACCATACAAAAGCAATACATTCACTTTGTATATAAGTGTGTACCTGTGTGTGTGTGTGTGGGTGTGTGTGTGTTCGCACCTACTTAAACAACTCGTACGTATGCATGCGAATCCTTGACTTTGGGCCTTAATTATACATCAAGGAAACCGGAACAACCGCTTGGCGACACACCAGATGCACGTAGCCAGTTACCACGCCCCCAAAACGCCTTCAGCTCAAGTGGGATGCCACAACAAGCGTTACATATGCAAACAAATTACATACAAAAAAAGAGAGTGTGAGAGAGAGAGAGAGAGAGAGAGAGAGAGAAAAAGTGAGGCACGTAACTTTTTATGAGACCACAACGCCTCGAACCTTTCTCTCTCCATCTCCATCTCCTTTTCCATCTTTATTTCCACCTCCGACCACGCTGCCACGCCCCTACAGATAAGTTTCAGCTGGATGAGTTGACACTGTCGCCGTCACCGTCAACAGCTTCGGGCTAAAACCGTTTCGAGGCAAGTTGTTAACCAAAAGTCACGTTGGTCGACAGCATTTGCCCAACCTCAAGGTTAAGTGGCAAAGAGCTTCGACTAAAAGGCGAAACGAATGCATTGCAGATAAGCCAAAAAGTATATATATGCGATATATATACGATATATATATATTTGTTTACCACACAGCAGCACACTTGACACTTATTTGTTTAAATGAATCAGATTACAGACAAAATACTTCAAGCAAAAACTTGACGCATAAATGTGAATTTAATAGATATCAAAACGAAGTTCAAACAATTTTTATAAAATTTATAGAAATGTATATTTTTTATAATAAATAAGCTTAGGTCTTTGCTATATTTCTTAAATTTTATATATGAAAATAAAGGCACCTATCACCAGATCAGCTTTTATTATGTTAAAAATAGCTTTAAAATATTGAAAAATTCCAATGAAATTTACTATAAATATTTATACAGACCCCTCTCGACATTGTACTATCTATAATTATTATAAATATTATAATAGTTTCACAGCGTACAGCTAGTTTTTAACAAACTCTCAAGAGACTCTCGACAATCTGAAGCTTATATCCAAGGCACTAATTTATTTTAATAATGACTATTTATCAGAAACTGCAGCTGCAAAGCCCTTTCACCATGACCAGAGACAAAAGAGACCAAGGAAAGAAAGAGGGAAGTGGGAGAGAGAGAGAGAGAGAATGGAGTATGGCAGCTGTCGGACAACTTATTGTTCTACATTTTCCTCAATTACCGCTTAAGCTTTTCTCGTGAGTTGCCGCTTTTCCATGATTTGTGACTCTGCTGCTGCTGCTGCTGCTGTTGCTATTGCGCTTTTAATTATTGCGATTATTGTGGCAACAGTTTACAGTTTACAGTTTTCAATTGTGGCAGCAACAACGCCTTTGCAACAAAAAAACAAATAAAATATAAAACAAAACCAAAGCGAAGTAAAGCGAATCGAAGCAAAGCAAAAACTAGCAACAATTTAGCTCAGAATGAATTGCTTGGATAAGTATCAGTTTATGTGATTGTGTGCATAAGTATCTGTGTGTGCGTTTGTTTGTATCTTAGAAGCTACAGCATTTTACTCTTGACTCCACTACAAATCCAGCTTGATTTAATAGTTATAATGAGTCAATAATGACGTTTAAACTAACCTGATCGAGCAATGTCAACGTCAACGAGTTTCCCCTCGATTAATGTAAGTATCTTAGTATCTTATAACTGTCAATCGGTCTGCTAACATATCTCTAGCTACCGACAGATCAATTCAACGTTATCATCACTCATGCAAATGTCATACATAAATAGTAAACCTTAAGCTCAAGTGCAGCAAACAATTAAGTAATCAGTTTGATCTGCTTCTTAAATTGTTTACTTAAAGAAAAAATCTTCTAAGAACTGCAGCTGCATTGAATATATATAGTATTCCCAATAAAAGCATTATAGATACTGGGAATATAGACATATAAACACGTCCACATGAATAACGATAGTACAAAGTGCAAGCTAAGCAACAAAATCAAGCAAAGGGAAAAAGTAGTTGATTATATCGAATTTGAGCTCAATGTAGCACACATCAGTTGTTCAATTGCTCAAACTGCTCAATTTTTCAGTTTGTTCAGTCAGTTGAGCAATCAAATTTTCAATGCTCTTACGCTAAAGTAGAGCAAGTGTGTGAAAATGCTCTAAGAGCAATGAAATGGAAAAAGTAAAAACTTTTACACTTACAGGTAGTCGTGCGAACGCATCCCTCACCTCTATCCCCCAGTTCACCCTCCCCTACCTGTAATGCATTTCAGTAATGTATATATAAGTATATAGAGTACATATATATATGTATAAAACTATCCCCTATTCACTCGCACTCCATATCCAGTTTATTTCTGCAAAAGTGCAGTTGGTAACACCAAAAAGTTTTGCCATTGCGAAAGTGTCACATTCATGTATCGTATCTGGTTTGACTGTCTGACTCTCTGACTCCCTGACTCTCTGACTGTCTGACAGACTGAAATATTTAAAACAAATTGTGTGTCAGTTGTGGCCGAAGAAAAAGAAAACAAAAATTTGATATCTTTGCTGCAACGATTTTCCGAGTGACAAAAAGCTATCGGGTTAAATCGGCATAGTAGAAATCTTTTAAGATACATGATATAGTTCCGAGGTTTTTGATATGGCAACATTGTAGGATAAGCTCTTAGAAATATCTTTAATGAGTGGGCAACATTAGTGCTTGAATGTTCTACACATTTTGAATTTTAGTTCGTTACTTTGGTTCAGTTTTGAGTTTGTTAAGTCAAGTTTAAAGAATTTAAAACTTAATGAAAGTTGTATTTTAAACCTGTACAAGTTTTTTAACTTCTTAAGAAATTTTATTAGAAAGTCTGCGCTTCAAAAACTACTGCCAGAATATTTAAAACACCAAAAGTATTCAAATAACTCCAATTTAAAAACACTTAAAATGTTTGCAATCACAGTGACTATAAAAATGTCAAGATTTTCTTCAAGTTTGGAAGAAAACCATTACAACTGTAACGAGCAGCTATTGTAATGAAATTGCAGACGAGTTGAGAAATAAGAAAACGATGGAAATGCGCTTTTACTGACTGCAGTGGCAAAGATTTTGGTATGACAGGAAAAGGACGTGACTGGGGCTTTGAGGAAGGGGCACAAATTCTGCCCGTGGCAGGCAAGAGGCTGAAAGGGGCGTGTCTGGGTAGACACGTACTAACGAGGCTGACAGGGCAACGCGCTTAAAACTTAATTTGAGCAACAAAAGCTTGTTTAAGTTGAAGTTGTTGTTGTTGTTGCTGTTGTTGTTGTTGCTGCTGCTGCTGTTAGTGCCTCACAGTCCGTGGCGGTTGCAATCATTATGCAATGCCATGTGGCAAAGCTTACATAATGAGGCTAACAATATGAAAAAATACACGGTAGTAGCCAAAAGTCAGAGAGATCCTAGTGTCATATACTACAATCTGTCAGTGAGGCTGTCAGGAAGAGATTAGTGATCAGAGAGATATGCACTACAGCAACCAAACGTTGACCCACATACCTAAAACAACAGCGATGCCCAAATATTTGCTACATCGCGCCATGAAATAAAATAAACAAAATAGGATGTGTTAAGTTCAGGCACAACTAAGTTATACCCGTTTGAAAATGAATTTTGAAAGTAACAAAACAGTAGCATACTTTTAGGAGCTCATGCTTTAAGTAGATATACCTTTTGCTCTATACAAACGATGGGTATGAAATTAGATAGTATGATTTTTAAGACTTCAATGAACCGTTTTACTATTTGGCATGCAAATCCAATTCGCTACTTAAGTTCTATAAAAACTACAGTATACCCTCACTCAGCAAGAGTAACGGGTATAAAAATACCACACTTCGGTAGCTTGCGGGCATAAAACCAGGGACAACAACAGCAACAACACGTTACAATGGCCAGCAAACAATTTGTGTTAGGTGTTAATAAACAAAAAAGGAAAAGGAAAACAGGAAAATTCGAGAGAAGAAGAAAAAACTGCTAAACAAAACAAGGAAAATATGTAACGAAACTCGCTGGCAGACACTAATACACAAGACTCATAAATATTTAATGAATAATGTAATAAAATAAACAAAAAGTACGCCGGAAAAAGTACAACAACCAGGGCTACTCTCTCTCTCTCTCTCTCTCTCGCTCTGACTACTCTGGGCTTATTTCTGTTTACTTCTTTTGTGTTGTTCTTGCTTCGAAATCAACTACTTATTGGTCACAGTTAGCCTTGCAAAAGTTTATTATGATTTTAAAAGTTTATAATTAAAAGTTTGTTAAATTTAATTGTGGTTTTAATATTTGCATCGGAAATTGCATTTATTAAAACCTGTTTTAAAGTCATTTGAATACTTAAAACTTTTAATATATTTATTAAGTGAAACTTTATTTACTATGCACCCGAAAACTTGCTAGAAGTGAAGTATTTTCCAAATAGTCAACAGAGTTTTGACAGTGTGTACACATTACTTTCGGTACTTCGGCAAATGGTTGAACTAAATTCATAAACCCGTTAAGATACCTTTGATATTTGAACCACAAATAGTTTATTCCACTTAAACCAATAAAGTAGTTTACAGAAACTTGTCAGTGTGTACACACTACTTTGTATTTTACCCTCAACATGTCTTGATATTTGTACTAAAGCTATCTTGACGCTCTCGACTGATAAAAGCCCCGTACAAAGTAGTCGACAATGACCTGACAAGTGTGTACAAACAACTCCATACATAATTCTGCATATTTCCGCTATCTGTAAATGGAACTACTCATACTACTACTACTACTACTACTACTACTACTTAGGAGCACACTTTGGTAACTAAATGCAATTAGCAAACCACGTAAAATTCTGGGCACCCTTGATGTCAGCACGTGCGATTGACAGATGGAAGGTACGACGACTTACAGAAGTAGTACTTTCAGCCAACATACACCTACAGCTACACACATACATATGATACATGTCAGCCTATCCGTGAGTTGCTCGAATGGAAAGAACTCCCCACCTCCTCCTCCTTCTCCTCCCCTTCATAACTTCGTCAGCTTTGTGAGCGCTTTGCGTGTCGGCAAATGGAGTGAAAAAATGGAAACGCAAACGCCAAATGAAATATGCACGCTTGGAATTTAGGCAAAGTTGTTAAAGTAATGGAAAGATAGAAAAAAGAGCGTATTTAACTCTTGTACTACCATGTAGTATATATGTATTTACGAGTACACATATGTGTGTGTGTGTGTGTATGTTACACATACGCAGCGTAGGACACACACACATCCATACGCAGTCCAAGCAAAACGCTTGTAACCAGAAAACGCGCTGGCATTTTCCACACATAACGAATAACGACAAATTTTTTGGCCCAAAGCCAATGTCAAAGGAAGAAGGACAACGCAAGAGATAGTGAGAGAAAGAGACAGAAATAGAGATGCCACGAACGTTGCAAAAGCGAAAACCAGAAGGTATTTTTATTATTTCATAACAAAATGCTGCTAACCAGTCCCATAAGGCAAACGAAAAGAAAAATATTCCATTGAATAGACTTTTCTCTCTTTAATTTGGTGACGGTTATACTTATGATTTCTTTCATCGCCTGACAAATAACAAAATAAAGTCCAATATAAAGCGTCTCCCCAGGTAACCAAGGTCAAATGTTTGCAATCTGTTTTGGCCACAAAGCCGAAAAATCAATTTGTCCCCAAATAAAAAGTTGTTGCTACAACTTGTGTTACAGACTGAAAGTTGAGTTAGGTCGTAAGATGTGAAAAAGTTTGATTAGGCTCTGATTTACAGAAAGAGTTTTGCTATGATTTGAGTAGCTGCCATAAAAAATCAAGTTTAGATGCTCCAAATAAGGTAAATGAACTGTAAAGAATACTTTAAGTTAATTAAAGAAATATGGAAATATGGAAATTGTGTCTCCTGTTTAAGATCGAGAAGTTTGTGATTCTTATCGCATTTAAAACACAAGGTCTAACCCTGTTCAGTTTGCACAGCGCAGCAATCGCTTAACCTATCTTAATATCATAGTATATAGTATCATTTGAAGCCCTTAAGTCAGCCGCTTTTAGACCCTGTACACAAACAAAGAGTAGAGGGGCCTCTAAGGTATTAAAAAATTTCGGGTAAAAAATCGAATGAACGAAACAAGCTGTAACCAAGCACGAGCAGAGCCAAAAATGTTATTTACAACAATTACAACTACAACAACTATATAGAAAGTCCGCTTGATCAAAGGGTATTAAGTAATTTCGGGGTAATAATCGTATGAATGAAACAAGCTGTGACCAAGAATTAGCAGAGCTCTGTTAAGTTAAGCAGCCAAGAATTAGCAGAGCTCTGTTTAGTTAAGCAGCCAAGAATTAGCAGAGCTCTGTTAAGTTAAGCAGCCAAGAATTAGCAGAGCTCTGTTTAGTTAAGCAGCCTAGAACTAGCAGAGCTCTGTTAAGTTAAGCAGCCAAGAACTAGCAGAGCTCTGATAAGTTAATCAGCCGAAAAATTTATAACTGTCCTCACCATGTTTGGTTCGGATCGGACAACTATAGCCTATAGCACCCATAGGACAAATCGATTACGGGGTCTTTAACAGTCGGCTCGCTCAGCTGTAGCTTTTCTTACTTGTTTTCCTTGTATATGATTACCCAACGATTATTCAGCATTTCTAAATATAGAGAGAAGAGACGTCTTCAATTTATGTTGTACTGTTCTGACCAGTTCGCAGTGTCTTTTTCCGTTGTATTCCCCAAACGCTTGGCACAATAACAAAGGAAGTTCCGACTGCAGCAGATTGTCATTTTTTTTTTTTCTTTTGCATTTTAATGCATTTCTTCTTTTTATTCTTTTTTTTGCACTTTTGTCTTTATTAATTTAACAAGTGCTTTGTTAAAGAATATGTCGACACAGTTTTCCATGTCAGCAAAGAAGGAAAGACAGAGACTGAAGGAAGAGGAAGAGGTAGAGGTAGAGGTAGAGGTAGATGTAGAGGAAGAGCAGGTGGTTTGGCTTGTAACGACCATCAACTTGCCCATTAGCAATAGTCACATGTGACTCCCCTTTTTTGTTTCATGCCACATGCAAAACATACCAACAACAACAAATTCCACATATATAAGATGTCTCTATGTGTGTGTGTGTGTGTTTGAAAGCATAAAGCAATGGGCATAAAATAACTAGAGCCGTTACAACGGAAGTTTTCTAATGTTTTCTTTCTTTCTGTTTTTTTTTTGCACTCTTGTTCTGTCTCATTGTGTGTAAGCGGATACACAACGAGTGCAAAAAAAATAACACAAACTAATACAAATACACAACACACAAACATATAAAGAAAATTAGTGCAGAAAAACAAGCGCAACATGACAATGTTTAAAGTTAATAATAGCAACCGCAAGCAACAACAACAAATCTAACTCGAAGACCACACAGAGCAATTGAACATTGTGGAAAAATTAAAACAAAAGACAATAAAAAAAAAGTTCAAAGATTTTTCTCAGTGAGAAAAAGTCTTTACACTGAACAAAAAAAGGAGTGAGCCAAATCTTTGTGTAAAAAATAAATTTTAAATTAGTTTTTCATTAAAAAAAAATACTTTTAGCTTCATTCTTACTTTAAATATAACCAGAAAGAGTTTAAATATAATAAATAATAATTTCAGAAATTTATTTATATTGTTTAACATTAAAATAAATTATTTTTTATTAGAAAAAAAGTACATTTTTCCATCAAACAAAAAAAAATACTCTTTGAGCAGCCCAAAGATTTTAAATAGGTTCAAATTTGTTCATATATTATTAATTAATACGGTATAAAAACAGTCCCAATTAAATTAAATAATTCAATTAGACCCAAAATTAAAAAAATACTTAACTGAAATATATATTAATATTCTTATTTTAAAGTTTCAGTTGCTAGCAGTGTAAAAGTCAGAGGAACTTCAGGTTTTATGCTGCTATCACACAATAACCCAGTTTGAGGCTAAATTGTGATTAACAGCCAGAGACAAGGCACTTAGAAGTCGACTGTCTGACTGACTGGCAAACGTGTGAATGGAATTAATGAGCCAGGGCAGGCAACAAACAATTGACTCCACCACTGACTCTTAACTCTAACTCCAACTCCAACTCCAGCTCCAACTCCAACGATTCCACACAAATAAGAAAAAAAGAGAAAGTCGAGCGAATGCAATGCGACGTAGGCCCAAAATGCGTGTCATGACTTGAAACAATTTATAATATGCTGCAGTTAGAGACTGTGGAGCCTTTTAGCTTAGAGTCAAGCTTACACTGCACAACATAGCACTCAATCATTAACAGTCATGACGCAAATTGCTTAGGCATTCAAGTGTAGCCCTCTCCAAAAAGAAAAAAAAATAACTTTCGCGCATAAATTAGGCTAATATCTCTAGCTCTCTGCCAACAACAGCAGCAGCAGCAGCAGCGGTAAAAATAGTGCAACCACTCGAACAGATTACAGTGGTTAAACATTTGGGGCTGAGAACAGCGCGAGTCTAGCACAGCGACAGCAGCAGCCAGTACAGGGTGTTAGGGAGGCCAACACGAGCAGGGATTGGCACAGGGACAGGGATTGGGACAGGAATGTAGGCTACAATCAACCTTGTGCTAATGATAGACCCAAACGCTCTCCAAGTTCGGGTGTGTGGGGGAGATCAGCGCCTGAAATTTGTTACCGTGGTTATTTGAGTTTACAGCCAAAAAGACTCTAAGAAAAAACTAGTACAAAGCAGACAAATTGAGTGGCCTCAGTTAAAGCTTTAAGCCTTGAGCGATCTTTAGACATTTTTGATTTTGAAAATTAGTTAGCCAGCTCAAAATTAAGCGCAATCAGAGCTAAGTGAGTTGGCTTTGGTGAATGGCAAGCAAAATAGGTGAGAGAAAATTGCTTTTTACAGAGCAATCAAAGTATCATTGTTAATCACGGTCTTAACTAAAGAAACTAATAAACAATCTATATATCAAAGTGAAAAGCATTTGATAATGAAAATGTAATTGAAAAAGTGTAATCATTAAACATTTATAGCATGTAAACAAATTAAATTTTAATGAGTTATTTTTTTAGAGTTTTTTTTTTGTATGTAGCTAAAGTGATGCACAGCGTATACGTAATATGTTTGTTAAAATTTAAACTTTATGCATTTTTAATTCTAGACAATTTTATCTCCTCTTTCCCAATCTCTTTAGCTGCTTCATTCATATTTCCGCTACATTTTCGCTAAGCGATTTTCGTTTGGCTGTTTTTTCTGTGTTATTTTTTTTCAGCTGTTTTTGCAACGCGAGCAAATTTCCTGTCTTCAGTTCATATTACTTTTTTTCTTTCCTCTTATTTTCGGCCCCAGAACAAGAAGTTTTTAGCTGTAACTAAAGTTTTCTGTTGGGTGTGGTTGTTGTTGTTTGGGTGGGTTCTTGAAACCCATGTCGGAAGTCCGCTGCAGCTTTTTAGGGGTCTCTCTCTCTCTTCCCTTTACTCTTACTCTATATCCTAATCCGCACCCACGTTTCGTGCATGTTGAAGCATTTTAAGTCAAGTCTATGGCCATTTATTTATGCATGTGCAATTTTTTTTTTGCTCTACTTTGTTTTTTACTTAAATGATCCCTGCAGCAAAATCGAACAGAAGTCGTCTTGGGTGGAGCGCCATCTTGTGCGCCATTTTGTATGCCATCTTGTATGCCATATTGTAAGCGGCGCCTTCGACTTGCTCGCTTATCATTTACGTAAGTAAGCCGTACATTCGACCCAGAGTCAGAACCGTAGCCAAAGTCTTTTGCTACCGTAGTCGATGTAAGTGAAGTGCTTTGATTGCATAACAACAAAATTTTTGTGTTTGCCTGCCTGCAAGCAAATTGGTCGTTCCCAGCCAGATTGAATAGTTACCAAGCCAAGCAGCTAGAAGGATGGATGGCATAAGGCCATAGTTCAAAGATTTATGGCCAATACTTGCTCGGGGCATAACCCAAATTAAATAATTGAACAATGTAAGGTGCTTCACCAATGCGATGCCACTTTCAAAAAATATGTTAAAGTGCTCGATACGTTAAGGAACAGTTTGTAGTTTGTTAAGTGTTCAGTAGTTAAATTTTCTATAAATTAAATTATACATAACATTTGCTCCTTGGAGGAACAGGAAAAAGCTTATATGTTTTAAGTTGTCACTCTTTAAAATACTCTTAAAATTTAAAAAATATTTACATTTGCTTATAAATTACACTAAATAAAAAACTATCTACCATTTCAAATATGATAAGCAAATTTAAACTAGCTTTAAACCCTTTCAAATAGGAAGTTTGTACAATTTTGTATAATTTACTCTGCAATTAAGTTGTAAATTTAAGCTATAACTCATAATTTTTGACTAAAAACAGAAGTCGTCTTAAATTTAAGTAAACAATTTGGCTTAGTTTTATGAGCAACTCATAAAAGATGATCTAAAAAGTGTTTGTAAATAAGATTTAAGCTTAAAACCCATAAATAAACCAAACAAATTTATCGGTGCATAACAGGCAATTAGCTTTATATAGACACAATCAGCAAGTTCACATTGTTATCAGCTTAATTAAAATAAAAAGTAGATCTTACTGCACTAGCAGATTAAATGGTTAGACAGGTGTAAACTCAAGTAGATTAAATTTCTTGACACACACGAAATCTGTGCTAAGTAACACATTTAATGGGATGACATTAAAGATTTAAGTGCCTGAGTTGAACATACCAGAAACCCAATTTCAGTTAACTTTCCCACAGATGGAAAACAAGCTCAAGAAATGCAACTGGGAATGAATAAAATTGAATGAGTTCCGGTTTGTTTTACAAATGCCGTGAAATTCGCCAAAGCTGTAAAATTGCGGATGAGTTTTATGCGTTAAGCACACACACTCACACACACTCTCACACACACACAATGAGATTGACAATTGTTGCAGTTCATTTTCTTGTAAAATTTCCAAAGAAAAGAAAAATAAAAGACTTTCTACCGCAATTCTATGAGCAAAAGCGAATGCAATTAAAAGCAAAACCAGACAAATGTGGCAAAGAAACTGCAACTAAAAGGTGAATAACTAAAATAAATAAAAATAAATAAATAAAAAAGACTTTTGCCTGGTCATTAAAAGTAAAATACTTTTATAATACTTTTACTGCCAGCAAGAGTAACAGCATGTAACTCCGGGTTAGCGGAATAATTTTCCACACGGATTTTATCATTTTCTTTTTCTATTTTCTTTTTTTGCTGCTACCAAACAAAAACAACGTTAAGGCAGGTGAACTGAACTGAACTGAACTGAGCTGAGCCACAAGCAAAGTTGGCTTGCAGCTGCTGTTTGCCGGTTGTCTCTGTGCTTGCATTATCCCAAAATAGACAATGGCTAAAATAGAAAAAAAGCGGATTTTGTTTTTAGTTGTTGCTTGCTATATTATTTATAAAATGTTGTTAACACTTTGTACACGACACACAGTATATATACAAATTTGTATAATGGGATATGTGTGTTAGCATTTGGAATTTGAATTTAGAATTATAGCTTGTTTTCGGCTGGGAAAATTGTTAGAAAAAAACAATAGAACTTGTGCGTTACTCAATGCAGTAGGAAATTTAAATAAATTTAATTAGAAGTAGGGAAAAATATAAAAAACAGTAGTTATAGTATGCTTTTGCTGTGTTTTTACTGTTTAAAATTTTAAATAATTTTAATTTTATCATATTTTTTCACTCTGCATTTATTAGCCACTGAAACCGTTTATTTGCCTTCAGGGCCATTTTTAAAAAACTTATTCAAAATCAGCGAAGCGCTACAAAGTACAGCTAACTAATCATAACCAATCATAAGCTTTTGCTAGAGTATTTTGCAGCGTGCGAAAATTGCAATGATTAAGTAGCACTCAAAAGGGGCCATCAATCAATTCATCGATCTAACTGATGCAGTTAACCATGTCAAACCAAAAAAAAAATAAGTGGGAATAAAATAAGTAGAAGAAAATACAACATAAAAGCAGTAAAGCTGGCAATGGCATGACTAAGAGATACCACTTAATCAGCTACGTTCGTACTACTTTATTAAAAATTACTGGCAAGTTTTTAAATCGAACCTTTACCTATGCCTATACCAGAACCAATACTTATACCTATACCTTTACCTATGCCTATGCCTATGCCTATGCCTATGCCTATGCCTATACCTATACCTATACCTATACCTATACCTATACCTATACCTATACCTATACCTATACCTATACCTATACCTATACCTATACCTATACCTATACCTATACCTATACCTATACCTATACCTATACCTATACCTATACCTATACCTAGACCTAGACCTAGACCTATACCTATACATAGACCTATACCTATACTAACTAAAAGTTATACCAACTCTGAGATACTTTTGTGGCACCCTCTTGTATGCCCAACACATAACATACCCTTACTCTTGAATTAACGGGTATAATAAAAGGAAACCAACAACAAAATGACAGCAACTTGAAGAACAAGCAACTTGTGCAAAGCCTCAGCACTCAGTCACTCAAACTCATAGCCAATAGATGAACCATGAAGTCAGGAACAACAACAACAACAACAACAAAAATACAACACTAAAAACAACAACAAGCAAAACGAATGTCATAAAGTTTTTAGTTTTTAGTTTTCAGTTTTTACTTTTGAGCTTTGAGTCTTCAGTTTTCAGTTTCCAGTTGCAGTAGGAGAAATCGCATTAGGCGATGCTACTTAAAAATTTACAACGCGAACCGTCAACGATAAATTGTGCTTGGTAATTGTACAGAACACACCAAGAAATATAAAACCAAAAAAAAAAGAACAACAAAAAATAAAGAATTAGAAGTAGTAGTAGTAATAGAAGTAGAAGAAAAAGGAAAAAAAGAAAAAGTTCTTTCAAGGCTGTCAAGCAACGAGTTTGTTGCTTAACTTGACGGACTTCAAAACCATTGAAGTACAAGCCCAAAAGATACTTTTTCATTTTGTGTACTCCTTCTAGTATCGAAGTATCTATTAGTTGGTTTTTTGTGCCGTCTCGTTGCCTGTCAGCGTTTAAAAATAAACATTATATTGTTAGCACAAATCACGAATAGTGATTGTGTCAGTGTCTTTGTCTGTTAGTGCCAAAGTTTTTGGCACATTAGTTAATGGGTCTGTCTTATGTCAAAACTGCAAAGCTAACAATATGTGAGTATCTAATACTAGTATCTCAGTTGCTTTACAGTGTCTTAAAAAGTATACAACAAGTTTGGCAATAACAAAAGAAGTCAAAACTCATAAATATGTCATTTATGCATAATAAGCGAGAGTAAACAAATAGTAAAATAAACATTTGCTCAAGTAAGTATATTTAAACATTGCCCTCGAAGTTAAAAGAAGTTATTTGTTCAATGAAATTCTTATTGTTTTTGATAATAAACTAATATTTAGATTTCTTGAAGTAGAAAGATTTCTTTTAAAAGTTTTATGAACGACTTTGTGTATCAAAAACTATAAGTTTAACTTTAGTAAAACTACTGATTTAACTTTTTATAAAAGTTTATACTTTTTAAAAAATTCTAATTAATTTTTTCTTCTATCAAAACTCATTTTCAGTGTCAGATCATGCACTTTATTAGCCCAAAAAGCCCTCCAAAATGCAGTTTTAACAACAGATGTTCTCATCTCGATTGCAACAAGACTAACAAGTTTTGCAAAGAAGCGTATCTAATATCTGTATTAGTTAATAAATATTTCATGTAGTCGATCATTGAAACGCAGCACATAAATAACCACTTATTTAAACATATAAAATGTACACAAGTATTGTATATGTATAAAATAATAAAAAAAAAGACGAATTCTAAGACCGGTTTTGTGAGTCAATGCCTCATCTATGAGCGATCGGGTGTTGGCAAGGCTAAAAGCGAAGACTATACCACCTCTACCACTTTACCTAGTTAACAAAAGAGCTCAAGTGAATACCAACTGCAGATTATACTGACAATCGACATTAGAAATTATATACACGCCCAAACAACAACGCAGCAAAAAAAAAAAAAGCGAAATTTTCAGTACAGAAAAAGACAAAAAAAAATATCAATCACTTTCACTGCCGGCTTCAGTTTGTCAAAGAGCAGCTGACTTAGACTGAGACTGTGAGTGGTACTGACTCGTTGCTTTTGGCCTGGTCTTGAGGCACTGCAGCCAACGGCCACGACAATTTTTATTAGCGCTTTTCACCCATTTACGCTACAGAAAAAAGATACGTATCCAAAAAAAAGTTTGTCTTTTGCCTGTGTGAAACTTGTTTTTGAATGCAAAATGCGCAATGTAGTTGTTATTGCTGTTGAGGCTGCACCCTGTACACAAAAAGTGCAGAGGGTTTTTAAATTTGTGTAAAACAAAATTTGTGCGTAGCAAGCAGAAGAGTTTTTATAAATTATATATAAAAAAACATTTGAAATCTATTTAAAAATACTTTTAAAATATACAATTTATTATATTTTTCTTTGCCTTAGCTTAAGCACAGGGTCTTTTGCAGTCAGCACGCATAACGCCAGCTTTTCCTAACATTTTATTTAATTTTACTTTTTTTTTTGATTTTCCATTTCTTGTTTTATATTTGTATGCCAGACACCCGCGCTTAGTTTTTATACTCTCTGCAAGAGAGTATATTGTGTTTGTGAAAAGTATGTAACAGGCAGAAGGAGACGTGGCAGACCCCATAAAGTATATATATTCTTGATCAGCATCACAAGCCGAGTCGATATAGCCATGTCCGTCTGTCCGTCTGTCTGTCCGTCTGTCTGTCCGTCTGTCTGTCTGTCTGTCTGTCTGTCTGTCCGTCCGTATGAACAAACAGATTTCGGAGATGGTAAGAGCTACAAGTTTGAATTTAGTATCTATCGACTCGATATTAAGTCAGTCAATACAAGAATCTTTTTTTTTTTCGATGCCACGCCCCGTTCGCCCACAATGAGCAAAAAACTAGAAACACCTCCTAAAAAATTGATGTTTTAGGCGAATATCTCAGTAAATATGGCACTTAGGAAAACCCATTTTGGTATGTAGGTTTCTAGAGACGGTATAATTGTATTGTCATCAAAAATTTTGGACTGCCACGCCCCCTTTTCTCACAAGAAATAAGATAATTTGCAAACTTCAATGCCGATTTTAAGGCATATGTTCTTATCGTACAGTATTGTTATTTCACATTCGTTTAAAGACAAAATATATTATACTATCCTGAAAGTTGCATCTTAATCGGACAATAAACAAAAGAGCTAGACATGTAAGAAAGTTGATAATTGAACGCAATGCCAATGCATGTGTGCGAGCGAGATAGAAACATACAAACATGTGAGCGAACGTTTTCGCTGCTTGCGCAGCTTAGCGACAGCGCTGCTCGCGAATGCTGGCTGTGCCGAGCAATTGTGTATGTATAACAAATACACACATACATATGTGCGTGCATACATATAATGTCAAATGTATATGTGTGTGTATACAAACAGATGTTTTTGTTTCAACGTGTTTTGTTGCAAGTATCAATTGATATATCCGACTACCGATTTTATTAAAATGATCGAAAATAAAATGCAGAGAGTATTCTACGGTCGGGCGTGCTCGACTGTACTTTTCTTTCTTGTTTTTATTTTGTGACTGGGCATGAATAAAAACTAAAAAAGTAAAAAACAAAAAAAACCTAAAAAAAATAAAAGAGCACAACTCGCAGTTGAGCCGAGCCAGTCAGTGAACTCTGTGGCGATCTCTCCCTTTGGCTCTCACATTGTCTCTGTCAAAACTGTCACGCATTGAGAGTCAAGAGTTCACAGACAAAAAGTTAAATGCCATCCATGTCCAAGAATGAGGTCTATTGTGCAATAAGCTTTTTAGAACGGGTTTTCCTATTATTATTTTTTTGTTTTTTGGTCAAAAGTGGGTCTCTTCTCTTTAGTCGCATTGTTATCTATCTATCTGTCGATCTGTCTATCTGTTTCTCTGTCTGTCTGTCTGCAGCTTTGACTCTCAGCTGGTTTTGTTTGTCCATTTGGCCGGCTTTAAAACGCAGCTTACAAAACTTTTTCAGTTAATGGCCACTTTGCTCATTATAAGCCAACTAAAATGAGACTAAAGCCAAAAACCTCTTTGCGGTTTTTTCGGTTTTGCGGTTTTGGCTTTCAGCTACTGCAGCAGCTGCTATTCTTCTTCTTCTTCTTTTTTTCGTATTTTGTATTTTGTCCAAACTACAAGACTCATTCCGAACTTTTGTGCTAAGAGCTGTGGGATATGGGCGCTTTCAATGTTCACAGCATTTTATCTACGTCATGTCAAAGTAAAAGCTTTAAATAAAGCACGAAAATAAAACAAAAAATAAAATTTAAAAAAAAAATAATACAAAATAAACAATGAATGATAAGCCAGCAGTTATAAAATAGTACAACTATTAAATACCCTACAAAGCAAGTGCAGAGTTTAAGTAATAAAATTTAATTTCATTTTTATAGTGTATATTTATAAAAACAAAAATTTTTTAAATATTCATTGTAGCCGGTAGACAACAGTTAAATCATAGATGGCAAATGATGTCATAAGGAGATTTAAACAATAATTTTTTTCCAACTTTAGTTAACAAAAAATCTTGTGTCTGAACAAAGTTAAACACTGAAGAAAATATATAATATATTATTGGTGCGTTTCAGGGCATATACACTTGAAAATACCCTAAGTATATAGTTTTAGTATATTGTTTATATAAATATATATACCAAGTATTAAAATACTTATTTTATACTTAAACTGGTATATATTTTTAATATAATTTAATTATAAAATAAATATTTTTATACTTATACAAAGTTTTACCCCTTAGTGTATTCAATAAACCTTCCAAATCAGTTATTTTCGCCTCGCAGTTTCTATTTATAATCCCCAATTCTATTCTTACATAACCATTAAAAACATATATAAAAAAAATCACACACCAAGTACAGTTATGTGTATAAAAATAAAATGCCGATTAGACACATTAAGAGGTTTGTGCAATGCGGCGTATACGCAATTAATGATTAGAAGCTCTGGTTTTCGTGCTGGTCGCACCCAGTAGCCCAAAAACCGGCAATTAGAAACCAAGTTAGCCAAGTTAGCTAGCCGCTTAGTGAGTCACCCAACAACATAAACACCAAAAACGCCCCACATTGACCCAAATTTTAGGTGTGAGCCCAATGTGAAGCAGGGAAGGGAATGGGAATGGGAATGGGGAATGCCAACAGAGCAACATAAATCTAAGCGCTTGGCCAACGTTTCCGGAATGCTGATGCATTTCACTGGAGACTGTGGAAAACAAAAAACGGGTGCTTAAAACCGTTCAACTACACTGCGTTAATAGAGTGTGAAAAATATTACTGCTAGCAGCAAGTACGCCAGATAGATGAGCAAAATGTAGAAAGCAAACAGATTTGATGCCTTAACAAGCCAGAGAGTAACAGAAGAATAATGATACAAATATGAAATGACAAAAAATTGGATTTTGAAAGAAATTAAAAAACTCTGAACAATAAGGCTGACATAAAAAATGAGAAGAGTTGCATTAAAAATAGTTTTTAAAAATTATTAATAATAAAGAAATGCCTTTCAAAGCTAACATAGCCAAGCCAACTGTAAGTGTATAGCTGGAAACCTGAGTACATGGAGAAATGGCGAGTGCCAAAGAGAAATGCGTTGCTAAAACAAAAGGCTTGAAGACCCAGCTAATTTACTTAGGAGAATTGCCAAGAGCTTCCGGCAATGGCGAGACTGTAGTAGACTGTAGTAGTAAAGACACAAGCGAACTCATGACTTTGTATGTTAATTGCTTTTTGCTGATGCAGTGCGAAATGTTTGGCGTGAAGCTAAACGATAGATGTCACGCCCACTCTACAGTCAACACTGTAAACTAAGTATATACATACATATATTTATATATGGCAAATATACTACTGACATTTACACGCAGTGGCAAAGTTTGTATATAATTTAATCAATTTCCATTTCTAAACCCAACTCTAGAATGTCAACACATAAGGAATGATGTTTTTTATATCTCCCCTTTTTATTTTGAATCTTTTGCGTAACATCTAGCAACAATAGCATGTCCCAAATGTCATTAGTTTCGGATTGAATGGGATTCAATGTGGTAACTGTGACAGACCACAATAGTACCAGGAATCGAGAATTGAAAACACATCAATCAAATAAACTTTCGGTTCGTTTTGGTTTGGTTTCTGTTTACATTTGGCTGCTGCTGCTGCTGGTGCCGCTTGTTTGTCCAGAATGCCCATACACAACTAATTTTATTGATTTTTTACTTTGTTTTGTTTGATTGTTTGCATTACATTTTAAATGGAATATTATGTAAACGAAACTTTGTTTGCGGTCAAATCGAATCGAAACGAATCGCTTTGAATTTGCTTTGGTTTGTGCAGCCAAGGGATTCGCATAGAAGTCAATATAAGCAAAGTTCTAGTACTTGAAACTACTTAAGATAAATAAAGTAAACTAAACTTAAGTGTGGTGGTATAATTACGCTTTTAGTCAGTTATTTACTAGTTTTTAGAAAGTTTAGATAAGATATTTACGCAAATAGTTATGCGGAAATTCCAAAACCTTATCACAAAGTTGGTGTATTAAAGTTTAGTTTTATTTCACCCATAAAACTTATAAACAATTGGGAAAGTTCTCATTATTAGATTATAGAAAGATTATCTTGGGTGATACAATTAAATTAAGTGGGGAAACTCAAGAATGTCAATCATAATAAGTCGCCAAGTAAGCCAAGATAATAATAGAATTAAAATACTTAACTTTTTATCTATTAAAAGTCAATAACACCCAAATCGCTTATAATTCCCTTATAAATCACATAATTACTCAATTGGACAACAATTATCAAACAACTTTACTGATAAAAAAAATATAATTCGATTGTGCTTTAATGACTTCAAGACTAAGAAATTGAGCATGGTCTTATCAAAATACGACAGTCAAAACATCTTATCAGTTGCTTGATATGCATATGTTGCTTAAATTATATAAAACATTTCATATTACTTCGCATTTCATTATTACACATATATTTATGCTGGTTTATGTATGTATGTAGCTTTGCTTATCAGCTAGTCTTAGTCATTTGTATGTGTAGAGATAAAGCTAGAAAAGCAACAAATAAAATACGAACAGTAGTTGAATGTGTGAAGAAGTCAGAGAAACCGCAAAAGCGACTATTTGTATGTATGTAATGTGTTTGTTTGTATGCGTGTAGTGTGTTTGTTTGTATGCGTGTAGTGTGCATGTACAAGAGAGACGCGTGTCAAAAGAGAGACGACACAATTTGCGCAAGCCGCCTTTCACTTTCTTTGTATGCGATCGGCTAACCTGTCGCTCTCTCACTCTCTTTTTCATTTCTCTACGCTCTCTCTTGTCCAACAGCTCATAAATTCACAGATTCTATGTTTCACGAGTATGCTGCACTAAAAATTACTGCGTTTTGGCTCTCAAACTATCAGACTTATCTCAATTGTATTTCAGGCTTTAAATAAAATACGCTCTAAGCAAATTAATAATACCCTTTACACAGCGTATAACTAAACCATTTAATCAGTTGTAGAAAACATCAAGCAGAACAAATTTCCGGGTAAGCACTGATAGCTTTACCCATAGCAAAACCAAAGCGACTTCACTGAATGTTTGTTTTATAAAATAGCTCAAGTTGAACAAAATTTAATAGAGCTTAAATTGGCGAAATTTTAGATGAAAAACATAACTTACCTTTGATCCTGAAGCAGCTGCTCGGCCTGAGCAAGACGCAGTCGCACCGTCTTCATGCTCTGTATGGGAAATAGGCGGCAGAAGGGCGTCAGGAAGGCGGGACGCCAACAGAATCTTGGATACTCGCGACACACATCCCACAGTCGTTGATTGTGCTCGAAGAGATACGTGTGCGTCTTGCCATATTCCAGATAATCGGTCATGTCACCATAGTCACAATTGAGAAGATTCTTTAGATTTTGTACGGCCAGCTGTTGATCCTCGGGATCACGCACCTGTTTGATGCCAAAGTCCAACAATGGCTCGTAGTGATAATAATTGCCGGGAATGGCATTTAAAATATCACCGAGAAATGTGGAACCAGATCGCCAGCTGGTGACAACAATGCTGCGTACGGGTGTACCCGATGTTTCTGGTGTCATATCATTGAGCTTTTCGGCACCACCACGTGGATACTCAAAGTTCTCCATTTCGGCAAGGATGCGTGCCCGCTGCGCCGCCAGGACATCCACTATGGTCGCAGTCATATTGTATATGGTGGCAGCAGTTTGTGATGCCTGCTGCTGCCTTTCATAGTAGTTGCCATTTCTGGCTAAATTATTGTTGGACAACAGACTGGAGGCAATACCAGCAACATTGTTATTGTTGCTGCTGCTGCCGCCGCTGCTGCCGCCACTGCTGAAGGGGGAGGTGAGCGGGCGATGCTGTGTGGTGGCAATCAACAGCAGTATGCACAAACTGCTAACGCCACAAATGCCAATAAGATTCGCGCGTCGCGACATTCGGCTGCGTCGACGCTTTGAATTCAAACTGATGCGTTGCTTAGTGCGTGTCCTGACAGTGACAGCTGAGTCCTTATCGGCAGTTTCGACTGTTTCGCCGGTCAACAACGCGCAGGACTCCAAATCCAATTCCAAGTCCGCTGTGCTCATTTGTTGTTTGTGTATTACTATTTATATTGCTAATTGTTGTAGTTTCAGTTGTTGCTATATTGGTTTGGTTATTACTTAACTAATCGCAGCTACACACTTTTCGCTTAATAATTATGAAAACTCTTTTGTTTACATATTTCACATCATCAACAAGCACACACACGTACACACATTCTCATAAACAACGCACGCACACATTCACACGCACAGCAGCAGTGTTTCACATTTTATAACGTGCCAAACATTGCATTTAAATGCGAACGCTTCAATTTCACACGCGTTTTATAACAATTAATTTTCTTAAATTTTATGTTCGCCCGAGTTTATGGTATTAGAAATGTTGGAGCGACGGTTAGCGAGCTTTCCGAGAGCAGCGAAAACAGAATGAACAGCTGAGGACTCGAGTAAGACCGCACAACAGTTGGCTGTTAAATACTCATCTCGCAACTAAAAAAAGATACCAAATATACTGCGCTCAATCGAGAATGAAGTTGCGCGTTGTTTTCTCATAGATGGCGTATTGCTAACAGTTTCAACAAAACCAGCTGCTTCGGAGTGAATGCAAAATAAAGTAGTTTATTAATACGTATTTCAGCTTACTCATATAAAGTGATAGTTTCTAACTGTAAACATTCTGTGTGATAATTAAGTTTGATTAGTTTTAGTGGCAACAATGGTATTTATATTCAGCTACATCCAGTATGCGGCAAATTTAGCGCTAGCAATACGGCAAGCGGCAGTCACAAGGGAGAAGATTGCGCGGGAAATTTGAATTGTATTGAATTTACTTCACAAGCAACGGAAGCGTTTTCATCGGAACAAAAGTGTTATTCTTAACATTCGTGAATAGTGAGACTGGACGATAACCCCATAGACGCATGGCCTCCTTGCAGACATGCTGAATATTTTCCACTTCATTCGGCACCAATACATCCATCCAATCCATAGGACGCTCGAAATACAGGGTATTATTTTTTCTAACTTTTCCCATCGAGTTTAATTTGTCACCGCTTTCTTTCATAGGCAGTCCATAGAAATCAAACACAGTTTTCATACCTTTCAGTGGATTCATAGCCAGTTCCTCATAACGTATGATGCTACAAAATTTAAAGGAATTAAATACAGGGTATAATTACTTCGATATATAGCACATACCCAAACCGATCCGGGTAGTCTTGTAGCAGTCTTTCGGCAATGATATAGTCTGTTACCATGTTGGTGCATAGATCATTCGGTTGAGAGCACTCGGAGTGATGGACACACCAAGGACGATTGGCACGTGAAGCCATTGTGCCACGTGGATCACGCACCAGCAGCAGCATACGAATATTGAGACTACATAGTTAGTGAGTAACTAATATAAATATATAGTTTAAACAACTTAATCACTCACTCCTTTTTCTGCAGCAATACCGACAAGTATCTGAGTCCCAAATTATAGACGGACATATTGATGAATGGAAACATTCTGCATATTTTGGACATAGTCTCTGGATTCCAGCAGACATCCGGGGAATAGGTCACACAAGTCTTCCACTGAACTCCATGAAAGTTACGAAACGTTGGAGTTCTCATGCCCGATGCCAACATCGATATAGAGCGATTATAATCGCAATTGTACAGGGATACCAATTCACCCAAAGCACGCTCAATTCTTGCCTTTTCCGTAACGCGTCGCTTGTACGAAATGAGCGGAGAGAAATGATGATAACAGCCGGGTTGTCGTGTCAAATAGTCGAGCAGACTCAACGCTCCAGATCCTCGAAATGTGACCAACATCGAACGTTTTGGCTGACCGCCAGTTTCCAAAGTATAATTGGTTAGATTACCCAAATGTCTGGACTGTTCTTGGAGCATCGTTCGGGACATGGCCAGAGGATCCGGTAATAGCATTGGCAGCACAACGAATACAAATAGAGCATACACCAAATAAATGGCTATGCAAATGCCCGTAAATTTCGTGCTGCGCTGTACCATTATGGATAAATTAAAATATAAATAAATAAATAAAAACTAAACTATACTAAATTCTACGTATTTTCTATCTGCTCTCTCCAAAAAAAAAATCTACTGATAATTTTGTAATACGAAATTTTTGACTTTTTCACGATTCACTTGGGTTACTACTCTGTATCTAACGACTAACAACTAAAATTATTCAATACAAAAATCAAATCAACAACAATTTTAACATTTGTTTAAGATTAGCAATTAATTTATTTGTAAAATACCAAAGTTAATATAGTCATAATATGCATATAAGTACTTTAAATATTATAGTTAATCATATTAGAGTAGAGTATATTAATCAAATACTAATATATTGCTATAAATTAATACGTAATTGTTTCACATTCCAACAGATTTTCTTCTACGATGTTACGAATTCTTCCCAGAATTCCAAATAACTCTAGGAAATACTAGAAATAGTTCGAATAGTGTTTGATAGAGGCACAAATTTACGTATTTTTTGTCTAGTTTTGCTCAAATTTATTCAGATTCTTAGTCAGAAATTCACAAGAACTTAAGTAGCATATAGAAATCTGTTAGAAAGTCAATCTCATCAAAGTTGTCTTCATTTCTGGCACTATATTCGTAGATTTGTATAAGTATAAATTGTTGATAAAAATGTTTACCTGTATTATATAGCAGAATGTTATTAATCAAGTACTATAACTGTGTACAAGACATGTATTAAGGAGATCTCGATATGGCCATATAAAATATTGGTTAATATCGGTTATAATCAAATTGATTAACTAACATGCAGCGAAATGTTTGCGAAGTATCAAGTATGATTATTTTAACTAGTTATATCGTCTTGTTCCCTACACTTTAGATAAGTTTATCAAGTTTGTGCTCCCATTCGAAACCAATAACTCTACTATATGGTCTAATAATTAGCGGAAAATCAAAATATATAAAATTCTGATCATTTTGAAAAGATTTCCTTAAAAGACTTTTTAAAATTTGTTTTCTTTCTTAAAGTGGGCAGTTTGATGCTGCTTGAAGCCCTTCGAAAACAGTTAAGGAACAATTTTTAACCCCAAAAATGTTAATACTAAACTTGTAATACCATTAAACATAAAATGTGTTTTTTATAGTTAATTTTAATCGCTATTTCCCTCGGTTTCATCGTCCAGCAGCAAACTTGTCGAACCATAGCTACGGAGTCTGCAAGAAGATCGTAAATAGATTAGTCTCGGTTTAGTAGTATATATACTAAGAAATAATAATTTAACAAACCAAAGCTTTAGTATGGGTTTACGGGTTAAAGGTTAGTGCCGCTCACCTCATCATCGGATACCTTGAGACCATCTAAATTAATACTATTGCGAGCATAGCCAGAGGCGGATTGCTCCTTATCATGAGCCTCATAGAGCTGCCTATTGATATCATCCTTATTGGATGACTGACTCGAACTGTTCCCACCACCATTGTTAGTTGTGCATTTAAGGGGCAAGGCGAGATTAGCTCGATTACCGCTGTTATTGCCACTGTTGTTGCTACCCGAGCTGTTGTAGCGTCCACTTGAAAGACGCTGTTGCTGCTGCTGCCTTGGATGCTGGTGATGATGTTGATGCTGCTGATGCTGATGATGATGCTGATGATGGGGATTGTCAAACTTTTGCTTGGCACGCTCAAATTCCAAATTCCTTGATTTCGACTCAAAGATATTATCCTCAAAATGCGATGTTTTGGCATCATAAAAAGCCGCCGCTGCAGCTGCTGCTGCAGTTGCCGCCGCTGCCGCTGCAGCTGCATTGCTCTGCTGTTGCTGCAACAATGTGCGCTCCGTGTGACTGGAACGCTTCACTGCAGCGGCATGATGTGCCGACACCGAATCGCTGCCATTGTGTGAACTACGTAATCCCGCCTGAGAGTCATCAAAGATCTGGCGCAGATCATTGATATTGGGCAAACAATCGTTGGGCAACTCAACGGCTATTTTATTACGCAACTGAACTCCTCCAAGGCCACGCAGCTGTGGACTTGGAGCTCGTCTTGTTTTGTGTTATTTTAGTGTTTAGTTTTGGGATTTAGTTATTAGTTGGAGGGCAAGACCAGCACCATTAAGTATAAATGTTAGTTAGGCAGTTAGTTTATGTTATATTTAATAGGTATTATGCCTTGTTACCTGTTCTGCAGATGCTGTATCTGCACCTGGAGTCCCTCGGTTTGACCCACTAGCTCATCGTTACTCCGTTGTAGTCGTCGCACCTGATTGACTGCCGAGTCCAGTTCATCCTCCGCTCCAGCCAGCTCGCGTTTCAGCTCCTCAACGCGTTGGCGAAGTCGTTTTACCTAGAAGAAAAGTCAAAAATAATGCGTATAGTAATAACCTTATCAGATTAAGCTTGTAATCAAAAGTAGCTTATGATTTTCATTGTTATCTGAATGTCTCGAATCAAGGAGTTGAGATAATGCAATAATTTAGTACTCTACAATTAAGACAAGACCAATTGGGGAACGACCAAATAAAGAGCAAAAGAGAACACAAGTGAGAGCGCTCAAGAAAGAGAACACAAAGCGAACGAGTGAGCGCAAGAACAAGAACGAAAACAACAAAGAGAACTCTTTGCCCAGCAAGCAACAGATACAAAAGCTTTAATTGTACTCAGAGCTTTCTTCAGTCTCTCGAAGCAATTCAGACGCGATAGTTGTGTGTGTGTTTTGTTGGAGTAGAGTGCGCGAGAGCGGCCGGCTGGAAAATTTCATAATAAAATTGAAACGGGAACAGAAAAAAAATGCTTGCACAAAATTTAATTAATAAACTGCGTCCGTGCGTAAGCCGATTGGCCAGCACCAAGGCGAGCAGTGCACCCAAATTTAACTGGCAAGATCCACTCAATTTGGAGAGTCAACTGACCGAGGAAGAAGTGGCCATACGCGATGCCTTCCGCGGCTATTGCCAGTCAGAGCTTTTGCCTCGCGTTATTCTTGCCAATCGCAACGAACAATTTGATAAGAAAATCATGGAAGAAATTGGCAGCTTGGGCGTTCTGGGCTGTACACTACAAGGCTATGGATGTGCTGGTGTCTCTAACGTTGCCTACGGTTTGCTCACACGCGAAGTGGAACGTGTGGACTCCGCCTACCGATCTGCAGTGAGTGTGCAAAGCTCACTGGCCATGGGTGCCATCTATGACTATGGATCCGATGAGCAGAAGCAACGGTACTTGCCCAGCATGGCGAAAGGCAAACTGATAGGTATGTGTGTGAGTGTATAATACGTAAAAGGGATCACATCTAATACCATTCACAACAACAATCACCTGCCACGTTATATTTAGCAGACTTTAAAAGATTTGACTGTTATCAAGTCACTTAACAGCAAATACAATTTGATAAGATTGAGATTAGACAGCTGGCTGGGGGGCGGGGCGATTGTCCATAACAACAAACTGCAGTAAACAACTAGAAAAATTATTAGCATCAGATGACAGCAAGCAAGCTTGTACAAACAAGCTTTAGAAAAAGCTCACACTCACTTTGTCTCTCTTTATTGACTCGCGCTCAGAGAACGTTCGGCACTCAGATAGTGTGTGTGTATGTGTGCATGCGTCTGTGTGCTGATTGAGTGAGCGGAAAAAACCAAACAAGAGAATTGCAAACACAATAACAATGCAGGAAAAAACGATCTTGAATGTAGAAGTTTGAATACTCTTTATAAATGAAAAGTGCTTATAAGCATATACACAGGAAAAGTACTGAAATTAAAGTTTTAGTTTTAAACTTATAAATAAACTTGTTAATTGGTCACTTTTCTGACTTAAATTACAGGCGCCTTTGGTCTGACCGAACCTAATCATGGCAGTGATCCCGCTGGCATGGAAACCCGCGCCAAATACGATAGCAAAACTAAAACCTACATACTTAACGGTTCAAAGACATGGATTACCAGTGCACCCATAGCCGATGTGATTATCGTTTGGGCCAAGTGCGAGGATGGCAAACTGCGTGGCTTTATTGTGGATCGAAAACTGTCTGCTAAGGGCTTGGAGACGCCTAAAATTGAGGGAAAATTCTCACTGCGCGCTTCACCCACAGGCATGATCCTTATGGATGATCTACATGTGCCAGAGGATCAATTGTTGCCCAATGCATTGGGATTCAGTGGTCCCTTCAATTGCCTGAATAATGCACGTTATGGCATTGCTTGGGGAGCTCTGGGAGCAGCTGAGGCATGTGTGGAGACGGCGCGTCAATACACATTGGATCGCAAGCAATTTGGACGACCATTGGCTGCCAATCAATTGATACAGAAGAAACTAGCGGATGCCACAACGGAAATAGCACTTGGTCTGCAGGCATGTCATCATGTGGGACGACTTAAAGATCAGAAGCTTCACACACCCGAAATGATCTCGTTGCTGAAGCGTAATAATGCCGGCAAAGCTCTGGATATTGCCCGACAAATGAGAGATATGCTGGGCGGCAATGGCATCAGTGATGAGTATCATGTGATTAGGCATGTCATGAATCTGGAATCAGTTAATACCTACGAAGGAACCCATGATATTCATGCCCTGATCTTGGGACGTGCCATTACCGGACTAGCGGCATTTGCCAACTAAATGAACTCAGATTTAGTAATGAGTACATAAGTATTCATCCAGGCATTTGTTACTATTTTTACGTTTTAATTAAAGTAAATTTGAAATATTAAACTGTTTTGTACTCACCTCAGCTTCATATTGTTCTGCTCGTCGCACCGCATGACTTAATTCTGTGTTCGTTTCAGCCAATAGTTTTTTAAGTTTAGCATGAGACATTTTGACCTCGCTGATTTCCTTATTTCTCTCCGATAGCTCCTGTTGCAGTGCCCGCAGTTCCACATCGTTGGCCTGCATCGGTCGGCATTTGCGATCGGAACGCTCTTGATAATCCCGCAGTTCAGCGCGCAACTTTTTATTATCCCGCTCTAAAGCCAACTTCTCGGATTCCAGACGTTCACGTTTGCCCCATTCGGAGGCGTTTTCAGCCTGCAGATGTTCCAGCTCAGTGCGCAGTTCACTGAGGCTAAAGTCGGAAAATGGATTTTATTAATGTAAATGAATATAGATGAACGTTGCTTTCTTTATAGCATACCGACGCTCCAGATTTTCACGTGCCGCAATTTCCTCTTGCAGTGAGTTGTTCACAATGCGCATCTCAGCACGATGTTGCTCCTAATAATGATTGTTTTATTATAAGATTTGTTTTAAGCAGTATGTTATTGACTTACCTGCAAGGTTAACAGCTCACGCACTGCCTCTTGCTTGGCAGAACGCAACTCTTCCTGACGCCCACGTACGTCTTGTAGTTCTAGTGCCAACTTCTCTATGCTCTTGTGCAGCTCATGCTTCTCACTACAAATTGAAATTTCAAGAGAATTCGTTAAAAATGAGAGAGATGTAAAACATTCTGGAGAACATACTCTCGCTCTGCCTGTAAGGTTTTCTGTGCCTCATCCAAGCGCAGCTGCAACATAGAGATTTTCTGCAATAGATAATCCTCATCGAAGTCATCCTTGGATAACTGTTGTATCAAACGCTTTTCCTCTGCGGCAGCTGCTTCATCCAAATCGCTAAGATGCTTGGGCATAGCACCCTTCAAAGCAAACTCCTCAATATCCAAATCTTTGACATCGTTGGGAAGTTTGGTGACCAAACCATCTTCACTGTTAACATTCTTTAGACCATCGGATGATATGTCTGGTGAACAATTCGCATCACGCCCATTTGCCTCAGCATCTTCGGTGGTATCGGAACGATGAAATTGTCCAGCATGTTTCATCATCAGGGAATGGACCTTTTCCATTTCCTTCTTCAGCTGCGTTATCTGCACCTCAAGATCATTTTTCTCCCGTTTCAATGAGTGTGCCTCCTTCATGGCTACGTCCAGTTTAATGTTCAATTGTTTTGATTCCTCACGCGCCTTGTTACGCTCGTTGCGTACCTGCAAAATAACAAAATATAGTTAATACCATGCATATTGATTATACGGTTGTTATGGTAATCTTACCTTACTCCACTTCTCACGCCAATTGGCAGTACAATCCGACCTGTAAGAACATTTAACAGCTGATTAATCAACAATAAGCTAAGTTCATTAAAGTAAGTCGAAGCTTTGATACCCTTTTTGACTGGCCTTCTTAGGCCTCTATATAAGATATTTTCAAAATTATATATTAAATTAACTAAAGAAAAACAAAGAAGTTTCACTAATAACAACAGACTAATTGAATTGTGAACTGCTGTAAAGCTCTCTTCTACCTATGTTCTACAACACCCTTTGTAAGGGTATAAAAGCCGTCGCAGGTGACAGAAGGAAACTTAACTCCTTTGGGACAACTTACCACCACTTCATTGTCTTTTCCATTTGGGCGGCTCTGGCGCGAGCTTCGTGCAACTCCCGCTGACGTTGGGACTGTTGATAATACAACATTATTGTATCTAAGTAAACATAATGTAATTTATTAATTTACAACGCACCTCACGAGCCTCCCACTCCGTTTCGCCATAGCCACCACCACCAGCGACGCCCACGCAAACGCCAGCATCGTTGTTAGGCAGCCGTCTGTTGCCCGACTGGGAAACGGCAGCATTTTGTGTCGTTGACGAAGTCACTTGAGACATTTTGCAGCGAGTGCACTTGTTATTTCAATATTTTTTATTTAGTTTTACTCGGTTTAGCTGAGCTGCATTTTGTCTTATGCACTTTTCTACAAAGTTGTATACAGAAAATGATGAAAACATATGTTTTTTCAGTGTTACCATAGCTTGCACTGTGTTTGGTTTTTTTTTTACAAAAACATATCGAATATGATACTTATGCAAAAGAAGCTTTAATAATTGTGTTAAAATAATTAACGCTAAAAACATAGACAGGTAAATGTTATAAATTTAAATTGAATTGTATACAATAACGACTGCAGTAGTATAGCGGTTTTAGTATTAATATTGGTATTATTTAGATGAAAATTGACGGGCACACTGAAGACAACATTTTAAGGCAAACATCAGGATTACAGGGAAAGTGTTGTTTTTTGCTGAATTTTATTAAATTTAAAGAATTTCAATATGGCCAAGCATCATCCCGACTTAATTTTCTGCCGTAAACAGCCTGGCGTTGGTAAGTAGAAATGCAAAGGGTAAATTTGATACACAAGTTAATTGTTTACAATTTTCTCACGTGTAGCCATTGGCCGGCTGTGTGAAAAGGACGATGGAAAGTGTGTAATTTGTGACTCGTATGTGCGTCCTTGCACATTGGTACGCATTTGTGATGAGTGTAATTATGGATCTTACCAGGGACGTTGTGTAATCTGCGGCGGTCCCGGTGTCTCCGATGCCTATTATTGCAAATCATGTACCATACAGGAAAAAGATGTAAGTTCACTCTTTGGCGATGAAGAAAATTGTAAAATTTTGTATTATAATTATTTTTAATTTGCAGCGTGATGGTTGCCCCAAGATTGTCAACCTGGGTAGTTCAAAAACAGATTTGTTCTACGAGCGCAAAAAATATGGGTTTAAGCAAAAGTAAGTGTTTAAGATTACCAACAAAACAGATGGAAATTAAACGTTTCTTTTACCGCCTCTGTCTTCTCCCCCACAGCTATTAAAAGAACGGAAGACTACCTCTTACACTATATCTCTAATAAATTTGTATTGTAATTTAATGCATATAAAGTTTTATACATGGATGTAATATTTTGGAATTGCAATATATATGGTAGATTTAGGCTGCAGCGAGCTGCTCGTTCTTCGGTTCATATTCCAAGCAAAGCCTGTCAAACTCAGCCGATTTCTTGTCCAGATCAGTAACAAAGTCGCTCTTTGGATAGAATTGCCTCAACTGCTCCCAGTAACGTGTAATCGTCTCTGTGGATTTCCCCGTTAGATGAGAGAGCACCATCATGTTGATTAAAGTGTCGTAATCATTGTGTTTCTTGGTCAGAGACTCTCGGAGCACAGACTCGGCTTCCTCATAACGTTCCAATCCCAAATGGACGACAGCCTGACCGTTCAACAGAGCAGGCGTTGGCTTAAACTTCTCACAGAATTCCTGGTAAATGTGGAAAGCATCCTGCATCTGTTCGGTCCCCTGGGCCAAGGCAACCCAAGCCTGTGCCAACTGCGTGAGAGTATGATCATCGCTAATCTCTTGCATTTTGGCAACCAACTGCTTTGCAAGATCCACACGTTGCAGACGCAGAAGGCATTGCACTGACAAGGCCATTGATTCGAGATTGGTGGATCCATGCAAGATCTTGAGAGCATTTTCAAACTGTCCATCGTAGCAGTAGACAATGGCTGTGGCAATGTGCCAAATGTTTGTCTCATCTTCATCTCCGGCTACCTTGTCGGTGAGCTTCTCAAGCACTTCCTCGGTACGTGTTGGCTGCTCAAACGCCTCGTGTACCAGGCGCAGGGCCAGCAACGGCGTTGTGTTATTCTCCTTGATGTCCGAGGCGATTATGCGGCCCGAATCAATGGCCAAATACGATAAATACATGTAGGATAGCAGCTCTGCACCTGCCGTTCCCTGTTCTGGCAACACAAAGTTAATTGAGCCCATGAAATTGCCAATATAATACTCATTGCGGGCGTCGAAGAGCGATGAGCTGACATCGTCATCGTTATGCTGTGCTCGGCTCATTTTATTATACAAATTTAAATTATTTTCCGCAGTAAAATGAAATAATAAACTGAGCTGAGTTGGCTTTTCAGTAGTAAGGTTGCCATACAGTTTTTCAAAAATCAGACGTTCAAAATAAAATATTGTGGCAGCTCTGGTTCCTATGTTTAACAGTATGCTGTTAAATAACATGGCCGCACTGAAATTTAGCATAATTGTAATGGGATACAAATTTTTTAATTGTGATGAAATCAAGTAACAGAAATCAAAAGGATATAGAGAAAAGGCCTCCACCAAATGAGCACGTTTAGTTTATACATTTTATAAATGTCCCACTATTATCACGGACACTTGCATTGAAAATCCCATTAATAATGAGAACCACCAGTATTTGGGGAACAATCGATCTCCAATTTACAGTTGTTGATTGTTTTTATATCGTAAGAAACAAACGTTTGTGATTAATTGCAATATTAAAAAAAATAACAGAAAAACAGCTACAATTTTAACCCAATTAATCGATAAACATCAAGACTGTAAGATAGAAATCGTTTTCGACAAGTTATCTGCTAAATTTCAGTCGATCACTTTGCATTTTACGTTCTTCCGTTTAGAAACTTGTCGAAAATTAAGCTACCGCTCGTTAAACTGGTCTACATCTGTGTTAGAATATTATTTCAGGTTTGCTTGCTTGATTACTTACACTTGAAATTACACAAACAGGCTTAATAACATTTTTCATTTTTATTATGCCTTTCAGTTGAACTAATTGTTTAGCAAATTTTCAATTATGTACAATCCAAAAGAGAAAAATATTGACATGTTGCGGGAATATTTTCCTAGCTATAATACAATCAGATTCCAGGATCAACCTGAGCCAAATGTTGCCGTGCAAGATAATTTTCTAAAAGTTACAGCACAACGTAAGTCTTATCAACTAATTGACATACAGTTAGTCGAGTAATTATTTTGACAAAGATTTACACATAAGTGTGTTTGTGTTATCTCCCAAAACAGAGCGCAATGATCTGCTCGCCAACCAGGAAGTCAAAGTTCAATATTTACGCTATGGAGGCACCGATGACCGTCAAGTGGTCGATTTGTTCTACAAGGAAGAGATGAGCACTCAACCCTCGCCGCTATTCGTGTACATTCATGGTGGGTATTGGCAGATGCTGGACAAGTCGCACTCCTGTTCCATGGTCGGACCTTTGCTGGAACAAGGTCATCGTGTAGCTGTTATGGATTACAATAATTGCCCCGAGGTTACCCTGCCTCAGCTGATGGAACAGTTCACTAGCTTCTTGCTGTGGGTCTTTGACTTCGCTGATAAAACGGAAACAACCGAGATTAACTTCGCTGGTCACTCGGCCGGTGCACATCTACTGGCCCAATTGTTGCATATTCCCAAGCTCGTATCGGACAAACATCGTCGAATGATCAATGCATTATTCTTTATATCCGGCGTTTATGATCTACGTGAACTTTGGCAATTGGAACCCGTAAATCCAAATAACATTTTTGGACTCACGAGCGAGAGTGTCAAAGAGGTTTCTCCCATGCTCTGGGATTGGTCAACTGATAGTCCATCTTGGTCAGGAATAAAATCGTATGTGATAGCAGCAAAAAATGAGAGCGTTACATTTGTTAAACAAAGTCGCGTATTTGCTGAAAACTTAGAAGAGGCTGGATTTACAGTTACTTTTAAGCTTTTCGATAATTACGATCACTTCGATATTATCGAAGAAACTGCCGACGATAATTCTCCCATTACAAAGTACATAAGTGAAGCACTGAATGGCCCTGCAAACAGTTACTATTCCGTTTAAAACTATCGAACGCTATGCGATAGAGTATCGATAACAATATTCAAAATGTAAACTTTTCACAGATAACACTAAAACAAATTATAGATTACGTTTCATTTATTTTTCTTATGACAATTAGTGTGTTTTTAAAACATTTACTTAAACTTAGTAGTAGTAGTATTCCATATGTACACTATCTAAGCGTTTTTGCGCAAAACAAAAAAACTAAAGGACAATAATCATATCAGCATCCACAACGTGCTGCATGCGTAAAGTAATTAGAAATTATGATACATCAGATACATGAATAGTAACTAGTAGAAGTTTTTTGTAAAAAAATTAAATTGTGCGCAATATTATGATGAAAATAAATAAATAAATTTGTAACTAAATCATAAACTAATATGCTAATAAAATAACTATAGAAAACAAGCAAATAAGGAATATCTATGACTCCTCGTCCGAAATGACAATTTCAGTGTCTATAACAATTTTCTGCTGTTTCTTTTGCTGCTGTTGTTGCTGTTCCTGCTGCGACTGCTCGTGGCTGTTATTGTTGTTAAAGTTGCTGTGTGCAGAGACACTGGCATTTAGACTAGAGACGGATATAATCTTAAGCATTTGGGCAGCTGGCGCTTCCTTGAGCTTGCCATTTGGCAGCGCCTTGACAGCGACACTGTCATCTTTATCTTTATCATCAGCATCATCAATTTGCACAGCAGTCTTGACTCTCATTACATTATTATCTATCACATGAGCAGCCGCATCAAGTGTCTTTGGTGCTGCATTTAATTCTGTCTCGGATTCGGCATCACTTAAATCGCCATTTACCTTAAAGTTGTCCACAAATGTATCCACATCCTCATCCGATTCATCATCATCATCTTCCTCATCACTTTCGCTGTCATTCTCACTGTCACCATGATGTTTCTTCAGGCCATTGGTCAGCACAGTCTCAGTTTTCATCGTCGTTTCTGCTGTACCTTGGACCTGAGCTGCTTGTGCAGCCTGTGCACTGGTGCAGGGCTTCTCTTCCTCGGCTGCAGCAGTGCTGGCATCATTTACCGCCTCCATTGCTGTTGCCGCTGCTGCCTTTTCAGCCTGCAATTGCTTCTCCTTTAGGCGCGCCTCCCGCTGTTCCTCCGTGCTGAGATCCTGCTCGCGTGCAAATCTACAAAACAAAGAAGATTTAAGCTAATTTGTAAAAGTGAAAATTCTATTAACTTACTTTTCCAGTATATCACTTATTTTAGTTTGTTTCTTGTTGTTCTCATTCAGTTTGGCCAACAGTGCTGCGTCACTGGCAGCCGGATCTTTAGCGTTGGCCGTAAAATGTGTAACGGTCTCGTAGAGATCAGTCTTGCGTCGCGCTTGCAGCAAGCGTCCCACCTTGACAAAAGCATCATGAGCTATAAATTTAAGAAGTACACGAGTAAATTAAAGATATCGCTAGGAAAATCAAAGGGTATTAAGGATAATCAAAGATTAGTAAACATTTTCTTACCTATTCGCTTCATTTCGAATTTGGCCAAACCCAAATCCTTATCCTTATTGCAATGTTCCAGCAATTGGAGCACATCATGGTAATCGGGAAATTCATGCATGCGATTGACAAAAGCGGAGAGAGTACGATTAAATTGTGGATAGGGTGAGTCTTTAAACATAATTGGTTGCTTCATTTGTCGATGGGCGCTTTTACTTTCACCGGTTAGATCACAGATTTTCTCATAGATCTGACAGGCGCGCTTCTTATAGCGCTCCACCTGCAGATAACTCGAATCATCATCATCATTCCAATCGACATCCGCCTCCTCCAAGGCGCTAATACGTTTCGTAATCGTATACAATGTTCGATTCAGTTTTCTAATACGCTCATCGGTTCTTTTGTTGCCAGTGCTGGGTGTGCTCGGAGCAGTAGCGGCAGGTGTTGCAGCAGCACCAGCAGGAAGAGCTGTTCCAGCTGCAGCTGCAGCTGGTGCTTTAGGTTGTTCCTCCGCCTCTTTAGCACTGGGCTTCTCCTCTGACGGCTCCTCCTGCAGCAGCTGCACGGCCTTTGCCTTGCGTCGCACCTTCAGCTCATCCACAATGCATTTTAGATGAAAATATATCATTTCTGGCTCACTGCGTATGTGCTCCATGATCTGTTCCAATTGCTTGCGAAAGCCACGTGAGCGTACAAAATTCTCATGTACACTATAATAATATTTCATTAGTTTGATGTCTATTAAACGGTCCATATCTTTCGATTTATCAAGTTCACGGCAAAGTTGCAACAATGCGGAATATTCAGCAACAAGTGGAGCACGTGTCGTTGCGGCTGTGGCAGCTGCTGCTGTTTTTGTTGCTACAGTTTCTGTTGGCGTCTTCCTCTTGGCGGGTTCATTGTCCACTTTGTCTGTTGGTGGCGTTGTTGGCGGAGATTCAACCAGCACAATTGTGGGCATGGACACATCCTGCTCCTGTTTTGGTTTCAGCTGCTGTTGTTGCTGTTGCTGCTGTAGTTGCTGGAATTGCTGTTGTGCTATATGTTTACGCCATTCATCATCGGATTTCTTGAGCACTGTGATGGGCTGTACACGTTTTGCCGCCGCTTTAGGCACTGGCGATATGCTGGCGCCAGGAAATGACATTTTTAATGCGGTTGTTGCCGCTGCTGGCGGTGGTGTTGTTGTTGGCGTCAACTGTGGTGTTATGCTTGTTGTCGATGGCAAATTGAGCAGTAACGGTTCATTGAGGGCGGCTGCACAGTGTGGAGGCGTGGCAAGCAGACGCAACGGTGGCGTTGCACCTGCTGTCATTGACTGTAGGGGCGTGGCAGATGTTCTCATAGAAGTTGTTGTTGTTGCTGCTGTTGGTGTTGCTGTTGCGGCTGCAGCTGCTGTTGTGGCTGCTGTTAATGACTTCGTTTTATATGGCAAAGTGCGCGCTGCGCTGCTATTAACGCTTGTGCTGGACTTGGTCATCTGTTGACCTGATTTACTAAGCATTGGCATTGGTGTTAACTTGGCCAATAATGGTAGCGACGTCGTATTGCTGACAACATGATGTGCTGGCGGTGGCGGTGCAAGTGCCGTTTGCTGTTGTTTTGACTTCTGTAGTGACATTGTGGTTCCACTGTGCGCCGGCGGTGGTTGCTTCTGCGGTGTTACATGCAATTGAATTGGTTTCGTTGGCATTGCTAATGTTCCTGCTGCTGTTGTTATTGCTGCGATGATCGGTTGCTTTAGTGTGGGTAAACGATGCTGTTGCAGTTGCTGCATCTGTTTAGGTGTCAGTTTCTGCGCCACCGATGCCGCCTGCAACTTTGGCTGTTGCTGCAAAGCAGATTTCTGCTGCTGCAACAATATTGGTGGCTTCTGTTGTTGATTTAATGCTGTTTGTAGCTTCTGTTGCAATTGCAATTGAGGCATTTGGGGTTTTTGCTGCAGCTGTTGTGGTTGTTGTTGTTGCGGTAGCTGAACCATTTGTTGCTTCTGTTGCTGCTGGGATAATTGAGTAGTTGGTAGCTTCTGTTGCTGTTGCTGTGCGGATTTCTGTTGGGGCAACGCCAGCGACTTTGGGAGTATTGTCTTTGTCTGCAACTGCTGTTGTTGCTGCTGCTGTGGCGTTTTTTGCTGCGATTGCTGCTGTTGCTGCTGCTGTGGCGTTTTTTGCTGCAATTGCTGCTGCTGCTGCTGTGATGACTTTTGCTGCAGAAGCTGCTGCTGCTGTTGTGACTGTGTGTTTTGTTTTTGCCATGTTTTCGACACCGTCGTCAGCTTTACGGGCACTGGACTTGGAACACTCGTAATCGTGGCCAGAGTTGTCGGTGTTTTTGACCAAACGCCAGTCGATAATTTTATCGGTTTGCCCTTTACATTGTTATTGTTGTTGTTAGCATTATTGTTATTGTTTTCCACGGACGGCTTTGGATTAACAGTATTAACGGTGCCATTTATGTTGCTGTGCTTGGTTACCGTTATGCCACTCGGTATATTCATAGACCTAGAAAACAAATAATTGTTATAATCGTAGATAATAATAGATACGATCGCTACTTTGACAGAGTTTTTTTTTACCGACACAATTGTGAATATACATATAATTTCCTTATTACTACCATTTACTTACCTGACGGATCCGACTACCGTCCTACTGGCTACAGTTGTTCCCGTTGTAGCTGAATTTTTAATTCCGGCGGACAACTGTGTGATCGACGCTTTTGGTATGTGCATTAATTTGGATGATACTGATTTCGATGTTGACAGCTTTGCGTGATCACGACGAGCTCGCTTGGCATCAGGTGGGCCCTATAAATATGATAGTTATTTTAAAAACGACCTGTTGAATTTTGCATTTTAAATTTGATTTGATTTAAAAACAAAACAAACAAAAACACGGCTGCAGCTGTGTGTGAGAGTGGGCAGTGTGTGTGTAGAGTTTTAAAGCGCGCCGCCAAATGCAGTGTAGAGTTACATTTATTCACTTAACCATGTAAACAAATGTTGAATCGTTAGTTTACAGAATTTGCGTCGCAATATGACACACTTATGTTATTTGAGTATAGCCACACATACATAGCAACTGGTTTCAGTTAGAATAATTAACATTTCTAATTGTACGCTCCAAGTGCAGCAATTTCTGGACAAAATGTGGCAACACTGGCACTAATGAATGTGCAAGTGTATTCGTGTCGAGTTGTAGGTGTGCATTTGTGTGCGTGAGCAACAATAAAAGCAGCGCGAAAAAGACTCGTACACACAATTTGTAATATACACACAGACACAAACACACACGTAGAGAAACACCATTGCACACACATATAATCACGCATGCCAATACTAATACGCGCACACCAATGCACAAAACCTATTAAAAATACAACTGTACTTTTCTACACGAACTAAACGTTAGCGATGTCGCTGTCACTGGCGCTTTTACCTCCTCCTCCGAATCTGAGCTCGAATTCACATATATAACCGTAGTCATAGTCGAAATATCACTTTGCACTAAATTTTTATTTGATGCGTCTCTTTTTTATAATTTTTCTTGACATTTGGCTCAATACAGGCAACTATTGTTGTTGCCAGCTAGTTTTTCACGCATATATTACGTCTGTGTCTTATAATTTGATTTCGCCTGTGTTTGTATTGTTGCTTTGCATTTGTTTTCACAGGCTAGGTTGCCTCTGCTTTTTGTAGAGTTCTATGGCAAACAGTGCTGCCATGTCGGCTTCAAATAGTGGCAGCGCCTATATAACAGAATTGACTCCTCAAACGAATTCACCGGTTATCGATTTAAGATTTTTAACAGTTTACTCTTTTTGCGTTAACATATCACTGTTATTTTTTTAAGTATGTGTTACAAATAATAAAAGACAAAATTCAATTTAGTGGGTTTGTATTAAATAAAATAAAATAAATTAAGCAATTTTTGTATATAATTATTAATATTGTTTCTAGAATAAATTTCGATATATTGCTGCAGACATACACTCTAATTGTAGTGTTGACAAATGTCGAAATATGTGCAAGTGACACGTCGTGCTGACTTCGTAGTTATCATTTTGTTCAACATCGTTCATTCGGTTTTCGTCATTTCAAGCGGTCGTTTTGTCCGCTGGTGTCTGTTCCAAAAAAGAAGTGAAACTTTCTAAATTTGGTATAGAAAGTGCAGCAATACAAATCATAAGTTTAGCTCCCTACCGATCGTTATATTAAGCCAAACACAATGGGAAGTAAGTACAACGCCAACTATTTCAAGTGCAGTTTTATGTGAAAAATGCCGCTTCGCTAACCAATACGAAAAACCAACGGCGGCAACACCCCCATCCCCCATTACTTGCTTACGTATACAAAAAAATTTTGGAAGTGAATTGTGTTAAGTGACGATTTAGAAACGAACAAATGTTTTGGCTATAACTCTAACAACAAAATTGGTTTTCATTTATTATTTGCAGTCAAATTCCTGGAAGTTATCAAACCTTTCTGCAGTATACTGCCCGAAATTGCAAAGCCCGAGCGCAAGGTATGTATTAATAATAACTAAAACATTTACTTCAAATAATTTGTTAGCTTAAGCAACAGAAAGAGTGTGATTAATTACTGTCTACATATAGTTTTCAGTTTATTTGTGCGTTTTTAATTGTAGATTTGCTCTCCCAGTCACCAGTGTTGCCTGCGCACGCGTTTTGGCTTTCACTTGTCAAAAACGAATGCGCCACGCAAACAATTTGAAATTTAGTAGTAGGTGTAAGAGAAGCAGCAAGTTGTTGTAGTACGCATACAATAAGCAACTCGAGAGTATTTGCTGAGGGTAATGTGCAAAGCAAACCAAAAATTTTAATTTATTAAAGAAAAATCATTGATATATCACAAGAAAACATTGAATATAATCTAAACGTATGCCAAGGGCATAGTTAAATATCTTTGTGTACTTTTTAAGCAAACTTTCATTCATAAAACATTAGTTTTGTCCAGTTTACTACTATTCTTATCAATCACCAGTACTCTTCCTAGACTACTTGTTGCCATACACTACCTTTTTCACAAAACTTGACAAACATAATACATACACCGCGTACTACGTGGAAACGTCAAACTTCGGGCCGCACGAAGTGAGCACACGAAGTGACGCGACGTCATCTTCGTGTTGTTGTTGACACACGACCATATGATGAGCACGATAAGCAAAACTTGATTTCGTTTTGTTGTCGTTGTTGTTTTTTTTTTTCGTTTCGTTTTGTTTAAAGTTATTACACACGTTCACACGTACACACATGTAGGTCAGAATAGCGGCAGTTTTGTACGGTGGAGGCCGTGGCTTTAATTAAATTGTGATCTCTTTTAGCGATTCATTATATTAATAAATTATAAAAAAAAGTAAATCTTAACAATTTTAAATTGTCTGAGGATCATATATTTTTCTAATAAGCAAACAGTTGTTTAAAAATGTTTTATGTAGATTGAAAGTTTACTTTGCTGTGAATTAGTAAATGTTAGGGAACTTATTGGTCTAAAGAAATTATTGATAAACAAAAATTATATTGTGTATAAAAATATGAGTTAAAACTGTCTTTAAATTATTAAAGCATCCTCACATAAAATTGTTTGCTATAACTTGATATTTTTTTTATTTATGTAGAAACTTAAATTAGCTGTGCTAACCAGCGTTTGCAAAAACTACTCTGTAGCAGGAATGAGAGCATAGAAAATGCTTTTTTTTCGTGCATTTGCTCTGCTCTCATCTCGCTCTCAGTTTTCGGCTATTGCTACGACTGCGCGAAGCTACGCTCTGTTCAAAACTCAGAGCGGTAGCGAGAGCACAACGCAGTACTACGCTATAGCAGACCATATTCAAACGTTGATGCTAACTATAATTAATATTCTGTATTCCTAACTGCATTGTATTTATCTTTTTGTACATTTTTTGTGACTTACAGATCCAATTCAGAGAGAAAGTACTATGGACTGCCATAACCCTGTTCATTTTCCTGGTATGCTGTCAGATTCCACTGTTCGGAATCATGAGCTCCGATTCGGCGGATCCCTTCTACTGGATTCGTGTGATTCTTGCCTCAAATCGTGGCACACTCATGGAGTTGGGTATTTCCCCAATTGTGACATCTGGATTGATCATGCAACTGTTGGCTGGCGCCAAGATCATTGAGGTCGGTGATACGCCCAAGGATCGTGCGTTGTTCAATGGTGCCCAGAAGCTATTCGGCATGGTTATTACCATTGGTCAGGCTATCGTCTATGTGATGACTGGCATGTACGGTGATCCATCGGAAATTGGCGCTGGTGTCTGTCTTCTGATCATCATCCAATTGTTTGCCGCTGGTCTTATTGTGCTCCTGCTCGATGAGCTGCTCCAGAAGGGCTATGGTCTGGGTTCTGGTATTTCCCTTTTCATTGCGACGAACATTTGCGAGACAATCGTGTGGAAGGCATTCTCACCCACGACAGTCACAACCGGACGTGGCACTGAATTCGAAGGTGCTGTGATTGCGCTCTTCCATTTGATGGCGACGCGTAATGATAAAGTGCGTGCACTTCGTGAGGCATTCTACCGCCAGAATTTGCCCAATTTGATGAACCTGTTGGCTACCATCCTGGTCTTTGCCGTTGTTATCTATTTCCAAGGATTCCGTGTCGATTTGCCCATCAAGAGCGCCCGTTATCGCGGCCAATACAGCAGCTATCCCATCAAATTGTTCTACACTTCCAACATTCCCATCATTCTGCAATCCGCTCTCGTCTCCAACTTGTATGTCATCTCACAGATGTTGGCCGTTAAATTCCAGGGCAATTTCTTCATTAACTTGCTCGGTGTTTGGGCCGATGTCGGAGGCGGTGGTCCAGCTCGCTCCTATCCCATTGGCGGCCTGTGCTACTATCTGTCGCCACCGGAGAGTGTTGGTCACATTCTGACCGATCCAATTCACGCTCTGCTCTACATTGTCTTCATGTTGGGCTCTTGTGCGTTCTTCTCCAAGACCTGGATCGATGTCTCTGGCAGCTCAGCCAAGGATGTAAGTCGCAGCATCTTTTATAACTTTATTTATCCCTTAATTAACTTTGAATTTTGTGTGTGACAGGTTGCCAAGCAGCTGAAGGAGCAGCATATGGTGATGCGTGGTCATCGCGAAAACTCAATGATTCACGAACTGAATCGTTATATTCCAACGGCAGCGGCATTCGGTGGCCTGTGCATTGGTGCACTCTCTGTTATGGCCGATTTCCTCGGTGCCATTGGTTCTGGCACGGGTATTCTGCTGGCTGTGACGATCATCTATCAATACTTTGAGATTTTCGTTAAGGAACAATCCGAAATGGGTGGCATGGGAACGCTGCTGTTCTAAGCAGTCAACTTAAACAAACAATGCCCTCACACTAACAACAACAACAACTACAACTACAGCGAAACAACAACAATACTTCATCATACTTCTCACATGCCTGCTCGCTTCCCGCCCTCGCCTTCCTCCTCCCATTTAAGCAAATTAATTTTTGAAAACTTCCATTTAAAATATCGCATCAATTTGAAGGCTGTTTTTGCAGGCTGGGCATAAATAATTACATGTATTTGTGTAGAATGCGACGAAAGAAAGAAAAAAAACCATAAAAGAACTTTAGTTTGTATTTAAATTCGTGAGACTTTATTGCTTAAGTTCAATAATTCACTTGAAATTAATTGAATTTTAATGCAACAAACATTATTATTGTTTTGTAACTGGAGAGTGTAATAATAGAATTTAACATAATATTGATTACACGTGAAATTAGATGAAACGAACACATTAAAATCACGCTACATGCATACAAATTGTCATAATAATAAAACATAAAATTAGATAACATTTTTTAATTCAAAAATTGTATTTTTGTATTAAGTTTATTTTCTATCGGTTTTATTTAATGATGGTAGGACAAGTTTGACATTTTACTCAACTAAATATAATCTAGCAGTTGTGGTAATTTTTTCAATAAAATTACTTTGAACTGAAAATATTTGAAATGTTATTCTTTTCTGCAAATTAGAATTGATTCTTTTATTATTTTGGGTAGTTGGCAACGCCTATAACTGCGTTGCCTTGCTGGATCCGTTTACTATCGATTACACTCTTAACTTTATGGGCAGCAGTTTTTATATTGATGTTCAGCTGACTGCATAAAAACATTGGAATTATTTTAAAAGATTCATCTATTTTTTACTTACTTTCATATTCTCGTTACTTTCTTGTTGTCGATAGCAATCGAGCCTATCGACCTTCTTCATGCACAACATTAGTTATTTTTGCGTTTGCAGAATCTGGTCACACTTTGTATAGCTGTAAAAATGGAAAAATAATCATAAATAAAAATAAGCAATTTGACGCTGTTCAAACAATTTAAAACGCATCAGACGCACAGACACGCACACAAACACACTTATACTAATGCGAATTAACGCACTGGCCACGAACAACAATTTCAATTGCCAACAAATTGTGAAAACAAAACAAAATAATCATCTGGTGGGAGTCGTCGACAAACTGGATGAGACTTGAGAGATTGCCATGTCAGCTCCACTCACACGAAATGTGCCGTATTTAAAGCAGCAGCTAACTGCGCTGCTGCACAACACGTCGCCGGTGATAACGTTGATCTGTTTGGTGACCACTATTGGGTATCTGCTCTCCTTCTCGGAAACAGCCGTGTTGCTGTTGAGCGTCACGCCTGGCTACATTTTGCCAAATGGCAAATTCTGGATATGGACAGCATTTACATTCTGTTTCATAGAGCTGCATTGGTGGGAGGTGATTGTTGATGTCGTCACTGTGGGACTATGTGGCAAAATGCTGGAACCACTCTGGGGACAATATGAGATGTTCAAATTCTTTGCATTGAGCAATTTTGGTGTATCGCTTGTGACGAGCATTTATTATTTGTTCTACTATATGGTTACCAAGAACCCAACCATACTATTCGATGTACATATCCACGGTCTGGCCGGGTATGTGGCTGGCATTTGTGTGGCTGTGCGACAAATAATGCCCGATCACTTGATCTTCAAGACGCGCTATGGACGTTTAACCAATCGGTAAATATGTCAGCTTCGATCAATGGTGAAATTTACAAAAAAAAATTATAGTTTGATTAAACTAAGCGAAATTCATAGAAATGGTCTATATTTAAAATTTCCTTTCTTGCAGTAATGTGCCACTTACCGTGTTGATCTTTGCCATTATCGGCTGGGCTATTGGCATGCTGGATGGCACATACCCGGCCATGTTTGCATCGGGTGCTATAGTTTCGTGGATTTATTTGCGCTTCTATCAACACCATCCGAATGGACGTGGCGATAGCTCGGAGAGTTTCACATTCGTTAGCTTTTTTCCGTATGTAACGCAACCGTTTATCAGCATACTAGTAAATCCCATATACAACTGTTGTTTGCGTGTGGGCGTGGTGAAAACGCCCACGCCATTGCGCACAATATCAACAGCAAGCCTGACATCGGTCTCTGTACAAATGCCAGGCGTGGATCCGCACGATATTGAGCGTAGACGGTAAGCATTACAATTTTATCTGTCAGACTTATTTATTTACTGATTATTGTGTCTTTTTAGACAAATTGCTTTGAAGGCACTTAGCGAACGACTTAAGGCCACTGACTCGACGCGACATGCGCAGCTGCCCAAATCGTTTCCTCAGCAGCAGCAGCAACAACAGCTGCAACAGCAGCATCATCATCATCATCAGCAGCACAAGCATCATAATCATAGTCATGGCTCGGGGCACAGTCATGGTGCTCATACGGCTGGCCACAGTCATGGCCATGCGGGTGGACATAGTCATAGTCATGGAGCTGGAGCGGCGCAGGCACCACAACCAGATTTCGTGAAGCCAATCAGTAGCAGCGCCGCACAGCCATTGCCAATCACAACGGCTCGCTCGGAGCCACGAATGATCAGTACGATGAGCAACATTGCAATACCGATGCCTGCGCCGCCGCCTAAAGATGAGCGGACAGGAGCGGCAGCAACAGCGACTGCAGGAGAGAATGCCTCAATGCTCATCGATTTAAACGACGAGTCTTCTACACCTTAGAATGCGTGTGTGTTTACTATATTTTAATGTAAATTGAATATTCTCTTTTTCTTTTTGGATATTTAAAAATGATCTGCTGATGATTGTTTGTTTCTTACAACAAGTGCGCTCTTAACTTGTGTATTTAACGTATGTTGTGTGTTTATGATTTTCGAAATTTAACAGCTAAACAAAGAGACCTTCCATCAGAAAAGCGCCTATTTGTAGGACATACATATATATTTACATGCATAACTTTTGTTGTAGTCTTTACATGTATTGAAAAAAAGAAATGCTTTATTTAGTTTATAATAATTACTGTAAATATATTTAAAAGCCCAAAACTGAAACCATTTCTTCTTGTTTGCAAATAATTTTGAATTTTTGCAGTTTCTGATTTTTATTTGGTCACACCGCTGACTGATAAAGAGACTAGTATTTTTGTTAGACATTGATTTTTCTTATGTATTTTGTTTATGCCTATTTATTGATTTCCTATTATTTGATTTTTTTAGCAAAAACAAATTATCTTTTTGCAGTTTTAAAACATATCAAGTTAACAGTGACTGCTACTTAAGAATATTTGTGAACAGTCACGGCAATAACTATCGCACATCGCTAATATCGATTGCTCCAATTGGATTCGCATAGGGGCTGTTGGCCGTCGTGTTTAGCACTGTATTTTTAAGTTTATTTTGTGTGCACGGCACTTGTTTTAAAGTATTTTACAGTAAAGTGCTTTGTCGAATCCCTACGGTGCGTGCCACAAGTGAAAAGAACATGTTGCCTTAAAAATCATAAAGAAACAAGTGGCTGCAGTTTGCAAATACTGGGTGTGTGAGGAAGTATAACGGGTGCCTTTGTAGGTTACCAGCCAAAAATGGGTCGCAACAACAACTACAACAATGCGCAACAACATAATCACAACGATGGACGCCTGCTTCGAAATGGTAATTTCAAACTTCTGATAAGACTCACAAGTCAAGCAAAGCATAACTCAATTAAAAACGAACATAAAAAGACGATTGATAGATAAGACGAATATGGCGGAAAAGTTACTTGATTGGCGGGAGAGCGCCGCTAGTCCCTGACCACATACATACATTTATAAACAAACTCTTGTTATCGTCAGAAGCTCACTAACACACACATGCCATTGTTCCGTTTTTGGCGCTGTGGGTGTGAGTCAGCGTATGTGGATGTATGTATGTGCGTCGGTGTTTGTTTGTATGTGTGTGGGGTTTGCGGTTTATTGCCTACGTGTATGTAATGCAGTCAGCGTCGTGGCAAAATATAAATTCAAATTTAAGAAAAACCGGCCTCTTCTCTTCGTCGTTTTTGACAATTCTTGGCTGTATTTACGTAAATGCCATATTATTTGAACTCATAATTATAGTCTATAAACTAGTTTTAACACTTAACGAAACTTGTTTACAGCAGGAACTGGAACTTGTACAAGAACTGGAACAGAAACTGAAACTGAAACTGGGCTAGTAAACAACAATGTCTTGATCCGCCCTTAAGCATTCCTGGTTCTCTGTGTGGTTCCAATACGAACGGTTAGTTTACTTTCACTAGCTTCAATTCTCAGGGCCGTTTGGTTTTTTTTTGTAGTTGCAATACGTCTAGTTCGTTCCATGGCAATACTTACCGTACCACTGCACTTAATTAAATTGTTTGTATGAATTTTTATAACTTGGGCTAGGCACTGAAAATATTCTCTTAGCGTTAGCTTGTGTTTATTTGAAATGATATTTGTTACTTTAATAGTTATTGTGTAAACATATACAAGACATCTGCTATTCCGATTCTATTCGATATTTACAAATTCCTATTCACTTTCAATGCCACTTCACTTGCGGAAGTCGTTTAAAATTACATAAATTTTTTTTTAATTTGCAATTTGTTGCAGTTGCACATTTTATGCAGATGAAACTGGTCACTGTTAAGTTATTTGTTAGTCGCTTTTAAGCGTAAAATAAACAGACCGTAAAGTAAATAAATATTTAATATATATTAAGCTAATTTACTACTTAAAGTTTAATGTTTTAGAGTTTTTTCGTGTCTTTCAGTTTAAAGTTTCCTTCGAAATGCTATTTTTAATAGCTCTAATTAGAGAATAATTGTCGAATTGAATTAATTTCACACTTTTAAAGTTTAAATTTTATATCTAATACTGACAGTCTTTGTTTTGCTACTGAAAGATCGTAAATCTTATTCTAAAATTAGATATTAAATATTTGAATTGTATTGGTGTGATTGTATTTGTGCTCTATATTAAAAATTACTCAGTAGCCATGTTTATACACATGTGTGTGCGCCTGCAAACACGTCCAAAGCTCACACACTTACACGCACGCACACAGCTAAGTACAGCGCGCACACAAACATACACACACACTTGTGCACAAGCATCGAAGCTTGTTTGCACACATGCGCGCCTGCCATTCAACAGCCAGTCGCCGACGTCTACGTCAACGTCAGCGTCGACGTCAACGCCAACGGGGACAGCTCTACACATTTCGGTGAACAAGTAAAGAAAAACCGTTGAGGGCAATCGATTGGCGCTCAGTTGCGGATTGGTTACCACGAACAACGAACGAACGGACGAACGAACGGTTTGTGTCTCTGTTTTAGCTACTTTTTACGTTTTGTTATTATCAACAAATAGAAAAAAAAGAAAAACAATTTATCGCGCTAAACAAATAGTAAGAAAAATAACAACGTAACAAGAGAGTCGCAGCAAAAGTAGCGCACACACTACCATTATTAACAAAACAAACATACGATACCTAATTACCCCCACTGACTTCTCTCTTTAACTCTTGCTCTCTTTCTCTCTCTCTCTCTCTCTTCCCCTCTCTGACTGTTGCTTCCTCTTGTTCGTTGTCTTTTGCAATACTGCAACAGCAATTAAATCAACAGCAACAACAACAACAACAATGACGGATCACCAAATGCTGCACACACGCCTCGCCCAGGTGGGCCAGGAGCATTTATTGAAATTTTGGCCAGAGCTCACATTGGACGAACGCGCCATGCTGGAGCGTGACATAAACGAGCTGAATTTGGATGAGATTAAATTGTATTTCGATCGGGCGACAATTTCAATGAATGAAAATGGCATCAAATTGGATGATCGCCTGCAGCCGATACCCGATGACCAAATCCTATCGATAGCCCGCACCAATGAAGATAAACTCAACTCGTATCGAGATGAGGGATTACAACAGATCAGCAATGGACATGTCGCTGTGTTGCTTATGGCAGGTGGACAAGGTAAGTCCCCGATTCCAAATCCCATAACATTTATAGTGGTATTCCCAGTGGGGAAGGGGCGAAACTTTAATAGATTACCGGGTTGTTTGTGTAATCAATCAGTCACCTTATCTATACACGCGAAATTCAGGAGAAATTCAACAGGAACTTGCTTTTTATCAACTTAAAGCTCAAAATTGTTTATTTTTTTTATTTAAATATTTCATTTGTTTTTTAAAATTTAATTAAAGTGACTCACAGTCAATTTTAAGAAAAATCTAGTTGCTGTACAAGTGTTAAAATATTGCAAAAGTCTTGCTATCTCGTATAGTTTTTATCACTTATGATACTCGTTCAAATAATCAAAAGATTGTTTGATAAAAATCTGCTGTTTGCGTGTAAGACATTACAGAAATAAGATAAAGGCGAGCAACAAAAAAGAGTCATTTATTTTTTGCAGATATTTTTTGAGATACTTTTAACAATATCTGTGCGCAATTGCCTTGAGATGCAATGAAGAAAATGTAAATAATACAAAAATATGTGTATGTATGTATGTACATATACTTCAGAATTAGCAAAGACACAAATAACAACAACAACTACATATAATGCAAACTTGTATGTCTGTGTTTGTATGTGTGTGTGCACGAAGCTAATTAGCTTGATATAAAAATGCTTCATCAAATTCACATAGCCACATACATACTTATGCTCATACAAATAAGTCAAAATGCTTCAAAAGGTTTTTTTTAAATATCAATAATTAAAAAACAATTTTAATTAAAGGTAGATAACATAACAGACTAAGCAAACATGAATCTGAGCTGTGAAAATAAAGCTGGAAACAATAATATTTGGCTTCAAATAATTGTCTTAATTTTATGAGCATGAGTGTAAAAGCAAAGCCTGTTCACACATACAAACAGTCGCTCAATCAGCTGCCCACACACACATACAAACGCATGCAGGCAACGGTCATTGTAGTTTCTGCTCTCGTTGTTGTTGTTTTTGCTTGTAATTTGTAATTCAGTGTGCAAGACACGCCACAGCAAGCAACAACAAAAACAACAAATTAAAAATTCAGAAAGCAACAACAATTTAAGCCATTCTTATGGCCATTCGCAGTCTGTTTCTGGCTTTGCCGTTGCCTTTCTTTTTTATATTTTTGTCTTTGCTGATTTCAAGCTCTGTTTTTTTTTTTAACTTGTGCGCGGCATTTGACATTTCCCGTTTTATTTGTTTTGCTTATGCCTTGCTGCAGGCGAAATCACGTAATTGCCTTTTGAAGAAAAATCAACAACAAAGATAACCTGTCTCTCTTGGCATTTTGTTAGATCCACGTAATAACGTATTGCTCACACGTACGTAACGTAATGTGAATAACAGTGAAAATTGTAGGCGGCTTTGCCAACTCCCGCTTTGTATCTAATATATATCGATAACAATGCCTGGGGTTCTTTGTGCTGTCGCTTGAGCCGCCAAACAAAAAAATATATGTATATACAGCAAAGAAGTAAAGTAATAATTAAAAAACGAAAAACCGGTAGTAAAAATATAGCTGACCTTATGACAGGTTTAAATGCTAAATAGCTACAAGAGTTGGGGCAACAAAAAACAACGGTTATTGAAAGCGAAACCATAGTCGAAATAAAAGAAACAAGTTTTTAAGGTCAACCGGCTGGGATCACAGCAAGAGCAAAGATAAACGCCTCAAGAGTCGCGTATCTCTGATTAAGACCAGATCGAATGATTAATGTAGTTTATGTTGTCCTTTATGCGAAATGTCAAAGCATGTTACATTAAGGGTGTGACCGTATTTTATTGTTAAGCGATTATAAACCTGTTTGCTTGGTTAACACAAAAATAATAGGGGTATGCCGTTAAAAGATTAAGATTTGATTTAGATTATTTTTGCGCAGAGAGATTTAATATATTTTTTCTTGTATGCAGGCACACGACTTGGCTTTGATCAACCCAAGGGAATGTTTGATGTTGGCTTGCAGTCACGCAAAACGCTCTTTCGCATACAAGCGGAACGCATTCTTAAACTTGAACAGCTGGCTAAGGAGTTGACCGGCAAGAAGGGTCACATAATCTGGTACATAATGACATCGGAGCACACGAAGCAGCCGACACTGGATTACTTTGAGGCCAATAATTACTTTGGACTGCTTGAGGAGAATGTTGTGCTCTTCGAGCAGGGTTCATTGCCGTGCTTTGACTACGATGGTCGGATCATATTGGACGAGAAGCATCGCGTTTCACGTTCTCCAGACGGCAATGGTGGCATCTATCGTGCCATGCAAACTGCTGGAATTCTGGATGATATGCAGCGACGTGGAGTGCTCTATTTGCATGCCCACAGTGTGGACAACATTCTGATCAAGGTTGCTGATCCCGTGTTCATTGGCTTCTGTGTCCAGGAGAAGGCCGACTGTGCAGCCAAAGTGGTGGAGAAATCGGCACCCAACGAAGCTGTGGGCGTAGTGGCCATAGTCGATGGAAAATATCAGGTGGTCGAGTACAGTGAGATCTCGGCCAAGACCGCCGAAATGCGTAACTCGGACGGACGCTTGACCTTCAGTGCTGGCAATATCTGTAATCATTTCTTCACTGCTGATTTTCTGCAAAAGATTGGCATAACTTACGAGCGTGAACTGAAGCTGCATGTGGCCAAAAAGAAGATTCCTTTTGTGGATAATTCCGGAAAACGTTTGACGCCCGATAAACCCAATGGCATCAAGATTGAAAAGTTTGTGTTCGATGTCTTTGAGTTTGCCGAAAAGTTTGTGGCCATGGAGGTGCCACGTGCGGAAGAGTTCAGTGCACTTAAGAATGCCGATGCCGCTGGCAAGGATTGCCCCAGCACAGCACGTGCCGATCTCCATCGTTTGCATCGCAAATATATTGAAAATGCCGGCGGAATGGTTCATGGTGATATCTGTGAGATTTCACCGTTTGTCAGCTATGCCGGAGAGAATCTCGCCCACTTGGTCGAGGGCAAATCATTTAGTAGTCCCGTATATCTACGCGACTCCTTGCAAGGACATCTCTAGACCCTTTGATATACACACACACACTAAAACACATACATATATTTGTACATATAGACTGATGAATGTGGATAGTTTTCTGAAGAAAAAAAAAAAAGAAATCGAAAAAAAATCATTCGATTCAATTTCAAATACAATAATTTAGGCAATATAACGCGAAAATTCCATAGTTTTTTTCAGTACTTAAGCGCAAACATAATCCTATAACTCTATGTTTTGCCCAATTATGTTGTGTCCCTCGTTTTACTACTTATACTCCGTGCAATCGTTATGTGAATATATCTATATATATATATATATTTAAACCAATATATACACAAATAAAGTATACATATGAATATTTTAATATGTTGTCAAGTATAATTTCAATTTTGTTTGTTTTTCGCATTTTGGGATAAGTTTTTCTTGAAACTATATGAATTGAGGGACTAAAATAGCTAGAACAAGTACTTAAATAGCTAGATTGGGGGCTGAAAAAGCTAGTTTAAGCACTAATTTAGCTTGGTTTAGCTTTAAAGCATCTAGACATAGGATTTATATAGCTATAACTGACTAGAAGCATCACCAAAATAAATAATTTTAATGTTATGTTAATGTTAATCAGCCAAATATGTTATCTACAACAATTACAACTACAACAACTATATGGAAACTCCGCTTGATCAAAGGGGCTCCAAAGTATTAAGTAATTTCGGGTTAAAAATCGTATGAAACAAGCTGTGACCAAGAATTAGCAGAGCTCTGTTAAGTTAAGCAGCCAAGAATTAGCAGAGCTCTGTTAAGTTAAGCATCCAAGAATTAGCAGAGCTCTGTTAAGTTAAGCAGCCAAGAATTAGCAGAGCTCTGTTAAGTTAAGCAGCCAAGAATAAGCAGAACTCTGTTAAGTTAAGCAGCCAAAAATTTGATTTACAACAATTACAACTACAACAAAGCTACAGTGACCAAACTAACACATTACGTGTATGGTACCATTATAACTATGCTCACCAAGTTTGGTTCGGATCAGACAACTATAGCAAATAGCTCCCATAGGACAAATCGGTCAAAGATTGATGATTTTTATGGAAAACCGCGCACTAGAAAGAGTACGGGGTCTTTTACAGTCGACTCGCTCGACTGTAGCCTTTCTTACTTATTTATACTAAATTTACCTTAATCCTCTTAATAAAAATACGTTTAAAATTTTAAATATTTTTCTCAAGTTGCTTTTATTCATTGTTTACAATTTTATTATTTCAACTAGAAAAAAAATTGGAAGAATAAAAAAAGTTTAAAGAAGGAAATGAGTCTTTGAAGTTCTTCAAGAATAAATCTTGTGGATCAGATATCGGATATCACATTTCCCTATATAGTTAATGCACAATAGAATTCTTCACTTAATGTTAAACTTTATGGTTGGCACAACCTCCTCGATCCATTCTATGCTAATTTCGGTCACTTGACGTAGAAAATTCTGCTCCGTTTGCACCATCTCCGTGAAGAGGATGCACTGCGGCTTGTACTTGCCGTGGAGTACACTGGATGGATGGATTTTGGCCTTGACACGCCCACTTAGGGTTAGATAGTGTCCCTCCTTCTGCAGTGTAGCCACGTTATCAAAGAGACCGGACAAAAGGCATTTCTTGATCGCATCCGAGTTGTTATCGCCACAACTATTGGAGGCCAGACCAAGTCTGGTGCTAATCTCAGCCAGCTGATTGCGCACATTGCGGGCATAGGTTAGATTACGTATATTGAGGAAGTTGTCGTGACACCAGATCTTGGGTTTATCCGTTTTCTGGAACGTCGCAAAGACATTGAGCAGCGTCAGATGATCTCCGTGCTTGGACTGAAACTTGGCATGGGCTAAGGCAGCCAATTCGCTCTTATCGGCATGGCCAATGAACACATTGTCGCTGGACAAGGCAGCCACAAGGCTAAGCATTTCCTCCATGCATCCAAAACTGGGCGCGGAGAGCAACAGTTTGGCATAGCGTGGATCCAGTGGAAACTGGGCCATCATACGACCGGAACTGGTTATGCTTGGAATCGCAACGGATTTGATGGCATTCAGTTGCTCTAGTGCCTTGTAGGCACTCTGGACACCATCCTGCTGAGGCGGATCAATAAAATCGAAGCTACTGCAGTCGATGCCCAGCGCCAGAAGCTGCAGCACCGTTGAGGTGAGATTGGCACGCAAGATTTCTGGCTCGGCCGCCGTGCGAAATTTCTCCATGGTACTCTTCGTGTAGGTGCGATAGCACTTTCCAGGTGCATCTCGTCCGGCTCGACCACTGCGCTGCCAGGCTTGGGCTTGTGAGATGCGTACAGTTTTTAGAATATCCAAGCCGGAGCTGGGATTAAAAGATTTCTCCTTGACATAGCCACAGTCGATGACACACCGTATGCCCGGTATGGTGATCGAGGTCTCAGCAATATTTGTGGCCAAAACAATTTTACGGGTATTCGCTGGCACGGGCAGAAAGCATTCCAACTGTTTGCCCTGAGCCAACTGGGCGTAGAGTGTGAAGACCCGCACATCGGAGGGACCAGAGTTGTTGATCCTGGCTAGCTGACGGATTTGCTGGGCGAGCGCTTCGATTTCCTCCTGTCCAGTGAGAAAAATGAGCACGTCATGGTTGATGGGCTCATGACGGTGTATATCGAAGAGTGTGACTAGTGCGGCATGTATGTAATCATCTTGGGGTGCCTTGGCATGCATGACACGCACCGGATGTGTCCTTCCCTCCAGATACATGCCCTTCACATTGAAGTATTCACCAAAATGATCAATGTCCATGGTAGCCGAGGTAATAATAATCTTTAGCTTGGGCATTTTATGTTTCTTTCGCTCCTGTTGTGCCTCCTTCACGATGCCAAAGAGCACATCTGCATTCACCGTACGCTCGTGGGCCTCATCCAACATGATGGCCGAGTATTTGCGCAGCAAGCGATCTCCAATGGCCTCTCGCAGCAGAATGCCATCGGTGAGATAGCGTATCCGTGTGCGCTCTGTGGTAGTGTCCTCAAAACGAACCGTGTAGCCTACTGTTTCCCCAATATTACTGGAGAGCTCCTGGGCCACTCGCTTGGCTATGGTGATAGCAGCCACGCGACGTGGTTGGGTTATTCCAATCATGCCGTGACTCGCATACCCTGCCTGGAGCAGAAACTGTGGAATCTGTGTGGTTTTGCCGGAGCCCGTTTCGCCCATTATGAGCAGTGTGTCGTTGGTCTCCACCTCCTTGAGGATTCGCTGCCTGCACTTGTACACGGGCAGCGCCTTTCGATCCTGTTCAATGTTATTGTTCTTCTTGTTACCCAACACATTTTTGTATGGCGTTTGTTGCTGCTGCTTTGGCGGTGTGTAGTTTGGCTTTTTTATCGCATTCTGCTCTCTCATTGGTTCCAATTTCCGCTTTACTGGGAACACTGATGACATTCCTGAATTCCCATTACTGTTTATCATGTATTTGGATTCCATGCTGCGCAGTTTGTTCTATAAAATTGTATAGAAATGGTAAATATGTTTGCGCAAGTCTCGTTGGCTGTTTGTGCTGCAATTTAATGCACTTACTCGAACATGGAACGCTTAAAATATACTTTATCTGGGAGTAAATATTGCCCTTCTTTCTCTACAAAAAAAAAATAATAAACCACACACACACAAACAGACGGTCCACGCTTTGCCATTAGGGATGTGCAAATCACTGCAACATGTTTCTATCCTACCGATGTTATATCGATATCTTAAATTATAATTATATTTGATCGATTTGCTTTGACTAATTGAACATAATAGAGATAAAATCAACACGCAAGTATTTTCTTTTTATTGAAATTAATTTAAACACATGGAAAATTAAAATACTGGGAACACCACTACCCCAGCTGCCCCTCTGTACGATAGCAAGTAACGTTAAAATATCCGACAGCGTATCGCGCTGAATGACAAATTGAAAGAATCAGCTGTTTTCGTTTTTCCCATCGGTGCGTACTGCTCACAACATATTTTCTTTGATATATTTTTCACACTTTCCTGTCAACTGCAGCGTGAACTAAGAAAAACAACAAGGAAAATGGTTGCAGGCGGTGCATCAGACACGGGCGGCGTCAAGCCCATGGCCATTGCGGGCCGTATGGTGCGCGAACGCGAGCGTCTCATTGGCATGACAGCCGATGAACGTGCCTGGCGCAAACAGTGGCTGAAAGATCAGGAACTCCACCATGGACCACGCAAAGTGCCCGCTCTGGAGCTGGAGCTCAATAACCCCATTAAGCGCATATATCGTGCACCATTGGACTTAATCTCCAAGGCGCTAACACCGGCGCTGGTAAGTTCCATTGTTATTATGTAATCACTGAAATTTAATTAAAAATGAATTTGTTGCTCCTTTCTTTAGGGTTTCCAACGCGCCTACACAATACGCTATTGGACCGGCAAGGCGTTGATTGCCCTGACAGGCATTTATGCAGCTGCCTATTATTTTAAATACAATCAAAACGTAAGTAGCCCCAAGTTTATGCTGGGTTCACACTGCTTCACTGTTGTGTGAGCACTGCGTAATCCCTGCCATACGATCTTCTAAACTCTTTGCCTCTTTCTCTGCAGGATTGGACACGCAAGGGCGGCTGGCGTGTGATTTCGTCTCGCAAAGCTTGTGTTCCCGGCGACGAAGGCTATCCCCGTACTTCCGACCGCTCGGCGCCCTCGGACTACGCGGCGCGTGGCTTCAAGCAGTCTCCCATATAAACAAAGAAAGAAAAGTGGGAACAGTGGGAATACTCCTGAGGCTGGTAACACGCATCTTGGGCTTTTCTTAAGTTTCAAACGTATATACATATATTAATGTTAGCAAAACGAATTGGTAATAAACATGGAACACACACAAACAGTCGTAAGTGAATAAAGCTGTGTATTTTTGTCATGGCTGCGCAACAAATTTTTCTGCTGCGTTTGACATAATTATTATTATATTTTTTTATTTACACTTTTAGCAAATGTATAAATGCTGTTTAAGCATTTTTGCATAGCAAATGCAGCTGTGCTCATTTTATATGATTATCGCTTTATTTCTTTTGTGATTTTTGACTTTTCAAGCGTTAAATCATAGCGCATTCAATTTTCGTTTCGGTGAATTCGCTTTTGTTTCATAAATTTGAAGGTGCGCGCTTCAATCGGGATTAAGTAAATTTGGAAACAAGGCGATAAAAATAGTGTTTTTTTAGTACTATTAACAATAATGAGCAGAGTGTTACCAGACTATTTTGCAATGGAAAGATGAAAATGTTCATCATGTTCGCGTTTGTTATAGTGACTACATATTATCTTCAGGCTGCTGTGGAAATTACGTGATTTTATATATACAATTTATATTGGTTTCTTATGCTAGAATAACATGGAAAACTAATCAATTTGAATTTCCCCGGTAGTTTTGCCATTCATTTTACGCAGACAATGTTTACATTTTTCGCAGTGAATACCAATACGGCAATGTGATTCAACAAAACCATCGTTTTGGTTTAAGTGCACTGGTGGGTATCGATCATCTCTAGTTAAATGCTCTTTGTTATAAAACGATAACGATAAAGAGAGAAAACAACGCTCTCTCCGTGTGACAGCGACAGCGCAACTCACTTTAATTTTTCTGAAACTGAAAAAGGTTTGATGGTGTCCCTAAATTTGTGGATCTAATTGCACCTACGGAACACAAACAAACGCCGACTCACAGGCAAACACAAATTCGACCGCATTTGGCCTTGACTTGTTGCTGTGTTCCGTTGTGGCAAAAGGCATAAGGTAAAAAAAAAAAAAACGCTGGCGACAAATACTTAACCCGGAGAGTTTGCTGTGTGAGTGTGCCTGTGTGTGTGTGCAATTTATTTTTTCATCCGCGTGGAGCGCATTGGAAATTAAAACACACTGCTTGCTGCCCCCTCCTCGACCATAGTGTGCGCGTGTCTTGCTGGCAGGTATACTCATACATCATAGGCTACATTTCACCACAGCAACCCCCAATGCAGCAACATTATCAACACCAACAGCAATAGCAAACAATAAAAACAATAAGAACAACTCGGGCAACGAAAGTCTTCATCCGGAACAGGTGAGTGAGCAGTTCTCCTCCGCTATGCAAGTTCAAAGCTCCGTTCTAGCGACTCCAGTTTTGGCTACGTTCATTCTTTTTTTGTTTTTGCAATTCCATCACATGCGATGCCGTTGCTTTTGGTTTTGGTTAATTTTTTCATTTTTTTTTTTGCCCTTGCCTTGTGTTCTACGAAAAATGTAGTCTCAGTCGGCGCCGAAGCTAGCGTCGCTGTCAACGTCGTCTATGCTGTCGCTCTCTCGCTCACGAAGTGCGCACTCAACTCAGCTGTCACTTTTGTGAGAGCGCCTGACGTCGACTTTGCTTCCCGCGCGCGGGAAATTCGCAACTTTCTTCATTCATAACTCCCACAATTTTACAATGATTTTTGAACACTTTTTTGAATTAGATTCTATGTGTTTTCACCTCTCCATTGCATATAGACAAACATATGGCTTAATTCAGAAAAACGGTATACCGAGCCATTGAAGTTGGTGCCAAAACGACATATTTGAGGCGCGCAAAACAACAAAGTTGTGGCCGTTTGTTTGTGTTGTGAGCGGCGTTGCCAGCAGGTTGCGAGATTCAATGTGTACAAAGTCTGCAAACGTAAACATGCATTGAATTGACCTAAATTCTTGGATTTTGTGTTGCTTTGCAATAATTTTGCATATATTAAGCTGAATAATTGAACTTTTATCGAAATGTGGGACATTTTGGAGTTGTTGTCTGCGTTTATTTACATTTTAGTGAGTTGAAAAAAACTTTTTCTTGTTTTTAAGGATATTTAGCACTATTTGAGCATTTAGTAGTGCTGGAATGGCAAAAAGCGTTAAATTTAAATTTTTCGGAAGCCTAATTTGGTGATCTTTCTTTGCCCAGGTGGCAGCTTTAACAGCTGTAGCGCGCGCAACGCCCGTTAAACGAGCGCCACGAACAGCTGTTTTGACACACACACAGACAGGTCAACTGCCTTCTTGGCGGTTTTGCAGGAGCGTCACTTCTGTCAGCTTCATTCAATAAAAAGAGCTCTCGCTCCTTCGCTCCATTGACAAGGGGATTCCAGAGGCTCCAACTTTAAGTGTCTGCTGCCACACGCATTTAGAACAGCTTTGCATTTGCCTCTGCGTGGCTTTTTTCGCGCGGGAGATGCTCTCTCGCTCTTTGCCTCTCCATCTCCTCTGCTCGTCTCGGGCACACACACTCTCTCTGCCGCTCTGTCAACGTCAGAGTGTGTGTGTGTGTGTGTGCGTGTGTGGGTATGCTGCTCTCTGATCGCTTCGCGCTCTTGTTAAATGTCAGTTGGTCTACCAACAACAAGAACTACAACTTGCCCGTGTGTTTGTTGCATTTTTTTGGCGCTGGATGTGCTTGCTTTGGCGCGTTTCACTTGCACATACACTCGCACTAGCACTTCGCACTGGCTGCCCGATTACCAGTCGTCGTCTCTGCTCTGCTCTGCTGACGTCGCTGTCTCTCAGTCTCTGCTTCTGTCTCGGTCTCGGTCTCAGTCGCTGTCAACGTTTCGGCTCTCTCGCTGCCAGCGAGTCGTCATTGCCTTACCACCAATTCTTTTTGATCACTGCTCAGCTGCTGCTTGGTGAAGTTCGTGGCCGGCGTGTGACGACGTATATAAATTTTTTCAAGTGCAAATAATATTCAATTTCCAAATGTAAATTCAATTGCCAAATATTGTGTACTAATTTCGCCACAAATTGTGCATAATTAACATTACACACTACATTTTCTAAAAGGTAAAAACTACGCCCCAATGCTGCAAAAATAATGTGTAAAATATAAAATAAAAAAAAAAAACCTACGCGTGTGACAAGTGTGGGGATAGAGACTGCCGCTAATGTGCGAGTCTCTTTCATACATATGCGTATGTGAGCTGGTGTGTGTGCGAACTGGTGTGCGTGTGTGCCGAGTGTGTCGTCGTGTCTTTGCATTTTTTGCTACAAATACAAAAAGAGACCCAATAAAAAAATGTTGCGAACAAAACAGGAACGTTTGCCAAATGGTTCTTATTAGAATTTTGCACGTTGCGAAATTCTCCTCGACGTAAACGAAACGGCCGTTACATTCCTATTGGAAACCAGTGCACACATACACGCATGCACGCACGATCACTGCAAGTGGATATACATATATGATAAGAGTGCAGTTACCAATTGGAAGTAAGGGTTGTATGTATGCCAACTAGAATCACTCCGCCATGCCAGGAATTCCACAAAAAAAAAAAAAATCGAAACCCTTTTTTAATTTTTATTTTGAACTGAGCTGCTGGAAAGTTCAGTGAACTATTGTTGGTAATTAGCGGAGGCTGAATGCTATTACATATGCAGATTATGCCAAGGTTCAGTTGACCTACTTGGACTGCTTGCTTATCGTATCTCAGTAGAGTTGGTTGCTTTTGCAGCGAACCTATAGCTGTGCCACACATATGGGTATTTGGAGAGTTCGGCACTTTCTAATCGATTCGCATGTTTTATGCTGTCCCGCCCGATTGCACTTTTTCCCGCCATCGGAATAGATTTTGGGCGGTAAAACAAAAATGCGCCAACCAAACGCCCAATTCGCGCCACTTTACTTATGTGTTCTCTCCATTTTTCCCCACGACCAATGGCACACACACATACACGCACCTATACACAAGCAGACTAGCACTCTCACATGCACACACAAACAGTTTGCGCTCCCCGACTTAGCGGGGTACAATTCGCTCTCATGCAAACGCACACAACGAAAGGCACTCTTCCGTTTTGTTCCAATCAGAATAACGAGAAGACTGAACTGACGTCGCTGCCGTCGTTAGCGTTGGCGTTGAAATTGCTGTCGACGCTGGCGCACTTCTCAGCGTCCACTTTTTCTTTCACCATTCTCGACAACAAAAACAACAAACAAAAACTTTTTAGTACACGGGTACGTCGACGCTGACGTTGACTTTTACGTCGACAGCGACGCTCACTGTGCTTTGAGATATGCGCCGACGTGAAAAGTTCAAAGCGAACATAAAGAAAAAAACATCGAATCGACTCGAACCGAACCTTTTGAAAACTTGACGAAAACGAAGCAAATGCGCAAAGAGTAAAGCGCAAGAAACACAAAAAAAAGAAAGAAAGGAAAAAATGAGTAAGAGGCAAACGTAGGCACATGTAGAGACAGACCACATACTACATACACAATAAAGCAAGCAACAACTGAATTACGTCAAAAACAAAAAGAGAAAAATATAACAAAGTGGCTCACAAAATAATTTTTTTATTTTTGGTAGTACGTGGTTCTACCAAATAGAGTTAAGCCCGTAGTGTTGAAGCCGGCTAGAAGGCATACATAGTATATACTTGTGGGGTCTAATCTTCTGTAAGACGCCGACCATTAGCTTGGCTTCGCTTCGAGTTCATTGATATTTCCTCAAACATGTATGTGTGTGTGTGTGTGTGTGTGTGTATGCGTATATTTGCGAATGTGTGTGTTTTAGCAGTTGGTTTTTGCTATTGCTTCTTCTTCTTGCTTGTTTCACTTTACCTGCTACAATTCGTTCATTATTTTGCGGCTTTCATTTTGTTATTGTTGTTCGTTTATATTATTAATTTTTGTTGTTTTAGTTGTATATTTTTGCGCTCTTTTGCATTTAGTGTTGTTGTTACTTATTTTTGCTGTGTATTTTTGCAGCTTTTTGCGTCTTGCTTTTATAATTTGACGTTTTCTTTATGTTTTTTGTTCTTGTTGTTTTGCAAAATACTTGTTTTTTATTTTCTGTATGTTTTCTTGTTTTTGTTGTGTTCGTTACTATATAGGCATTATTTTGTTTGTATGTATGTGTGTGTTTTGGGGGGTCTGTGCCAAAACTGGCTAGAAATGTTGCTTTAAGTGGGGAGTTGGGGCTGAGAGGTTCAAAGGGGGAGGAGGGCAAACAAGAGGAAAATCAAATTTGAAGATTGTGTCATCCAGCGTGTAATAGCCAGATACATGTGTCTTTCTCTTGTATCTTAGGTAAGATCAGTTTCCCTAAGTGTGTTTCCCTTTTATGTTTGGATGTCTTTAGGCCTACAAAAACATGCAGCATTAAACCTACAATTATGTTTAGTAGATTGACTAAAAGAAATTCGCATGTTCAAAATTTGAATTCAACGTTCATGGTTCACTTGCAAATTTGAAATTCTTCGCTCAACTCCCTGGTTCTGCGCGTGCTTCACAACACTATTTTCGCCATTTACCTAACACTTGCTGTGCGACTCAAGTGATGCGGCATAAAATCAAAAGAGAAATATTTTCACATATTAAACTCATTTGTTATATTTTCCAAAATCACCTGCCTATTTTGTTGGCCTACAGAGAATTCCAAGTAAAAAATATTTCTCAATTATAAGCATGGAAAGGGACTGAGGGGAAACTGCTTTGGTTTTAAACCAAAATGTATATATATTTTATAGAATTGAATAGGTCGTGACTATCTCATACACACACACATACATAAGTACAAGCGTACAAACGTACATATATCGAAAAGCATTTTTCATTGTCTGAAGACGGTTTTGTCGCTGCCAAAGTGGAGGACGTTGAAGCTGAGAGAAGCCCTAGCAGTGGATATGGATATAGATGTGGACAAAGTGGGGGAACATGCAAAGGGCAGTCGAAAGCAGAAACAACAATGATAAACAGTTTCCAGTTATTCTCTTGCAAACACACATACACACACACATGCACAAAAGGCGCAAAAGGATAGCAGCCACAAAGTAAATGACAGACTGAGAGAGAGCGAGTGAACGAGCTAAAGAGAGAGCAGGAGCGAGTGGGAGAGAAATAGTTATGGATATGTGGCGACGGCCACTTGAAGCAGTCACATCCTTTAAAACGACGCTGCTAAATATAAACTAAATAATCAATTGAGCGCATCGTTTGTTGTTTCGTCTGCTCTGGCCTAACGGCTACTTCAAGGCCGGCAATTCCTGGAACGGCTGCCCATTGAAGATCGAACTTTTTTTTTTTTTGTTCATTCTCTTCCTCTCTCTTTTCCCATTGAATTGATTTCATTTTTGGTCTCCTCGTTACTTTCACACGCATTGCAGCAGATACCAATTTTACATTTACAGATACACTTACGGCACAGATACACTGAGCTATGCGCTGTGAGAAATTCTTTCGCCTTAATTGGTTTTAGAAATCGCAAAGATACTCTATGCTTTATATAGCGCAAATATTTCAGGTGTTCATACTGTATATTTTGATAAGATTCTTATTAAATTGCATTCATTAGTTACTGATCATTGATTATAAATGAACAGTGGCTTTGAAATACCTTTGGAATACCCTAATAACTTCTATAAATTGAACTTTATTAAGCTTACATCTGCTTAAAGCATTTTCTCGTTAACTTTAAGTAAAGTTGGGACAATATATTGTTAATAACTTTATTTTATATTAAAACGTTAACGTTGAAAATAAAACTTTATGTTCATAAAAAGCGTTTTAAGCGCTGCTTTAATCATTAACTTTATTTATTCTTTATAATTACAACTATGTTTTAGTACACTTTTTCTTGCTGTGTAGGAAGACTTGACAATGTTTTGGGTCAATGCCTAGGCACTTAGAGTTCCAACTAATTGCAGACGCTCACAGGGCGACCACAGTGAGGACAGAGCAGACAAGACATTGGCATTGACAATACAGACAGACAGAGGGACAATTCATGCTACAGATACATATAGTAAGCAATATATATATGTGTATTTTTATGCATTTATCTTGAGTATCTTAGGAATGTATCTTGTTCGTTGTGCAAGCGCAGCCCAAAATGCATGCAACAACGACAACAACACGACAAAACAACTCAAAATACATTCAACTCATACACACACACACACACGCACTCACACACACATATATACACACCGAGTACACACCGAAAAAGGACGCACAAAAATTGCAGCAACTAAAGACGCAGACAGCAAAAGTTGTAGACGAGTCTCGGAATTCGGCAAGGGAACAGGGAACAGGGACCTGTTTTTTCTCTCTTCTCTCGCTCTTTCTCTCTGCTTCTCTCTCCAGCTCTGGCTTGCACTCTCCATGGCTCTCTCAGTTTGCACATTTTGCGCATTTTTCGACGTTTCTGCTTATTTATTTTTTTGCCTCAAGTTGCGAGTTGCGAGTTTCGTGTATCTTTATCATTTCCTTGTGGGAAATTGTGTATTGCACACACACACACACACACACTTACTCGAACAAACTCTTAGATATATACACAAAATAAATATGAATAGTAGAACAAAATTTGCTTCCTCTTGCCCAGAAAACAATTCCAGTTAAATCCGTTCGCATCTCATTGTTGTTGACCTTGGCCTCCAGGTAAACAATTTACTCATGCGTCGTCTAATTAGGCTCTGGGAAGATTGAAAGCGCCTTTCATGTTCTACTCCACCTCCTTATTCACTTCTTCCTACTCCTGATTCTATATGTATATATGTATGTATACCTGTCGCCACATATTTCTCGCTAACTGATAACTAACTTGAGAGCGATCAGTTCTCTTTCTTAATCTCTCATTCGCGCTGTCTCTCTCTCTCTCTGAGCACGACTTAATCTTCATTAATGCTCCTTGATTTATTTTGGTCAAAGTATTTGTGTGGTCGTGTGAGCGACTGCAATTAGTAAGTAATTTATTAAAGTTAGTTGTAGCTATTAATCGTAGTTTTGTTTAACAATTCTAAGAACTAAGAAAGGTCGTCATGTAAATGTCCTTAAAAATTTAGTATGTATATAAATTTGAAAGATATTGATTGTAGCTTTGTCATCATTAACATTATCTTATCCATAGGGATCTCTATAGTTATAGGAACTTTAAAGTTTTTTAACTGATCGTGTCTTCATCCTACCAACAAATTTTCTGCAAAATACTAACTTTATAACATAGGGAAGTATAAGAAAAGAGACGGAAACCAAATAGTTTCACTCTCTGACTACAGAGGGTTGAAAAACAACAAAAAGAGAGATGAAAAATAAAACTATAAAATGTAGAGAAGTAAAAATCAGCAATTAATTAGTAGGCATTTCCTCAATTAGTGTGAAAATGATGGTTCAAGCAAAAAAAAAAAAGAAGAAAACAAAATTCTGCAGGAAAAACAGGCTACAAATTGTGTAAGAATGTGAGAAAAGAAAGTCGTTAACTAAAAAGCAGTAAAAATGGGGTAGTTCTACATGGTGAGCTATGGGTAGAGGTGTCAGAGTGAAAGCCAGACAAAAGCAACACATAAATCGTGGCAAAAATAACGCCAGCCCATATGTCACACAACAGTCAACAGCAGGATGAAAATTAAATAAAAGAGTAGGAAAAGGAAAAGGAAAAGTCGAAACAGGAACAAGGGAAACAAGGAAATGCCGCAACAGGATACGAATGCGCGGAGCAATTAGCGAAGGGGAAGTCAATTGAAGTTGCAACTACAACGAATTTTTAAGACGTAATGTCCATAAAAAAAACCTAGTGGGAAAGGCTGCACACAAGCGAACTGACTGTAGAAGTCCCTGTACCTTTCTAAAGTAATTCTATAAGAAAAGATCAACCAAGAAAAGTTTTCCATACTAAAAATTGGTTCATAACAGCTCATTTTTATGGTAACTGACTTCTGTTTCCTTAGTCCAACATAATAGACCTTACTACTTCAGACAATTACAGGGTCTAAAACAAAAACACGCAGAGACACGTAGGAATCCTTTTGGCAGCAGCCTGCATAACGCCACATAGAGTTTAGGGTTCGACTCCTGGCTTTCCAACCAATCAACAGCTGCTGTGGCATTCACCTGCCCGCTGACAACAACAGGTGCATTGATCTCCCATATTAGAGCTCGATATAATTATGCGTCGCTTGTAAAACCTCCACTACTACACTACATAACAGAGCAAGAGGGGGGATAAAGAGAGAATAGGATAAATTTAATGTTGACGTTGCGCATGCGCCGTTTAGTGTCGCCTCCGCGGGAACACCTGACACCAACATCATCAGCTGGACAGGAAAAGACTCTTAATGGAGACTCGTGGAAATGCTTTGAATTACTACCTGTCTAATCCAATACTTGACCCAACTCTAGCTATCCATCCATCTATCTATCTCTTCCCATATGTAATTTGAATATTCTTAAACTTGGTCTCTGGCCACGTTCGTTTTTACATCATCATAAAATGCTGTTCAATATTTACTTTGGTCTTTTGCGGATTGTTTTTCTTAAATTTTTTCTTCACGTAAACAAATTTGTTTTGGGTTTTCACATATTCGTCATTTTGCTGATCCCTCCAGACGAAACCCTTGGACCAGGACCACATGCTGTGTCCCTAGCACACATATGCTGTTTTCCGATTTTATGTGGGTCCTTCAAGAACCTTCTCTATATATACTAGTATACTAGCGATAAGTTCTGTAAATTTCTGACTGAAATCTTTTAGATAACTCTATGTTTTATTGAATATTTAATTTATTAAATTTTTGTATTTTTTATTTTTTCAGTTCCTCTTTATAAACTGCACAACATTTACTGCTTTAAGGGCAGCTCTACATATTCCAAAAATTAATTTATAATTGAAAAACTTCAACGGCTTCTCAAGGCCGTACAATTATGGATTTAAATGCCAAGAGGTGAGTTTTAGAAATACTGAATACTTTAAGTTTTAGTTTAAATAAACTTAAATTTTAATTATTTTTTATCTTTTTAAAATTTGAATATATTTGGGGTATAGTAGTAACTTTCTTTTAGCCTTTACACAATAACTCTATAGATTTACTCATGTTAACTATTGTTTAATGAAGTTTTTGTTTAATAAATATGCTAACGTTTTGATGGAGAAGTTTTACTGATTACTTACTGATAGTATTAGTTTCAAGATGTACTTCGATTAGTTGGCTAATTAACTGTTTTCTACTTCCTCTTTCTTTAGCTCTTTTATTTTCTACTCACATTAGGGACTTCTTGACTTCCTTTTCTATTTCTTTTTTTTGCAGACAAACCAAACCAATTAACACCCTAAATAATATTTGAAAAGCCAACTGTTTTGGCTTTGTCTTTTACAACAACAAAAAATAAAGAATTTCTAGCCGACTTCCTGTGGCGACAATATTCACGACTTCCTTGCCATCAAATTTGAGGACTATTACTATCCTGGTAGTGCATTGCTACCCAGAAGAAAATAGATAGTTAGAAAAAGGCAAATGATGTTTATCTAATAACATTTTCGTAATTATAAAAGTGACGGGACAACTGGTTATGGCTGACTAACAGCAACCACTCAATGACACAAACCCGCAAGTGTTTTGACTCTACCCGCAGTAGTTGCCAAGTGTGATAATCTAAAATGCATTTTCACTCATAGCACTTTTCCCGAGTCCCGAGGACTCAACGGAAAATCGAACAGCTGTTGGTAGTAGGTGTTAAAATAAGTTGCATTTGATAACCAAGTGGCGCATCGCAATGCATTCTGGCTCGCATTCCTGTACACACTGTTGGAAATTCCACTACTGGAGAAGGGTCCTGGGTATGTGTCCTGCGTGTGATTAGTAAATAATTGCGCGCGAAAAAGTCATTAGAAAAGTGTTTAGTCGCTGTCCAAAGTCGAGGGGTGTTTGAAAGACTGTCACATCATTCTACCGCCTTTTCGTCCCTCTTCTTTTCATGTCCTTTTTTTTTGTCATTGCATGTTGATAATGTTGTCATACTGCACACTCATACGTACGTACTTTGTGGCTTTTTAGTTTTTAGTATTTTTCCTCTTTAATTTTAAATTTTGTTTTTGTCATATCCTGGCCAGTTTGGACAATTAATTGACCCCCTCGGGCCCTACGCCCCGAGCGCGCTTCAATATAATTGCATAATTGCCCAGTCATTTTGGCATCGTCAGTTGCGACCCTCGCACTACCCGTTCATGAAATATTCCCCGACTCGTATGCGATCGTTTAAGTGATTGTCCATTTTATGGACATAATTCGTGGTCAACATGTGTGCGACATAATTATTGGTATATATGTTGCCAAAACATGTCCTTTTTTTCCACGGATCAAAACTATAACGGAATTCTCTCAATCATCCACTGATCAAGTTGTATATTTTGTGTTTTTGAGGTTATGTGCAAATTTTGTTGCATACTTTTGCGCGTAGCGTGGGTTGTCTTTAGATTAAAGATGTTTGGTTATGGAATTTTTAGAAAACTTTGCCGAACTCTATGCAAGTAAAGGCATTTTATGACAGTAAAGTAATGCTATAATGGATTCTAGAAATTTTGTTATTAAATTTCTAATATAATAATATGTAGTAATTTAAATTGTAAAATTAAAGACTGAATAACTTCATGAACGCTCTAGGGGTAATCATAAAAGGCACAAGATGCAATTTTTATTGTAAGTTGAATGAATATTGATTGAGGAACTGAGCGAATTTCAGGGTACTCATAGATCCGACAGTTCTTCTAACAGTTGTACCGAAAAACATGTCCCATTATTCACTAATCAATATGCATTACATACTATTTCACAATTTCCTTACCTTTCACGTATGATTGCATTCAATGATTTGTTTGTGACAATCTGATAGAGCTACCCCAAAGCATGTTTGCCCCTTAAGATGCTACAGCTGCCGCTTTCTCTACCTAGGTATTTTCACACCCAACCTCGCAGATCACGAAAATAATTTCCACGCATGCATAAGAAGAAGAGGAACCTTTCACAAAATAAAATAAAAAAAAGGGAAATTGATTGAATGAACTTTCACCGCGAGCAAAACTGACAAATTCTTTTTTTTTTGGTCCAACGGATTTTGAACCTACGAACTGAGAAGTAAGCAACCTTTTAACTACTACACCCTTTTCCCAGTCTGACCTTCTAGAGGTTGACATACAAGGTAGTAAAGGAGAAAAGGATAGAAGGAGAAACTTGTGCGGTCGCTAGCACGTACGCGCCATTAGTCTCCTCTGATTCGAAGGATTCCTGCTTGATCATAACTCATTTCTAAGCGATTCCATTTCCTTGTAATTTACTACGTGATTACTTTTTCTTGTTCATTAAACCATTAAACGGGATCGATAAAGCGACAGCAGAGAAGGAGCATCAAAACACACGATTCTTGTTCGTGGCATTATTTTTTTTTGTTAAATTTATGTGCTGCAGCCCCTTTTTGCTCTCGCTCCTTCTCTCGATCTAGTATAGACGTTTCTTTAATGAACCCCATGACACCTATTGTTTGCGAGTTTTTTAAGGGTTAACTTCTCCAGTTGCAAAAAAATATTCGCGCAACGAATTGCATGAAGTGCAGTTGATCTTTTTCTTCAAAGAAAAAGATTTCTTCGATATAGATAAACATCTGCCGGATGGTATAAAGGAATATTATGCAAAGCACTTTACATAATGTGCATGCAAATTTGCCAAAATTGCTTAATTTCAAGGGTCTCACCTAAAGAGTGAGAGATGCAGTGAGAGAGTTGGAGAAAGAAAGTTCCAGCCTCTCGATTACAATTTCCCGGATGTTAGATATTAATGTAACCGATGGGTGCCTGTCAAAATTCAATGAATTTATGTATCTTGTATGTTTTTAAAAACGCCCCTATGTGCACAAATTTCTCTTCTATACGATTTCTATGATTCTTGTGATTGAGTGGCATTGAATTTCTACGGTGTTGCAAAATTTCTTTAAACTAACTGTACTTTCTGCTTTCTTCTGTTTTGCAGTGCCAACATAACCAGCAGCAGCGGCAGCAGTAACAGCAGCAGCAACAACAACAGCAGCATCGACTTGAATGCACCCTTGGAGCAGAGAGTCATCCCCGCCAGCATCGAGAAGAGCAGCAGCAGCAGCGGCAGCGGCAGCGGAGTATTAACAGCAGCACTCGCAGCAGCAGCAGCAATAGCAGCATCATCATCATCATTAGCAGAAACCCCAACCACATTCTCAGCTCATCATTGTTATTGGAGCAGTGTATTCAGCAAGTCGGATATGTGCTCATGTGATAGTCAAATAAATGCAACAACCTGTAATGCCAATGGCATTAAACGCAAACGTCGCTCATCCACAAAGGTGAGTTGTACATCGATAAGCTTTATGAATTATTACCATATAAAACTCAAACTTACTTCATTACACTGTATTTGTATCTGTATCTGTAACTGTATTTGTATCTGCAACTGTATTTGTATCTGTATCTCAATCTGTGTGCGCCTGGCGCCTCTGCAACTGATATGAGAACTGTGTGCTCTGATCTGAGAGAGCGGCACAATCTTATCAAGGAAATGACAAGATTTTTATACGCCTTGTCAATGACCCTAACGATCTTGGCATGATCAACGTGATATTCAATGTATGAATGAATATTGCAATTCTCAGCATTCTTTTTTCGCTCATCTTGTTTTCCCATTTAATAGACTTTGATTTAAGCATTAGGTCATCTGTTTGTTATACATAAACTACATTCCAAGCAAATGTTTGCTTATTATTTGCTTGTTAAAACCGGAAACTTCTATAGAATATATTTGAATGAATTATCTATTATACATAGTGTATATAGCGTATTTTGCTCTCAAAGTCAGTTTTCTATAACATATTATTTAATATTTTTAAAGCGTTTGGTTTGTAAATGTTTGTTGGTGTTTTCGGTAGTATATAAACAGATTTTTAGTTGAAGATTATTAAACTTTGATTGGTTACTAATAAATAGTCCCACACCCACACACTATAAACGATCTCATTATTAATCTAAATTCCAATACTATTGATATAATGTTAATATAAAAATTTACGCATAACATTTAAAGATTTAATAATGTTTAAATTGATATTAACTGATCTACAATAGATTTACCTTATCGGAAATAATGATCTTTGTCATTAAATGATCTTTAGTCGCTGTTATAGTAAACTTATATAGATTAAAATACATAGTTAATGTTACTTAAAGCTTCTAAAACTTTCCATTGATTAAATGATCATCACTTTGAAAGCAATAGGATAACGATCACTGATCATAAATGTGATGTGGATTCACATCTAAGAATTGTAGATAAAGTTTGAATACTTTAAATGGATCTTAACAAATTCTCAAACTGTTTATGTTATGCAAATCGATCAATGTGTAAAGATCTTATGTAAACGAGTTAAGAATGATCGTACAATTTGTTAAGTATGTTGAATGTTTCGTCTCTTTGATCTTTCCTTTCACTGCTTGAGCTGTGGCCAAATAAGCCGTTAGTCACGTACATATATATCTATATCTATGTATATATACTCTTCTCAGCTACTGAGCACTTGGATTTTGAGACACACACACAAACAGTGAGCCCAAAAATAAATGCAACTTATGAAAAGGCTCATTTAGCGCTACGGTGTTTTGAAAAGTCAGGACGAAACGATCGTCGATCGATGCTTGCTGCGTTTTCAAGTAGCTGCAATCAGAGGCTGTTCAGGCCTGGAACAATGAGATAGAGCCTGAAAGACCAGACAGACAGCAATGTCTATGGTTTGCTCTTGGTCTTGGTCTTTAGCTTCTGGTTCTTGGTTTTTGCCCATGTGGATAGACTGACTGACTGACAGACAGGCAGCTGTGTTGGTGCAAAGGATTTCCAAGCAAATGCCTCTGTGTACTTTATATTTTTCTCGTTTCTTGTTGTTTTTTTTTTTGCTTCGAGGCAGCTCTAAAAAACTGAGTTGACAGCGAGCAATGAACTTGCAGAAATTGTTGGTATGAGTTCCATTTTTATATGAACTCAAATCAGCCATGGGTTGTTTTTTTTTTGCAAACAACTCTACCCCAGTTTGTGTAGTACTACTACAGTACTGCTGCAAAGCAAATGTCATTTTACTTTTCATTCCTTCCACATTTTGCTGAAATGTTTTGCCTCAGTGCCCCCCAAGAGCCCCGACGAGTCTAAGGATTCCAATGCTCTTGCAATATGTTGAGCATATGCACAGTGGGACAAAAGGACACGGGGACTGACATTAGAAGCAGAAGACGTTGGTAACGTTGCGCATGCGCGCACACCTTGAGTTTAAGGTATAGGGGTGGGTTTTTGTATACCTACGTATATACCGATATATATATATATATATATTTCGCAGGACCTAAAGTCAAGGCCTTGGGCTGACGAGAAATGTCCGTTAAGAAGTTTGAAAACTGTAGTAGCGATAGTTATAGTTTAGGTTAGACGAGTTTGTCGTGCGTGAAGAAGCGTCCCTTAAACGTGAAACTAGATCAAGACGGGATGGGTCGGGATGGTCTGGGATGGGTTTGGGACAGGACGCCTTAACCGCAACAAGAACGCACCGTACAACAGGGTTGCACTTATCCTTTTTTTTTATACCAAGTATCCCAGTGTTGCCATCTAATTAAATATTCATCGAGACGACATTTGTGCAGTAGCAGCAAGGAATAAAATGAAAAATGGTCGTATGTAGGTAGGTTGCATTACCGGTCTTACGAAAACGGGACAATCGTATCCTTATGCAAATGTGAATTCTCTTTACTCTGCTCATTAGATTTCCGTTAAACTTTTATGCAAATCATTTTCTTATCGCAAGACTTGGGAAAGCGACAGGAAAAACGACAGGGGAAAACTTCTGCTCTGTAGTGTGTCATCTGTTTATGGGACGTTATGGTTTTCATCCTTAATTATTCCAAGGGTTTTCTTCCTCTTTTTAACGTTTATTTTTGTGTTTTGTTTTGAGCTTGAAATATTATACAATATTTGTTTAGCTCGCGCAAAAGGATAAAAATTATGGTATTATTTTACCAATTTGTCAGTGTAATGTAACCCTTTTGTGCGTGATATGTGTAGAATCCTTTCTTGTCTTGTCTTGCCTTGTCTTGCTGTTTTTTGTTTATGCCTTGTAAGCATGAAATCGGCACAACCGACCAGAAGCGAGATAGAGATTGAGAGAGTCCTTTGTGTTTCTACAGTTTTTTCCATCGAAAAAAAGGGATATATTTATTGAATCCCGCTGCTGGTTGAAATTCTTATAGCCCTACCCGTTTCCAACTCCCTTTCTTGAGTCCCATCTTGGCTGCAATCAAGTGCAGGACCTTGTGCTTGATTTCTGTCAAGTCAGCATGAAGAAACTTGATTTCGATTTGAGTTTCTTTATATTTTTTTTGTTTTCGATGATTCCCAGGCAACATCATCAGGCATCCCAGCTTGGAATAGACAAGGAAAAATTGCTGTAATTTGACGTGTTTTCCTTTATGTCGTAATTCTAAGAGGATTTTATTTAGCTTGATAGGTAAACACAAATTCAAATACAATTTGAAAGCGTGCGAAAAAGTTGGGGGAAAACTGGAGTTGAAGCTGGAAAATAGCTATAGCTGATCTGACAATGAGTCCAGCGTTTTGAATTTAGCTTTAACTAGTTAAACTAGGAAAACCACTAGGGAAAGCTGAGCTACATTATTAAATATACTTTGTAAACCTTTAATTTGTCTTTAGTAAATTTAAAAATTCTATTATATAATACTATTTTACTAGAAACTTGAATGTATTTAATTAAAAATGATATTTCTTGAACTAAAATCTGCAATCCACAAAGATTCCCAACTTTTCTTTACATCTAGAAACTCAGAAATTCTTTCTGCCCATTGACTTTGTATTTCAAAGATACAATCCTGTGGATTTTATAGAACAAACTTCTTCATAATAGCTATACAATTTTCTTTCAATGCTTGAATTACCCCTACCTTTCCCCCCTCTTCTTTAACTTATCTTAAGCTGTAATATTCAAAACTCTCTCTCGTAATTTTGCGTAACTACCGCAACAATTGAAGCCACAGAACCTTTCACTTAATCCGTTTGGTCATGGATTCTAACCAATTGCATGATTAATTACATTCTGAGGACACGAGGCGATTTTCCTCTTTTGCTCGGACAGTGGCATTTTCCAAAGGGATTTTCTTTCAGCATAATGAAGTTGGTGATGTCAACACACGAAATTTGCTGCAATGTCATGCGGACAACCGCGGAAAATGTTTAAAAGACACACATTAACCCCTTTCTCGGACGGCTACTGACCAAGGGTCAATTTCGAAGATGCCAGGAAATATGAGTGTTTGTTATTGTCCTGCATCCTTTGGGAAATACGTCATGTTTGCATATCATTTATTACTGAAGAGCTAGAAGTGAGCAAGATTTTAAACTAATTTTGATGATGGTCAACGCGCTTGTCATTAATCAAAAGAAAAGTTATAGAGTTTTGGAATTTTTCAAGTTTCCGGGTTTGCTTAGACTTTGAAATTAGCTCATGCCACGCTATATTGCAGCTGCCTTGCGATTGCAACATATTAACAATTATCAAACTGCGATACGAAATTAAATGTTTTGAAAGAAACTTGGTCGGGGGCGAATGAAAGAAACTCAAACTACGAATACAATGGATATTACACACAAATACATACAGAAAAGTTACACCTGGATCCACGACAAGGTACGAGGCGTACGCTTACCGACGCCTGTAAGGGGATAGAAGAAGAAGGAGGAGTAGTAGTTGAAGAAGACGAAGAGAGAGAGAGAGGGTGGAAGGGAGAGGGAAAAAGGAAAGGTGTTTCGGTATTTACAGTGCGAAGCGATCGACAGTAGACGAAAGATTACGACACATAAGCGCTCTAGGACTTTTAGGGTCTTAACTGCAGTACAATGGACAATTCAGGACTAGGATATAAGCATAAGGACAACTCTGAGGTTGACGTTGTCGCTGTCGGGGGACAATTGTCATCATCTGCTGCTTTTCGAAAGTAGAGAAGAAAAAAATGGACTCCCAGCGTTATTTCGAGTGATGTTTTGGGTGCCGTCTTGTGGGTTCTACAAATCAGTGACAAGTCCATGGATAAACTTCTGCCTTGAGATCAACAGCAGCTGCAGCATTCTCGAGTGCATTAAAATTTCTGTTTTTTTTTCACTTTGTGCAGAGCAATGCAAATCTTGAGAGAACTGCTTAAAAGGGGGCATAACCCAGTTTAACCCTTGTTAAACTTGAGCAACCACCCTTTCTACTACTACTACTACTACTGCTGGTCCAGACTTTCAGCCCACTTTACAGTTCACCGAAATACACGTCCACGGGGATCAATGCAATCACTTGGGTTCACATAACAACTTTTGTTTTTTCCATATTTATTTGCCAAAGAAATCTTTCATTTTCTGTTTCGCTTGACCAGTTCCAGACACACACACACACACACAAATGGCAGATGTCGACCAAATCTCTAGACGACCAATTGTATGGTCCGAGAATTGCGTTACTTATGCCATTGCACGCTTTGATTTTAATTACATTACATTCCATGACATGTGTCCATTTTCATTTACCATCTTTGCCTTTCTGAGGGTTGTATTTTATGCCAAGAATAAGAAATTAAATTTGTCATGCGCCTTGGATCTATTTCTTCTATGCATCAGGTAAATACTGCAGTTTCTCTCTCTCTCCCTTCTCTGATCGTCAGCTACTTCTGGGTTGCCGGATTTGGCAAAAACCTACTCAAACAATTAAATGTGTCACATAAATATCATAAAAATGCTCGTTATTTTCCCTTATTTTCTTGCAACTTATTTTCCTACAAATTATGTGAAAAATCTTTAATGAGCCTTCGTTTGCCAGACAAAATGATTGTTAAGCTTTTATGATGTGTGAGATTGACAGATACTTTTTTCTCATCTTTTGGGGTTGTATTCTAACAAAATCTGATGAAGCTCAGCTCGGTAAAGGAAAGAATATGAATGATATATTCGCTTGATCTGATCGATTTTTTGATTAAAGATTATTTTTGTCCACAGTTAAGTGCTTATTTCTTTGGACTTTCAAATATTTCTCTAAATTATTGATTATTTATGTCTAAATCTTTAAATTATTGATCATTTCTGTACATATTTCTAGTATTCTGCTAAAATTTTCTATATAAAAGGAGCACGCCTGAATATACTTCTCAAGAAATCAGTCCCCATATACTAAAATATTCAACTAAATAAATTTATTTGATCATTATCTTTAAGAAATTTGGGGAATTTCTTTGTGTTTACATTTGTTAGTTCATTTCTTTGCAGTTTTCCGATCACATCATATTGAATTTCCAATTTTCTTTACTTTATTTGACTTTTTTTGCAAGCATAAAGTGTCCCTATTCTTTTTTTGCAATGTCCTTTGTTCCATCTGCTTTTTTGATGCTGTGGCTGCATTAGCCTCGCTCTATTTTTTGGCTGTAGTAACGCCCCAGCAGTAAGACTGGACCGCTTTCAAGGCAATGCCAAAAGATAATTTATTAAGGAATGAGACTTACATAGGATGAATAGAGGGGAATCTGAAAGACTATGGCCAAGATCTTAAGGCTGCAGCTTGCCTTGACAGCTCGAGCCAAAAAGGCGATAATACTTACGATCGTCGCGGAGTAGGGAGTTTTTAGGGTAGTAGGTAGTGATTTTCTTAACGTTCTCGACTACCTGAAAAAGTTGACAAAAATAATTGTAAAAAGGATCAACGGCAGTTGTTGTAGGAACGTATTGTTGTTGTTGTTGCCGCTGCTGCTGCAAAATGCAATGCAAAAACAACAAAAATGCTCAAGAGGCATCTTAAGAAAGCCGAAGCACAGAGTGCAAGCGAGAGAAATAACATCGCATCGATCGTGTCGCACACGTTGCTGCAACCCTTATTTGCCGTTGCATTGCTGAGCAGGATAACGACAACAGCAAACACACAGACACACACACACACACACAAGCACACCCGACTGAGTGCCGATGAACGTTGCTTCGGGTTCGGGTTGTACAGGAATCGGGGATCGGCGATCTGGAACGAGCGGCGATGAGCTCAGTTGCACAGCGCATGTCAACGCGTTTGGTACACGACCACGCCGAGCGGAGCACACACGCACACACACATACACACAAACATAAATTGAAACCAAAAAGAAACAATAACCAAAAATAAAAAGGGAAGAAAATCTTTCCGTTGTTGCTGAGCAAACGAAAATAATTATAGTAATAATAATAATAATAAGACTAAACGGATAAGAGAGAAAGAGAGAGAGGAGCAGTACAAAGTAACCGTGGCACAGTTGCAGAAGTTGTTGAGACTGAAAATATTATATTTAAAACCGAGTGCAAAAAACTAATTTAGGAAACCGGATTTCGCGAGATCAACGATTAAGTTGGCTTAAAGTGCAAAAAGAAAGAAACGAATAAAAATTGTCTAAAGATAACTGTCGCATAAACTTTTATCATACCAAAGAATTAATTACGATTAACCAAAGACTGCTGCTAAATTATACTAAATAAATCATCAAGCAAAAGTGCAATACACACACATACACACGCACACGCACACGTACGCACGTACACGCATACTACCAAAGTTGTCTCTATCTCTCCCACGCTGCAGAGTGAGACGAAAGTGTTATTGTAATAACTGTTGTTGTAACTGGAACTAGAACTGGAACCAGCATTCGAGCTGCATATTTCGTGTGTGGTTTCCATATTGTGCGGGTGTTTCTTTTGATAGAGCTCCCGACAGGATTAAAGCCAGTCTTTATTGACAGGCGTACCCACATAAATTCACAATTTCATTCTCTCGGATCCTTGAAGTGTCTGCCAATTAATTCGAAACACGTTTTTCGGCCTGTTATTGTTGCTGTTAACGTCTTTGTTGTTTTTGTTGTTGTTGGAGTTGAACTCGTACTCGAAACCGAAGTCGTATTCCTGTTTTCGACTCGGTCCACGTTTATCTTTGTTGTTTTTTTTTCCGGCCTATTTCTACAAATTGTTGTTCATGTTATTATGAAGCTGGAACAGAAGCGCAAATTCATTGAAATGGTAATGATCAAGTTATGCATAAATATTCTTAAAATCTTATGTAAAATATTATTTGTGGACTTGAAATAATTTTTTTGAGTTCTTTTCCTTATAAATATTAGCGCTAATGTCGAATATTTAATCGTTTCTTGCAGGATCCCGAACTTGGCTTTGAACCCCCATCGGCGAAGCGCCAACAGCGTTTGCCAGCAGCTTATGGCAGCGATCACAGCAATCAGTCTTCGGTGGGATCACCTCTTTACACCTCGCCGGCATCAGCGACGGGGGATGCGACGGGGGAATTGCTAAGTATACGCAGCTCACCCGCCGAGGACTTATCCGAAGCGCCACACAGTCCACTGCCCGACAGTCCAGACAGTCCGCCAAGTCCAGATCGTGGCAACAAACAACAGCCGGTTGTGGTGCGTTATGCGGCGACAGAGACTGCGGTAGTGGAGGACGTGGCGGAAGCACAGCCAAAGGCGGTGAATGAGCATGAGGATAAGGAAGTGTTGGATGATAGCAGCGAGGATTATTCCTACGACGAGGATGACGATGATGTTGATGATGATGATGAGGAAATCAATTCATCAAGCTCATCGCCAGCCTCGTCCACAGCCACTGGCTGCAGTCAGAATGGTGAACGAACGCCGGCAACACAACAGCATGAGCCAAACAATGGCAATCGCAGTGTTTGCAAACTGAATCCTTTGGATGGTGCCACATCACACAATAGCTACAAATGCAGCTCACCGGCCATGGAGACTGTGTGTCGCCAGTGTCCACTGCCCGCGTTATCCTGGGGCAATGCTGGTGATGTGTGGAAACGGATGTGCAAACGGGATGAGCAGGATTCACATTTGCGTAGCAGCAGAATGTTGGAACAACATCCGGGTTTGCAGCCACGCATGCGGGCCATACTTCTCGACTGGTTGATCGAGGTGTGTGAGGTGTATAAACTGCATCGAGAGACCTTCTATCTGGCTGTCGATTATCTGGATCGGTATCTGCATGGTGAACGACATGTGCAAAAGACACACCTTCAGCTGATTGGCATCACGTGTCTCTTTGTCGCTGCCAAAGTTGAAGAAATCTATCCGCCCAAAATCTGTGAATTTGCCTATGTCACCGATGGCGCCTGCACTGAGCGTGATATTCTGCAGTATGAACAGATCCTGCTGCAAGCTCTGGGTTGGGATATTTGTCCCATTACTGTCTCCGGTTGGTTGGGTGTCTATATGCAATTGAATGTGAACAATCGCACGCCGGCTTCGTTAACACAAATTGGCCAACAGGCTGCGGTAGCCAGCCAAGTGGATGATGCCTTTATCTATCCACAATTCTCGGGCTTTGAGTTTGTGCAGACGTCGCAGCTGCTTGATCTGTGCACACTCGATGTCGGCATGGCCAACTATCCATATTCGGTGTTGGCCGCAGCTGCAATAAGTCATACCTTCAATCGGTAAGTTGGTTTAAATACAGTAAAATGCTTTGTTTCTAAGTATCTGAGATATTTCTATGCCATACTCATCTCATTTCCCCTCTTTTCCTTGTAGTGAGACCGCCTTGCGTTGCTCTGGCTTGGACTGGCAGACAATACAGCCCTGTGCACGCTGGATGGAGCCCTTCTTCCATGTCATATCCAAAAAGGCACCTTACCTGCAGCTGAATGAACAGAACGAGCAGGTGACAAACAAATTTGGACTGGCTCATATCTGTCCGAACATTGTCACCGATGATTCGCACATCATTCAAACACACACAACCACAATGGATATGTATGTAAGTATCTAAGTTGAGTTTGGAATGTTATTGGAATATCTAATATTAATTAATTTATATATTAATAGGATGAATTACTGATGGCACAAAATGCACTGCATGCGATGCGTGCACGCACACAGGCATCGCCAGCAACGGCATTGCGTCCTCCTGAGAGTCTCCTAACGCCACCAGCCTCTAGTCACAAGCCAGATGAGTATCTGGGCGATGAGGATGAGGTTGTTGCAGCAACAGTTACAGCATCGGCAACGTCTACAGCCACAGCAACCACTGTAAGCTCAAGTAGTCGATTAGTTAGTCACAGTAATCCAAGTAGCAGTAGCAATAGCAGTAGCAGCGGAAACGGAAACGGAAGTCGCGGTTAGCTAGGAATGGCTTTAACGCCATCTTGTCACTGTCTCTCTCACACATATACACACACGCACACACACACATACGCCCGCCCTAACAGTTTTAAACGTTAAGTGTTTCTAATATATAAATATATAAATCTATATACATATTTGTAGTATATACTATGCATATAAACAATATTATAAATTATTTATGTTAAGTGAAAAGTTATTAGTTGCCTAATTCCCAATGCTAAACAAAATATTTAATTGAAATTTCATAAGCGCGCTCTATTTGTTTTTGTTTTTTTTTTTTTTTAACATGATTTTTTGCTCAGAACTCGCCGCACAACTTTAGCTGTAAAAAAACAATAACACAAAACAATACCTATTTAAATACGTGTATTTATATAAACAAAAATGCAAGATAAAAGAAAAAAAATATAATTTTAATGTCCACTATATAGAAATAGTTATGGCTTACATAAGGTTTAAAATTGAATTGAACATTTAGATTAATTAGTTTTTTGCTGTATTTTAATCAGCAGCTAAAAGTCAACTATAAGTTGGACAGTGTATTTATTATGGACTTTAGGCACACACTCTAAAAAACACACACCCAAACACACAGAAATTTCTTGGCAATTTGAATACAGTCACAATCACAATAGTCAGTCAGCATTCACAGTTTATTCATAATATTCATTCATTTAGAGCGTGAGATAAAATTACTAACAAAACTAAACAATAAAATACGCTAAAAGCTACGCGCAATTTTCTTGACTAATAAACTAAAATTATATGATAAGTTGAGGGTAAAACGCAGAGAAATTAATACGACTAATGCTTAATGCGGCATATATCCCATTCAGTCATTCATTCTTTCATTCATTCATTCGAACAATCATTTATTTATGCAAAAACAATTAACAAACTAACAAACAGAATACACAACACAGACGATAATAAGTCTAAGCTGACATGAAGAGATATAGAAATTGAGAAAATGGCAATTGAAATGAGAAAAATATTGAGTAAAATGAATATTAATTTAACAAATACAATCAATCAATCAATTATTATACAAATATATATATATATGTAATGCATTTGTATTTTGCAACATTTTATTGTAGACTAATTTGCCATAATTTGCTAAGCAAATCAATCTGTAACAATAAAGCAACAGATACATACACACAAATCTATATATAACTATATATATATCTATATATAAACAAACTGAAACGCATATAATATATTATTATATAAGTGTACAATTTCTATATGTATATTACCACAACAAAAAAAAAAAAACAAAAACAACAAACAAAACAGAAAAAAACACAATATAGTAAAATTATTCACTTAGCTTAGGCATAATTAAAACTTAAGTGTTCATATGTTTAAGGATGGAATGAAAACATAACAAAAATGCACAAAAAAATATACAAACTAAATGCAGAACTAAAAAAAAAACAAGAAGAAGAAAGAAACCTTCATAGTTAAGTTTTATTTGTAGTTTTTAAAGCAATAATCATTTTAAAGTTATGAATTGATTTTAAATAATTTCACAAGTACGCTTATCCATGATTTAATGTCAACTAAAAAGAAACCACAAAAAAATTTAAATAAAACAAATATATTGATATTTTTGTATATAAAAACCAACAAAACTGAAAGTCTATTTATTTACACAACATTTATTTTAATTGCTGTTAGATCAGGTAAAAGGCTCAAGTAAATTAAAATACTGAGAGTTCAAAGCAGTTTGAACTTGTAACGGCCATTAAAGCTTTTGTTCATATTGCTAAAGCTTCCCATGAGCTTTACCATAAATAAAGTTCACATTGGAACGCATTGAGACAAAAGCATGTTTTCGCCATAGATGTTGGCTTTTGTCAGTGTGCAAAAATGTGTGAGTTGAGTTCATTTCTTAAAATGCAGACAAAGTGCGGGAGATAAGTTTGCAGCTGCAAAGTATTGTAGCAAACTTGGCTGATTTGCCAACAAAAGCGGTTAAATCTGGAAACTAAATTCGTTTAGACAATAACTACAGTAATACTTATAAACTTACAACATAATAGCACGCGTTTGTAGTCGCTCTTGAGTTAACATGTTGGTGCAACAATTTGTATGTACGATGTAAGTATATTTATAGATGGGGTTTCCTATTTAATATTTAGCATTAGTGCTTTGTTATTGTGTTTTTACAATAAATAGTAAGCTACGGTATCACGCAAAATTTGTTAGTAAATGTTAAGCATTTAAGAGATTTCATTTGTAAGGAAAAAGGAAACCGAACGCAATTGGGAGCAACAACGCAAAGTGAGCAAACAGCTGTGCAAATAGTAAGGCGACTCCCGAGAAAAACTAAGATTAGCTTAAGATTTATGTTTAACTCTTAGATTAAACACAAGAACCATTAGGGAATATATTCTTTGCAATTAAGTCTGCCATTTAAAGTGAATTTTTAACAAGAAAACGATAAATATAAATTCAGGCAACCCCAACTATTGATTGCCCGGAACTTATAAATCAACAATAATTCACACAGTAGAATTTTATTTTAAAACTTTCGGTATTTCAAAATAATACCAAGCGTATGGTAAAAATGCCAATTTTGCGATGACATAAAAATAATAAATAATAATTAATTCATCAGGATTTAAATAAACGACTTGGCGCGTGTTTCTCTGGCAACGGATATGTTAAGCTTTGCACACCGCACCCCCAATTACAATTTTCGAAATGGCGAGCAGTAAAATGTTACTCCCAACGCGTTGCTCCCAAGCTGAGAGCGTCGCGCTCTCAGTTTCAGTTCGGTGCGTGAACCTGGCGAGTGTGGATGCGTTTTTGCGCGAAGCGCCAATAGCTAAATTAATTCAATCTAAAGGAAAATACAAAACAACAAAACTAAAACGCGACGCCTACAAAATTAAACAAAATATAATTCGAATAAAAAGTGAACAAAAATATTAAAATAAAAATTAATTGACAAAGCATACAATTCAATTGAAAAAGTATAAATCATTCAGTTTGTGATTTTATTAAAGTGCTAAGCAAATAACGCATCGATGGAGACGCACAAAAAATTACAGCAAATCGAAAAATAATTGCAGTGTTGTAAAATAAATGAGAGAAACGCATAAAGTCGGAAAATCGCGGTTGCAATTTAGAAAAGCAACGTGAAAATCTCTGTACACCACAACTTCTTAAAAAGCAAATGTAGAAAAAATTACATATATATATATAAATTTATATATAAATATATATATATATAAAATTTAGCTGTACATTACACAGATATATTATATATATATTTATATGTATGTAGTAGTACAATATTTGTGAGCGCCAAAAAGCCGAAGAGCAGACCCCAACTCTGACGCCGACGCCGATGTCGACGCTAACGCCAACGCCGCGCAGCCATATAAATCGTCTCTCGTCTCGTCTCGTCTCAACTCGTCTCGCGAGCATTTCGAAAGTACACGTCCACCTCTCGTCCTGACGTCCTGCTCAACGTTCACGTAGTAAAATCGTCGTAGCGTGTGTGTTTAGTCGGCAAATCTGTTGACGTCGCCGTCGCTGTCGCTGTCGCAATCGCTGTCAACTGCGCTGCGCTTCGCTGCACATAGAAAGAAAATACCACCCGCTATAGCGTTGCGTACCCCGCAAGGCGTTGTTTCTATTACAAGCAATTTTTGTTTTTGGTCAACGAGCGCTTTTCGCACTAAAGCCTCGAAATTGCGAATTTGGCGCGCTGAGCAGAAGCAAGTGTAAGTGTGACTGAATGCGAAAGACAGATAAGCAGAGCGGGAGAGCCAGAGAGCCGGAGAGCAGGAGTGACTGTGAGAGAGAGTTGGAGCGCTAACAAAAGAGAGACTTTAAAAAGCACGAGAGTTGTTATGCTGCCGCTCTCACTCTCACTCCCACTCGTACTCGCACTCGCTTTTTTCTCTCTCGTTCATATACAATGTGTAGCTGCACTCGTTGATTGCACAATAAAATTACACAAAAAAATAAAAAAAGAAGAGCAACCCGCTAGAAATCATTAGCTTTGAGTTGTTTTTTTCTCTTTTATAAAATCACATAAATTAGGAAAAGTTTGAAGCGGTGCCGTAAATCATAATTGTTTGTCGTTGTATGCGTGCGCATTTTGTTTTTGTGTGTTGCGCGCCCAAAAAAGTATGCTATGGTATTTTACTATTTACTACTACGCACGCTCACACACTTATACGCACGCATTATATGTGTATATGTGCTATATTTGAGTGTTATGTATATGTGTAGTACATAATAACGGCATTATCGTGTACTACACTGCCACGCAGCTTACGCAGCTGCGTAAAATCTCAAGGCTTGACCAATACCTCGTAACCTCTGCAAACACTACAATCCCCATTCCTACCCCCATCCCCAACCCACAAATCCCTACCGATGCACCCCCTGCCACTTCTTAAAAAACTAACCCACAGTTTTGTAGCTAGTCTAAGCCGTTCACCTACATAATGACAAAGCTGTTGGTGTACTTGTGTGTGTGTGTGTGGGTGGGTTGGTTAACGGGGAGGAAGGTATAAAGTTACTGGCAAACAGAATCTTTATTATCCTTGGTTTTGGTTTTACTGCGTCCTTCAATATTGTTTTCCTTTTGTTTTTATCTTTGCTTTTTTCCTGCATCCATCAGCTCAATTAATTGCCGCCTGTCACTGGAGTTGTTCTGTTTGAAGTGCATCCTTTGGCTAAGCTTTCGTCCAAAGCTGCAGCAAACAAATTGACTGTGGGTCCCTTTTGAGGATTGAGGGTTTTTGTGTTTTTCGAAAACGTTCTTTGGTCCAAACAAATGGGTTTCGAGTACTGCAGAATGTTGGGAACTCCATGTCAAGGATTTGTGAGTCTTTTAGGAACGACTTAAGAGATATATGGTTAGTAAATAATGACATAAGAAATTGATAGAGTTGGCCAAACGATTTACATTTATTCATTAGCTTCAAATATTCTAAATATGTTGAAGTTTTGTAGTCTTCATGAAACCAGTAAAAGTTTAACTTGTTTAAATTTAAATAGTCAAAGTTAAACAATCTTCAATCTAATATTAATTCCTTTAATTATTTTTAATGCGAATCTAATGACAGTTCAAAATGTTTTTTGGCTGTTAAACAGCTTTTCGATGAAATTATGCATAAATAAGTCGTTTAACATTATTGACGCTTTTCTAACCATTTATATAATCATTAAAAGTCTTATTGTTGTAAGCTGCTGTAAACATACGTTCAATTACCAGACAAGTCATAAAAAGCTGTCACACCCACACTCACACACAAGACAGACACACCACACAATACATGTGGTTATACAGATTTATAACTTATCAAAAATTTTCATATTACCCGGACGGACACGCACACACACACACTCACACACACGGAGTGCCACATGCAGTGAAAAGTTTGCGCCATCGTCTATTGAAAATTTCACAATCACATTAATTCCGTTACCGAAAACTCCCAAGGCCATATTTACCCAGCCATTTTATGTTGTTGTGGTCTCTCTCTCTTATTGTTGTTGTCCCAGAGAAACACATCAAAGCAAACAGCCAATGGAGAACATACAAAACGAAAATTCATATATATATAAAGCAAAAGGCAAACACAGCATAAAAAAAACACAAAAAAAAAGAGTCGAGAGGAGAGCAAAAAAAAAAAAGAAACAAAGAACCAACAGCTAGCGATATATGCGATATAATAAATCTTTTGTATAACACGCAAAACTTTATGAACGTGCGCCAACTATAAACTTTCACTTTTCAACAGTAGACCGGAGTCCGCCTCCGTTCTCCGTCCGTCCGCTCCTCCATCGTCCGCTGTACGTTGCCCGTTGCGTATACACCATGTTGCACATACTTTTATGATTTTTATAACTATTATTATTTTTGCTACATTCACATTCAAACATGTTCATCCTACGCGAGGCATTTGCAGTTTGCAATGAAACGTGCAGAGTATAGACAAAAACTCTAACCATGAATCTGCAAACACATGTGTGTAGAATTGAGCTTGAATTATCAATTATTACGCTTACGAAATGATTGATAGTTTTCATTCATAGCAAATACTTCAATTCCATTAAAAATTACGTGCAGCTCTACTTGAACAGTTAATGGTTACATAGGAAGTTATTAATGGTTTCAAGTTATAGGAAAATAATATTTCATTTCACAAAGGTAACACATTTAAATATTTTAAATAGTTTTAAAAACACTTACATATCTTCATATGTTGCCTTTATAACCCTCAGATTTATTGGTAACTAGCGTAATAATTTTTAAGACTCAGTTTTACAAGTACGCTAAGTTGTTGAAAGCTCACTTCTTCAGCTGAAGTGCATTTAGTATTCGTTGCATCTGCGGCTACTTTGATTCATTATCATTTAGAAAACACATACACAGAATATTTATATATACATATACTATATATATGGTCTATATTTGAGTGGGATGTGTTGGTTAGCGTTTTAAATATGTGTTGCATGCTTTTAGGCGAAGCTGAAGCCTGACAACGCACTGTGGGCCGCATACTGTGCGTGGCTGCCGCTCCATTTCTGTCAAAGTTTTTGATGTGCAGCGTGCAGTACAGCACAAAAAAAAACACACACAGAGCCAACACAAAAAGCGTTCTATATATAAGTTTATATATGTATATACATATATGTATGTGCTATATATTTGAACGTATGTGTGTGTGTGTGCGTATCGGTCACAATAAATTGTCTTTATTTCATGCGGATGTGGTCGCTGAGGGGCTTGGAGGGCGTGTGAGAAGTTATGTGCGGGGATGCAAAGGCTTGCGCCATGTTTAATGAAAATTATTACGCGATATCCTTGGGGACATACACTCACACTCACACAAACACACACATACAGACCAAGAGCGATGTACAGCAATGTGCGCCCCTTTTTGGGGGTGGCATGCTCATACAAAAAATTACCATCAGAGGACGACGTGGAACAACTGAATATGCCGACTTTATGATTGCGCATGAGCAGATCTCCCACAAAATGGATTCGACTTCGAAACCAGAGCATAACGATATGATTGTATGACTGTATGTGTGTGTGTGTTGAGGCAGCAATGTGTTTATGCGTATGTGTATGTGTGTGTGTGTGTTGGCAAACGCATTTCTAGGTCAAACTCAACCTCCAAAATGGAGTCCAATAAATGCCCCGTTGCAAACATATTTTTATCACTGCTCCAACTGTTTTATGCAATGGAAATTACATTTTCTCCTCTGTTTCAAAGTTTAAACTTTAAAATTACTTTTGTTTTTATAGAAAGTTTATTATTTGGTTAACAATAAAACAATGACACTGAAGAAGATTGCATTTCTCAATTGTTTATGGAGTTTATAATTGACTATATATATTAAATTCTTTAATAAGCATAGAATATGATTTGTTCCTGGAAATTTAGCACAAATTTCTTTTAAATATAACTTATTTGTTTATTTTCTTATCCATATAACTAATTACATTACAATTATATAAAACTATTTTCTATTAAATCTAATTTTTTATTAGGTTTTTCGTCATTTTTATTATTTATTGAATTTCTTTAAGCCAGGAATTTATTACATATGGAGTATTTAATATTTTAAATTACATTAAATGCATCGAAATTATTTAATAAAAATTTAAAGTATTAAAATAAATTTATTCCAAGTCCTTAAGCAAAGAATTCCATAATCCTTTATTAATATTGTTCCAACTAATACTTTTCTTCATCCAAAAAATAACTAATAATTTTCTACAACAATTTCCTTTCATTGCAGGTTTAAACTTTCTGGGATAAAGTGCAAAGAAACTTGCAAAAATGTTAAACAATCGACAAAAATGTAATAAAAATTGTTGGCAACTTTTAAAAATGGCTCAAACTCACTTCGTGCAAGCAAATAAATGAAATTAAAATAATAAACAAGTAAATCGATAAAAATCAAACAATTGAAAGATAATGGAAAATAATTGAATAAGTTATAAATAAGTTGTAAAACCAAATTGGAAATTCATTAAATTGATACAAATTAATCGTACTTTTCAGCCAAAAAAGTGTCAATAAATAAATAAAAAAAAGAGGAGAAAACGCAACGAAACGAATTTCGAAATTTGTTTGGTAAACTGCTTTGTGGCTTTCAGGCACACACACACACAAACACACACACTCAAACACACACTCAAACACTCACAGAAAGACGAATAAATAAAAATCAAAATAAATATACACATGCAAATAAAATAATAAAATTGCAAATGTGCGAGTAAATCGAAAATAGTTTATTGAGTGTCGGTTGCGAAGCCGCAGATTTAATCGAAACCAAATCAAATCGCAACGAACTGCCAACCAAAAAAACAGCCACAAAATGGAAGGCAAACATTTGAGTTGCTTTGTGGCCCTTTTGCTGGGCGTGTTAATATTCAAAATGCACATATACCCAACTCTTGGCGATCAGGATGAGGATATACCACACAATGAGTGAGTAACATTTACATCCAATTACATACTATTATTATACTATATATATACGTGTATATACTATATATGTTCTTGCGTACATTATCTACATCTGCTGTCAAAATTATTTTTAATATCCATTTACAATTATGCATAATTGAAAATGTCTATCGAATCGATAGAAAATCGCTTCTGTTGTAATTTTCCTCAACAGGAAATTAATTGTAAATTTGTTTATACAAAACTTTTTCGATTTGCCAGTGTATAAATAATTCTGCAATACAAATGCTAATGGTCTTAAATATCATAAACAACTAAAAACATATATTCTGCATATTAATTTATGCAAATTTCAGCAGAATTTTGTTAAGCACTTATGTGGTTTATTTATCATAAGTAAATGTTATTGAATAATGACTTTTTTACTTTAACACATGCCATAATAAATCTAAAAAAAATTTGGTTTATTTATATGTTTAGTGAGAACATTTTTAAATTTATGTTAAGATTTTACTTATAGATATTTAAGAGATATTTATAGTAGTACTCTGCGTGGGTTTATTTAGTTTAAACAACTTGCTTAGTGTACAGAAATAGTACAGAAGTAGTAGCGGAAATAGTAGCGAAAATATGCATTGAAATTAGAGAAATTGTATCTGAAAATACGGGAATAGTAGCAGAAACAGTAGCTGAAATAGGAGTAGAAATCAAAAAAAAAGGAGTAGCATAAATTATAGAAATAGTAGTAGACATAGTAGTAGAAATAGTAGTAGAAATAGTAGTAGAAATAGTAGTAGAAATAGTAGTAGAAATCTGAGACAGTTTGAGTAGAATTTTAAACTTTTAATACTAGAATACTTGAAATTTAACTGGGTTTACATCTAGACCTAGTCTGTTCAAATCTGAAACTTTAAACATATTTTGTCTACTTGTTGCAATCAAGAGCGGTCTTCAAGTTGGTGGCCAGCGTCTCCATAAACTCCATGGTCTCTTGGTAATCCTTACGTTCCACTGCATTCATTCCCTTGATGCAAATGGCGAGATCCTTGGTCATAGCACCACCTTCAATGGTAGTAACACACACCTGTTCTAGCATTTCAGCAAAGTTTTTCAACGGTTCATTGTCATCCAGCTTGGCACGATGGAGTAGACCACGTGTCCAGGCAAAGATCGAAGCAATGGGATTAGTGGAGGTCTCTTTACCCTCTTGATAAAGACGATAGTGTCGTGTGACTGTACCGTGAGCTGTTTCTGACTCAACAGTTTTGCCATCGGGACACAACAGAATGGAGGTCATCATACCCAAAGATCCAAATCCTTGTGCAACGGCATCCGATTGTACATCGCCATCATAGTTCTTGCATGTCCAGACAAAACCACCCTCAGATTTCATGCAATAGGCAACCATATCATCGATTAATCTGTGCTCGTACCAAATCTTTTCCGCCTCAAAATCCTTCTTGTAATCCGACTCATACATCTCTGCGAAAATGTCCTTGAAACGACCATCGTACTTCTTGAGCACCGTGTTCTTGGTGCTTAAATATAACGGCATTTTACGGGCCAAGGCGAACTTGAAGGAAGCCTGAGCAAAATCCGTAATTGAAGCATCCGTATTGAACATGCCGAGTGCAACACCGGGTGCCTTGAAATCATTAATTGGCTCCTCGATAGTCTGGCCATCTTCGCCCTTCCAACTTAGACAAAGCTGGCCAGGACCAGGCACCTTAAAGTTAACAGCTTTGTACTGATCGCCAAAGGCATGTCGACCAATCACAATCGGTTTCTTCCAGCCAGTAACCAAACGTGGCACATTCTTGCAAATAATCGCCTCGCGGAATACAGTGCCACCGAGAATATTACGTATGGTGCCATTTGGTGACTTCCACATTTCCTTCAAATTGAATTCCTCCATGCGCTTCTCGTCGGGAGTAATTGTGGCACACTTGATGCCCACATTGTACTGCTTAATGGCCTCGGCACAGTCGATAGTTACCTGATCATTAGTCTCGTTGCGGTTTTCAATGCCCAAGTCGAAGGTGTGCAACTCAATGTCTAGATAGGGACACAATAGCTTCTCCTTAATGGATTCCCAGAGTATGCGAGTCATCTCATCCCCAAGTACATCAACCACAGGTCCGACGCTTATTTTGTCGGACAAGGCTGCGCTGGCAGAGAAGTTTGCTCGGCAAGCGTTGCGAAGCCATTGGGTTGGTGATCGATTGAGGGATTTTAGATTACGTAGCAGTGAAGACATTCTACAGATTTTGATTTAATAAGGAACTTCTGCAAATAGATGTTAAGTGTACTTCTTTAATTACTGTATCTGTATTTTGACATGAGTCCGTTATTATCTAGGTTTTACTGTGATTTCAACTAGAATATTATAAAGTATGAAGAAAGTTCATTTTTGAAATCATTTCAATTATATATGGCATATATAGTAAGCACACTAGATGCTAAGCTCGAACTGGGATTTTAAAGCGTATGATTGATCCCTATAGATAGCAAATATAATTATTATTAAATATATATATTTTATATATTAACACAAGTTATAGCTGTTGACCTTCCTGCTTCTATAAAATAAAAATTACAAAACCATTGCATACTTTTAGGTGCTTATGTTAAATAAGTTGCTGTTTTGGAAAGCCGTCTCTTAAAGCATATGCAATAAGTGAACTAACAAAGATAATGACAAAAACTGACAATAAATCCAATTAAAAAGAATTCAAATATCTAATCTGACTATAAGCTGTGAACTAAATTCAGTAAACGCTCGGTTGGCGCTCGATTGACGGTCGAATTAATGCAAGAATTATGTAAAAAACTCTTGAAAGTTTCTTTCTGTTCTATTTCTGTCTTGTCTTCTACTTCTCTTTTCACTTTTCATTCATGACTTTGCTATTTATGAGTTTGGTTTACGACCTTTGTTTCTAGATGCCAATGCCTAATGACGATCATCAAAATTGAACTTTTCTGCACTGATACATATTATATTTGTATTGCCAAAACTTTTGTCATTCATCTCATTTATAACCCATTATATTTATGACTATTGCTTTGTTTACTACAAACAATTTATTGGAAAGAAAAAAGCGTAGAAAAGAAACTCGCAGCATCATTAAAAATACGCATAAAAATAATGAGCGATAAAATTGTGAAGATTGTCATATTAAGTATACGTTTTTTGGGCAGACATCATAAATGATGTGGGATGAAAAAAATTTCAATTTCAATATTTGTTAAAATGGTGTCAAAAGTGCTTGTCTTTATGTGTGTGTGTGTGTTGCTGAGTAACTTTATGCTTATGTGTGAGTATCTAATGGATACATAATAGGATTTTGCAATTAGTGCGCTGGGTTGAAAGAATGTGTGACTGTGTCTGTGAGTGTGTGTGTTTGTGTGGGAGTGAATATGTATGTGTATATGTGGAACTGAGCAAATGGCAGTCACGTAACCGCAACGTTCACTTGGCTAATTAACCCAGAACCAACTGCCATTTGCAGTCCACGCCCGAGTCCATATACAGAGGGGATTGAGGGACAGGGGGAGAGAGAGAGACAAAACGACTGACAGACAGCCGGAAATTCGGCAGGCAGGAAGGAAGTTAGACAGCCTGGCAACTAAGTGATTTTTTGTCTAATGTCACTTTTATTTATTGAAATTAGATTTAGCATTTGTTTTAGTCTTTATTGTTATTGTTGTTAATGCTTTTATTGTTGTTATCTGTTTCAGCCATTTTGGCACTCTGACAAGCAGATATATTCCTCTTAATACTGCCAACTCTCATGACCATTTTTAAGGGTATTTCGTAACATTATCTGCAGTTGGGTTTATTTTTTGTCAAGTATTTAATATATATTTGTTTAAATTATATTTTCTCTTGACTTATGGATTAGTTCTGTTAAATACTTTTATATTTTCCGACTTATTCCATAATTTATAATGGTTGAATTTATTTATTTGTTAGCATTCAACGAGTTATGTCACTGCTTAAATTCATATCTGAAGTTGATTTCATGCTTACATGCGTAAAAATTAATTTCATTAATTTGAAACATAAACTTTTTGCTTGGCCTTCTTTATTTTATTATATACATATTTTTGTTGCTCTTGTGTGTCACTGCAGAAATTCAATTAAATTTATTTCAACTTTTGCTGCCAGCAACGAAAAAAGAAAAACGCCTTCGTGGTATGTTAAGAGGGGAAGGGGGGAGAAGTAGTTGGCCCAACAGCTTTGACGATTATGTTTTGGGCCATATAATGATGATGAAGTTGGTACCCCAACTACCTACCCCCAGCCCCAGTGGTGCTGGTTCTGGTCCCGTCCTGAGCCCATTGCTTTTGATGTTACTGACCCAAATCGTGTTTATGCTTGGTAGTACTAAGTAGAACTCGTTCCGTTTGCTTCATTCATTCAACGGGATATTTCTTAGCTGCAACTTGTTCTTGTTGTCGTAGTTACTACTGTAGTTGTTCTTGTTCTTGTTGTTGTTGTTGTTGTTGCTTTCGAGCTATTATTGTTGTTGTTGTGCCCATTCATTTGGCTCATTTTCAGTTGCAGCATCGTCATTTTAATGCAATGCCCGTTTTGCTTAAACATTTCTCGACTTTGTTAGCAGCTGGTCAACAATTTTATTCTTGTTTTCCCTTTTTCCCATTTTCATTTTCTGTTTTTTTTTTATATTTGTTCTTCAATAAGTTGGTCACGTGCCATGGCCAGTGATTAAAGAGCAGTACGAACTGAATTTAGGTCTAGTTTCTTTTAGTTATAGTTGTAGATAAAGTGACTCAGAGCAGTTAAAAGAATTTTTTATTTGCTACTTAAACTTTAATTTAAAATAAATATATTAAGTAGTTTTATGGAAAACTACAGTAGAAAAATCGTCATCAGTTTGCATTAACTAAGTTTTTCCCTTACTTTTCCTTTGTTAATTTACACAAGTCGTTTCTCAACATAACCCAACTGTTTTTAATTCCTCACTCTTTTTTCTGTCTCTCTCTCTCTCTCTCTCTCAATCTCGCAGTCTCTCACTCTCTGTCTGTTGTTTTCCTAGCCTGCACTTTATGCGCCGCTTCACTGTATTTATAAATTAACTTGTCGTGTTCTATGCAAATTCAAAATCCACTTAATTGCAGCACAAGTGCGAAGCGCAGCGAAGGCGGGTGAAATAAAACCAAATAATACCCTAGACGGAAAATTCTTTATACCCTTTCCCCTTAACCGAAGTGCAACCCATTTTATAGCCCACTCCTTCGTAGGGAGGGAAGAGAAAGAATACTCTTTCCTCCCTCTCTTTCTCTCCCTTTTCTCTCTTTCCCTGCGTTCGCGTAGTTACCGCTTAATGCACTTTCACTGTCATTTGTCATAAGTAGTTAGCGCTCTGTTTGTTTGTTTGTTTCGCTTTGTTTTACTGTACTTGTATTTTTTTATTTATTCACTTAAGCTGGCGGGACTGTAATTAGATCTGTCACGCCCACATAGACACGTACACGCACACTCACACGCACACACAAAGAACAAAACTTCAAATGACAGAAAAGTTTCTTGAAACTGAATTACAAATATATATTTTATTAAACCAGAAAATACATAGATTTTGTAATTACTTAAAAGAAACTGAAAATGTCCTTAAGAACTACGTGCTTTAGTGAGTTCTTCAGATTTGTTGAACATATTTTTTTTCTGAAGACCTTTTCGAGTAAACCTCATTTCGATTTCTATGATGGAAACTGCAAGCTGCAAACCCATTGACCTATTACCTGGGCCCCATTGTATCGGCCGGCGTATAAACTTGACTGCAAAGTAACCAAAAAAAAAAAAAAGTGAAAACTGAAAGATAGTGGAAAATAAAACTAGTTCTCGATGGCTTACTTGTGCTCTTATGATACTTGAGCATGACATACACGTGGTTCGTGCTCAAAAAGGTGCACAAGACAATGTGAAATACACCTGAGCTGTAGCTCGAGATGTACCTGAAGCTGATGTGCTGTCATGTAGCCACAAGGAGCACAGGAAAAAAATGAAAATCTGTTATGTTTTCTTCTTGTCCCGCAGCACGTAGCCTTTTTTTTTAGTCATTGTCAAGTTTTGTCGTGCACAAACTGCCAAAATGGCAAAACAAAATGCGACTTTTTATTTCCAGGCCACGAAAATCTCTTTATTCTGTTACACTCCCACTGTTCGTACTCTTTCCCCTATTCTCCCCCTCCCTCTTTTGCTCTCCCTCTGACTTCTTTGTCTTACATGCAGGCAAACGTACCAAGATGACGTTGATGGTCTTTCATTGGTGCTTGCGGTCTGCATGTCGATGTTTTTTGTGGTTTCTTTCGTTTTGATTTTATATGTGTGCCTTCTGTGTCCTTAGTTCTCTTTCTCCCTCTCTCTCTCTCTCTCTCTCTGTGTCTTTAGCTCTTTGCCATTTTGCCTGTGCCACCTACGTGAGTTGCATTTTCGTTGCGCTTTTTCTCTGGCTTCTTCAATGAAGTACGAATGTTGTGGCATTGTTAAGCTGGCGAGCTAAAATTTCTATAATCTAATATTCAAAGTATGCCACAAAAGTTGCCAAAACTTTTAACAAAAGTTCAGTCAGATTATACTCATACGTTTCACCACTGCGTATACTTGATGCCACTAAGATATGCCAAACAGAATGTCATGAAAAAATGTCTTTATTTTACAAAAAATGGTTAGTATAGAATTTGTGCTACAGTAGAGCTTCCGTGTTGGTATTAAATGGCAAATTTAAATATTTTAAAATTTTATGGCTAGAAAAATGTGTAAATTCATTAAAATATAATAATCTACAGCTATTTTGTTTCAAGGTATTTTATTGGGTTTTTTTTCGGTTTTTAGAATCCTCCAATTAGCTGCTTTTAAACAGCGATATCATAAATCAAAATTGTTGATAAATTTCACGGCTCATTAAACGACATCGTGATAAGCGAAATTTGTATCATATATGAGATATAATAAATATGTGCTTAAGAAGTATATACATATATTAATATTACTGTATTTACTTGCAAGTTGTCAAGGCAGCAAAGTTAACATAGGAACTGAAGCAGAAAACGTGGGCTCACTTGAGCAAATTGAAAAACCAGCGAAACTCATTACAAGTTCAGTCGAGATATGAGCAGAAAACAGAAGAAGGGAAAGAGAGCAAAGAGAATAGAGTAAGGGAGAAGAAAGACAGCGATGCTGGGAGTAATATTAAGCACTCTGTGTTGGCAGGATAATAGGAAAACAGGACAGTAGCACAAACAATAACAACAACATCTACAAGTACTGTGAAAACATTGCCAAACATTTATAATCTAAACGCGAAAGTCAACGCAAAACAAAAGCAAAACACAGACTAAGAGCTCATAAAACAGACGGTAGCCACCAGATAAAGACAAGAAGCAAGAACAGCAACAGCAACAGCAAATTGAATAAGTATAAACGCAGAACAGACACACACAACAAGAGAAATAACAAGTAAGAAAAGTACAGTCGAGCACGCCCGCCTGTATAATACTCTCTGCATTTTATTTCCGTTTATATGGTTATATTATGAAAATGACTTTAATGTTTCACTTCATTTGGCTGAGTTATGATCAGTCAAAGTTGGGAATATTGTCAATTTTAAACATAGAGCTATGGACCACATATCTGAAGATTTTTGTATTGATTGGTCATACGGACGCCTTCTTCTGCCTGTTACATACTTTTCACAAACCTAATATACTCTTGCAGAGAGTATCAAAAGAAGAAAACCTTAGAGAGAACACACAGCGTTGATAAAAACCAAAATCAAATATTATTTCAGAAAACCAAAAGAAAAAAGCATGCAAAACAGTGCTATCCAAAAGTATTTTCCCAATTTTATGGCATTATCTGTAATATCAATAGCAAGAGCGAGAGCAAAGGAAGCAACGTCAACGTTGCGTATACGTAATGTTGATTATTTTCAGACACTGGTAAAACGAGCTATTCTCCCGTCGTTGCCATCAAGATACAAAATAAGCGCATGTTTATATGCACTCGACAAAGCAGACAAACGACAGAAAGGCAAAAAAGGGAGTAAGTAGAAGCCACAGTATCAGGACTTACTGCATCATGAATGGGCCAAGAATACGACAACGTCAAGCAAAAAAGGAGCAGACAAAGTTTTATGGCCAATGACGCAGCCCAAAATGATTTAAATTATATGAAAATTGTATTATTCCCCGACACCATAGAAACGACAAAAGTTGTTTAAGCTCTTGGCAAGGCAAAAGAGGAAATGGAAATGGGGAAAGTCCTGCTGATTGCTGCCACTTTTCCCCTGCTGCGCTGCAAATGAGGCGTAAACAATGAAGCGATATAAAGTGGCGAACAAGTGATTGAAATTGGATAATGGCCATAATGGTCAGAAATTGTGAATGCGGGAGACCAAATGGAGGCCACTTAATGAGCAACACGATGCGGAAATCAACGAAAAAAATAATATGCAAAACGTGAAATGTTAATAAAAACATCAAAAGAGTTGGCTTAAGTGAAAGAATACAAATGTAATTATTTTTGAAATATTAAAGAAGCAAAGAGAAAGCTTTGATGAAAGAAAAGTTATGATATTTGCTCAGAAACTGTTGCCAAAAATATTATATATATTTTTCGGACACTCAAAAAATTCAGAAAAATATTTTAAATAGTTTTGTATAAGAGAAAAGCTCTGTGAAAATGTATTATACATTTTTTGAAAACTTATAAATATCAGTAAAGTATTTTAAATAGTTTTGTACAAGAGAAAGCTCTTATGAAAAGTATTATATATATTTTTTTAGTATTTAAAAAAATCAGAAAAATATTTTAGGATCTTTTGTATAAGATCTTTTCATATGCCAATTTTTGAAACTTAAAAGACACTTACAGAAACTATATAAATTAATAATTTTTAAATGTAATCGATGACTATTGTCCTGTATCTAAATAATTCTCTTAAAATCCTATACAATTTTTTACCTATGAATAATTATTATTAATAAATGAGTTAGGAAATCCCCTCCAAACCCAAGCATAATTGCAATTAATATATCTCAAAATGTCTTTGAATTAATCCAACTTAATTAACATTATATTATTGCTGTTTTCTACTTACAGAGTGCGCAACTGGGCCCTGAAATTTGGCGTTGATTTATGGGAATTCGGTCGACAATTTACCAAAATGAATGAAATCAAAAGTGTGAGTAAATAGTTAATATTACAATATATCGCTAAGAAAATCCTAAGCAAATATCAACGAAACTAACTTGTATTAAAGACAACATTAACATAAATTGGTTAAAAGCCTTAGTGACATTTGTAAATGGCTGTGATTGCCTCAAAGGTTTTGTGTTTTGTGTTCTGCGGTTTTTGGCTTTTTTTTTCACTTTTCCTCTCTCTTTTTTTGGGTCTTAGTTAAACAAATATATTTAAGCTTGACTGCGATAAGAAATTATCGATAAATGCGCAGATGATGGCAGCTTAGTGTTGGCTTTACCCTCAAATGCGTCAATTTTTTTATATGTTATATAATTCTCTTATGCTTCTTCTTTCTAGTGCTTTTTCCTTCTTACTTTCACTCGTTTTCTTTTTTGGCTTTTGTTGTACTGGCGCTACTCTAATGCAATTTAAACACAAATAAGGCTAATTGAGGCAAGGCTTGGGTGTGTGTGTATTAGTGTGTGTGTGTGTGTGTATCTGTGTTAATAAGCATGGCTGTTTGGCTTTGGTTGACTGCCGGATCTGCGGTGTAACATCGGGAGCTCTTCACTCACTCGCGTATTTTTTGCGTTTAATCAGACGTGCATGAGTTAGTGGGCGTCTCTGTTTGTATAGTATGTGCTCATGTGTGTCACACACACGCACTGCCGCAAGTATACACACACACACACCACATTTATTTTACATGCACAAGAAGATTCGCAAAGTAGCATTTACCAGTAAAGAACTTCAAATGCGCTATAGCTTAAATGCAGTACTATTAGCTAGCTATTTACATAAAATATTAATCTTTTTATATGTTTATGTAGAGATGAGACTGAGCGAAAAATGCTTTTTTTATTAACTGGTAGAGAACTTTGAATAGGTTATTAAATGTGTATTAAATTTGTCTGGCTGGACTTTGCTTTTCAATGACTTACTTTAGATTAAGGCAAAAGAAATTGAATGAATTATCAGATAATAGCTACATATTTTCTTAAAATTAAAAAAAATATTAAATAGATAATGATTAACTAAAAATTTTCTTGGCTTAGCAAATATAAACTTGGCTTCAATTCCGTTCTACTTATTAATATAATTATTTTCGTCTTTAGCTTAATTTAGATTCATATATTTCCTGAGACTTCAATAATAATTTTTATGTTCATAACATTTTAATACTTTCCAATAAACCATATGCACACATATGTATATTCTTCCTATGAAACAATCCATAAATAAACTGATCATTTAATTTTTTCTTTTTATAAGTTTAATTTTTTATTTTAAACTTGATTTTCATCTGAATATTAAATTGTGTACAGTGTGTTTCTCGTGTTGAACGGTTTACATTGCCCGCTGAAAGAGTATGAAATTTAACAAAAAAGTGTGAGAAAGAAAGGAGGGAAATGAGTAAGAGGAATGGAGATAGACAGTGAGTAAGGGAGAGCAACAGAGAGAGGGGGTGAGAAAGAGAGTAAAAGGCGGTAACAGAGGCAGCAGCTAAAATGCAAATAAATTTGCTGGCTGTGACTGTCATTGAGTCTGTAATTGTCAAGTGACTCGTTTTTGTTGCTTTCGTTGTTTTTGTTGTTTGTATAGTTGTTGCTGCTGCTGTTGTTGTTGCTGTTGGCTGTTGGTTGCTGGTTGCTGGTAGCTACTGCCTGCCTCACACAGACTTTCCTGTGTGTGTGTGTGTGTGTTAATTTAAAGCGCACGTCGCGTTGTGCAGGCGGCAAAAAATGAAAATCTACGCGCAGATTGAATTAAATATCAAGTATACGCAACGTTGTACTGTTGCGTGAAGCATTTTTTTGTTGTTTTGCCTGTCTCTCCGTGTGTGTATGTGTGTGTGTGAAATGTTATTTGCTTTTGCGAGTGTGTTCGTATGTCTCATAAACATAATATCATAACAATGTGTGAGTGTGCATATGTATAGAAGTATGTAAAAGTATGCGTCTGTGTGTGAATATTTGTGTCTGCGTGTTCGCCTTGTTCGACATTAACGCGTTCTCCTCAGCAAGACAAATAAATTGTATGTTTAAAAATTATTGGCATGCCAAAAAAAACAGCAGGGAAGGCATAAAGGCAGAAGGATTGAGGATTGCTGACATGGGTTCGGTTTAGTCTGAAGCATGTTACTGTTCGTTTTTTTTGTGAAATTCCTAAGCAAATTCGCTGAAAATGCTGTTGAAAACTTTAGGTATTATTTAATAAATGTCTGTTTAAGGATTTTGAAGGGCAGACACGTGTAAAAACTAGACGGAACATTGTACCTGGGGGAGTACTTTACTGTAATATAATTTCTAGTCATTGTAAGAATATTTTTTTAACAAAATCTAAACAATTTACCTAACTATCTATAGATGTTAGTATAATTATTAAAAGATATTTAAGTTCCCTTTGGATCAACCAGAGGGTTAATATTAAAAATTATAAAAATATAAATATTTTCTATAAAAAATGTATCTTTTAGACATCTTACAGTTTTTTTCTTAAGTTTTTTGCAAGTGTATCAAGTCAATTGTTTGCGAAAGATAACATTTATTGCTTCTTATTATCTAACTTTGGACAACGTTAAGGCATTTGACAGGCAGACAGCTTAGGTTGACCCTGAATTTCCCTCTTTCGCAAACTTTTCAATATGCCACAGAGATAGTCAGAGAGAGAGCGAGAGACAGAGAGAGTGAAAGAGAAAGAAAATGAATAGTATTGACATGGAGCATTACGACATACTTGCGACAATATTAATTCAATTATGGACAAAACGTTTCTCTTTTCCTTTTGCTTGAGTTTTCTCAATTCTCCTGTCAGTTGCCCTTCAAAATTTTGTAATAAAAGTTAACGAACGAAAGGAAAGAAATTAAAAGAAGACTGAAAATTGAAATTTTTTCTGCTAAAAGTGGATGTGGATGTGGTAGCTACCTTAGCTTTTCTTCTTTTCTTTTCATTTTCTTTCCTTGTGCTCATTTCCTTCACTCTTGTTCTTGTTCCTCCTTCTGTTGTTGTTGCTGTTGCTGTGCTGTGCTGTTTTCATTTTAAAGTAGCATAATAAAATGTTAAACAAATGCAGTGCACACGTTTAGTTATGCGGGAGGCATAAGGGACAACAACAAGCATAGACAAAATGCTTTCACCAATTTGCTTTAGTGTGAGCGAAATAGCTCTTTTAGGTATTTGTGTATGAGTGTGTGTATATGTGTGTGTGTGTATTTTTGGATGCCTGTGCGTGGCGCATATTCATTTATTTTCTTTCTTTTTTTTTTTTTTTTGAAACGTTTACGCTGACTAGTGGAAAAATATATACCTAAGCCATGAAATATGTTGTTCAGACAGACCTACAAACTGACACTCACACATACACACTCAAACACACACACATAGAGGCAGACACACACGTGTGTATATTTTGAATGGAAAAACACGCTCTAAGCGGTCTCTGTGTAAAGCCGAAGTCTTAGCTACCCTAACTAGGGGTATTGAGAGCTGAAATAATTTGTATTATTCTTAAAATAATTAAATGATTAAATTTAGAATTTTATTGCACTTGTTATAGTTTTATTTGCGGAATGAAATATTTGCCTTCATTTATTTTTAAAAATGTAGAATTTTTTGGATTGCTAAATATAAATTTAAGTTTTTTTTGCTAAGCATTCTACAGAATAAATTCAAACAATTTATAAATCATTAAATATTTTAAAAGTTAATTATTTTTAGCAAATATTCTTCGAAATTTAATTAACTTGGCAGCAATACAAGCCGCATACTCTACTCGAGCAGATGAAGAGGCTAAAATGACAGCACACTAGCGGAAGCACATTTGAAAACAGAGAGAGAAGCAGATAGGAGGAGAGTAAGAGAAAGATAGATAGAGAAGAGAGTGGGGAGAGCAATGCGAAATGGGCTGAAACGCTGTGAAATGGGCCAAGACGAAGTGAGATGAGACGAAATGAGATGAGACGAAACGAAACGTAACGAAACGAGTCGAGACAAGACTTCACTGGCAAATGATGATGTGCTGCTAATGATGATGATGATGATAATAATGATGACGAAGTCCTTGTTACTCTTCATTGTATTGTTGTTGTGATCATTATCGACATGTCTTCGACTTGGTAGTATACGTATTTCAGTTCTCCATTCGCGACTCTATCTCGACACTGAGTGCAATGAAATATGGGTCAGAAATACAAGTCGAAATTGCAAAAAAAAGAAGAAAAACAAGAATGAAAGAAGAAGAAGAAGGAAAGCAATGCCATTTCGCAGTTAGCAGTTCTTGTATATTATTTTCCTCGTTTCAATTTCTTATTTTCTTTCTGTGAACCTTTAGGGTCCCTTTCTTTCTCTCTGTCTCTGTCTCTGTCTTCGTCTCCGTCTCTTTCCTTAACCTTTTCCTTCTTTCTCTGCATTTGCATGCAAATAAATTTAAGTGTGCGCTCATTTTGCACGTAATACAAAACTTTTTAACTGCAAAACTGGCAAAATGGAAAAGCGGCGCGTGTTGTCGTTTTTCTTCTCCTAATTTTCCTCTTTTTAAGATCTTTTTTTTTCGCTCACTTATTTTTCCCCCTTGATTTTTATTTTTGTTAATTTTTGTTGTTTTTTTTTTGCTGTAGCCAAACGGGAAAGTGGCTTGAAAATTATTCTCTACTTGTGTTCTTGGCATTCGTTTTGAAGGTAAAAGTAAACTAACTATGCGATGAGTTGATTGCATTTGCCCGCTGGGTATTAAAGTGTGTGGGAGTGTGTGTGTGTGTGTGCGAAAGAGTGTGTAGAGCATATTCAGTTAGTTAAGTGTTTGGCTGAATGACTTAATCAGTGATGCAAGTAGCACAAGACTGGATTTAGTGTTAATTGTATGTTGTTTTGAGGGCGAGTACTTAAAGGCTTACAAATATGAACATCTTTAAGCATCTTCTTGGTATTCTTTGTATTACTCGGTTTTTAATCATACTCATTTGCTAATTAGCCATTCATACTTAAATCACACTTATTTCTTTAGGAGCAATTACTTAAGTTCTTCTTTTCACCTGTTTCTTATCTTTTGTTGTGACTTCAGTTTTATTTTTTTTCCTTTTTCTTAAATTAACTGTACGTTCTTTAAACCTGTAAAGTCGTGTATTAAGCAATGTCTCAAGCAGTCTCATTAATAAGTCATTTAATTATCTTACTTTTGTCAAAGGATTTTAGTTTCAGTGAAACTATAGTTCTAAATAATTAAAGTTTAATTAATATATAATTATAGGCAGTGCTTGGAATTACTATGGTTAAGGGTATCGTTGTGCTCTGGCTACCGCTCTGAGTTTTGTCTAAAGTCGTTGCAGAGCCGAGCAGAGTTGTAGCAGAACCGTAGCAGAGCCTTAGCAGAGTCGTAGCAGAGCCTTAGCAGAGTCATAGCAAAGCCGTAGCAGAGCCTTAACAGAGTCATAGCAGAGCTGTAGCAGAGTCGTAGCCTAACGATCGAAAGTTTATGCTCTGCTTTGCTCTCAGCTCTGTCGCGTTTAAAACTACCTCTATAGCAAGTAGCAAAACAACAAAAACGATATGCTCTCGGAGTAGAAGTAGCGGAAAACGGAGAGGGAGATGAGAGCAGAGTAAATGCTCATTTTTTTTGTGCTACTGCTCTCGTGTTTTTTTTTTGTTCTATGATACCTTTTCTTTGTTTCTTCGCTTGTTTTCTTTGCAAAATCAAATGTACACACAAGAGAGCGCAATTTGTGTTGCTCTTGCTGCTACAGAGTTTTTCAAACGCTGATTAAAAGCCTGCAGATATAAACTAATTATTAGCAGTTGTAACTAAAATTAATTAACTAGAAATTATATTTTTAATATAATGTTTTTAGATTAAATTTTTAATTAAATTTATTTCCGTATTGCTGTCACTTAAATAAATAATTTAAATTAAAAATTTCAATTTTAAATTGCCACAAAAAGTGTCAGTCAATTGTTTGGTGCCATTAAAATACAAACAAAAATTTAATTTAGCACAGTATAGCATGTGTGTGTGTGTGTGTGTATGTGTGTATGTGTGTTTGCATTTCTATGCAATTATAATTTTTGGGTGTAACCCAAAATGCAGATTGTTGGCCATTTGTTTGCGCAAATGCTAACAGCAGCTGGAGTTATCAACTGCTTCTTGGCTTCTGCTAGTTTCTGCTAGTTTCTCCCGATTTCTCCTAGTTTCTCCCTGCTTCTTCTATCTTCTTCCTTTTCCTCGCAGCTACTGTCTGCTTCTCGCTTTCAGTTGTAGCTCCTGTTTTCATGTGTAGGCTTTGGTGACAAATACAAAGCGCTTGTTAAAGGCCAAAAGCGTTTTGGGCTAAGAATGCTTGTGGCTTTGGTCTATGCGTGTGCGTGTGTGTGTACATGTGTATGTGTGTTTGTGTGTTTGGCTAACTAAGTGTGTGCGGCCGAACAGTGTTGCGGGCTGTAAAGAGACCAATCGTAAATCAAGGCATGACTACCACGACGACAAGGACGTGGTGGTGGCACTTGAGGCGGGGAATCCCCCAAGCACAAACAGTAGGGTAACTCCACTCCACTCCACTCCACACTATGGATTGGTGTCCTTTGTGGTACAGAGTGAGCTCGAGAATGCATTTAAGTTGAGGCAGAGGATCAGGCTCCAACTCAAGCTCAGTTGGTTTGTGCACTCACCCACGCATTTAAATATACACATACATTTATACCAAATATAGGTATGTGTGTGTGTGTGTGTGTGTGTGTACACAGTGCTTGTCTATGCAAATATTTAAGTCTGTTGTTGTCGTTTGGTGGCGAAAATTGCGAGCATGACATACTACAGCGAGGCATACGACAAACAAATGTAAATGAAAGCAGTTTGTGGCGGTAACAAAAGGGAAACGGGCAGGGAAAACTGGAAAAGGGCATTACTAAGTGCCTAGTGAATGGGTAACAGACTGAGAGCAGGAGCGCCCAAGCTACTGAGCTACTGAGCTCCTAATGAAAATATAAAGCAAATTAAATATTTAGTTTAATCAATGTGTGATGGGACTTGCTGTAACACTGCTAGATATTACATTTCCCACAACGAATCTGTCAGCGAGCTCAATTTGAGTAGAGTCGAATCGCCTGGGAAACATGAAACTTATTTCACATTGTCAAATCCAAATACTGTTATACTAAAGAAATTTGTTTAACTATTTGTAACTTGTTCTAAAAAGTCTTCCAAGAGTTATATGATCTCAATTAAAGTAATTTTCAATTGAAAATATATCTATAAACTATATTTAAATACGAGAACATTTTTTAGATTTTTTGTAGTGCTCATTACGAATATAAACATACTATTTCGTATATAAAATCAAATTTAATCTCAATTCCCCTTTAAAATGGCGAGTTATTTGTTTGTAAAATAGTTGTGTAGTATTTTTTTTTGCGCATTCAAAGAGAAGTTACTACAACTCAAAGAAATGTAAGAGGCGTTATTCGAGCTTTGCAATGAAGGCAATTAAAATAGTGTAAGCCAAAACCTGCCAATTAAAACTTTTTGTTTTGAACTCAACAAAATGCAACAACTAAAGAACGAAAAATGCGTAAAGCGTGAAAAAGCATCAAGATAAATCTGTTATTCCTTTTAAGAATCAGTGGAATTGGGAGAGAAAGGGCAGGATAGAATAAGCTTGAACGACATCGAAATACCCTTTACAATGAATTTTAATCCACAATTGTGTAAAAATAATTGCATACTTTTAGGTGCTGCGATTTGTAGCTTTCTTTGATTCCGTGTTCCAACAGAAACTGTTACGTACCCTTATTCCAGAGTTAATAGGTATAAAAATAGAGAACGTTGAGGAACGTGTAAAGGAATCTGCGCTTCAATGCACAGCGAAACATGCGCGTTGATGCTCGACATTGTTGCCATAGAATGGGGCAGAAGAAGACGCAGCTTTGGTTGGAGCTGCAACTGTAACTGGAGCTGGAGTTAAGAATGGAGATGCATCTGTAGATGGAGCAGACGACATCTTCATTAAAATCTAATTAGCGCATAGCTGGGCGAGAAAAGTTGGTTGGTTTGAAAACAGAGTCCTTGACTTGACGCTGACTTTTGCTTGTTGAGAAGAGACGGGTGGGAAGGTGGAAGGGATGATGGAAAATGCAAGCATAATCAGTCAGGTGAGATATGTGAGACAGGTGAGGCAGCTGCGTAAGCTGCTTAACTTGTGCTGGAATTTAAGCAGTCAGAGACTGGAGTGTATGCTGCTCAGGAATGCCCGATGCTGCAGCTGCCACAGCTGCACCTTATCCCGGTTTGTCCTTGCTCCACTTAAACTTCTGCACACGCATGCAACCAGGGTGGGATCAGGAAAGGGGGAGTGGGGTAGGTGTGTGTGTATGTTGAAAGGAAAGATTGGTTAGTGGTGCCTTCGGGCAACTCCTTGCGCAACATTTTCAAATTCCAGAGTCAACCGCAAAATGAAAAACTTTCTATGGCTGCTACTGCTACTGCTACTGCTACTGCTGCTGATGCTGCTGCACCCGCTGTTGCTGCCACATGCTGCCTCATTCCGTTCTATATTGTATACATATTGTATATAGTTTTTTGCCAGCATGTTGGCAGGACACACACACACACATAGAGATGGGTATATATGTCTATATATGTATGTACGTATGTATATATGCATAAGCACGCATATGTCCTTCAGGCATGCATTGCATTTCGATGTTGCTCCCGGGGAAATTGCTTTATAAAATGTTGCTATCGCATACAAGTTTTGGGGACGTTGGTGGGCGTGGGCGGGGCCATCGTCGCGACCATCTTGCTGCTAACTTTTCCTATAGAATTTTTCTACCAATTCTTGGTTACTTTTTTTGTTCGCTTTTCTGATTCCTGCTGCGGTTTGTTGTTTGACATGCTTTTAATTTTCCACACTCACACACACACACACATAGACACCTAAACACCACCACACAAATCTCCATTTAACATCCTTATCCCCATCGCCTATTGTCGTTTTGATTTAATAAATGTTGCTAATGGTTTTCCAGATGCTATAAATCATTTTCAATCGCAGCACAATGAAAACTTGAGCTTAATAAATTTAAATATATATATTTAATGATAAACTTCCACATATTATAAAAGTTTTCCATGGAGATTTTAAACACTTTTCCTTAGATTTACATTGAATTTAACTACCACACAACAAATGATGCAGTTTTTGGCTGTCGAGTCTCACAAATATATCGATTTAGAAATTCACACGGTCGATCATTTATAAACGAAGCAACTTTACTTTTTGCCCAATTATATTCGACGCAGCGTTCTTTACTTGCTGCATTATCAGGTTGTCCTGGTCCCCACATTGCTTTATTCACAGGTTTTCCATTTACAAACCAAGTGTGTGTTCCTGGATGTGCGTAGTCCATGCCCGATGTCCAGTAGAAGTTATCGATGTTAAATTCTTGCATATATGCATTTACCTCATTCCATTCCTCTAACGTTTCAAATGAAACTAATTCAGCATCCATTTTCCTACAAGATTCATAGGCATCATACCAGTTTTTCTGTAGATTCCTCTCAAAGAAATAATATCCATATGAAATTCTTACAAATGGACCAGTTGTCACATTCGTATTCGCTGGTATATCTATATTGCAGACCTGGTTAATCGATTTGTGTGCCAATCATCTCTCAACTTACCTTCTGTTATGACTGGATATAGTCTATATGACATACATATAGATAGCAATCCAAAGAAATGAAAAATACACGCGAGTTTCAAAAGCATTATCGTTAAACTGCGGGAATTCTACACAATACCTTCCTTTTATATCAATTCGATCCATTGGCTCACATATATTTTAATGAATAAAAATTCCCTAAATATAATTGTTGGATATAAAAAAATTTCATTGAATTCAATTGTTTATACTTTTGCCAAATTTTGTTTATTTGATTGCAATAAATTTATACCTACTTATCGTACAACAAAGCGACTTTGTTTTTTAATATAAATACTGATTGGAACAACAAAATTTGTATAAGAAAGTTATTGACATTAAATATGATCTTTAGGAAATAGTTTTTGATAGAAATTTTCCATAGTTTCCCAAAATTGTATACATTTATTTCATTCATAATTCTTTCAGATATTTCGGTATACATTCTGTTCAACAATGTTTACTTAAGTATATTGTTTGCAAAATACAATGTTTATACAAATGTTTATAAACAATTGTTTAATATTTTATCGGCCACTGTAGTGAGAAGTGAGACAATCAAGCTGTTTGTTTGCTATATTCTATTTGGTATACAAGAACATATCTGTGCCAAATTTTAAAGATACAATTTCTTAAATCTAGTTTGCTTATAATATTTGTAACAATATCTGTGTATTAGAACCAAATTGTCGTTAGTTTATAAAATCTAATTTCACAAGTCGTTTTTAATTAATATTTTTTGATACCTTTAGGTTGATCATTCACACGTGTAACTAATTATTTATAGATTGACAAAGAGAGAGACTCTTGACTTTTCATTCCATTGGCTTGGTCTATATATATTTATATACATGTTGGCCTCTTAAAAATCACTTTGCTGCCTAATGTGTCTAATTAAATTTCACATGCCGTTGCACAGCAGACAGTTCTTTCTCCCTCTCTCTCTCTCTCTATCCCTCTCTCTTTGCTTACCTCTTTCCCTCGCTTCGTTTTCCCCTGCTTCGTTTTATATATGAATAGGAGCAAGTTTGGCATCATCTTCTGCAGTATTTGCGAGCACACTTTCAAGCACGCACACATACTCCCACATGAAAACACTCTCGCACACACATGCATACGAAGCTGACTGCTACGAGACACGCATTTAGTGGCCATGTTAATGGCTGACACATTTCGCTTTGCTTTGCTTTTGATTTGATGGGTTGAAGGTGGAAAAGAGAGAGTCGTGAGTAGAAAGGAGTAGGTAGAAGTAGAAAGTAGGGGAACGAAGGAGAAAGGAGATACCAGTAGGTGTGGGGTAAAAGACAGACACATCTCACTGCGAAACATAATCATCTTTCCATTGAACGTGTCGTCATTTGTTTTAATGTTTCAAGGCGTCGAGCAAAATGGCATTTTCACTCGAGATTTGATGAGTTTTTCTTTTCGTTTTCCCTTCATTTCTTCTCATCTCATCTCATTTCATTTGATTTCTTGTTTTTGTTTTACTATTTTTTTGCCAACATTTTTCACCATTTTTTCATTTTTTTTCGTTTTTATGTCGATTCTTTTCCATTTCATTTGCTATCGCTGCTGTGAAATGATAGAAAAGTGTAGCATACTTTCGGGGCAGCTGTAAATTACGCAGCCGCATCGTTGGCCCTGCAAATGCATTTTATGACTTTTATGCAATTCCACTGGCAAACCAATTAGCTGTTAACTGGGCGTGGCCAACCGCCTACATTTCGCATTACAACTGTCACTTTTCCAACAAAACTGTCAGTTAAATTATATTTTCGTAACTGGGCGTCGCATTTGTAATCATCAACGTCGCGTCTAGCATATTTTTAGTCTCTGGAGTGGGAGTATGGGTGTGGGTGGGTGTAATGGGTGCGTTGGTTGTGTGCATATCCAGCGAATTAATTAGAAAACTTTTCTTAACTGATTCAGTGGCTGTAGCAGCAGCAGCAGCGGCAGAAGTAACAGAAGAATGAGTAAAGCACTGAAATACAGTGAACGCCTTCAAAGCAGCTTCGCTTAGAAGACAGCCAGATATTTTCTCTTTTTGTGTGTATATAACACACACACACACACACATTGGAACAAGAAACACATACATACAAACACACACTGTACTGTGTAAGAGACAGTGCAAACATTTGTGGTTAGAGCCAAAATGCTGCCACAAAACTAAAACTAAAACTAAAAGTAAAACTGCATGGAAAAGTCTTTGAAGCATTCATTAGTTCCCTGAAGAAAATGTCAGTGCTCACATACATATATTTTAGAAGTGTTTGTGTGTGTGTGTGAGTGTGTGTAGATTAAAGATAAAAAAGAAAGTGGCACAAATGCATGTAGCAATCGTTGCTAGTGTCTTTTGAGAGTATTATAAATTCTACATGGGGATTTAGAACGCCCAAATTATGTTCACTGCATTTGGCAGAGACGATTTTGGCCATTAGCCGGAAATTGCCAAATGGCTGAGCGTCTTTGACTTTTTGTTCGTGCCATAAATATAATGAAAACTAAGTAAGATTGAGGAATATGCCAATGAACTTACGTTGTGATCGTAATTAATCAATTTGAAGCTGATGAATATAATTAATTGACTATGTAGTAGACAAACAAATTAAGGTCAGAATATAATTTGTGTAGTAAGATGAATTAATTAAGCTTTAAAGCTATATTACTCAATTTTAAATCAGATAAAATTATTTAATTATTTGCTTATTGCGTAGTTTCCACTTGTTTTTCAGACAATTACAAATATCTTAAGGCTGTGTCAAAAATTTCATTGAAACATTTCCCTGCGGCTAAACAACGGCTAATTATCTTTTAATTCTCAACCCAAATCAATTTGAAATGCCAATTGTTTTCATCACGTACCCCATTCCGTGAAGAAATTTAACTTTTAAGTAACTGACATAATTGCCGAAACAAGCCGCACGCGCGTCCAATCAAAAGTCGTATTAATTTAATAAGATACATTAGAATCAATTTTATAACAACTTAAAAGTGGCAGTAAGCCGAAGTAACGAACCGAAGGTACATAAGAATTTTATGTGCGACAATATAAAAGGCCGATTGGAATGGTTTTGGAAAATGGAAAAGTTTTATTACCCTTTAACCCTTTCTACATAAGCGAAGAGCGGGATAAGTGGGCGTGGTCCAGGTCTACATAAATTTCATAGTTTATTGTTTGCAGTAAGAAACGAAAAGTTCCTGACAATTGTTGAAATACATAAATAAATTTATATATTTTTTTGTATTTATTTTGTGTGTGTTTTTATCATTGATTTTCTCTTTTCTCTCTGTCTTTTACAGCGCTTTAAGGACAATGACATCGAAGTGAAGCGCAAAGATGGCATAATTCTGCTGCGCGAATTAGCAGCAGAGGTGAAGAACTTTATGGACTTCAAACGCAATGCTGTTATGGTAAGTGTTAGAACTTCCCTCGCCAGTACACTAATAAACAGGATTCTAAAGAGAACTTTGTATTTAAGACTTTTATCATAGAAAACACAAGTTTTCAGCCATTTTTCAAAAGTTTTGTGTTTATTGTGTTAGGAGTACATAAAAAATTAGTTATTTTTTTAGAAAGAATATAATTTAGGTACTTAAACGAATAGTCTTAAAATCTGAATGTTTTTTCCTGCAAGTCTTCTTGTTTTGAGCATAAAAGTCTTAAAACTAAAACATATTTTTATCAGTGTAAGTGGCTACAATTGACAAGTGTCTCAATAGCTCAAAGCGCACGCGGTAAATGGCAAAAAAAAAAGTGCTCAGCAATTTTAAGGACCAACACTAAACACACGCACAACAAAACAATAACAGGAAGACGATGCTCACTGGGACATTGGCGTAAAGTGGAAAACAATAAATTGCCGTGGGCAAAATACACAACAACAACAAAGGCAACAACAAACAGCTCAAGAGCTGAGCGGAGTTCGCTTGTATCTGTGTGTTTGTTTGTTAGTGTGGGTGAGGGGTCGACAAATTGAAATTAAAGTGCGTCAGCCACAAGGACAAGTTTTGATGGTGCCCGCAGCTGTTGCGGCTACTGCTTGCCCAGTTTCCCAGTCTTCCCAATCTCTCAGTTGCCCAGTTTCCCAGTTTTCCACTTCAAAGTTGGCAGTTGCCAGTTGCCCGTGGTTTGCCAGTCGACAGTCGACAGTCGTCAGTTGAGTCTCTCCGTATCCTCTCCGGAGTCGGAATGAACCTCTGCGGTGTTGTGGTCTTTGCCCTGCTCTTTGTGGCTTGCCATTCCTGCGCGTCCTGCGTATCAATAGACTTCGTTTACTGTCAGGATAATTTGCTGCAGGCGTCGCATCAGACAAGGCACAGTGTCACAAGTCAAGCAAAAAAGGTGGCTTAACTTACTTATGGATTTAAAAAAGGTTCAAACGAATGAAACTTCAGTTTGCTTGAGTTCATGATTTAATTCAAGGTTTTCAAATTTGTTACTTTGCTGGAATCTAAATTTTTTAATAACTAATGAAACTGAAACATAAAGGAAATAGTTAAATTAATTAAAAATTGATTTAAATCCAAGTTTAAATAAAATATAAATTGTAAAGTTTAAATAAAATACTTCAACTTGTATACAAGTGAATTTCTAATTAATTTCGAACCACTGTAGAGTCTGCTAAATGCCAACAGCACTTTGCTATTAAAAAACTGTAGCTACTCGTATTTGCAGTAGAGTACGCTGATTCATCTTCTCATTTTGATTGATTGCTAAAGTATCTATACAATCACTTAGTACACTCGCAGTTTTCATTTGACTGCTTTAATTCAGTTTTTCTTTGGCTTTCCTTAAATTTCCTTTGGCTTTGGGTTTGGGTCAGTCAGTTGAGTGGTAAGAAATTCATCAGTAGAAATTAATTTGTCGCGAAATTATTTTCATATGCGTCCACTCACACTCTGTTTGATTTAATTATGAGAGAGAATTTCCATTTAGAATTTCGGATGAAAAAGAAAATTATTTACAACTTGAACAACAACACGTACAGTCATCATTAATAATGCGGCGCAAAACAATTAAATGTTATAATCAAGGCATAAGGCCAGCACTTATACAGAGTGTGTATAAGAGTGTATATGTGTGTATGTGTGTGTGTGTTTGTTTGTATTGGCGTGTGGCCGCATGTCCACGTTGTATTCATGTCATGGGCCACCCATGTCCATGTTCCCGTTCACGTGCGTGGGTATACATAAATAATTTTTTATGATTTCCGCAAAATATCGATTTAATTTTTTTCCTTTTTTTTCTGATTTGGTTTTTTTTTTGTGTGTGTGTGTGTGTGTGTGTGTGTGTGTGTGTGTGTGGGTTTATTTGGCGAACGAATCTGCCGCTACTTCCGCTTCTTATGGCCAATCCACACACACATACATAAATACAATATATATGCGAATATGTGTGGAAGAAGGAGAGAGGGAGAGAGAGAGAGAGAGAGAGAGAGAGAGGGAGAGATAATGCGAAAGAAAGAGAGAGCAAATCTGCCGCTTCTTGCTCTGTTGTCCTGTTGTACTGCAGTCCGGATGTTTTGGCCCTGACGCAAAACGCATACGAAGCACCATTAATTAAAAATCAACCCACATGTACAACAACAACAGGAACAACAAGAGCAGTAACATCAAAAACAGCAAACAACAGGCACAAACAAACAAGCAATTACATGGCTAAGTCTCGGCTAATAGTTACCCTGTAAAACAAAGTAGTTCGGTATACCTTGGAAGCAAAAAGAAATTAAAATGAAATGAAATTTAATAATTTTTAGATTTATACATTTACTTCTTCGCATTTTCTAATACCTTAAGTATTCTATATACCCGCCTAAACCATTTTGGTACCAAACAAAAAAAGTTTAAACTGACACCAAAGCCGGAAAGTGAGTAGCGGTATTTTTCTTGTTGTTTGCAGGGCCAAATAAAAGATTGACCACCAAATGTTTGGAGCATTTATGAAACGTACACCCACACACACACTCGCTCTCACACACACCTCCAAACATTTCAACTAATACAGTTGTACTGAGATTTATACATAGAAAGAACAACAACAAATCGTTTGCTATTCAATCGTTGGAAACTCTTAAAGTTCAACGAGCTGCAAAAGTGCCATACTCGTGACCACGCCTTCGATAACGCCCACAAAGGGACGCACGGTTGATATGACGCACCAAAAGGCAGTAGAAAGCAGTAGAAAGAAGAAGAAGACTATGAAGAGGGGCAAAGATAGATGCAAAAAGCAACGCAGATTGCGCTTTGTATTCCATACCAGACCAGACCATACATGTTTTGCCTTTTATCATTTTTGCATACGTTGGCTTAAGTTTCGACGTGGCAACGTGGCGTATACGCACTATGGCTTTGACTTTGTACACGGGAGTGTAGACAAAACAACAACTCAAGTGACCAAAGCAGACAAAACACCCACGCACACACACAGTTGGGAATTATTATACCCTGCAACGAGGGAATGCTAGTTTGGCTACTAAAATATGCCAGTAATAGAGTGTTTTGTAAGTGTGGGGTATATGTCGGTCGGGTATGCTCTACTCTACTCACCCTGCTTGTTCTGTTTTACTTTAATTGTGCGCTTGACTTTGGAGCCGTCGTTTTATTTATTTATAATTTTTTTCTGCTTTTTGGACCTTTTTCTTTTGGTTGTGTTTTTTTTTTTTTTCTGGCAATATTCTTTTGTGGACTAAGTGACCTTTTGGCTAGCAGGCCACAATCTATTGTGTGCTGGCAGTGCTTGAGCTTTTATTATTATTATTTGTTATGCCCACACAGCATAATAATAACACACTCTTGGACATGTCTTGTTTAACCACACTGTATATCTAATTGTTATAAATTTTAATTAAATTTAACACTTTTTCTCACTTGTTAATAAATACCAGTTGGGAAGAGCTTGAATTAAATTTGATACTCTATGAATTGGTATTACTATTTTTTTATGGAAGTATAGAAGAGAGTACTCTTTTCAATGGTCTGAGCAGTTTCTTACAAATTTCCCAGTCATCAGTTCATCCAAATATGCTTAAAGTTTCCCAGTCTTATATAAGCTGAATTCTTCTACGCTTAGCCAAGTTGTGGGCAACAATTATGGTAGGAGAAGTAGTAGATTTTACCCACCAACTTGTTTGAGTATCTCCATTGGGATATACCCGATTTAAATTATAGAACTTATTCAGGTTTATAATAGAGCTCTTTCTTAAGCAAATGAAATAGCGAATTTCATGATATTATTTAAAAATACACAAAACTGATAAGGCACTCTACACATAATATATAAATATAATAAATAATTACAATATATAAATAAAAAACAAAGTAAAAATTTCATAGATCAACAAACTATAAAGAATAAAATAATTGCTAGACAACAAAAGCTAAAAATAATATAGAATTTGCTACTACTAAACTGTGCATTAAACCGGAATATCCGCTACTTGTCCAGAGATCAAGTTTATGCTTGAAAATGTTTATTATTACAAATCGAATTGTTCAACAATCTGTGAACTTATATACATACTGATTGCAGTAGATGTCTCTAATCTACTGTTTACATTTTCTCAAAAACTTGATTCGGGGAATCGCCCGGTGAGATTACAGATGTCGATGTAATGTTCATATAATGCTCTCAGTAATTCAGATTTTGCAAACAGTTTCTATTTAGATTTCAAGTACATCACAACCTGAACAGAATTGTCTACAAAATGCTTTCAATTCTTGTTTGCTATTTCATTGTGTTGATCAGCGTTTTGGCTGTCATCTCTTTGGCTGCTCCTGCTTGCAATGATGGCTTCTATGCTAAGAATGGGAATTTGGTTATCGACGTTAATAATCTGAATACGCTATTCGATTGTGTGCAAAACCAGCATCGAAATCATGGCTAAAACTTAAAAATCTCTTTATAACTCCAAAGAAATGTGTTAACAATGGATTATCCAGCTGAATTATGTGCATTCGATTTAAGTTTTGAACTGTTAAATGTGTGAAATTACAACAATTAAATATAAAGGTTTTATGTCTGGCGTTTATTGAGCAATTGTGTTTGTGTTTATGGTATTATTATCAACTATATGTTGAGTTAATTGAATATACAAAATTTAAGCTAGTAAGCTGCATCTTCGCAGGCTGTCCGTTAACAATAAAATATTTCAAAGTTAAAAAAAGTTTAAATTTATGTGTCATTCCTTTATTATACTGATTTTAATAAAGTTTAAATGTTTTAAATATTTAATGTGAGATTTGTTTTTGATTTCTCAATAATTTAGCTATTTTCAAAGACATGACAGCAATATATTCGATGTGTTAATGTTTCTTAATAAATGATGCAATAATGAACATATTGAGAAATTTATATAAACTTTGCCATGCAGCGTTGCCAGAACCAGTTTTTAGCTACAAAAAATGAATTTCATTGCATACTTTTAGGATGAAGTAATAAAATGATTAATTCGATAATGATTTTTAATACAATTACTTGAGTAGGTAGAAAGGAAATAAATCAATCAAAAAAGAGTTAATATAACCCATAACTCACTAATTATTAGAGATATATATCGTTTTCATTGTTGATTCTCAGAACAAATTGGGTTTATCAGGTATTTGTGAATGCGCTGGTTTAATCGGTAATCCTAATCTAATAATTATTTACGCTCCTGTCTTGATTTCCATCTACGATATATAGTATTTGGCACATTATTATTATAGTTGTCAGCAGGCATTCAACTAACCCATAAACACAGTTTGGTCAATGGTGCGTACACGTGTTGGTCTTTAATAAAACAATGCCCGCACAATTGACCGGCAAAAGGACACATGGATTTCCTGCAATGACGTTGACGATTAAAGACAATGAAACGAGAAAAATAAAGAATTGTTTTAATAAATATATCATTTGACGATTTTCAGTCAAAGCTTGAAATGAATAAAACTTATTACTGTTATTGTGGTTCATCTATCTCTTTTGTACGCGATGCCAATATGTCCCACTCTTTCTCTCTCTCTCTCTCTCTCTCACTCTGTCTTTTGTTGTTTTGAGCCACACAAACAATTTGCAGTCATGTCGAACATAAAAAATAATGAAAAACGAAACGATCCGTGCGTTGGAAAATCTCTCGCCCGCAAGCCACACTTAACCTATCCCTGCATTCCCTCTCTACACGTGAAATGTAACACTATCTTCATTATTATCAGCACAGTCATATACATCATTATCGTCATCATCATCGTCATTATTCGCTTGGGCACCTGCAGCTGCCTTTGTCTGTTGGTGGCATTAAAATGCTAATTGCCTGTAAACATAAAGGTAACTGCAGCAACGCAAACTCACACACATACACACACACACACCCTCCCATACTCACACACATGTAGACAGACACCCCTCTCTATACACATGCAGGCGTCATTTGCAGGTGTTGGCCTGTTACCATGTTGCTGCCTGTTCTGTCCTGTCACACGCAACGTATGCGTAATTTTTGATGTGGTGGCCAACGTGGCGAATGCTGCTAATTCAATTTCTCGGCGTGCTGTCAATATGCCGTTATAGTTTAGCTACACGCCCCAGCATGCGCTAATAGTTTTATGCCATCACTCTACACACAGACGAGACGGCCTGAGAGAGAGAGAGAGAGAGAGAGAGAGAGAGAATGAGAGAGTGTGATAGAGAGAGGGGAGAAAGGTAAAGTGCTGTTACTGACAGGCATTATTTGCGTTAAGTTCGAAGTTTAAATTGACTTTAAAATTGCATTTAATAGCAAAAAGCTTTGCAGTTTTTTGCAAGTTTTATTTCCAGAGTTTCTTTGGGTTTCCCTCTCCTCTCTCTCTCTCTCTCTCTCTACTTGCTCTTGCCTTTTAGAAAATAAACGCCCATTTCTGGGCCATTTCTCACTCATTCTCTTTGGCTTTTGTTGGCTGTCATTCTCTGTCTCTGCTTTGCTCGTTTCTCGTCATCATCCTTGTTGCTGCTGTTGTTGTTGACTCCTTTGCTATAATGCCACTTGCACTTTGACGTTGACATTGTGAGAGGGTTGGACTCTCACCCCCCCTATGTATATGTATGCGTGTGTGTGTGTGTATTGAGCGTGTATTGAAAAGCTCGTTCTTAAATAGAAACATGTAAAAAGGCAAGAGCAAGTACGCCCAGCAAATGTCTTCACACTAAAAGCATTGCTATGCACCAAAGACCCATCCGAGGAATTCTTCCAATCTGCTCTTCGACCTCTTATTTTCCTCTTCTCCCCCTCTGCGATGCCTTCTGCTTTTCATTCACAATGTCCAATGTTGACATTTGCCCGATGCAATTTTGATGTGCTTGCTGTTTATTTTATACATGCAAATGTGTGTATGTGTGTGTACCAAAGGGGCGTGGCTGTTGTGTTGCCATTTAAGTGCCCATCAGTTCACAGCCGACAAACAAACAGTCAACAACTCTTGGCATATCGAATTGTAATTGGTAGTGGATGTTTATTAACTGAATACTTGTATTCGAATATCATATTTATGTTATACTCACACTCCCAAAATCATGAACAATGTATTGTTTGATGTAATCGATGCAAAAAGTACATCCAATTAGGACTGAAAAGTTGTTGAAACTGATCTATGTAACTGAAATATGATATATTCTGATTTGCTCTTATTAAATTAATGAATACGTTAGGTTAGATGGTAATTAAAACATTTTTAACTTTAAACTTATTGATTTATTGTTTGGTAGTAAAAGTACATAACAGTAATAAGCGACTATTAATATATTAATAATTCACACTTTACTTTTCAACAGTTTTCCATGTAAATCTTATTGTTTTCATTGCATAATCTTTAAGAATCCTTCATTCAGAGACCACCAACAAACACTAAAATAATAGTAGAGACAATGAAAAAAGTAGATAACCATCTTTTCAATGCTATGTAGACAATCTCGCAATGCGTTAATAATCCTTAAAGTAAACCACATCAACTGTGAATGTGTCGTCGTTGCACCAACTGCTTCTTACTAGTACATTCAGAGTCCGCGTCGTTCTAGCTACAAAATGGCCGACAGACAGCAAAGAAGGGAACGAGGGGACAGTCGGGTTGTTTGAGACGAGGGAGTTTAACATGTAGGGGACTTCATGTCAGTTGCTTATTCACCTCGCCAACTCGACAGTCACCTTCTTTGCAGTCTTTGCATCTCGAGTCACGTCTAATAAGTTGGCATAATCCTCAGGAAAGACGCTTTTTTCTGCCGCCTGCTACACATTATTATAAGACATCTATATAAATGTATATATATATATGTATTTGTGTAAAAATGTCTGGCAAGTCGTCTCTGGCTTGTTAAAGACTCAAATATTTAGCTAATCTGTTGGAAAAACCTAATATAAATTTCAACTACAAGTTATTGCCTCAGCATTTGGCACGTGCACTCAGACGGCACATATACATTGCAAATAAATGAAAAGAACTAAGAAAAAACCTTACATTAAATATATATGAAATCTACAACATGAAGCAGACATATAAATCCATTGGTGCCTTATGTTTAAACAGAAGATTTATATAGTCTTTCTTTCTGTCTATGGTAAATTCACAAATTAAATTTACCAAAATTTAAATTTTAGATTAATATATTAAAATGTGTATTAATTTTTAAATGTAACTTCATTTAAGTATCTTCTAAATATAAATCATATATATTATAAAGTGATTTATTTCAGTTTTGTTAAGGTTTCTTATAGAAAATGTTAAATTTGTATCACGCTTTGCCACATTTCAGCTACACATTATAACACTTTTTCTATTAAGTGCAAAGAGCTCATAAAAGTTATAGCATCCGCTTAAAGAGTATCTAAGAAGTATGTACAAGAAATGCTTAAAAAAATCACTCATACGCCAACAGCTGCTCGTTGAGTTGGCAAATGGTCAATGTGAATCGTGGTTGTCCGTCGCAATGTCCCATAGTCCGTTGACTTTTAAGTGTTGCATACTTTCAGGCAGCTGCTGAAAACTCCAAGCTCAGAGCAAGCAGCCAACGCCCTTGCACTTGTCACGCACTTTGCGTCTTTCTTTATCTCGCTTTTCCTGCCATTTTTGTTGCGTTTTCTTTCAGCTTTTTCTCTGTGTGTATGTGTGTGTGTGCACATTTGAGTCTGAACTTTAACGCATTGCGTGTGCTATCATATGAAAGGTCAACTGCTTTATGCACTGTACTTAAGGAGATAACAAAATTCAATGCATATTTTAATACTTCTGAATCATTTACAGTTTTTGATAGCAGAATGGTTACTTTAACTATAATTTTTAATAATTATTTATTTAAATCAATAAAATAAAACTATATCTAATAGAGATCACCGTGTTTCATATATTTAGAGCTTAAATACTAACAAATCTTTATAAAGTAATTCGTGGGGCGTTGATTCGAAAGTGGAATACAGAACCAGTTGGCATAACTTGTGCAAGTAGCTGCATTTTGCTAATTCCGGCAAACTCTCTGACATTTGAACAGTGTCTCCTATTCGCCTTTACGTTGTTTTTTGCCGTTGTTGTTGTTGGTGTTGTTGTTGTAGTCGTCGTTGTCATTGTTGGCTTTTGAATGTTAAGATGTCGACAGCTGCTGACGCCGGGACAGACAAGCAGCTGGTGTCAAATGAGAATTGTGTGCGAGGGCATTGCACAGCAAACCAGTACCTCTAGCTCCCTCCAAACACCGAGACAAACCCCCAACAAGAAAAAAAATGGCAAAAAACTGATGAAGAAAACCCAACCCTTTCTTGGCAGCAGCCAAGACCTTTACAAAATGTCCAACTGTTGTCATAAGTGCATAATATTGTAAAAAAAAAGAGCAGAAAAATATGAGAAATACTATGTTATAATACACGGCACGGCCATGTTTTGTCTGGTTCCATTCCGTATTATTTCACTATGTTCTCTGAACTTCTTTTATGCACTGTACTCAGACATGTTAGATGAACGGCGAGTACACAAATCTGCAGTTACAGACCGCGTAGTCCAGCATAAATAGTATTAGATAACAAAATTTTAAAGTAGAAAAGTTCGGGAAGTAGAAGTTGGTAAATTTAACAAGTTTATAGCTAAATTAAAGCTACTATGCTCGTGTCGAAAGACAACAATGAGGGCACAAACAATATCTTAATTTGCATTCCATAAACAACTTGAAATCTTTCTTGTTTCTCCCAAACTATTCTTGCCAATTCCATAGACTTTTGGTGCTGCTTAGTGACTGTAGTAACTGTGTTAGTGTTTATTATTTAATGCCTTAACTGTCTGATAGTCAACACCTTGGTTAAACTTGAAAAGACTTCTTAACTAATTTGGCTACCCGAATAACTTTACGACCGAGCACAGGTAAAGTTTTCCAGTTCAAGTTTTACTAGTTACGTTTTTAGCTTCTACTTCCATAGTTTTCCACTGGCAACGTTTGAATCTCAAGTGCCATTGACTGCCTCGACTCCTACACCAAATCCAGGGGCAACTGTCTGGTCTAGTCTGACCGAGTTTAAGTTTTAACCTGGCCACCATTTGTCTAAGTCTCTGACACATTCCCGTGGCTCAGAGAAGACTTTTGCCCAACGTTAGCCAATTTACATTGAAATCTTTCTACTCAGAAGCTGGAGCTGTTCCTTTTTTTTGTTTTTTTTGTCATTGTGCAAAAAGTAGTTGAACTATTCCAAAAAGCACCCACATACTCCTTGAAAGTGCTCCCAGTTCTTCAGCTGCTCTGCAGCGTCTTCAGGTGCAGCCAGGCAAGCAAAAGGCAGTCTCAGTTGTTTTTCAGTTTTCTTCTTTTCATTTTTACCCTTTTCTCCCCTATTTTCTTACTTATCCCTTCCCAACACACACTCACATGCAGTAGCTGTAACTGCAGGTGTTTGTTAGCCACCATCGTCTTGACCCGCAACCAGAATCCACCAACATCCAACATCCAACATCCAGCATCCAGTCCTTCGTCATCCTCGTCGCGTCTAATTTCACTGCAGCTAAAGTTCTTGTTTGTTTCTTATGAAAATAAAACACACACAAGCTCCAGTAAAACTTGTGAAAATAATTTGTGCAGCAAGTTGCGAAAGCAAGAGGCACAGTGGGGCAAATTGAATTTATTACACCGAAAGGAAGCTATATGAGTTTTTAAAAGGCTAAGAATTAAATGGAAAAGTGATTTAGCAAAAAGAATTAATTATAATAGAATTATAATAATAAATAAATAATTACCAATTATTAGAAATGAAAGAAAATTTATTTTTTTGATGAAGTCTTTATCAAATATAAGAAATATTTTGGAGTTCTGATAATAAGAAGGGGAAAGAGCCATAAAAAAGGGTTTTTTTATTAACATTATTGTTTCTAAGAATTTGTTTAATTTAATTTACTTAATCTTGTTACTTTTGGTTATTTAAAAATTCCTTAAAATTATGCTGCTAAATAAAATTTTAGTAACTTTAAAATCTGTTTATAATGTCATACTAAATCAATGTTAAATTAGTCTTCGGAGCTCTTTTAAAAAGAAGGTTTAAATTAAGTTTAAAATTATTAATTTAAAAACTCTGTTTTTTATTTCACTTACTACCCCTAATATATTTTTCAGTCATATCTAAAATTTTTCTTTCCTTATACCTTTATTCTTAATACCTTCTCCTCAGCTTTTGTTTCGTATTTCGTCTCTTTTAAGAAGTCCCTGTATTCAGTGTGCGTTTGCGATTTATTTGCACTAATATCCCACGTAGTTTAAATTGCTTTTAATACACAAACTAGCACACATACAAGCAAACATAAATATGAAGAGGGAGAGAGAAGGAGAGAGAGTTATAAAATGATAGAGAAGGATATAAAAGTAAACTCTGCTCATCGAACTGCGAGCGCTTTGTGCAATTTAAGTCGCCGCCAAGGGAACAAATTGCATAAAGAAAAACTGTGAAAAACTGTGAAAAAACTGTGAAAAACTGGAAAAACTTTAGCGGCCAAATTAAACAGATTGCTGAGCGCATGTGGGAAAATAGTATAACTTATATAATTGTTTCTATCTTTTCTTTTTTACCTTACAGCGTTTGATGGACTCGGCGGAGCAGGCAGCGCTCTCGGAACTTGAGGGCCAGGGCAACTCGGAGTCGGGATCTGTGGGGGGACAACAGCATTACGATGCCAGACGCATCAATGAGTATAATGCCGATGGCAAATTGGCGGACGGAGCACGTCACATGGATATACGATTCATGCGACGCTTCGAGCGTCTGCCGGTGAATCTCAGTCTAAGCTCGATTCTGGTGCCGCACGGTGTCGATTTGGATGAGACGGACGTGAAGTCGGCATTGCAGTGGAGCGCACATTTGGATCCACTCTTCCAGAATAACTTGGAGCGAGATCCGGCATTGTCCTGGCAATATTTTGGCTCATCATCCGGTTTCCTACGTCGTTTCCCAGGCACCGCCTGGCCCCCCGAGGGCTCCAAGGGCAGCAAATTAATCCATGACTTTCGCACGCACAATTGGTTCGTGCAGGCAGCCTCCTCGCCCAAGGATATTGTAAGTCTTTGTGCCCGTTGATTAATTAACATCTCAAATAATCCAACTTTGATTTATTTCCTCTGCTAGATGATTCTCTTGGATGCTTCGTCGAGCATGTCAGAGAAGTCTTTTGATCTGGCCATGGCTACTGCTTTCAATATACTCGACACACTCGGCGAGGATGATTATGTGAATCTTATTACCTTTTCGGAGGTGGTCAAGACTCCGGTGCCCTGTTTCAAGGATCGCATGGTGCGTGCCACTCCCGACAATGTCCAGGAAATAAAATCAGCGGTTAAGGCCGTCAAGTTGCAAGATACGGCTAACTTTACGGCTGGTTTGGAATACGCTTTCAGTCTTCTGCATAAGGTAAGCCTAAAATATGGAAACTAGAGTACAGAATTTACACTACTCTTTATAACCCATTCCTTATCTTTTCCCAATCTTAACAGTATAATCAATCGGGAGCTGGCAGCCAGTGTAATCAGGCAATTATGCTGATAACAGAAAGCACTTCGGAGTCTCACAAAGAAATAATCAAGCAGTACAATTGGCCTCATATGCCTGTGCGAATCTTTACGTATCTGATAGGAAGTGATTCGGGTAGTCGCAGTAATCTGCATGAAATGGCCTGCACCAATAAGGGATTCTTTGTGCAGATCAATGACTTTGAGGAGGCACGACGAAAGGTCATCGATTATGCCTTGGTTATGGCCAGGCCAATGATTATGTATCAGGCAGATCATCCGGTTCATTGGAGTCCTGTTTTCGTGGCTGGCAAATCGGGTGGATTGGGCAGAGATTCGGAGTATCAACGACGTTTAGTGACGACAGTTTCAACTCCGGTCTTCGATAGACGAAACCATTCGGTGCGTGTGGCAAATCTTTTGGGTGTCGTTGGCACCGATGTACCCATCGAGGAGATACGTAAAATGATACCACAGCATAAGCTGGGACCGAATGGATATTCGTTTATCGTCGATAACAATGGGCGTGTGCTGTACCATCCGGATTTGCGACCTCTAAGCGATGGCAATCAGTATATCGATCAGCTGCGACCCAAATACGCGTCAGTCGACATAACGGAGTTGGAACTGCCGGAAACGGAAGTGGGAAATGACCATGAAGTAGTCGAAATGAATAAGAATCTGCTTAATGAGGTGAGTTAATCAAACTTTTATAAGTTTTTATTTATTTTCCAGTTATATAAAGTATTTTCTGGTATTTTATTCTTAAATTTTCTATTCTTCGTTTTTTTTTGCATTAAAAATTGTTTTAATAATTAATTATTTAATTTAACAGATGCGCAGTGACATGGTTCGTCCCAAGGAGGGCGAAACAGAGTTCACAGTGTTGAATCATTATGACGAATCGAAGCGAGTTTCGACTCGTACCCATCGCTACTTCTATGGTCCCATCGAGGACACGCCCTTTACGCTCGCTATTGTCCTACCCGAGAAGTACGGCAGCCATGAGTTGGTCTCCCAACAGGAGATTCGTCATTCGCGTAATAATGGTAAGTCTGCAAAAACCATAAAAATCTTTTTAAACTTAATTTATTAACAATTTTATCTTTACTTTGTAGTTACCGAATACTTTAAGGGGGACAACTGGCGCGTACATCCCGATTGGGTGTACTGTGAGTACAATAGCGTTAGCGATTTGGAGAAAGAGCGTGAGAGTTCCGGGGAATACACTTCGCGCGATCAAGAGCCCAGTTTTGGGTCGCCAGAGGAGCAAGTACTGCACTTTTTGGCACGCGCTGGTCGTCCTGGCTGGAAATGGATGTCGGTAAGCATTCCAAACTACAGTAGTCTCTAGCTATGTTGGAACTCTTTAACTAATCTTTGATTTTCTTTATCTTTGTGTAGGTGCGACCCAAGTCGCCACAGCCGCATCACAATTTGCATGGCACCTCGTCGAGTGCCGCCCACTTTGGGGCGCAGCACCTGAATGTACAGGGTTCTCGCAAGGCGGAGCCCTATTACTGCGATCGAACCCTCATTCAGAGCTTGGTGCGAGATGCAATGATAACCGATGGACTGGATCGTAATACAACTGGAAGCTCAAGTGGCAAAGAGGATAAGCAGTAAGTTTTATGATTTATTTCCTTGATTTTTGTCTGTCAAAAAGCACTTTTAATTTAAAAAATGTTTAAATTTATGTTTCAAATCTATTAACAAGGCCATTTTTGTCTTTATTACATTTTAATTTATTATTAACCTAAGAAATTTGAATGGAATTTATATTTTTATAAGCTTTAAATTATTGTTTACAATTTATTATTGTTTTATAGATTTATTAGCTTCATTTCTATAACTTTAGAATTTCTTTTCAAACACTAAAGCACCAACAAAAATTTTCTCTTGCATATATTTCCCTCACTCTTTTTTCTATAATGCAAAAACTAAAAAAAAAAAAAAAACTTTTCTTTGCATCCACTAAAAACTATAAATATAATTAAACATTATATTCTTTCCACACTACTGCATAAATAAATTATGTATTTTATTTACAATGCAATATTATAACATGATTTAAATGCACTTTTATAAAAATTATATATATACATATATAGTCCAATCGCCACATTGATGGCCATTTTGAAGAGGTAAATGATGAGTTTTTAACCTGGTCAAGTAGTTTTTGAACAATGCAATCGCTTCGAGGAACCAAATAAACCATGTACAAAGGCGCTCGGATTCAATTCCCCTTGAAAATTCTATGAGATATCAATTTACAGCAAAATCTGTAACAGCTATTGCTTGATTCCTTGCTGGTATTCAAATTATCACTAGTATATACTAATAGTATTTATTATTTTCTACCACAGGCAAGGCTATCAGAAGTTTGTGGTGGCCACTTCTTTTGTTGCCACACGTTCGGGACTTTTACGCTGGATTGATCATATCAAGAGACCCGAGGACACGCCAGAACCGTAAGTAAAAAGTTGGAAGTAGTGTTATGAAAAGAGCTGAAAGTGAAAGGAGCGAAGAAATCATTAAGTCACTAACTGATCACTTTCATCGAATGCCATTCCGTTACTCTATTCATACTCTCTACTCATTTTAACTCTGCTTCTTTCCACAGTCACTTCAGCGAGGACAATGTGCGTGCCATGGACACCTCGTGGTATAAACGTGCTGTGGATCAACATACAGTGGAACCCGATAGTTTTGTGTACAGTGTGCCCTTTGGTTCTGGCTATGCTATCAAATCTAATGCCACCTTGGTGACTGCATCACATGCCATATTCGTGGAGCATCGTGGACACAAGGCGCCAGCTGGTGTTGTTGGTCTGCAGTTCCAGCACGATTCGCTGGCCAAGCACTTTATCAACATAACATCAACTGTAAGTTAACATTTTTACACATTTTCTTAACATTTACTTAACATTTACCTGTAATTCCTTTCAGTGTACCGGCATGACGGGCTGTAAGAGAAGTTGTGCTTCTGATAATCTCGATTGTTATGTTCTGGACAATAGTGGTTTTGTCATTATCTCTGAGGAAATGGAGCATACGGGCAAATTCTTTGGCCAGATTGATGGTACCATTATGGACTCTTTGGTGCAAGATCGCATTTACAAGCGTGTCACTGTCAATGATTATCAGGGAGTTTGTTCCGATTCGGATAATCCGTATACGGCAGCGGGAGGTATATTGAAACCACATCGCTTGGGCAGTTGGTTCTTTAACCATTTGGTGGCACTAAGCGCCACCTGGTTGTCATATATGCCGGCCTCTCTGAGGGCCTGGCCACAGGATGACTACGAGACTTATGACAATGGAGATGTGGTCTTTGTGGAGAATAACTATTCAGAGGAGTATGAGGAAACTTTCGAACATGATTACAATATGCAAGTGGATCAGGAAATGGATGAATTCTTTACCACAGCCGATGTGGTGCGTAGTCTACACTTTAACTTTGTATTTTACAGCTGTATACTTAAATTATGTCTTTTAGGAGTATACAACACCACCGCCCAAGCAGCACAAGCCACACAGTGGTCCCAGATTCACGCCCGATCCGCAGAATGCGCGACGCTGCGATCTACGCACCGATCTCTATGTACTCCAACCAGAGCGACTCAACCAAGGTGGACAGAACAATCCATTGAAGGTAACTATATATTAACTGGTTCTATTTGAATACTTATTTTAATACTAATTTTCCATTTACAGGGAAAACTTACCAACTGTCATGTTTCGGGCTGTGAGCGTCCATTCAGCGTGCAGAAGATTCCGCATAGTAATCTAATATTGTTAGTGGTGGACACGCTGTGTCCTTGTGGCTCCAAGCAGCTGGATATAGAACCCATGGAGGAATCGGGTATTGTTGGTAAGTAAATCAATTAATTTATATAAAACAAATTAAACTCAAGGGAAATTGTGATCACAGGCGCTTGTAGCACACGAAGACAGAGTCAGGAGCAAGAATTCCGTCGTCGGCCCAAGAAATGCATTAACTATCATCCCGAAGAGATTGAAATACAGCAGTGTGGGCGTGGCAGTACCTTAATACGTATGTCAGCATCGGTTATAGCGGCGCATCTTCTTATGGTCGCCGTGACTTATGTGTTGGCCAATGCGTGATACGAGCACTAAATACAAAACTGGTCAAAATAAGTTAGATGAGACACAGCAGAAGGAGTTATAATTTGATCAGAGCAGGAAGTGTAGTAATTCCATTGAGGTGTAATGTTTAGCCAAAAAAAAAAAACAAAATCAAATCAAAAAAAAAACTTTTGATTGATTCTTAAAGTAATGGTAAAAGAAAACAGTTAAAAGTTAATATATCTATATGTTTGTAGACAATAATTTGCAAAAAGAATCTATTTCCATTTACAATTAGAACAAAGTAATTATTAGCTAAATATTTGTTAATATTGTGTGAGTTTAGCAGCAAATCAGAGATAACACAATTGAACAATTGAAATCCAAAAAATCTCAACGATTAGTATGGAGAAATACCTAATTTAAACAACATATTGTTTCTAAATTAAGGCATGCAATTTAATTATAACAAATATTTCGAAAAACTAAAGCCTAAATTAAATTTTTCATATTTAATTCGAAAATATTTGAAGAACGATCAAGAAAATAGTCAGTTTATGTAAATAGCATGTTAAAGTATTAAATGAAGAAAAAACAGAACAAAATTCCTACCGAAATACTCAATTGAATAATTCATTTATTTAAAAAAAAACATACAAGAAAATTCATAAATTGCACTAACTGCGTACGCACAAGATATCGAGTATTATATTTTACAAAAAAAAAGAAAAATTTCACTGAACAAACAGAAGACTTGAAAATATCAACAGCAATGTATAAACGAAAGCACATTTGACAAAAAAATAAAATATTTAAAAGAAATAAATAAAGATAAATGAAAACCAATTCATATCGAAGATATACAGATGCATGTCAGCCAATTTGAACAGCAATAAACAAAGAAAAATAAATAAATTATAAAGAGTAATTAAATGCATACGAATGTATAATAAAATGTATGTATATAAACAAATTAGTTTTGCAGAAGAAATAACATTTATTTTATATACATTTTTATACAACATCATTTTGACAACCAAAATAAGAAGGGAGAAAAGAAAAGAAATAATTATTAAAAATAAAAAAAATATATATATGAACAGGAGAACCCAAAAAAAAAAAAAGAGCCATAAAAGCAATTGCAATGAATTACTTTAATAATTATTATTTTGCATTTCATTTGCTTAATTATTAATGAATTAATACATATTGAAATGTGCGTAGCATATAATTAAAAAATATAAAAAAAATTATAGAACTTCACATATCGTTGTTAATTTGGCTAAAACTTTATGTTACTAAAAACAAAAACTATTATGATAACTATTTGAACAAAGAAAAACAACACACAAACACTCAAACACACACTCACACACACACACATACACAGACAAATATACACACCTCTACAATATATAAAGAAAAAATATTTTCTGTGTCTTAAACTTGTATAAAAAATGTCTTCCATTACAAATACTTAAACGAATAAACAAAAAAAAAAAAAGAAAAAATAATAAATTTATAACTTAATAACTACTAATTAACTAACAAAATATATTTAATATTTAACTTGAAAAAAATCATTAACCATGCATAAAGAATTTAAATGTTTTCGGCTCATTTTGATGGCAGCTAAAAGCTGACAATAAAATAGAAAAAAAAAGAAAAAGAATTAATTTAAACTAAATAAAAATGAAAAAAGAAACATTTAAAAGATTCTTAAAAGCATAGATTTAAATGCATATAGTACTTAATACATATGTAGTTAGGCATGGTGGGATCGGGTTTTTAGGCAAATGTTCAGACACAACCAAAATATCGAACGAAGTTAAAGCAGCAAATAGAAAACCACAGAAACAACTGAAAGAAAAGAAATGCATGTATTAGACAAAATATTAGCCGAATAAAAATATATATATATATATATATAATTGTAATAATAATTATACGATTAACGTACTAATAGCAATTGTAAGGTCTTAGCGATAAGAAGCTGTTTGTTAAACGTTGTTTGTGCTGCGGTTGTACAACAGTGCGTATGTGAGCTGTTTGCAGCCGAGGCTGTTCAATATTTGACCGCGTGTGTGTGTGAAAGTGAGTATGAGTGTGGAAGTGTGACTTAGTGAGCAAGTGTGTGTACGATTGAAAACATGGACTGATGTTTGTAGTGGAGAGTGCAAGATAATTTGTATAACTGGGGCGTATGCGTAATTCTTACCTAGATAATATACGAGTATACCTGGTAGGCCAACATACATATTCCCCATGAGATTCATTCATGATTTTCCCTGGCCAATAAAACCATTATTAACATTACTTCAGAAAAACTCTCTCCTAATACTAATAATAAAATTAAATAAATTAAATGACTACTAATTCACTGTAAAACTGCATTTACTTCCCTCATAAATCACAAAAACAAAAAAAAAAAAACGAATAATAAAAACTTGAATAGAATCTACATTTCTGTATTTGTACTTTACAAAAATTCCATATCAAAATACAAATAAAACCAAATCAATTAAATTTTGAAATTTCAAATTTGAAAAAAAAGAAAAGCATAAAAAGTTGTTTCACAACATTTTCTATGTTTGTTTATTTTTATAAATGAGAAAAAAATTGAAACTAAATAAAAGGAAAAACCAATTTGAAATGTTTGTATGTGTAGTCCATAATTTTCTAAAGGCATATGCATATTTAATATAAAATATAATATTTAAAAAAAAAATGAAAGAAAAGAATTACTCACATTATCGGTCTAAATGGTGGAAAACTACGTGAAAATGGGAAGAAAAATAAAATATATGATAACAACTACCATTATTAACTTACGAATTAAATCAAATTTTTGACAATGCGATTTTTGCTTTTTGGAAATCGTGCTTTTTGCTAAAAAAAAAAGAAAGGAAAAAAACAAAAAGAAAATGAAAAACTTAATAAAAATGACACGAAAGAACTATAATTATAAATCAAACTTTTGCTCTCTATAAACCCTATATACAAACAACTTTCTATACGAGAAAAAACGAAAAGATTTATATAAAAAATATACTTATATCGTACATTCATACAAACATATAACAAACAGATCCTTCAATCTCTCTTCAGACACTAATCGAAACGAAAATAATCTCTTAAAAAACTACTCCATTTATTTATATTTTTTCGTCTAGATTTTGCAGCATTTCAAGTTGATTTGTTAATAATAATTTGCAGAATTGTCAAGACATATAATACGGTGCATAAATGACCAACAGCAACAAAAAATCGAAAGTAATACTTTGGAATGGCAACTACGCAAACATACATAAATAAATAAATATTATTAAATTAGGAACTCGATGAGAAATTCAAGAAAAACACTAAAAATAACATTTCAGTCGAAATATAATATCAATAAAAATGAAAAAAAAGTACGAAGAAGAAGAAGAATACCATTAATTCTGTTATTGTTGTCAAAGCATTGAAAACAACTTTTAATAATTATGTGAGAGAATTGTTGTTTCATTAAATTTGTCGAAAGGAAATATAAATGTTTAATGAAAAACCAAAATTTATACATATTTAAGATATACATATATACAACTGTATATTCCAAACCATAAGATAATAAATTATTCAATTATTTGAGAAGCTTCAAAACTTTGTAAAATATATAAAAAAATTCTATTTAATTTTGATTTCAATTAAATTTTTCATACAAAAGAAAAAGCTGTAATATCAATGACCACCAAATGAGACATAGACACACACCCACACCCACACCCACACCTACACCCACAAATATACTACATGAGTCACACACACACACACATACACATAAACACATACAAACAAAGGTACACACATATGCAAAGCTTGTGTTATTTTGTATGGAAAGTCTACAAAGAATTTCACCTAATAGTTTAAAAACAATAAAATTAGTAAAACAACAAAAAACCAAGAAAGAAAAAACAAAGCACACAAAACAAAAAAGAAGAAGAAGAATTCGCAAAATTAACTATTAAGATTAAAATGCATACTTAAATAATTAATTATAATTAATATAAAAAAAACAATTGCTCATTACTCTAATTATAAACACAAGTAAATTGGTAATACTTAAATAATACAATTAAACCAACTTAAGATTAATACAAAACAGGTGGAGTACTAAACAAAAATATTATAAATACATAATATATAGTAAATAAAATGGAAAATATAATTTAAATGAAAACAATGAAATGATGAATGAGAATAAAATGAAAAGTATTACAAATAAAATTCAAGTTTTTTTCCATTTCTTTGTGAATTTTCAAACCCAATTTTACTAGAGCTCATTAAAAATCTGAATCATGGCATTTAACGGTAAAAATCACGGTACTATCAGGCAAATTGACATGCAGGTTTCATAATCAAGTGTCATGATTTTTATTGTCCTCTTTAAAGATAACAATTTATCTAAGATCTTTTGGGTTTTGCCCCAAACTCTCAGCAATGGCAATGAATTTAAAGTGTGGCATTGTAAGCACGCACTTATTATCAAACTAACAATAACAAAAAAAAAAAAAAAACACTATAAACATTAACTTTTACCGGTTTCTGCTATTGTTGATAAGAGATAATAGCATGGGCTTACCCCCCAGGTGTTAATTTCCTGGTGCCAGTGATCGAAATCAACAACGGTAAGAAGGAAATGAGAATTTGACTATCTGTCTTTCTAAGGATCAAAAATCATTATGTATTATATGACTTATTTAACTTTTAATTTTAAAAATTATAGCTACACGTGTACTGCATTTTTATTTAATTAATTTCTATATTAGTTTAGATTGTTTGTGTTTTTTCAGTATTTTTTTTATTGTGATTTCATGATAATCAGCGCCTTGTGTAGAATACTGTGCCAAATTTTTAATCATTGTGCTAATTTATTGTGCGTATCTTGGACTTCAACATCTAGAAACTGATAACTCAACAGTAATTAGTCTTTGAGTCAACTCATAGTGTGAATCATCATACCCATTAAGTAAGCTAAGCTAGCTATGGGGTATATGCATGCGAGTTTTACGTTTTATGTACAGATTTGAGCACTAAAGAGCTTAAAATTTCACATTGGAGTAATTAACAATTTAAATTAAATTATTTAAATATAAAGTCTCAGTCTTTTAAATGTTTTTACTACAGACTTAAGTCTATTTTACTTACAAAAAATACTAATTTTTTTTAAAGTATATATAGTAGTTGGTATTTATTTTGTTCTTTCATTAAACAAATGATTCTTAATTTTTTTTACTATATGATAGTACATAGTACAACATAATAAAATATAATAATTAATCTATTGGCTAATTATTGCACACACTTCAAAGGCCAACACTCAAAATAATGTGATAGTGACTTATCACTTTTGCATGAAAATATACTAGTATTTTGAATGAGTCGTAATCTTTAGCCGATTGTGTGGCAAAAGAAAATCTGCTGATTTAAACTACATAGATGAACGTGGTGAAAATTAATTTGTTAAAACTATTTCAAATGAAATGCCCGAAAAGATTGTTTATCTGACAGATGATTTCACAAGACTGACATTGTGATTTCTTACTGACAAAACTCGTGAGTTTTTATCACTTGACAGGTTTAAGCCCGAGAAAATGAAACAATGTGTCAGGTATAGGCCTAGAAATATGCTTATATTTGTATTAACAATTAGTATAAAGACAACACTGACTTGCAGATCATATAATAGAGCGATAAAAAGATATAGTAAGTTCTAAATTTAGATACTTCGTTTAAAAGATACACGTATCTATTTGCATTATCATAACTGACCACGACATTTCCCCTTGGTTATCATGTCAGAGTGAATGAGGAGACACCAGAAGATTTATCTTTGCCTCATTGCCACACTTGGAGGCGTGGCAACTGAATTGGGGAACGAACACGAGCTGCATGCGTGTTCCAAGTTCAGTTCAGTTCGGTTAATTGATCAGTGAGTGAGTGCATTGATGGGACAAATGAAATTGTAATTGAAGATGAAAATGAAATTGAAATTAAAATTGAATCAAATTGAGCGCATACGCATTTCAGACACATTTTTATTCTCTTTCTTTTTTTGTTGTTGTGTGTATTTTGGGTTCTACGAGTTCTGTAAGTGGCTCACACGCCTGGCGCATGACTCTTGGATGGACTTTGGCATCACGTAGGCAGAAATACAAAAAAAAACTTTACTCAATGTAGCCCCGATCGGTTGTCTGTCAGGCGTCTGGCAATAATGCATCGGCATCGGTATCGACAGCATCGACAGCAACCGCTAAATGGCTACAAAGTCCAATCGAACGATTGGTTATAGTGGAGCATTCTCAATATCGTTTGCTGCGTCACAAACATACAATACACGGAGAGAGAAAAGGGAAAGTAAGTTCAAGCCAACTCGACTTTAGTAATTGGATTCTTTAAATATATTTGTAATTACATAAATCTATATAGAAAATCGTGTAAAGTAAATGGTTAGGACTTTTTTCTCAGTGTACTCTAATTAGCCATATACTATACTGAACTCTTGTGGAAAATTTCTACGATATTATCTGCAATGTAATAAACCCTTTGCCCCTCTTCCTCTGTCTTAACTACAATTCCCATTTAAATTATTTTTAGCATTCATTTATCTCTTGTGCTTCTTGGGGATTCACGCCAAGTTCACATGCTCACACCCCGTAATCCCTTCATCCCCCTTAACCCCTCACTCGCTAAAAACACTTTTGATTGCCGGCACGAACCGTGAAAATGATTCAGTTTTTGGACGCGTGTGTCATCTTGAATCTTGGCCCTGATCCGTTTGATAGCGCATATGTGATAATTACTCAACGTATACGTTATTCAGAAATCGGGAAATGTTAATTTTTGTGAACAGAAATACAGTAAAGTTAGGTATAAAGGGTACCAAATAGCATAGATATTTTAACTAGCAAAATAATTTATTTATTAAATCATTATTTGTAGTAAATTAACCCCTAATTTGTTAATGTTGATTATTTACTTAGAATTCCTTCAATTAAAATTATTTAATTTTCAGTTTTGCCTATTAACTAATTATTTTCGCAAAATATTTCTATATCATGTTGATTCTATTTGTTGAATAGTCAAGATTATTATATTAATTAAGGTTATTTCGCCATTTTGTTTTGCTTTATTTTTGTTGATTTCTTTGTTTTTTTGTTTTTAATTAATTCGAAAGTCGTGGGTGTTATCAAACGGTTATCAATGCTCACTTGAAACATGTCTGGACACTTTCCGGTTGCCAACAAGGAATCTTCTATAGTCGAATGTTCCTACACATATTGCTCTACTCTATTCCAATCTTTCAATTTAAACTTAATAAATTTACAAAAAATTATTCTAAAATTATTCTGGCATATATTTGCAGTGTATTTAAAAAGTTGCGTTTTAAAAACACAAAACATCTGGAAAGTACTGATGAAATCTATATAGAAATTAAAGGGGCGCGGCCAAGATAAGGTTTTGTTGACGCCTTTCTATGCACACGCGCCTCAATCCCATAAGACTTATGTTGTCCCATGTCTGATCTTGACTCTTGATGACTTTGCAAAAAAAAACTTAATGAAATTATTTTCTATTGGAAGTATTCCAAGCTATCGCTTTGATTTAACCCAAGGTAGCTAATATAAAGAATTTTACCTTGATCTTATATAATTTTTAAAATCTGTAAAAATGTTTAACATATTTTTGGTGTTTTATAATCACATTAAGATTATTGACATGCATGGTGAGCGTGAAAAAATCTAACAATAAAAGTCTAATCAATCATAATTCGTGATAAACTAAATTTGTAAAAATTGAAAAGGCGTCGTAAAGATTAATGTGAACAACTGTTGACAGCGTATGCGTATCCTGCCTAGACAAAACACAAAGTAAATAAATGATTAAAAATAACAAATTGGCCGCAAGGGAAAGCGTTTTTAGCTGATATCAAAATGGTCAAGAAACAAAACACACGACAGCAATAACAACAACTACGACACCGACGACGGCGTCGACGCGTTGACGAAAGCGTCGCTGCTCGAACTTTGGACTCAATAGCGATGGGTCCAAACGACGTCAGCGTTGTGTGTGTTGCGTTCGAGGTGACAGCTCACGTTCGGTATGAGTTCGACTGCAACGCAACGTAACATGTTTGAACGCAGGAACAATTGGTATCAGCGTGTGCCATCGCACGAGTTCGAACCGGATTTGGACTGTGAGTTGCTAACCGCCATGCAAATGAGAATCGTCGTTGGGGGAAAGCATTCCAACAATCTTTAACTATGCATGCTTATCTGATAAGAAATGCACTCTCACTCTCTCTTCTTTTTATGCCCTCTCTGGATTAATTAGGTATTTAAAATTGCGCATCATTTATAATACTCTATGCATGCTAAGCGATATCAATCGCTGTTATTAAACAATACCAAAACAAAACCAACACTCTCACTTACTCTCTCACTCTCATGGCCGCTCTTTTAATCTTTCTCTCTCTGTTTTTTTTCGGTTGCCTCCAAGTTAAGATCGCTGATCGCAAAACATCAAGCCAGACCAGAACAACCCCAACCAATTGAAGGCAGCCTTTGCGGTCGCTGAATTACCAGCATCGAATTATTCACACAAAGACGTTCTGACTGATCGGATCGAAACCAAAAAAGTAGCTCCATTAAATTGTGATCTTATTTTTGACAAAGCAAAGTGTTAGATAACAAATCAAAAAAATAAAAATGTGTTAAAACTTAAATTAAAATAAAAACTGAAAAGGGTTTAATTATTTTATTGTATTTGTTTTAAAGCAATTAATTTTGCAAAGATAGTAAAAAAAAAATCGCTTGTCATTGTCATATCAACATTTGACAAGTTTCACTGGTGAAATACATAATTATAAACAATGATTTTATTGTGAAAATGATTTGCAAAAATTAACAACAATTTAAATCGCTTGGACTACAATTAATAAAACGGTAAAAAAACAAGTATTAACTACCAAAATAAACAATAAACCAAAACAAAGGATTCTTGCTAAAGGTAAGTTATATAAGAGCTTATGAAATATTTTAAGGTAAAGAAACCTAAAATAACTTTAGAGATAAAAATAGAGAAAATCCTCTAAAAATATTATTGAATTTAATTTTCGAGAAACAGGTGCCGTTAGTGACAGTTAAAAAAAAAATATTCCATGGGCTAAAATACATATAGAAGAATGTTAATCTCATAAGCGTGTGCTCTATCTTAAGAATATTGGATATAAATAGCCACAAAAAAATTAAAATTATTATTATATTTCTTTTTATAGCTTTTAGTGGATTAAAAAGCAATTTATAATGTTTATATAGAAATAAATAGGTTCGCTTGTGGTGAAATTCTTATAATTTGACATTTAGCAAGTCATTTAAATATTTGAATCTGTGCTATCAAATCAAATATATAAAATAATACAGATAACTTTGTTTATTAACATTTCTTTGATTGATTGATGACTTTGCAGCATTGATGATGGTCGCCATTTTGGCAAAACATAACCTCAAACAACCTTTAATATATTTTGGACAAAACGTGTGCAAAAAGAACTTCAGACTTATATAAACAAGCAGAGATTTATATTCTTTATGTTTCAGAATATTGCAAAATTCTACAGAATGTCTAAAATCCATGCCATTTATTTTATTATTTTATGGGATTAAGCCGTAAGCTGCTAAGTTAATTATTTGCTTGTGGCAGAGGGAAAAAAAGTGTATTAAGTGATTTTCGCTGCCTATAACCTAGCAAATCGGAGCAATCTTCGTGTGGGATTCCAAAGTTCAGACAGAGGCATGCTTTAGTGCGCTGATCACATCACTGCTTATTTGCCTTAGCACAGAAGAGTGAGCGATCGAAGGAAAGAGAAAAAGAGAGAGGGAGTGAACAAGACTGGTGGTAATGAGATTACTTTGTCCAAATAACCAAAAATAAAAAATATATTCAAATATACTACACTTTTGCAGTGCATTCAACTGCAGCGGTGATAATCTCGCGCAAAGAATTAACGATACGCGAACAGCTCAATTGATACCAAGTGTGAAAGAAGCGAATGGAAAACCCCCAGATGTCAGCATTGTTCGTCTGCAGTTGTACTTTGCACCCAAGTGTGCAAACTCTATGTGTATGCTCGTGTGCGTGAGTGTGTTTGCGAGTGTTTGTGTGTGTCTGTGTGTGTGCAACTCTTAACGCAACTTTACGCGATCCACTTGACAGCGAGCTTCTTCTTCGTCTCTTCCTTTGCCTCTGTTTTCTGTCTGTCTCCGCCTTTGTCGCTGCATCACGCTTGAGTTGCGTGCTCTGTGACGTAGACAACTTGTTTGATTCGTGGACGCTGACGCTGGCGCAGACGTTAACGCTGCTGCTAGCTGCGCTGCCACTCCATTTACTTGTAAATTGGAGTAAAATGGCAGTGTATAACCTTAAACAGTTTTGCACTCCCGTTGCTCTGCTCGCAGCCCTTTATCACTTGTGTCGCACGCCACTGATTGACAGCTTTCTCAACTGTTTGTTGTGATGATTAGCATACTGATTATTTCCGTAAGATCGGTGCAAATCGAAGATGTCAGTGGGGTTTACGTCAAAAAAAAGGTGCTGCGTGTCACGTGTTGCCTTTAAAGACATTGATGCTGTAATCGACGTCATTATGGGCTATGGGAATAATATTATTTCATGACAATTTGCGTAGCTGCAAAATATGGACAGATAATGCCATACTAATCAATGTTTTGTTTTCCAGAGAACCCCAGCAAATCCTTATCAGGAAATCAAAGGATGCCTAAGCATACTTTTTGTCTAAACTTGATACTAGACTGTTTAATAAAAACTGAAACATATTCCAAATTTACTCTTCTTCAAATAATTAAATAAATAATTGATCTCTTCTGATCTTCTGATAATTTCTACGCTTTCTCCTCATGTTACCTGTTTCGCGTTGATTGTTTGGCTTTGTATCACGTAGCATTTCTCGACTTGGCTGATGTAATTCAGAACTTCTGGAAGTAAACCTACAAAATAATTTGCATTTTAAAGCATTTCATTTAAACTTGAAATTTAAACAGAAAATTCGCGATACATTTGAATGTGTAACAAGGTCAAAAATAGTTCAAATTAGATCAGTTAGTTGAGTACTTTTAAATACTATTAGTACTAGTATTAAAGTGGTGCTGTTTCCGTTTTCTAATCGCAACATAATCATATTAAGCTCGATTAGCGGTTCGGTGCAAAGCGATTAAATATTATTTACTTGATATTTCTGCTCCATAACTCACACTCATAAATCACATAACACTCGATTCGAATCCAATGGTATATTCAATACACGAATGGTATTCAAAGTATGTGCCAATATTATTCATGTATGTATGTACATACAACTCACGGTGGCAAATCATAAAATCGTTTTTATAGAGCACTTTGAGAGATTCTCTTATCAGCAACGTGTTCGCCATAAATTTGATTGAGCGATCAGCGATCATTAGTGTCAAGTGTTCGGGGGAATGCTCGTGATTCAATATGTGCAGCCCAATTACGATGGCGCCTAGCTGACATTGGGTGGGCGTGGCGTGGCGTGGCGTAACGTTCACAGGTGCATATCCAAATATAGCACAATTTAAATTAACTCAAATTTTATGCAATTTCATTTTATGCGCTGTTGGCAGCACCAAAGCTAGCGCCGACGTCGCTGTCTTCTTTAGCTGATGCAATGAGCAGAGAATTTGCATATGAATTGTCTGGTCTTCAGCGCCTAATGCAGAGCATGAAGGTTGTTAGCGGGGCGGGTGCTTGAGTGAGAGAGGGGGTTGCCGAAATACGCTGTGGGAAAACGAACGAACAGGTCTTCGTTAGAGTCGTTCGTGTGTTGTCGTGTGCGCTTTAGTTCGTTCGTGTGCCGGCCAAGCAAGCCTAAGTGGTCTTGCTCTCCCATGCTAGCCATGCGCTCTTTAACACTTGCTCTATCTACGCCTCTCTCTCTCACTCTCTGGGCAAGCGATCAATCAATTGCAACGACCGTTTCGCACACATAAATTGTTCTACTAATCAGACAACCGCCACATTCATTCACAACTCGTTTGCGCTGTCGCACGGCCCACAACGGAACTTAAAGAAGTTCAATATAAATAAAATACAAAAAATATATATGTAAACACAACTATATAACATATTTTAATCAAACGTTGCGCTAAAATTCGTCGTGTGCATTATTTGCTTCGTGAATCGTGTCCGGGTTCGCCACTTAACCCCGGCTTTGGATTTAGTTCTACTTCGTGACAAATCATCAAATTATTATTACGTGTATGTGTGAGATCCCTTTTTTCTTAACTTAATTAAAAGGCCTATGCCGCATACGACTTATATAGCTACTATATAGTAGTCTTTGAATTCGATTAATCGCCCTCGCTCTGATTGACAGGCGCTATTTCATTTGAATTTTTTAATTTTTTTTTGTTGCGCAGTTTTTGCACTGATAATGTCAATTAAATATTTTAATTGCAACGATTTGCATTTCAATTATCTGGGGAAATAATATAGCAACAATAAAAAAAAAATAATATTACTTTCCTGCGTTTGCCGCGTGTCCAGTTGGAAAAACCTTTTACTGGAAAATAAATTTTAAGAAAATCACATGGGGATTTTGTTCATAACAAGAATTAGTCATTTTATGCTTACTAGTATAGTGAATAGTATCCTTAAAGGAGCTTTCGAGAAGGGAATCAAAGGGATTGTTCCTAGAATTAGTCTATATAATAAAGATAATAATAGATAAATCCGATCATATATAAAATAGATTTTAAGAACATATAATGATATACTAATAACTTAAATATTTTTTAATTTCTACTTTCAGTCTACCATAAAAAACAGTGCCAAGTATATACATATAAACAACCGACATGCTGCGCCTGCTGAAATAAATCAAAAACCTTAAAAAAAATTAACAATATTTTTAAATAAAACAATTTAAAGTGCTTAAAGCGGAAAAAGAATTTAACAAAACGGCAACAATTCGTGAGCAAAGCTGCAATTCTATGAGTTTTGTAAGCCAAAGGACTACGAACATTGAGTTTTTATTGCTGCCAAATAGATAACAATTAATTTCGAGCAGAAAGTGTTGTTTAACAATTTATTTAAAAATAACCCGGTGTGAATAATTGCAAGTGACACAAAAGTTAATTCAATTAATAACTGAAAATGGCTAAATACTGCATGACCTTGGCTCTGCTGCTTTGCCTGGCACTGCAGAACAACAATATCTACGCCCGATCCCATCCCAGTTCCAGCGACCATGAGACAACTAATCTGCCCCCACATCCCCATCCCAGACATCAGCCGCATCAGCATGTACAGCATACGGCGGAGTTGCAGCAGCATCACACACGTCAGCAGCGGGATCGTCAGCCCAAGCACATTGCTCCCGATCCCACCAACGAAGAGGAGGAACCCAGAGTTAATCTAGATCAACGCTATGGTCAACGTCTTACACGTCATTTGAGGCATCAGCGAGAGCACTTGTTGCAACAGGAACGCAGCTATCATCGGGTCACGGATCAGGAACTCAAGAATAGCCCCAAGCTATGGCAACTACTTAGTCAGGGATACATTTCCGATGAACCGGAAATGGACACGGAACTGGGAATGCTTAACGATGCGCCAGCTGAGACTCCAGAGGATGCACTGCTTCAAAGCATCGCTGATCATCAGCAGGACTACATGAAAAATGAACTGGAGTTGAGTCTGGCAGAGCCTGCACCGCCAGAGCTCAAAGAGGAAACAGTTCCAGTTCCAGTTGTGAACTCCACTTTAAATTCGACTAAATCCGCTTCAAGTGGTTGTCCCAAGTGCGAGAGCAGTCGTCAGGTGGAACAGATATCGGAGGAGGATCTGCGGGGACTGCGCATTGAGTTCGTCAAGCAGCAGATCCTCGAAAAGCTGCGCCTCAAGGAAAGTCCCAATGTCTCGGCTGCGGAGCTGCCACGCCCCATTTTCGAGGGTGTAACTCTCACCCAAACGGATGAGTCCAACAAGAATAAAGATTATGATGATTACTATGCGCGCACCAATCAGAAATTCATACTTATGCAGCGAGGTAAGTTCGAAAACTTTCCATAACTTTGCTTTAAACTACAGCTAACAAATGATTGTTCCATCTTCTGTGCTGTAGAGGAAACCGAATGCCGTCGCTTGGGTGTCCATCCCTCGATGTGTTTCAGTTTCAAGATCGATGATGCAGATGCCGATGGCTTCGATGTGAGCAGTGCCGTCTTGTGGCTCTACAAGAACAAACAGAACTACACCAAGGCCAATAATGACAGCCAATCATCTGCTGGTACACAGAAGAAACAGACCATTGTCGTCTCAGAGGTGGAGCAACAATTGGATTCCAAGTACTTGCCGCTGGCCAAGACCATTGCCATACAATCTGTGGATGTTCAGGGTAAGTCATCATGTTTATATACACTTAGAGAAATTATTAAGGGATTTTTTTAATAATATATAATATTAATTTATGCACTCGCAAAGGGTTTTAGTTAAATAATTAAATAAAATAAATATAATTTCCAATTATAATATTGAGCTTGGATCAAAATAGATATAGCTTGACAAAATCGGAATCTTAGTACAAAACAATTTTTTGAATTTTAAAGAAAACTATTTTTCTTCGTTTGTAAATGATCTGGAAAATTAAATACATTTTTAAATACTTTTTATGAGTCATTTTTCAATACATAAAAATATTTAAAGCCTAAGATTAATGCATGATTATTTGTTTATGAAATATGGTCCTAAAAATATATATATATCTCTGTCTTATAACAAGACCATGCTCCTTTTCTTTGTAGTAAATTTAATATTTTTATATATTTTTATTAAATTTACTTTCCCGATACTTTGTTTTAACAACAAAAACTTGTTTTTGGTACACTTCTTTGCCCAGTGTACATACAATCTGCAGCGAACTTTGCCCTAAAGCGAAAGCAATCAAATATAAGTAATTCATATCATAATCTATAGGTATTATATAGGTATTATATTATATAGGTGCGATAATTGCAATTGTTTCTTGTCTTGTTGTCAGTTCGTTGTTTCTCTCTCTCTCTCTTTCTCTCTCCATCTGAAAGATCATTGCTTGCAGACGTGATAGCGCTCAATTATGGAATTCTATTCTAGATTCGTGGGTGAATAACTTACCAAAAGTTTCAAAATATTTTTGTCGTAGATGCGCAGCAACAAAATAAAATAAATGACAAGAAAAATGAACTTTGCTCTGAAGAGAATATTTCGTCAAGAAAACGATGCTTAATCGTCCAAAAGCAGAGTTACGTGGGTCACTCGTTGATAAGACGAAGGTGAGCTTAGCTCAACAAATAATGAAATTAATGCTTAGTAGGTGGAAATATCAAAAATGCCGCTGTTAACAGCTAAAATAGCTAAAATCGAGCTAAGTAAAGTAATGAGTAATGGGGCTGAAAGCTGAAATAGGTGGTATCTGCTTGGATTACTGGGATGGGAAAGTGGAAGGAAAGGAAGACAAAGGAAGGAAAAATGCAACATTCTAGAGGAATCTTATAGAACTGAGACATTTAGAACTTAGACAGCGTTTTTCAGAGTATGAAGAAATAATTTAAATATAAACTAAACTATATCTAACTCTAATCTATAAACTATAAAAATACTAATTTATTCCTTACCTTCTTATATCTTTAGATGAATGGATGAAAATCAATATTGAGTGGCCCATCAAGAGTTGGTTTGGCAACCACGAACTCAGTCATCTCATACAGATCACCTGCGAATCGTGTGACATAAGCAGCATGGAGGAGATCATATCAGTGAACAAGAACTACAGACCTTTCATCATGATCGACACTCAGAATCGTCAGAGTAAATCACGACAGAAGCGGAATATAAACTGTTCTAGTGGTGTCACCGAGTGTTGTCGTGAGAAGCTCTATATATCGTTTGCCGACATCGGTTGGGATAACTGGATACTGCAGCCCAAGGGATACGATGCGTATTTCTGTCGTGGTTCCTGCAACTCCGTTGCGAGTGTCGCTCAGGCAGCCTCTCATCACAGCTCACTACTGGTAAGAGTCAAAGACTTTATCTTTAACTATTTGATCACCTTAACTAACTATGAATTTCTTGTTGGATTTACAGAAAATGCTTTCTTCGAATGGTACACGCAAACCACTGGATTTGATACCCTGTTGTACCGCCAAACAGTATTCCTCGTTGCAGTTGGTTGTCTTGGATTCTAACAATACGGCGACCATCAAGACTCTGCCCAATATGATTGTAGAGTCCTGCGGCTGCAGATAATTGGGAATGGGGAGGGGAGGCGTGGCCATATCTAAAGGCTATGCTTAACTTTTAAGTATCAATACAGCTAAAATACTTTCTCAAAAACATAATTCGGACAAATTAGTTAATAGTTTAATCCATCGTTTAACTTACTTTCCATTTGATATTCATAAATTTTCAATTATTTAATTTTGCATTCATCACATGTCATTTAACTGCACATAGTTTAAGTTAACGGTATTTTAATTACATATATTAATTATGCTGCCATTAGTCTTAGTTACTGCAATTAGCTGATTTAGTGAATGTACTTAAGCACTCTTAACTCTATTTGCCACATAAGTCGTTAGTAGTTAGCCAATAATTACATAAATATATAAAACACATAAATAAATTAGTTTAGTTTATTAATTTGTTAATTATAATCGCTTGTGAGAGCTCAATTTATGTAATTTTTACTTGTCTCCATTTGATGGAGAAAAGAAGTTGAAAAACAGTAAAACTAAAAAATGTTATTTAAATTATTTAATGCATTTTTATTGAGTTGAACAAGGGAGTACTTAAAATATGAAGGGTTTTAAATAGACATTAAATATTAAGGACTTAAAATTTATAAATGATTTGAAGATATGAGAGTTTTTGCTAGGAACTGATATGATCTCTAAATAATTAAAGACTTTGAATGGGATTTTGAGAGAGTTAAAAGTTTTCTCATTTAAGAATACTTACTTTAAATATACAATTTTTATTTAAAATTATTAAATATAGTTCTCTCATAAAAAACTCTTTACGATAAGATACTTTTCTGTAGCTATCAGATACAATTTTCCCTTAAGATACTATTTAACTCTATTTTCTTTAATTTTCTTTTAAATACTATATACTAAACTAACTTAAGTTACTACCAACTAAAACTTAATCTCTGCTACTTTTATTTTATAATCTACGTTTAAACCATTTTGGTAGATATTTAAGTAGTATTAGTGTATGACAAGCATTCCGTGTGAATTCATAGGCCAAAAACGCAAAACGTCCATGTTGTTTGGGTGTAAAAAGACGCAGAATTAAGTTAAGGGTTTCTATAATAATAATGCCCAGAAATCGGGGTAGACTTGTAGAATCTGTGGACTTTCTGTAAGGAGAACGCAACAAAGTTTAAATACTGTATTTATAAGAAGTTCTAGTACTTAAGCACTTACAACTCTGCTAAGGGCGCTGCCAGTGCCACGCCCATAAGATTGCCCAAATCTCGTGCCAGTAAAAATATAGGACTACCCTCGTGACGCATAAAGGTAGGCTCTGGACACCATTTGAAGGCCTGCAAAGGACAATTTTCATACTATAAATAGAGATATGATTACAGGTAGATGCTCACCTGTCGCACAGACCAATGTGGATCTAGATCAAATCGCAGTTTGGCAAAGTAAACAGCTATAGCAAGACAGCCGAGGAGTAGAACCAGAGGAAGCGTCCATCTAAGCTTACGACTGTATAAATATTCCAAATGTCTGTCGAAGCTGGTCAAAGTGCTAACGGCAATATAAGTGCCAAGAAAACATTGATGCAGAAACTCTGTGGCCAAAAAGAGACGACTCAACCAAACACTGACTATGCAGCAGCCAATGAGGCCAAATAAACTGCGTCTCCAACTGGAAAATCGACCGGAAATCGTAAAGTGAGCACTAGCAATCATCAGAAATGCCGTTAAACAGGTGGAATGAGCACACGGCATTCCACCGCTTGTCTCACAGCTCAAATCGTGGCTCTGTAGGGCAAGTCCTGGCTTAACCGAGTGTTCATTGCCATTGGCATAGAGTTCACGTAGCCACCAAAGTGGGCGAAGTTCCGGATAAATCCTGTAGAAGTATAGTTGTATAGAAAATTAAATTCACTAATTGGTGTTGCCAACTGACTAACCATTTCTCATAGGAACTGAGTACACTGACCACGCTAACCATCGAGAGCAGTTGTGTGAGCAAACTCTGGCTAAAGATGCCCAGCAAAGGTATCCACAGATTGAAGAGACTGCCGGGCTCCAGGTACACACTGATGAAGCGGAAAAGTGGTTCTCCAAAGCTCAAACTAAACAGGGAATAACAGTGTGTAGTAGTTGTTATTGCTATAATTTTCCTCAACTGTAACTTACTTTTCTTGTACCCATTCGTTAATCTGCAGTTCCGCATTGAGCAGATTGTGGTAATAATCCGCCGCTAGACGAAATATCTCCAAATCCATTTAGAAATTTTATCTGCTTCTGTCTTTAACTGGGAATTTGTTTAATATTTTGTTTGCGTTTGGCAGGATTTGAGAAAAAGGAAGCGGAAACAGCTGTGATTAACGCAGGCGCTTTACTCTGTGAACCAAAGCGCATATTAAACTGCTTTCATACAGTACTGTCTAAAATGTTGACGATACAAATGCTTGAAAGCAGTGTAGTCATTTCACACTGCTTGCACCGCTTTGTTTGTTACAGTATAGCCGAGAATATTGCGCAGTGTCAGTGACACTGCTTTATAGTACATTTAAACTGCTTGCTGTCCAAAGCACAGTGCGGCGGAAAATATTGAGCATAGCTGCTGTGTACACAGCTTATTGAGTGTATAGTGAAAATAAATTCCCTTTAATTAAAGAGCTAGAAAGACCAAATTCACACATTATGTGTATGGTACCATGATAACTATCCTCACAAGGTTTGATCCGGATCTGACAACTATAGCCTATAGCTACCATAGGACAAATCGGTCGAAGATTGGTGATTTGTATGGAAAAACGGCTCGCTCTATTGTAGCCTTTCTTACTTGTTTTAAATTTGCAAATGGTGGAAAAAATCTTATTTCTTTTAGTGTCCGTTGAGTTGTGCTTGCGCTTGAGTTGAACTTGTGCTTTGAGACCTACTGAAAGTTCTGTTCGCCTGGTATTACAGCTGGAATATTCAAATTCCCAGTTGAATTCTCAGGCGAAAAGAAATCCACAGTAAGATACAACAGATTTCATATATATAAAATTTGAAGTTTACACAGTGTTTCTGTTTAAATTCATTAAGTGCAGTCTACGAAATACTGTGTTAACCTAACATTGCTGTTAAAATAACGGCTGATAGCTCTGCAATCTTGACCTTGAAAGGCAGCAAACAAAAAACTGCGGAAGACATCAACGAACGGGCAAAAATGAAGATTTTTCTGGCTGATACACCAGGCAAACAGAATCTGCAGCAAGCGACAAGATATAGGTCAAGCGCAATTAAAGAGAGTATCAAATGTGGTGCCACCTTTAGTGTCCGTTGAGTTTGAACTTGTGAACCTATAGGTATTGTTGTCAATGCAAACAATTTTTTTATTGAATGTGGTGCATACTTTTCGGCTGTACAATAAAACTGCCCTGCGACTGCACGTCTCCTACCAGCGAACAACTATTGCCTACTTTAAGGTGCAGTCCTAATTTTTTTCACTTTGTTTTTCGCTTTTTTCGTCCTTCCACCTGTATCCTGACAAAAGGACACGTCTTTTTGTACTCCCAGAAAGCAGTTCTATCGATTGCCATCAAAAGATTTATCGATTTCTCTAAAAAAATTTTCGAAAAATTTTACAGGGGGAGGCCTTGAAAAATTGGCCAAAATACCAAAATGGCACCTTAACTCAGCCATTTTAAGGACTAGACGAATGTCCTTTGGTGTGTAGATAGTCCTAGTCAAACCATGTACGTTAATGTCAGAAAAAGGACGAAAGTCCTTACAGGAGCCAAAATAAAATGTAAATTTCGAAAACAGAAATTTATCGATAACTCGAAGGTCCTTTGAAGGATCCTGTCGCGACTAGCACTAAACTGTTGCTTTTGACAAGGACCATCGATGGGCCAAAGGACATTACGATCGTCCTGATAGTTTTCGAATTATCAAGGATTTTGTGTTTTTGGCAACATTTCAACCGATTTTTTGATGGAAAATTTTCTTAGGAATTGTTTTTGTATTTTGTTTGTGTGATTGTTCGCGGACGCCAGAAGAGCGGCCGCTGACGTCAGCGAACATTCACTCAAACAGCGGCAAAAATGCTCTGAGCGCAATTAACGTAGAGATCGAAAGCATATGCGACCTGTTAAAGAGAGAGATAGAGAGAGAGAGAGAGAGAGAGAGAGAGAGAGCTATTTGCTGAGACCGTGAAATGTCTATGCAGTTCAGATCGCGATATATATATCCCACCCACTTTCTAATAAAAAACTCAAAAGGGCAGATGATTTTAAATTTTTAAATATCTTTTATTCTTAAAATCCTATTCTTAAATCGTAACATTGAGTAATATTCCTATTTTATATATAGTACATAATTCATTATTATATGTTGAATAATATTTACTTAAAGTACATGAACATTTTATTGTAATTAAAATTAATGATAGTAAAATTAACATATATTATAACATATATATACATTAATGAGTTGCAGTCGGCGATAAGATACTTCTGAAAAGATATAGAAAAAGTATTTATAAGTAATAGTAGTATATTGTATATGAGCTTATTTTCAAGACTTTTAGTTTATAACAATTCAATTTTTCCAAAATTATCAAAGTTTTCCATACTTACTTCCACACTTAGGTCCGAATTAGACAACTATAGCCTATAGCTCCCATAGGACAAGTCGGTCGAAACATACTTATTTGTATGAAAAAGGCGCAGTAGAAAGTTTACAGGGTCTTCTACAGTTTTAACTGTTTTAAAGTTAATAAAATACTGATTTTGCGTTGTTTCAATTAAATTGTAAATTTTAATAAATAATGCAAACGGTTTACAAAAACTGATAACAAATCATATTTTAAATAAATACACATACATATGAGCATAAATATATATGTATGTATATAAGTACTTATATATCAGTATATATCGAGTAGAGGCCGCTTTGTTGTTTGTAGCTAAATATCAATGGAATTTCTTTTATAATGCACTAAAATAGACCTTGACTAAATAATGAACGCAGGCGCATACTTAAAACATATTTAGAGTATAAAGATAGGCATAGAATATAGTATAGTATATAGTATAGTAATTATAAGAGCATATATAAGAGATAGTTGTGGTTAAATAAGCAGAGTATAAGAGAAAAGTGCTTATAAATTCGCTTAAATGCTGAATGAATGAAACTTAATATAAAATCATCTTTTGTTTGCGTTTACATGTGATTGCTTTCGTTGGCAGAGAATGGTAGAATTGTAGAATTATGGAATTGAGAGTATTACTTAACCAAAGTTCTCGAAATGATGTATAAAATAAGGCAATTTGCGTGTTTTATTCACTTCATCACAGGCAGACATGACGCTCTTGGTAAGCGGTCGAGGACCGCATGAGAAGACGCCTATTTTTGAGACCTAAAAGGAGTAAATAAATTAAATACTTTTATAGAATAGGATTTAGTAATAAATAAACTTACATAGGAGTGCTTCTTCTGCACAAACTTGAGAAAACTGGACATGTCGGGACGTCCGAAATGATTGACAGCCTTCAGACCTGTGAAAATGGAGGTCTTTGACAGGCGCTGAAAGTGATTCTCACAAATGTACTGAAAATAAAGGGAATTTATTAAGATGCGTGTAAAAATAAAGGAAATTATTTGACACCCACCAGCATAGTTGTGCGCAGATCGAATTTGTGAAAGAATTGTGTTATAAAGATGTGTATCTCGAGCACATTAGTCACATCCTTTTTCTCCACATCGCGAAGGACATCGATGAACCACTCGAAGTGCTTGTGGGATGGACAGATCCACAGGAAGTAGACCTTCTTGCAGGCCACGCCCGAATAGCGATTGGTACTGGTGCCAAAGACCAGATCGTTCAGAATGGAGGCGTAGGGCGTGACACCAATGCCACCGCCCACCATGACAGCCACCTCGAACTTGTACCAATCCTGATTGCCACCACCAAATGGCCCCTCAATGCGTATCTTAGGCTGATCCTCGGGATTATAATTGCATGGATCGAAATAGTTACGCAACTTCCAGGTCCAGGGACCCTGTGCTTTGATATGACAACTCAGGAAGTTCTCATGCGGTGCCGAGGTCAGTGTAAAGCTGTGCATCTCATGGGGCCTAAAGGCCGTGCAGGAGAGACGCACCCATTGACCCGACAGATACTTTAGATTGGGTGGCCGATAGAACTTGATTTTGATCACATCCGAGGGCAGTAAATCCGTTTCGATGACATCCAGTGCCATGTACTTGGTGCGCAGTGAGACAATCTTGTCCAGCGTGTATATAATTCCCGGTCCCAAAAAGAACATCCAGAATCGAGGTGGTCCCGTCAAGCGAGCCAAGCCATGAATCAAACTGAGCAGATACAATCCTATGTAGAGTGTGTGCATGTTCCAGAAGAAGTTATAGGCTCTCTTCCTTATAGTCGGATGAGCAAACACAAAGATAATGCACATGATGATGAAGAGGAGCACTCCCGTAGTGCCAGTTACCGTCTGGAAGAGCCAGAAGGTAATGTCTGGCTTATAGTCGGAGGCAAAGTGCACTTCCCTCGTCAGACAGCGAAGATTCTCATGCGACTGTGTGGACACGTGATAGAAGTTGACAATGTGTCCCACCGTATGGAGCACCGAGAAGAACAGGGCCGTGCAGGCAGCGATCTTGTGGAACTGAATGTGCGAGTCCAATGGAATGTACTGCTGAATGGGGAACTCCTTTAGCTTCGTGATCAGATTTCTGTGGAGGAAAAGTAGGTGAAATCAGTTCAAGCTCACTTCTTGTTAAAGCTCACTTACCGTGACATGGTCAACAGGAGCAGGGAATAGCAGAAGGACAGTGAAGCCGCTGATCCTCTGGTGATGGCAATGCCTACGCCCATGATGTGGCGCAGGTCCGTGTGCTCAGCCATGAAGGAGTAGTGAATGAACCGCTCGACAAAGAGCACAATGGTGACCACATAGAAGAGGAACAGATAGAAGATATTCTGACGATTCTCCTCCAGGAATGTAATGTAGGCATCCCATTTGGCGAGTAGCCAATGACGTGGCTTATCCTGCATCGGTTCAATGTTAAACGATGTCATGCGAGCCACATTTGTGGATGTGTCCAGGAAATTCTGTTTAGCTCCCTTGCAGTCCAGGCCGATGGCCACAAAGTCACCCTTGTACTCCTTCATCATGAGCTTAAAGTCCTGATAGGTAAGATGATTCTTATGCTCCAATCCCACGTCCTGGAACATGCCATCGATCAGTTCCGTGACCTGATCATCCCCCAGACTGGTAGTGCGGGCAATTTCCACCAAGGAACGCATCATTTCACTAAGTTCTCCCTTGTCGATGACTCCGTTCCGATCATTATCGCACATATCGAAGATAATGCGAAGCTTGTCGTCCGTTTTACCGCGGGAGAAGAGCACCACGGTCTCGAGGAACTCCTGAAAACTGATCCTGCCATCCTGATCCTTGTCCACAATATTGAACATCTTGCGAACGAACATATCGTTGGGTTTCATACCCAAAGCAGCTGCAAACTCAGCCTTGGAGAGACTCGTTCTCATCACGGTCATGACTTCGCCATCACTGGACGCATCCGAGCGACGTCTTCGCTCTCCGGGCCTAAGGCCAAAGGTCAGGGCATAGGCCTCTCGGAAGAAATATTCCAAACGTTTCTGGCGACGTTCTCGGGTCTCGGCTCTTGCCAACATAATGTCCCGATTCACCTCCATTAAAGTGAGTTCCTTTTTGTGCAAAAGTAGGAAATCCTCCAGTTTTTTGACAAACTTTCGTCGTGCTCCATATGACTCCAGTTCCAGCACCAGATCATGATCACTGGGCACACGCAGCAGTATATAGGGCTTCTTCTTGATGTGATTCGTGGCCGATTCCTCCACACTGACCACATCCACATGCTTCAGACTGAACGTACGCAGTTTCTCCCCCTTCCGATCCACCGTATAGATCGCTGCCTCTGGTCCAAATTTGACAGTCACCAATCGCTTGTGATTTGCATGCAGCCATTCGCGGGCCAACATCTTGTCCACTGATCCCTTCTGCTGTGGTGCCCTCAGTGCCTCCTGTCGGATCTTCAGTCTTCGCCGCTTGCTGTTCTGTAGCTTCACAACACAATAGCCCGCACCGGCACATAGGATGGGCACAAATCCAAGGAAGACACAGACGTAGATGAACATCAGTTCGGAGCCGGAGAAGTAATCATAGCCTTCCAAGTAGTTACAGGGCTCCAGTTCGGTGGCATTCAGTTGCATTGGTTGTGGACACGGATCTCCCGTGCGCCATATGAACACATCCTTCTGTATCTCATCCTCTGTTATGTCCGTGCTGTTCACAATTATATCCCAGAGCGTTATCTTGCGCAGCTCTGCTATTTCCTCAGGTGTGAAGATGCCATTCCGTTCGTTCTCGAACCAAAAGCGATCGGAATCTCGCAAACGTTGGAACTGCTCCTTGATCACGTTGGTAAAGAGCTCACCTGGTTGACCATAGGACTCGAGCATTCCTCCCACATAAACATCCACATCATCTAGCTGATTGCTGTAGGCCTCCTTCAGCATGCTGTGGAGGAGGGGAAATGTAAGACGATTAGATTAAGTCGTACAGAGGAAGCTAAGAGGATTCCCTCCCTCTCTTTACTTACTCCAACAACTCTGGCTGTGCCTCAAACAACTGTGGATTAATGTCCGTCCAGGTGGCGTGCCTGTGCAGACCATAAGCCTCTCTCGCTGTATTATAATCGGGCAAACCATTATCTCTGCCCCGCATGATATTCAGAGCACCCAAATCACGACGTGTAAACTCCATGGGTCCAAAGAGTTTATCTCTCACATCAGAACACAAGACGGGATCCTCTCTCTCGGAGATCTGTGAGGAGAGACCCATAAGTACCTCCTCAACGCTGGTATCGCTGAAGAAACCCTGCAAAAGTAACAAATAAGTACCAAAGATCAAGTGAGACTATCAAAAATACTCACACTGGAATCCCACCACGTGGAGCAGAGACGTATAGCTGGATAACCCATTGGTGTCTGCTTGAAATTACACTCTCCATCCCGCCTATAGATACCAGGCGGTATCATTGTGTGTCCAAAGCGAAAGGCTGCTGCCTGGAATATATGTCCAATGCCGGGATGTACGTCCTGCTTATAACCCTCATAGGGTGGTATGGCCGATCCTAGAAATGCTGGCAAATACTCATAGACAATAACATTCTGTAGACTTGCAATCACTGTGTGTCGAGCACGCTGAAAGATGTCCTCATCACACCAGGTGGGATTCAAACGCTTAATTCGCTGAGCCAGCGTGTTGTGCCAGCGCAGAAAGAGTATGGCAAAGGAGAGCAGCGCTGGATTCTGATTGGTACGTGGATCACCAAGCACTGGAATGAGGAAGCAATCAGTGATGTAAGGCAGTCGTTATACAAGCCATTAAAGTGGTTAAATGCATAAAAAAAAGTCGGGAATTGCGGGCTTGAAACAATCTGAATGAAATACTGAATTTATGTGCGGTTTTGGTTAACAAATATTTTTACTATCGAGTTCACGATTACTGATTGTAAGTAGTCGAATAACGAATATTTTCAGAGTATGGAATATATGATTTAGTTGCAGATTTTTTAAAGAATTTTTGTATTTATTAAGAATTTATTAAAATTTTTTCTTTAACCCTACATTTTAGTAAATTTTTCTACCAAAGTGGGAAATTCTAACTGCTTTACAGTTTTTAAATACTTACAGAATAATCTCTCTGGACTGAGCATCTTCATGACATTGGGCACCGGATTATTGAAGAGCGGTACTCGCATAGTATTACGCACCGGAAGTTTGCCATCCTTCTCGGTGAGGAGAGTGCCATTATGAAATGATCGCATAGCATTGAGCCACGCCTCTGAGGTGCTGTAAATGAAACTGCCATCAATCCAAGCAGTCATTTGATTTATCTGCGGAGTAGGTTTTATAGCGATATTGGTAAACTCACACACACATGCACACACGCACACTGTAAGCACCCCCAACTCCCCCGTATAGAGCTCCATTTGGTTAACTCACCTGTTCTCTTGGCGCATTCGGACTCTGTCCCGTGCTGCGATCATAGGCTGCTCTGTGGAATGGTATATATTTATCGCCACGACACTCACGATCGTACATCTCATCACATTTCTCGATATCAATGCGATGCATCTCAATGGGACAACCCGATTCTGAGGCCATCACAATTTCATTGGCAACAACTTGGCCAAAAAAGGCTAACAATGCGGTGCGATTGAATTTGGAGCCAAGACCATCGCGACCTCGCATAAAGAGTCGACTCAATCGTCTTGTTGAGGGCCGATTTGCACCTGCCATGGCGTAAACCCCATCTGAATATGAGGGTGGGGCCTTGCGCACCAGATGACTGTCTGAAAATCAGTTTTATACTTAATTTAATCACTGTTACTAAGTAAATACATATCTATAGTATGGCTTTATGTGCAAATGCTATGCTAATTATTACAAGCTATAATTCTAATAGCCCTTGCCTCGGTTCATTTGAAAGTTGTTTTATGCAATAAATTAATCTAGTTATAGGCGACACATACCTACTGAACCCCAGTCGGGATGGGCCAGATTATTATACCAGCCGTCATAGCGCTGCTTTTCTGTCTGACTATACATTTTTTCTGTAATGAGAATGAGACAAAATTAGCAAACATTTATGTAAATTTAGTAAACTACATTTAATTTAAGGGTGCAATAAAAAATGTCAAGTTTAATTAATCTAAGCTGAAATAAAGTAAATTATTTAAGAGCTAAGACATAAATAATAACTACCTTTCTTCATTAAGATAAGACTTTATTATTTGTAAAACGGTAATAATAATTATTTTATAACTGTATACCATTTTTAACATTAATTAAACATTTTAAAACTGGGCCACTTTATGTAAATATTCTGTGTCATAAAAACCAGCCGTGAACTGCTTGCAATTCACTTTAAGACAAACTGCTTGACATGTAAATTGAACACACTGCTTGAAGATCATACCTTCAAGCAGTTAAAATTCAATTTAAATAAAATTTTACGCATTCCTTAAACTTGAATGCAAATCAGAACCGCTAAATAAACAATTGTCAACACAATCGCAGTGCAAATCGACTATAGGATTAATTAATAACAAAAGAGTTAAGTTATGAGTATATTTGAAATGTGAATGTTTTAATATTGCTTTAGTTGTATACTTTATCAGCTTTATTTAATGATTTACGCGTATTTGTTTTAAATTTATACAATTGCCAAAACTGGAAATCGATGAAAACAAGTTATTCATATTCAATCAATTTTCAACTGATCTGTCTTATGACAGCAATGCAAAATTATGTTCTAATCTACATATTAAATCTACTTATTTATAAAACATTAAGCCGAATTTAACCAAAGTTGGAAACATGATAAAAAATATTAGATATGTATCACTTATCTGACTGTTCTAATTTAATAACTTAAATCAAATATTAGTAACAAGGTCATTAGAAAATATTTGAGTGGAAAACCAAAGAATCTACTTGAATTTTTAAATTTAAATAAATCAAGTAAAATGTAAAACTACAAAATAATTGCAAAAAGCTGTTTATGGTCAGTTTGGCACGCCGATAACTGTCACAATTTATTTAGATTTATTTGGTTGCATTTTCTGCGTGCAAATTACGCATTAAATTGTTCTAGTTAAGATCTAAAAAATGCCATAAAAGTTGCCACTAAAATGACTTACAAGCATTTCAAGTAGCGACTAACTAAACCAAGTTTTTTTATTTATATTTTTTACATACAAAGTGAGAACTAAAAGATTTTAGATTGTTTAGCTACCGAGTAAGTTTAATTGACTGCAAAATTGTTTGAGTGACGGAGAGGGCTTTAAGTATTAGCCCCACCCAGTTGACGATATTTAGGCCTCAATTTGCATATTTATTAGATATTTAATTGTTGTTAATTCTATACGTTATCACGGTTGTCGTTTTGCTTTGACAAATTGTGCATTTAAGCTTAATTTAATAGACAAATTATTCTGATTTGTGGATTAGATCAAAAAGGGTGAACAAAAAGTCAAATTTATGGCTTAAATTATGGCAAACTAATTTCACTTAAAGTTATTTACTGCTTACTAACGTTGCTTTAATAAATTTAAAAAGTTAACACTATTATATTTTTTTTAAATTTAAACCAAAGCGAATTCAATTAGTGTTTTTAAGAAGCAGAATTATGAATCATAAATTTAACTGCTAAAAATTTGTACGAGTCAAATTGTTGTAGGCAAAATACCCTATAAAAATTTCCTTTGATAATTAATTGTCTTTTCAAAGAAAATCCACTTAATAAACTAAGAAGAATTTCTTGCTCATCAAAACTAAATAATGATTTATTTAAAAATTAGTTTTTTTTAGGAGGCTTAGAGCATCTTCAAGTCGTACACAGTTTCAGTGTGGAATTACTACCGGTTTTACTTTTATCTTGTTAACTAGACTCCCACAAGTGAGATGCTTTACTGTAAACCAGTTCAACAATTAAAGCCATTGGCCCCAAACCAAAAACAAATTAAATTAATTTATAAATGTATTAGTGACCAGGTGAAATGACAAATGTGTTTGCATCAGAAGGTGCCATGAGCCAAACACTTATTTGGATAGAATAAATTAAACAAATGCTCGTAATAACAATTCATATTTTTTTTTTAATTTTTAGCGCACTCGAAATGCCAAATGTTTTAATTCACTTAAGAAATATAAGAATTGTTTAAATTGTTTTTTTTTTTTTAGAAATAACTATTAAAATCATGACGTTGACAGGCAAAAGGCAATAAGAACACACAACATGACTATATTTTGTGCCATTTTCGAGAGCAATGCTCGCACGTGTGTGTTGGTATGAGTGTATGTGTGTGAGTGTGTGTGTAAATGTGTTTGGAGTGATGGATGGCAACAGCGAGTGAGAAGCAGAGACTATATTTAAACAACAACGACAACAGCAACAATCTTCAGAATCAGATCCGGTTAACCAAAAACGTAGCTAGCAAACAGCAACAAAAACAATATTAAGAAGAGTAGTTACACGTAGAGAATGAGAAAGGAAGAGAGAGAGAGAGAGAGAGGGAGACAGAAGACTCAGCTGACTTGGAATGACACACGTACAGCTACATATATATTTATATATATACAATATTGCGTTGGTGGTTTTGGAATGCCAGCAACAAACACCTGCTAAACAGCACATGGATAGCTCGTACTGATCGGACAGATCGACAGTTCGACAGTTCGGACTTTGACGTTGTGTGTGCTTTTTGGGGGGAAAACGCGCACGACATCACGGATTCCCCACAATAATAATATGATATATATTTAGTTGCATGTGTAGTAATAAAACGATTGTTTTTTTCTCTTTTGTTCCGTTTCGTTTCATTTCGGATCGTTTCGTTTTTGAATCGTCATCAACTGTCAACGATTTCACGTTCGTTTTCTAAGTCTTTTGATTTGTTAGCGTTGTCGCATGTTTCACTTTCATCTATCAAAGGAATGCGTGACTTTTGATGATTAGACGCCGCATTGCAATACAATTTGAACCGTGAGATTACAACAATACTATAGTCAGTAAATGTGTGGAAAATTGGTAACTAAAAAAACCCAAGTTAAAATTAACTAACTTTAATTGCGTCACACTGTAATTAAAACTAGGCAACTGTTTAGCTAATTTGCGTTAAATTAAATGGCAATGAGTAACTCTGTTTAAGACAACTCAAAAAGGCTTAAAAGTTCCTAAACTTGTTAAATATTTAGTACGACATAAAATTTAACTATTAAGAAACCAATGGAAATAATAAAATAAATTAATTAAATTAATATATAATTAAAGAAAATTAATTAATAAAATTGGTCAAGTCTTTAAACCGATTAATGTCAATTATATAATATTATTTAGCTCTTATGTATGCAGTATTAAATTTAGCAACAGTTTATGAGAACAATTTTATCAAACCGAAGTTAGTTTAATAAATTCGCTTTAAACAATTTGTCAGAGGTGCCACAAATAAGTTAACAATTCAATGACACATAAAACAGATACAAGACAATGAAATCTATTTGTTAGCTGTTAATTGGTTGCCAATTTGAGAGTTAGCAAAAATGCGCACATGACTTAATTTCATTTAAAACCAATTAACACTAACCATAAATCCAGATGCAGGTAGACGACGAGTTAAAGCCACAAAAACTGAACGCTTAATGAAGCCCAAAAATTCTTTTTCATCTTTAGCGGCTTTAATTAGACAACGAGTAGATGTTGCCAGCATCCCAAATGGTTGGCCAAGAATGCAGTCACTCCAAAATGGCCAAAATGATACTAAACACAAGTGCGGGCATTTGTTTCATTTGAGGTATTCCTCTAACAAGATGTTCATGAATTTCGCTTTGTGGTTTAATTATTTTGTATTCTATTTTATTTTGGTATTTGGTATTTTAACTTCATTAATCAAAATGCCATTTGTTTAATTAAAATCTCCAATATTGGATACTTTAACATAAATGTAAATAATTAAATCAAATTGGGAGACAAAAGGCAACAATTATTTACTAACAAGTTGCCAAATTTTCCAAAAGACTTCGTCTCTAGACCTAAAAATAATTGCAGTTAAATTTATTTTTGGTCAAAAAGCCATTTATACAAATGGCAGATGAATTACAAAGTAATTGAAGTAATTATGGTAGTTGTGGTAAATCCCCTTATAAGTAAAATATAAGAAATAATAATCGGGGATTTTTTATAAACTATCTGAAGTAATTTTGAAGTTTTACCATAAATAGCTTTGGCTTCAAAAGTTATTAAATTTGCTTTATACAGTTAACAAAGCAATGATATTAACGGTATTCAGTTCATTATTAACATAATAAATTTAAGTGAATATTTTTAGTTTACACTTCCCGTATAATTAGACAATACAAATCACGTAAAGCGATTGCTTAGTTAAATTTATATTGTAATTACAACAAATAAACGCATCATAATATTATAATAAACCAAACTAACGATCGTTTGACGTCATTCCTCATGGGAGGGGGAAGATCTATTGCTGGGAGTCTAGACTATAGACTGTAAACTGTAGTTTCTAGACAATACTTCTCTATTTCTATACACTGACAGCATATCGGCAGACATGCCAAGATCTCGTGCCTCCAACTGACCGATAAACGACGTCGTTTGGTAATTTATTATTCATATATAAAACGAGTAGGAGAATGAATACGAGAATGGAGGATGGAGGGGGTTGCAATAGATTCTAAGATCTCTAACGGTTGGAGCCGGTCACGTACAGTGTTCAATGGTTGTACGGTTAGTGGGCGTGGCACTATCGAACACCGAGTCGAGTCAAATGTCAACGCACGATCAAACAACCGAAGCCAAGTGCCCGATAATCAGTCTTACTGATCGTTTGGGCTGCTTACTTTGCTCAGTTGTTAACCTCTGCCCCCCTTTTGGTACACGCCCCTCATCTTTACAAATTTCATAGATCGATTTGTTTTTTTTTTTTGCCAATCATTTGATTTATGCACAGCAGATCATTTTGTTGTTTAACTTAATGAAATTATTGCAAACAATGTGAAATATTATGCATTGTGTTTGCCACTTCCCCTTCTCTTTCCCTCCTCCCTCTTCTCCATTCACCCGTTACTGACACCACATGTGGCACGTTTGGTATGGGGAAGTTAAACATTGGATCACACTTCAATCTCACTTTAGCCCCGCCTACTTTTACCCCCGCTTTCATCACTCAAAGCAAGCCATATGCAAATTGTGTTCGTCTCATCGTTTTGTTTTCCTTTCTTTGCCAATTTCATTATGTATCCCATTAGCACTTGAGTTTTGTTTTGTTTTCGTTTCACTTGATTGGTTAGCACCTTGAAGGTGTCTATTCAATTTTTTGGTAGCGCTCTAATAGAAAGTGTGGCTTGAGTGGAAAACAATGTGAGTTTTATCCTCAATTAGATATAGTAAATAGATTGAGCTTAAGATTTATGGATTTGCAAGTAATTATTGTATTGAGCTTAAGTTTTATTTTAATTTTAAGATACTAACTTTAAATATATTATAACTTAAATATTTTTTAATATTTTTATGATTGATTGTCGGCCAATGTAAATAATTTGATGGCTTAAAAGTAACTGTGACTTTTGCAAGCATTAGTAATACTAAGTAAGTATCTAAGTAAGTAAGTATTTATCAAAATAAATTTGTAATAATCAAAACTAGTTTTAAATTTACAAAATTCTATAAAATTATATGAAACTTCATGAAAAAAATTCTGTTAAAACTTCATATTTTATATAAACTTCATTAGGTCTATTCTTAAATACTAAAATATATATTTTTTATAATAAAATCTTTGCTTTTCATTTATTAATTTAACTTAATTATTCCCTAAGTCTCATTTTACTTCCATTTTTTAATTTTAAATTAACTTTGAGTATAACTTTTTATCATAATGCTAATTATACTAACTTTATGTATTACTTAACAGTACATGAAACTTTATCTGTTACTTTCAGTATATATATGTTCATAAAGTAAGTTTTAGTTTCAGAAACTTCTTCTAAAAGTTTAGAGTTTGCATTACAGACTTTCTAACATTTCCCAACATAGTTCCTCTTTACTAACTTAAATGGTAAGCCACTCAAGCCTTGGCTAAATTTCATTTCTTTATAGAAACTTATACTAATTGAATTTGTTAAGATATATACGAATAATTCATAGTACTCACCATAACAATGCACAAAGCTCAGACTGAGACTGAGGCCCAGACTAATCAGTAACAATAGTTGGACTCCGTGAGGGGCAATTGCCCTGGGCCCTACATGTAGTCGTAGTCTCCAGCTAAGTTGGGATTTAGTTTTTGTTGTTGTTGTTGTTGTTTTTGATGCCCGCTGTTGGGGCACGCTTGGAACACTCATATTGATTGCCAAGTATTGCTATTGTTATAGACAAATTCGTTGACTTGCGGATTGTATTGTGAAATTAATTAAACAAACTATGTATAGCACTGAAGGGGGTCGCTCTCTCGATCGCTTGAGGCGCCTTAATTTTGCATTATATTCGAATAGATTTGTATTATCACACGCCACATTGGCTGACTGCTGCTTGACACACGTGTACAATTTAATTTTTTTTATTTAATGTTTGCTCATCTTTTCCATGGAATTCTGTTTAGTATTGCAAATGACTAAAATTTAACGATTCTGATTCGGATTCGGATACTGATTCATATCATTTTCCATTTATAACTAAACATTCGTGACGCGTTTGATACTAAAATTGATTTTTAATGCATTTCTGTTTAGAGTATTAATTTATTAATTTACCGTTTTTCCGATTTTGTTTAATATATTTTTGAAAATTGATTTTAGTCTCTAAGAAAATTTGCATAAAACTTAATAGAGCTGTTTAATGATTATGGCTTTAAATGTATTTCAAACTTAGTTCAGTACTAAATTGGGGTTGTTCCTAAATTTGATTCCCAGCTTAAAAAAAAACTATTAAAAGTTTTTAGTTAGTAAACTGGAACAAAAACCTACAGATAAATTTATTTTATATAACAATCGATTTGCGAGACTCAAAGATTGACAAATAAAAAATTATGAGAAAAGAAAAAATATTATATTTTTAAGTGCTTTATATTTAACAATAAAAACACCACAACAATAAGAAACGCAACAATACAAAATTAAAAAAAAAAAAAAGGCTTAAGTAAATGACGAAATGGTTCGTTAATGTTTGAAATTAATTATATTGCATAAAGTAAGTAAAGCAGAAAAAACGCGTTTATTAAATGCAATGTGTACAGCAAAATAAACGGCAAGTCGACCCACAAAAAGACAAGGAAAATACAAAAAAAATCAGATATATAAGTAAAATAAACGGAATTACCCACAAAACAATTGACCTTCTGCGAGCTTACAAACAAAACCGACAAACGTCCATTAGTCATAATCGACAATAGTCGAGACGCCGAGAAAGAAGCCCAAAAAACCAACAACATTACAAAAAAAAAGCAATAAAAAATATATATGTAGGTATAAAAAACACAACATAGAGAAGCAAAATAACAAAATCCATTGCACAACTGTAAACAATTAACAATACCATTTACAACAACAATCTTAGCCAAGTTAACGAAGTCATAAAGCCACAGAGACACCCAAAGAGCTGCAAACTACTACTATGGAACCCGTAAGTAACAACAATATTTCTCCAGTGGCATTTGTTTAGAAATTAAATATTAAGAAAATAGAAAAATAAATTAACACAATGGGGGCGTGGTGGGGATATTTGTATGTATGTAGTCAGAAGAGCGTTGAGCTGCAGAAACCCAAGAAAGCGTGGAAGAGTTGAAAGCGTTAATTATAATGGAATGTAACGAAAAATTACGCGGTTAAACATTAATAGACAAAGGTTGAATTTGAATTTAAATTTTGGGCGGTTTTGTTGTTTTTTTAATGAGCAGAAAACAGCTTGAAGCGCTTCTTGGTAATTATTGGATATTGCCAATTTACAGGCTCTAAGAAAAATTGATTGGGGGAATAATGTTTTAAGAGTGGAGGAGATAAAGAAAATTAATTTCTGTTTTCTATGATCAAATTAACTAAAATAATTCCATGTATTATGCTTCTTAAACTGTAACTAACACTAATTAACTAATTTTAATCCATTGAACACTTGATGCTAAAAACTCTAGCCAACCAAATAACAGTTCTTATCCGCATGGCAACAGCTATGCTAATATTTCCTGGCTTTGGTTCTGCTAACAAGTCACTTGTACTAAGTAAATGGGGCCATGGGAATGTGGCGAGCCTACTTAAAGCCATAATTTGTATGCAAATCTCTTGAGACATATGCAAAGTCTTGGACTTTTGCACTCAACAACTTTCATTTCATTTATTATTTTTCATAAACTTATGAACATTTGTATCTCTTTATATATTTTTCAGCATTGTTATGAGCATTAACTTTGCACAATTATTTTTTTTTAACACTTTTAGCCGTTACTTTTTCACTTCCGTTTATTTAATTTCCGAACTTGGAATTTATTTTTATCTTCGTTGATGATTTGCTGTTGCTGTTGTTGTTTTTTTTTTCTATTGCAAAAATTGCGCAAGCGACAAGTAAATTTTGTTTATTTTGTATTTGTAAGTTCATCAAGTTATTGTTGTTGTTGCATTGATCGGCTGGCGAAGAGTGGGAAGAGGATGGAGAAGGAATGAGAAGAAGCCGCAGCAGCCACAAAAATAAACACGAATATAAATTATATTCACGAACGAAAAACGTACATAAGCAAAAGACAAGAAGACAACGCGACGCTCAGCGCAGCGCCGCGACGCTCTGCTCTACGCGAACAAAGAAGAGGCGAAAAGACGAACCGACGACGCCGAATTTGCGTGTGCGCAAAAGAGATGGCAAACCAAACCGAACGACGACCCAAAAAAAGCAACAAAAAACACAAAGAAGCAACAACAACAACAAATGGAAGACTATTTAAAACAAAAAAAAAACACACACACACACAACATAACGCAAGCACATACAGACAATGCAGCGGGTGGAGTATTTTTCTTGTTTTCTACTTATTTTTCTTTCTGCTTGCAATTTTCGACAAGCAATTTCAACAATTTGCCATTCACATAACTTCGCTTGTCACTTTGCATAGATAAAAACGCGCAGCACACAAATTATAATAACGGTGAAGACGAAGCAGAAGCACAAGTAGCAACAGTAATAGCAACAACAACAACAGCGCATGCGCGACACGTTTCACATTCACTCTCACTACGAACTGAGAGCGATCCCGTCGCACCGAAATCCACACACACATAGACACAATTACACACGCCTCCCTCTCTCTTTCTCACCAGTTTGCTAATGTAGCAGGGAGAGCACTAACGTCCGCAGCGGCCAAGAGTTCGTTGAATACTGAAACTCAGCTGTGCGATTGGCACCTCAGCTGGCCCAGGGAGCACATCACAACACTAAAAATCCATCATCGCCCCCTCCTTCGCTCTTTCAAGAAACCGGTCGACACTGCGCTCTTGCTCTCGCTCTCGCTATCGTTCTCTTTTACTTGACTTTGCTGTACTCCGCTTTGCTGCCCCACATCTCCGTTGATCAATGTTCGGTTTATGCTCCATTTCATTTGTGTGGCGGATCTGAGCGCTGTGTTTAGTCCCCTGATCCGTCTCCATGTCCGTCTCTAAATGAGTTCCGTCATTTTCGACATGACAACGTGTCGTATTAATCATTGTCATGTCAATGTTTCCCACAGGAACCCAACACACACATTTTGTGTGGGCATTTTTGAACTGGTCATCATCTGATCGAAAGATTTCATGCAAAGAGAAAACAGTAGATTGAAGAGCATCTTAAACTTTTGTCATCTGGCGTGGTAAGAGAGAGACCAAAAGCGCTGAAGAGGCCTACACGCTCTTAAGCCGCATAATTGAGCAGTCAAAGTCATTGATTGAAGCCCCATCAGCTGTATACTATGTAAATTTGCTCAAACATTTTGGTTTTTATGAGTTCTTAATTCTGTTAACGACTTGTTTAGGAAGATTTACGACTTGAAACCTCGGGTAACAAATATTTACATACTAAAACTTGTATTAATCAAAAATATAATTATTATAAAATAACTTTATATGAGTTGTTATCATGTTAAAATCTATCTTTTGATGTAAAACTTCGGACATTGAAGTTATAAGAATTGTCAAATTGTTAATTGACTCGTTTTAAGTCGTATATTTATATGCCTTAGAATAAACACTTTTAAAACTCAGTTTATCGAAAATGTGTCATAAATTTTATGTGCACAACTGAGCACATGTTTTATAGATAGAAATCCGATTTAAGTGAGTCAACTTGTAATTAATTACTCCATCGAATAGCCTTAAACATATAAACCAAAAGTTGCTACTGGGCATGCCACATAGTACTATTAATAATAATAATAAATAAGTCAAGAACTGACTATAGACAGCATATATACCAATTAATTAATTTAATTACTTATCTTAGTGCATTACATAGCGATTGCTAAACTAAACTAAGATATTCTTACTATACGTAGAATGTGTATTTTTAATGGCATTTGAACATGAAACTCGAAATAATTCCCAAGCAATTGATAAAATGTTTCTTTTAGCCGTTTTTTCAAATTATCTTTATTTTTTTTTTTGAAGTGCCCACTTTAGAGCCAAGAATGTCTTTCAATTTCAATGCGTGTGCAATTTGTGTATACAATTTTGTTGCACATTTTTTTCTATTTTTTGTTTTGTATTTTTTTTAGTTAGTTGCTGATTTTTTGAACGATCGAACATTAATAAATATTTATAGATGCGCTCGCAGCACGCTGTACGCTGCACTTGTTAGGCGCATCGAGAATAGACAGATGAAGAAGAAGAGAAAAAAAAATACAGAAAATACAGATAAATAAGAATTTTAATTGATTTTAATGTGCACAGCTGCACAGCATGCATATGCAGTAGGCTGAGAAGGGAGCAGGTACTGGCAGAAGGGGGGGTGGGAAGGGGATTAAAGAGGGCATTCGACCAGATCGAGAAAAAAGCTGTTGACATACTCATAGAAAAATTGACATAAAATATCGTCTTTACATTATCTGTAAACGTCTGTGGATATAATGATTGAATTGTGAGAGACCGTGATGAAAGCAATCGATAAAACAAGTTAACTACAAAATGCCAATGAGATCAAACTTAAAGTTAGAATCCTTTAAACAATAAATTAAACAATGTCTCCCTCTGGAGCTGTCAATCAATGTACAATTATTTGTTGATTATTTATGTTGAATAAAAAGTATCATTTATAATATTAATATGAATTTAAATACATGTTCGCAGTCCTCTAAAGTTCTCCATCAGTTTACTTGTATTCCTCTTAACTTTCTGTTCCTTTATTTTTACTTTAACCCTTATTAAAATTTCCAATTTTAAACCTTATTAAATTCAACTGGAAAATAAAGTCCCAACACAGAGCCCAGCCCATTTCAGAGTTCTGCTCAAGATATTGTACTAATTATGGCATTCCAATTCTGAATTCTCAGTCTCAAGTTGGCTTGAAGTAATTCTACTTCAAGTAATTCTACAAGCAACGCACAGAGAATTCAAGAATCAATTCACAACAGACTTCAGAAATGTTAAGTGTTTGGCACCGAAAAAAAAGGAAAAAATAATCACAAAACACAAAAGTGAAGGGTATTAAAAAAATGTTTAACAAGATTTATCCAGCAATCGATATAAAGATATAAATTAGTTGCAGCTACAAGTTGTTACGCTATTATTTATTAATTAATTTAACTCGGCCAAAGTATTAACAACTTTCACAGCAAAAAAATTAAGTGCGTGGCCAGAGCAAGTGACATAAAGGAAAAAAATGTTAAAAAAAATAGACAAAATCAACCGAAATGAAGTAATTGGCGCAATCACGAATAGTGAGGGAGGGAGACGAAGTAGAGAGAGAGAGAGGGATATGGAGAGAGAGGGAGACATGGCTACGCATTGCTGAGTAATTGATTTTTTATAGTTTCGATTTTTGATTTTGATTCAATTTGAAATTGGATTTCTTTTTATCTTGGATTTTTTACTCCACTTACAAAAATGTGGTATGTGGTGTGTGTTATGTGTGTGTGCTTTGTACCTATAATATTTAATGGCTTGCAAATCGAGAGCGGAGACCAGCTTACAGCTCGCATTTGACAACAGCGAAGGTCAGAAGTGCGAACAACGAGCTGTGAGCTATGAGCTGTGAGCTGTGAGCAGCCGCTGCTCCTAAACTAACTAGATGCCATGACTCGACAGCGACAACAGACAACAGACAAGAGACAAGAGACATGAGACAACGCACAATTTGGTGTAAAAAGCTGAAAGACACTAAGCAGTGGGAATAGCTGCAGTGGTGAGAGCACACTGTTAAAGACCCTGTACTTATGCTGAGGCAAGCAAAGCAAAAAGTACACAGAGTTTGGTTGAGATATAACTAAAATCTAAACAAAAATATATATACTTTATGGTGTCGACCACGCCTCCTTCAGTCTATTACATACTTTTCTTACTCTCGCAAAGAGTATACACTTAGTTGTACACTTGGAATCTATATTTTATTATTTATACATAAAATATATTAAATATTTCCCAGTATTATCTTTACATGAGCTTGATCAGCCTCTAATGCTGATCTGTATATTTGCACTTAGACCCAACTTTTTGTTTACAAAATGAATAAACCCTTTACCAATGCTTACACTACAGGGTTTCATAAAAAGATACATAAAATATTAATCAGACAGGTGACAATAACAAGAGCGAGAGCAACAACAATTTAACCCACTTCAGTGTGTGTGCCTGTGTGTGCGTGTGTGTGTGGCGTGTGTCGGCACAAAATGGAACAAGACAACGAAAAGCGAACGCACATTGCGCATACGCACAGTATGACGGCCAAGAGTCGACAGTCGACAATCGTTAACTAAGTTAACTAGTTAACTTATTTACTGAGCAGTAGCTAACTATCGGTAGCTTGTTAGTAAACAGTTTTTTTACCTGTAGTCATAAATGAAGTCAATTTGATTGAATTGAGTTCTTGTTGACAAATCCACACAAATCAAAAATTCTAAAATTTCAAACAAATTTTTGTTAAAAATATTAATTACCAAATAAAGGCGACAATTAAAATGCTATAGGAATGGGTTATATAGTTTTATTAACAGTGCATATTTTAGATCAAATATCTTAGATATTTCTCTCAGTGTACATCACCTAATAAACCAAAAACTGAACAAAAGAATTTAAATTCTTTCAGAGTCTTCTTATACCCTCTGCAGTAATCGCTTCCTCAATGCTCAATGACACCTATTAAGAGATCCATTAACTAACTAACTGATCTCATGACTAACTTTACCCATGCGATTCCCTTTCACTTACTAACAACACTAACAAACAACGCGTTCAACTGAATCATATTCGAGTTATATTTTATGAAATGAGTATGAGACACATGTAGTAAATCTAATGCAATTTTACCTTAAAAAGCATACTCAAACATCTCAATCATACTGCGTGTATGTACGTGATTTTTGCTTTAATTAGCTTGACTTGGCTAACTAGATTGTTAGTTAGTCTTTTAAGTATTGTAACTTGAATAAGACATTGACTTTGGTAATGAAAATTAATACACAAATTGCCGCTTTGGACCCTTCATGCAAGAATGCTTCGCAGTGAAGGATTCCTTTGATTCACTTGACTCATTGTATCCGGCTTCTATTATTATTAACATTTGCAGCCGTTGCACAATAAATTAAATCGTCGCTGAAATTGCAAGGTCATTGCAATTTATTAAATAAATAATAAAAGAAATAAATATACAATAAATGTGACATATACTAAACAGCAATTAAAGCTAATTGTAAGCATTTGTATTAAGTTAAATTATATTTAATTGCATTGAGTGTGGACGTGGGTACGAGCAGGTGATCGATAAATTTTGTCAAACTGTGATTTGACTGCAGGTAACAAAGCATTGAATATTTCTTTAAAGAAACCTATTTGCAAATTCAACAGAAGCACAAACCAATTAAATAAGTATTCACTAATTGGGGTATTTATAAAAGTACAATGCTTTTACAGCTAAAACAAGAAAGAAAAGTACAGTCGAGCACGCCCGACCGTAGAATACTCTCTGCAATTTATTCCCGATCATTTAATAAAATCGGTATCCAAGTATATCAATTAATATTACTTGCAACAAAACACGTTGAAACAAAAACATCTGATTGAATGTATACACACACATATACATTTTACATTATATGTATGCACGCACATATGTATGTGTGTGTATACGTAATACATACACAATTGGTTGGCACAGCCAGCATTCGCGGGCAGCGCTGCCGCTAGAAAGCAGCGAAAACGTTCGCTCAAATGTTTGTATGTTTCTGTCTCGCTTGCACACGTGCAGTGAAATGGCGTTAAATTATCAACATTTTAAATGTCTAGCTCTTTTGTTTATTGTCCGATTTAGATGCAACTTTCAGGATAGTTTAATATATTTTGTCTTCAAACGAATGTGAAATAACAATACTGTACGATAAGAACATATGCCTTAAAATCGGCATTGAAGTGTGCAAATTATTTTATTTCTTGTGGGAAAAGGGGGCGTGGCAGTCCAAAATTTTTGATGACAATGCAATTATGCCGTCTCAAGGAACCTACATACCAAAATTGGTGTTCCTAAGTGCCATAGTTACTGAGATATTCGCCCAAAACATAAATTTTTTACGAGGTGTGTCTAGTTTTTTGCTCATTGTGGGCGAATGGGGCGTGGCATCGAAAAAAAAAAGATTCTTGTATTGACTGACTTAATATCGAGTCGATAGAGACCAAATTCAAACTTGTAGCTATTACCATCTCTGAAATCTGTTTGTTCATACGGACAGACGGACAGACAGACAGACAGACAGACGGACAGACGGACAGACGGACAGACGGACATGGCTACATCGACTAGGCTTGTGATGCTGATCAAGAATATATATACTTTATGGGGTCTGCCACGCCTCCTTCTGCCTGTTACATACTTTTCACAAACACAATATACTCTCTCTTGCAGAGAGTATAAAAACTATTTTAAAGTTCAATATTTTTTAAAGTGGCTTATTATGTGAGGATTATATTGACTTTATTAATGTGCCTTATGATATTTTAATGGTTTTTCAACAAAAAACTATTTACTACTAGCCAAAATAAAATTCATAGCTCACATCAACCATACTACATAAATCAGGCAGAAAATATAATCGCAGCACCTAAAAGTATACCACAGTTTTTGTTTAGTTGCTTATCACGTTTGTTTCCCAAGTCTTTTCTTTATGCACAGTTTGAGAGGCACTGTTGTAGCAGCACTTTTAAATAATAATAAAGTTATTATCTTAACTAATAATTAAAAATATAAATTAAAAATAACTAAATCTAAAAATTATCAGGCCTCTCTGACATTTGCGTTAAATCTAGAATATCTGTATTATTTTCTAAAGGAAACATTTCCAAGATTTCGGAAAAGGTCCAAGGTCGTGGAAAGTGTTCCACATACTTTTGACCAAACACACGCAAGCGATACAGTAAAAATTCATAAAGATACATGCGTTCCGGTTTGGTATAATGGAAAGCTATCGAATACTTTGAGCAGCAGTCTTTGCCCTGTAATAACACAGAGGTTAGTTAGGGTTTATAAAAGATAATTACTACTTACTGTATAAATCTGCGACGCACTCATTTCGCGTAGCCAGTCGGGTATGCTGGCATTATCCTTTTGCACATAGTTTTCAACATCAAGGGGAAAAAACTTTGGCCTATCATCATTAAGAATTGCCCGCGATGAGTCAATCAAATGTACGCCAACGTTCTGTAAACAAATTCCCATATAGAAATCCTCAATGCCCATTTTTCTAGCTTCTGGGCAGAGTTTATTGGATGTGTAAGCCTGTGTCATAAAGCGACGTAGTGCCTCTCGACTGAGCACATATGAAGCTCCTCCAGACATATAGCTCTAGGAAGAATGTTTTGAATAAAATATACAGAATTTATATTAAATTAAAATTATTTAATGTTTTTTATTCAATTTTAAACAATTAATGGAGACATTAAATACATTCTCATCCAATTTACAAGCTCACACGTATATTGTTTTTTTGAAACCCAGTTTAACTGGATTTTTATTGAACGATTCAAGCTAATTTATCAGTAAGAAAAAAGAAGACAAAAAGTCGAGTATTTAAAAGTAAGACAATATAATTCAATTTTATATTTAATTTCTCACGTAGATTGAAAATACTGCGACATAAATTCGAGTGCGAATCTTAAAGTATTTATTTTAATTAAGATTTGTATTAGTTCTTAGTTAAGTGAGGTAAGTTTTAAACATATTTTTTAGAGGAATCTTTTATATTTTATTATCAATTCTCATTGACCACACCCACCGCTCACATTTGATTAAAGAAGCCGAAACAAATAGGCACATCAAAGGCGTTGTTTCTTTCAAGTTTGTCCAAGTTATTAGTTATGGTTTGAGCATTTAGCATAATTACCCATCATTTTTTTTTGAGGCTTCAGATGAGTTGTAAGCGTTACTCATCTGAAGCCTCAAAAAAAAAAAAAAAAATTGGTGATTTTAAGCTGCTTGCAAGGTCTTTCATTGTGGGCCTCACAATAATGGGATATTATGTGTCAAAATACCTGTTTAATTGATATGTGAACATGGGTAGCTAAAATATCAATTTGATGCACATTTGCAATTATAATTTGAATTTGGATACATTTTAAAATAAATCATTAAAATTAGCTTTGCCACAATTGTATTCTATTGAAGACTACAAATTTCTTTGCGACTAAACAAAAGTTTATTTGCATACATTTTTATATATACAGTAGTATATATCTTGGGAGTTACCATAAATATATTTATAATAAAGTTTCCCAGCAGTTTATACAAAATATGCTAATTGGTTTGTCTGCAAAGACAAAAGATGAAGCGCAACCCGCAGCAAAAGCCAAGACTAAAGCCAAATCCATTTATAAATAGTCAGTAATATAATCGGCGTCATAAATCAATGAAATTTCAAATAGCAGAAGAAAAAAACTTAACGTTTGATAAAAAATTTATAAAAGTTGTTGGCAACATAAAAAAAATATTATTATTTTAGTGCAATTTATATAGTGAACAAAACTAACCTTGCCACCTGCTGTGGTGTGAACTTGAATATACCCTGTTTGTACAGTTTCATTAAAGGGTATACCAAGTTTACAGATTTGTTAAGAAGTTTTCTATACACTAAGATTAACTATAAATGAAAGTGAAGTGGGAAGTCTTTAATGAATTTAAGTTTAACTTCAAACAGTTCAGCTTTCGAAATATGCTTAATATCTGTAGTTAATAATTATCTAAAAAAGATTTTTAACTTTTCCAATAAATGATCATCAAATTATTTCTTAGATAGACTACTTAAACCCTGTTTAAAACCTAATTAAATGGTTTTAATTGTTATAATTAAAAAACTTACCTAAACTCTAACTTACTCTTTGCTTTGATTGCCTTAAACACTATTTAGCAAATTTTGCAACTGTTTATAATGCCAACTATTGCTTAATAATTTGTACTTGGCTAGCCACAAGTTATTTAAACAATAAATGTTGAAAGGTTAAACAAACCGACAGCAGAGAAGACTTTGGGGAGCGGTCTTCAAGCACCAAGATGCGTGCAAGTTTCTCTGTACAGTGACAATAAACCTCAACGAACTCACGACAACTGACCATTAACAGAAGTAGCAGACACTGTGAATCATCATTGATTGACTGACTGTTGGACAGACTGACAGAATGACTAACGGCAGTTTCATTTGCTCTTTGGCAATTGGTTTTGTTTTGTTTTGTTGTTATCTTTATGATTTCCATAATGACTTCGATCTTTGGAAAATATCTAAGTTTTAATGATGATCTTTATAAATAACTTCTATTTAATTAGCAAGCAAATTAAACAAGAATCTACAAAATTGATTGAACAATGAACGGCAAAACAAGTTTTTCTAAAACACAAATCTATCTAATAATTATGATCTTTTTATATAGCTAAAAAAATACTTTCGCTATCCCGAGTTAAGAAGAAACTAACTAAAAATGGTTTGCCTTGAGTTGTTGCTAAAAAATTAGCAGTAAATCAAAAATTTATAAAATTTAAAAGTTTAAAAATTTTAAAGAAATAAAAAGGGTATAATATTTTAAATTTATGCAAATGAGTTAAAGCTTTCAAAAAAATTAAAAAATATTTTAAATTTATAGTTTTTATGCAAATTTGGTTTTCTGAACATATTTTTATAGCTCATTAAATAATAATTGTATTTTAAATCACTATAATATATGTTTGTCTATTTAAAAATAATAATACTTTAAGATCAATTTAAATATTAACTTTAATTATATTTAAGATTTTAAGATAAATAAAATATATTTTCCAAAAATACTAAAATAAAATGTATATACCCCATTATAGAAATAATAAAAAACAAATTCAATACTTAGTCCCTTGTCTGTTATCGCTTATCGGTTATTATAAAATTCAAATAAGTCGATGTCGATTTGATTTAACAAGTGTTTGCTGTCCAGTGACATTTGCAATGCAAATTGTGTTTCATGTGTGTGGAAAGAGCAACACGAGTGATGATTGGTTAATTAGTGGAGTTATGTCCATAATAAAGACAGACAAAAAGTAATACTTACCACATTGTAGCGTCTCATCTGATAACCAAAGTATAGAGGCATATTGGAATCATAGGCGCTGAGCATGTGTTGTAGGTTCTCCATAATGACATAGCTGAAATGGAAGTAAGTTTTAATACAGTGGGGAAGAGAAACAAACACACTCACACAATTAATAACTTTGTTAAAGCAGGGAATGCCTAACTATAAGATACTCTACACACACTACTTGAGAGATTTTCCAACAGATTCTACCACCAAGATAATTTCTTGTAAGAACTTCAGACTGAAGGTAGCAAACCTTCATTTCTTTTAGTGTACTTAAGCTCAACTCACGTATCATCATCCGCCTTGAGAAACCAATCGTAATCCTCTCCATATTCCTGCCACACATGTCGGAAACCCTCACGCGTTTTGTTCCACAGATCGTGATAGGTTCCACCCTCAGCGTCCACAACTTGTACCACACCCAACGGCTCATAGTTCTCGCTGCTAACAAACACCAACTTGCCACAACGTTTGCCCCATGTGGCATGCACATGTTGAGCATAGAGATTCACGTACTCTGGACACGTCAGGACCATGCAGAGTATACGAGATTCAGTTACTTTCCAATCCAATCTCGATTCAGTTGCCAATTTTAGGGTTGCTGCCGAGCTAATTGCACTGCTGCTGGTGGGAAAACAGTTGATTCCATTGCGCACATCATAGATGTAGAGGAGCAGCATAAAGGCACACACAAATCCAGCAATGAATCCTGTTAACAGATGCAACAGTCCTAGGTTGGGTCTTAACCTGGCCATTGTCTTCATCTTGGCCGTTGGCATGACGGCTCAACTGTTCTGCGGTGTGTGTTGTTTTCTGCGGTGTATTGTGCTGTACTGTGCTGTGCTGTGCTGTGTTGTGCGGTGTGTTGTGTTCTGCCCAACGTCAAATTTATTATTGCAGTCGCACTTTGTTTTGATGCGCAGCTTCAAGCTAAAATCTCTGACAAATAATCACACGACCGGTTTCGTATCCATATTTCTTAGGCTATGTTCACACTGAGACAAAGCCGTGATCAGTGTGAACCAACCAATATAGAAGCAATAAGCAAGTTTTATTCATAAATATTTTGATTGAACTTGAGCTAAGGTAACATCATATTTTTACTGGCAGATTTTACAGAAAACTAAATACAAATAGCAGATTTTGTGACCGGTTTTAAGGTCGTGTTAATTCATGTTCTTTAAAAAAGTCTACAAAATATTATTAAGTCAGTTCTTAGTTTACAAAAGAATTTTAATTAATTGATTGACGAAAAAATATTCCAAATTTTATAGGCCGTATTATCCATGTTATTTTAAATGTTTCTGTCGTTTAGGAATATGAATAAAGAATTCTTGGAACGAGTCGAAAAATGTTTAGAAAATATGATTTTAAATGATTTTGAAACCTATGGAAGAAAATTATGTTATGATTTTGTAAATTGTATTTGATTCATTCGTTGATTAATTCAAGAAGTCCTCTCTCGGTAGATAAAAGTAACACTCTACCAGATACTCATCATTCCAGTGCTGCTTTATGGTGTGGAAGAATGGACAGTGAAGCAGTCAATAGTAGCTGCTCTAGGTGTCTTGGAGAAAAAGACTCTACAGAAGATCTTTAGACCTGTTTCGTATTGGCGGTACCTATCGGATGGAACTGTGAGCTGTATGAGCTATATGGGGTTGTGAGCACAGTCAAGAGAATTAACTTTCAGCGTTTACGCCGGCTGGGTCACATTGTCCGTATGGAAGGATGAGCTCCGGCTCGTACAGTATTTGATGCAGTTGGTTAGTGGACAACGAAAGTAGGAAAGGTAGACTGTGCGCACGTTGGTAGGAGCAGATGAATGCAATCTTGGCAACACTCGGTGACACCAACTGGCGGTGTCGTGTAAAGGATAGAGAAGCGTGGAGTCAAATTGTGCATCAGGCTGTGCTCCGTTGGGGTTTGACACTCCAATTATTATTAATTCCAAATAAAATAATTTAACTAAATAATTTCTTATTATTATACTAAAGCTTTTTTGTTAATAACAAAATACTCCAAATTGAATATTATATTTTAAATTATCAAATAAAATTCATTATTATTACAGTATACATAAAATATCCTATACATATTTAATTTACTTCTAAAAGACTATTATTCTATTTAACCCCTCTCTGAGCTAAGCAGCAAAATCTAGTTAATTTATTAACATAATACATTCCTTCCGTCTACTAAAAACAAATTTAAATTGATTAATTGCTATAATAACAATTTAAAGTAGATTCCGATTAAGCGTAGATACCGCATTCTATCATTCAAAACAAGATTGATAGAGTGACAAAACTTAAGAAATTAATATGACTCGACTTAAATTTATGTGAATTTTAATAAATTTCACAACTGCAGACATTAAGTAGCGATTTCAATGGCGAATTTAAATGTCGTATGTGGTCTGATTGGACTTACTAGTCTAATTGGAAGATGTCTTGTAGTTGTTGCTGTTCTGTCTTCAGCTATTCACGGCCACAGACATCATCAAATTGGATCAATTGATGGAATGCTTACGCAGCACAAACCCAAAAAAGAAGAAGAGGAAGAAAAAAGAGTTTTTTAAAGAGTTTTAAAAAAATTGATACAAAATGAAGAAAACGAAAGTTAAATCTCTTCAGTTTTGGCCCACGATGGTCAATAGCAATTGATAGGCATGACATTGTATAACGGTAGATATTAAGTAATACTCCCTAGGTGTAGAGGTATAAAAACATGTTGAAGCTTCAATTAAAAGTGCAGTTAACTGACAGTTTGTGACGGAGAAACTTGGACATTAAAATGGCCTTTAGAGTGAGTTATATAATGAATATTTGAATGATTTACAAAACTCAATTGAATCCTTTGAATGCCACTCAGTTTATGCTACTCACTTTGGCTTTATGTGGAGCTGTGAATGCCGAATATGACTACACTCGCAGTAGCAGCAGCGGTAGCAATAACCAGAAGGTTACCAATGAAATTAACTCATTGGAACAACAGGATTCCAGCTCCATTGAGGATTATCGCAGCAACTATCAGACACCGCAGAACAATGATCAGAACTCAGAGGCCACGCCCAAGGGCTATGATTATTCTGCCCAAGTCAGCGACTCCGATGCGTCTGGGCAGCAGGTGGGAGTGAGGAATTCTGTAGGTAATTCTGGGGGTCTTTTTCAGGCACAGGTGCCCGTGAGCGTCTTCAGAGCACAACGTGAACCGGAGGTATTTCCACCTGCCAGCTATAGTTTTAACTATGCCGTGAATGACGAGAGTACTGGAGATATCAAGGACCACAGCGAGACCAGGGATGGTTATGTGGTTCGTGGTTCCTACAGCCTCATCGATCCCGATGGCTATAAGCGTACCGTTACCTACACAGCCGACGATATTCATGGCTTTAATGCCATCGTGAATCGTGTGCCCTATGTCCTCAAGAAGGTAGCCCTGGTCAGTCCCCAATCAGTCGTCTTGGACGAACGTTCGCCGGTATCCCTGGTATCAGGTGGCTCTGCTGCTTCGGCTGCTGCTGGTGCTGCTGGTTCTGCTGCAGTTAAAAATGCTGATAACACGTTATCAGCCCTGTCCGAAGACAGTTACGTGAATGCAGCGCGTGATCGTGACACGAACGGTGGCATTTACGCCTGAGTGATTATGGCCTCCTATGCGATAATCGTGTATTGTTTAATAGTGCTTCACGTACTTCTAGTTTTATAGATTGTAATTTGTTAATTGTTAAAGCATTAAATGCGAGTGTTACAGATAATTAAACACAGAATTAGAATATGGTAACCTTTAAAAGAAGGAGAGCGGGAGAGAGCAAGCGCATGTGTTGTGAGCCTTGTCAACAAATCAACCGGCGAAATTCGCGCCATTTTCATGCAGTGACACCAACAACATTTCAAGTTCAGCGCAACAACAACAAGAGCAGCAGAGCAACAGCAGCTGAGAGTAATTCTGTGCTGCTAACAAAACTTACCACGATGCTAACTAGCAGAGTTCTGTTCAAGCAAGCAGACGGCAGCGCTGTTAGCCATTAACAGCAACTGTTAGACGAGCGTCGACAGCACTTGGGCAGCAGCGCTGCGTCGCGGTCGCTGCTTACTGCGCAGCTACGGCAACGCCGATGTCACTGTTAACTCGGCGTTTGCTGTTATGTCGCTGGCACTGTTACCAAAGCAGCTGCTGCTATCTTACGATGATGCTCACGCAGCCGATGCTATTGTCGCTGTGTGTCGGTTCTGTTGCTGGCGCTGTCTGTGGTTTTGGCGTTGTGTCTGTTGTTGATGCTGCTTCTGTCACTGTTATTAACACACTCTGCTGCTGCTGCTATCGCTGACGCTGAAGTCGCTGTTTACGTTGTCGCTGCTATCTCAATACTGCTACTGGTCAGGAGCTGTTATTATTTCTAGCAGGCGTTAATAGCAGAGCTTCGACGTTTGGTCTTTTAGTCTATCGCAGACACTCGATGAAGGAAATTTTAAATGTATATATATTAATGTTGTATATATTAACGTACTTTACATACCATTGATATATATTTATAAATTTTAATTCTAATTTCAAAAGAATTAAATAGCAAATAAGGTTTAAGATATATACTCCATATCCAGTTATCTAATCCAAATGGCACACGATAGACTCAGCTGTGGCTTTGGTAACGCACATATTTTGACTGGAGGCATCGCAGAAACGACCTTCGGGGCAGGTGCCATTCTCCGTTGAGGGGGTGGGGGCACCGTAGCAGAAAGCAAAGGTGTTGAATGATGTACATGCAAAGACGTTGTTCTTGTTGCACAGTCCACAGCTGCTGGTGTCGCCACAACTAGAAGGTATCTCAGTGCGTTGAAAGCAAATATTCGGTTGCTCCGTGCAGACCAGACCATCCGGGCAGGTAAATGTCTGATCCGTATGCGGTGTGCTGCTACCAAAGCACAGGTGAAACGATGTTTGATTGATGCATGCCGCATCATTCGTAGCTTGGCATTCATTGCATTTACCGTTGACCACACACAACTGCCAGCTCAGTGCTGCCAAAACAACAAACTAAACATAAATTGTTAGTTAGAGTTTGGAAAATACTATATAATCCTCCTACCACATGTATCCATCTAGTCATCTTCAGAGTTTACTTTGAAATAAGTGAGACAAACAGCTCACAACTTGCTTTTGTATGGTTTTTATCTACTATATGCTAAAACTACACCTTGAAATACTATATACATATATACACCTTATCTCTAAACTGCTGCTTATCTTATATCTTTAAGAGTTCCCCAAAATTGCGAGTCAACAAAATTGTTATAAATTTTTTTTAACACCGGAATTCGATTTAATTAGAATAAAAACGTGAACAAATAATACTCTGAGCTAAATTGCTAAAAAGCTAACTTCCATCATAACTTTCTTTGAACAAAAAATTTTCCAGAATTTTTTTTTTACAGGTTTAAAAAGCTACTTAATTTACAGGGCAATCGTCTGTCGAGTATGCTGTACTGAAGCATAAACGTATGACAGTGATATACGCATCATGTGTCTGCCCAAATTTCAAATAGTTTCGCACACTCTACTATATACGATAGATACATATACGTAGATAGTTAGATAGATAGATACATTCGATTGTGAGCGGAAATTGCACCGTCTGTGGCACGAATGTTGAATGGAAAGCAACGTTGGACAAAAGCAGCTTCTGGGTATGGCAAGTTGTGGCAAAAATGAAATTTCACTATTTTTATACCCTAGAAAAGAGGAGCTAAAAGTTGATAGAGGAGACAAGTCGGCAAGTAGATACAAAGTGCTTAAATAAAATAAGCAAATTAAAGGAGTTACATTAAAAGTAGAAACTAAACACTTAACACACAGTGAGTTAAACCTATTTAAGTCGATTTAAGAAAGTAAAAATTATAAATAAATAGTTTTTGAGTAGACAGAGTATTTTGTAGTCTGCCACACTCCCCCAACTTAGTTGCGTTCCTTTTTTGGCCAGTAGCCACTAGAAACTGCCCGTAGCTCCTATTACCAATCGGGCAGTCAGATAAATCCGGCAGTACAGTGAGAATCCTACCACACACTAATCATGGCGAGCTGTGTGCAATTCGAGCATCATATAAATCTGCCCAGGAGGAGGAGAGTGTAGAACAGGGAATAGGAATGGTTTTGGGTTGGGTCTTGGGAATGAGATTGGGAATGTAAACAATGTAAGGGAATGAATGTGTAACCGAATCAATTGTGTGTAATGACAAATTCATGATGCATTCTTGTCGCAGGTGGAAAATAAAAGATTTTCACAGCATTTCCACCACAAATAATATTTGTAATTAAAGTTTCTTATGACCAAAGTGAATGCAAATAACTTTTAATTTGGCATAAGAAATTCAATATTTATCTGGCAAATATTTGTCACTGTTTTTGCTCACAAAGCAAAAACTTTTGCACAAAAGTTGAGTGCAAAAACTAAAACGGTTTAACTGAGAGCAATTATTCATAATATTCTTAATTAAGAGCCACAAATGACAAAGTTGTAGAGCAATGAGTTTTAATGCTCTCATTACAGAAAAAATAAATAAAAATGTTATATTAATAGTCGTAGTTAGTATTTATGACAGATTTTCATTTACAATGAATGATTGTTAACTAAAATAATCTAATAAATAACTGTTTAAATAATGTGTTTACAGCACAAAGTCATATATATTTTATGTAATATAAAGAATAAATAATATTAATTACAGTGAAAACTCTACTCGCGGAAAGCTCCCTCAGGCGAACAGCTCAAGAGTAGGATTTTTCCTACATAATTCTTCCCCGCAGGCGGACATCTCCCTTGGGCTGACAAAAATACTGCAGCCGTGGCTGTCCGGCCAAGGGAGATGTCACTGTACTTAATCACTTAGACTTTCAAAGGAATTTATTGGGAATTTCAAGAGCTCAACATGTTTAAGCTGTTTGAAATATATTAAAATAAATTTTAAAAATATAGTTTATGAAAATCTTACACTCCTGATGAAAGTATGATACTCATTTTTCTTAAAAGTTATTTAAACTTATTTTTTTTAAATTTATTTTTAACTGCAGCTTATTGTCAAAGACTCTTAAGCGCATTTGTCATTTAATTTTGGCAATGGTAACATTTAAACAATTCTTCAAATAATTTTATATCTTTAAATTCATTACTCACACTACTTGTTTATCTCATACCTAGAAAGTATCTCACAGTCGCATATCATTCCTTCCTTCGAAATTGTCAACACATTTATGACAAATCAAATTTTGCAACGATTCCCCAAAATAGAAAAGAAATTCAACTCTAACAATCAAAAATTGCCTGTCAAACCACTCAAAGTCATACAAAAAAAAAATAACAAGTAAGAAAGGCTAAAGACGAGAGTGCCGGCTGTAAAAGACCCTGTACTTATTCTAGTGCGCATTTCGCCATACAAATAAGTAAATTTTGACTGATTTGTCCTATGGGAGCTATAGAATATAGTTGTCCGTTGTAGCTCTAGTCGTTTCCTGACATAAGTATAGACGGACTTTCATTCCAAATTTAGTAGCTTTAGCACTCTAGCTCTTTAGAGGATCCAGGTGTTTATATGGACGGACGGACAGACAGACGGACATGGACATCGCTATATCATCCAGGCTGTTGATGCTGATCAAGAATATATATACTTTATGGGGTAGGCCAGGTCTTTTTCTGCTTCTAACAAACCCAATAGACCCCTCTTCCCCTTTTTAGAGTACAGGGTCTAAAAATAAATAAACTGCTTCATAAACGACATAAAGCAAAATAAATCAATGCATTTGCCTATAACTGCTCATAAATTGAAGAAAATTCAAGGAAAATAAATTTTCCTTTATTTTGTTGCTTCGTGTGTTGTGTCGTCCCACAAAATTGTCGAACTGCAATTTGGAAATTTTGTGCCTTGACTTGCAGAGCCGTCATTAAGTGCTTGGGGTACAAGTGAGTGAACAAATCCTCTTTGGAGTGTGATTAATTGGGAAAGTGCATACCCAATAAGGGGACAATCATTATGTAGAGTATGATGCACTGGGTAATTTGTCAAACTAAGTGAGTTGAGAGAGTGGCTAAATGGGCTGTGAGTGGAGACCAGTTTAGTAAGTAATTAGATGAATTTTATGCAATCAGTTCACAGTTTGGACTTTAACAAACTTTAGACAAGATCTAAGCTGAGAGTAATAAAAATTGTATCTTGTCTTTTTTGTAGCTTTTCCTGCATATTTTAAGTCAACGAAATGTATTTTGATTTTTATTTACAAAATGTTCATTGTCGACCATCATTTTTATGGCTTCAGCTAAGCGCAATGCATACCAAAAATTTCTCTTCCCTAGAGATGACAACAGTTGGATAAGCTCTACACCACCATCATCTAAAGTCAAAGACCCAACGACCATTTTGTTGTTAGGCTTTTCCTGGTCATGTAATACAAACAATACGATTTGTTAGCTTATAGCCAGGTCATAAAATCAACTTGTACTTGGCTTATTACATACTTTCGTGGCATTTGAAGAATGTGCAATCAGAATACACCCAACAGTCAAGTTCTTCGCTTGAATTTGATAAGATTATGCATATGATTTATATGATATTCTTATGGATAAAATAAAATTTGTTTATTTTATGGTTTGCTCAAAGCACACAACATGCGATGAGTTTCGATTTAGTAAACAAATATTGACTTTAAATATTTTTCCACAATTTCCTTTAAATTCGCCTGAAGCGCCAAAAGGGCAAAACAGCGCTAAATTGACAAAAAAGTCAACCAAAAAGGAATATGCAATAAAATTTGCATACTTTGGGTCTTTTTTATTGACACTCAATATAGCAAATGCGCAGAACTTTAAATGGAAATAGAAAGCAACTTCAAAGACTTTTATTTAAGTGCTAATAAATTTGTTTATGATGCTTAAGTAAAATGGAACCAAAAGGAATATACAAAAAAATATATTTATAAAATAAAATAGTCTTGAAAATATTTAAACTAAAATTTCTTATAGAAAATTTGATTTGAATTCTGAGAGAAAAAGTGTCTTAAATTTGAAGATTAATCATTTATTTATATGCCTAAGATTTGCATGCCAAAAGAGTAGAAAACTTGTCTCAATTGCGGTGCTAAATTCAATTCAGTGCACAAGTTTTGCTCCCAAAAACCTGATCAAATGTGCAACGTTGCACTTGTGGCACAGTTTAGTGGCAAGTATGGTAAAACTTTTACAACATATTTTCGTATAATTCAGAGGCTTTCAGTGGCCCTGAACATTTAATGAAATGAGAGCTAAATGAGGCAGAAAATTTAAGCATCTTTTAGCTAAAGAAAATTACTGAATTAAGAATTATTTAGTTATAAAATACTACAGAAAATAATATTCTATTTTAAAAAAAGCAGCTTTGACTAGTTTTTTGTTATAGTATTATTATTAAAGCACTTTTAGTTCAAATTATGTTCAAGTTCATTGACATTTTAGTTCAAAGTACTCAACTCTCGTGTGTTATTCATTAATCGAAAATCACCTGTGCGTGCTAAAAGCTCATGTGTCAGACAAGTTTAGACAAGTCATGTCAAGTCTGGGCACACAGAACTCAACAGGATCAGCACAGGATTAAGAGCAGCACAAACAAGAGTTGAATGAAATCATTTTCATGCCTGAATTTCATGCTTCAATTGATTAGTTTTGCTTATGAGTTTGCTGAAACAGCCAAATTTAAAATTGAATTCTCTTTAAAGTGTACTCAAATGGCCCTCTCAGTTATGGCTAAAGAGCTTTCGGCTAATTGCCAAACATTTAAACTGCAAAATGTAGACAAGTCCTTGACTTGAATTTACTCAGCGATAACTTAAGTAATACATAAGATGGAGGGAGTGACTAGGGTGTGACGAGGGAGGAGTTACAGAGAGGAGAAGAGGAGGGACAGTTGTTGTCCTCTTTGCTAATCGAGCTGCAAATTCTGCTGCTATGTTGGATTATGGTACTCGAACCGAAGCGTAAAGGGTATGCTCAGTTAGTGCAAAATAGGTATAAAAGACGCTACAAATAATATATATTTATACGAAGTTTAGACTGATCTGCCTTATGAATTTCTTAGAAAGTAATTTTCTCAGTATTTATAGTCAAGTAACCAGAGTATTTTATAGTCCAGCAAACTTCTTAATTGTTTTATTTTTTCTTGTTCTGACTGTCGAGGATTAAGCATACAACTAATTGTGATTTGTGAGTTGTGAGCTGAGCTGAACGCTGGACTCTAAGCTGCACGCGTTTACAGATTGTGGCCCAGACAGATGTCAAGTGCGAAACTTTTGAAATTCCAAAAATCGACTAAGCATGAAATTTAATTCCTTTTTTGTTGTTGTTATAGTAACAGCATTTCGCCATTTATAAATAAACACAAGAAATGTTTAATGCTTGACAGCGTTTAAGAAATGGGCAATAATTAAAAACGTAATAGGAAATTAAAGTTACGGGTATTTGAACATAAGTCATAACCTAATTTGTGACTTAAATATAAAAATCTATTTAATGACAAGTTTTTAAACAGTAATTTGAATGACATTTTCTAGGTTTACTTGACTGAGTTAGAGAAGGAAGCAAGGATAACTAATAGATAAACAAATTAATTAAATAATTTAAAAGTTTTCTAAACAAATTCTTGTTTTTTGGGACTGCTGTTTAGATTTAAGATTTAAGTTGTAAAGAGTTAAGATTTAAAGTTGACGTTAAGTCGAAAACTGATTTTACGCATCACAACTTTTAATGGCAATCATGGAGGGTGATTTTAACGCCTTCATCAGACCCATGGGTCTCTCCCTGGTCGCTTTTTGACTCTCCGCGTCTCGCTTCTCGTCGCCATCAAAATGTGCGCATAATGTGGCTGTTTAATGGATTCCATTGCATACATTTCGGCGCAAGCTGCAACCGCAGCAGAGCAGCAGCAGCGACCAGCAGCAGGAGCGGCAGTAAAAATTATGCAACACCCTCTGAAAAATGGCTTCTCATGCAAATTCGCAACGGGTTGTGTGCAATTTGTGGGTGCCACATTGCGGCAAACTCTGCGGTATGTTGACCAGTTTTCCTAAACCACCCAACCCCTTACCCCCCTCGGGGTTTCCCCTTGGTCTTCACATTTTAATTTAGTTTAATCTAAAATTTTGTCAATTAAATTATATTATTATTAGTTTATTTCAAGCAATTACATTTTAAATTAAACCCACAAAACCGATCTTAATATTGCCTTCAATTATAATTAAAGATCTAATATAATTAGCTTTAAACGAGTTTTACGCTTTCAAATCAATTAAAGCTTTTCCCACACAAGTAACAAGACATTCATATTTGACAAATGAAAATTTATTACTCGCTTGCCGGAAAAACTGTCTCTCACTCTCTATCTCTCTCACACACTCTTCCAACCACTCAAACAATCGACTCAAAGTGTGCTACAATTAGGCCATAATTAAAATTAATTAAGCCAAAGCTGAAAGCTTTGAATATTCATTCGTTAAATCATTTTCAAATAAATGTCAAACTGCTCAAGTTTCCATAAATTGTCGAAACTCACTAAGTGTCAACATATCACAAATTGGTTTGAGTTTTTTGGCTAGAAAGTGGATAAGTATACGAAAGGTCAGTTATAAATTGAACTCAAAGTTAAACAAAGTTTGGTGGAACATTACTACCGTAATTATTAAATATTTCCTTGTTCTATTATACTCTCTGCAAGAGTATATTGGGTTTGTGAAAGGTATGTGACAGGCAGAAGGAGGCGTGGCAGGCCCCCTGTCCGTACGAACAAACAGATCTCAGAGACGGTAAGGGCTACAAGTTTGAATTTAGTCGGTATCGGCTCGATATTTAGTCAGTCAATACAAGAACCTTTTTTTTCGTTGCCACGCCCCATACGACCGCAAAATTCGATGTATTTGGATATATCTCAGAAACTACGGCACTAAGGAATACCAATTTTGGTTCCGATTGAAGCGATGTCTTAAAAAGTCATGCCTTTTTATACTCTGGAAAACTAGCTGAATCAATCGCAATCAATATCTAAAATTCTCAAAATCGAACACTTTTTTTTTCAAATGTTATACCTCTTTCGAGCTCAGGACGGTATAACAATCGAAGATTGGATAGCAGAGTCCTCAGATATGTGGTCCAGAGTTAAGTATTTAAAATTCACTATTTTCCCAACTTTGACTGATCATAACTCAGCCAAATGAAGCGATATCTTAAAGTCACTTTTATAGTATAACCATATAACCGGAAAGAAAATACAGAGAGTATTGTACTGACGGGCGACTGTACTTTACTTTCTTGTTCTCCTTTGAATTCCGTTTTTGAAACATTTTAATTTGCCATCCCTGGCTAACGTATCATGTTATTTTGTAACGCTTTTCCAAATAAAATTAATGAAAATGCGACGCGACAGCCCCTTCGTATGGAAATGAGAAAAGCGCAAATTTGTTAGCGTCTAGCGACAAACTGAATGACTGTGTATGTGTGTGTAGAGAGTGTATAGTATGTGTGTGTGTAAGTGTGTGCATGTGTATTCGCTACTCGACATTTGGCGCAACATTGTGGCTGCCCATGGGAAACTTTTGTTCTCCTGTTTCAAGGCGGAAATTCTAGCCATGAGTAAAAACTATGCCGCAATTTTATTGTGTGGAAAACATTTCGTATATGTGACGTATACAAAACACAAATACATTTACACACTTTAGCACATGTACACGAACACTGTGTGTGTGTATTTGAGTCACTCGACACCTTGGAAATTGTTGACCTTTTCACAAAACTACAAAAGGCAAAACCTTTGAGCCAAGTCTAAAGTAATTAAATGAGTTTCAAATTAATTTCAGTTATTAAATTGTGCGAAAAAGTAAATCTAGCTCAAAATGAAAACATAAAAATAGCACATTGTTTTTAAGACAGTTTAAAAAATGAGGGAAATATATGAAAATAATATTGGGAGGCTATATTTAATATTATTTAATTTATAATATTTATTTGCTGATTTAAAAAATATAAATTAAACTTTTTGTTTATTATAATTTGTTTAAAAATATGCAATGTTCGTATAAATTAAATTATTAAATTAATAAAATTGGGACTATTTTTTTATGCCTTTAAGTTAATGAGAAGAATCTATTAATTAATGGTTAAAAAATATTTTTTTTAAATTTAAAGGAGCGACCTTTACTATACTTACAAAATGTTTAAAGTTTAATAAATCTCAACTTATAAAATTTTAAAAAATAAACATATACTTGCAGTCTCAAAATCACTTCTAAACTACTTAGTTTAAAGAAAGTTAATCGATTTCCTAGAACAAGTTCGTTTAATTCACAAACTGTGAGAAAACCCAAAATATTCGATAAGATTTCTATGACGAAAAAAAACCCAAAAAATAATTAGAAAATCCCGAAGAAGTAGAAGAAGCAGATAATTGTTTAATTTATAATGTCAGAACGAATTTACAGCTATCTGTGATGGCTATAAACCGTCTTAAGATAGCTTATCACCAATGAAACCGAAACGATTAAGCAACTAATTGACATAGATAAGCTACTAGTAGTTACTACTATAAAAACCAATTGAATTCTAACTGAATAACACAAAGCAAATCTGAATTCAAAATGAATCGCATATTCTTGGCCTTGTTTGTAGCTGTGGCAGTAGTTGGCTTTAACTCTGCACTCTCAATTCCATTATCCGGACGAATTGTTGGTGGAAAGGATGCGGATATACGCCAATATCCCCATCAGATATCCATGAGATACAGAGGCAGCCATCGATGTGGAGGTAGTATCTTTGCTAGCAACATTATCGTGAGTGCAGCTCACTGTGTTGTTGACCTGGCCAATGCATCGAATCTAACAATTGTCGCTGGTTCCACAAGAGTTAGCCAAAAGCATCAGGAACTATCGGTTCGGGAATTTATAGTGCACAGCAAATATAGATCCCTGAACAATGACTACGATGTGACCATATTGCTACTCAACGGTGACTTTATCTTCAACGAGTATGTGCAGCCCATCGAATTGGCCAAGGAACGTCCAGCCGTCGGCTCTGAAGTCACTGTCACCGGCTGGGGAGCACTCAGTCGTGGCGGTAGTTTTCCCGATATTTTGCAACAAGTTCATGTCAATGTTGTGGACAATTCCAAGTGTAAAAATGCCTACTTTATGCTACTGACCAATCGTATGATCTGTGCCTCGGTTGAGGGAGGCGGCAAGGATGCCTGTCAAGGCGATTCAGGTGGTCCTTTGGTCCATAACAATCAACTGGTTGGAATTGTCTCCTGGGGCTGGGGTTGTGCCAAGAAATCTTCTCCTGGCATCTATGCCTCTGTGCCCGATCTTCGCAATTGGATACTGGAAGTGAGTGAATCCTACTCCAAAGTGGGCAGCATTCAGTTTCTTTAGAGACGACAAAGTGTAAGGTGAACAGCAATTGTATAAGAACTTAATTTGATGAAATAAAGTATGATCATATTTATGGCTTTAATCTAGAATCTTTCGTTAAAAATTTTGTAAAATTTTAATGAAAGAAAGTTCAAATTTGGGTCGCCTTTACGTACTCTGTAACTTAGTAACTTCTGGACAACTAAAATTTAAAACTTCGGAGTCGAAAAATTTCATTTGAAATTCATTCAAATACTAGTTTTAATGCCACACAATTTGAGATATATCTAGTCGTTATATATTTTGTAAAATAATAAACAATGTTTCGAAATCAATATGACACAGACGTGGGTCTCTGGAGTCCCCAGGGAAGGCTCTTTCAAGTGGAGTACGCCATGGAGGCCATCAATCTGGGCACAGCTTCGGTTGGACTCAAAAATAATGAACTTGCCGTTCTGGTGGCACTTTCCAAGCCCACAGAATTCTTGAGCATATCGTTGCCAAAGATATTCCAAATAGATGCATCTATGGGTATGGCCATTTGTGGGATTACATCGGATGCGAGAGGTATTGCCCGTTATTTGCGCACACAGTGCAATTCCTATAGACACACCTATGATATGTCCTATCCCGTCGGGAGATTGGCCAATAATTTGGGTAACAAACTGCAGGTATACACTCTGGGTCATTCCTTTAGACCCGTTGGAGTGGGTATATTACTAGCTGGCTGTGATGAGAAGGGCGTTCACATTTACCAGGTACTACCCTCGGCCAATGTCTTCAACTGCAAGGCCATGGCCATGGGAGGACGTTCTCAAGCCTCTCGCACCTATCTGGGACGTTATCATGAACAATTTCCGAATAGTCCAAAGGATGAACTCATTTGCCATGGCATTAATGCCATTAATGCTACTCAACCCGCTAACGATGGACTAAGTATTACCATCGGAATTGTTGGCAAAAATCAACCATTTCATATATTGTCACCCGAGGAATGTTTGCAGTACCAGCAAATGTGCAAAACTGATAGTGCTCCTCCATCGCAAATTGCTCCCAATGACTCTGATAGTGATATGCAATCAAGCACTATAACTTCAAATCATCAAATATAAAAATTGTAGATCAGTTCTTGTATGAAATAAAAATTAATTATTTAAATTGACTTTTATAAGTTGAAGTTGATTTATTTATATAAAAGGTTTTATCTACTTATAAATTTTCTTTTATATTTATATAAAGATTTAATTTTAGAATTTAATCATAATTATTTAATTTCAACCAATATTTATTAAATAATTAGTTACATAATAAATAAATCTAATTTGTGGTATCATAAGACTTCAATTAAAATAAATTTTCATTCCACTTTTAAGCTTGTACTAACAACAATTAAAATTATCCTTCCAACACACACACATACACACACACCCGCACAGTCACTATCATTAAACAAATTAAACATTTCCTTGAAGTTTGCGTCTCAGAAGGTTGCGTTAGCTGGTAAGCCGCTAAAAATAAAAGTTAGTTAGCTATAATGCACCAATTAAAATGTCTGCTCGCGTTGGGTAAACACATGAACTGAATCTGCACCATAAAACTTTATAAACCAAACGATGGCAACAACACAATGGGCAGAGGGAAAGCTGAAGGTGAAGGTGTAGGTGTAGGTGAAGGTGAAGGGCTTTAAAGCAGAAAGGGGGCAATAAAAGTTGTCTCAAATATTCAATGGTAAGGCGAGACAGGAAAATCAAGAGCTTCGAGTTGTCCTTGGCTGGGAAATTTAGCGTAAACTTGTTTGTCTGTCAGTGTCTCTCCATTTATCCTTGAAGTTATTCGCTAAACGACATCAAAAAATTAACTATCAGATAAAAAAGGACAACAAGGGTAACAAGGGTCACAAGAGTAACCCCAAAAATTTAGTAAAATATCTTATGTGCTTATATGTTGGCACTTTGATGTTGAATTTTAAGAAGAAGAAGAAGAAGAAAAATTTAGACACAAAGTGCTTTAAATGGGACTTACTTTAACTTGGCAATTATATACAAATCTTCAATGCTAAAATGTTTTTTGGCAAGAAAATATAGCAGACTTTGGTTAAGTGCAATAAATCTTAGTTGCAGTAAAATCCACTTATAAACTTGAACTAAATAGCTACTGGGAGTCTTTAGAAGATTAGGCTATAAATGTCTATAAGAAATATATAAAAGAACAATAATATATACAAAAACCTCTATACCCTATTAGACTATACTCTGATTTAATAATTAATTAATGTTAAATTAACTTTAAAAACTTCCTTTATAATTCTTTAGTAGCAGTTTAAAGTTTAAATTTAAAATACATTTATTTCTATCAATTTAAACAACTTATGCACAGTTGACATTTAATAAAATTGTTTAGCTCCTCAATTCATGGGTATCTTCTGCCTGTCAAACACTTAAGACATTCGCACTCTTGTGACCATTGCCAGTTCGATAACACCTAAATCCCAAAAGTGGGCAACAAAAAATCATTCAAACCAATGTGACTGTATCACGAAAACTAACCAAAAACCACAAAAGCCAACCATACACACAAAACAGGCTATACCCAACATCCATTGACCCAACCACCCACTACTCACCATAAAAAAGCTGCTTTTTGCCTTCCGAATGCGTGTCAAACTTTTAGCCAACACTGTCAGTTGTTTGATTCCATAGAGTTTTGGGGCTACTCTGACTACTGACCTGTCTCTCTCTCTCCATATTTTGTTAGCCAAGTTTTTCTACGGCCTTAATTTTTTTGTTGGCCCAAAAGCAGCAATCACTGGCCCAGACACGTCGAGTGTGGGCCATTCACAGTCACCAAAAAATTCAATATATGTTTTTGCAGTTATTTCTGGTTTTCCCCAAAAATCAACTATGAAACGTGGCAATGCGTTGTTGTGAATTCTAAAACGGAAACGGAAATGGAAACATCATCTTGAAAAATTCTTTAAAATTCCCCATGGGAAAAATGCCACAATTTGGTGCAAACATTTGAATCATTTTTGAGGCACACTTGAGACCCACTCACAGTTGAGTTCATTAAATATTTTCACATATTACACAAGAACGTAATCAATGGGCTTCACTGTAGTTTCAAATTCTATCCGATATATATAGTACTTACCGATTGTCCTTTTATATTTCATTTGTCGCACCAAACCAACTGCAACGTCAACAATTTTACTAACTGACATTTGTATACCCTGTAAACTACAGAGTGTGCCAATGCGCGGCATGTTAAGTGTCTTAGACATATGTAGGGTAGTAAGAAAAGGTTTATTTATTTGTTAAATAAATTTGTATATAACTGAAGTCTAGCTTTATTAAGGATTTGGCCTGAAAACTTTAAAAAACTGTCATGAAAATGTTTCAAATACTTTTTAAAACATTTTATTTGACAGTTGTTTTTAATTTTGTCAGACTTTTGCAAGGTATTCTATAGTTGAGCTTGCTCTATTCCTTTTCTACTAGCATTATTTATTTATGCGCAGTCAGTCCGCTTGGTATGCAGTTTCATTTAGTCCCAAATTATGCTGCAGCATATGAATATTGTATGGACTAGATGGGAATGTGAGACTATAAGTTGCCCCAAACGCTGTGCAGTGAAAATTTATGCAGAGTATTTTAAAGCTATTACAATGTACTGCAAAATGGTAATGGATTTTTAAAATACTAAATACATCATAATGGAATTAGTAGTAATTATAAACATAGTAAAAATAATAAAATGCATACGAGTAGTAATGCAAATTAGGCAATTCGCAGCGGAAGTAGATAAGAGATAAAGACAAGGTCATGTGGATGAGAAGTTTTCTGCGGAATTAGATAAGTGATGTGTGTCAAGGTCATGTGGATAAGGGTTTATTGAGCTTGGGGTGTGTCAATGTCATGTAGGTAAAGGTATGGAGCGGGGCGGGGCAGTCCCGTACGGTCCGTCGAGGCTGCGCTGATAATAGTGTGGGGGCTTCCGCGTCGCCGCATCGGTGTCGTAAGTGATAAGAGGTTATAGCATGCAAGATCGTGGGCTCGTGTGAAGAATCAGTATGGCTGGCATCGGATGAAGAAACTGGCTCCGGGTTAACTACGCTGCATAGGAGTCTATGCTTCGGTTTCAAGCCTATTCAACTGAAATAAGTAAAAGATTTTCGTTCTTAAACTGAAATAATGAAAGATTTTTGCATATTTAGCGCAAAATACGTTTATTTCTTCCAATCAACCCTTATCCACGCGACCATGACTTACTTCTCCCTGAACTTGGCCTTATCTCGTATGTACTTCCGCCGGAAACGGCAACACTTGTCAGTTCTTAAAGCAGCTAACAGTTTAAGCTTTAAAAGGGATTCGTTATTAGATCCGTTGAAAAGTTTTAATATTACCAAAAAGCCAGTTTCCACGAACAGAATTTATTTCCTGCCCCGATTTAAACTAAAAGTATAAGTAAACCAGACAATTGCTGAAAGTGAACTCAGATCTATGAGATGACTTCAAAGAGTGCAAACATATCGTAAAGTTGTCACACAAGGCAATTGAAATGTGAGTTAAAATATTGGACAAGTGTTTTAAGAGGGCTGCAGATCAAGGAGTCAAAGTATGTGACATTCCACTTGACCCCCAAACCCAGACTTAGTCCGCACGTGCTCGCTTAGCTCCTGGGAGATTGGGAGCTGAACTCAGAGTTACCCAAAGTTGCATTGCACTGTCCTTTTTTTTTTATTTTTTTTTACTTTTCTCACATGTGCAACATTTTGTCATGATTGGAGAAATTGTTATTTTCGTCACGGAATTCAATAAAACAAAATGGAAAAAAGTAAAACTAAAATTTTTTCTGTATTTTTTGTTGGATTTTTATAACTCTTGCCTTAAATGTGGTCAGCTTTCCCTTACTTTTCTTCAAGTTTGGCGCATTTGCTTAGAAAAACTATTTAAATTTCTTGTTCTTTCTTAACATTTGTCTTCTTTTGCTGAACAAACCTCGAGGACTTTACCCTTAGTTTTGAGTGGCTTTCTGGTTTTAATCCTAACGGACATTTGCACGTACGAACATGTCCATGTAAATATTTGCAATTAAAATAATTGAGTTTTAAGTTGTCTATTCGAGAAGTTTTCTGAAGTGCAGAAAATCATAAAAGTTCGTTTTTTGTTTTTTTTTATTATTTTTTGGCAAAAAGTTTGCATAAGTTTTGTCTATTTGCTCCATTTGTTGCATACAAGTTTACGGAAGATGCAAAAGTTCAACTCAACTTTGTACTAAGTGAAAGTATCAAACAAAAGCTTTCGATTCTACAGTAAACTCTTTAACTCTTTGCAGTTGAGGAACACTTTAAAATATTACAATAAATGCGAGTTTTTTTAGGGAAAAACCAACATTCGGAAGGAAAAGAAAAGACATTTGTGTGTGAAAATCTTACATCAAGTACAGAAAGTTGGAAAAGTTTACATTTCCCATTCACGTCAATTCCCAACACATCAAAGATTTCTATTTTTATCAAAATAAATTTTAAAATAAGCAATTCACACACTCCCTCGTATATCCTACTAAGCCCTACAGTCTGTTTATTGCAAATATTTAAAGTGAAAATCAAACGAATTTCCCTTTTTCATTTTTCGTGGTTGCCCTGCGGATTTTGTGGTCGTGTGTGTGGGTGTGTGTGTGTGCGTGTACGTTTTTTCTATTGAATTGTGATTTCTACAATCGCTATAAATATTTATTTTCCGAGGTTTTGTGTAACATTGGCAGTTTTTTACAGATAGCGGAAATCTGCCAAATAGAATTTGTGCAATAAAAAATTTAACACAATCTTTTTGACAAGCTTAACATACTCTCACAAATATTACTATATAATTTATTATATTATATTATATTATATATTATATATTATTATATTATTTGAGGTCTAAGAAAGTTTGTTAAATATTTATGATTCATAAAAAACAATATAAAATGGGCACTTAATCTTAAGATAAATACATAGCATTTTTTGTGTATCTAGTATTACCACCGGTAGCTATTCAAAACTCTCTGTTAAAATTCATACAATTTATTTATGTATCATTTATTATTTAAAAATAGTATCATACTGGTAAAGATGATCATTATAATCAGTTTTTTTTTTATGCTTTAAATTTGCTTTGTTGATTTTCACTCTTTATTGAATCTTTTGTCGAATCTGTTAAGCTTTTCCGGTACCAGTTTCAGTTTTTCCGCCGTCAGCCCCCCGAGTCCCTTAGGTGTCGCGTCAGTTATGCATCGCTGCTCCAATGTGTGGCAAGTTGGCAGCAAAAACAAACAGATATGGGAGAAGGCCACAGTCGAGCAAGCCAACTATTCAAAAACCCTGTATTTCAATATAGGTACCTATGCTTCAATAGATAGCAATTTGAAAATTAAAAAAATGTGTGAATTTTGTTAAGGCTTTACAAGAAAATCTGTTATTAAACTGATGTTCTTAAATTTTTAAAAACTGACCATTATCATATAGGACCCTTCACTATTTTATGCACAGGGTTCGAAAAAAACAACAAAACAAAGTGTGTGAAAATCCGTTGCACCAATGGACGAGTTTTCGGTATAAAAATTAAAGCTGCTCGATCTCAGCATTTCAGAATTTATTCAACTTAAATTTATTTTTAATTAAATTGTCACCGTGGAAAATGGAAATTCAGACACAGTGCGGTGACAACAACATAACAACAACATATTCTGTAAGCCTTTTCATACACATAATTTCATTTATTGTAGTCATTGGCATTTTGTCAGTGCTGAAATAATTAAAATTCGTGACACACACAGGATGTTAACCATTCGATCTGCACTTATTATCTACAAGATACAAGATACATTTAGTAGAATGGCAGATACCCTAAGAACAGTCCCACAAATTTGTAGTTAAATTTTAAAATAAATTTGAACTAAAACTAATTTTTTATATATTAAATTAAATAATAAAAAAATTACATTTATAGCCAAAAGTTATTGGTAACAAACAATGTCTGCTTTGGTGCTACCACAGGTGCTAGGCTCACTTGATAGAATATGTCTAAAAGCAAGATGGAATGTTTGGATTCCAGTGATAAATCAAAACTGTCTGAACACTTCATGGTTTGAGATTAAAGTGATTAAGTAAAAACTCTGTGTAAACCAATTCAATCAGATAAATAGTGTTAAGACCATTACTTCCTGTTTCTTTTTATATTAAATTGTTTATAGTTCATTAAATTCTGTTGTAGGTGTTGTCGTTTTTTGTCGCTTTTTGATAAGAACCGTTGGTTCCGAGAAGCCACGTCCAAACCTTTGTTGACTTTGCCAAAATGTTTTAAATAGTAACTTGTATATGAATGCTTTCTACGCGAATCGTTTTACTCCTAAATTTGAAAATCTAATTAATTAACACAATAGAACTTGTTCTGAACTAGAGCGTAGTTAAAAGTGAGTCAGAGATAGGAGGTATATTTTTATACTCTCTGCAAAAGTTTATTGGGTTTGTGCAAAGTATGTTACAGGCAGAAGGAGGCATGGCAGACCACATAAAGTATATACATACATATATTCTAGATCAGCATCACAAGCCGACTGTAAACATGAGAACTGGACACGTAAGAAAGTTTATAATTGAACGTAATGTCAATGCATGTGTGCAAGCGAGACAGAAACAACCAAACATATGAACGAACGTTTAAGCTGCTAGTGTAGTAGCAGCGCTGCCCGCATTCACTGACCGTGCCGAGCAATGGTATATGTATTGCATATACATAATTACATAAACATGTATGTGCATACATATAGTGTCAAATGTATATGTATATGGTGTATTTGTTTGTTTATACCGCCTTGCAGACAGATGGACATCGACTCGGCTTGCGATGCTGATCAAGAATATATACATATACTTTATGGGGGTCTGTCACACCTCTTCAAAAAGATACACGAGACATGACATTCACTTTTACCGTAACGTTGCATAAGTCTGGAGAAATTGCTGTCAAGAATATGCCATTGACCGTTTCAGCAGTTTAACTATATCACATGAGAACAATTCCACTCCTGCCACCAATTCAGTTTCAGATAGGAACAGTTCAACTCCTAAGCCCGATTCGTCTTAGTAGGGAACTTTATTGTGAACTTGTGAAAAATTGAGACAAGAATTTGTAAAATACTTTTAAAATGTTCAATATCGAGAATAAAAAGTTAATTATTATTTAATATATTTATTTTAATAGCACTAAGCACGCACTAACTTTATACCAACGCTTGCAAAAACTACTCTGTAGCAACAAGAGCAACACAAATTGTGCTTTGCTACGGCTACCGCTCTGAGTTTTGTCGAGAGCCCTAGCAGAACCGTAGCTTAACGATCGAAAGTGTGTGCTCTGCTATGCTCTCAGCTCTGTCGCGTTAAAAACTACCGCTATAGTAAGTAGCAAAACAACAAAAACGATATGCTCTCGGAGTAGAAGTAGCAGAAAACGGAGATCGAGATGAGAGCAGAGTAAATGCTCTTTATTTTTTGTGCTACGGCTCTGCTTCGGCTCTGCTTCAGCTCTTGACAAAAGTCAGAGCGTTAGCCATAGTATATCGAAAAGCTATGCTGTAGCAGAGTATTTTCAAATGCTGCTTTATACTTCTTGAAACAGAACAAGAAAAATTCCTAAGAAATGTCAACTAAGCTCCTAAATTCTATTTTTGATCTTTCTGTTTCCTGTGTTGATTCTTTGGTGATATCAGCATTGCGTTTCCGTGTCTTTGGAATGCTTTAGATTATTTAATTTAGCTTAAGCTTTGTTTTTGCACCTCGTACTCAAAATGAGTACAGAAGTCTATTTGGTTTGTCTATAACTTGGAAACTATTGGTGCTATCGTGATCAAATTTACACATTATGTGTATGGAACTCATATAACTATCAATACCATAGATTGGTCCGAATCGGACAAGCATATTTTATAGCTCCCATAGGACAAATCTGTCGAAATTGGGAAATTTGTATGAAGACAAGTAGTATTAGTTGGGCGATCGCAACCAAACTCACATATAATGTGTATATCATAATTATAACTATTCTCACCGAATTTAGTCCGGATCGGACAACAATTTCCTATAGTTCTCATAGGACAATTCGGTGTAATTTGCTTATTTGTATGGAAAACTGCACACTAGAATGAGTACGGGGTCTTTTAGAGTCGGTTCGATGTACTTTACATTTCTTACTTGTTGATAACAACTTTAATTTCGTGGCATATTTTGGATTTACTTAATTTGCTTTTCATTTGAATTCTGTCACTCGAAGCGATCTGCTAGGGAATAGTCTCAGAAGCTATGGCGAAAATCTGGAGATTTCTGTTATTACTTACAGTAATATATTGGTCAGAGGAAGTAAAAGGTATTCGTATTATATCAAATTGATTTTTATTTTAATTTGCTTGAAGGCTCATATAATATAATTTTCATTTGATTGGAATTTTCAGCTACAGATTCTGATTCCCGACCGGTCTTTGATCCATTCGGCGACATACCCTATTCGGGTCAAAAACAATATTCGCCTCACGAGTCGGAAAAGAAATTTATATCTGATAGTTCCTATGAAATTGTAGAATCTGTAAATGAGACAGAAACATTACGATTGTGGAACATTTGGAATAAAATGCCAGTCTATAACTTAATTCAAGAAGGACATTGGAAGTCTAAAGTAGTTCAATTACCATTTGATTTTCCGTATTTTGGTCAAAATATACGTAATATCACAGTTAGCACGAACGGATTTATTTCCGTTGGAGATACACTGCTTTCTTGGTCATATGGAACACCTTATATAGCCCCACTTTGGGCCGACTTTTATTCTGAAGATACGGATTCGCAAATAAATGCTGTTAAAAATGGTGAAATACTTCCTTGTACTATATAGTTAGTGTATACATTTTTTATTAACTGATTTTTTTTTCTTACCACAGAAACATCCTTTACAGTTATTTGGAAAAACCTGATCATAAGACCCAATTTACTTTTCACTTTTACTGCGACTTTGCACAGTAATGGTGAAATTGTCTTTATTTATTACAAAATACCCGTTGAAGTAGACCAAATTTCCGATAATGTATATCTACACAAAACAGGTCTCTCCGATGTCTACATAATCAATATGAAACCCAAACTTGGAGGCAGAACAACAACTTATGAGTATGTGCGAATTGGTGTTGAGAAAGATTGGATTAAAGATAACACAATTGTGCGATTTATTCCATTGCCCACTTGTGCAAGCTTCAAAGACTGCGAGTCGTGTCTCAATCCTGATATACCACAAAAGGTACGTTAAAATTGCCCAATTTGGGTCTAACATATAAAAATAATATATTTATATATAAATTGGAATAGTGTACCTGGTGTCAGTCTGTAAATCGTTGCTCTACAAGAAATGGAATGGATCGTGGACGGGAAGAATGGATTGATCAGAAATGTCAAATAAATGGTAGTGACTATATAGGTAGTTGTACAGTTCCCATATCCGATGAGACTCAGACAGATTAACCAACTCAAACCGATATAACTGATACTGATACTGAATTGAGCACTGTTTCAAATACGAAAACTATTGAAATGATTAAAGAATGCGTTTAACAATGTTTTAAAACAATTAATTGATATAAATTTTAAAAATTACTTAATAAAATCATTTATTATATGCATTAAAATTGGACTAGATATACAATCATTGGTTTATTCCTCTTCGGAAATATTCAAATTGAGACATTTGGTCCAGAAATGATCGATGGTGTTGTACAAATGAGGCAGTGCATTGCCAATGCTGTGATTTTCATCGGTGTAGGTCTGGAAGGGAAAAGAATATAAAGGAATCAGTTAAACAAGTTTAAAATCTAAAGTTTTAGTTAACTTACCTGCTCTTCAAACATAATGTCGGCTCTTTGCAGCTGTTTGCCCAAGAGCAAAGAGTGCTGATAGTGCACATTATCATCACCAGAGCCATGGATAAGCAAAAAGTCATGGGTTCTGAAATTGTCTAGTTTATGAAAGACATTGCTCTCATTATACTTCTTTAGATTGTCCTCAGCGGTGGGTAGACCCATATAGCGCTCCGTATAGATGGTGTCTAAATAGTGTAATAAAGTTAATGAGTTTACTTTTTAAGACTCTGGATTTAAGCAATTACCGTAGTACAGCCAGGATGTAACTGGTGCCACTGAGACACCGCATTGAAAGATGCGATCATCATCGGCTTCAATTGTTTTAGCGGTCATATAGCCACCATAACTCCAGCCCCAAATACCTGTACGATTGCGATCAACGAAGCCCAGATTATTCTGCATCCATTTGGTAACATGCAGCTGATCCTCCACCTCATGAACACCCAAATCGTTGTTCACAGCGAAGAGCAGATCTTTACCCTTGTTACCCGTACCACGTCCATCGATATAGGCATAAATCACATCCCTCTTGGTTGTGACAAATGCCTCGTATCCCACCAAAAAGGACTTTGTAATTCGCACTGAATTTGGTCCGCCATAAACGACAACAACCATGGGATACTTCTTGTTCTCATCGAAACCAGGTGGCAGTGCCAATTTGGCAATACCATAACTACCATCAGCCAATTCCACATTAATGAATCGATAGGTAGGACGTAGCTTTGTAGCCAGATGAGCCCTGTACTCGGTATTCAGTTCCCAATCTATAACCTTCTTAAAAGTGCTTGTTTCATAGATCTGTGTGTACGATGGATTGGGTCCAGAGCAGGTGATTGTGTAGTAGGAATACGATTTGCTGAATGTTGCACCAGCAGATAGGCATTCAGCTTTGTCCACATCATAAAGATCGCAGCTCAGACAGATATCATTGCTGTACACATTATAGAGGGCAGGATCACCCAGCTGAGTGGCCTGGTAGTAACTGAAATGAGTTGAAATGGATTAGATATGGAATGGAAATAGATTCGATATAATATTTACAGTTTATCGTTGACCTCATCGTAACCGTAAACTTTGAGAACTGTGAACTTTCCACGCGATTTCCAGCTGTTGACGCCAGTTTGCAGATTAAGATTCCACACCTGATACCAATTGTCGATGAAGTAGATGAAGATGCAGTTGAGGCCACTATTGTAGCACTTGGGTGTAGTCATGGATATCCAACCTTTGGGTTCCTCTAGGCGGGTCACCTCAACGCAAGCGCCATTGTGACTGCAGCTCTGTAGTGTAGCAATATTCTGACGTCTATTCATCCAGGTGATCAGCAAATGGGTGTTATTTGACCATACAACATTCTGTAAAATGTGATCGCTGCTCACAATATCAATGGGAGCATTAATGCGCATCATGACTGGATCATTAGTGCTCAAATCGTAGATACGAAGATATACAACAGGATTTGGTGTTCCACTTTTGGGATATTTCAATTGCTCTTCGTGTGGATACTGGGAATACCCGGCAGAATCATCACCATAAAGGAAATACTTAAAGGTTTCCACTTTGGTATCATTAAAGAAACCAACAGCAAGTTTGCTACCATCTGCTGACCACCAGAGGGCGCTGCCACTACTTAAAACTTCCTCCTCGTATACCCAATCGGGCACACCATTATATACAATGCCATCTTTGCCATCCTCCGTGATGGCAATCTCCAGATTCTCATTAAAATGTATATACACATTATTCAGATAGACATAAGCCAAACGATCTTTAATCGGTGACCAGCCACAATACTGCAATTTCTCTCCCTTATGTATCTTAATAGCTGTATTCGTAGCTATATCATAGATATCATATTGGGCCACATACGAGTGACGGAATTTCTCCGTTAAATTGTGACGAACCAGAACCTTTTTATTATCTGCAGACAGCATAAACGAGGCTCCACTGTAGGAGTTCTGTAAAAAGTTGATAAATAATCGTGCTGCTAAGATAACTAACTATATAAATACCAAAAATGTAGAGTCCAAAAATAAGGCATCAGTTTTGGTTGCCGCATTGAATGTGCGAATGGCTCTGTCACTGGTGATATAATAGAATTCCTCATCTGTAAATAACATTTAAATTATAAATCATTTGTTTTTAAGAAAAAGTTTAACTTTACTTCAAAAAAAACTTAATTTAATTTATTTGGTGGCATTACTCAGTCTGTTGGTGTGCTAGACTTCATTGTTCCGCCTTTCGAATTGTCAACAATCATTGGCATTACGAAGCTGGCCAAATTTCAATTACTGATTTCGATTCGTCTTGTTGGAAAGCCCCTCGAAAAGCACCCAAATTGGCACATTCTGTGCCGAAAGCAACTGGAACTCACTTAAAATTCAAGTAGCGTAGGAGTAATAGGTGCAGGTGCTCTACAACTTTAAAAATAACTAACTAAAGTAAAGTATGTTGAGTCAAGGTTTTAAAGTAGTTTCAACTTAGACTTCTGAATTAATTTCTACTGACTAAAGTTATTTAAATGATTAAAAGCTGGTTTGTTCCGAAAAAGTTATGCTAAAAATGATTAACTATTGATTGTATCTGAAACGATCAGTTTGTTAGTTAAGCTCAATTACAGGGTATATTCGCAGTGTGTGCTGATTAAAACCAGCATATTGAGAAACCAGTTAAAATCTTATTTTGTTTTTCTATTTATAGCTTACAAGTGAAGTACTTTAAATCGGGTTATGGTACTTACTATAATAATGTTGAGGGAATCAAATTACTTAGCACAATTTGGAGGTCTTAAATGATGTTGCAAAATTGCGAATTAAATTAAAACGTGTACACACTTTTTGATAGCTACTAACTAACTGTCATATATAACTATAGTAATTACATTAAACACACAAATCGATAGCGATACGAATGGGAGTTATAATTCTTAAATTAGTGATAAGATTACATTGTGGGAAATTGGAATCTAGTAGATTATTTTTATTTAGGGCTTTCAAGATATGGCATAACTCGTGATTAACGATTTCAAAGAAAAGAAATTAAGTACCAGAAAGAATAGATCCTTCAATTGGACTACTTTTAAAGTAGATACAAGCATGTATCTAAATTCTTGACATAGCACGTTAATTTATCAATAAAGAACGAAGGGCAAGGGAAATGACCTCAGAGAACTCAGCACGCAATGTCAACAAATTGATAAGAAAGAATCTTGCGGGGAATTCATTAGGGGAAATCACAGCATTGGGGAATTCAGGTCTTATCAACTCATCGGAGAGAAACGATCTCTGTTGTTACACTCACCTGTTATCCAGGTGCCGTTGAAGCCACGTATTCCTGAGGTGCCATAAATGGCTTCTGTTAGGTTCCAGGATGTCTTTCCATTATCCGCAACCGCTTTCGGAGGCACTTTAATGATCGAGGCGTCCAACAGGTTGAGGCCACCGACCAACAGCAGCAGCAGCAATGCACAAAAGTGCAATTCTTTATTCATCGCTTCACCTCACAACAACAATAACAACAATCACAATAACAATAAACAAGATCGAAAAACGAAGCAGTTAAATCCGCGGGAGACGGAATAAACAAAGAACTGTAACGTTCTCCGCTACAGCAAAATCTCAACTGAATTCAAAATCAGTTATAATCAGCAATTAGCACCGCTAACCACACGAACTCGCTGCAAATAAACGCGGTAGTCTACTTAAAAATACCCTGCATACGCTCAAACAGTTTTACTTTCAAGGCAGTTTAAGATTTCAATGACAAAAAATACTGAGTCAAATTTTAATTTTAAAATCTGCCAAACTGCAAATTAATCATATTTATAAAACATTACATAAATTATTTGTATTAAAGTTAATTTGCTTAATGTGTTTCATACCCATTGTTTTCTGCTGCGTGTGTAGAGTATTCAACGACAGCAACAAGTAGCGTCGCGTAAAACGCATTGTACCGAAAGTGAGAGCGACAGTGTTGCTGTGCTGCAAATTTTATCGATTGTTATTCTCGATAGAAGCTTGGCAGCATTTGCTGCTTATTGGGCATAGCCGTTAATTTAGTACTATCTTATGAGTTTCAAGAAGTTCTCCAATTTTACCATTACAATTCGAATTTTCTTTTCAATCAGGGTGAAGATACGATAGCAAATTCAAATTAAAGGTCATAAAACTTCGTTTTACCATGCTTAATTAGAATTTTTAAATGGCAAAGGTCACGAATGTAATAAACTAAACTAAGTTTCACTTTTCAATACACTGACAATAATTTCTACAGTTAATTTAATGAATTGACAGAACATTGTTACTTTACAATCTTTATTAGAGTTATGCTTAGTGGTATATATATATATGTATAGTCCGATCTATTAAAGTACTGGTTAAAACATAAATCTGACGATCATCATAAGTCGCAACATAAGAAGATTTATCAAATGTTGTGTAGGTATGGGAACTAAACTGATTCCTTATTATTTGTATATCTTTTTGTTTCGACTTAGAAAACTAATTTAAGTAGTAATCGTAGAACTCTACTGGGTTAGGGATGATATTGGGATACATGAATTTAGATGGTTACTGCTGTGGCGGTGGCGGAGGCTGCTGCTGATGTTGCTGCGAATCCACCTTTGACTGCTGCTGTGAAGTAAAGTGGGCTAAAATGTGTGCCTGCTGCTCCAAACATTTGGGCATAAACATCTTCATTAGCTCCACTTTGCGCTCTTCCAGTTCCAGGCGTTGCCGTGAGATTTTCAATTGCTCCGAGAGCAGTTGATTCTTGCGACGCACCTCTTCTATGTACATCGACTCCAGTGAATCAGCAGCGGGTGGATTGCTCGAACCATAGGGCCGGCCACGTTTACGTGGTGTTGGTATTGGTGCCACAGCATTGCCACCTGTCCCAGCAGCTGTAGCAGCTGGTGGCTGCATTGACACCGACATTGGGCCACCATTGCTGTTGTTAGTTGCCACACTTATAGTATTATTGCTACTGTTAATGTACGCCACAGCTGTGATCGATTGATGGTTAATGGACGACGTGGAGGCAACATTATTGCTGCTGCTGGTGCTACTGTTGTTGTAGTGATGCTGTGGCTGAGTAGAAGTTCCGCTGGCGTAATTATCATAATCAGTTTGGTATTGCTGATGATGTTGCTGCTGTTGTTGTTGCTGCTGCTGTTGTTGCTGCTGCTGTTGTTGCGGAGTTTGCAGCTCCAACAGCCGCGTGGGCTCCGCTGGCGAATACTGCTGTAGCTGCTCCTGAAATGGCATTGATCGATAATCCTCATCGTCGTACTCCCGTTTGATATCATCATATTGATCGGTAAACAATTCCGTATTGAAGCTCATGGTATTGTTGTTGTTATTATTATTACTAGTGCCTTGGGCATGGCTGCTGCTATTGCTATTGTTGTTGCTGTAAAAGTTATTTCCTGTTGCCTCTGAAGTTAAGTTGAGCACCGACTGTTCTTGTTGCTGCTGTTGTTGTTGTAGCTGCTGCTGTTGTTGTTGTTGTTGTTGCTGCTGCTGCTGTTGTTGCTGCTGTTCCTGTTGTTGCTGATGCTGCTGTGCCGCCTGATGCTCCTCTTCCCGCGGTGGCGAAACATCGCGATTGTTGAGCAACACATCGGCCGGCAGAGGCTCAGCATTTTTGGGCCTATGTATGTTCTTAAGTATACGATTGACAATGTCAAATTTCTTCCAGCGCAATGGATAAGCGGTTGGATCATTTTGTATCTGTTTTTTCACCGAACTGCAAAACGAAATTAAACTTATTGACATTTTAAGTATAGAACATTACTCACCGAAATTTCGCCCTTGTCTGGTTGACCTTCATTTGTATTTCCTCAGGCTTCACGTCCACGGAGAATCGTTCACGCAGCTCCTCCGACCATTGGCCAAAGTATATAGTATTTTTGCCGTTGCGCGTTAGACGCCAATTTTCGCGACCCCAAATCTCATAAAGGCGTTCCTCTTCGCTGGGCGTCCAGTAGCGACGCGCCTTTTCCTTGGACTTAACCTCTAGCATCTCCTGGCTACCGCACATATTTGCATCTGTTTCAGGCTCTGGGTTTGAGTTAGTCGTGCTCGCAATCACGTTCGCATTCACTGCGCCGGCCGCCGTGCTCCCTCCTCCAAGATTTTGAGTTAAATTATCGTAGTCCATGCGAGCGTTAGGACTGATGACTTATTATTGATCTAAGCAATAGTCACAAGTATGAGCGCCGCAACAGTTGCGCGCTTTTAAACAATGCAGTGCCTCATTTTAAAATCTTAGCAAACAGAAGCTATACTTTTTCGCATAAAAATCAACAACTAGGGATGGCTACAATTATCGATGTGTATTCATAATCGATGAATGTAATTTGATTCTTTTTCATGTGACCAGGGCTGAAATTTGCGAATTTGCGAATGCCATAAAACTACAACACGGCAGTTTTAAATCAGTTATTAAATATTAATACATTTCATTTATAAAAGCGAATATAATTCAATAAGTAACCGATGTGTTATCGATATTCTTTGGTTTGGTTATTTATTTACCACCAACCACAATGGTTGTACACAGAAAAGTGTGACCGGCACTCTTTAAGCAATAAAAGACCACACGAAAAGTGACACACTTTAAAATTTATGTTTTTTCTTATTTTTAAAACTTGTTTTTAAGCTAATTTAAATTTCCACATACCGAAAATATTTCCGAATTAAGACATTATTCATTGTACAGTAAAAATATATTCTTACTATTCGCTTCTTCTGATTCTATCGATATTGTGTTTACAAATCATCGATAAATTGTTCTTACCATCATGGTTTCTCCCAGTCCTAATGTTCGGTTTGTTGTGTTCTTGAAATTTAATCCTTCCAAAGTTTTAAACGCACTTTAACATGAGTGACTTAGAGGAGAAGCAGATCCAAAAACGCGGTGCCAAACATATGCGTCTGCGCTACTATACATCCTACGAAGAAGCCTCTATAATTAAGCTATGGCGCGAGCATTTAAGCAAAATAACATCCTACACCGAAAATTTGCAAGTATTTCGTGAAATTGCTTCTGGTTTGCACCAACACCGAATTAGACTGAACAAACAAGAAGTTCGTCGTCGCATTAGTAGTTACCGCAACAAGTATTTGTGAGTAGTTTAAAAACGAATTGCTTCTCAACTCTCTCATTTAAATTTTTACACTCTCACAGAGTCGAGAAAAGTCGTGTGGAAAACAATGCACAGTATAAATCGCCCTGGCGTCTCTATCTGCTCGTTGACAACCTCTTTAATGAAAGTTCGAGCTCATCTGCAACCAAATCGGAGCAACATCTAATTGACCAAATCGAAACCAATATTAGAAAAGAGCTGCCAAGTCTCTCGCGATTCACTCGACACGATTGTCGAACAGTTCAGTTTGATCAAGATGCAGACGGTTGTCCCTTCTTGGATGGACAGCAATCGATGCCAGATATTAAATTGGAGCAGCCTACATCTCTCCAGCTGCCAAGCATCAAGACTGAGACCAAGGACTACGACGAGCACGACGAGGACATGACTGAGAGGCGTCCTCCACTTGCGCCGGCAAATCGAATTCATGAGCATTTTACTAGTCCCAGTGATACGGCATTTATCCAAACAGGAGGCACATCGCGTCGCATTCGACGTCGCAGCTTTATGCCTCGCACTGGCCAAATAACTCTAGCTCAAGTGGAGGCACTTCGCAGGGAGAACGATTTGTTGGCAGAGCAACGAGATAACTGCCAAAGGAATCTTGAGGTGAAGGAACGCCAATTGGAACAGCTAGAGCAAGCATTTGATTGTTGGCTTTTTCAATTAGAGGGTTGGATGACCTGCCTTGAGAATAAGGGCGTTAAGAACAACATTGTCACAAGCTAAGCTATGTTAATTATAAGGCAACCATAAATATGGATTCAATTTTTAGAGCTTTAAGTATGAACAACACAAAATTTATTTATGATCTCCAAAACAGTTAAGTGAAAGCTGGTAAATTTATTTATTTTTTTTTTTTTAATAAAGCTAAAGATTTGAACATTATTTTACATAACCGTCTTTTGTTTAGAAGAGCTGAGAGTATTTATTAACTAACTCTTAAGTACCTTCTAATATAGTCAAAGGTATGCATGAAATCAATTCGGCCATCGATTTGGCACAATAAAATTTATTACTGATATAGTAAACTGACTCACGTGCCCATCTCGAACGCCTACAGTTCTATTTACTGGTATTTTTTTTCATGTACTATTTCTAGCTTCACAACTTTTGGTCACACTCAAACTAACTTGTGCTCATTTGTTTTGAATTAAACACATTTTATAAAAATGAGTAATTTTATTATAACAAACGGCATTCGATTGCTTAGCCAAGTTAATAGAAACAGGTGGCAAGCCGCCACATTCGCTGCCGTGCGTAATTATGGTAAGTTTAATAGAAGAAATTGTCAAAAAGATTTCGTAACAGACCCGGCGTAAAAACGATATCGATATATATTTTCTAGCTTCACATCCAAAACGCTTTTATAAACAAACCAATGTCTTGTGCACGGATAATGGCTACGAAGTGACACTGGATCACCGTAAGCTGAAGACGCCCAATGGAACGGTGTTTACGGTAAAAAGCGAGCCACTGGCCATAGCTGTGGCCACCGAATTCGACAGCCAAAAGGAGCACATTGTGCGCTCACGGATGCACATGTCCGCACTTTGCTTTACGGCCATCGACAATCCCAACAAGCTGACAAAGCTTGACATGGTGAACTATTTGCTAAACTTTATTCCCACCGATACGGTGCTCTTCCAGTACGATGTAAGTGAAGAATATTTTAAGCTATAAATTGTGTTTAATAAATGCCTTTTCATGTCGGATGCAGGATGAGAAGGCTTTACAGGAGCTGCAGTGCAACGAGTGGGATCCGTTGATCAACTGGTTTAATCAGCGTTATGGCACAAATCTACAAAAGACCATGTCAATAACGCCACCTCAGGTCTCCAACGATGACAAAATGAAAATTGCTAAACATTTGCATTCCTTCAGTTTGGAAACACTGCACGGTAAGCACAAAGTGTAGTAAAAAAGAACTGAATTTTAATTCAAAACATTCGATTTAGGTTACACCTTTGCTGTGGATACACTCAAGTCCATTGTCCTGGCCTGTGCCGTCATTGAGCAGCAGATAAATGTGGATAAGGCCGTGGCTCTATCACGCCTGGAGGAAGAATATCAACTGAAGTTCTGGGGACGTGTCGAGTGGTCCCACGACTTGAGTCAGCAGGAATTACAGGCACGCTTAGCTGCCGCTGTGCTTTTTGTACATTTCAATTGTTCCGAACATCTTGTTAAAGAAAAGTTGCTGTTATAAATGTGTTAATTTGAATATTTACTTGCAATTTGGTTCTTAATACTTTAAATCGATAGTTGCTGTGCGATATTTTGGTATATCGATTGTGAGCATAACCACCACAACCATTTCTAGCGGAGTGGCAACTCCACATTTAGTTGGCGTCAATTTGAATTTGTTGCGACAGTTTCAGTTAATTCTTATCAGCGTTAGGGGAAATTTTCAGCTAACACTTGAAAAGGTAAACCATATCAGGAGAGGGTAAAGCACACGTTACCATTAAAAGAAAACAACAGGCAGTCCGTGAGCTTTGCTCGCACCACACTTTCAGATGATTTAAGAATATGTTTGTTTAGTACATGCATTTTTATACCCTCCGTAAAGGTATTTCAAATTCGCCGCAAAGCGTGTAATGCCTTAGAAATGGTATGCGGCGAAAATGTAAGAAGCAATAACTTGACAAATAAATCCAACTACTTTTAAGCTTAGCTCATGTTGCTACTCATGACACATACATACATATATAATTAGCGATGAGAGAGTATTTAATCGTCGACAGAGCAAAGATAATCTCTCTTCTAATCGTCTACATCGCTGTCAATTTCTTTGTTATTCCTTCTTTTTTCCTTTTTTTCTTTGTGTCTGTCTGCACACGACTCGTTGTATCATTATGTGTGTATGTTTGTATGTATAAGTTGTACAGTTTCTTGGACTGTAAGTTTTATCAGTCATTTATCTGGTATTTGCTTTGATTTTATCTCTGACAAATGTGACTTCCAGCCTCACTCTCTTGACATGGATCATCTATAAGAAACGCACCCAGTTGATGTTTAGACATTCTCTTGTAAAGTTGTTAATTGTTTATTTTGTGATTTTCTATTTTGTCAAACAATGTCGAGAACTGAGGACACTCCAATTGTGACGTAAGTAAAATGGGATGCAACCCAAAAGATTGAGAAGGAAAAGTTCTTCGCTGACTTTTGCCGTTTTTTTTTTGTGAAATTTGTGCAAATTCCTTAACTTGCGCATAAAAATCTTGGAAAATTAACATAAAAAGCAGCCAAGTCGCCAAATGAGCTGCTGATTTGTTAAATAGGCGTGAAAGCGTCCGACCGTGGGATCCCTGACAACTGCCAAAGGTAGAGCCCCAGGTAGTAGACCTGGAGGCAGGGACTATAGGTAGAGTTCCCACTGTAGGTGTGAAAAGGGCTCGAAACTTGCTTACCGATAAAATGCGCTTAAACAGAAGTAGCTACATATTCTCACCGACTATTTTTGTACCTTATTCTTAAAACCCTGTGCCAGGGGTACATAAAGTTTTTGTGTTTGCACTCATTTGGTGTCTAAGATATAAAATAAGGGAAAAAGCAACAAATTTTAACTTTATAACGATAGGGGTTAATCCAAAATGTTATTTTAAGTAACTAAAAATTTTTAGCTTACGGTTGAAAAACGTTAAACTAAAATACATACATAAATCTATAACTTACCTCGATTATTTTTATGTGCATGTACTTTGACTGCTCCCGTAGTATCTAGAAGTCGAGCATACCCAATTAGAACCAGCTCACTTGTTTTTTTTTAAGTGTTTTTTGTTGCAATTGCGTTGCAAACTTGCAGAGCAAGTAGTTTAGCGCCATTTGCACTTTTCGTAGTAAAAATTACGCCATCCCTCGACACACACAGACACAAACTTACGCACCATGGAACCAAACACACACACACACAGCAAAGTTATCAACGGGTACATCACATACACACCCACACAGACAAACGCACATACGTTTACAACTCCGTCGCTGTCGTCGTGTCGTTGATGAGGGGGCGGTGTACAGTAAAGGCGTGGCATTAAGTAGTCGCCGTAGTTTGGGTTAAGTAACAAAACTTCAAATTGAATTTTTCGTTGCAGTTTTCATTTTAGCACCTATCAAAAAAACCCTTTTCATGCACTTCGTTCGCTTCGGCGTATTTTTTATTCCCGTTGTTCATTACGCGCATTTAGGACAGAGAAAAAGAGTACAGAGTACGAAAGAGAGTGAGAGCGCTGCAGAGCGTGAGAGTAATCGAGTGTGGGAAGGGGAAGAGCGCTTACATTGTGTTGGTTAAACACAGCACTTGGCAGCTATCAAGCGGTTTAATTCTCTTTTGTGTTTGGCATTCGTATAACTTTCCCATTTTATCTGAAAGAGAGTGCAAAAAAATACCAAATACAATTAAAGCATCGAAAACATCAGAATACAAAACTTTATTCAACTCGATCACATTCGCTTGCACTCACGCACACAAACATACACATACAGATAACTGTAGATGCATACGTAAACAAACATACAGCTGAACATACATACATACATACTGTATAGTTGTCTCACTCAATCTCCTTTTGCAGGCGAAGCAACAATTACGGGACAACACCAACGCAGCCAGCTGCGGAACAAGTCGGCAACGGGAACGGGAACGGCAACAACAACAATGCACCAAATACACAGATTTTCTGTTTGCATGGACGCTCGAATAACATTGAAGTTGAAGGTAAGTTTTTGTAATGGGTTTATTTCAGTAAATGGCCCGCAGGGATGTGGGCGGTGTGTTTGATAAACTGCGCCACTTTCCGTGTCGCTTTCAATCAGCGCCCTGCAATTTGCAGTCATTCATAAATTATCAAGAAAACGCAGCGGCGAAAGTCAATGCAAATAACGACTGAAAGCAAATATCGAAAATGAAAAACTAAACTAAAAGTGTGCTATCGACTCTAATGGACCCTGTGTATATGTATGTATGTGAAAAATTAAAATATGAAAAAAGTTATTATGGTCGATGAAGCTGCACTTGAACCTAGGACCCCACACACTATAGACTTTCGACTCCTTCACTAAGCCAAAGAGACTTTTATGATCTGAGCTTCGATTTGGCGCTTTTGTTCAAGGTACGCGTCTTATAGAGGAATTCTATTGCGCTTAATGCTTTCTCTATACTAACATAAATTAATGATTCAAATCCTGTACATTAAACTGTCGTAATTACATCCGCTTTGCTTTTGCGAAACTTAATAAGCCCTTTGTACTTTGCCTGGACTGGGTGAAAGAAGCAACAAAATTAGTTTTCAGAGAATTTTTCGTCAAATTAACATATATTTTGCTGAATTATTTGTGTGTATTCGCGATTGTTCAGTTTGAAAATCAAACAATTTTATTTTTTTTGCGCAATTTGTGTGTTATTACACGGTAATGCGCGCTAATTGGCAGACGACACGGAAATGGAAATGAACGACGGTTGTGTTCATCGACAGACGATGACGACAACGTCTACGACCACGACGCCGACAATGATGATGACAAAATCACCGCGTCTGGAATTGGTTCGTTTACCTGCAAACGGTGAGCAAATTTCCTTAGCCCCATCCGGTAAAAATCTTTGAGTTTACCACTGTTACACCAATGTTACTGTCACACCCACTCCTCTGCACACAATTGGTCGTTTCTGGGTCTTGTGCGCTTTGTCATCAATCAGTTGATGATTTCTCAGCGTTGCAAACTTGCTCACAATTTTGTGGTGGCCAAAAAGGCAGTGTGGCAGCAGCTGTGTCACTTGGCCGTAATCAAAATTTATGCTTCGACCGACGCTTGACTATTGCCATATGCCATAAATTGCCACAACGCTCTCATAATTTACATATGACAACGCAGCCAAATAAATGCCCGGCTCATTTTTCTATAACGAAAATGGCAAGAAAATCGACCAAAGTGGAATATAAACTATATAACTTCCCTCCAATCACAGCCCAGTCTGGGTGTACTCTCTGATCAGCTCTGTATTTTAATTTCCTCTTCGATAAGTAAATAGGAGTGCATATAACCACAGCATCTTTGCTCTACTCTGATTGGATTTATTGGCAGACGAACGACCCTAAATGACATTACATCAAGTCTAGACGAAGCTTCGCGAAGCTCTTCATCTTCCAAGCCAAAAGTTATGTTGTGTTAGCCAAGCTTACTAGCCATCCAATCTGTTACCTAATCATGTGATGCCTTACCCAACTAACAAGCACTTGTGTAATAAGCGGAACATATCGCTAAACACTCAAGTTTCTAGTTTCCAGTTCAAAGTGGACTCGCATTAGTTGCCACGCAACAGTTTCTCGTTAGACGCGATTCAGGTGTGTCTTCTTCGACTTGAGAATCGCAATCTTCGCTGGAAATTCAAATCTGTGCATAAGTTTTGCATCAGAATTTTGCTATTGTTGTGCTGTTATTGGACGTGATGTGTGGGGATTATATGCTGTGCATTTGTTGGAGAAGTGGGGAGGTATGTGTAGGGGATACCCTGTAAGATTTGTAAGGTGGGCATGCTTCTTTCTAAAAAACTGAAACAACGAAAAAACACTTCTTATTTTTGCTTTAAAAGTGTTAAGCACTTTATTGAAGTCATACACACATTTCTGGGACACCCTGTAAAATATACTTATATGATTCTTATATACGTATGAGTGATTTTATACTTTGCAAACAATAGCAAGCAGTAACATACAGTTTAAAACTTGCCTTAAATCAAGTGTTACTCCGTCTTGTATGCAGTTGCATGGGATACCCTGTTATATCTACGCTTAGGGTATATGCATTCAAAGGTTTGCATAAAAAAAGCTTCCAATCTGCTAAATATACTTGTTTGTAGCTTTTATACTGAATTAAAACATAACGTGAACTGAATAATACCCTGTAAATTATATAAAAATGGTCGGATAATAAATCTTGCTACGTTTTACCCTAATTCCAGTCAATTTCCATAACATTTTAAAGGCATTTTACGAAGGAAAATTAAGTTAAATTTTTTTAATACCCTGTAAAATTGATTAAACACGTTCTGAAGCAATACCCAATTCCTAATTTGTTAAGGGAACTGATATTTTTAATTGGTATAGTACATAAAAAGACTACTCTACTCTTAAAATACCCTGTAGAAAGCAATGAATTCAGTTTATTTGTTTCCAAACCAATCACAAGAAGTGCAAAAATAAAACATTCTTTTCATGAACGAGCGACAATATTTATTTGTATATAATTACCACTTTGTATGGAAGCTGATCTTAAATTATTCACAAGAAGTGCATGTCAAGAGGATGAAAGAGTGAGAGAGAGAGAGAGAGTGAGAAAATGTGGGACTTGAGCTGGAGACGTCACACACACAGTGTCACACATTGGGGCAGGCAAACAGTGGAAGCCGAACCAAGGCGACCAATTAAAGATGCAGATGGATTGGAGTTGTTTAAATTGCAAGTATGATGATTTTTATGCATCAGCTGCAACGACAATGACGCTGTCGTTGGAGGGGGATAAGAGGGCCAAGGGGTAAAGAGAAAGAAGCACGGAAGAACTGCTGTTGTGTGCGGGTCTAATAGGTGAAAAGGTTCATATGGCATTGGGAATTCGTACCTGTACTACGTCTGTCCCCAGTCCTGGTTATGCACTGGAATTTAATTTCGCTGCTGGCATTGTTACTGCCATTGTGCAGAAGGAGTGCTAAGGTGAGGAGGACCAGGAGGAGGAGGTGATCCAGGGGTTAAAAAAAAAAAGGCAATGGAGACGAAGGCAGACGATGTCCTTGTGCTGAATTCAAATGAAGAAACCGCGCAACGAACCAGCTGCAAGCCAAGCATATGCACATTCTCCATGTGTATCGTCCTCGCTACCCCTCCTGCCACCCCTTCCGCTACTTTTCCTGCTCCATTCCCCTATGCTGGGAACAAAGAAAAACAGCACAACACGAGCAGAAGCAGAAGCACAAGTGAGTAAAAGAGTGCAAAGAAAATGCAGCGGAAATGACAAAGCATGAAATACGGCTGCGACAAATGCAATAAAGTATTTAATAGACTGCTCCTGGCCAACCCGACTCGAACAGACCCAGCCCCAGTTCCAGTCCCAGACTCAACCCACAAACGACCCAAACCGACCCCCCGTTTCTACTTGGACCATGCCTGTCACTGACACCCAAAACCCGGTGTACACCATTCCCGACAGACGACTCCGCTCATGTGTGAGCAAAGTCGGGACTTGGAGCGTGGCAAGCATTGCAAACAAGCGTTGGTGGTCATTATTCACGTACCATGTTAAATAAATTTAAATGCCTGTTTTGTAAATATGTTTGTATGTGAAACCGTTTTACAGAGAAAACGGTTGAAAGTAGCGTGCTACACTACAGGCACTAGCGTGGTGCGCTGTGTGTATGTGTGTGTAAGGTGACATTTCTGGCAGCCTCTCCGGAGTCAATCCGACACATGTTCCGGTATTTGTTTTTCATGAAATCTTATGGGAACCAAAGGGAGAGAGTAAAGTAACTATATTTCTGTCAACTCTGGAATTTACTTTTGGTACAGTCCTGAAAATATTTGAGAATCTTCTGTACAGTTTTCTTGCTCAGCATTTCTGGTTATTTGGCTTCCTGTTGGGTGTCTCTTTGGGATATATTTCGAGCTTGGCCTTTCGTTTATTTGTTTATTGTATTTGGTGGTCTGTTTGGTGAGATATATATCGCGACTTTATAAATACTTTAACCATTCTCCTTACAGTAAAGCACTTTAAGTTAATAACCTTAAAATTGTTCAACAAAAAGAAAGTAATCCTTTGACCCGATCTCCAATCGTTGTTCTCTTTGCAGTTCGGGACCATTGCCATCGAAGCCGTAGTGAGGGCGTAGACGTGAAAGCCCGCCGTAAGCTGATCATTGCCAGTGTGTTGTGTTTGGTTTTCATGATTGCTGAAATTGTGGGTGAGTATTTTTTTTCCCCCAGGGAAAACAGTATTTTTTTGTAGTATTTATTGTTTGTGTATGGGTATTTTTTTGCCTTTGATTTTTTTTCACTTCGTATTCGTACCGAATTCCCCAACTAATTTCACTCACCTCAGAGAAATTGGTAAGCAAAGAAAATGAAATGCAAAGGAAAGGTAGAGAAAGCAAAGGAAAGTAGTGGAGTGGAAGGGGGTGGGGGGAAGAAAAGTATACAAAATGGTTGAGTAAAATGTCAAACAAAGCGAGCAAAAAAGGACGGCACAAGGCGACGAGACGATTAAAAACTGAGCACCGGAAGTGCAACAATATGGCAACCGGATGAGCTTACTGTCTGTCATCGTGGCAAACGCAAACCCTCCGCACCGCACTCCTACCCCTCAGTGTCTTACTGGAGTGGGCTGTTATACAATAAACATTTAATTTTCAAACTCGGTCCCTGCAACGTTGTCGTCTTCATTGTCGGCTGTTGCTGTTAATCGCTTTGCAATTACCTACAATGTCCTTCTTCTTCCCCTTCCCCTTGCCCACTCTTTCTTTCCCTCTTTTTCTTACTTTGCCCCTCACTGTTGTTTTTATCTTTACGATTTCGATTTCTCTTTCGCCTTTGCTTTCTTCATTTCTTCGTGTTCTCATCGTTTGCTTCAAATCGAAATTGTTGTCTGTCTCTTTGTTCGCCTCTCTCTCTCTCTCTCTGTCTGTCTGTGTGTCTGCCTGTCTGTCCCTCCTTCTGTCTGTTTGGCAGCTCCACCTCTTTGCTGTTCGGCTAAGCCAGTGAAGCAAAGCGGCAATTGTCCTTTGTCCCACAGATTGCAAGTTAATTTTTTGAGCATTTATTTACTCTTTACACTCTCTCTCTCTCTCTCTCTTTCTCTTACTCTGTGTGTTTACTTCTACCAACCGACAGGTGGCGTGCTATCAAAGAGCTTGGCCATTGCAACAGATGCCGCACACTTGCTAACCGATTTTGCCAGCTTTATGATCTCACTGTTTTCCATCTGGATAGCAGGACGCCCTTCTACGCAACGGTAAGTTCACTCTTCACTGCGACTCGACAAACGATGAATACTCACAAAGTCTGAAGTGAATCAATAAAAAAATCAACCCAAAGTTTCATTTTTTTTTTTTTGTTGTTTTACCCGCACAACTTTGACGTTCGTTTTGATACGAATCTCAAAATTCATGTGCGTTTCTTCATGCAGAACGGAAACAGAAATGGAAACGGGAAAGGGAAAGGGGAAATGGAATGGAATAGGGAACGGAAGCAGGAATTTGAGGCCAATGCGTCAGAAGTGACAGTTTTTGAAATAAACTGCAAGATAGGGTATTTCGAAGAGTTGTTATTATAGACGTATAGCTACTAAGGGATGGGAAAAGCTTCTCTTAAAACTAAACTGATAGTACATAAAGTATATTTACTAAAAGGTATCTTGGGTGGTTTAGTATTTAGTTAATTAATACCTATAAAATATTTAAAAATTTTAGAAGTAAGTAGAAATTGTTAAACTTTTTCTTAGTTTATATATATTGGCAGATATTTACTCTCCGGAAAGTAGTGACTGCAAAGACTTATAAAATTGAAACTGACTCTTTAATATTTAGTAGTCATATAAATATTTATGAGATGTTCTGCTCGAGAGTAGCTAATAAAGCAGCAGAAGTACTTTTTTTATATTATAGTTGAAATTCGTGACAGAATTGTTTATAACTCTATTTGTGTGTTAAAAATTGAAGGAAAATTTTAAAAATTACCTTAAAGTAATCAATAGAAGTATGTAGAACATAACGGCATATTACTTGGAGAGGTTTTAATATATAATTTTAATAATCTTTACTTCAAAAGTACTATGTTTTAAAAAGAAATTCCTATAAATCTCAGTTTTTAAATCAAAATTTTACGACTAAATGTCTAAGAGTGTCAACTGTACCCATTTTGATATGTGAGATATATCTGCAACTGAATATAAAGGACAGCAGAGAGTATCCAAGTTTTACCAAGAAATGAGGTCTTTTGGAGAGTTTTCTTTTGGTATTATTGCTGCCGCTTGGCTGGATACGTCCGCATTGGGTCTCAGTGCCATACCTCATGCCATGACTACCCTCTGCTACTGCTCAGCTGGCAAACTCTCCTCACCATCGTCTAATTAGGCGAAAAGCCTGTTTCCAAATTTTCACTGGCTCTGGTTGATGTTGTTGTTGTTGCTGTTGTTGCAGTTGTTGCAGTTGCTGTTTGTAGTTTTGCTGCTGTTCTGCTGCTGCTGCTGCTGCGTATATTTTGGCCATTGCACATATTTCAATTGGTCTTTGGGAACTGCGTTCCACTGGCAGTGGAGAGGGAAGGAGAAAAGGGATGGAGGGTGGAGGGTGGAGAAACAAAGAGGTGGGAGATGTAGTGTTGGTAATTCGAGTGGTGGGTGCCTTGCATCCATCTTGTTCTCGTATTCCAACTGCTCCACTTCTTCTCCGTCAGCGTCTCTTGTCTGCTTGTTTGCGCCTGGCACGTTCTGCTCATTCATGCAAAAATCTCACTCACTCGACGACTCGACTGCAGCCACAAAGTGAATAATGAAAAACTTTTGCAATTTCAAGCGTGTTGCATGGTAATTTTGTAAATTTTCTGCCGTTGCCGTTTGCCGCTGCCGTTGCCGTTGCCATTTGCCGCTGCCTCAGACTTTCTGCCTCTTGTTGCTGTTGTTGCATGTGGCAGCACCGCCTTGGTAGCGAGTCTCAGCCTGCTGCAGTGCTTCCTTCCTTTCTCTGGTGCTCTCAGTGTGGTTCAGAGTCGTTTCGTCTTTTCCCCCCTCCCTTCTCCTTAACCTACCCCCTCCCCATCCCTCCCAATGCCTCTGGTAGCCTATTCCCGCTGCCGTTGCCAAGTTGACAAGCCTAATTTATCAAAACAAAACACATTTGCACAATTGCAAAGGCAAACGCAGAAACGGAGAACACAAACGAAACACTAAACAGTGCACAGTGGTGCAAAATCTTATGATTAACTAATCACTTTTCATGAAATTAATGAAAATTATTTACTCTAATGGAAATATGCTTATAAAAAGGTTTTAAGTACTTAAATTAAGTGTTTGTATTGTATGTTAAACTATAGAATTTTAGACTGAATTTAAGTTTTTTACTTAAATTAAGTACAATTTTAATTAAATTATATTTTCTATTGAGTTAAATTTTCTTAATATATATAAAATAATATATTTAACTTAAATGCCAATCTGCCAATTAAGTTTAAATCAATCTTTTGCCTTTATTGATAGTAATTTTATGCACATTTCCTTAAATTAAATTATTTAATCTATAAATTATACTTAAATATAAGCCAAACACATAATTTAGAGAAACTTTCTAATTAATTTCATTTTCACTCACTACGTGACTTTTACTGTTGACCATATTTCATGGGATTTATGACCTTCAACACTGGCTCAAACGACATTAATTTGGCCATTTACGAAATGCAAACCAATTAACTGTTGAACTTGACCATACGAAAATCTTTGTGTGTTTATTTGCCTGTTTTTTTTTTTGGCTACTTTATGCTAGTTTTGGCCATAATCCAGCCCAATGTGCCACGCAAGGTGGCAGCAGTCGCGTTGCGCCTTTGGCTCCTTGTTGCAATGCCAACAGCAACGGCAATGGCAACAGAAGCCGTGACCAGAGGGAGGGGGTAGGAGAAGGTAGGCGGTAGGCGGTCATTAAGCAAATGGCTGCACTTGTAAGCTGCAAGAGACCCTGCATACACTATATAATATATATGTTTTTGCAAAGAGAGAGGGAGAGAGAGGGAGAGGGAGAGAGAGAGAGAGCTATACATTGACACAATCTGCTAAAGGGGCAGAAGAGAGTCGGAGAGAGAGACGGATGTTTGCTGGAAATTAAATTGTATTATTATGGCGAGACATTCGTTGCTCGCATTTTGTTGTACTTTGCTACCGGTGTCGCATTAGTTAGCAGCCAGTCAGCCTGGCTAACAGCCAAACAGCCAGCAGACAGGGACAGAGAGACACACAATGAGAGAGAGGGGGGGGGAGAGAGATAGGGGCAAGAGGGAGCAGCAAAATTGTTGGCATTGCCATTATTTCAATTTTATAACGAGCGTAGCGCCCTCTGTCGGACGCGTTGCTTTAATTGAACGAGTGCCGCGTCCCGTCGCGTCCCCTCCGGCGTCACGTTGCGTCGCTTCACCCTCGTTTTGTAGGTGTTGACTTTCTAAAATCCACCAAAAAGAAATGTTCGCGCATGCAATGCGCTCATTACATTAGGGAACCCACTAACCAAAAAACCCAACCAAAATCCGTAAACCCAACCCAAAATTCCCATACTACCTTTGGAACGACGCACCCAGAAAAACAAAAAAAAAAAAAAACTGCGAGACACTCAAATTAAAATGGCATTTGACAAATTTTTCATACGCATTTATCAACTTATGGTAATTTTTCAGCTAACAACTGGCTACTTTTCCCGCTAAATGTTGTTCATGTGTATGGAAATTGCTTTATCATTTGATTTAATGTTATGATTTTGTATGTGACAATCCCAAACTTTGAGGTTAGTTTCTAAAAAGTAGAGTCTAGTAGAATTTGAAACCTATTTTTAATTGATTAGCAGCTGGAAATTTGGTGGGAAAGTTTACTGAGAGAGTCTTGAACTAGTTAGTCCTGGAAAGTTACTTCGATTTAAAAGTTAAAGATTATTTTGAAGAGTTTACTTAAATCGAAATTGATAGTTTTTCAAATTTTCTTAGACTTATCAACAAATCAAAGGGTTAAAGAGCTATGAAATAAAGATTAGCTACTCAAAGTTAAGTTCCATTATAAATGGGTTCCGTTTAACTATAAATCAACATAACTTAAAGGAACTACACTAAAAACCACTTACTTTTAACAACTTATCTAATAATTAGATAATGTTTAGATAACAAACAGCAAAGTTTTGCTAGAAGTGTCTCAATTATCATTTGTTTCATTATCACAATCTTAATGTTTGCAAAGTTATAGTAACTAATTTGTATCTTTGACAGGATGTCCTTTGGCTGGTACCGTGCAGAGGTGATTGGTGCAATGGCATCCGTAGTTATGATCTGGGTCATTACGGGCATTCTGGTCTGGCTGGCAATTGGACGTCTTATCACTGGAGACTTTGAAGTGGATGCCAAGATAATGCTGATAACATCGGGTTTAGCTATTTTGGTTAATGTCATGTAAGTATTATTAGATAAGTTACTCAAATGGTTCATTTCAGTCGGTTTGTCAGTCTGTCTCTCTCCCTCTCTGTCTGTCAGTCTCTTAGTCTCTCAGTCTGTCTTTTTTTCCTGCATGCTTGCCCGTCTGAATGTTGGCAGCTCCCTTGGGCAGTTTTCCAATTGCAATTGCCGCAATCAACTTGTCCGGGTATGGGCCAGTAAATGGGTCAACAATGCAACTGTGTGTATGTGTGTGTGTGTGTGTGTGTGTGTGTGTGTGTGTGTGTGTGTGTGTGTGTGTGGCAACCTGGTGTTGCATGCAACCAACGAACCATTCCTTTTTTTTTTCTCTGCCATACAGTCGTATCCGCCAGTTGTTGCGGTAACTTTCTCCACATTTTAGCGACAACTTTTTCCGCAATTTTCAAATTTTTTTGCGTTAACAAAAGGCAAAAGCGACGGCGACGGCGACTGCGACTGCCACAATGACAACGACGACGATGACGACGATGATTTTACTTGTGTTTGTGTTGGCTAGTCCCAAGGTGAAGTTTTTTCTTGCACTCACTGTTGTGAGATCGAGTCTATCAGCTGTAGCAAGCCATCTGGCGTTAAAATTTGCTTTTAACTCGTATTTTTTAATGGTTTTAAGTTCATTTTAGTTTAGTTAAAGTCATTTTCTTTCTTAAATATTCGTTTGCTGTTTAATAATTAATTTTTTTAATTTTTTGTCTATCATTTTTACTAGTTTAAGTAGAATTTAAGTTAATTTCAGCATTTAATCGTGCCTTATTCTTCTGCTTTTTGAAGATTGTGTTGATAACTGCAAACATTTTTGCGTTTGTTATTAATTATATTTATTGGGAATTAAATTCCTTATGAATTACTTCCCATCTTAGTCCCAGTTTTTGTAGAGTATTAGAGATTTCGTGAGATATTTTGAGAAATCTTTTTGCAACGCTTTGTTTTGATTGCGTCGTATGCAGCACCTGCAACTACAGCTGCCAAACGCTTTCTCTCTCTCTTTTCTTCTCTGTTACCCCTCTCCTTAGACTACTGCTCTCCCGCAATTCTTCTACTTCTAGTTCTTCTGCTTGTTCTTCTTCTTGTTCCATTGCTTCAGTCACTGCTCGTTCATGTGGCTGTCGAAGCATAGTTTTTGGCGCATAAATCGAAACGTTTCAATGCTCGGCACATGCTCATATACTATGTATATGTGTGTGTTTGCGTGTGTGTGTGTGCCCCTTTGTACCCCCTCCCTGCTTCCATTTGCTTTTCTTTACGCTCATATTGCTGGTAGTAGCGCAAATTTTCCAGTTGACGTTGGCATTTTCAGTGTTTGCCACTTGAATTGTTTGATTACGTGAATTGATTGTGAAAAACGTGCAACGGCAGCAACAACAACAACAATAACAGCAACAATAGCAGCAGCAGCAACTTTTCCTACCGCATTTTCCAGCGGGGTGTGGCAGGCGACTAGAAGTTAGGGGCCGGGGATTGTCCGGTCGTCGTTTTGGGTCATCCTCTGCCAAAGGAGGAGCAGAGGACGCAAAGTCAAGTCAACGCTCAAAGCATTTACTTGTCTCAACGTGTTCGGCAGCACGTCGAACAACGAAATTAAATGGCCACCTTTTACCGTTACTTTAACAGTAACAGCGACTCTTGTTGCTGTTGTTACTGCTGTTGTTGTTGTTTTAGCTGTTTTTGTTGCCTTTGAAGGCTTTTTACTTAGTTGCATTTAGGACTTTGCCGAGTTTTAAGTTCAATTAGCAAAAGCCATTCAAGAGAAGGGCAGAGAAAAGGGACGGGGAAAGTGAAGAAAGTAGGGGAAAGAGAACTAGAAAAAGGTAACAACTTTTGCTGAGCTTTGTTGGATTTACCTGCTGCTCGAAGTGGCAGTTTAAAGTGGCAACAACGCCAACTCTGCATCGTTAAAAACGCCCATTAGGAATGCACACATACACAAGCACACATAACCACACACAGACACAGGCACACGCACGCACACACACGCATGTGCAAGCACATGCTTGCACACAAAAGCGTGGCCATTGCAGGTGGCATGCGGCGTGTGGCATGTGGCATGTGGTAGCTGGTAACTGGGATATTAGCGAAACTACTTGAAATATGAGAATGATGAGGAGGTGGCGGATATTAGAGGCACAGCGGGTGGGTGTGAGAGTAGGGGGCGTGGCAGGGCAATTTAGAGCGTAGTTTAAGCTAACACAGTTTGTTTTTTTTGATAATTTAGATCTTAATTTCACTGTAAACTCAAACAAAGTATTAAATATCAAAAAAGCTTCAACATAATTATAATGCAAGAAAACGTCGCTAAAAAGTATAATTTACAGAAAGATTTCTAAAACGAAAAACACTTTTTAATGAAGATTATACAATTTAAAAGACACTGAAAAAAATTTCAGTATTTAATATGAAAAATTTGTTCTTTTTACAAAAACTTATAGAAAGTTGGAAAACAGATTAAAAAATTTATTAAATTACTTAAATTTATTAACAGAATACTTTTAGCTTCAATATAATGTCATTTCTTCCACATAATCTCAAGCTTTTCTCTAGAGATCTCGACTTGAGAATGGGGGAAAACATTGAATTGAATTTATTTACTTGATGGTTTTGTGCAGAGTCGTCTTGTTTGGTTTCTAATTTGGTTGATTTTTGGTGAAACTAGTTTCGTGTGTGTGTCAAAGGCGAGGCGGTGCGAACAGCGCTGGGCAAATAAATAGCACCACTCGGTTGTAAAATGGGCATTAAGAGGAACGTAATAAACGTGCTTTAGCCGCGTTGCCATCGTTGAATCCATGGAGCGACAGCTTAACGAGCAGCTCAGCTCAGTTGGTTGACAACAAGAGTCTTTCCCGTCTCCCCCCTCGCCACACCCCTTATCCTAGCATACTGGGTGTCCCAGTCACATACGAGGTGAGAGAAGGGAGAGGGGTAGACGATGTGTTGTGGGACAAAGAGCCAAGATATGCGCTAATATTTATGTTCCTGTCAATTAAATCAGGACATGTTGCCAGAAGCAAGTCGCCATGGCCAGAAGGCAGAAGGTAGAAGTCAGAGGAGCAGCAGTTTGTTTGGTTGCCAGTCCTGCATGGGTATGGCATAGCATGTCCTGGCTGTGCTGCTCTTGGTCCTGGTCCTGGCCCTGGCCCTGGTGTTGGCGTTGTCATGGCTGCTGTCGTTTGTTGGCCACTAACGAGGCGAGTAAAGATGCCGCAAAATCAAGGGAAATGCTTCATTGCGCGCTACAAATTACAGCGACGCAGTTGGAACAACAATGGGGCGCCAAATGGGTGAGAGAAAGGCGAAAGAAGCGAATGAGAGAAAAAAAGACAGAAGGGAAGACAGAGAGGAGTGAGAGAGAGAGAGAGATGAGTGTGAGGCAGAGACACGTGGTGGAATCCTGCAGCAACATTGGCATTTTTTGCGCTCGAGGACACACACGCAGCTCTGAGTAAAGTCCTGTAGTGTGCCAGAGAGTCCTGGAAGTCGTAGAGTCCACAGCTCCTGAGGTCCTGAAGTTCTGGACAGCCAAATGCCTTGGCAATCGGATGTTCAAAGTCAAAAAGCGTATGTGCTCGGCATTGAATCCTGTACGCTGCTAAAATAGCCAGGCATCTCGTGTTGTTGTTGTGTTGACCGCGTGACAGCCACAATCCCCACCTCTTCAACATGGTGAGGGGAGAGGGTGAGAGGTAGGGGAAAAAGTAGGTGGAATGAGGCGGGTTGAGGCGGAGGCAGCAGCTGTTCTATACAATTTATTTAGTGCCCATCAACGCGTTTTTCGCTCGCTTTTTCTTTTGCTCGTGCTGAGCAGCGGTTTTCTTTAATACCCTGGGAAAGGGTAGTATAGGTTTGTCACGAGGCATGTAACGTGTTGAAGAAGACGTTTCAGAAACCTTAGAAATAATAATAGTTTCTTAACCTAGGGTCAGTTTAGTAAAAGTTGCTCTCATATTTGCAAATAGTTTATAGATTAACAGAGTCAGCTAATCACAGTAAGTAAAGTTTATGTTATATATATATTTATACACAAAACTCACCATAATTAACTACAAAGAGTATCAAATCTTTGGTATTCCATATAAAAACTTTCTTTCTGCCTTCTTTTTCTGCCGCTTTTTGACAAATTATGGCCGCATTTGGCGGAAAAGCAAAGAATATTGCACCCCTCGCATACAGAGATAGAGAGAGAAAGAGAGAGAGGGGGAGAGTGAGAGAGAGAGAAGAAATTGAAAATGAAATTGACTTGTCAGGCCAACAAGCTCAGGTTCAGTAGTCTTAACTCTCAAGTGGCAAACGAAACGGAACCAAATGGAACAGAAAAAAGCCAAAGGAATTAAATCATCGGCGAAATGGCAAATCTGACAAAATACACCAACGTCAAATAAAATAGATACAAAGCAAAGAAACACAAACACATTGCAAAATTTATATGGCATAGAGTCGTAACTGTTGTTATATAGAATTCCCATTTCTATCGTTAAGAATTTACTTAAGGAGTTTACTTTGATGGTTAATTTTAAACAGTTAAATCAGTTAAGCTTTGAAGATATATGTTTTATATGAAAATTATTCACTGTGAGGAGTAGATATAGCTATTAGCCTTATAAGATTTTTCTATTCCAATAATATTTGTAAAAACTTGATTCTAAGGACTTTTATGCAGAATTTGTCTACACAACTTTCAAGAATTTATTTTCTCACGGAAAATCACTCTGTACGATTATTTTTGTCGTTAACTGTGTAGCTGTAGTTTCATCATAGTCACACTCAGTCCCAAAAGTTTTTTGTTTTGATTGGCCATTTGTAGCTTTGGGTCAGCTGTGACGTCACGTCAATTAGCCACAAATCGAGATCGTTCACAATGTTCCTCTGTGCGTAGTCTGTGTGTGTTTGGGTGTGTGTGAGAGTCTGTGTCTGTGTGTGTATGATATGTGTAAAGTGGTGTGTGTATGTGTGTGTGTGTGTGTGTGGGTTATTGGTCTGTGCGTAATTTATGCCAGTTTATTTATTGATGCCCGGGTTGGAATTGCATTGTTTTCAAAAAGCCGGCTAAGTGCAGCCGGCGAAGCACTGGCCAGAACTGGTCAAAATATCCAGAACAGGCCAGAACAACAGACCAATAGCTGCTGTTGGTCAAAAGGTTTGCTCATGGCCCTTTTTTTTCCCCCAAAATAGAAAACCCATAAATCTGCAATGTCGGAGCATTTAAAATGAATAAAAAGTCAATGTGCCGAGCTATTAACTGCCTGATGCATGCCATGTGAGCCAAGGGTATCAAGGGACTGGGACTGGGATTGGCACTGGCACCGGCATCGGGATGGGGATTGGGATTGGGATTGGTACTGTGAATGTATGCTATATCTATGAGGTGATGTATACTATGTTAAATGTGGCCGGTATGTGTGTGTGAGTGTGTGTGTGTGTGTGGTGTCTGTGTGCCACGCGTACTAGTCAACCGGTCGCCATTTTCGACAATACATTTGTATTTGCATGCGGCGGTGCATCCGGACCCACAACAGCGGGTCGAACGGTCGGATGGTCCGTACGAGCCAAAGGACGGACGGACGGACGGACGGACGGACGGACGGACGGACGGGCGAACCAGGCGGACGTACTGACGGACGGAGCTGGTCGTATGGGCGGTCGAGCGGCTCGCACACCTTCCGGTACACAGAGCACTAACACACGGCGTTACAGTGTCACAAAATTATTTAATTATAGACAAAAATGCTAACAACTTTGGACGATTTTCAAAATATTGAGGGGTAAAATATTATAGAAAACTCATCTGTAGCCAAGGAGAACTAGATATTGATCAAAGAAATTTTTTAAATATTTTTAATTTAGTAAAAATGTTTAATTCCGATTTTTGTTAACCAAATTTGGATTTGCGAAATATATATTAACATATTTTTATTACTTTACTTTTAAGTTTTAAAGAGTAAAAATTTGTATAAAAAACCTTAAGAAATTTATACATTTTAGGAATTTTTTACTTTATAGAGTTTTTATTATAATCTGAATGCTGGGAGTTCTTCCTTTACCTATTCCCCTTTCCTTATTTTCCTATTTCTATCTATTTGATATAACCTTTGTTGCTACATTAAGAAAATCGACAATTTAATAACTTTTTGTCTATGTTTAAGCCCACTGTGCACCGTGTGATTGTTTGTTTTTGTTGCCGGTGCGGCTGTTGGTGCATTAAAATGCTGAAATAAAATTCCAAACAATGCAGAAGCGTCGGCCGCATGCCCCGAAAAAAGTTTTTTGTGTGCGTTTTTGTTTTTGTATTGTGGTTGGAGTCCCGTGGCCAAAGACCCTGCCAGAGAATATAGTACAGGGAGTGAGAGAGAGAGAGAGAGAGAGAGAGAGTGGGAGGATAGATGGGAAGAAGATTGGGTCGCACCGGAGACCGGCAACATTTTCAAGTATATTAAATATTTGTGATAACGTTTTCAATTTCTCCCAACCATTTTTCCCCCATTTCCCTAGCATGGGTGTGCAACTGCAGCATGGACATTCTCATGGCTTGGGCGGTGGCGGTGGCAGTGGCAGTGGGCATGGTCACAGCCATGGCGGTAACAAGAAGAAATCCAAATCCATGAAGCAAAAGAGCTGTGCAACAACACGATTGACTGCATCCTCTACACCATGTGCTGCATCGCCAACGAAACGCATTGAAGGCGGCGTTGCCTTTGATCCAGAGGATGCAGAATTGCCTGGCGCTGGATTATCCACATTTTCGTATCAGAATTCCAAGTTGGTCGATCCGAGTCGGGATCTGGAAATTGCTGCCGTTATGGCGGAAACAGCTCCAGGGTCGCATCATCATGGCGGAAATACGGGTCGTGAGGCAGTCAATATGAATGTGAGAGCAGCTCTCATCCATGTGATTGGTGATGTCATCCAGAGTGTCGGTGTCTTTGTGGCTGCCTGTGTGATCTACTTTTGGCCAGAGTATGCCATTGTCGATCCAATTTGTACCTTTGTCTTCTCCATTATTGTGCTCTTCACCACGTTCACCATTATGAAGGATGCGCTGTTGGTGAGTTTAAATTTGAAAATTATTAACTAATTAAATAAATAATTAAAACAAACAAGTGAAAAGTGTACAGTTGAGCAAGTCGACTGTTAAAGACCCTGTAGTCATTCTAGTGCGTGTTTTTTCATACAAATCACCAATCTTCGATCGATTTGTACTATGGGAGCTATAGGCTATAGTTGTCCAACCCAGACCAAACTTGGTGAGGATAGTTACAATGGTACCATACACATAATGTGTTAGTTTGGTGTCAGTCGCTCAACTAAAACTTCATGTCTCCATACAAATCACCAATCTTCGACCGATTAATGCTATGAGAGCTATAGGCTATAGTTGTCCAATCCGGACCAAACTTGGTGAGGATAGTTACAATGGTACCATACACATAATGTGTTAGTTTGGTGTCAGTCGCTCAACTAAAACTTCATGTCTCCATACAAATCACCAATCTTCGACTGATTAGTGCTATGAGAGCTATAGGCTATAGTTGTCCAATCCGGACCAAACTTGGTGAGGATAGTTACAATGGTACCATACACATAATGTGTTAGTTTGTTGTCAGTCGCTCTACTTAAACTTCATATCTCCATACAAATCACCAATCTTCGATCGATTTGTACTATGGGAGCTATAGGCTATAGTTGTCCAATCCGGACCAAACTTGGTGAGGATAGTTACAATGGTACCATACACATAATGTGTTAGTTTGTTGTCAGTCGCTCTACTTAAACTTCATATCTCCATACAAATCACCAATCTTCGACTGATTAGTGCTATGAGAGCTATAGGCTATAGTTGTCCAATCCGGACCAAACTTGGTGAGGATAGTTATATACACATTATGTGTGAATTCATACTTTTAAACCAATTATTAAATTCTGATAATTAACACTTGAAATCAAATAAAATTTTAAATTGGCTTTAAAATTGATTGACTAGCGTTGAATACTTAATAATTCATACGAACCCATATCAATCAATCAATCATTGACATTTTTATAGCATTAACATAATTCATAATTATTGAATTAAAAGCGTTAAAGTTATACAATTATTTAACTTTTCGATCAACAAACACTTGATTTAACTCGACTGTAAATTAATGTTATTTAATTGAAATTGAACTTGAATGGAAATTTAATTATGAGCAACTTAAGTGGCTTATTTAAACCACAAAGTAGTATGATTCACTAACAAATACGAGTATGTATTAAATTGCTCAACTTTATTTTATATATTCATTTATTTAGCAATGTTAAATTTTAAAACTATTCGGTGTTGTGACATTTTTAGACCCCGTATTCTAAAAAAGAGTAGAGTGGTCTATTAGGTTTGTCTAATGCGAAATGTGCGTAACAGGTAGAAGGAGACGTTTTCGACCCCATAAAGTATATATATTCTTGATCAACAGACGAGTCGATATGTCCGTCTGTCCGCCTGTCCGTTCGCCTGTATGAACACCTAGATCTTCAAGACTATAACAGCTAGAGCCACCAAATTCGGAATGAAAGTCCGTCTGCTTCGCGAGCAGCTCAAGTTTATTTCAAATCTTTGCCACGCACCTTACCGCCCCCGCAAATTGTAAACACTATTTTCACATCATCATAACTTGAAAGCGACTGGAGCTAGAGAGACTAAATTCACACATAATGCGCATAGTTCCATTATAACTATCCTCTCCATGTTTGGTTCGAATTGGACAACTATAGCTTATAGCTCCCATAGGACAAATTGGTCGAAAATTGTTGATTTGTATGAGTACAGGGTCTTTGACAGTCGGCTTGCTCGAATGTAGCTTTTCTTACTTGTCAAATATATATATATTGTGGTCCAATTTCAATCGGTTTCGGAAATTGCTCAATCACTGATGTGTTGACATAGTTAGTTGTGTGCATTTGTTTGTTATTAAAAATTCTTTGGAAATTTGAATTATATGAAATGCATTTTATGCTGACTCATTGATGGACTGATTGTCATCATCAAATGTTAGTGACGAAAGTGTCAAAATAATGTCAACATTTGAATTTTAAATAATTCACAAATATTATGATACTTATCTAAGCTTCAGTTGGTAAATATTTAAGCTAAAAGCTGACATTTAAAGGCTAAAATAGTTGGCAGCAAAAGTTTGTAAATAATTTAAAGCTTGTTTAGTACTATATACTATATATATATAGTATATAGCTGTACCAAAAAGTGTATTTATAAGAATTCTATATCAAATTCGGAACTAGTAATTGAATTTTTAAAACTATTTATTGTTTAACTTAAGAACTGTTAAAAAGTTTTCTTTAGTTTAAAAGGAATTTTCATGACTTCAAATAAAAAACTCCACATGTCAAACAATTAATCAAAAAGTCTACAACTATTGCCACTAAAACTAATACTAAATTGTAGTACTTTTCAACAAAATGCTATAGAATATATTGAAGAACTCCTCATAAAAGCTCACGGGCAATGCCCGTCCACACTTGTTGTTCATTCCTGTAGCACTTTATAACATTAATTTTAATTTTAATGCATATTGGTACATAAAGTTGTATTAAAAAGTTAATTCATTGGCTCAGCTGGCTTGTATATAGTTTAATTAAGTTTATTATGTTCAATTTTTGTTGTTACAGGTACTAATGGAGGGTACACCAAACTATATGCATTATGCTGAGGTCCTACAGATATTCCAGAGCATTGAAGGTGTCGAGCGTGTTCACAATTTGCGCATCTGGGCGCTGAGCATTAATAAAGTGGCGCTATCTGCACATTTGGCCATTGGTGAGTAGCCTCGGGGAATCAACCGAAACAACCCACTGGGATGATACCATTGAGGTTTGTGTGTGTGTGTGTGTGTGTGGGGTATATACAGGGTGTAACATGTGTTCTGTCTGAGTAGCTGTCTGTGTGTGTGTGCTCTGCATGGTAATTATCCCAATGGATTCACCGCTGCTGTTGTTTTTGTTGTGCTATAGAAGTGTGTGTGTCCTTGCTGTTGTTTTTGTTGTTGTTGTTGGCGGTGGCTGTCCGTTGGGTTAGGCGCATCAGTTCATGTCCACGACAAGCGCGCAATTAGCTTAATTATTTTTGAAATGGCTTTTTAAGCGTGGCCAATTTCGACAGAGCGGCCATCAATGTTATCAGCGTTCATTCCGCTAATCGCTACTCACTTTCTCCCACTTTCTCCTTTCACACACACTAATACAGCGGAAAATGCGAATGCCAAGCAGATACTGGACACTGCCACCTCCGCAGTACATTTGAGATACAATTTCTTTGAGACGACCATACAAATCGAGGACTATACACCATTAATGGAGAACTGCATTCAGTGCACATTGCCGGACAAGTAAAACTATGAATTTTTGTTCAATTATGTCACAATTGTAATATGTTTATAATTCCAAATATAACATTAAATTTCTCTAACTGAAACCTCAAACAAAATGTATCTGTATCTATCAGATAAACTGCAATCCAATGAAATGTGCAAACAACTAACAATGTCAGCCTATCACTCTGTTCTGTGGCCAACAGATAACAATCCCAAATATATATTGGCTAATATACGACACGTTGGCCATCACGTCACATAATGTTAACATTTTGGCATAAATTGGCTACACAACAGTGCTTCACAAAATTACCATTCATTTTCAGCTATTAAGGTAACTATGCGGCGGCAAATGAGAGATGTCTGTACAGGATGTGACTAGGAAGGTTTATTGGGAGGGTGTTCGAAGATTATAAATATAGGAATTCTTTATAGATAGTGTTAATAAAGGGAAATTAAGGGAGTTGGGGTTATTTGTAGCTTAGTTGAGTATTAAAAGCTGGCAAAAGTTTAAGGGGAAAACTAGTTGGTACTGAAGAGATAGGAAGAGTAGAGAGATTGAGTCATGAGTTATGTTTTTTCGGTTGGTTAAATTATTTATTGAACTACAATATACTAGATATTCAAGGCTTGAAACTCAGTAGTATCAATAAATGATTAAAAAATATATATAATGCATTTTTATACCAGAAAAACTTAACTAGAAAAACTGCAGATGGTTAGAGTTAATTTTATAGTTTAAATTAAAATTGTTCAAGTTAATAAATTTTTAAATATTTTATACTTGTATTAAAGGTAATAAATCATATTTTGGCAATAAATGGAATTTCTTTTTAAAGTTTAAAATATTTATTATTTTTCTAGCAAATAAGTAAAAATATTGCATGCAATAAAAATGCATTTATTTAGTTAAAAATTAAAGAAAAAATGGTTTATACCACAAAAACTTGGCTAGAACCACTTTAAGATGATCAGGCTTAATTTTGCTTAAGTTAATAAATTTTTAAATATTTTTTAAAAAGTATTAAAGGTAATTAAAGATACCTTAGTAATAAAAAGAATTTCTTTTAAAAGTAAAAAATATATTTTTTATTTTTCTAGCAATTAAATTAAATTATTTCATTCACTTTAAAAGAAATAAATGAAAACTCATTGAAAATTAATTGTTTTTACTTTTTTTTTTTAATTTTTATTTTCCAAAAGGAAAAACTTGTAACTTGCTCTCAACAGATTATTTTCAGCGTTCAATTTGCAATTGCAATCTCTTGTGTTTATCTACACTTTGACCTCAAATTCCTGTGGATATCGAATATACCGTAATACCGTACAATTTCAGTGTTGTGTCGAGTTCGGGTTCGAGTTCGGGTTATGGCTATGAAAATTTTGCGTCAGTTCGATGCATTGCCGATATGCAAACACGCATAAAAGTTATTAAGCTGCCGCTGGCGTTGCACAAAAATTGCATCTGGTAACCGGAGCAGAGGCTAGACATGGTAACTGATTGGTCGGAAGGGTGGGTGGAGAGGGTGGTGGTTGAGAAGGGGGGGTATACAGCCCACTAATGCCAATTTATAGAGCGAGCAGGTAACGCCGCCAGCTGCAGTAAGCTGGCCACAGCAGTAGCACCACCAGTAGCAGCAGCATCAGCTAGTTGACCTGGCCCATTGGTTCACCTGGGCATTAGGGCCAAAAAGCTTATGCATAATTTGACATGCGGCCGTTGCGTAAACGTCGACGCTGACGTCGCAGTCAACGTTGACGCTGATACTGGCGGCAATTCAAATTATGTCTAAATTCGTGGCCAACAAACAGCTGCCACTCTGTCTCACTCTCTCTCTCTCTCTCTATCTCCCGTCTCTCTCTACCTCTTGTTGTCTCTGTGTGTTTATAATCGACGGCAATTTGTTGACAGCTTTGTAAGCTTCAAGCGAATCCTGTGAAAATGACGTCATGGCCTAAAGCAACTGTCACAAATCTTGGCCACTAACTAAGCGACTCGAGGGCAACTTAGTGTGTGTGTGTTGCTGTGTGTGGATTGTGTGTGCATGCGTGTGTGCTGTCGCCAGACGCGATATTGCCTTATTGTCTTGGCCAAGAACTGCAGCAATCATCATTTAGACGGCAAACAGAGGCGGGTTTTCCAAGGGGATTCACAATTTTCGACGCAGTCGCACAACAAATTGTGCTAAAAAGAGCGCCAAGAAGTCTAAGAGAGTGTGAAAGAGAGAGAGAAATTTGAAACTGTTAAGTTTTTAGCTCATATTTAGCTGGCTTATTGCGGCCTTTAGTGCATTGTTGGCCACTTGACCTGCAGTCGACAATTGATGCACATGGTCGGCCATAAATGCAGCCTAAGAACTTGGCTAAGACTTAAGTTGTATTCATGCAGATATGTATGTGTGTGTGTGTGTGTGTGTGTAGGATGCTGCACACAGGTAAACAAGGTGTGTGTGTTTTAACCTTGACCCTAACTAATGGTTAATACAAGCACTTCTCACATTGTTGGCTACAAATGAAATTAAGCCAAAAGTGCACTCTAACGTGTTTCATTGCCATTATCGTCATTGTCGTCTGTCAATTAAGTTAACAAATTTAGCCATCCAAATATGAAATGCCTCCAATTAGCGTACAAGCCATCAACGCTAGTGTGGCCAAAACGCATAACCAGCGGAATAAAGCCAAACGGGTTTAAAGGCCAACAAAATTTCTAGGTAAATTCTTTGTTTGGTTGGTTTTTTAGCTTTTAATCGCTTTATTTGGAAATCGCTTAGCTATAAATGCTAATTTTATTGAAATTTGTATGCAATGTTTGGAAAGAATTTTAGAATTGTCACTCGTCGAATTATGCAATTATAATTTATGCATTTTTATGTGTTTTCCAAATGGAAATGGGGGAAAAACGCAAACATAAATTTTGTAGAAATAAATCAATAAATTTTAGAAATAAACAAACAGTTTTTAAAGGCTTGAAAGTGACACAAAATATAAAAATAAAAAATTGTATAGGAATTTTCTATATTTTTTAAATTTATGGAATGTGAATAATGTTAAAAAAGTTTCTGAAAATTTAAAAAAAATTGATTTTCTAACAAAATAAATTTATTTTATTGATTTACTTGATTATTGCTTAATTTATTTTCTTCAGTTTTTATTGTTTTAATATTTTAAGCTTTTAATTAATTAATTTAATTTCTTCAACATTTATTGCCTTTCAGTAGTTTAGTTTTAATCAATCAATAATTAATTTGATCTTATCGATAATTAAATTAAAATGAAACAATTTGACAACGAAACAAAGTGAAAGAAAAGTTTTTGTAACTTTTGTGTGATTCGCGTTTCCACATCTTTTTGGATTGTTTTATTTTGTTGGCCCCAATGGTTTATCCTCTTCCTCTTCCTCTTGCTCTTGCTTTTGCATTTTGGCAACAATTTTCGCGAGTTTTCCAGCGTTTCCCAAACTTGCTAACAAGCAAGCCTCGGCGACTTTGCTGTTAAAGTCCAACGTCGTCACTGCTCATTAAAAACTTTGAGCCAGTTCGAACTTTCCGTCAGATAAACAACATCAACAACAACAACAATGATAACAAATTTTCGGGAATTATAAATGCATAAAGTAAACAAAATGCTGCCAAATTTGAAATTATAGGAAACCCTCTAGAAATCATATTAGAATTGGTTCGAATCGGAGATACTATATAACACGGGATGGGAATTTGATTTAATTTTCAGATAATTAAATAAATTTGTAAATAAATGCTTAATATTTTAATCCATAAATTGAGTTAAGGCTTTAAGAATATGGTAATTATTCAATATGGATAAATGATAATTAGAGATATAAAAATATTATAGTATGAGTTAAACATTCAATTCTGATGAGCAACAATTATTCAGTTATAAATATAAAAATATAATAAATGTATTAACATAATAAGTATAATAATAAAATAAATATAATGATATATAAGCTCTGATAATTATTGGTCACAGCTTGTTTCATTCATGCGATTTTTAGCTCGAAATTACTTAATATCTTAGAGGTACTTTTCTTAAGGGGACTTTCCATATAGTTGTTGTAGTTGTAATTGATGTAAATAACATTTTTGGCTGATTAACTTAACAGAGCTCTGCTAATTCTTGGGCACAGCTTGTTTCATTCAATCGATTTTTAACTCGAAGTATCGCTATATCGTCTCGGCTGTTGATGCTGATCACTTCAGACAAACTACGGGGTCTAAAAAATACATAATATATTCAATTATTTATTATAATTTTTAATTAATTTATTTCTATATTTTTATTAATTATTTCTTTAATTGTTTTAATGTTTTTTAAAACTAGTCTTAGTTAAATACAGGATACTTTAAACGTTTATATCATTTTCTAAAGAAATGATTTGTTTAAAAATGTAAATAATTTATGTAGAAGTAAGTAAGGAAAACTAGTTACCAATTCAGCTAGTCCCTGTAGAAACCCATCTAAAGGGTAATTAAGTGTTGAGTATAGCATATAAAGTAGTGAGAGGCAATCAGATGCACTTTATTGGATAACTACTAAATTTACTGTTAAGTGAGCTAATTTCCTTTGAGAGAGTAAAGAATCCATATAAATTAAATTTTAATACGTAACACGTTTCAGCTACTAAAAGTTCTCTAGGTTAAATACACCAACATTTAACTAGGAAACCACTTTCCGAATGACCCATGAAATCTGTCGCTATGTTGTGTCGTCCAGTGTTGTGTAGCGTTGTGTTGTCGGGTGTTGTGTTTGCAGCAAATCTTCAGTGGACTTTGATGACATTATTAGACCGCACTTAAAGCTTCATTCAGTTGCTTGCAACACGCGGCATCCCAGCAGCCATTTTGACCCTCATTTAATCCCTTTGCCCACGTTCGCTCTCAGTTGTCACGGCTTCCATTTATAGACAAATATTGCACAGTGGCATGTGCCTGGCGGCCTGGCACTTTCTCCCCAGCTACACTCGATGCTACTTTTTTTTTCTTTTTGCTTTTCTGTACGACTTTTTATTTTTCTGTTTTTCTTGTCGAACGCCCCCTTTGGGGGCACAGGCAATTCGCTTGTGGCGCTCTTTACACTGCATGGAAATGTCGCGGGTTTCCTTTACTGCTATACCATTGCTGCTGTTGTTTGCTGATGCTGTTCCGCCTCCTCCCGTTGTTGTTGTTGTAACGATTGTTGTTGTTGTTATATTTCATGCCAGTGGTCAGTTACGGTCTGGTTTTGCCAACGTTCCATGGCATTGCATTCGGTTTATATTGAAAAATTTGAATGCTAGTAAAAACTTTTAATTGTCGCTGGTCAACGACAACTCGACATTCACACATGTTGTTGGCCTGGTCATTTTTAAATGCCGCCGTTGCCTGTTATTGTTAACAATATTTTTCAATGCAATTTTCCCTTGATTAAAATATGCAATGCAATGTTTTCCGGTGCCCCTTACCCCTTACTCTCTCCCATTCTCTCCCACTCTCTCCCACTCCATCTTTCAACTGCTCTCCAGATCAACTCTCGAATTTCTATGTCAAATTTATGTTCGAAATTAAATTCTTAATACTTTTTTGTTTGTTTGGCAGCTTTTAAACTTTCATTTTATTTAATTAGTCTACTCAAAATGTCAGCAGATATTCAAAACTTGTTTTAAAGTTGAAAACACGAATAAATTTCATTTATGCTAATCAAATATTTATTTAAACTTCTGACATTGAAATATATTTGCAAATCATTAGCTGAGTGAACAAAGTTTTTAAAATTTTAGTTTTTGACTTTTTAGATTTTTAAAGTAAATAAAATGCCAGTTAATTTTAAGTGCCAAAAAATTATATTTTAACTTAATTTTCAATTAAATATTAAAGGAAAGACACTTAAATAGCTTTCTAAAAACTGCTAACAATTTTTAAATATTTTTTTTTTAGCAATTTTATAATAAATCTATTATAATAAATCTAAATAATGAATTTATTATACTTAAATTGGTAAAAAAAATATTTTAAATTTTTATATCAGGTTTGTTGCTAATTTTAAATATTTATTTTTGTTCAATTACTAATTTTTAAACATTTTTCTAATTTTCTAATTCATACAGTGTAAGCTCCCTTGTCCGGACAGCCCTGTTTCCAGTACTTTTGTCCGTCCAAGGGAAATGTTCGCCTGCGGCAAAGGATTTGGTATGAAAATCATGCTCTTGGGACTCTAAAATTCGTCCGGCTATGGGAGCAGTACGCCTAAAGGAAGCTGTCCGTAAGTAGAGCTTTTACTGTATATGTTTTCTATTTTCTAATAAATATATCTTTAATTTGCTCTGGAAGTTTTTAATAACATAACAATTATTTCTTTAAAAAAGTACTAAATTTTCTATGGATTTTTTGTTAAATTTAATTTTATTTAATAAACATTTCTAGATACTTAAACTATTTAGCAATAAACTTTAAACAACAACTTGTTTTAGTAATAAAACTTAAACAAATAAATTTGAAAATATTTCCTAGAGTCAAGCATGATATTGCTTTGTGTCAGCCACGTTGAATTTTATAGCAATCAGCTTTGTCGTCTGTCTGCATTGCTGCTGTGTCACTTTAAAGAAAGTTTGTGTGGGCAACGCCTATGGCAATGAATTATGTAAACTTTAATCCAAGTGCTTTTTACGGCGATCGATGGCAACACGAGCTCAGCGGGGACTCGAAGACGTTTTTAGTTTTCTGCTTTTCTGGGTTTTCTATTTTTTGTTTTAAGCCAAAAGCAACAATAACAACAACAACGTCATTTTTGGCCAAGTTGGTAGTGCTGTTTAGGATAGAGCGTAGGAAATGGCACAATAAACACTGAACGCATATAAAAGGACATTGGAGTTCATTTGTTCGGCGCGTTGCGGTTCAGGAGTTGCCAGTTGCTAGTTGCACAAGTAGGAGGGTGGGCGTGGCTAGTCGGACTGCTGCATTATTGTGCCTGCTGTTGTTGTTATTGTTGTTGTTCCTATTGCTGCTACTCTACTTGTTCTTGTTGTTGTTGTTGGAAAAACAATGCCACAAGAGCGGCACCGAAAAATAGCTGCAGCAAACTTTTGCAAACTATACAATTGCATAAAATTGTAAAAAATTTATAGGGAATACATGCGCTCCGGGTATACGAAAACTATGGCCACTGAAACACTGTCTAAAAAAAAGTATTTGAGAACAGGACAAACAACAAAAATGATGCCACTTAGACGACTTGAGTTGGATGTTTTTGAAATCTGGGTTAGAAGAAATTGAAGTTTAGTTCAAGGTATTTAATTAAACTAATAAATGTTTTAAGTGGTTAGTATAAGGCAGTGTCTTAGAAAAATGTACCAATATAGCCATTTTAGTAAATGAATTTTTAGATGAATTAAAGACTACAAAATAAGGTCATTTCCCATTCATTTTATAACCTTATTTCTTAAAGAATCTGAATTCTTTTTAAAAATTTTTACTATCAAACCCTGAGTAAGCAATCACTACTAATCCTGCTGTGATTGACAACAAAACCTGTGTTTGCTCTTAACAATTCTTCTGGCCATTTGGTCAAAACACCTGCATGTTCGTGACTACCTCGAATCGAAGCATTTGGTGTAGGGCACAGGCGAAAAACTGCAAATGAACTTCGACGCTGTCGGCTGCGTCAGTTCACGTGCTTTTTTACACCCCGCACTGCTGTTGGCTCTTCACTCTCCCCTTCACTCCCTCCTCTACTCTCCCCTCCATTCTCCTCCTACTTCTCTGCCACCTTCTCTGCACTTTTGCTTAGTCCAAAAGCGGCTCCTGTTTGGAGCTTAGTCTTACCCACCGCATATTGTCGCTTAGCTCTTACCACACTTGGTCAGAATAATGGTGGTGACCTCGGGGGTTGGGGGAGTACGCAGAGGGGCTGCTTTGCATGCCAAACCCCTTAAAAAAAAAACTATATATATACATAAGTTGTATATACAGAGTGAAACGCCCCGCACGTTAAGCCAATATTTTGTGGGCAACCCTAGAGGCGTTTGCCGCTGCTTAAAGTTATTCAAAGCTGTGCAACGTTTTTTTATTTTTTTTTTTTTTATTTTACTTATTTTTTTTTTTTTTTTTTATTGTGTTTCATTTCGTTTTTCATTTTTTAAGTCGACAGTCGACAGTCAGCAAAAAACAATTAACCCGCTCAAGCTGAACTCACCACCCGCTCCCCACTCTGCTTCATCCCACTCCCTTCACGCCACCTTCAACGCTTGCATGCTCCTCTTAATCCCCCGACGAAGCTGAGAATGAAAACCCAACGAGTTGACCGCTCAGTTCGCTTGCTCTTCCCGCATTGACTGGCCACAGATTTTCTAGTTTTTATTATGCCATTTTCAATGCCCCTGGCAGAGGTGTGTGAAGAAGAGCGAAGGAAGAGAGAGAGAGAAGGAGAGAGTATTCCCAACCCGCTTAGCTCGCGGGCTTTTTACAAAGCGCTTTCCCTTTTTTACACTATGCGGGTGGAGAGTGCCACAGCTTTCACCTCAACCATTTTCCATCTACTGCAACTCCTCTTTCTCCTTCTTCTCCTCCTCCCTCTCCCTGTTCTTTCTTGCTTCCACACCAATACGCACATAAATTGTACACCGCTGACGTGGTGTCAACCATGCGGCCGCTTCAAGCGACAAAAGCAAGAATGAGAGTAAGAGCAGAAGAGAGAGAGAGAGAGGGAGGGAGTGATGCAGGGAAAATGATTTCATTTACACCGAAAAAAAAACTTTTTAAATTCAGAGTTTGTTTATAAAACAATTTGTTTGTATGTTAAAACTTAATAAATATTTATTTGACTTACCGTTAAATCTTTTAAAAGTTTAAATAAACAAATTTTTCTTGGTTTTAAAAACATGCAAATTCTCTCAGTGTAATCGAATGCAAGGAAACTGATGAAGCAACCGGATGCAGTGACTTCGCCTGGATGTCTCTGTTTAACAGCCAGTCAGCCAAATGAGGGTCCCAAGATGAGGTAAGGGAATGGCGAAGTGGAGGGTTGGAAGTAGGGGTAGGGCAAGGGAGTGCATTGGAAAACACTGGGATGTAATGACTTTGTCATGGAGTTGACTGACTACAGAGAAAAGACCGTTAAGCGTTTCAGCAACATCACAATCATGTGTATCACATTTAACATGCACAAACATGTATTGTCTTGTGCAAGTATCTTATTACTTAACCGCTTTTCGCTGCTTAAATCTGCATCAGAAAAGCTACAAAGCGTATATTAGCCTGCTTTTTAAATAGTCTATAGGTTTTTGATTAAAATAGATGGAATAAGATAAGAAATCTTTTGAAACTGTTAAGAAATCTTTGTACTGAAACTTAAAAACTAAACTATATACATTTTTTAAGCATAACTAAAGCGTTTTTAATATTTTAAAAACTGTATAAACCTTTTCCTCCTTAACTTAATTATTTATTGTTTAAAAAGTAAACGATTTTACGCTCACAAAACTGATTTTATCCGAGAGTCTTACACATACTTATAGCCATATATCAACTTTCATACAAAATAGTGTTATTTGTTATAAATGTGATTAAGGTCAATCATTTATTTTTATATTAAATGCACTTAGCAAACAAGAAATGCATAAATAAAGTGGAATATATTTAGTTACGATTTAATTAGAATTCCTGAAGTCCTTTCATAAACCACTCCATAACTCATTGAGTGCAAGCTTACGCCCACGCACACACTCATAAGCACACACCTCCACACTCACACACACACACACACTCCCACACACAATAAACATTCATTTCTCTTGTGTCCCATTCCCTTTTGTTTTTAAATCATTGATTAATATCATGGCTCATTTGCGTTGGTTGTCGTCTCTAAACGCCCCTTCTGCATAAAATGCTCATTACATTTAACCAAGACATAGATACACTGTAGCTCAACGTTTTGTATCTGTATCTATCTTTGTATCTGTGTATCTATGGTGTCATTCTAATGAGCTTACATGCCATATTGTAAGTAATTTAAATTGAGCCCACTTCTATGGCACTTGTACGCAAATGAACTCGAAATGCACTTACCTCTCTAGGGAGTTATAGGGGTGTGGTAGTGAAAGGTAGAAGTACCACATGTGTGTGTATGTGTGTGTTTGTGTGTAGTCTGCTGCCGTCTGCGCTCGTTCAACTGAATGAATAAACTTTTTCCTTGCATACTTTTTGGCGGTAAATAGTGTTAAAGTTCACACATTTGATTTGTTTTTTTCCCCTCTTCATTTTCTTTTTGCCAACGCTGTTATACACCCCCCCTTCCCCACCCACCTCCATTTGCCTATTACCACTTTACACTTCGCTGTTGACTGTTTTTTTTTTTTCGTTAGCATGCACAATTTTTTGACAACATTTGTGTTCCTCGTCGCAAAATAGTTTTTCCATTATGCCATATAGTAAGGACGCTTGAACTGGCTATGGATTGGACTGGAGTCTGGCAATGGGTAGGCGTGGCATATACATACACATATAAAGTAACCGAAACAACAAAAGTGTAAATTAGCTTTTGGCTGTTGTTGACGTTGTTGGGCTGCAGCAGCAGCAGCAGCATTTGGTCTGCTTTTCCTGTATGAGTGTGTGTGTGTGTGTGTGTGTGTGTGTGTGTGTTTTCCAGCTTCTACTTTGGCTGCTGGTTAAGGTCTGCTGTTGGAGGCAAAACTTTGTCATTTGGTTTTAATAAAAACACTTACACAGTCAAACACACAAACACACAAACACACACTCGAATACACACTCATACGCAATACTCTCACTTCCCATTCACACTCATGGAGCACTTCATTTGCGTGCTACATGAAGAAAAAGTTAACTGAAGGGTTTTTCGGGTTACCCAGCAAGACAGGGTGTGTGATGCTGGGTAACTGTTTATGTATTTTTTGAGAGCTGCGCTGCTCTTGACACGCCAAACCAAAAAGCTTCTCAAAGTTTATTTAGAAATTAAAATTTGTTGAAACCCGCCAGGCTTAAAAGATGCATCACTGCGTCTACAAGAGCCACAAGTCAGGCACTTATTGAAATTGCATTCTGCATCATCCAACTCACTTAAATAATAACAACAATAGCAGTATTGTTAACAAATTCTTAACTAAAATTATAAGGGAAATTCAGGCATTTACTGTAGTTCATTAAACTTTATTTCTTAAGGAGTTTAAGTGTTAATTACTTACTTAATTCAAGTAGTTTATGTTAGAAGAAGAGAGAGCAAGAAAAATGGAATTTCGGTTATAGTCATTAGTGAGTACTAATTGAAATTGCATAATCGTAGGCTCACTTCCAGTCAAAATCAGACAGTTATGCTGTTAAACTGCCAATTAGTACGACAGCAAAGGGAAGGCACTAAGAGATAGCAAATATGGAGAAATAAACAGGAGAGAGAATGAAAGACACAGAGAGAGAGAGGGAGAAAGAGAGGAAGGGAGCGAGACAGATGGGCTAACTTCAGAGGCATAGACAAATCACAGTTTCAAATAGACAACCAAAAAGACGTCCCAACGTTTTAGCCAGTTACAGTTACATCAATTGCCAAATATACACACAACACACACACACACACTTACACACTACACACACAACAACACTCTGCACAACAATGGGCCGGGGACATGTTAGCCAGACACAAACAGATCCAAGTGAAGCACACAAACAAGTCCAACCCATTTGAGGTCGCCAGTGGGGAGTTTAGAGTCAGTTAGAGTCCAAAGAACAGGGTCTCCATGATTCCGAGGTCGTATCGTTCTCGAGTATAGTACAGTATTGTGGATTCCGTATTCCGGATTCTGGATTCTGGCAGCAAATGAAGATTATTATCGTTTTGCTGGCAGGCAGCATTCACACTTTGACGTATACGTATTCACATTCATAGTCCCCACTGTACACACACACACACACACACACACACACACATACTCGTACTACAACTATTCGTATACGTATTCGTATTCGTGTTTGTGCACTCACAATCCCATTCATTATAATTGGGTGCAGTGGGCGTGGCAATAAGAGGCGTAGTTTATGTTTGTTTGCCTGCTTATTGCGCTCTTAAAGGGCTATTCATGGCAAAACACGGACAATACCGAGTTGTGTCCACTTCAAACTCTGCGACAAGCGCTAATTAAACAAAGTGCATTTTTAGTATTTTTAGTATTTTATTTTTTTTTTGTTTTTCGTATTCCATTATTATTTAGCGGATTGCATTGTTTTGCATTTGCTTCAAAACATAACAATAGTTATTGTGTCACATGCATGCACCCTGTTTGTTAAGTTGGCCGCAGTCGTGATGCGCTGCAATCACACTGACATTTGTATGGGGTTTGTCAACTTTCAAGGGGATCAACAAGTTTATGCTTAACTGAATTTAGAGAAATGTATCAACCGATCGAACTTATATATAGTATAAAGTATAGCATAGTATAAAAGATCAGATAAATATAATGTTTTTTTTTTAAATTTTCCTATCTTTAATTGGAAATTTCATGTTTCCCTTAGTATTCTTTAACTCAACAACTAATTTAGTAACTCAACAATGTAAATTACTCTCATTGCCTAGAAGATTTTCATCTACAAATTTTGTTAGTTTGTGGAACTTTTATATTTCTTTGCATTTGATTGAAAAAATATCTTATGTTTTGCTTGTATAAGCAAGAATAACGAATGCAATTTGCATAGAGACTCACTCAACTGAACACACACACACACACACTCACCCATACTGAGACATTATGTATACTATAAGGTGAATTCCATTTCCATCTTGTGTCTTGAAAGTTTTCATTTGACCCGATATGCCTCAAATTTGATGCATTCCCTGCATTTCATATTCGAGCATAGACGAATGCTGACCTTTTTGGACATGCAATGTTTGCCGTGGGCATGACCCACACACACACACACACCCACAAACACCCACACACACCCTTAGTCACACACAAATCCGCATAAAATAAAAACAATGTTTATAGTTGTCTGTGTGTGGTTGTGTGTGGGCTTGGGTGTGTGTGTGTGTGTGTGTGTGTGTGTGTGTGTGTGTGTGTGTGTGTGTGTGTGTGTGTGTGTGTGTGTGTGTGTGTGTGTGGGTGTGTGTGTGAGAACAGGATACCAACAATATGAAGTACATACTTGTGTACAACAAGTTATTCCATTTTGAGGTTTCTGAATAATTAATTCAACTAAAAATGTTCGTTCGTCCAATTATTGTTGCTGTTAAATTGCATATGGCAATTGTACGTGTATATATGTATGTACATGTATATGTATATGTATGTATCTATATACATAAATACATTTATGTGCATGATAATTGTGAATGTTAAGCGCCAGTGATGAAAGTGACTCAACAGTATGCGAGATTGTGATCAGAATTTAATGCGATACACAATGTGTTAAGTAAATTGATAAAATTGTAGTGTTTCAAAATTGAATTGATAATTATGTTAAGTATAATATATATAACTATTCAAAATGGTTAGCTAACTAATTGTAAACGTCTTTAATTTAAACATTAAAGTGGACTTTAGACTATATGTAAGCTGCTAAAGTAACTTAATATATTTGTTATAAATTATAAGTCTGTCTGATAATAATTTATAACACGGCCTTTTCCATAGCATCGTATCACTGTATCACCTTTTAAAAATGTGCGGGGTGTGGATATTTAAATTTTATGAAATCCTATTTGAATTGGGTTTTACACAAATGTCCTTTGTGTTAGCTTTTTCAGATGCATTGCAGTGCAAAGTGAAGGATACTTTTGCCTTTGAAGGCAGCTCTGGCATCAAGCATCAGGCCATCGTCATTGTCATCATCATCATTGTCATCATCATTGTAATAATTTCCATCTCCTTGACAACTTCAGGGGCTGGCAATTCAATTTGATGCCATCGACAGGGCAGCAGCTACTTAAGTTTTATGAAGCGTCGATATAGCTCGCCAAGTGACTATCCATAAATGGCGTTGAGAGAGGAAATTGCCGCCAATGCAACTTAATCTCTGTGTCCTGCCATGACAAATCGTCCTTATCGTTTTACGTACGAAAAATGAAGCAAATAAAAGATGTGACAATAGAGTGTGTGTGCCACAAAGAAGATTCCCTGTAGATTTTGTGTGTTTTCTAAGAGCCTTAAAAGAGCTAAGTAGATTTTAGTGACACTTGTTAGTATGTAAAATATCTCTGATTTCATTTCAACACAATTCTACTAAATTTATTATTAAATAATTATGTTCTGTAGGTATTTCTTTAAAGTGAATAAAAACTTGCGCTTAAAAGTATGCAATACATTTCCCTTAAGCACAGATTGTGGACATTTTTAATCAACTTTAATTGTAATTCTCTTTATTTTACAAAAGTTTGTAAACATAATATCCTAGCAGACCTTTTAGGCTTACTTCCATGCTTATAGGGTATAAAAGAGAAAAACTGCAGAAAAAAAACTTAAGTAACAAAGAAAAACAAACAAGTTATAAAAACATACAAAACCAGGAGAGCAATTCACACGCACAAGAGCAACAACAGCAGATAAAAGATGTTTGCTTGTTGTCTTTTGTTGTTGCCTTTTTATGACTTCAATTAACTGCGACCAGGTCCAAGTCCATATCCTGTCTGTATGTATGAATGTGTGTGTGCTTGTATTTATATGTTTGTGTGTTTATGTATAGATAGATAGAAGATTTGCGTTCATAATTTTTTATCTCTCTGCTGGCTGCGTGCGCTCAAGTTCTTGCTCTTGTTCTTCTTCTCATTGTTGTGCTCAGCTGTTGTTTTTGTTGTTGTTGTTGTTGTTGTCTGTGGCATGCATCATTAGTTAGCTTAATGTAGTGTACAGCTACATGGCCACGCCCATTTGGCTAGCTAGGTAGGCAGTTGGGCGGCTGGACACAAGCATATATAGCCTAACATGCGACTTTTAATGTATTTGTATCTGTGTGTGTATGTGTGTGTGTCTCTTTCAATAGATAGCAATCACACTCACACACACAGACACTTACACATGCACACAGACACAAATACACGCTTGTATCTAGTGTTGGAAACTAAGAAAAACGGGCAATCAATTGCCAAAATTGAACAGTCTTAACGTTTCGTTGCAAATGCTTCGAGATAATCGCCGCAAAAACTGTGCCACTTATGAGCAGCATTTGCCTGAATTCCTCCCTGTCCCTCTCCTTTCTCTATCCTCCCCTGTAGGCATGGTCGATTGGGGCCCTGGTAACGAGCACGCTACGAGGGATCCATGACTAGGCCGCGACATCAATGGAGATGGCGCCTCGGCCTTTTGTGTGTTTGACGTTTATGTTAACATGTGTGTTGTCTGCCGATGCGTGTAGTATCTCTTTGCCTCTGCCTCTGCCTCTGTCTCTGTCTCTGTCTCTGTCCCTGTGTGTGTAACAGTGGGTGTGTGGGTGTGCGTGTGTGCGCGTCTGAGCATCTGCGGCGTGCCAGGATACTGGTGGGTAACTCAGTTGCCACAGCATTTTCCCCCTTCTGCTTATCCGCTTTATGGTCCATCCGTCTGTCTGCCAGTCCCTGTGTCTCTCTCTCTCTCGCGTGGCTGCCACGCCGTTGTCTCAGATTGTGCCACAGTGTCACAAGTTTGCTGAAAAGTGTGCAAAATTTGCTAGTTAAATATGCAGAGTGTTGAGTTATTGCTTTATTAAGATTATTAAAATTAAATATAGGCACAGAGCAGAAGAAAATACTAAACTTTGTAAAGAAATCTCCTATTCATGAATTATAACCAATATGCTAACTAATTATTCGATTTAAATTATGTTTTGTATTTATCTACCTTAAAAGCACGTTAATAAGGGAAATGTAGCCAACACCAACAACTTTAAAATCGTGGGATAGCAAAGGGGAACGCAAAGGGGGGAAGCAAAGCGCGGATTATAGGAGAGCAGAGAGTGAGACGCGAGAGAGAAAAGATCTATTTATAGATTGAGCTCGCGACTGAAACGTTTCAAGCGGAGAGTAGTAAGTAAGTACAAATGCAAGTTACAAGAACAAAGCTTGCAGGCTTGACAATGCAAGTGCCTAAATAAAAGTTATTCAATTTAAACTACCGTTTGCAAAAGAGGGGGGAAACAAAGCGCGGGTAGCAGGAAAACAGAGAGTAAGACGCGAGAGAGTCGCGAGTTCGCAACTGAAACGTTTTAAACGGAGAGTAGCAAGCAAGTAAAAGTGCAAGTTACAAAAACAAAGCTTGCAGGCCGACGACAATGCAAGCACAAATAAACGAACAGCTTGCTTTGGCTGTACTTTGTTTTGGTAAAAATGGCGAGCAAATTATTAAATTTAAACATGATAGAAGGGGGGGGAAGCATTGCGCGGGTTATAGGAAAGCAGAGAGTGAGATGCGAGAGAGTAAGAATCTATTTATAGATTGTATTCGCGACTGAAATGTTTTAAGCGGAGAGTAGTAAGCAAATCAGAATGCAAGTTACAAAAACATATTGATTAACATAATTTAATTTTAAGGTTTAAAAATAGTTATAAAATTCCAACATAATAGTTATGTAGTCTATAAAACTAAAAATTTTATAGTTGCATGTTATATAACAATATTTATTTCAAAATGTGATAATGATATGTTTGTTGCAATTTGCACCACTGTGCCTTGGGGCTTTTGTTTAACTTTGTCGAGGTTGACGCTTTTGTTGCTGCCCTTGTTGTTGTTGTTGTTGTTTCTGTTGTTGTTGTTATTGTTGGCACTGTCAGTGTTGTTACTGTTGTGCTTTACGGTTTGTGGGCGAGAGAAGAGCGTAGTGGAGGCGTTGGCCACCCACACACGCCCCCATAAAAAAGCGCTCGAGGTTGTTAAATTGACAACGTTAAACACTTTGTTTGGCATTTTCTGCATTATTAGGCGAAACTGCCGTCTGCCACTGTAATTGATGCCCTGGCAACCCTGGCGTGCTCCCTATACCTACCATACCTACACCCCCCTTAGCCCCTTTTGTACCCCACGTCTGTGCCCAGTTGGCAGTTATCACGACCCAAAAGTCAGAAACAAGCCGGAGCAGTGATTTAAATGGCTCAAAAGTTAAGTTATCGTAATGCTAAGCGGATTAGTCTGAACGAGAGGATGTCGTCTCATATGGTTAGGAATCTTATGGTTGTCATAGCTGTTATATCAAGAAATTTGTAGTTGGGGATGCTTTAAGTAAACAATTCAGTTGATTTCACTGTCAATCTGAAATGACATTATAATATCGAAAGTTTTAATCCTTTTAAGTGGCTGCTGACGGCAACGGAAGTGAAGTGAAGTGAAGCGAAGTTGAGTAAAGTGAAGTGAAGTCAAGTGAAGTGAAGTAAACTGCTGTCCGCTGCTTGTTTTATGCATAAATTCGATTAAATGCCAAAAGGTTAAATCCCAGTCAGACATCCTGCGAACATCCTGCCAGCCAGTCCGCCAGTCCGCCAGCCTTATCCTTAAATTAGGCACGAGCGCACGTAAAGCTGTTGAATGTCATGTCAAAGGGCACTCAAGATGAGAGCGCGCTCGTAAAATTTCAGTATATATAAATTTCATTCTTCTTATTTTTTGTTCAACCCATTCCAGTGCCGTCCCCATCCCCTTTTCCCTTTCCCCTTCCTCCCATGCAGTTGTTTTTTTTTTATGACAAAGGCAAAGGATTATTCAGCTGCCTGGCAAATCGCATAAAATGCAAAACGTATTAAAATTGACAATAAAGCGGCTTTTTTATGTTTATATGCATGAACTGGGCGAACCCGACGACGACGACGACCTGATGAAAACCGTAGATGTGGCATATCGAAGGGCGTTACGTGCCACACCCCCTCCGACATTTTATCCACTCAAAGATTGTGTATGCGTTTAAATTTTTTTTTAAAACTCTTAACACTTTAAAGCTCGTTATGCATCTTTTAGTGGCCTAAAGAAGGTCCTGTTTATTTGCCACTTAATTTGCCACAGTCTGTTGCAGCTTGTGTTCCATTTTCTTGAGCAGCTCCACACCTACATACATACCACCTCTTTCTTCTCCCTAGTTTCTTCTTCAGCTTTTTTGGTCCTACTTCGTTTGCTTCATATTATTATTCTTTGGTTGCTTCAATTGCCGTATTCACTGGAGTGCAAAATATGCGCTCTGCTGCAGCCTCCGCTTTCACTAGACTCAACACACACACACACACACACACACACACACACACCTACATACCCACACACAGCCACCTACTCACACGTGTTGCACACATATGCATAAACACGTGTCTCGCCCGATATTATTGCTATCGTTATATTTGTTCCACACACTCATCCTTCGATTTAAAGCTTTCTTTTTTTGCTCTAACGCTTTTCTTTAGCTTCTACCATTTTTTTATGCTCTCACTTGACCAAGTTTGTAATGGGCTTACCTAACTGGTTAACAAATAATAAGCCACTAAACACTTTATTTAACAGCTTTTGGTTTTGTGCTGTTTTTTTTTAAGAATTGTTTTTCGTACTTTTTGTGCTTTTTCTTAAGTAAACAAATAATATTTCGATTAAGTTGTTAGTATTTAATTTTAAATATAATATTTCCATTTGAATAAACTTGTGTAGAATTTTACTTTTATATTTAAAAGTCGTTACATTAAAATATATATAACAAAATTAATGAATAAATTCTTACTTAAATCTTAAATTGTTTATTTTAGCTTTGTATATATTTTATAAGTTTTAAATAATTTTTTTTAAGTATATTGCTATACAAAACTGTTCTCCAATTTAAGTTATGATCGTCTGTTGATTTATATATTATTTATAATTTATTTATTACCACTTTTCATCAAGTGAATTATTTATTGAATAAAGACATAAATTCACTTTTGATTTGTTGTAGATTTATTGCATAATTTATCAGTTCTGGTGTAAAATCATTTATATCTTTTTCAGCTAAAGATATTCAGCTTTAACTTTGTAGTCTCTGGTATAAAAACTAAACTTTAACAAAAAACTATTATTTCTTTCTTTATGTTAGCTACTTGAAATTAGTTTTCTTGATAATTACATTTTGAAAGAGCATTTTATAACTCGGTCTTTTCTTGTTGTTTTCAAGCTTCGTTCGCTGCAGTTTTTGTTTTTATTTGTGTGTGTATGGGTGTGTGTGTGTATATGTGTGTGAGTTATTATGGCAACTCTCAAAGCATAAAATTTTCGTACTACTTGGCTCAAACGTAGCATAAAAACTTATGACTTGTCTATTCGACATATACACACGCCACACAGCCAAACACCCACCCACACACACACACACACACACCCACCCACACACTCATAAAGACTATAGAGAAATGAGCTTCAGTTTGTGCAGCATCCATGTTGTTGGCGGCGTTGCACTTTGTTTGTTTGTGCCGGTAATATTTCCTTAAATCGAGTAAACAAGTGGAATTCAACAAAGCGGAAACGGAAGCACAATGCGTAGCTACCAGTTCTCTGAGTTACCTATACACGCACACCAACACACACACACACATGCATACGCTCAGAGCAAGATACACACACACTCACACACACACACATGGTGCCTGTTATGCTTGTAGTACGTATCTCATACGCGATGTTGTCTCAAATATGGCGGCAAATATACTTTTGCTTCTCTCCTTCTGTTCATCCTACGCCACTTCCACTCCCGCTCCCACTCCCACCCCCTCTCCTTCTCCCTCTCTGCCACTCTTCATGACTGCTTTTCTTGGCTTTCTGTTGTTTTTCTTGGAAATTGCTGTTAAAAATAACAAAGCTTCTCGTGAGTTTCTCGCTTCACATTGCTTGCCAAGTTACTTCCTTCCTTGTCTTTCTGCTGCCTTTCTCTACTCCTCCTCTCCTCCTTCCTCTCCTGCTATCATTCCTCTGCGATTTTCTGTAAATTTTCTACTCCACTTCTGGTTGAGCTTTTCTTGTTGTTTGTCTTAGTTATGCCACTCCCGCAGCTCAATTCCCGCTCGATTTTGCCCATCGAATTGAAATTGAGACGCGATGCTCGGCAATTGTATTTATTTGCTCTGCTAAATGGCATAATCGAAGCAGGACCCTACCATGCCTATAACCACCCCTCTACCCCCTCTACCCCTCTCCAGTCTAGCCAACATTTGACAGGCTTTGTGGTGCAGGGATTTTCAAAATACCAACATCAAAAGAACACACGCACACACACACACACAAACTATGTACATTATTGTGCACACATTGTACACATTGTAGATAGCAAATCCTCTATTTACCTTATTAGTGTGCCAGGAATCTCAGTAGGGTCCTCCATAAATTGATAATAAGTCGTATTGTTTGATTTCATTTCAGTTTATTTAGACACTAAATATTTAAGACAAATATTTTTAGTTTAGTTATTGTCAATCAAATTGGAATTTTTAAAATTTATCCTAAGGAATTAAAAAATATTTTAAGACTCTAAATAAGTAACAAGAAAATACTGTTTTAAATTTAATTTCTTTAATTTTTATAGAAAACATATTTTATTGTGTAGAAATCAAAGAAATTTCATAAGAAATTTAAATTAAATTAATAAAAAATCAAAGAAATTTTATAAAAAATAAAAATTAAATCAATAAAAAATCGAAGAAATTTAATATAAAAATTTAAAAGTCAATTAACTTTAATAATATTTTATTTGAGCCACAAACTTCATAAATTATAAACATAAATAATGAAAGATTTTTAAGGAAGTATTTCCAGGCAAAAGAATTGTTTTAATTATGACTCCAACAAGCGGCTAATTGTATTAATTAAGTTAAGTTAGAGCTAATTGTCATAGAGTATTATACATTTTTTGTGCTTCCTTGGAGATACTTCTGTAGTTCTTAAGTTCTTTAGTTCCTTAGTTTGACAGATTCTCAGTTTTTGTGGTGACAACGAGAACTTCAAAAGCCTTGACATGGGTGGATACCAAGGACTAAGAGTAGCATTTATTAAATTCCGTCTCGGTTGTTTTTTGGTTCTTAGTTGTTATTTTGTTGGCTCATAAGAAACACCGTCATTTTGAAAATTCTTAAAATCTCTTCCTCTATCTTTCTCTCTCTCTCTCTCTCTCTCTCTATCTCTGTCTCTCCGCGCTGTTTGTAAGTTAAGTTTTTCTGGCATATTCAAGATGTTTGGTGCTTTGCTTTTAGCCAGAAAAGTCTTTGCATAGCTAACAGCTGCGAGCTAAAAGTAAAGTTGAAGCTGCATTTTGTATCTTGTATCTTGTAACTTGTATCTTATATTTTGTATTTTATATGCCGTAACTTAAACGCCTTCAAAGACAAAACTTACGCTTAAATTGTTTGTCATCAAATTATGTGGCCAGTTGTTGTCGACCCGGCCGCAAAAATGGGCATCATTAAAATGCTGTTACCGGACGCAAAAGCCGCTTGACCCCTCGGCTTTGCCAGTTGGCAGTTACCAGTTGCCCAGTTGCCCTGTTGCCTTCTACCCATCCCTGGTCCAAGTTACATAGTAATATTTTTTTTGGGGAGGGGATGGTCAACGGATTTTCGTACCCTGTCAACGGGTCGGGACAACCGCAAGAAGATTGCTCAGGCATACCCTTTTTTAATTTGCAACATGTCATTGGCAGAAAGACAAGCAAAAAGGACGTCGTGGCCCATCGATGAAAGTCCGAACAACATAGAAAGAGAACTGTGCACGGAGCCGGACAACAAACCGGCCGTATAGCGTACACAGTCGAGCCGTAAGAAACACCCGTAGTACGCTTTGTTGCGCCTTTTGTTAGGCCTTCGCCTATGCCCAAAACAAGCGAAGCAAAAACAAAATTAGCAGCAAGGCAGACTCCCAAAAAGAAAAAAAAAAGAATTCAGAATACAGTAGAAAGAGGGAAGAAGAAAAAATGAGAGAGAACAGTCAAAACAAGCAAGGGGAGAGGCAGAGAGAGAGAGAGGGAGTGTGGGAGAGGGGAAGAGGTGGGGAGAAGGAAGGAGAGAGGAATAGAGAGTAAGGCAGGGAGAGCGGTGAAGGACTTGAAAGAGAGAGAGGGCAAATCAACAACTATTCGAGGAGTTTGGGTAACGGAAGCAAAAATCTTACCCAAAGACAGACTCAAGACAGTTGCATTGCATTAGCTACTTGAAGCATAAGAATCGAAAAAAAGCAAAAGAAACGTAAGAAAAATATTATCTGACTACCATTTTGAGCATTTTGAATATTTCCACAATCCGTAAAGTTTCTTTGTGCTGAAAAGTGGGTAGAAATGGGTCTAAAAATATACATAAATATGCCCTGTATTGGCAAGATGAGCAGTCAACAATTATTTATAAATATTTTACTTTAATTTTAGATTTTTTCTAAATTTAAACAAATTTTTTATAAATCTAGATAATTCTATATTAAAATTTTAACTCTTTTGTACCTGTTATTTATCATTATATATTAATAAATTTTCTTTCAATATTTAAACTCAACTTATTGGACATTATAAAATTTGTTATTTTAAATTTAAAATTTAGTCTTGTTATATATTTATCTTACATATATTTCTATTTATTACTTAAATCTTTATTTAATCCCATACAAAAGCTTACAAAATATGCTCGTTTAGCTATTAAAAATGCATTTCCAAACTTTTGTTTTCAAAGACTTTTACAATGTCATCTGAAAATAAATTTCTTGTGCATAATTTGCTAAAAGTTATCAGAAGTTTACAATCCAACCTCGCTAACTTACACACATACACACACACACACACACAGTGTGATAGACGACGGCAAAAAGTGAATGACGATAAGAATACAGAGGGTAAGAAAGCTGGTGGTGAGGAGCATAACGAGGAGAAAAGTGGTCAAACGGGGCGTGGGGAGGGGAAGGCAAAGGGGAGCGAAGGGGAGACGAGAGTAAACCCAACCGAATGTCATACAAATGACCCATATTAAATTTATTACGGCTAAGGGAGCAGCCCAATGAAATTCAATAGCTAAAAACCTAATGGCAAGCAAAACAAATCGCCGAGGCCTACGAATATGTATATGGATATATATATATATACATATACATACTTGAATACATACATTATCCTATTGTACATAGAGAGGTAGACTTAGGGGAGTGTGTGGGGTGTGTGGAAAGTTGGAAATGGGGATGCATCAAAAGCAGCTTAAAGGCGTTTTCTTCTTTGGGCCAAGTTTTTTTTTTTCAGGGCTTGTCGTTACACTGTCATTCTGGTAGCTTTACCAAATTGATTTATAATCCTGCCTCAAATTTCCTCTCTTCACAGAAAAGTAAAAAAAGAACTCTTGGGCGACATTACGCGGTTGTCTCCAGATTTTCTCTCTCTCCCTTTCTCTCTCTCTATCTCTCTTCTCTGTCTTCGTTGCTTCGCTTTCGATTTGCAGCCTTTAGAGATTGTAATGAAATTTTCCAATTACTTTGCAATTATGCGTAACAATTAATGGGAAAAATTTGTGCTGCATACGCGCAGGCGTTGAGGCTTTACCGTTTGTTTACCTCGACACGTGCTACGGCCCATTATCCTGCAGCTAATTAAGAAACGTGAGACAAATGACAAGTGCTAAAATATTGTTTAAGAGACTGCTAAAAAGATACACAATAACAACACACACACACACACACACACACACACACACACGCAATCACAACCAATTAAGATATCAAACCAATTTTAATCGTTTCAAGTGATGGACTGTAATATACCCACTAGGTATTTGCTTAAGAAAATTTGTTGATCTCTTGGGATAAGAAGGATGAAATATTTAGAGGGTATTACAGAGTATTTACAGGGTATTTCTCACATATTTTACATACATTACTAGAAATTATGTTCTGTCTAAGTCTTACTAACAGTAAGATTTCTTAGCAATTAAGCTTAAGTTTCAGCATATATACCTTCTCCTAAGCACATTTACAGGGTATGTATTACACACACCAAACATAAATAAATTTGTCCATTTGTCTGGGAGTTTGGTGAGGCGTGCCAATCTTAAGACAACGCCTCAAACTTATTAATTATCAACTGGACTTGATTTCGACCTCGTTTTAGCCAACTCACATACATACACACAAACACACACACACACACACACGTACATATCTTATTGAAGCATAGATAGATATAGACACGCACACAAACAAACGCTTGCAATCACAGCAGCTTGATTGGCATTTAAAGCTCTTTAGGATATACGTAGTATATATCTATATCTATATATATATATAAATATATATACTTGGTCGCTTGGGACTCGACTTGAGATTGGCTGACAGCAAAAATCGAAGTGAAGTGGCTACATTGAGCCTCAGCTGAGCTCCTTAACGCTGCCTGTCTAACATAATCCCTGCAATTGTAAATTTAATAAAAGCACTGTTCTCCACTCCACTTCACCCTCTGCCCGCCCCCCTTCGAGTGGACAAGCTGAAAGGAAGGCGGCAAGAAGTGGCAGAGCAAGTTGTTAGGACAATTAAGCCAAACCCAATGTGGTAACAAGAATGTGGTCGAGATGAAAACTTAAGATTGAGTAGTAACGTAACTTTCTATAGTTTTTGAAGGGCCAAATACAATTTTAAAGTCGGACTAAGTACAGGTTAACTAAGCTTGAGAAAGGTAGTGTTTATTAGCATCCTACGTAGCATATAGTAATATGGATTAACTTATATAGGAAATAATGAATTCATTATAATTCTTAGTCTGCTTTTTAAAGACAAAGTGTGCTGAGACTTTTGAATAAAACTCTATAATTGACAATCGTTTTTGTGAATTGAAAATATTCTCTTAGAAAATATTGAGAAAACCGGAAAATATATCCAAAACGGACAACGGAAAATAGACAATAGACAGCTAATCTAGCGAATCAAATCGTTTTTTTTTTGGAGTCCCATCTTCCCAATCTAGTAAATCAGAGAGTTTTCTATAAGTCTCTTCTTACCAGTCTTGTGACTACGAAAGTTTTTTGGAAATCCCTTCCCAATCTTGGGAATCAAAGAGTTTTCTTGAAGCCCCTTCTTACCAATCTTGTGATTACTAGAGGTTTCTTGAAGTCTCTTCTTACCAATCTTGTGATTCCGAGAGTTTTCTTGAAGTCCTCTCTTGCCAATCAAAGGGTTTTCCTAACGTCTCTGCTTCCCTAAACTCAGGTAAGTAATTGTCTAAGAAAAATATACTGAAAATTCATTTAAATCTTTTCCAGCTTTCAACGATGAGTGCTCAAGAGGTAAATCTCGTTTGCGAGAAGCTTTTGACCTTTCAATTTCTGGACAATCAACTGGAATCAGCTAAGAACTATGCGCACTGGTTGATTGCCCACATGGAGTTATCCTGGCGTGGTAGGATCATAGGAAATCTCTTGAGTTTCCTACGGGAGCCAAGTCCACGCCGTACTCCTAGGCAGTGCATCAAGGCTTTGCGTGTGCTGCATGAGATGACGACGCATTGCACCAAGGTGGACGTGAAGCGTCTCGCGTTGACTACCGATGTGTTACTGCTGTTACGTCAGATTCTAAGCAAATCACGACTTAGAGTGACCATCAAGTGCTCGTGTCTGGCTCTGTTGAGTAATATACTCGTCTGCGGTTGGCGCATAAGAGATGCCGTTGTGGAGTCGGGATTACTCTTGGAATTGTTGCGACTCTTGAGCCAGGAGCAGTTTCAGGGTCAAGTGATGTGGCTGCTCTATCAGGTGCTCAAGTATAAGGTACCAGGACCATCGCTCTATGCCATCAAAAAGATTTCCCAATCGCTGCCAGCGTTGCTCAATTACTCACAGGATGTGGAGTTACTGGTTCCAGCACTACAGTTATCCCGTCTCATCTCCGAGTACCACTCGGCCATGGTGCCAGCGATGCTCAAGTCCAAGCTGTTGAGTCGCGTTGTACGATTTGTGCTCAGTCCACACGAGCGGGTTCAGCGTGAGGCGATCTTTGTGCTCTCCAATGTCTGTCTGGAGTATCGTCGTCGGGATACAGTCTATAAGTTTCCCAAGAGCATACTCCTGCACATACATGGTCTGGTCTTGGGTGGCAAACTGCAGACTCGCATTTTGGTGCTCCAACTACTTGGTGGCATTATAGACAACCGTTGCATCAAACTGGAACACTTTGTCGAACTGGGTCTGCTCAAGAAAATCGTCTACTGTGCCAGCAAAGAGGAGTCCAATGAGCAAGTACGTCTCACAGCCGGTTGGACACTGGTCAGTTTGGCTTTGCTGCTCTGCCGCTGCTACCTGGAGTACTTCATCGATTGTGGTGCTCTTCATGCCATTTGTGAGCTGATGCGTTTGGATTTACCTGTTCAATTGTTGCGTAACATTTTGGTAGTACTCTTTCTGCTTGGTGAGCGCCATTGTCATAGCAAACAGTGCCTGCTCCATGTTATGTGGCAGTGCAATACTTGGCCCAAAATCTTGGCTCTTCAACATCATGCCAATGCCGCTGTACGCACTCTGTGCACTCTTCTCACCTCTCGCCATGCCATGCATCTGATATTCCCCGAGGCTCTGCTGTTTGTTCGGATGTAGCATGAGTATTTACTGGATGCAATACTGGGCCTGTAATGCATATCTAGTCAATCAGTTTTGGGCCAACAAACGAGTTTGTAATTATTTTAATGTAGCTATAGAATTTTAAAAATATTTCAATTAAACACTATGTACATATACACTGAATTTTGAGTTTTGTTATTTAAAATGTAGTTTAAATTTACAGAAATATAGTGGTAAGCTCTTGTTACGAGAGCCGCACCAGTAGCCAAACACTGAGAGCGAAATGAGAGCAGAGTAAATTTTATTTTTATTCTGCCATGTCTCTCTTTTGTGTTTGTGTTCTGTGATCGTTTACGTTGTTTCTTCACTGGTTTGTGAAGCAACCCACATTTCTTTTGCTTATTTCTTTGCAAAAAAAATAATATTTGCTCCGCTCTTAATTGTTGGCGACTAGGGCTCTCGTAAAAATGAGAGCAGTAGTTAGAGCATAGCACTATGTCTACCCGCTCTCAGTTTTTTTTGTGCTCTTTGTTATAGTTGTAGTTTATTTCGCGACAGAGCTGAGAGCCTAGCAGAGCACATTCCTGTGATCGTTAGGCAAAGGCGCTGTTACAGCTCTGCTGCGACGGCTCTGCTACTGGTCTGTTACAGCTCTGCTACTGCTCTGCTACATCTCTGCTAAAGCTCTCCTAAAAACTGAGAGCGGAAGCAAGAGCACAACGAAGTTCAGAACTGTAGCTGTAAAATTCTTTACAAATTAGTTAACTTAAAATAAACTTTATAAATTCCTTTATGCCAGTTTAATGAATTTAATTGAATGCTGAAATTGACGTCTAACTTTATTCAAAAATTGTGAAAAAAAATTGTCATTGAAATATGGTCTAATCAATTTAACAAATCGAATATTGCCAAAGTGTATTCAAGAGAGTTATACAGAAATAGAAAATGTATTAATGACTTCAAATGAGAATAATTGAGCAGATGTCAAGAAAATACATATATGTATGTGTGTGTATGTGTGTATGTATTTGAAAGGCACTTGAATAAAATGTGTTGTGATTATTTAAACATACTAATTGAAGGAGAGCATTTTAGGTAATACAAATTTGATTTATGCATTTTAGGAAATTGTTATTATAAATGTTCTTGTTCTTGTTGTTGTTGTTGGGCATTTGTCGGGCGTAATGATAAAAGTTGTTGCTATCACAGCGATTTCCAATTTATTTTTCTTTTTATTTTCACTTCCATTTAAGTTTACAAACTTTTTCGTGGCTGTATGTGTGTGTGTGTGTGTTTGTGTGTGTGTGTTTGTTGAATTTACATTTCACAAACTAATTGTATGTAAATATGTCAAATGTGTGTCTTCAACACCTGTATCAGTGTGTGCGTGTGTATGTGTGTGTGCGTGTGTGTTTGTGTGTTTGTATTGCATATTGACAATTTCATAAATGCGGTAACATTTTCAATTAAATATGCGCAACGCCGCAAACACAGCTGCACAATCGACACACACACAGGCACACACATCGTCAGACACCCACAACATATGTGTATTTTCTATAAATACATATGTATATTTGCCACGCCCTGCATACGCCCAGTCCATCAGTTCTGGGAAAGTCGATTGATATGTACATATGTGTGCAGGTGTGCAGCTTTTGGTCGGTTACAAATTGCAAATCAATCAATAAATAATTGAAATGAAAATCATTTTGCTGGTTTCAACTTATCTTCTCTCTCCTCTGCTCCTCCCTTCTACTCTCCCCATCTCCTCTCTCTCTGCTCCTCTCTCCTCTTTCTCTCTCTTTCCCTTTCTTCTTCACTCTCTGCGTTACGCTTCGTTTTGGCTGCGTATGCAAATGGGCAAAATTGTGTACATCTATCACTCGGATCGGATCGGAATCAAAATCGAAAGCGGCAGACAGACACACACAGACACACTCACACACACAGACACACCTACACACGCACACTCACAGTGAGTGATACAAATTCTGAAACTGAATCGTTTGCAGGTGTGCGGGATTAGAGATGCGACAACTGATGGCACACGTATGCATATCTATATATATATATATTTTATATATATAAAAAATTTAGTATTTATTTATATGTCTTTGTGTAACTTTAAATGTGATTTGTTTTACAGCTTGTGATATTCTTTGAACTGTGATTAGTTATTGCCAATTCCTGTATTCAATTGCAAGAGATTTTTAACAAATCGTAAAGATTTCTTTATTTTCCGATAATTGAAAATGTGTTTTGGTATATAGATATGTATGTATTATAGAAATATATGTAGTATTAACCTCTCAAAGTTTGTATAGAGTGTCAGAGTACTAACAGAATGTGGTTAGAGTTAGAGAATTGAAATTTATTTAAAGAAATTGTCAAGAAAACAGTTCTTTAAATGGATCAGTGACTTATAGGACTAGTTCTTGAATTGATAAATAAATTTATTTAAAGAAATTTTTAGGAAAAGAGTTCTTTAAATTAATCAGTGACTTATATGATTGATTGTTGAATCGAAAATATATATATCTCTTTATAAGTTAAGTGTGATTGACCTGATTTTTCTATATTAATATAAAAGAAATGTTTTTTTAAGGCATATTTTCTTTAGGGAAAAACATTTTTATACTTAAACTTAAGATCATTAAGAAAACATATTTCAAATTATGTCAAATTAACATTACATTTAGTATTATTAACCAGTTTAACTCAAAAATTAGCTCTATACAAAATATACAATATAAATTAGACAACATTCCTACTAGTAACCACAACTATAATTTGTATAGTATAACGGAATGCGCACGGTAAGCCATTTAGTCAATACTTCAACCTCTACAAACTACAGCTGTGACAATATATTCCCCAAGTCATGTAGAAATGTCCCTGTTATGGATCATCTCTAGAGTTTGACTCTGATTCCATTGCGACTTGATGCATATTTTGTTAAATTACCAATTTCTCAAATCAATTTGCCACTTGCTCAGTACAGCAGGGGGTAAAGCAGCGTGTTTGCCATCTTAAAATTGAAATTCTGTGGAATTTGGTAAATAACTTGGCCAACTTGTTAGCCAAGAAAAAACAGCATACATAAAAAACAAAGTATAAAATAAAGTAGAGAAAAAAAAAGAATTCGCTTAGAATGGCAGACTGAAGCTGCTTCTTTGGCAAAATAGCTACTGCTTCAAGCCCAATCTCAATCCCAACTCCAGCTCCAAGTCCAACTCCTACTCCCACTCCTACTCCTACTCCAGCTCTAGTGCTGCTACCATCTATGGCCACGGGTTAAATTTAATTTCAAAGTTCGCTTTTGTTTTTGGCAGTGCTTCGTTTTTGTCGTTATGGCCAAATCCCGCACAAATCCTTTGAGCTAGCACACGAACAGCTGCTTTGGACCACGACGACAACATCGATGTCGACTGGGATGTTACCCTTGTTGTTGTTGTTGTTGTTGTTGTTCCTCTTGTTGTTGTTGTTGTTTTAAGCGTTTGCTGCTTTGGTTGCAGATTTACGCACCAGCAAATCGTTGAATTTATTGGGGAGTTTCTGCAGCAACACAATGACGCAATGAAATGCAGTGGGCGTTTGGGCGTTTGGGTGTTTGGGCTTGTGGGCGTGGCGGCATTTTCAATTTTCTCGCTGCATTTCGAGGCGTGCCAAAAGCCCAAAACTCAAACCCCGAGAAAGCTTTCAACCTGAACCCAAAAACTTCTCACCCAAAACTCCAACTCGAATTGGTACAAAAACCCGCAGTCGCCTCTTTGGAGGCTGCTCCTGATTGCATTTGCCAAATGCCAACACCAACTTGCAGACAGACACACATCCGTCAGTTGGGTGACAATCTAATCAAGGCCCAAAAGGTTTTTCAAAGGGCTCAAAGCGAACGTTCAGTTCTCAATTTAGTCAACTACTGTTTTATTTTTAACACCCACAATTGATCTGTTCAATAAAATGTCAGCAAATTTTTTAAAAAATTTTTATTAAATGTTATTTTGTAAATTTGTCACATTCATTTTGTTATTGAGTGCAATTTTTATTTAAACTATTTGAGGCAATAGTTTATGTTAACTTTTGAAGGATTTTCTGAAATATAGATTTTAGAAGGAGGCTATTCCAACCCCATAAAGTATATATATGCTTGATCAGCATCAACAGTCGAGACGATATAGCAATGTCCGTCAAGAGCTAGAGCCACCAAATTTGGAATAAAATCTTTGCCACGTCCCCTACCGTCCCCGCAAATTGTAAGAAACAATGTTTACATCGTCATAACTTGGAAACGACTAGAGCTAGATAGAATAAATTCACATATTATGCGTATAGTACCATTATAACTATGCTCACCAAGTTTGGTTCGGATCGAACAACTATAGCCTATAGCCCCCATAGGACAATTCGTCGAAGATTGGTTATTTGTAGGGAAAACCGCACACTAGAATGACTACAGGGTCTTTTACAGTCGGAAAGTCACAAATTATTAGTCAATTATAGAAGCAAGACTTTTATCAGTTATATATTATATATTATTCATAGATCTTATCATAAACAACTGCTGTTAATAATTGCCAATTATAAAATGATCTAAATTTATGCACCAATAATTAAATAAACAACTCATTGCCTCTTTAAATTTATTTATAAATTAACGCCAAATAAATTAGTATACTTTTCATAAGCAGATAATTAGTCTAATAATTTAGTATTACTATTAAACTTGTTTAGTTATATTAGTTAAAATTCCTATTAGAAACTCCAACTACTTGAGAGCCAGCTAAACCAAAGCTTCTGCTTAGATTTTAATTAAAGCGACTATAAAATATATTTAAACTTTTCCTATCAATTTGCATAGAAATTTCCATTTAAATCAATTGAATTTTCAATTTAAATTTTGAAAAACTAATTTAATTGCCTTAAGCCAAATAAAGTCATCAGCTGCAAAGGAAAATTTTGTATTGTACACGAAGTATTTCAGTTCTTGGCTCTGACGTACCGAAGTAGTTTAATAAAGTGCCAATAGAGATGCCAACAAGTTGTACACAGTGAGAAAAAAAAGGCCAAGATAACCCATAAAATCAATTGGAAAAGTTTTGGCGCGTGCCGTGCACCAAAAAAAAAAAAAAAAAAAAAATAAATAAAACTGAAGAAGGAGGCGGATGTGGTCGGTGCTCAATGAATGTGAACGTGAATGTGGAAATTGTTGTGGAAATGGATGCGTTTGTTTCACGTGCTCCACTTCATGCAATTCACATGAGTGTTTCATGATTTAATTTCAGCTGTTTTGGTCACTTTTTCCGGGGATGTTGTCGATGCGGGGAGTGAACTGGAGGTGGTGTACAACTAGTGGGGTGTATGTAAATGAGATATTTTGTGGTTTGATAGCAGGCGTCAGGGCACGTACAAATTCAAATGTGGTTGAAATCTGCATTAACTATTGCAATTAGTGCGAAATTTCATATAAATTATGTAAAGAATAGTTTTTGGTGCAGTTTTCTATAAACTGTAATGTGGAAAAGCATTTTCCAAATATGTTGCACATGGAGTATACACTCACTCACATACATAAACACATGCTGGAGGGTGTGTGAATTGCATTGGCTGCCACTTGCCACTTGCCACTTTCTAGTTGCATAGTACAATTGAATTTAAAATTTAATGTTTGGTTTTTGTCGCTTATATGCTTCGGGTACTATTACTTACTAACTCTTCAATCAAATATTTATTGCTTCAATTTTTATTTTCCTCATATATTTAATAAAAGTTTATTGCTCCATTTAGCAAAATGCCTAAAGCTTCTTTTTTTGCTTTTTGTTAGTATTAATAAAAATAGCTACAGGATTAAATGTAAATTTATTCATTGAATTCAGTAATTCATCAACTGACCATCGTTTTAATTGATTGAAAATAATCCAGAAAATAAAATGTTTCATTTTTAAATAATGCAATAATTGGCAAAAATGTTTCTAATTCACTTTGAACTTATACTAATTTAATTATTTAGTCTTTTGCCAATATAATTTTGAATTGAAGTGCCATTTTCATTTAATTTGTGAATGTTTTAAAAATTTTCAAGCTGCCTGAAAGTATGCTACACATTTCCTGCAGCTGCAGAATTTATTATTATTGTTAATATATATTATATTTGCCTTTATAAATTAAACATATTTCAAATGTACATTTAAAATTCACTTTACAAAGGTTAGTTATTGAGTGTTTATTACACAAATAAACTTATGCAATTTTAAGCTTGGTCTGTGCAGTTTAGTATCTTTCATTTATATTAGAAGTAATTAGCCATCCTAAAAGTATGCTGCACGTTTTGTGAACTGCTTCGCTTGTGAGAAACAAAATTCTGTTTAACATAAATAACTCTCTTCTCATTAGTGGAACAAAATATCTGTTTAGTAGAGCAATAATTTTTCGACTTCGCAATTTATTTGAGAGTATTATGTTTAATTCTTGTTTAGATGTTGTGTCCTGGTCCCCAGCAGTGGAGGGTGTGCCTGAATTGTTGTTCGATTCACTTGTTTGTTGTAAATTTCGTTTAGATGTGCAATTAAATTTTAATTAGCCTGCCTCTTCAATTACTAGTTTCATTCCAATTCATTTCCATTTTCATTCCCATTTTCAATACTATCACTGTAACTACAACTAACACAGTGTTTGTGTGTTTTTCCTGTTTTTATTTTGGGTTTGTGGCAAATTGATCTCTATTTTAAGCACATTACGAAATACCTTTCATTTGCAGAGGTTCGCATGGAGATTTAACAGTATTTAATGCTCTCGATGTGGCACTCGCTCGACAGCAAGCTTTATATAGTTTGTTATTAGTGGCATGCCCCCCTGTCCCCCTATCCCTACCCACCCACCCACACACAGCTGTGATTACCGCCCAGTTTGCGCTCTTATACGCCATTTAACTGTAATCAATTAATTCATTATTATTCGTATTTTGCTTTCAAAACCTGCCACTTTGCTTTATTGCATGTTGAAGTAGTTTCATTATTGGTTCTACCTTGTTGCACAGCAGCCGAGAGTAAGGGGATTTCGCGGGTATAGCGGTAAGGGAAACATCAGTAAAAAAGGAGCAAAAGCAATGCAAACTTGTCGGCAAGTTTTCCAAGGCAAGGCAACTTGCCACCATTCGTTGCAAGTCCACTTATTTTCTTTTCTTCTTTCTATATTTTTTTTTCTGTATTATTTTTGTTCCCTACTCTTCACGTACTTCGGTTTGCTGTGGTCTCTTGGGTAACATTCCAGCCAGAGATGGCTAACAACTGGGGCAAATCTTTCTGCATCACCGTTAAGAGCGCTGTTCTCAGTTCTCAAGTCTTTGTCTAAGCTTTGCTTTATGTACAAACTGATATGGGCGAAAAATCGTTTACACTTGGCCCAAAAGGAAAGGAAAATTATTCGAAAATTATTAAAGATTTTTTTTTGGGTCCATATATAAATTTGACTTAAAAGAAATCTTTTGAAAACTTAAAATTTGTACGGACTTAGGTACATTTTAATACTAATTTATATATTAATACTTTAATTTAAAATAAAAATTATTTCCTTTTTTTAAGCCCCAAAATATTTTATTTTTTTCTGTCAAATTAAAATTTCTTTTACTTCAAAAGTTTCTACATTTGAAACAAAGTTAAAAATTTACTGCCCATAATCATATATGGTCGCAGTTTATATCATTAGCTTTTAAGGGGTTGGGGTAGCTTTCTCCATCCCCTACGACCCCTAAGCGTTTTGTTGTCTGCAGTGTTGACTTGATTGTCGAGCTCTAAAACGCTTTGCGACCAAAAACTTTTGCCGTTTGCAGACAGCAGCCACATTCCCACAGACAAAAAAAAAAGCTTTTGCTTAAAACTCCACTTCCCTAATTCTGTTTACCTTTTCAACTCACTCTTTCTACTTCCTCTCTCGCTTCATCTCTCTCTCCTTCTGACGCACACTCTCCCACTCTCTGTTACTCATTTGGAAGTTTCATTTCGAATTCACATTCGCGTTTCTCATTGCCCGCATCGAATGTTGTTTTTAGTGTCGCTGCTGTTACCGTTTTCATTACATTAACCGTTTGCCACGCCCACCGCCCACACCGTCCCAGACACTGCTGCAATTTTCATTGATTGTTGTTGTTTGTTTTTGTTTTCGTTTTGTGTTTGTTTGTGTGTGTGTGTTATAATGCCAACTACTTTCTGCTGCTGTTTTACTGCGCTTTTGTTGATTCTGCAGTTGATGCGGCAGCTACACTGACAAAAATGATGCAGAAAGTTTTGTGGGTTGAAACAAAACATAGAAAATGTTTATTGTTTTCTATTTCTCTTTTCAAAATGATTTTATTTTAAAAGCTCATCTCTTTTTTCTCAGTGTACACATTCAGCTGCTTAGCCCCGCTCCTCCTGCCCTTACCTGCTCAGGTGCTTTTGGTCAAAGTTTAACTCACCTGTCCTCGAACAAAAAGAAACCAAAGGAAAAGCAATCGAGCTGAGTTGACTGAATGGCAACCAATTGCAAACTATTTGATCAGCTTCCTACCCAACTTGGCCAGAAATCGGGCTTTATTAGTAGGAGTGAAGTGGGGCTGTATGTGTGTGTGTGTGGGGGGGGGGGGTGTGGAACTTCAATCATCCCCTTCTTACGCATCAATCAGTTGGTGTATGATAGCCCAAAAGTTGAGGCCAGACATGTGAAACGTCGCGTCTCAATAGCTGACCCCGTTACCTGTGTCAGCTGAAAGCGCTTTTATAAACCTATAAAATATACACGAAACCCCTCCCCACCCCTCCCCTACCATCCCTTACTCTGCCTATCTACCATGTCTCCGCCCCTCTTCGCACTTCTCATGCGACAGAGCAATCCTTGGAGCACGCACGTAACCTTTTCTCGGAGCGATCGATGTCGATGGGACTGGGGAATATTACATGGAGCGAATGAAGGCTGCCTCTGTCAACGGTCTGTTGGCAACCTTTTTAAAGAAACTTCAACACCGAGGGTTGTTTGAAGAGTTTGGGTACGAAGAAAGCAGGAAATATGAGTAAATTCTTTTAAAAGTTGTTAATTTCAGCTACTTAAAATTAATATAATTTAAGTAATTTTATTACTTACAATACTTAAAGATTTCTTCGCTACTTTGTCCCAAATCAGTTTAGTTGTTGAATTCTGAGCTGCTTTGTTTTTAGTTTCAAGACAAGACAACTTTTTGTACTGCCCTCGTTCAGATTTGGGCCTGCTTATGTTTGGTTTATGTTATTTCCGAGCTCATTCTCGGCTTCGGACTCAACTTGGGCTCGCCCCGAAAGATTTATGTGCGTAAATTTCATGCTGACGGCATCAGGTGATTTAACACTTTAGATAACTTGAAACAGTTTATAGTCGAGCTAGCCCCAAACTCCCTCTCCCCCCTCTCCCTCTCCCCCTCTCTCTCTCTCGCTCTGTGTTTTTCTTATTTTCCAACAACAAATAAAAGCGAGCAAACAAACAAACAAACGGGAAAACAAACAGACAGGGAAAGTTCAAAGGGGTGGGGGTTACAAAGGGGGTTGGGGTAAGGGGTGGTAAGGGGAGGGGTTGGCTGATTCGTTGAGGGGACAAAAGTTGTATTTTTATTATTTTATTTTATTGCGCTTACATCTTTAAATATGTTTGTTTGCCTTGTTGCCGACAGTCTGTCGTGAGTCCTTCGTCCTTCGTCCTTCGTCCTACGTTCTTCGGCCTGTGTCCTGCTTCCTTTACACTGTGTGCTGCCCCAAGAAAAAAATCCTTACTTCATACGGGAGTTAGCCCTTGGAATTGATGTGTCTTTGGGGGTCATAAAAATTACAAAAATTTCTTTCGCCTTTTTGGGCCGATTGTCTGCTATTGGGGGCGGGGCAGGAGTAGGGGCAGACGTAGGATCAGCAGCAGGAGCAGGTCCCAGGTCCTTTAGATAGCCTGCGAAACGATATAAATTATATTGAGCGCTTTGAATTAGTTTTTTATGTGGCACGCATGTAGTGAAAGTGCGAGAGAGCAAGAGAGAGTGAGGGGTAGAGCGATAGGGAGAGGGAGAGAAATGAAATTAGATACGTGCTGGTTTGGGAGTTAATTTGTGTGATTTTCCCCCAAAGAAAAAATACACAAAAAATGGAGAAATCAAGAAAAAATAAGTATTTCTGATTTTCCACTGATGTACGAGTTTTGTACACATTTTCAGCTACAACTTTAACCGTTTCACGCTAAACTTTAGCTACCCGCACCACAATGCACCACAATTTGCAGTCCATCGGGAGGGGAAACGGGCGCAACTTTGCAATCGAAACTCAACAATGGCAAGCAATTACCAAAAAGGAAAAACAAGAAAAAATTGAAAAAAAAATAGAAAGAAATATCGAAAGCAAAACCAAAATGAAAAAAAAAGAAGTGTTAAAAATTGAACACGAAAAGGGCAAAGCGCGAAAAAGGAAGTGAAAGAGCGAAAATAACATCGAATTGTTAAGAAACTGCAAACTGCAAATCCATTAAACCACAACAAGCTAGGGGAACAACGACTAGAACACAACCAGAAGTAAATACAGATGGAGAGATACATAGAAAGAGATGGAGAGGGAGAGTGGGGGAGAGCGAGTGGAAGGGAGTGGAAGAGAGCGAGTGGAAGGGAGTGGAAGAGAGCGAGTGGAAGGGAGTGGAAGAGAGCGAGTGGGATTGAAAGCGATTTCGAGCGAGCTTTAAATTGTCTCCCTCCGTTTGCTGACACAAAATTGACTGAAAATCGTTGTAGTTGCATTCTCATCGCACTGAGAAAGACATTTGCAAATATGTGGCCTGGAGGGGATTAGCTCTTAAGACATCGACAGACAGACCGAGAGAGAGAGGGGAAAAGACAGCGGGTCTGTAAGACAGATGGCATTTGGGTATGCAAAGATATTACGGGGAAGTCGGTAGTCAGTCTCAAGGGTGTGAAATGATTGAAAATCGGAAACTATAAAACTACTACAATTCTGAATCGATCGATTTGCCAGCATAATTGTTACTCACTTTAAATAAACTATTAGCATTTGTCCACTGGGAAATGCATAATAATAAATTTGTTAGTAATTATGTTTGTATTAAAATTTAATTCATTTAGTTACCTAAATTAAGTCTGTTAGCAATGCAAATTACATCAGTTATATGTAATTTAAAAGATGTTGATAGGATTAGGTCTTGAAAGCTCTTAAAATCACATTTTACTACTATTTTTGTGAGTTCTGCTACTACATTTTACTTGTTTAGTACTATTTTTATATATTCTAATACTATTTCTGTAATCCTTTCTGCTATTTCTATAATATCTTATACTATCCCTATAGTTTTTACTACTATATGTTGGAATTCTACCAATATTTATGTGATTTCTACTACTATTTTTGTAATTTGACTACAGTTTTGGTGACAACCGCTGCTATTTCTGTAATTTCCACTGTTTTATGTTCCATCACTCTGTTCCTGTTCAGTTCCTTTGATTTTCAGTATTATTTTTTTAAGATTTACCACTATTACTGTAATATTTCCTACTAATCTGAAAATTTACTTCTATTTCTGTGATTTCTACTATTATTGATGAAACTTATTCTATTATTTTTATAAGTTCACTACTACTCCTATAATGTATACTATTCTATAATGTATACAAGTTCCTTAACTTAATCAATTTCTTACTTTGCCAATTAACATTCTACTCTTAACACTTTAATTTAAGTTATTAAATATTTAATTGATAAATAAGTTACTTGTATTGGGTTTACTATCGTTACTCAAACAATTTGCCTGAGGGTTGCTTAACATTAAACTTTATTACTTGAGTAAAATGCTACAGAATCCCAGCTCACTCTATCTGATCAAGTTTAAAATGGTCTTTAAAGCCGCTCTATAGCATTACTGCTTGACCAATGCAGCTAACCGCAACAACTTTCTCATTTTCATTCTTACTCTTTCCCTCATCTCTCCCTCTCGCATTCCCATTCCCATACTCTGTCCCACTCCCACTCCCAGTGCCACCTCCAATCCCATTCCGCTTCCCACAATCATTCCCATTCCTCTAATCCGGCTTCGATGAGAAACCCAACTATGAAAAATTTACTCTTTGCAGTATGCCATTTATTTGTCTGTTGGAATCTAGCATCATATCTTAGCATGCGGTTGGAAGTTGCCAAGTTGGAAGCTGGATGGTTGCTGCTTACTGCTTGAAGCGGAGAGCAGAGAGCGGGGAGTTGCTCTATTTCTTGGAATACCTTAAAAATTAATTGAAACATCACTACCGGCTAATATTGTGTATTAAAAACCCAGCAACAACGACAACAAATGGGAGCGCATAAAACATGCAATGGCCAAAAGAAGGAGCATAAACTTTATATACAACATTCTCTTAAATTCTCTTATGAAAGGTACGGGAGGTGAAGTGGACCAAGTTTAAGAGAGGGGAGAGGAGGTAAGGGGGACATGCAAATTGCCTGTGTGCGTGGCCATTTGTCAGTCTTAGTTCCAGGGACTAGAAATGTTTTACAATAAATTCGACGAAAACATTTTGGGTTTCGAGTTTATTAGCTGTCGGCCGTTACCTGCGGTCAAAGGGCACCTAGCCTGACCCAAAGCACCCACACTCCAAGATCAACACTCACACCAACAGCCTATTCCCATCCCTCACTCTCTCTCCCTCTCACTTGCCAACTCATTCATTCATCTTTATTGTCAAGCGTCATCAAATCACTGTCCGTTTTTTGAATTTCAGTGATGCTGAGCTTGGAGCATTGCCAGCTTTAATTATGCGAGAGCAGGCCACTACTACACAACTATAAAGCTACATTGCGCCTGCTCACGCGCTCTCCTAATCAAATGGCTCTCTTCATGTTTAGCTCACTCTCCCACGCTCTTAATGCTGTTCGTTGCACTTTTGGCACGTTTCTCATCGTTCGTCTGTTGCGCCTAGGACAATGTTTTTCTTATTGTATGGCCATCGGTATGCGGCTTCGGTGGCCTCTTCGTGTGGTGTTCTAAAAACGAAGCTCACGGCGAAGGTCGTCGGCCATAAAATGCGCATAATGTTGTGCGGATGTGTCAGTACACGTTTGTTATTTGGCGCGACAACAGCGGCGTAGCGGCAGCGAAACGGACAGCGCAGTCAGCAGTTAGACGTAGTTCGTAGTCGTAGACGTAGACGCCGCGTCTTACGTCGTTTTGTCGGCATGGCGAAACCTTGCAGTACGTGAAACGTGAACAAAAACGTGTGAACGTGGCGTCGCAGTTGTAACGGTTAACGGTTGTAACGCAATCGACCAAGAATTTACAGCTCACATTACGTCTGAGAAAAAAAAGTGATTATTGTTCTGCTCAGTGTTGTTGTGATTGGAGCGTGTAAGTGTATGTCTGCATGTCTGTCCGTGTGAGAGTGTGTTTGTGTGTAAAGTGCTAAAGTGAAGTGCTCTTCAAACTGTAGTCACCAAGTGGAAGAAGAAGCAGCACGTACTTACATATGCAACAACTGAATACGGATACGGATACGGTCCAGCTTTAAGCGCAGCCAAAACAGCCAGACAAGTAGGTAACGTACAGATTGCTTTCGCTACCTCTAATACTAACACTAACACAACCTCCAACCTCTCCCCTCTCCCTTCCTATTCCCTCTCCCTGTCCCTGTATACCCCACACACCCCCTACAATGTATGCTCTTGACTAAAAGTTCAATTTCCTGCGATACTTTAATTGAAGCGCAGTGCAAACAACAAGAGACTTGTTCGCACACTGCCCAATTGCTCCAACTGGCCAGAGGCAGTGGTAAGGGGGTGGTAGGGGGTACGTTTGACTCTGGTCAGTCATTAGTCATTTGCTCATTTCCGCAAACGCAGCCGGACGTACAGCACTTGTCAGCCAATAAACAAGCGATGGCAGCAGCGTCAGACGACTGAATGGAGAGTTGTTAGAGTGGTCAGAAAGGGGGGGTGGGGTATTTAGAAGAGGAGGGAGGGGGGAGTGATGGAAAGGGGAAACCACTCTCATAGCTCTCTGGACACAAAAATGAATGAAATGCTGATATCAAGTCGGACACTTTTATGTCATGGCCTCTGATGAGTTCTAGATGAGTTGCTCAGTTTTCTCTATATGTGTGTGTGACTATGTATGTGTATTTGTAGTTCACAGTTCGATCCTCATAAAGCTGTATTTAGTATTTTCCACTTGAAGCACAAAATTTGCAGTTCAGTTTTAAACTGAAAACAAAAATGCAAAAAGGATTCTATAAAACAGAAAACAACTTCTGAATTTCAAAACCAATTAATTTCTATCTTCTCTACAGGATTTTACAATAGTTCAACAAAATTCTCTTTTTGTGTTTTTCTCATTCACTGACTATAAATTATTCCAGTCTATATTCATACTTGATGCATTTACTTTCAGGTGGGAGGGAGTACTTTGGGAAAAAAATTATTCCAATTAGATATTATAAAAAGTGCAGCATTCTTTTCGGGATTTCAAAAAAGTAATTTAATTACATCTATATGGATTGTATTCTGAGTTGTACCCTGGTACTACGACAGAGCTCCCTGGAAACGACTGTCTGTCCTTCGGTCTGTCAATATACGTCACAATCTGAGCTCGTTTAATTTTTTCTCAGCAGATTTGTTGTGTGATTTGCCTTGTTGTATTTCCCATCAGATATAGTATGTCTCCACTTATGTGTGTGTGTGTGTGGGTGTGTATGTGTGTGAAATACGAATACAAATACTTACTTCCCTGTTGATATCTTTCTGATTGATGTGATATGTAGTCAAGTGTCTCCTGGGCTATAGGCTCTTAGCTCTTGGCTCTTGGTACTCGTCTTCTGGCTCTGGTCTGAGCTTAAGATATGCTCGAAAGTGGAACGAATGAGAGGATATGTGTCATACATTCATTTTGGAATACAATAACACAAGCAGACAACAAGTACAGGCAACAAGCACACATCGTTCATAAAGCGTTAGCATATAGGTGCATAGAAACGAAAAAAAAAAACACAACAGAATTTAACAGAGAATAGTATATTGGCAGATAATGGTCGACCACAAGATACCCAGTAGAACTCACGTGGGTTGACACTGCAGTCATATGGTATATAAAAATTCCAACCCGAAGTTTATCTATTATACAAATATAATTACTCCATAGGTTTATATACAGATTTTATTGAAGCGATCGTCAAAGTTCATGTACGCTTTGTAAAGTTTAATTATTTGCGTGTATGAAACTAATATACCCTTCCATTAACGAAAACAGGACTGAGAACGCAACAATGGAGGTGGCACCGCCACTGCAACTACTCAACCTGTCGCACCTAACCCAGTTTGTGGATGTTTCTTCATGGTTCAGTTTTTGTATTGCCGTTATATTTTTTTGTTCTCGCTCTTGTTGTTGTTGCTGCTGTTATTGTTGCCCGCTTCTCGCCTGCTCGTTCGCAGTGCCGTTATATTTCTTTTTATGGCTTGACTGACGGGCCGCAAAACGACGAAGACGAACCTCAGCAACGACTTCTAGTCTCCCTTTCTCTCTCTCTCTCTCACTCCAAAGCACAGACACTCACACACACGCTTACACATACACACATACACACAGTCCGCAAAGTCCATCCAGTTCAGGCTCTTCAGCTTCAGCTCCCACTCTTACTCTCTTTCGGTCTTTCTGTCTCCCTCTAACACACACTGTCGCTTACAGTTCTCAGCAGAACCCACAAAAAGCGACGCTTTGATGGAACTTGTTGTGTAATTGTTTTTGTGTTGAGCTTTGTTGTTGCGCTTCTTGTTTTGTTATTGTGATTCCTTTTATTTTGGCTTTTTCTTATAAGAAACCCAGAAAGAGAGAGAGGCAGTGGGAGAGAGGGCGAAAGAACTCCCCGGGCCATTGTCACGTAAATCTCTGACAGAAATTAGCCTCGTTGACAAAAATATGCCTGCTTACACATTATTTGTACAAACAAATAGACAGGCAACATTTATGGCGGTCACGCGGGAAATGCCAGAGAGGGAGAGAGAGAGAGAGTGCGATAGAGAGACATAGGGACTTGAAGCACAGGGGGGCCTCTTGCCAAATTTGCATGGGAACTGCGACAGTTGCTGTTGCCGTTGCCGTTGGACTTGGCTTGTAGTTTTGGGCCAAAACTTAGCTCCTGCTTTATTGATCTGTTTATGCTTTTGGCCTCTGGACAATGCGAATGCGCATACACTGGTGTTAGTGTAGCCAAATAAATATAAAAAAGAGAAACAACAACATTTTTATTATGTTCTTTTCCCACTTCTCCCCTCTTCATTTTTCGGGTTTCCTCAAAGTGCTAGAATTTCGGGCCAAGTTCATGATTTGGGTTGAGTTGTCACCGTTCATAGGGCCGAAAACATACAAAAGTTTAGGTTACTGCTCAGAGGGGCGTAAAGTTAAGGTAATAATAAACAGGACTTTGTTGTCTATTATTTTAGACCGCACTCACACCCCACTCACCCCTTCTCCTACACCCCCCAAAAAAAGCCGTTTAGAAAAAACTTAACTTGGCCTACATTCCACTGTCATAACTTTATGTAAAGAATTGTCTGTTCTTAACTGAATTCATCTCAAGCTAATTAACATTTCATAAACAAATAAACACCAGTTACACGTCATGCCCCTAAGAAATTCAACGAATTCTAAATATGTATCTAGCACCGCTTGAACTGACAGTTAAATCTGCTATAACCATACTTTGATGATGCTCTGTGGGTGTTCTCAACCCCATAAGACCCCCTCTACGAGTGGTATTCAAATCCCTCCCACACATCTACCATGATTGAGTGCCATTCACGGTCTACGAAATGTCAGAATATATATTTTTTCTTGTTCTTGTTGTTGTTCCTGTCTTCTCTCAAGTTCAGCTTTATTTTACCCTCAATCTAGCTAAGAGGACTGAACAATCTTAAGGGTTTAAAATCTGCTTAAAATGTTGTAACATTTAAATATAGCACTGCGTGTGACCAGACATGATTATGTCCATCAATCTTTCAGTTTTTCGAGTGTCTTAATAAAGGAAAAATTTAGTAAAACATTTAATTTGATTGTGTTTTAACATTAAGTTTATTAACTTAATTAGTTAAGAGCTGTAAATGGAAATTTTATCTATTAATTTTTTAGAGTTGCGTTAACTAATTTTGACTATAATTTTTAAATATAAATAACAAAATTTTATACTCAAGCAAAGGTGAAAGCATACTACTAAATTATTTAATTGTTTTTGGAGTAGTTTTGTAAACTTGGGACTTCAATTCTGAATATTAAATTCACACAAAATTATTCGACATTATCAACAAAAAGTGTTTGGAACTAAAATTAAAACTAATTACTAAAACTCTTCACTACGTTCTATAATTTAATGCTTTCCCTATTACCATAAACAGTTGGTTAAGTGAATTTGTTGCCACAAAATTAACTTAAATCCGTAGAACCAAAATTCATTTGAATTCCCTTTCTAAATATAAACTTCATTCACAATTATTTCCTCTCCAATTAAGTCAGTCTCGCCCAACGACAACGAATCCTAATTCCAATTCCAATTCCATTACCAAATTTATTGACAATTTCCAAATTTGAATTTGGTTAGTTGCCGTTTTTTGACCAGACTTGGATTTTGGCCTTAATTCAATGTTCCAAATCACTTGATTGACTTCAATTGAAGGCCAAATCAAATACACATACACATATGTGTGTGTGCGTATATATGTATACGTATTTCATTCGCAGACTTAAATTTTTGTGGTTGCACGCCATCTAGCGGTCAGTATAGTAAGTAGCCTTGTCAATGGCTTCCATTATTGAAGCAAATGTCACACGCTGATTGATTTTTAATTATGAGCTGAATGCAACTGAAAATGTGGAAAATGGAAAATGGGAAAATCTTTATAGATGTTAATCGTAATTTTGTGTGTATTTTCGTGCGATTTGTGATTGTGGCATAACCATAAAATCTTTTTTGGCCAAACAAATGCGACGGAAATTAGAATTTTATCATTCGAAATTTGGGCGGGAGATACAGGTGGGCAGGTGAGTGTGAGAATGGTGTATACGCATTGCACTTAACCGTTTGCCAAACCAATTTCACAAATTTCACAAATTTCTCAAATTTGTGAAAAAAAAGTGGAAATCGAATATTATACTGATAGTGCAAAAGATCCATTTACGTGACTCGGAAAGGCAAATAAAAACCGTTTTCATTTTTATTGAATTCGGTTAAAAGCTGTTGAGTTCACTGGGCTATGGAAGGTGGTTTCGTAGGCGTGGCATCACATACACTTAGAGACATAGACGACAGACAGAGTTAGACCGGCATAAATAAACCTCAACTAAGCCGTGTGTTTTGACATAGATTTAAATTGACATGGCTCTGCAAACAAAAACGCAAAACACAGAGGAGAAAAGCAAAGAAGGAGAGGAAGGGGAAAATGTTAAAGGGGAAAGGGGAAGGGGGGGGTTGGGGAAAAAGGGGGAAACTTGAGCAGACACTGCTCATGTGGCAAGTGAAAGCCGCACAAATTTGCGTTAAGGAATTCGCATCGCTCGACTGGGTCACATTCACAAACAGAGAGAGAGAGAGAGAGAGAGAGAGAGAGAGAGGGGAGAGGGGAGACAGAGGTCGAGAGTGAGAGTGAGAGGGAGACACCCACAAATACGCTCTCAAACAGTCACTCACACGCATATTTAGAGTAGCATTCACATTTGCCTAATGCCCAGGCGCTTGGCCATTGATACGAGGCACAAAAGGCACAAATACAAGAAAAATAAAAAAAAATAAAAAATAAATAAAAATGCAAAATAGTTTGTTATTTAACATATTTGACGGCGCTTGGTTACAGCCTCTTCTAAACCCTCTTCTCCCCCGTCCTTGTTCAAGTCCTTTATGGAAATGACCCGCCAGACAATGCCAGACATGGATGACAAACAGCCACAGGAATGGGCGAATTATACACTGTTAGAAAAGAAAGAAATGCAAAAAAATTATACAAATATTGTCTTTTAAATCGAAAAGACTTTAGGTAGTAAGAAAAGTATTTTTAAATTATTTTTAAAGTGAATTTTAATGCTACAAAAATAAATATAAGGAAATGTTTCCCAAGAAACACAAAGTAAATACTTTTATTTTCATTTTCAATTAATACTAAGTCAGTATTTTTCACAGTGTAGCTAAAAGTGTAGGTGCTGAGAGAGGGAAGATCTAAATTTGCTGCCCAAGCGTCGCGAACCCTTTGACAATTTTCTTTTGCAGCACTTCTCTGGCTCGTTGGCCAAAGCCAAATAGTCTAAAATATTTGCTAGGCAAACAGCTGGAAAAGCGGAAAAGCTTGTGGATCGGATCGGGGCGTTATGTTCTACTAACTGGGCAAACACACACAGTCAGCAAATTGAAAGGCACACGCGCAAAAAAATAGAAATAGAAAAAAAAAAATGAGAAGAAATGTGCGTGTGCGAAAGGCCAAAACGATTTGAAGTGAGAGGAAAAGCCAAAGAGGCGGTGAGGGGAGGGGCAGAGAAACAGAAGCAGAAAAGAAAAACACTCTAGTCTCTGGCGTTGCCTTTCATGAATGCCAATTGCTAAGAGTGAGTGTGAGAGCGAGAGAGAGAGAGAAGGCCAATTTAAAAGGACTTACTTTTTAATGAAGCGAATGAAGGAGGAACAGCATCAAGACATGGGTGGGAAACTCTAAAGAAACTTGAGAAATCTATTTCTAGCTAAAACAAATTCGAATTGAATTGTTACATGAGACACAATTAGAGTTGAAAAGCAAAATGTATAAATTATTATGGACAGAGAGTCAAACAGTGGGAAACAAGTCATAGCAAAGTAGAGAATAAAATTAAAAAAAAGGGGGAATACAAGTAGAATTTGATAGAAATAACAAATCTCTACCTTACACACACTCCCTTTTGGAGTATTCATTATAAACATTAAGTAAAAAAGCATAGAGTAGATCAAGTAAGAGTTGAATCGATAGATAGATAGATAGATAGATAGATAGATAGATAGATAGATAGATAGATAGATAGATAGTTGAACAAAAAGATAATGAGAGCTGTTGTGTGAAAGAGAAACTAGAAAGACAATGTAAATTTAGTAGAAAAGATAACAAAAGATGGAAGAAGTGAGTAAGTAATAATGGAGCAAAGCAAATGCAGTAATGAGCAATGGCGATATTTCAATATCTAGAGCTAAAAGTGGAGTATTATTATTGCATGAACATGAGGAACAGAGTAACTTTAAAAAGGAAGAATAATTAGAATAAACTTGAAACAAATTTCTGTTACACACACACCGGAGAATATATAGAATATATATTGTACAAATCCAAAAGTATCTTAAACTGATACCTTAAGATACTTTTTGATTTGTACAATATATACCTACACTGATACCTTAAAAATCTAGCAAACATCAATAAAACTATAGTACCATTTGCTGAATTTTTATGTTTAAAATGTCTGCTAAAATTTTAAGAAATTAATATTCTTACCATTGAAGTATTCAATGTTCTGGTCACACAATTTTAAGTTTAGAAATTTTTCTATATCGATTAAAACCCAACATTTCATAACCCAATCCGTTTCTGCCAGCTTCATCTATATTTTAAACTCTAAATTGATAAATTCCCCAAGTGTAATTGGATGACATTTGTTTGTTTGAGTGTTGAAAACTATTATCAGCTATTTGACACAGTTAACATTTTCTCTGTCAAGCTTACTTATGGAATGTCATCTAATGAGGTTTCCAAGCCAAAGTGTACTTACCCCCCATTGCAATACCAGTCATTTGTGGTCGTTGCTTCTACTTTTTGCACCACCGTGAAGTGAAACCAAATCAAATCACATAACATGTCAGAGCCATGGACAGCAACTAACCGACTTGGCTAACAAGCGACCTAAACTGTCAGCATACCAACCAGTTAACCAACCGACGAACCAACCGTCGAACCAACCAACCAACCTGTCAAACAAGCAAAGAAAAACCTTCAGAGACATAGTCAATTCCAACTGTTTTAACCAGCTATGCTAATGACGCGAATTTTCTTTTACGCTTCGAATAGTTTTTCACTTAGTTGACAGCGAGCGACGGGCGGGGCGGGGTTTGGGTTCAAAATAAGGTATGTCTTTCCTCAACCAACCATCAATAGATTTTGACTTCCTTCCCTTGCACTAGATTGCATTGCTTTCGCTCTTGTGTGAATATGTTATGGTTCTTCGTTATACACTCTTCTCTTTGGGTTAGATTCGCTTTGTTGTGCAGTGTGGTATTTAAAATGTTGATGGATTTATTGAGCATTAACAGCTTTTTGTGTAAAAATACTTTAATTTTAATACTATATTAATTAAATAACTATATACTTATACTTTTGCATAAAACAGAGATTGTTAAGCTTATTACGTGTACTCGTTTACTTTATGTGAATAATAATAAATGTGAACTGCATTGAAATAAATAACACTGCATACTTTAAGGCGCTTTCATACAAGCCGCTTTAAATTGATTTATATTTACGTGATCATAATGCTATTAGTTACAATGATTGATGAATTTAGTATTTTTAATAAGCTTAGCTGTAGAAGTAAATGTTAACAGGGTATATTACTGAAAAATACAGTATTTAAATACTAGAAAAGTTGTCTTAAAACGAATTTCGAAATTAAATAAAATTAAAATCATGAAACTTTTCTTATTTTTACCATTTTCCATATGATTTTCACTACTTTCCTCTGATTTTCCTCTGATTTTCCTATACAAATATACTCAAAGACCCTTCACAAATGCTTTTCAATACACAATTGTTAGAGAGTTTAAGAACCTTAACATATTTAAATATAAAATATTTACTTATTTTATATTTATGGGTTGTTAACAAGCAAACAAACGATTGCATATATTATAATCGAACAGTACAAAGACTTTTTTTTGCCTTTTTTTTATAGGGCAGGTAATCTTCGACCTGTCAAATGTTGCACTTTTATTTCGTATTTCCGTATATATATTTTCCCTTTTTTTTTTTTTAATATTTATTCCTCGTTTGTTGTCGTTGTTCTCCTTGTCGTTGTCGTTGTCGTCGTCCAATATGTGTCAAATGCAAATTTAAATCTTATTGAAAAAGGGGATTAGGTGACAGCAGCAGAAGCACTGAAAAAGAAGAGGTAGCACTAGAGGTCTTGAGGTGGGTGGAAAATGCTTGCAACAAAGCGACGTTTTCCCAGTGTTTTGTGGCACCAAAAGACGTATGAAGTGGAGGGAAATGAAAGGAAACGGGAGGGAAATGTGGGTAAGAGGAAGATATGCCATACGTTCTCATTTGCATCTATGTACGAGATGCACAAGCTTTTCTTCTTCTTCTTCTACTACTACTACTACTTTTTGCTTGGCAGTTTTTAAATGGTTTTTTGTGGTTCTCTTTTTTAGTAGTCTTCGCTGTAGAAGTAAAGAGTGCATTTATAGTCATATCATTTCGACATCATCTCGTTTTTCATATAATAGAAATTCTGCAGGAGAGCATAGTCTAATCCCACGACATCGTCAGACATGGAACACATACACATGTACATACTATATATACTATATATAGCAACATACTAACATACATATCAACATGTGTTCAATGAGATTTTCGCAACTCCAACGCGGACAATACAAAATCCCATACAATGCCGGAGCCATACAATTTTTTCACAATTTCAAAATGTTTTATGCTGCTTTGTATGTGTGTGTGTGTGTGTGTGATGTGTGTGTGGTTTGTGTGTGTATTTGGGGATATTCAATATTTTCTACACGAAGTTAAACGAGGCTGGAGCTGGAATGTGGATATATTTCAAAGCTTTTGTTATCAATATGTCTTCTGCTTATTGAAAATAATACAATGTGTGTCTCTCTGTGTGTGTGAGTGTGAGCATCTTGTAGATACAGACGTATCTGTAGCTATAGCTCTGTGCATTGCTTTGTCACCTGTCTGGGCCGGCACTTTGGCATTGATTGCTTGCGTAATTTGAACAACAACAAGCAGATCATCATACCTAACACATCTTTAAGGCCCATCACACCCATTACACCCATCAGACCCATGATTATCCCCATCATCATCATCATTTGTAATTTTCAAGACATTGATTAAACTACACAAAGTGTGAGTGACTTGAGATACAAATATTTATTTATTTGATCTTGGGTGAAGTTTTTGGTTATTTGTTGTTTGTCTGCTATTGTGAAGCAATTTCAATAATGATCACATTAAATATGCATGCTACAAATGCCAATGCACACTTAAGGACATGCAGGACATGCACACAATTCAAGTCTTTGTGTGTACGTGTGTGTGAGTGTGTGTTAGTGATTTTGGCCAAATGCCTTGCACGTAGCCACATAAATTCCTAAGTCAAAGACACACTTTGAGCTCTTCTTCAATAGAATACTCTTATACACATACAAATGTACATATATATCTATAGATAGCAGTACTATATATATTAAGCATTCGGCGTATTCGGAATTTATGTTGAGCTTTGTTCGATTTCGGTTACGATTCGTGCTGGATTTTGTTCGTGTCCTAATTGAAACATGCTCGTAAATACATTAAAGCCAAATAGCACCAAAATAATGAAGCAGATTAATTCAATCAGGCGAAATGATGCCACGCCTTCTTGCCGCCAAAATGGTTTGCTTATAAGCCCAATAATGTATTCGAACATCTAACGGATATGTTTAGGATTCAGTTTCAGTTTCAGTTTCGGTTACAGTTTCGGCTTCAGTCTCAGTCTACGTTCAGTTCCCTCTCTGGTTTGAGGTTCAGGTTCAATGCTTTTGTGTGTGTTAAGTAGTTTAACACGCTAATGTGATTCCAGCTCATTGCTGAAAGCCTCTTTTGGCCAATAATGATGGCTGATCAATGGCTACATAATACAAAAGGCGATTCCAACCCTAAACTAACTGTTAGTTTTTGGGTTGTACCCTCAGTCCTTTGACCAATTGAGCAAACATTTATTCAAACCAAATGGTTTAACTCTTAGTAACATTTATTAGCTATACAAAGGCCACTAATAGTAAATAAATAGTTGCATATATTTATATAGGCATTCTAGTTGTTATCTTTGATTTATGTAGTTAAAGTTATGCTTTATAGAAGAGGGAAACTAAATTAATTAACGGGTTAAGGTGGAGCTGGAAAAGGGCTTAGGTAAAATATAATAAAGGATATCTATTCCAAACTGTAGTCTCTTTAGGCAAAGGAATATTTTAGCTGAGAAATCTGTTATAAATTGTGTATTTGGTTACTGTATTTTAATACCTTAAATAAGCTATTATACTCTATGAAGTAAGCCATTTAATGTACATTTTAATAAGGTGTTGTCACTAAATTAAAGCTGTAAACTTTTCTGATGCTAGCCAACCAAAAACTGATTAAAATTGTGTATTTTTCCTCACCTTCCCTTAAATAAAACCACGAATTTAACTTTTTTAATTTCTGGGCATTTGAACTTAAGCCAGTTTACCTTGAAAACTTTAATTGAATTTCAGAGCAAGTAGAAACCAGCGCCAATAACATACCCTTTGAAAAGTCAAAAAGTGTTGCATACTTTTCAGTGCTATGCTCAATATCTACAAGCAGATATAGCGAGATTGTATAGAGTGATTGGCAAAGCAGGTGTTAGCTACGAAATTTAAAATCTTTGTTTCGTTGTTTAAAGCTATGAGACTAGCTTTTCAAATAGTTAATACAACAAATTTTCAGTCCCAATGTCCCAAATCTTTAGCTGGGGAATAGTATATCCATGGGATAATTCAAAGTGATAGTTGCACATATCGAAGAAGATTGAACTTTACAGAGTCCAATTGGTGGAAAATGTCTGTCGACCTTGACTCTTTACATTATGCTGTCTATCTATCAAAACAGCGCCGTTGTCAAAAGTCACAAAGTTCAGTCTACAATTTGAACATGACATTTGTCAGGAGACATGAGACAGGCAGACAAACAAAAAGACAGATACAAATACACAGTGGCAAGGAGAAAGAGATGAAGATAAACAGTGTGAAGGAGAAGCAAATGCGAAATGGTGCCATATCAACTGAACCTTAAATCAAGTTGTAAAGAGGCTGGGAAATGTGTTCAGGTCTTGGCAGCAGCTGTTGATGAAATGCCAGCGACAATAACAGCAACAACAACAACAGCAACAACAACAACAAGAGCAAGCAATCTAGTCAAAAAATGGAAAATGGAAAAAACGACAAGCCAAAATGTAGCTGGGCAGCTGCGAGGCATTTTGTATGAATTTGCAGACATTCGAATATAATACGAGTACACATAGTGGATACATTTACACACACAAACAGACACACACACACACGCACACACACACACACATGCTGCTATAAAAGTGACAAATGTTAAACGAAATGTTAAGAAAAACTGACAACAGGAAGACGCGACGTAATGAAGCATAAAAAGCACATTTTTCAAGACAACTGCATATACATGTGACAACAAAAGTATGAAAAAATATAAGTGTTGATCGACTGCAAGATACGCTGTATTTAGAACAGGAAAGGTTGTACTAGTGCTGGGAAATGCTGTAAAAAAGCGATATAAATATGAAGACAGAATCAATTATAAAGTCTAAAAATGATTTCTATAAGTTTTTAAATTACTAACTATGTTAGATTTTTGATTTAAACGTTAAAGGGAACACTTGACGCTTTAATTGCTTAAGTCTTAAGAAATTTTCTACTTATTTTTATAAAGGAAGTCGGTTAGGGTATAGGGTATAGGGTATATGCAGCTCTGTAGCTGTTTTAGCTTCTAGATTGATAATTTGCTTTTCCTTTTTCTGCCCCTTGCCTTGATTTTATGTGAATAAATTTATCATTTCCATTACTATATGCTTTACTGTCTTAAATTAATTCTATATTAAAAAGTATAAATACATTTTCCAATTAGATTTAACAAATTTATAATGATATATAAGAAATTTATAAACATAACACGGATTCTAATATATTTTTCTATTTTTGCGTGCTATTTTCCGTCAAAAAATATGTGATTTTTGTCTTTAAATTATTCCTAGTAATGTTCATTATAAATTAAAATTAAATTTCATTTAGCAAAAGTTTTCTTCTAATCAAAATTCAAGTAGTACAAATCTCATTTAAGGAAATGGTGTCAAACCCTTTTAGAAAATCCAAATAGACAATTCTTCGACTGCTCTCATGCACTAACCAAATTTGGAATTTCCTTTTGCTTTTGTGAGCTATTTCACTCTCTGTGGGCCAAAGCGAAAATCAAGGCATACCTTGAGGCCACGACTGACAATGAGCCATATTTTGTTGCATATTTCTTGGCGTGTTTCCTGTTTCGTTTCGTTGTTTTGGTCTCGATTGTCGCATATTTGGAATTCATTTTCACGCTTGTAATCAATGCTCTGTTGCGTTATATTGCCATTGCCACGCCCATCAACAATCCCCCTCCCCCCTCAGGCCACCAGCCCACTTTTCCAACTTATGCAAATTATTGCTCCCCCTTCCCTTCCCATTGCCTTGCCGCGTAATTGCTAAAAAAAAATTTTTTTTTTATTTTTGTACAAAACAAAAGGAAAAAGAAAAAGAAAATAAAACGACAAATGGCAAACCGAATTTAATTTGTTTTCGCTCGTTTTGTGTGCGCAACTTTTCGATTTTCTTTTTTGAATTTCTTATTTTCTTTTCTTATTTTTTTTTACTTTCTTCTGTTTTGGCTGTTGAATTCTTTTCTTTACTTCTTGTTGTTGTTGTCTAGCTTGTAATATTTATTATCGAATTGTGTAACAACAGCAACAACAACAACAACAATAGTAGCAGCAGTAATAGCGTTACATGCCAACGCAGTGCGAGCAATTTCAAGAACTTGACTCGCCTGCTCAGCATTGTACCCTGTAAATAAGTGTGTTAAGTGGACATGATGTGCTTAAGATATGGGTAGTGAAAAGTGGATTTACAGACTGCGTATTCCAGTTACTTTTCATTGTGATGGCTTAGCTTTAAGTCTTTTATTTTGAGTTGTGTTTTGGTAACTGAAAAGTGTTTTTCTTATAATTAATTTTTAATCCTTTTGTGACAGATTCAGTATAAAAGTATATAGTAGTAGATAGAAATGGACTCTTTATGGTATATATTTAATGACAGCTTAAATTTTCAATACTTACTTAGTAACAAAATTTATGCCATAATTCAATGCTTTTATAATAAGTTTAGTCAAATTACCTCTGCACAAAATCAGCTTCTGTTTTGCTGTCGTTACTTTGTTTAAGGTATCTCAAAGTTGTTCATGCTCTGCACTGTCGAATTCTTGTCATTTTCTTTGCTATAGTTTTTTGGGACAGGTTCCCGCATAAGTTGCATTCGTAGCTACCAGTTGTGAGTTCCGTTTTGGCTTTTTAAAATGTTTGCCAACATTGCCATTGGTATGCACACGCGTGGACCTCGCATAGTTGTCCTCCAACCTCAAAAGCATTTCCCCTTTCCTCTCTCCTCTCTCACTTCCCAGCTCCTCCCCACTTGTACCACTTTCCTACTAGCCACTTCCTTCTGCTCATTCTGATCCACATCGTTGAAGTTGCAGTTATAGCTGCAGTTGGAGCTTGGAGTTGGAACAGGAGTCAACGCTTGTCCTCGACAGGAAGTCTCGACGGCATATGCCCTGCACGTATTGCCCTTATAAATTGTTGCCAAATACTAACAGAGAACTCTCTCGCTCTCTCTCTCTCTTTCTCCTTCTTAATATGTATATAGTATATACTATACGAGTGTATGTGTGTGTGTGTGTCTATGGGTGACAGTTGCAATTGTATGTTGTATGCTGTGTTGTGTTGTGTGTTTGTAGCTGACGTTGTTGCAGGTTTTTTGGTATGCACAGGACAATTTTGCTAGGAGTTGAAAACTCAAGCAAACTTTTTGCCTGGCCATGTTAACTGCCAGTCAATACGAATACGAAACAGATATGGCTTATTTGTGTTGACTGTTCTTCTTCTTGTTGTTGTTGTTGTTGTTGTTGTTGTTGTTGTTGTTGTTGTTGTTGCTGGCATTACTATTGTTTGAAAAGCCAAGACCTTATGACTTATTCAGATGATGTTGGAACGTTTTCGCCCTCTCTCCCTCTCTCTCTGTCCCTCTCCCTTTTTCTCACTTTTCGTTCTGTTTTCATTTCGTTGCGTTTCTTTTCCTCTACTTGGTTCAATTCCATTCTGTTCTGTTGACTTGCTCTGCTGCTCTTACTCATGTCATTAATTATACGACGCGTGTGACGTTGAGCCAATTAAATTCACGCATTTAATGAGAGAAGCGCCACACAAACTACGCAACGCGAGGGTTGCTCCATGACTTATGTAAAGAAAAGTATTTAATAAATTGTTTATTTTAAAATATTAAGTATAAATTATTTAAATTTTATTATTTTAAACATAACTAAAAATTATTTCATTTAACTTTTTGTGTACAGCGAACAACTTCTTAAACTACCCTCTTGTAAAACGCAGGACGAATAACACATCTTGCAAGTTTAATTCATTAATTAGGTTTATAACGGTACCACGGCTATATCAGCATTCTGATGGCCTGGTCGTAAGCATAGCTGTCCTTATCCCCCCAACCACATACACTGCTGGTAGCTCCCAAGGGGGTCATTGACATACATATGACTGGTATCACTGGGAAAATGGCCTAGGGACTGTGGTTGCAATGTTTCACTGTTGGCCCGATAGCTTAACTTAAGTCAAGCACAAACTATGAAGGTATCTTTTAAAAGGGACTTTAAGTCCAGCAATTTCTTGCCCCTCAAATTGTGACCTTTTGATGGCGGTTCAAGTGTTTTCCGCATAACAAGTTTAAATCCCAGAAAAGATTTTCACCTTGTTTTCGGCCTCTGTGCGTGCTCAGATATCGCCGGGGCTCTGAGACCACTCGCAATATCCAATTTAATTATACACCTGCCCCCTCAAATTTGAATATTTCGAACACACACACACACACACACAGGTACATACATAGGCACACACGCACTAATACATACAAATGTTGCTACACATGGCATATACTCGTAAATTAGGCGCATTAAGATATTTAAATAATGTTTTTCTTTCTCTTGTTTTCCTTTCTTTCTTTCTCTTTTTTCCTTCTTTTTTCTGCGTTCTGTTTTACGTGTCACGTGATTAGTCTGAATCATGCCAAAAATTCATAAATTTTGCGTAACTCTCGACTAAACCCGAAGCTTTCAAGGCACGAATGTCGTTTGAAATCATAATGAAGCAATTGTGGCAAGCTTGATTGCAGATTGAATTGCTCAAGTTTTAAGCCAAGAAGCTTAAGATTATTACTAATTGAAAACAGTTTAAGCCTGATGACGTTTTCAACAAAAAATGTTTAAAAATTTATGTCTTTGCTTCAAAACTTATAAGGAACACAATTCGTGTGATAAGCTAGAATTTCTTTAGATACTTTTGTAGTAAATTTGGTTTCTATTTAAAGACATTAAGTAATTATTAAAAAAGTTGTTTAAATAAATTAAAGTTTTGAATATCTTGAGTTCATTTTACCAACACCAATTTAAGACATTTTATTTCTTTAAAAGGGGAATATTTCAAATTTAGTTTTCTACTTGAAAATGTATCTAGTTCCCCAAAGTACAAAATTCGCTAACAAAAAACTTCAATTGAGCAATAATTTTTACTTTTAAAGTAATTTTAAGACGCATCTTCTTGAGCTACTAAATTTATTGTTACAATTCCATATGATCAATTCGAGCTTTATCAAAGTTATTAATGATTCCAACTGAATTGTTAAATCCATTAGTAGGGAGTGATGTGATGTGAAGTCGAGCATCGTTCATCTTGTGCGCTTTAAAACTTGGATACCTTTTGATGGTATTCAAAGTATAAATCACGACCACACTCAGTTCATTGAAGTGTCGTTTATCGTTTTGCTATTTTGGCAACGCCTTTCGTGAACCTCTTGGCCATAAATATGCCAATTTGGCACATAGTGCACCCCACCATGCTCTCTCCGTTTTGCAGCGCCCCCTGGCGTCGGTTGTCGTCAGTCAGACAGTCAGACAGTCAAGCACTGAGGCGGTTTGGAGTCAGCTGAACAATAAAAATAAAATTTATTACTCTAGTTTATGGCAAAGCAATAAATGTATCTTTCACTGAGTATCTCACTAGTAGCATACGTGTGTGTAGCTGTATCTGTATCTGTATCTGTATCTTTTTGTATGGAGGAGTGTGTGTGAAAGGTAGTCCATCCATAAATATGCACCCATTCGCACCTAGACGGGTGCCCAGGCCACATGTGGTGATCCCTTACCATCTCACCATACATATCTCCCCACTACTTTCTATAGATTCAAAGTTACCTGCTGTTAAAATGATTATGTTGTTTGCCCGTGAGCCACTCAGACCAAGTAACCACCCAACCAACCCACTCAATTCACTCATGACTACAAGCAACCCTTGATTCAAATCCCATAAAGTTGTCCAACTTGCTAGTCGCTGTTGTTATTTTTCATATTGCTGTTGTTGTTGTTGCTGTGATAGTTGCCGTTTATATGGCTGGCAATTGCCGCATCATTAATCTTACTCACGGAAACGGCGCTTAGGTCAAAGTTTTGAGTTCGGGTAATTTATCTTCGAGTTGTGCCGCAATTATGTGCCGAAAACGTTTGCAAAAAACCTGCAACTGAAATGAGCTTTTCCTCCCCATCCCCCATCCGCCCAGTGTCTCATACCGTGTGCACCTGAAACTTTTGGCTTAGTCAAATGTTGATGGCCAAACACTTTTCCGGCGAAAGCAACACTTTTCTCTCAAAAACGTTGTCGGACGACCGCGTGTTTCAGTCCCCGCTCTAATAATTCTTTGCCTTAATAATTGAGCAGCAATTTCGCACCCGCGGCACTAAAATTAAATTGAACTGTTTGCAAACACATGAATTGCTTATGAGCGACTGCCAAGCGAAGCTAAACTACACACACACACACACACTCACACCTACCGAGACACACACACAGTATGAGTGAGTGAGGTACTCACACTATAAGGCGTTTTGGGGGGGTAACCACCAACTCAATCCTTGGGATGGATAGGCGTGTCAGCTTGTGTCGTGTCGCACGTGGGGCGTGGCCGGACATATGAGTCCGTGTGTGTGTATGTGTGTGTATAGAATGCTTATCAAGCAAATGACAGTGCACAACTGAAGTTGAGAACACCAAACAGATGATGACCAAGCAACCCGACCGCACAGTGGTGCAAAACTGCAGCGCATTTCAAGAATAATTGAGTTGTGAGCACAAAAATTTAAAAGAAAGAAATTTTAACAAAGGAAAAGAGGAAAAAATGAATGATAAATGAAAGACAAAACAAAATGAAAGTGATTGAGTAAGAGAAAGAAGAAGAAAAACACAGAAAGATATATAAAACTATAAATAATATATGTTCCCAGACCAACAACAGTCAGTTACTGTTTAAATTTGCTCAAAAAACTCTGTTTTTAAAGAAAATAAAGATGAAACACTGTAGTGTTAACACTGTAGTGTAATTCTTTTTAGCACTGTCAGGGATTTTTGCCACAATGTGCAGCGTTTTGGCCGCACAATTAATTGGGTAAACAAAACGCAATGACTGAGCCCTCGACAGTGGGCATTGAATTATTCAAATCGCCTATAATTACAGCTCGCACAACGCGGCGACTGGCGCATTTATCAATTAAATGCGAATGCGGCAAATTCAGCAATTGAAACAACAGCAACAACAACAACAGCTACAACAACAACAACAACCATTGCTAAAGGCCAGTCAATGGCAATTAAATTATTAAAAGTTTGTCATAAATAAAGGCGGCAAGTTGACAATTATTTAAACGAATTACATGCAAGTTGCGCATGAATAAAATGATGGTCGCGACCGTAGAAACCAGTGTTGAGCGTAGGGTTAAAAGCGTTTGGGGTCACAACGATATATGGGTCTTTAAATTTATGCAATGTCCATAAAGGACATGCGTGCTATATGTATGTGTGTGTGTGTGTCCTGCGGGTTTATAAAATGCCAAGCGGCTGCTTTTTTGAACTGTTTAATCTCAATTACCAGTGCGAAATATGCAATAAATCTGTTATTGTTTGTTGTTGTAATACACTCACACAAGCACACATCATACGTGTATTGATATTGATGTCGTTGTTGTTGTTGCTGTTGTTGTTAACCGTTTGGGTTCAAGTGTTTGCCGCAGTTGTTTCAAATTGCGCCTCTCGACTCCTTTTTTTTACGATTGTTTCATATATGACGCAATAAAAACAAAAATAATGGCAGCAGCAGCAGCAAAAAAAAAAGCACAAAACACACAAAAAAAAAAAAAGGGAAAGTACGTTGTACGTACAACAGAATAGGGAAACATACGCAATTTGTGCTACGTTCTGGGGATTGTTGTAGTCGGTTTGACTGCAACATTGCCGATTTGGCTTTGTATTCACATATTTTATACCCGTTACTTGTTGAGTAATGGAGTATACTAGCAATATATATACTAACTAAAATATATTTCATTTTATTTCTTATAATAATCATACACAAGTCTAGAATGCTACACAAGTAAACTAATTGTCGAATTTAATACATGTGCCTAAAAGTAGGCAATAATTTTTTAAAATCTAAGATAAATTTGTAAATTGGGTATCTTCTAGTCAGGACTCGTGTAAGGCATCTTACTTTTTTGTTGTATTTTTTATATGTGTTTTGTTAGGCTCAGTTAAAGCCTTTAAGCACATAATTTCAATTGCTGTACATAACACAAAGGGATTAACTTTGATTTTGACATATGATTTGTAGGAATGAGTTTCGGGTTGCCTTAGTGTGAGTGTAAGTGTGTGTGTGTGTGTGTGTGTGTGTGTGTGTGTGCCTGTTTGTGTGCGTGTTTGTGTGCTGGAGGGTGTTAGAAACAATTGCATGCTCGAGTTATAGGAGTTTGGAATTTGGCTTTATGTCTGCTAGCGTGTAACTGACGAGCACTAAAGCAAAATACGAAAACGTGGCTAAGGCACTTTTGGCTAAAATGCAGATGTTGCACGCAGACTTTTCTGGCTAGAAACAAAAAAAAAACACAAAAACAAAAGTGAAAGTTGAGAAACTAAAATGCCTTTACAAAAAGCCCAAACTCGGTTAAAATTTTGTTTGTGTTTTTCAAGCCAATCAAGTGAAATGGGCAAATGTAATTTAAATTCAGCTTACAAATTTTCTGTTAACCTAGTATGCCAAGTATGTTTTTTTTTTCCTTCTAGGATTTACTTTATTATCAGCCACTTGCTATGCAATTTTTAAATTGATTTTAACCCATTCGCAACTTTTGTTAAACAGATACAAAGCATACATATAGCCTCATTTATCAGACTTTTACTGGTAATCAATTGTATTGAATTGCAGGGTGGAAGCTCTTTTGTGGCTATTAATTACGACGCCATTAAAGTGAGAGAAATTGGGGAAAGGAGTTTTAGTTCGCTATAAAAATTAAGCAATAAATCTGACAAGAATAATTGTGTCGTTTGTGAGAAAAAGAATTTCAACTTAGATCAGATACATTGTTACTGCTCAATAAACTTTAAATCGATTAGGTATTTAATAACTAAGCTTCTAAATTAATATATTAATTTCAAACTGATTTAAAACTTAAAATTGTTATTGCTATACATAAATAGTTTATAATATTCAGTAATTGGTATTTTTATGAATCTTTTTTTGTTAATAATATCCGCTTATTACCCATCAAATATTCATTTCGAACTCTCCCAAAAATTTGCTAAAACTGTTAGAATTAACTTTTATATGGTATTAAGCGCATTGTTCGCATTGTTATTCGTGTTATAATTTTTAAATATTAATTTCGCTTTTTATGCCCGTTATTTGCTAACCAAAGTGTTAATAATTTATTGCAGCCGCAAATAATACAAAATGTGTGCATAACCGCAATTATAAAGAACAATCAAATGGGCAAAGCTTAAATGTTGGGCAAAATGGGCAAATTGTTTCATTATCCGACGAGGTGAAAACAGATATTTTAAAATTTTTCAACTGCTTTATAAAGCAGTCAATTTGTGTAAATTGTTTATACTTTTCTTTCGTTATGGAAAATCTGACTTTTTTGCTTATTTCGAAATTCTTTGATGAACTACCGAAAAGTATTTGGGTTATGAAACAAAATCAAACAAAAACAAAAGAAAGCAAAATAATTTCCATGAACTTTGCACTTCTAATTGACTTTGAAACGCTTTTACAACGATTAACTCGAATGTATCTCACAGATACATAATACTGCGCTACTTACACCTACGTGTCTGAGAACGCTGTGGAAAATTGCTAAATACAACGCACACGTACACACACGCACACCCATAAACAAGTGGAGGGTTGGGGCTTAAAAATACTCAGACATACACTTTGTTAAGTTCATTTAAAGTTCTGAACCTCTTCTGAGCGTCGGCTTTAAATTTCACCACGCGAAATCCCCTCTTGCCGTCGCTGTCATGCAACCAGGCAGCAAGGCAGCCAGGCAGTCAGGCAGCTTATGGGCTAAATTTAAAACCTGCATGCTACTTACACACACACATACATACAGATACAAGCAACTTACATATGTTATTATCGCACAAACTCGCAAATTTTCGCCAGAGCAGCTTCAGCTTCAGCAACGGCTCCCAAATGTATGCTACGCTTTTTTTTCCCCCCAGCATATTTCTTGCTGCGCTGACTTTGCGCTACGCTGCGCTGCGTTGGGCTGCGGCAACTCGCGTCGTTACTTGCCCCTGGCTTCCAGCACCTAACTCCTGCCTCCAGCCACCTCACATACCCCCAATGGACACTCATTCTCAAAATATTTATGCTGCCAGGACTCGTTGGGCAGAACTTGTGTACTTGGTCATGGTGCTGATGGCAATGTTGCCTTTGCTGCTGCTTTTGCTGTTTGTTTTGCAGCTCGTTGACATTTGATGTCACTGTGTCACCGGCATAAAAAATTAAAAGTATAAAAATGATGCAGACCCGACCTCTCATGCCAAATGGCCAAAACAGTGAGTGAGTGAGCGAGTGAGCGAGTCAGTGAGGGAGTGAGGGAGTAAGTGAGTGAGTGAGTGAGCAAATCGCTGGCATTATATGCGTAATAAAAACTTGTGGTCGGCCTTCTTGTCTTTCCTGTTGACCTTTTCGCAGTGCTCTTAACTCTCAACGCCAGCAAAACTGAAGTCGGCACAAAGAAACTATATTGAGTGGGGGAAAGGACACTTTATTGGGTTGTTTGCGCTTTGCCAGCTGTTCGCAATACCTTAATAAGAATGGGGAGTGTTAGACTTATAGAAAGGTTTACATTTTAACTAGTTATTTTAGAAAATGAAAATATTACATAATAATAAAATAGTACCTTCCGCAGAGATATCCAGAAATTATTTCAAATAATTATAAATTTTAACTAGATTTTCTTTAGTTTCAATAAAGCTTTCACTCAAGAAAATTCCTCATTTGTTGCTTAATTAATGTCATTACAATTGCTTAAATCTCAGTACTTATAAATAAGTGTTAATAGCTACTTTTTTCGAGCTTATTCTATTTAAATCAATTAATGCTGCCGGATTTCAAATGATTGAGCAAAAGACCGAGCAGAAATATTCATAAATTATGGCAATTGTGTTAAATAATATTTATTTAATTTTGAATTGTCTACAAATAAAGCAAAGTGCATGAAGCATTCGACTTAATTTTCCATTTTCCGTTTGTTTTTCCATTTCACTTTTCTTTTTTTCTGTTGTTTTTTTTTTAAAGTTTGCATTCAAGGTTTGGGGCGTTTGGACCCGTCAGCACCCGCATTGGGGACAACTGGTGGTCTGTGCGTGACAGACGTTTGCTCGCCTGTCACTCGCTTTCTTTGTTTCACTCGCTCGCTTACTCTCTCTCTCTCTCTTTTGCTTGTGTGTTGTCTCTTTCTGCTTTACCTGCTGGCTATGAGCACTGCGTATGTTTCTCTGTCGCTCTGTCTGTCTTTCTGTCTGTCTGTCAGCCAACAAGTTAGTCATTTGCTGTATCAAAAATAAAACGCAAATAAAAAACTTTTACGACATATTTATCTTTTGCTTGCGTCCTTCCTGTTCCGACCAACAAGACTGACTGACAGACACACTGACTGTGTAGCTTTTGTGTGTATGTAGAAATACATTTGAAGGTGCATAAATGCTGATAAGACAGAAGACAACCCACACACACAAACACACACACACACACACACACACACATTGACTCGACGCACTCAACTGTGTGATGTATCGTTTGTTTTACATGGTCAGCCAAAGTTGCAAAAGGCAGATTCGATTTGTCACCATCAACATAATGAAAAACAATCAGCAAAAGTGGCAGACGGCAATTGAAGATTGATATTGAGATATTGTTAAGCAAAACAGCATTCTAACATTTGCTGAGAAAGCAAATGATTAAGTAAATAGAATATTACTTCAAATATTTCTTTAATATAAATTAATAAAAGTAAACAATTCAAATTTGCATATATCATCTAGACTCATTGTGAAGAATCTTAAGAGGTTTTTCTGCGCCTTACTTAAAAGCTCTTATCACCTTATCATCATCATCACATAAAAATTATGTCTATGCTGTAATAAGTAAATACTTTCTTTTTATAGCCTGCCTTTTCTCCGAGTGACAGTTACTTTCTTCTATTCAATTTCTTTGTGTTTTTTTGTGTTGCCTTGTCATGGAGGGGAATGAGTTTCAAAATTCACAAGAATACTTGACGTCATCAGGTTGCCTACTTAGCTGCTTTGCTTATTTTTAGACCCATCGACAGCTGGATTCCTTGGCGCTGCTCCAAGTCGCTCGTTTTACAGTGACCAGTTTCAGTCTTTTGGCAGTTTCTCAAAATTGCTTGAGCATTTGCTAAACAAGTGTTGGTTTCTTGATATGCCAATTGAATATATATTCTCTCTATATACTCCCGATCAACATAAGGAAATTACATGTGTCTTCATGAAGTGTTTATGGATGTGTAATTTTCGCTATAATTTTTATAAGTTTCGTAGCTCGTAACTCTTTAGGGTCTCTTAACGTACTAAAGCCCTCAAAAGCACATAAATAATTTTGGTTAAAAGAAAGTTTCAACAATTTATTTAAAAAGTTTACAAGAAACTTTTATGTAACATTCTTTTTTTTGGCTATTAATTTATAGATAATTTAGGAAATCTGATAAATTCCCAGTAATAAAGTGTGTGTGTATTTAAAATTCCTAAAGACAAAGAGAGAAAATCTTTTATTTACTTTTGGAGCCACTTTAAATACCTTCCCAGGAACTGAACCATAATAAAATCTGTCAAACTAAATTTAAATATTAAGACTGAGCTCAGTGGATCAAATTTCCCAGAGGTATAGAGAGTTGTGGGTGAAATGCGCTTGAAAAAGCTATCAATTGACTTCCGTTTGTTTAACGCAAGTTTGTGACTAAGTTTAGTATAGTTTACGACTCTAGGTTCCTAGAACACCATAGTTTGGGTCTTATTTATACATAAAACATATATTTTACTTATTCCAAATTCTAAGCCGACTTAAATAACTTATGCACATGCCTTCCTCGGGAGTAGTAGCTCCACATTTTTCGTATGCCCTATCAGAGTATGGACGGATGGATGGATGGATGAATGAATGAATGAATGTTTGGATGGATGGAAGGTTCCTACTTTTTTTGTAGTTGGTATTTTATATTTGGGAGGGGTCTCTAGTTTTATGGGCACTCGTAATGTGTGTGCAAAGGTACCCAACCCAACGGGAATCTTAAAGCTCAACAATCGTGCTAATGGGCCGTACTCGTCGTCAGCGTCGTCCTTGTCAGAGTCCTCGCAGTTCACGGCGTCAAAGTCGTCGTCGTCGTCGTCGTCGTCGTCGCCGCCGTCGTTGTCGTCTGGTATGCCAAAGTTTTTATTTGTTATTATATACTTTGGCGTGTCAAATAAACATCACACATCTACGTACATGAAACATGTTTTATATGCGCGCGCTCTCTATGAAAGTCCTGCCTAAATGTGTGTGCGAGTGTGTGTGCCAGTGTGTGTGTGTGTGTGCTTCTACGTGCTGTGGTTGCGCACTTTTTAAAGGCTAAAGGCATGAGTGTGTTTCTGTGTGTGTGTGTGTGCGAGTGTGTGCCCGTGTGTGACTGCGGCTCATTTGCATGAATTGTCGCAAGCTTTTAGGCGAACTTCGCCGTTTTGCCAAGCTGCGGAGTTGCACACTAGGCGACAATATGCGCACAGTGGTACCAAAAGTCAATAATTAATTGTAAAATTAATTTTGATTTGAAAAACGTTACCGAAATTATTAAAATTTGAACTGATATAGCTTAAAAGTTACCAGTTAAAATATTAAATTTGTATCTTTAAAGTTGTACACATTTAATAGTTATTAACTTTATTTTAGATTCAATTTTATTATAATTTATTATAAATATAACATTTATATAAATGATTAAACTCTCATAAATTATTTATAGATTTAATTGATATTATTTTTAAGCCTTTCAATAATTTTATATTATTTATTGCGTAATTTATTTTATCTTAAATTATTTATTGATCTGATTATTGGCTACAATTGAAATTATTTATCAACTTACATAACTATATCGTTAAAATTGGAAATTTATAACCCATTTAAGCATAAATTTATATGATTTATATTTAATTTATTTTTTTAACACACTTGGTCACACTGTGCCATTGAGGTTTTTTGCCATTTGATGGCGTTTCAAGCTCATGGGCGAGAGCCACGTTAATATTATGCCATTCCATTTGGTTCTAACGTGCGATTTATGCTAAGCAGCGACAAATAAATAAATACCTGGCCCAAAAGGTGTCTGACAGGGCTGTGTTCTAATGAGCGTCTTTATATGCCGCGCTCCATTAACTCCAACAGCTGAAATTTTGCAAATTTTACGTTCATTTCAAATATGAATTTACATCAATTCGAGCAGTTAATGATATCATTAAATTCTAGATGAATTTATTTTCAAATATTTTCTTTTTTATTTCCATAGAACATAATTCATGTCAAAGCATTATATGGGAAATATTTTCAATAGTTATTTATTGCTTCTTATTTCAAATAACATAAAGTGTTTGAACATTTATTTATGTTACTGCAGTTTACATACCTCAAATAGTTTTTTTTCTATATTTTTTTATGCAGTTTAGCTATACCCTACAGACTCCTAAAGGTACCAAAGGGTATCTATAAATATAGTTGTGAATTTGATATTATCTAAAAGTGTTTACAGGGCATTTTCCAGTTGGGTTATGTTATGAGTAGTGGAAGTAAATATAACCATAATATTTATGGCACTTAGTCAACAAAGTGTTTTTTAAACCAAGTGCATATAGTTGCTCACTTTAAATATAATGGTTTTTGTATAGTTTTTTAAGCAGGTATTATGTGCCACTAAAAGGTATTTGCAAAAACATATTGTAATTTTAGGTCTTCTAAAAGCTTTTTATTAACAAATGTGTTAGAAATTAACATAAACCATTTATCTTTAGCATAAGCTAAAGTTTCCTTTAAGTGTTACTTATAATTTACATACTTTGAACAAACTGCTTCATTTATTTGCCAGAGTTGCCAACATGCAGTTTGTGTATTAAGCAATTATTTTTAATAGCTACATTAAATACTGTTTAAATACTTGAATGTAATTAAAACTTGCTGTCAACTTGATTTATTTCGTTTAATAACAGCGTCTAGAGTGTGTCAGTTGATGTATTGTGATTTGTTAATTTAAGTGACTTTAACTTTAAACAGTGTTGTCACACTTCAAATATTTAGACAGCTATAGAAACTTTGCTTGAATTTAGTATGATTGAACTTGGAATAAAATCAAAAAATTTTAAAGTTTAAAGTTTATTTTCAGCTCTTTTTTGTGAAATCCAACTCTTTTTTAAACATGACCCTTTAATTTCTACCCACCACTGTAATTTTACAGCTACTCCCCCTATCAATGTTTAAGTTTACTGTTATGTTTTTGGTCTAAATTGTTTCTATTTATCTTTTTAGTATGCACCTGTACCTGGCTTTGATCTCTTGCCTTGTGTGCACTGCCCACTGCTGGCAATTCGATGGCGGAGGCGGTAGAGTTGCTGCTACAGCTGCTGTGAGCCGTAGTCAGCATCGTATAGCGAGAAATACCGCCAGAGCATTGGCACGAGGACCACCACCCATGCGAGGATCGGCTGCGCTGCTTGGGAGTCAGCAACAGGATGTGCTCTACGCCTGTCCACTTAACTCGATGTGTCAGTGTGCCGGTCTGCCCAACGAGACGTCCACACTGATTGAGATTAATTGCAACGAGGTGGCGCTCTACAAGTTTCCAGGTAAGAAATAAACCGAATATCTGATGCTTTCGTCTGGGTTCATGGGTGCATGTGTTCAAGTGGGAAAGGAGCAGGGGAGGAGCAGTGGCTGGGTGGAAGCAGGAACCCATTGGAATTGGAGAAGAGTAGCGGTAGGAAAGGGAATTTGGGTACCAGCAGGACCAGGAGCAGAAGCAGGAGCAGGAGCAGGTGCTGGACAACTTGTCTCGCTTTATTTATGTGGCAAATATTTTTGTTTGGCTGCCGCTATAAATTGCCACAACCACAATGACAAACGCGACAATGCCAGTTACCAGTTACCAGTTACCAGTTAACATTTTCCAACTTTAGTTGTTGCCACTTGTTCACTGGCTCTCAACTGCCGCTTTTCTTGTTGCCCTTTTTCCCATCTGTCTGTCCCTCTGTTACTCTGTCTGTCCGCTTGTCCTTCTCTTTCTCGGTTTCTTGTTGCCGCCCAGAGCAAAATGTAATTTTTTAATGAAGCTTCAAACGGCTTTGTCCTGGCCCCGAACAGACTACAGGCAAACAGTATTCACCACAACAAAATTAAATCTTACATTTAAGTTTGCCAATTAGTTGTTAAAATAAAGTTTTGTTTATTTTTTTTTTGTATTTTTTGGTTGTACAGAGGGCAGTTACTCGCCTATCTCCCCTCTCTCTCTCTCTCTCTTCCCCTCTTCGGTTCCTTGAGCTTCACTAAAAGTTTTTAACGATTTCTGTGGCAAATTCCACGCTAATTTTGTAGTTTTTTAAGTAATGCATGACAAGTTTTGTGCTTCATTGTCATTTCGTTACCATTGTATATGCCACGCCCATATTCCGAAACTACTCCCCTCGCCAAGCATTTGGTTTTTGTGCCAAAAAAAGAAGAAAAAGAAGTAGAAGAAGCAGAAAATTACCATTACCTTCAGTGCCGCAAAATGCAAACAACATCAAGTTGCCGCATAAAGTTGCAAACGAAAACTGTTGACTGGCAACACACACACACACACACTCCCACACACACACACACACACACATATTGGCAACAAAATGAGGCAACAGCGTGCAGACCAGGCCAGCTGTCAGATATGAGCTAGAGTCGTGCTATTGAAAAGTTTTCTTCGCTTACAATTGCCCTGCAAATGGAAATGAAAATGGAAATATGAGGAATGGTGAAGGGGGAACGGTGAGTGGGGAGTGGGGAATGTGGCACGGGGCATGAGTTACTAGGTGTGAGGCATGTGGCATGTGGCATTTGGTATGTAGCAGACAGCTTGGCTTACTGATATCTGTACTGTCAATTTATCTGCCACAATGTTCAGCGCATTTACAAAAATTTACTTGCTACATTTATTTGTTTCACAATTTTTGGTTTATTTATTTATTATTTTTTCTTGATATTTTTTTTTATTTTCATTTCTTGAATTTATGAGTAACTGCAATGTGTTACTTTATTTAATCTAACAACAAATTTCTTACTTTCCCAAAAGTGTCTTTTATATATTTATACATAAGCCGCTGAATACTTTGGTTCTTGATTGATTTCCTCTAACTTTTCCTAAGACAAAACTAACTTCTAATTGAAGTTTCTTGAAGATAAATATATTTTTTTTACTTTAGTTAATAATTTGAATTTGGTTTTAGCAAAGGCATTTAATAAACTTTTGTTTGCAATTTGTAATTGATTTATCAATATTCTACAAATATTTCTATAATATTTACATATTTCTTTTTAGAAATCAGACTTGACAAACTTTTAAATTAGGGCTGTTCTTTTGTTGACTGCTGACCAATTCTGTGGTATTCTGTGTGGTATATTCCACATTCCAAGTGCTTCTGTCTGTCGAGGCATTACAAGTTTAACAATTACAATCTGCTCTTCAAAATATATTCAAACAAATGTCTCACTTGAATGCAATTTATGTCTTCCACATCGGTGAATTGCATTGAAGAAACGCCTTTGCTCGTTCTGCTGCTGCTGCTATTGAAAACTTTTGGCAATTAGCAATTCTAATGTAGAAAAAAGAGAAGGGGGCGGGCGAATGGTCCGAGAAAACACTTTACTTGACAGTCGGGCTAATTGCGTGCCACACCCACAGTTGGACATTGGGAGGCGTATAGAGAGAAAGAGATTCGGAATGTGCCTAGAATCACCACAGCCACAGGCATGCTTCGATGCAGTGGACACGGCAGATGAGGGATCCACAGACACGGGACACGGCAAACGGGACACAGGACTTTTCACAGCAGACATTGCATACTTTTCAGCGCATACGCAAAAATACACAGAAATATGCAGCAGGAAGGAAAGGAGGGAGCGAGGATGGGAGATGGAGACAGGGGATTTGCAACGACAACGATGACAACGACTTGAAATTCATTAAAAATTCCAAAATTTGTGTTGCCAAAAATATGCAGAAGCAGTTTGAAGGCAGCCGTTCATAGCGAAGTGAAAGCTGTAGCCAAAAACAAATGTGTCACCATGGAAAAATATCCATGTGTTGGTCTTTTTTTCCTTTTCTTCTTGTATGTGTCCATTTTATACGCAATTTAAAGTTAAAATTTCATTGTGTTGTTGTGTTCGTAAATGATATTTAAGCCAAAAATGTGCAATTTAGATTTATTTTTAATGTTTCTGGTCATTTTCACGCTTGGGCAGTGCTGCTGTTGCTGTTGCTGCTACTGCTTCTGCTTCTGATGCGCCCCCAGGGAGTATACTCCAATAGCAACCATCTGCAGTGGCATCTACAGCAGCAGCCGAGGCAGCCCAGGCAGCCTAGGCGGCAGTAGCAACAACATCGTTCGATTCGGCCACAATTTTCATGCTGAAACTATTTGAGGCAAGAAAAGCCGAAACAAAATAAATGTACGGACAAGCCAAGCCGGACGGACAGTCAGTTTGCACAGCTGCCGCATGTTTCCTGGACCTGTCATCCTTTTAGATACAGTTCCCTGCACACACTCTACCTTCAGTTCCCTTTTTGTGCCTGCAATTGAAACTATATGGATATAAATGAAGCCCACACTTTCTTACAGCCAAACACACAAACACACACACACAGAGTCGGTATGAAAGCCAGGCCAAAAACAATAACTTTTCAGCTGACGTAATCTTCATCAGCCCATACGTTAAGAGGTCTACGCTGTGAGGGCAGCTGACAGGGTGAACACAGCGGTCACCCTACATGTTGGGGCATATTAGATGATATATATATACATATATATTTTTGGAAAATCTCTTTAATATATTTAAGGAAAATACTTATTTACTGGGAGAACTACAGCAGAGCTTCTCTATTTTCTGCTCTATTTATTTGAATTTTCAAATTTTCTTCCACAAAATATGTTTTTGACTAAACCAAAGTTTTTTCTGGAGAATTTGTATATTTTTTAGTCAATACAAAACTCAATCAATATTCTGATAAGCTCTTGTATTTTAGTTTTCCAAACAAATCCTTAAGCTGAAACTTCTTAATTTGTATGTTGTTCACCAACATTAAATAGAAGATTTAACATTTTGTGAACTTCTTTAAAAAGAAATCACATTTTTTTTAACTTCTCTTCTGCTGTCAGACTTTTATGCTTTTCTGTTTGTTAGCTGTCCATCAGTCACTGTCTATATATCACTTTAAATGTACAAAACTCAAAGTTAACAAAAAAAGTTTTATGCTAAAAATAAATAAATTTAAATTCAACAACAAATTTTAAATTGTTTATCGTATTAATATTATTTGATCAAACAATTATTGTTTGCATTTAACTAAACTAAACTAAACTTTAACTAAAATAAACGCTATCATGCACCAATTAACACATTTACTATAAAAGTAATGCTGATTAAGTAATATAGTTTAAATATTTACATAATTGACCCAGAAATGTTTATTTTTTTTAAATTTTTATACATTTTGGAACACTAACGAGTGTACACAAATGATTATATTAAATTAATGAATGCATTTAAAGTAGAATAAAAACATATTTTAGTATGAATTTTAAATAGTTAGTTATGTATTAGTGTATTAATCGCTGTCTCTACCTTTGTTTGTCTGTTCATTTCAATTTGTGGCTTATGCAAAATATTAAATTTAATTTTTTTCATGATCGTTTAACACACAGTCCCATTCTGTTTGCTATTCCTATTGTTGTTGATATTTTATGGTCTTCATTTTTTTGTTATTTGCTTACTTTTGGCGAGTTGAATAAACACTTGGCAAGTGACGCAAAGGCAAACGAGAAGCGTGAAGCGAAAGCGAAAGAGAGAAAAAGAAGCAAAAAGGATGGAAATGTTGATGTCGATGTTGGCAACAAGAGTAAATAAATAAATATGCTTGGCATTTGTCAGAGAATTGACTTGAGGCCATAAAATACGAGCGGACAAAAAGAGAGTACGATGAACAACATTCAACTGGCACCAACTGTCGTCCACTGTCCACAGTAAACACTGTACACGCTTCCAATTTAGCTTCTCCTGCTGCTACTCTGCCTTCGGGCAACGACCAGAAGTTTATTAACGCCATATGCTGTGTGTGTTGGTGGGACACTCATAAAAGCAGCAACAGTAACAACAACAACAACAGCAGCTGTCCAGCTTAGATATGCACACATTCTATACACACACGCACACACATACACACACAGAGTTTTGGCCAAGTTGCCGTCGTGCATGGCCAATGCGTTTGCCACGTTTGCTGGCCGTAGCGCGTGTCAACAGGGCGTATGATTAATATTGTATTAATATGCGATATGTAATTAAGATGTAAGCTGTTTGTGTATATCGCCGCTTAGTGCACACGACTGTGTATCTGTGTGTATCTATGTGTGTGTGTGTGTGTGTTTGCGTGTGTCTCTAATATGTTCAGATAGTTGTAGTCATGTTAAAGCTTCAAGCAAACGTCGAACTGAATAAATAATCATAATGTTTGAGTTTTTGAATATTACCCAAAATTACGCAAGCCAACAAATTAAATTACCTCGATTAAAGTGTACAATAATTACATACAATACAAATTTTATTAATTATAAAACAAGTGGAGAGTCTCTTTCGCTGCCAAATGAGAAATTTGTAATTTAAATTGCAATTAGATAGTGCTAAAAGCAATTGCCAATTTGATAGTTAAAAATACATATAGTAACATATAATATATATATGTGTTATATACGAGAACACTTTTAGTAATGGTTCATTAATTGTTTAAGTGCAGTCAGTTGTCTGAAATGTTCACGGCCAAATCAATGACATTCTGACAATCTGAACTCGCATTTCACTTTGACTTTTCCACTGACACACGCTACATGTCCATAAGAGGCATGCATATTGTATGCGATCTGTCATTGCATCTGCATATATGTGTATGTGTGTTTGTGTGTGTGTGTTTGTATACAAAATATCTGTGTCTGTAATTTGGAAAAGCCGTCGGGCAAACTGCTAACTAAAAATAAGCCCTCCTACCATCAAAAAATAACAAAGAATAGTTTGAAAGGAAGAGGAACAAGCTTGAAACAAACCAAAACTGAACCGAAACCAAACGAACCGAAACTGAACCGAACCGAATTCAACCAAAAAAAAAAAAACCAGCAAAAAAAGATAAATGACAATTCACGTAAAAAATTTTCAATTAAAAGCGAAAAGTGCATTTTCATGTTGCACGTCAGTTTTCCGCCGTTCTTCTCACTCTGTGTGTGTATGAGTGTGTGTGTCTCTGTGTGTGTGTGTGTGTATGCACTCATTCTTCATTCTTCATTCCTCATCGCGGTACAACACTCGACAGTGAGAAAAAAAACTGAATGTATATGTTTTTTGTCTATTTGCGGGAGGCGGAAGGCGGAAGGCGGGGGCGTGAAGCTTAGGCGTGGCCAGGAATGTGCCACATTGCCTCATTCCTTGAGGTAAGGTCAGGCCATAATTTAAGCTGACAAGCATGACATGAAAATTCCCTTTGGAGAGCCTTTTGCGTATATAATCAGGCTAAAAACACATGGTCACCATTTGTACAAATGCCTCAGTACACGATGCGACACCATTGTGCCTCTTCGGTGCCCTGTTTGCTCCTCGGAGAGAGCCGCGGGTGCACTCCAAGGACCATGTCGCTATTGTTAATTAACACATGCTCAACGAATCGCAAATTAATTGCAACACCCGCGTCGCCTCCTCATCGTTACACCTTCCACATGGGGGCGGGTGGGGACGAGGGGGCAAGGGGGACTCCAACTGAGCCCGCAGTTGTAAAAACACATAAAACTATTCGTTAACAAGGATCCTTATCTAACATAGGCGTATCGCAATGGGAAGCATTTAAGAAAATCTCCAACAGTTTTTTTTGTTAATGTTAACAAGAATTCAAAGAACATGAGAAAGGAATTTAACTGCAGTTATTTATAATTAACCCAAACAAATTAGTTTCTGAATTTTGTTGAAGAATGTGTACAAAAGATGATTACTATATTTAACAAAAAGTGTTATTTATAGAGCTGCTTTAAAACGTTAAATTTTTTAGCTCTTTTGTAGCAAATAAATTCTATTCTTGTTTTTACTATAAACAAATCTTTGTTTATTCATATTTCAAAGCAATCAAAAAAATTGACAAGCAATTTATGCAACCAGTTATTTTCAAATGTTAAAATATATTTGCATATTTTAATGTCTGGCAAGATATTTTGCAGGCAGTCTTCAAGTCAGCAGCACTTCCGGCATCTATTGTTTAAGAAAATACGTGTTACTTGCATCGTTGAACTTTTCAATAATTTTCTACTTTTTATTCCCCGTTTCCCCGTTTCCCCGTTTCATCCTCTGCCTAAGCTCAGCTGCAAAGCAATAGAATTTTATATGCTCATATGTCGATATACGGCGACAACAACAGTCATTTGCATTGATTTTGTTGACGTCTTTCATCGCAATTGGTTGAAAAAATATTGTCAAAATGTCGACTAACATGAGTATATATGTGTGTGTGTGTTTGTCACATGCATGTTGTGCAGTGTTTGTGTGTGTGTAGTTTTCTGTGTGTGATTCATGTTTTCAAATTTTATATTTGCAACATTTTGGCAATGCAGTGTGTTCATGTATTTTCTGCAATGCATCAATTTTGCTTGCTTGAATTGATCGTTGACACAAATATCATTGCATACTTTTTAGCTGAGATGTATTCTTTATAATACTTTACTGTTGCTTACTTTTAGGCATGTGCTTGAGGATGGAATTTTACAATTTAACTATGGAGACAGTAAAAATACCTGAATATAAATCTGAAGTTAAGGAATTTATCAAAATCAACTTCTTTTGACATTTATATTTAAATTCTATTTTATTTATTTTAAATCGTTTTTATAATAAATTTAAATTTCTCGTGATTTAAATTTATTAAGAACTATTTCGTCTGCATCCACAAATTCTTCCCAATTATTTATATCGTTTGACTATTTCTCTTTTCTGAACGACAACACATTTGACGTAGCTACAAGCTTTATATAAATTTATATACTTTATTTTGTATATTTTGTGCTTAATGCTTTATATATATATTTTTTTTTTGTTCAGTCTGCTCGCATGCCAATCAAGTCAGGCTGACGATGTTCTGCTTTCTATCTCTCCCAGGGATGTCACTCTTCCAATATATATAAAGTGCCTTTTTAAATTGCTTTGGTCGTTGTCCTATTATGAGCCGAGGTTGGATGATTGAAAGGGAGGGTGATGGAACAATAGAAACCTCCAAAAAAGAAGAAAAACAACGACGAAAAGAACGGAAAAAGCGCATAAAAATCAAAGTCCTGACCGTCTCTGTGTCTCTGTGCCCAGTGGGCTGCTCCTAGTCATACTCCTAGTCGTTCCTTCTATGTATATGTGTGTGCAATGGTTCGCTGATGACCCATTTGCTTTAACGCGCCTGCTATCAAACTGCCAAAACAAAAGCCATCATCGTTAGCCACGTTCCCCGGACATTGGCTGTAGGCGACTGGCTCTTTTCTCCTTCGGGTTATGGGAAACGCTTCGAATGCCGTTTAAAATCAATTTGAATGATGAACTGGGTGGTTCAGCGCAACGTTCCATGTATATCAATATATACGATTCTCCCTCTCTTTGTGTGTCTCCATCTCTTTCTAACTTTAACATGCCATCTTTTTCTTGTTCCCTTTTTTTACAGAGTTCATCCATAGCAGCGTGCGTTATATTGAAATGTCGAATACGCATTTGCAGAGCGTCGATGATGAAACATTTCAAGGACTGCGTTTGAAGACACTAAAGCTAATCGACAATGAACTGCAGGACATATCCGAACGCAGTTTCAGGTGAGTGTAGGTAGAGTTAAGTTAGGGGTTGGGGTAGGTATAAGTGAAGGGTTGGGGTTACCACATAAGTGCTGATCCATGATGATGCACTTCCCCCATGTTAAACACATAAATATGTTTAAAAAAAAGAAAAAGAAGAAGAAATGTTGATGATGCGACAGTTTTTCAGGCCTATTTATATGGTGAGCAGTTTAAAAGTTTTTACTTATTTCCTTTTTAGTCATTTTTACCGACCTGTGTTTATATGTGTTTGTAGTGCAAGTGCTTTACACACGCGCGCTCTCTCTCTCTCTCTTCCCCTCTCACATATATATGTGTATATATATTACAACATAAAACTGCAAGTTGTAAAAAAGGCGTAAAATTAAGTTTAACAAACGGCTGACGATGGTGCAAGGGTTGCGGGGTGTCCTGGCAGTTGCACAGTTGGGAGTGTTTCATGGGGCACTCAGGCTGAAAATGCAGGCAGGAAATGCAAACTCACATGGCGAACACAACACAGCTCACACAAACACACACACACACACACATCGGGGCAAAAGAAAAACTTTCAAGCGCTATTTGTTTGAGTGTAAATAATCACAAAAAAGAATGAAGCAGATGTTAACTTAAACAAATATACAAATACGAAGTTTAAATGCTCTAGATTAACATTAAATTAGTTACAAACTAGAAATAGTTAAACTTGTTTTAGATTTTGTCTATAAATTAACCTTTAATACTACTTAAAAGCCACTTTTAATATAAAATCGTGTGTGTTGTTGAGTACAAGTTCTAGGAACTTTTTCAAAAGAAGCCTATATATATTCAAAATTGATACTGGGTGTTTAAAAATATTTAACTTTCAATAATTTACTTAAGTATAGTAACTTCTTAGCTTAATAGTGATTAACTTTCCTGTTTGCTTTATGAAAGTAAAGTGCTTTTGACTCTTCGGATATGCTCCACTTGCATATGCTGCTAGTCATAATACCCTTTAAAGGGTTATAAACCAAAAGCGGGAGAAAAACGGACTCAAAATATGCATGTTGTGTAGTACAGCAAATACAAGCACATATTTCGTCAGCTTTTTATGGTCCCACACAACACATCACATCAAACATGTGACTGAATGTGAACTGTGACTCTCCTCTCAACTCTCACCTCTCTCGTCACTAGCCTCTTACTCCCCCTCTCTCTGTCTCCCTCTTTGCCAACAACTCTCGCTTTCTCTTTCTTTCACTCTCGACCGCATTTGGCAGTTGTTGGCGGTTTTTTTTTTTTGTATTTTTTTATTTTTTTGGCGGCATGAAATGAAACGCGAAAATTTTTTAACGAGCACAAAGAACCAACGAACCACGCCCCTCTTTTGTCTACCGCCTACCGCAAACCAAAAACCAAAGACCCCGCCCCTCCCCCCTACAATTCTCCTGCATTACGTTTGCAAAGTTAAATGGACGCACGTTAACAGTTTGCGCAGTTTTTAAGACCCACACAAAGGAAAACAGATAGACTGACAGAGGAAAAATAAATGTGGAGAAAATTGGAGTATTTCTTTTTTGGAGGGGGTGGGGAATGGGGGGAGAGGGGCTACAAGGCAGTTAAATAGACAGAAACTCACTCGTCATTCCCAGGTCGCATCTCAACTTAAATCAAACTAATTAATGTTCGCTAACCTGGCAAATGTGGTAAAGTTAACCATCCAATTTTCCCACCCCCACCCCCCTCCCACTCCACAATTTCCATTTTTCCATTTCCTCTCGCCCACCTAAGTTTCTCTATTCGTATGCTAATCGAAAAGTTTTTGCAACAGTTGCAAAACTCAACCCTAAAACTAAAAATTAATATGAAAATAACGTGAGAAAGGTTAAATTATAAATAAAATGTGTATTATTTTTTATTAGTTAATAAAGGTTAATTATACAAATAGTAAACTTTGAATACTATAAAAAGTTTAAACTTTGTATGTTTAAAAATAAAATGGCATTAGAATTGAAAATAGTGTTTTTTAAGACACGGGAATGACTATTAATATAAATGAGCTCGACCTTAACTAAGCTTGGAAGTATTTACATAAAGAGCTCAAATATTTGGTATTTTTTTTAAGACTAGAAAAAATTTAAGGAAATTTAAATTTAAATAAAATTTAACAAAATAAAATATTTATTAAAATATGTTAATCTCTTAAAATTAATTCATCATATAAAATAAAGACAACTTTACGCATAAATATATAGTAATTTTAACGATATGTTTATAAAACTGAACTCAAATAATATTAAATAATTTTTGTTTTTAATAATTTGTGTAAATTAAAGTAAACATTTATTATTTTTATATAAAACTCCCCATCAAGTTAAATATTTTAATACGTCACAAGTGAAAATACTTAACTCTAACAATTTCAATCAGCTGCCCTTTGCGATAAGACCTGTTACTCTGTTTCTTATACGAGTATAGAGATAAGTTCTGATATCAGAATAATACATATAATGTTGACCCATATGTTAACCACACAATACATAAATAGGAATTAATCATTTTCTTACTTTTAATCGCAAATTTCCAACTGGAGTTAAGTGTCTTGAGTTTAGTTGAGTTCAGATCGTGCTCGGATCGACATTTGGAAGCAGGAACTTAAGTTTATATAGAAATCTGAATATGAGTGAAAGTGATTTTCGTCTGGTGCTCTTAGTACTGATTGTGGGTGCTGCTGCCGCTCAAGAGACTGATAAGAACTTTCCGCTGGATATGGACAAATGCACACGCATGTGTCAGTGTTGGTTTCGGAATGATACTTCCATGGAGCTGCTTAATTCATCAAATTGTTTTAATTTCTGTGCGAATGATATGACCAAACCCTGTTTTGATTGGACCAAGTGTGCTGTCTGGAAGAGAAGCAGTTGTCTCCTACAATGTGGTAGCACTTTATACAGGTGTATTGCCAAGGATTACATCTTGGATCCATCTCCAGGAACTACGATATTGGAATGGATAACATATGTTACGTGTGCTATCATTTGTGTTATCTGTTTTGCACTTGTAGTCGCTTTCAGACTAAGGAAATCAAAGTTCTGATAAATCAGTTTTACTATAGAAAGATTATTTGATAACTCTGTAAAATGCTCCTATTTAAAATTCTCAACTTTTTTTGAAATTTCTTCATTTAAATGAAAGCATTATAATCCTTTCTTAAAATTATTAAATTTATTTTCACATCTTACCTGTTTTTAATGATGAAAAGTGTCATTCATATGTACATGAGTTGTCAGCCTTTTAGAAAGTAAATTAACATAAACTGAGGGGATTAATTTGAATTTTTGTGCACAGTGGTTTCTGGTTTTACGAGCTTTATGCAAAAAAAAAATTTCATAAATATTTAAGTATCTGCACATATGTATTTCAAAAATGTTTAATTAAAAATTTATAATGCAATGTTTGTAAATTACACAGTCTCATATACGAGTACACTAAACCAAACACTCACTTACACACAGAAACACTCACACACGCTCACCCACTCTTATACATAAATTAGTATGCGAGTTTATTTGGTTGCTCGTTATGCTGCGTGTTTGTTGCGTGTTGAGACTCACTTGTAACTGCCTTTAAATGTGAACATTGCTTTGTTTTATGCATGCGTGTATATGGATAAGTACTAAAATACATACATACATACACACATACACATGTCGAATCGGAGCTCCGTATAAAAATATATATGTGTGTGTGTACAAAACTATTTACGAGGGTCGCACGACTCATACAAAAAGAACGAATTTGCTGTGATTTGTTGCTGATTAATCTTAGCTGTAAAATTTATAATTTAAGTGAATTGAATTCTTGCTGTGTCAATGTTAGTTTCAGCAGACAGAGGGTAGTTTGATAAGTTGCGAAACAAATAAGAAAAAGTTGTTAACATATATATACATTAAGAAACATATATTTAACCATGTTAAATTATAGTGTTATATTGTTTTGAGAATAACAATGTAAAATAATTATAAAATTCCAACAGATTATCAAGCCTAAAATGCCAATAAAATGATTGATATTAGCTAAATTTTATACTGTTAAAACTTCTCCTAATTTATGAACACACACAACGGTTATTCTTAAGTACATATTTACATGAAACCGTTTGATGACAAACGCACCAACTCACGCATGCACCAACCACACACGAACACACAGGCAAACACATATTAAACGGGCAACCACGAGGAAATAACAACAAACGGCAAATGGCAACCAAAACGCAAACCGAAAACAGCCGCTAACAACTAAGACGCTTGCTAAAGTAGTAGAAGATGGTAGGAGAAGGAGAGTCAAAGCATGGAGCACAAGATGAGAGAAACCAAAGAGAGAGCGTCAAAGGAGCCACAAAAATTCGGTTTGCGTTTGATTCTTTGTCGCACGGGCAGTAGCTACAAAAACAACAAAGCATAGTTAAAGCAGCGAAGCAGCAACGCGTCGCTGCGTTGGTTTTAAGCAGAGGCCTCTCTGATGCTTGTTTGTAGAAACTCGCGGTTTTCATAATTGAGGTCGCTCTTCTTCTCTCTTACTATACTACACGCATGGGTGTGTGCGTGAGTAGTGCGTGTATGTGTGTAACTACGTATTAATGGAGTGTAGCAATGGGGTGTCAGTGTGGGGAGAAGCGTGAAGGGATCAACTCGGTGTTGGGACTGCGGTGCGTTAATTAAGTTTAAATATTTGTTTTCTGACTTGTGTGTAGGATATGTCAAAAGGCAGCCAGGCACCACCATCATAAGCAAAAGAGGCGTGTCAGTTGCTGGTACACCCAAAGCTCATTTACAAAAGTTTAGCAAAACTTTCAACGTTTTTTACTGTGTATTTAATATGTTTATACTTTAAAATACTATTTCTGTTGACATTTCTCGTTTTGCAGCACCATGACGTATTCCCTGATGACGCTGGACATATCGGGCAACAAGATGCAGCAGTTGCCGTTGGAGGCGCTGCAACGACTGCATTCCCTCACGCGACTTGTGGCGCAACGGTAAGTGAATGTTCATTAGGTGTATGGGCTACGAAATACCCTGTTTCTAAAAGTCACATTTATGTTAGTGGGGCCGTTTAAAGCTACCATCCGACAGATGGCGCCAGTCTGGCTTTTCCTAATAGTTTTAGAGATTAATAGGACATTTAAAAATCATTTCATTTGCAGCAATCATATTACCACACTAGATGGTAACTGGGAGGCTCAATATGATACGTTGCGATCATTGCATCTGTCAGGCAACGACATCACCGAAGTGACACCTGGGGGATATGGTATAGACACGTTATCACAAGGCGGTGATAACAGTTCACATCCCTCGAGCTTGGCTGCGGTGCAAACCAGAATGGAAGCGAGCAACTCGTTGCATTCCACAGCTACGGGAAGCGGTGATCGTACGGGAACTCGCCCCTTTGATCAGTTGCAGAAGCTGCTGTGGCTAGACTTGTCCAACAATCGGATAACCCATGTGGCAGCCAACTACCTGCCACGATCGCTAGTCACCATGGATCTATCCAGCAATCTGTTGAGCATCTTTCCCCAACAATTGTTTGAACAGTTGCCAGAGTTGAGAATTGTTAGCTTGAGGGATAATCTGCTGAGGAGTGTGCAGTGGAAGGAGATACCTGGACGACCGCTGCGTATGCACCTAGAGAAACTGGATCTGGGCCAAAATTGCATAGAGTACTTGGAGTCGGATTACTTTCAGCAAAACTATACGGATGTCCACATAAGGGCATTGAACATGGAACAGAATTATGTGACACAATTGCCCGCGGAGGTATTTAAGGCAACGGGAATTGTACATCTTGTGTTGGCTTTCAATGTCATTAGTCGAGTGCATCCTGAGGCGTTTGAGGGTCTCACTGATACCCTGGAATACCTGGACTTGGAAAGAAATCGTTTGACCACTGTGCCAGTTGCCATTTCATCATTACATCGCCTGAGATACTTGTATCTTACGTCCAATCAAATCAATCAGTTGACCAATTTACCTTCGTTTACGGAGAATCTGAAAGTTCTCAGTCTGAGTGGCAATAACTTTACTATGATCCCAGTGCTGGGACTGAAGAACTACACACAATTGTCCTATCTGAATATGGGATACAACTCCATAACGGATATTCCCGAGGGTATCTTTGCCGTCGATGGTTGGGGATCAAATCTTCAAACGATTCTGCTGAGGAACAATAAAATAACCCATCTGCATTTGGGTTCATTTGCGGGTCTCGACCAAATACAGGAGATAAGTCTGAGTTTTAATGATATTACCATACATCATCCACTGGTCTTTGAGAATGTATCGCATACATTAAAGATATTGGAACTCTCGTTTGCTGTATTCCCCGCCAGAAGTGTGGAATCTTTGGATCCTTTGGATGCGCTACTTCCTCTCTCGCAGCTCATTTGGCTTGGACTGGACAATAACAATCTGAAGAGCATTTCCAATGAGTCTTTTGCTCAGATGCGAGAATTAAGCTATATCAATTTAAGTTTCAATCAACTGAAGTCACTGCCTCGGGGACTCTTTCTGCCTGATGCCCACAGTCATCTGGTGGAAATTGAGCTCTCTTACAATGCCCTGGAGCATTTGGAGTCACAAACCTTCCATAATTTGGGAGATCTACAGACTCTCAATCTGCAATCGAATCGTCTTCGCAGCATCGCACGTCATGCCTTTCACAATTTGGAGTTCCTACGCTACATTGATCTCTCCCACAATCGCTTGAATAATATTTCCCATGCCGCCTTTACAATCCTTCCAAATCTGGCTGCCCTGGACTTAATGCATAATCAATTGTGCTCCATTTCGCTTAAGTCCTTCCACTATGTATCCAATGCCACGACTCCGCTAAGACTCAATCTAAGTCACAATCATATCTCCAACTTTGATGATGAACTGAGCAGTTATATGTACATTTATCAGTTGGATATCAGTCACAATCATGTGGCCAAATCGGATAGCTTTACCAATCTGGCGAATACTCTGCGCTTCCTCAACATGGCACACAATGCATTGGGTTCGCTGCAGAGTCATGCCTTCGGGGATTTGGAATTCCTAGAAATTTTGAACTTATCACACAATAATTTAAGCTCACTGCGACGTCGCAGCTTTCAGGGCTTAAACAGTTTACAGGAGCTCGATCTGAGCCACAATCAATTGGATCAACTGCAAGTGGAACAGTTTTCCAATCTTCATAAACTGAGAATACTCAGGATCTGCTCGAATCGACTTCGAGCTCTGCCCCGTGAGGTCTTTATGAACACACGTCTGGAGTTTCTGGATATATCCGATAATCAGCTGAGTGTTTGGCCCGTTCCAGCGTTCACGGATATCGGATTTACTCTGCGTTCTATACAGATGTCTCGCAATAATCTTGAATATCTGGACGCCTCGATGTTTGTCAACTCACAGTTCCTCTATGACATTAGTCTGGCTCGCAATCGTATTACCATACTGCCAGATAACACGTTTAGTTTTCTAAACAATCTGACCAATCTTGATCTCTCCGAGAACCCTTTGGTTACCACCAATCTTCGCGAGGTATTTGTGCATACTCCAAGGGTTCGCAAACTGAGCCTTCATCACATGGGACTCTACGTGTTGCCGACGTTAAAGTTGCCACTACTCTCCTATCTGGATGTCAGTGGGAACTATCTGCAGGAGTTGTCTCCTCTTGGAGTTCTACGTCACCTGCGATATGTAAACATCTCCCATAATAAACTAGTCAATGCCAGTTGCGCCGTTGATCATCTGCCTTCATCGGTTAGAGTTCTTGATCTGGCGCACAATCCTTTGCGTAGGATAACTCTGCACGATCTGATAAGTCTGCGTCATCTCTCGGAGTTGAATCTACTCGATGTTAAAGTGGTGAATCCCCAGGCTTTCTCCAAACTCCGTTCGCTGCGCAAACTTCATGTCAGCTCGCATCCGAATCTCGGAGAAATTGTGGCCAGACTACCGGGATTACAGGAGTTGAGGGTTCACTGTCTGGAGCCCAATATTGGAGGGCAACTCCTAGCTAAGGTGGCCAACAACACAAAGCTTCAACTGGTGGAGTTGTATGGCAGCAATGTGCAGACCATTTCACCCGATGTCTTCTCTGGTCTCTCACATAACCAGCGGCTTCAAGTGAAAATTTCCCATACACGCATTTCGGATTTACCTCCAGGAATATTCTATACACTTCGTGAGGTGCCTCATCTATCGATAGATATATCGCATAATCGGATAAATGCGCTCGCTGCCGATAGCTTCTATCCGAACAAGAGCTACTGGGATACGGTGGGAACACGTAGCATTATGGGTGGTCTAATCACCTCCCACAATCCCCTCGAGTGTGAATGTGGATTGGTCTGGTTTGGGCACTGGTTGAGGCGTTGGCTACGGGAATCGGCACAGATCAAGGTCATACAAAAGGATGATCTGAAGCGCATGGTCCAGGTGAGTTCTCCTATTATATCAGCTACCACTTTTATAATACACTTTATTATTTAATTTATCTTGATTTCTTGTGTGTCCAAAGTTACCACTATCGACTGCCGATATGCGCGTAAGGTTTTTTAATCATTTCTTAAGTTATCCTTAAAGTTATGCAGAATTTTTTGATAATTTACTCTGCATAACTCCCAAAGCTTTGGCTTGCCAAAGAAATTACTCAGCTTAAATGTTATTTTATCTAGTTTTAATCGTTTTAAATATCTGCTGAGAAGTTATGCCGATTTTGTCTGACTTCTTTCATAGGATATACTCTTAAAAATGGTTTAAAACTTTCCTTTCACTAATTTGTTGATTTATTTTTAAAATTTCCATAGCGCGCTCGTGCCAATACGTGCCACGATCCAACGTCAGGTCGTCATCTGCCCATACTGGAGATCTTTCCAGAGGATCTGCTCTGCCAGGCGAGTGCTCTGAGCAGTTCCGGTCAACGCATCTTTCTGTTATCCTTTGCGGCGGCGTTAACGCTGCCTCTATTCACCATATCCCTTTGATGTCGGCTTTAGTTAATGGTCTTGGTCAAGTAAGGTCCATTGGCACCAAACTGATCATTATAACGAATGGAATAATATGTATAATATTGTATATAAAGTTGAACATAATATAACTAATCGCACTTGGAATTAGCTAATGAACCCTAACAATAACAAGTACAGCAAATCGGTTTATGTCCACTCGTAATTATAAGTTTTATATATATATTTAGACATTAATATAAATCATAAACATATATATAGAGACATATTGATTAGGAATACACATAAACTGCGGCATGTTGTCGCAGTTGTCAAGCGTCTTGCGTTGTGGAGCACTGATTTAAGAACTATATATAAGTTTATGTATATTTTAGTATTTGTTTTAAATGTTTTCAATCAGTTCCGAGAAGAGTTCCTACTAGAAACATTACTTGTTACCAATTTAATCTTGTTTAACTACAGAAATTATCAAAGTTCTAATTAAATCGGGGAGTTACTTGCTATAATAATTAACTTTCATAAATCTCACATCCTTAAGTCGAGTCATAAGTTCATTTCCTCAACATATATTTAAACAAAATTAATTTTTTTAGATAACATTGAATCATAGACATACATATTTGAATAATTAACTTGGCTTTCTAGCTAATTAACAGTTTCTTATGGTCTATTTGTACTGACCTTTAAGAAAAACTCGGATTGTTTAATAGAAGTACACAGACTTTGTGTACTTTTCCCCTTCATTAGTTGTACAATAACAACTCTTCTTCCTACACATTCCAGTTATTACTGTAAGACTTCCCCCTTCATACGGTATTGTTCAATTACCCATTATATAATCATTTCTCTGACACCCTATCAAATGACCATTAGTTAATTTTGGTTCAACTCCCTACGCATGACGCTGTGTCTTGGCCAACTTAAGGGTAATTAATGCAATTGATTACACACACACACACACACAATACACACATACATACACAAACAGTCACATACATCAGTGGACATATGATGATTCCTAATAACTGACACACACACACACATACACACACGTTTAGAGAGTAGTTAATAAACACTTTGCATCTATAGATTCACTAGTCGAATAAGTTGTTAATAATAGTTTATTTTTAAAAGCTGAAAATGATTATAGATACAAATATGAAATTTAAATAACATAGCAAAAGGCCAATAAGTAAATAGTTTATATAAATAAAATTAAATATTATATATACATATATGATCTATATATATATAAATGAACAATTGGATAGCAATTATAATGGTTTTTTAATGAACGTAGAGAAATGCCACATTGCACAATTACAAGTAAGTTGTACAATTTGTACAACTAAAAACATAAACGATTATTGGTTAAATAATAAAACACCAAAAAAAAAAAAAAAAAAAAAAAAAAAAAAAAAGGACATGGAAAACTAGAATGACAAAAGATATTTCCAACTACTGCGACAGTCAATTTTTATTTAAAAAACAACACACACACACACACACTCAAACACACACACACACATATATAAGTACATATCAGTTTTTGGCATACAAATAAATTAAAGGTCATAATAAAACATTATGGACAAACGCGTAAACATTTACAGAGTGCACACAAATACACTGAGCGAAGAACACAATGAATAACAATTAAATGGAATAAATTATCAAAATAAAATATAAAAAACAAAAACATTTTTTATTTTAATTTTTTTTCTGTTTTTTTTTGAAAACTTTCCTTTGTGGTTTTTGTTTTTGTTACAACAATGACAATCGTGATACTAATTGTAGTTGTTTACACGACGATGATGCAAAATGCACAAGTATAATATTAAAATTAAATAAATAAATAAATAACTCTATTCAATGGGACAAATGAATGAATAAATCAATTATAATACCAGAACCTCAATGCACATACATGTATATGTATGTGAATGGATAACAATATACATATATATATATATAGGTATATATAGGTATACATATTCATATATATATCATGAATCGTAGCCATTTTACTATTCATTTGGTGTTTTGATTGCGGAAACGTTGTGAAAAAAGAGCCCAATGCATTTTTATTATTAAATATAATATTGTATATACATATATAGAAATAGCTATATATATATTTATATATATAGCGTACATTGAATATAGTATGGCATTGCATTATGTTTTTTATTCCTACTATGCCCGACAGCAAAAGCAAAATTAAAGTAGTCGAATGAAGCATAAAGAAACCGAAAATTAAAAAAAAAAAAAAAAAAAAAAAAAGACAGAAACCACATCAATACAAATGAAATTGAATATAAAATAAATAAAAATGCTAGAAATATTAACACTGTGTTTTTAAACCCAATGGAAAAGGCATTTTAATTGAAATTGATTTGAAATAGTTTGGAATAGTTTCCACGCCTAGACCCAAATATTCCCCAAAGACCCTACACTAGCTTCAGACTACTCCTCCTCCTTCTCTTTCTCTTCCTCTTCCTCCACCTCCTCGTAAGTCGAAGCACTTTTGTTTAGTTGAGCGTTTACGTGTTTAACATAACAAACCCAAATCGCTAAACGGAGCAAATGGAAAACGCCCCCCTCATTCCCTCCCCGCTGGGACTGTGGCAAACCTCAGACATTAGCTTCGGCTCCTTCTGGCTTGGGTTTAGGTTTGTGACCCTTTTATGCACACACACATTTAGCTCGCATTTTGGCCAATGAAACTTGATAATAATGCGCGAAGCCCTCAAAAGCCAGGCCACTGGAACTGGGAACTGGAGCTGGTTCTGGTTCTGGTTCTAGGACTTAGACTGGCAAATAAACTGCCACAAATTATGTGAGAGACGCGATGTGATGCGACGCACGCTAGTTTAGCAGGTAACAGGCAAAGTCGTCCTTCGCCTGACCAAAAACCAAGCGACCTTTACCTGACCCGTCTCATCCCGTCCCGTACCGTCCCCTAGCATACCCAAAACCATTCCACTCCATGGCCATAATTGGATTATCGGCAGCTCTGAAGAGCTCTGACGAGTGCTCCACTTGTGCACTAGCTGCACTTCGCTTCTTGTTTTGATACTCGGGCTAAAAAAGAGGAAAATATGAGAAAAGTAAGAGTGCGAGTATTGCTAAGTGCTCCCCTTTTCAGTTGTAGGGGTGTGCGGGGAAGGGCTTTTGCTGAATATTCAAATACTCAACGATGGTATTCATGTTTGTGTATCCTTAAAGTCCTGCAGCAAAGTGTGGATTTCCTTTACAAAAAGATGAAAGCTGAATTGCTATACTTATGATCATAGTTTACCCTCTCGACTAACGACTACTTAAGGCTTTAAATTACTTCTTACATTTCTGAGCATTCCATCAATTTATTACATTTTCTTAATTTTTTGAGCATTTTATTAAGGAATTTAAGAATTTAAGCAGTATCTTTAAAGATATTTGAGCTGAAATTTTAACGATTTGATTTCATTTTGATGATTGCGATGCACTCGTCAGTGGAATAACTGAAACCTTTCAGCGCTCTTAAAGCATTCTTAACGCCTAGCAGAATAAAACTGCTCCACTTGGAGCTGTTAGAGCTTTTCTTGCTGTTGTTTGTGGAGGAGATGATGGTGGTGATGGTGTTGGTGGTGGTGCAATGCATGCTTTTGCCGGAGATTGCATGTCGATGCAATTTAATTGCATTTCAGACAGCGCTGCCAACGAGCCGTTTGCCTTGTGCCGTACAACATACGCCGTGTTGAACGGAAGGAAACAACGCTAAGTACAAGTTGTCGGGAATGTTTGGGGAAATTGAGGGAGGTGCTGGAGTAGGGGGCGGGGGGGAAAGTAGTGCTCGTGTGGTTGTGATTGTGTATCGGCATTGTATTTAGCCATAGGTCTCAAGGAAAAGTGAAAACGCAAAAACAAAAGGCAAACGAAATGGCTCCCGGCTGCAGTGTAAAGTGGTGCAGTTTAATAGCCACCAAGGAGCTGCACCACCAACAATACCAACAGCAAAAATAAAAAACAAAGTAAAAAGTATAGAAAAGGAAGAAGACTAACCGAAAACTAAACGGTAAGTTTACCAAGTTTACCTTCACACAAAGGCGTCGCCCAGCGGGTGATTAGGGATGGAAGTAATCACTTCCCAGGGCTGTCAAACACTGCTGCTATGTTTAAATCCGGTCTCGGATCCAAATCCAAATCCTCCCAATTTGCGCAGCACTCGCCACCATTCACCGCCACTCACCATTACTAATGCAGATGCCAACTATCAGCAACAACAACAGCAGCAACAACAGCAACAACAACAGCGAAAAGTAGAAGATAGCTATGTGGCAGTAATAGCAAAAACCACCGACAAATCTGCTGCATTGCTACTGTCCAGAAACGGTGTGAGTTAAATGGTGTGGAGGGGGTGGAAAGGGGGGAGAATGGAAGAGGAACGTTCACATTTGTGAAACTGTTGAACGGACGAGAGCCCATCGAGCCCCGGTGCGGCGGGCAAACTAACAGAGTGCTTATTTTAACGAAGTTACAACAACTTTTGCAATACAAACAGTAATGCCAGGCAGATTCACACTCGGCACAACGGTCATACGAATGTACACACACCCTTACACAAACCCATACTCACACACACTCACACACACACCCATACACTCATTCACCCATATTGGTGTATACAAATTGTAAAATCGCATTGCTCCTGAAAGTATGCAACAGACAGCGCAAGTCAAGAGGTAACAACTATGTTTAGATACCCTCGACCGATAAACACTGTTTGTAGTGTTATTCTACAACTGCAGATACTCAAAACCACTCTTATATCAATTTACATAAATCAATTAAATTGTAAATAGTTGAAATTAAGTTTAAATCAATACTTGTATGTCTAAAGATACTTGGATTATTTTTAAAGAAAGAATTTCTTTTGTTACTTGGATTTTACTTTAATAACTATTCAAATAAATTATTATTTAAACTCATAAAATAATGTTTAATATATTTTAAGATGAATCCCAATTTGATTTAAAATTTAATATATCTAAATGCAAAAGGTATTTCATCATTTTATGGCGTCTAATAAAAAGTTTTACTAATAGAAATAATACCAATAGAAATGTATGGATTTTTTTCAAAATACTGCTAAATATTAGTTATAAAAATTCCTTATACATTTAATTTTCTGTTGTTTAAAATATTATGCAAATTTTAATGACGTACCCAAACGAACTGAAATCTTTCTATAACCAAAGAATGCAGAGTGTTTAAAGTCGCAGTTGCTCTATTGGCGCACCGTCTGTGCAAACTATAGACTAGAAGTGGAGTTGGGCGTAGGGTGGGACATGATGTAGTGCAGGGTATGAGGTGGTTGCTGGATAAAAGCTCGGGGTCTGTGTGCACCACTAGAAACTTTACGACATGCAAAAATTGTGAGCAGAGAGCGGATATAATTGTCGGTCTTCTCGTAACTTTGCCGTGGGGAGTAGATTAGTTGATTTGTACACACACACACACACACACACATATCACTACAAATATACAGACAGTGGTGCATACATAGTCGTCGAATGGGTTTCGTTGGCGGCGTTGAGCAAAACGAATCCTTTTAACCAAATGATATGCGCTGAACAATTGTTCGCTGCAGTTTGTGTGTTTGTGTGTGTGTGTGTAGCCAAATGTGTAATGTGGGGCAGTAAGCAATAGTTTGTTGTTGTTGTTGTTGTTGGTGCTGCTGCACTGGGCATTGCTAACTTTCTACCACATCGCAATTTAATTTTATAGTCGAAAACACACAGCGGCCGCTTCTGTGGCTCAGCGGTTGCCATTGCTCTGCTTCAGACTTTTTTGGCCCAGTCCATAAAAAAAAAGTTACCAGAGTTTACCCCACCACCGCTTTACCCCTAGAAATAGTTGGTTCTCTAGTCCATTCCATCTTCCATTTATGGACATTTCTGAAGCTAAGCAAATCAAAACTAAATCATAAACGATTAGCTCACTGGTCGACTACACTGATTAAAACAAATAGACATCGTACACTACTCCAACAACACCCCCTCCCCCTCATCCCCACCCACTCTGCAGACAGCTGGCCAGTTTCCATCCCGAGGGCCTGGCTCAAATCAGTTGGTAAGCGCATACATGACTGAGCAATGCAGATGAAGAGCTGAACAGGGCCCGAAGCACAGGTAAATAGACAAGAGTTACGGGTGGTTCGGGTGGGTGGTTGGACTGTGGTGCTCTCTAGTGCTTCTTGAGTTTCTAATTTGATTTTTACATTCTAAATTGTAAACTGGGGAAATGTGCCAATGAATTTAACAGATTATGAACACAACTCACATGCGATTAAATGATTAGAGCAGCAAAAGTCACTTCAATGTATCAAAAGTCAATTCAAGTTCGGTTTACAAATTTTACCTTTTTAAATCTCAAATAACCGATAAATTTAAAGAGTAATAAGTAGCAAACTTTGAAAGTTAATTAATAACACAAGAGTGCATTTCACAGAGTTTACTAATTTTTTTTATTTATTAATTAGTAATTGATTAGAGTCCTTTGACATATTTGCACTTTAATTTATTGTGCACTCGAATAGTTTTTAAGAGTCAACTTAATTTATAACTTATTTATGGAATTTGTTTGAGTCTTTTTCTTTGAGTTAAGCAATTTTTACTCCCGTGTAAGTGACTAAATTTATGCTAAATACTTAATTACAACTAGTGACGAAAGACTTGAAGCAATTTAACAACTTAAGTAACACATAGAAGCATATTTATTTGAATGACTGTAGTCGTTACTTTTTGTCATTGATATGAGCAGTTGCTCTCAAACTCTGTCTGTTCTGTGCACTATAATAGAAGACGATGTATGGCTGGATACATCTAGTTTAATTTGTGAACTAATCAAGTGCAGTACGCAGATATACCTCACTTCCTTCCTCACTCTCCCTCTCTCTCGCTTTCTCTTTCTCTGTCTGTCTGTCTCTGTGGATGTGATGCATGCATCCTGAATGCTTTATATCCGAGAGGGCATTCCCATAGCCCACACTATATGCTAACGCTGTGGCCGTTTCAATTTGAAGCGCTTTTCCAGATACAGATTTGGATTTCGGATTTTGGATGGCGCTGGCGTTGGCGTTGGAGATGTCGATGCCAGCAAATAGCAATAAAGCGAACTCGAAAGCGAGTTCTTGCTTTGTCCGTGTGCCGATATCAGTATGGCAGGTTTGCCAGGATACCGGAGTGCATGGCTACGTGGATATTAGGATATTAGGAAGGATAGGGGTGGGGGGTGTGGCACTTGGACACGCCCATCAAATGACCAACCAGCTTGCTGCTCATTGAAATGGAATCTAATCGGCTTTTGATTTTACAAGTCCTTTTCACAAAGTTTGTCGGTCCCTGGCGCTTTACTCGCATTTGCTTGATGTGTGTATTAGTATATAGATATATATAGAGACACATACATATAACTACATATATATGACCAAGTGTAGCAGGGTTGCCCTTGCCAAAGGTTTGCCCATCGTTGCTCGTTGCCATTTTGTACTCGGCATAAGTATGCAATATCCGTTTCCGTTCGTTACGATTGCTACACAGGCTCGAACTTGACTTCACGACTGTGATAAAGGTGTCGCTAAATCGGTAGACTGGACGGGGTGGGGCAAACAGGGGGAGTGGGAGGGGTAGGGAATTGCGGGGAGCTTGAAACTGTAGGACTTCCATGGTCTAAACTGTGTTGACTTGCAGCTTGCTTATTGTAATAAGCATGAGTCAGAGTGCAATTTCTTTAGAGACTTTTGACAGACTGTATAAGAGCGAGGGTAGCTAGCAAAGTTGCAGTTTATGAAAGTAGATTAAGATTTTTTAAGCTTTTACTGAGCTTTCAAAATCATGTTGTTTAAAATTCTAAATGTTAAAATATACTTAATTTTAATGCATTTATTTTGAACAAATTTTCATAAAAATTATGAAAAAAATATTTTACTAATTAAAATATAAAAATTATTTTTTTGATAGATATATAACTTATTCTTGAGTCAGGCTTAGTTAAAAAAATACTTATTATAAATATATCTTAGAAATAAAATTATTTTTTTACAATTATAAAAATAATAATTTTATTCAATTTAAACAATTTTAACATCTGCCTTTAAATGTTTTCCCAAATCCCAATTTTATATATACGATAAACTCAACGATTTCACCCTCTGAGCTAAAGTCATTTCAGAACTTTTCATTGACTCACCTCGCGCTCTTACAAAGTTTGAGATGCTGGCTGTGTTAAGCCTTTTGGCCTATGGCACCAAATAATGTCCAGGAAGTGATAATATCAGGAGCTCAAGAGTGCTCGAACGGAGGCCACCACCCGCCGTGCATTCAATTGGAACAGCATTCCCTCTCTCTCTCTCTTCCCTCTTCTACCCTTTCGCTGCCTGTCTCTTTATTTACTCCTGTCCCTTTCTAGCCATGCACCGCTTTAAGCACTTTCAAGTGCCTGTCGCTGTTGTCACTTTATCGGGCATCAGACATTTTATTATGGCACATACAGAGCTCTGTACTCTGAGCTCTGAGCTGTGGAGCTCAGTCCTCCCAAGCTCTTGGACCATGTTGAATGTGATGCGTCAATTGGAAAAGCGGAAATTGTCGTCTGCCTGGTTGTAGATGTTGTAGACCAACTGAAGTTTATTACATTGCCAAATGATTTTCTGATTGATTTGTCACCTCTTGACCTCTTCGACTTGGCATCAACCACTTGACCAATCCAATACGATTTTAGTACTCCTTTTTTTGGGCCATCTACTAAGGTGCTCTGTGAGAACCGCAAACACTGTTAACGCAACGTTAATAAATATTTAATTGGTTTGCCATAATTAGGTAAAAACATTAAAATATCTTTTATTAATGGGCAAACGAATGAGTTTACAGCTGAGAGTTGAGCTAAACTGAACTGAGTTGAGTTTTTTAGCTCTATTTCAGTTGAGTTTAAGTTTCAGTTTCAGTTTTGTTGAGCTTCCAGTTTCCACTTATTTTTGTTAAGCATCACCAGAGTTCTGAGGGCAAGCCAAGGAAACTGTGTTTCAATCCCCAAACCCTCCCCCCCCCCTCCTCCTTTTCCATCCCCCCACACACTCGTCCCTTTGGTTGCTGCTCATCTCTCCGCCTCCCTGATGGGAACCAACGCTCTTTATATGCATTATACATTAATTATTTAAAATGTCAGAGCAACTAGGCTAGAAGCTGGTTGCGAATGAAAATGAGTATCAACGTTTGTGGCTTGGTTTACTTGCCAGTTAACATGATGTTCTTCATAACAAAATCACCACAAAATCACTAAAGTTATAATTTAGTAATTTTAACAGATATTTATATTTAGAAGTCATTAAAAATCAAAGGTATATATACTTTATCTTATCTTAAAACCTTTCTAAACTTAGCAGATCTGATGTACTCGAAAATATCTAAAATTATGTTAAAATTTTATTAAAAAAATTTAAAATTATTTTTTTTAAAATTAAAATTCTATATATTTTTTAAGCTACAAAGTACACTTTTAAGTTTTCATTTTCTTAATAAGAAAATATATTTCTTGTTAACTGTTTAAAAATTTTGTATTATATTATCCTCAATACTAACGGGACTTACTGTCTTTTGGCTTACATTTAAAAAAGTTAATGAATTTTTTTATTTATTACAAGTATTAATTAATAATCTTTTTAACTTTTTGTTGTTTCAACCTGTCAAAATTTATACAAAATTTGACGCTTTTGGGAACTCCCCGAGCACATGACCGCATATGAGTTTTATGAGTAGCCCAAAGTTAACTTAGCGTAAAGCAGTTGGAGATTGAGAGGTGGGTGGTATGTTGGGGGCAGTGGGTGGGGGGGTGGGGGGTAACGGACATCAGCTCTACTAACTGTATAAATATATGCGCATACTACAACTAAGCTCTGGCCAACTGCTTTAGCTTTGGCTTTAGCTTTAACTCTAGCTACCGTTCTAGTACCGGTTGGAACAATGAGAAATTGTTGTATATTTTGGGCACCTGGACGTTGGCTTCGCTCCGCTCAGGTGCAGTTGTTGTCCTTCTACAGCTCCTACCAGCTCCTCTTCTTCTTCTTCTTCTTCTACTTTCTCTTGCTGTACCCATCATAACCCAAAACGAAACAAGGTTAATTAATGAATTGTTAATATCATTTGCGACCACACGTCGGCACATTCCATATGCCACATCATGTTGTCCTTGCCTAGCAATCCCCACGCCCCTCCCCCTTCCATCTGTTGAACAAACAGTTGCTGCAACGATCTCTGCGCCTTGGCAGCTGCAACATAATAATATTATGTCGGTTTGGGTATGATGATGAAAGGGGAAAGTTCACTGTTATTTTGTTTCTCTCTTTTCTTTTCGTTCCTTTTCTGTGTTTTTTTTTTGCCTTCCCTTTTGCTAAGCGTCAGCTGCAATCCAATTTTGAGCTCAACAATGTGTGAGTGTATATGCGTGTGTCCCTGTGTGTGTGTGCGTGTGTGTAGACATATGCTGCTAAAATAATAAAGCAACACACATACACAGCAATGTCTGCGTGTGTGTGTTGGTGTGTTGGTGTACTGCTCATTATTATTAAAATTTGTAGAATTTTTGGGTTGCAACTAAGCTGCATATAAATTCAGCTGCTTGCAGCTTTCAAAATTTTGCTACTGTTATGTTTAAGGATGCCAGCCTGCTGCTACATCCTTGCAGCTTGCCACTGCCACAGGATACTCCTTATTTATCCATATGCCATCCCATTCCTCTCTCTCTCTCTATCGTTCTGTCTCTCTCGCTCTCTTCTTAGTTTCTTAGTCTGCTTCTGCTTTGGTGCATGCAACGAGTTTGCTGCAAGCTGCATAATTCAAAGCGCAACCGCAACTTGACAATTTGCTAGAGAATGGCAGCAGCTGCTTCTCCTGCTGCGAAGGAGTATAGTAAACAATGGCAAAGTATACTAAAATCTTACCCACTTTTTGTCTATATAAATAACTTTGGTTAAAACTCAAGCGATTTGCTGAGATTATAGCTGCCATCTTTGCCACCTTCTATCCATACATTTTGCAACAACATTATCTTCCAACATGTTTGATAAATATCTGCTGTATATAAAGTATATTTATATGCAAGCATAATCTATGAATTATACTCTGTAGTCTTTTAACTCAGACAATTTCAGTTGATCAAACCTACACACACTTACACACATTAACATGATCTCTTCTTGGCTTAAGCTCTGTGCTCTGCCAACTAAAACCATCTATATATCTGTACATATATTTTAATATATTTATATGTATTTATTAGTTTAGTTTTGTTTTCAAAAATCATTTTTTTCTGTTCCCAAATTCGATTACACTATTCCCTCTGTTGAAAGGGAATTTCGCATTGTAATTGAAATCGCCTTGGGAACGTTTATTCCAAAATCCAAAATAAATTTTATTACAATTCACAAAAAATTGCCTGCAGCTTAAAATAAGTTCTTTTTTTTCCAAAATATATTAAGTGAGCCAAATAAATGCGCATTTTAATAAACAAGATTGATCAAAGCGATTCCCTAAATCATTGCATACAAATAAAATTATTAAATTATTTTATTTTTTAATAACAAATATATAACATAGATAAAACGGAAGTCATTTATTGCATAAACTTTTTAATGATTTTTTTAGAGGAATACAATTGGTTGCTCAATTGATTGTTTTTGTATAATATTAACAATTATAATTCAAGTTTTTTGTTACTGTTTTATATCTACGATGAAAACCTTTAGTAGCAAAGTATATAAATATCAGAAAAGCCAAATAAATTGTATTGATTAAGTGCTGTAATGGCAGACTTAAAGCTTCAAATAGTTGGCATTAAAGCCAATGCCAAATTACAACTCTCAGTGTCCTCTTGTATGTCCTTTGTTCAGTTCCAACCAGCTGTTGGTCTGCTTACTCTGCCATCTTTGAGACCATCTCTGTGCACTATACCCAAAGTCGAGCTGAGCCTTAACGCCAAAAACTGAACTGAGAATTCATCAACCATAAAATTCGCAGTCAAGCGTACAAAGCGAGAGACGTTGCAAGGATGTGGGGCATGACTTGGAGTCGTCTCCCCTTCGAGGCCCCGACTGCCTCTACTGCCCCCCTTTGTGCCTGCAGCCACCATAAATGTGGTGCGGTGTGGTGCGGTGCTTTAAGGCCATTAATCTTCAATGAAAGGCGTTTAATTTATTTGGTTTTAATTTAAATTTTGGCGCTACGATTTATAGGCCAAACTTTGACGTTGCCATACGAGTAGAACCATTGCAATTGTTATTGTTGTTGTTGTTGTTCCATCTATTGTTGTAATTGTTGTTGGCTAATTATAATGTGGAACACGCAACGGACAGTTAAAGATATACACTGACTGTAAATAACTTATTAAACTTAGCAAATCAAAGTTTAATTGTGTTTTACATTAGAAAAAGGATTCAAAATTTGTAGTAGAAAATTGTTAAAAATATTTTACTATATGAAAATTATAAATAAATATTCAAAAATACATTTTTCTTTGAGAAAAGATTTCTTTTAGATTCCTTTTCAGTTTAAATTTACATTTAATTATATTATTTTATTTAATAATTATTTTATGGTAATTTATTTTATAAATATTGCTAAGAATTTAATGTAAGGTATATTCAGCTACAAATTGTATAAATAAACATACCCCATGCTACCCTGTAAATGCTATAAATAGATGTATTCGCACAAGCGAGCCGCTATGATGCACAAAAGGAAATCCGCCAGTCACTTGGCTACATTAAGCATGTATAAATGGCCTTTAGTTTAGTTTGTGTGTTTGTATGTTTCTGTGTATTTTGGCCAGGCTTATTGTTAGCTTACGTTAAATATAAATATCAATTCCACTTGGCTTGGCCTTTCACAACTAAATGTGAGCGTTGTGTTTTGGTTCGATTACCAGATCAATTGGCAAAGTAAAACCACGTTAGCAACTATTTCGTTGTAGATTACAGGGTGGAGGGAAAGTTGTTAGGAACTTTAGGCCGTGGAGGGAGTTGAGGAAGGAGGCTATGCTCTGCCTTCAGCGCTGCCACCATAATTGTGCCCCAAGCGCGCCACAACGCCCTCAAACAAAACAAGTTGGCGCTGCTTATCTGCAGCCCCGATTTGTTTAAATCCGCACTCCGCATCAGCACCAGTACCAACAGTACCACCAACTCCACCAGTAACAACACCCCCTTTGGCAATGCTCCCAAGTTGTTGCATCCCCATACCCATACTCAGTTCGTACCCAACCCAAGTCCCCACTCCCATTCCATGGCCAAACCACTTTTTATTCCCCCTTCCTTCACATCGTTGTGGTTATAATTTTGTGGTCTTTTCCATTTTGCGGTCAACTCCAATTGGGATTTAATTTGTACTTCTTTGTTGTCGTTCGTTCGTATTTTATTGTATGCCATACCAGTAACAACAACAACAACAACAACAGGAACAACAATACATGACAACAACAATGCGCCTTCGACGCTTGCCATCATTTTTGGTCCCTATCGTCGTTGCTCTTCTCCCCTCACCCCTCTCCCCCCCAATTCCGTTCTCCTTCTCCCTTTGCTCCCACTTTCCCTCCTCCTCTCTCGCTGTCTCTCTTTTCTTTTCCCTCACAAAATTCCTACCCAAACAACTAGCGCGATTTTGAGTTTGAGCCTCGAACTGAAAATTCAATTTTTGTTTGCAAGCGCCCTCTATGTGTGGGTGTTGTCCTCACTGTTCTGTGGTTCTGTACGTGTATGTCTGTGTGTGTGTGTGTGTGGGCTTCTCTCTGTGTGTGTGTGGAAATGCAAACCGAGTTTATCCACTCGAACTGTTAATGGGCATTTTGTATTTTATTTAATGTGAAAAGTTTTTGTTGAATATTTTTTGGCCCCGGTCTCATTGTGAGAGCCTCTCACATTTTGGCATTCGGCTATCGTGGCTCCTATCGCTGCTACAGAAATCTCAGTGGGCCCAACGAGAGAAAAAGTTTATATTGTAATATTTTAATATTGTTGGCTTGTAATTCAAGCGATTTAATTAGCCATTAAAGTAGGTCTCGTTGTTGTGTTCCTCCGCAAATAGCCAAAGATTGCTGCACTTAGAAACAAATTAGAGCAATGTTCTTTTTAAACTCGATTGATTTGTTGGAGGTGGAAGTTTAAAGAAGTTATACCATTTGAGAGGGCGTAATCGACTACAATTTGGGGTCGACAAAGAGGGCGTGTTGTCCAGCAGATGTTATTTAAATACGCTAATGTTAACGCTGAATATTGAGAAAGCTTTTGCCTGATAATTAACGAGAAAATTAGTCGTAATTGAATTAGGCTTCTGCTCTAAAAGTATTTAAAATATATACATATAGTAATGAAAAATATTTATATAAATAATAAATTTATATTTATTTTATATTTTATCAAATAAATCAATTATTCATACATATAACTAGTTAGTTAAAAACTTTCGATTAGTTTGTCTCACTAAAGTAAATTGCAATTTGGTGACAAAATTGAATAAATAACTAAATGAGTTTTTAGTTATTCAGCAGCTTATTCTATTTTAAGTAATTATAAAATAAATTCCAATCTCAAAAAGTATTATATATGAACTTTGTCTATATATAATCACATGACCGCACATTTTCTCGTTGTCAAGCTGCGAAAGTTCGCTAACAAATTTGACAGCTTTTGGGTTGACAAAACAGTTTAAAGGTGGCTGAAAGGGGGAGGGGGATGGGAAGGAGAGGGGTGAGAGGGGTGACTAAAGATTTGCCACCAAAATGCAACCATGTGTGTTAGGCAGGCAGGCAGGCAAATTAAACATTAACTAGTTGTTGGGTAATCCTGAAAGTCGCCTAGTTGACTACGCCCATCCGAGCCCTTACCCCCCTCTCCATTACTGGTCTCTCCATCACCGACTGACTGACTTACAGGCAAATGAACACGCTGAAATTTTAATAAGCCAGCCTAAAAGCAGGCAACGGCATTTGCCAGCCAATTTGCAAGTGCAGTTTGACGAAGACGAAGAGTGCCGCAGGATGAGAATGAGGTTTTTAGAGGATGTGGTGACGTTGTCAACGCTATAGGGCCGACAACATAGACTCAGACTCCGGATTGGGATTCGGGCTTAGACCGAAGGGGAGGGAGAGCCTCAGCTGCTGGGCGCTTTTAATAAGGTGGCAGCCACAAATTTTCGCAAGGACGACAGAGACGACTTCGTTGCATGTTGTGTGCCACAGTCCAAATTAGAAAAGTCGCAAAGAAAAGCAAAGCAAAGAGAGAAATGCCATAGCAGTGGCTGGGTAAACAAGGGCAAAGGCGGAGAGGCGGGTAGGCGACCAAAGGGAACTGGGAACTGCGCCGGAAATCAAGTGTCACGTGATACATGCAATGCAACAACCACGTGCAGCAATAAATTGCATGTGCCAAGAGTTGCTAGAAGAACTTGCAGTCTGTGTATATGTGTGTGTATGTGTGTTATGTTACTAATTATCTGACGGATTAGCTTAATTGGTAACAAGTGCACTTGCAGCCACACTTCACTGCGACTCTGCGGCCAACAACTCGAAAGTGGCATTAGCCTACTTTTTTGGGCGGCTCGTCGCAATATTTTTGGCTACCCTCGTTCATTCAGCGACTGTCTGAATCTGAGTTCGAGTATGAGTACGAGTGTGAGCAACTGAGTAGATGAGTATATGAGTATGCATGGATAGTACACACAGTTTGTGGTTAGTTGGCAATGCAACTTCAACTTCCACTTTATGCCTCAGTTGCAGTTGCAGTTGCAATTCCAACTGTTAACCAGAACAACCAGCTATAATTTTCAAGCGAAATGGGCTTAAAAACTTTTGTGGTCAGGTCAAACAAATGGGCACTGGTTAACGCAATTGGTCAGCCAGTAACTGCAACTCCAATCAGTGAATGATTAAGGCATTTCAAACATAACAAGATGTAATGGAACAATCATTTATATTAGCTTATGACCACGAAGAATCTGGAAGCTTAAAAGGGTTGTCTAGTTTTGTGGAGGTTTAGGTAACAAAACTCTATAGAAATCTTGCTGAAAGTCTTTACTTACAAAACGTATCTTAAAATATATAGTTAACGAGTATCTAATACTTATGTTATTTAATCTACCAGAGTTTTCCCAACTCTCGCTTACAGGGTATTTTAACTCCAGTCACACTCTACTCTATCCCACTTGCTTGATGTATCCGGCATATAATTGTTAGCTCTTGACAAACCTCACAGTAACTGCTTTTTGCAGTCGAGTGTCTGAGAGACAAAATCAGCTCGCACCTTTTGCCAAGAACTTAATCAACGTGGCCCAAAAACGTAACCAGGGCAACAGACTATAAGCCAAAGCAGCATCCTCAGTGCTGAGCATATTTTGAGTACTTCTTCAGCCAGTTCTGTATTGTCCTTCTTCTTATTTCTGTGTATGCATTTTCATTCTTTCTTTCTTTCTCTTTTTTTCTTGGGGAAATTTGTTTATTGACACTTTGTTATGTGCTGCACATGACAGGCAAGACACTCGAGAACATGGCCAACTGGCATCCAATTGCTTGGCCATTTCCATTTTACAGACCTTTTGCCAAATTACTGACTTTATGCCGAGTCGAACTCGAACTTATACTTACCTGTACAGGTAGAGTAAATGTAATTTGAGCTTCAATTGACTTGGAATGCATTTACAATTGAAATGCAAAAAAAGAAGAAGAAAAATCGTATGAAGTGCGTTGAAGCGTTTAGGCCAGGGTTGCCTAGCAATAAGCCATGGCCAAATTAATTGATTGCAATACTTATGATTGATGACATTGGACTCCGACTACGTTCTCAATTATTTATTAACGAGAATCTGTTGAAGCAGCTTAATGAAAGTTTGCCCAAAGCTTATGCCAGCTACCTGTCTCATTCTTTCGTTGTCTCGCCATCTCCCTCTCCCACTCTCTCTCTCTCTCTCACTCTCTCTGTGTGCATATTGAATCTCTGCTCAAGTTGGATATGTACTCGTATTTTGTGCCTTGAGCTAGCTTTTTCAGGGGCGATGATTCCTTTATTATTCATGCTCGTGCCTTAGTTGAACTGGCTTTTCATGTGCTTTCCTTTCGATTGTTTGCAGTTTTCTTTTTGCACACACCATGGCTTAGCATGAATAGTAAATAGTAAACCCCCCACCTTACCCCATTCCATTTTCTTCTAGCCCCTTTTTTTTCCACGGCTTCTGGGTCAAACTATGGCGCTGTTTCGACAATTCACAAAAATAAAGAAACCCAACTACAAATTTAGTTTCTTCTTACTATTTTGCTATTCTTCTTGTTCGCCATTTCGTTCCTTACTTCTTCATCTTCTTCTTTTGCCTCTTTCATCTCTGTCTTCCTTCGCTTTCTTATTTATTCGGTTTGGCAGCGCATTTGCTTTGATAAAATATTGATTGCGGTTTTACTGCGTTTCTCTTTTAATGCTCAACATGCGTGTCAGTCTTGTCCTCTCCTGTCCTCTCTTCACCTCTGTTCTCTCTCATTCTGCTCTCTTCTTTTCTCATTACTTGTGGGTTTTTACACGAATATCAACAAGGAGAGCAGCAAACTTGCAGATGCAACAACAGCTGCAACTTCAACTTCTACTTCAACATCAAGTTTCGATGGCAACTATCAAAAATCGCCTAGTTAACCCTTAGGTGACCCAAGCATCTAAAAACACCCAAGCTGATGACACTTTACTGAATAATATAAATTGTTTATTAGACAGCTTTACAGAATTTTACAAATTTGTTATAGAAAATATATAAATGATATATTATTAAAATTTTTATTTTATTTATTTAATTATTATAATTAGTTCTTCGAACAAATAAATAAATACAAACGAAAACTACTAAGAAACTTGTCGAGTAATAAAAAAAACCTACAGTATATCAACAAATAACTAAATTTATTGCATTAAAACATTTAATTTCATTCAACAATTATATTAAACAGATATTCCATTAATTCTTTAAAAAGCACGAACGGCATTCAATATAATCAGTCAATTTTCAGCTTTAAGGGACTCTCAAAAGTTCTCTTTCATGTATATAAGTACACCGTGGTATTATAGTCACTTCGAAGCTTTGATCCGGTACTAACAAGAGGCATATTATTCAGATATACAATCGAGAAGTTGCCACTTGAAAAAAATATAATAAAATTGTTCGTTTTATACATCACTTTTTAAAAGGACTTATAAGTTGACACCAGAAATAAGTTAATAAATTATTAAATAAACAAAAAATCATTTATTGGTTGGCAAAAAAAAAAAAAAGATGCGTATTATTGGGTTAAAGCTTGAACACACACTCACACACGCACGCACATGTGAATGCAATGATGAGACAGGTAAATTGCTTACCTTTAAGCGTATACCACAAGCACACCACACACAACGCGCATACACACATGCACACACACAGACAAACGCCATGGCAAAAACAACGAACGTACGCACGCAACGCAGCGTAAAACGCGTGAAGAGAACGCGCGTCGCAAACTGCAAAAACTGCGTCCTGGTGGATTTGACTGCTAGAGTACGGAGGATGATGCTTCTGCTTCTGTCAGCCACTGTTGCCACTTCTCTTGCTGTAATACCCGTTACAAATAGAGCGTTAAGGGTATATTGAAAGTGTTTGAAAGTAAGCAACCGAGACGTAAAATGCCCTTTAAATGCTGAAATTTTAAATATTTTAGATTTAGTGCCTAACAGATATTAGCTGTTAATATATTTGGTTATGTATTAAGCTCAATAGGTTCAAACTTTTCTAAATTTTCACTAAAATCTATTACTGAAGCCATACACGAGTACACACCCAAATTAATTCTAATTAAACGCGAGCACCTAAAAGTATGCTGAGGTTTTTTGTTTAACGTCTAGTTGACATTTTCCCTAACATTTCGTGCTGTTAAAATAGCTACTTAACAGCCAAAGTGTTAAATTTTTTACAAAGACTGAACACAAAATTGGCTAGCAGATATTTTAAAGTCGAGACCTCAACAGAATTGTTGTTAGTGCTGTTGTTCTTGTTGTTATTGGTGTTGCTGTTTTTATACTCTCTGCAAGAGAGAGTATATTGGGTTTGTGAAAAGTATGTAACAGGCAGAAGGAGGCGTGGCAGACCCCATAAAGTATATATATTCTTGATCAGCATCTCAAGCCGAGTCGATATAGCCATGTCCGTCTGTCCGTCTGTCTGTCCGTCTGTCCGTCTGTCCGTCTGTCTGTCCGTCTGTCCGTATGAACAAACAGATTTCAGAGATGGTAAGAGCTACAAGTTTGAATTTGGTCAGTATCGACTCGATATTAAGTCAGTCAATACAAGACTCTTTTTTTTTTTCGATGCCACGCCCCGTTCGCCCACAATGCGCAAAAAACTAGAAACACCTCGTAAAAAATTGATGTTTTAGCCGAATATCTCAGTAACTATGGCACTTAGGAACACCCATTTTGGTACGCAGGTTCCTAGAGACGGCATAATTGTACTGTCATCAAAAATTTTGGACTGCCACGCCCCCTTTTCCCACAAGAAATAAAATAATTTGCAAACTTCAATGCCGATTTTAAGGCATATTTTCTTATCGTACAGTATTGTTATTTCACATTCGTTTGAAGACAAAATATATTAAACTATCCTGAAAGTTGCATCTAAATCGTACAATAAACAAAAGAGCTAGACATGTAAGAAAGTTATTAATTGAACGCAATGCCAATGCATGTGTGCAAGCGAGATAGAAACATACAAACATGTGAGCGAACGTTTTCGGTGCTTGCTAGCGGCAGCGCTTCCCGCGAATGCTGGCTGCGCCAACCTATTGTGTATGTATTACATATACACGCATACATATGTGCGTGCATACAAATAATGCTAAGTGTGTATGCGTGTGTATACATACAATCAGATGTTTTTGTTTCAACGTGTTTTGTTGCAAGTATCAATTGATATACCCGGATATCGATTTTATTGAGATGATCGGGAATAAAATGCAGAGAGTATTCTACGGTCGGGCGTGCTCGACTGTACTTTTCTTTCTTGTTTGTTGATGTTGCAGTGGCTGGCAGGCTTATGTTTTGGAGAAGCAACGTCAATTTCATACATATTCAGCTGCTGTGTCGACTGCGTTCGCCCGTTGACTGCTGCTGGGATTTTGCGGCAATTTCAAATACAAATTGCACTGTTTTTATGGCTACAAATGCCTTTTTGTCATTTTTTTAACCCTCTTCTTTGTCTCTTTTCCACTCTAGCTCTCTCTCCGTCACTCTCTCTCTCCCGCTCTATCTCCTTCTGACCCTGTAAACAGCGACAGTTTGTACAAGGGTCTCAACGACGTTGCCGACATACGAACGGATTTCATTTTAACAGTTTCAGGCAACGTTAATCCCCAATACCCAAATGCAATCGGTTGTCGCATGTGTATATGTAACTGTCTCTTTGTGTCTGTGTATGTGTGTGTGTGTTTGTGTTTGTGTCAAGCCCAAAGGCCAGGACCATGAGCCAGGACTTATGGTTAAGCATATGCAGCCATATAACTGAACCTAAGCCTGTCTCTCCGTTCCAGTCTCCATCCCAGTCCAGTATTGATCCAGAACGAACTTAAGTTTCGATTGCAAGCAATTTTCTTATTCAGCAACATTTTCCACAGTCTTCATTTAATTGAGAACAAATAAAAAAGAAAAGGCAATGAAAAAAAAAAAATCAATAATGGAGAATCCGTTTATTTTGATGTCTTTAGTTAAGTGCATTTCAAATTGCACACATTTGCGTCTTTCAATTGACTTTTAATTGCACAATTTGCACGAAATTCGGGAGCCAAAGTGTATGTGTGTGTGTGTGTGTGTGTTCTGTGTTTTCTATTTGTGTTTGTATTTGTATTTGCGTTGGCTGCGTTTTAGTTAGTGTTAGTTTTGAGTTTTGGCCAACACACATCAACACCAAAATGGTTGGCTGACTGGCCAAAAGTTCTCAACCTCGATTAAGACGACAAACGAACGAACCACAACACTCAGGCAGTTATAAACCTTTTGCCACCGACAATCACAATGCACAACTATCTCTTTCTACCACTCTAAACACCCCCACACACACTACTTCTCTCTCTGTCTCTGTCTATCTCCCTATCGCTGTTGATAATGATGATGCTCTGTCTCTGTAGATTGTTAAGTTTCCTGATGTTGATGACAATGCTCATCATCATAATGATGATGATAATTGTGTTGACAACGCAGCCAAACAGAGGAGAATACTGATTTTGACTAGAGATGAACAAATTAGACAATTATAGCAGCAAAGTAGTACTATTTAAATTCAATTCAAACATATCTAACTAAGTAAATATAAATGTTTTTCTGCTAAACAGTCTAAATATTTATAATAATTAAGTCTCTGCTGTAATAGTTTATAAGTAAACTTTTTCTACTGTAAATTCCATAGCTGATTCAGTTGCCAATTTCATTTAAAGTGACTTGTGTTCAGCTACAAATCAGAGTCATTTATTGCTTTCGCACATCTCTAAAGCGAATGAGTTCCCCAACAATACGTAGTCTCTCACTCACTCACTCTCTCTTGCTATCCGCTCCTCTCTCTGCCCTTTCCTCTCTCCTTCTTCCATTCCATCTCTCACTCTGTATGCATGTTGCTTGCATTTGCATATTCTCTAATTTGGCTAGTTTGGCAATTGCGGCCGATTTTGCAAAACGTTATTTGCCAAGGGCGTCTGGGTGTCTAAACTCTGCCACGCCTCTGCCGCCTACCAGTCTATCTGACTCTCTGTTTCTCTGCCTACTAGCCACCCAGTCGGAATGACCTCACAAGTATTTAGTCTATGACGAGTTGAGTGGTTTGAAGTGTGCCTGGTCACAGAGATACAGACGGTAGACAAAGAGAGAGAGAGAGAGAGAGAGAGAAATGGAGTGTGTGTGTGAGGGAGACAGCAAACCATCAGAGCTTTGCCTCGTGTCGTGTGAATTTGTTTAGTTTGATGTGCAGAGGTCAAAGTTTTATACTTTTTGCACTCGAATTGCTCCAGTTGTACAGTCAATAAATTGTTGGTCGACCTGTGCGACGATTTGTGGGCCATGTTAACTTGATATATGGCTTTTTATTATGCTTCTCCTGTACTCGAAGCGAAGCCAAACGAAACGAAGCGAAGCGGAACGGAACGAAAGGAAGCTGTTCAGTCAGGCCAATCACATTATGAAAGCAACCAATTTTAATTACGACCATTACAACAAAACGCTCGAAAAAACCGCAACAGAAACAACAACAACAACAATGCAGGCATTAATGGTGAAAATGCCAGGGCCCAAAACTCATTTAGCCGCGTTAAAGTAATTACAATTTATAGGCCACAAAAATTCGTAACACAACATAAATCCAAATGAACGCGCAATGCGATTCTTCTTCTTCTTCTTCTACCTCTTCATTTTCTACTCCTTCCACTTGTATTTTCCAGGTTTTTACTTGTTTTTCCTGCTGTTACTGTTCCGCTTCTTGGCCGCATGGAGTTAAAATTTTTAACCACACCAAGCAAAAGTCACAGAACAAGCGACACCTGACAGCCAAACATTACTCCCCCCGCTCCCTCTTTCCCACCTACCCACTCACCACTCACCTGAGTACCGTCCCCCTTCGGATATCGTGTCTTTATTACACGGGCAAAAGGCAACGCGCGATAAATAAATAAATAAATGCCGCCTAACAAGCCGCAAGCAGGCGAAATTTGTTGCAATTCATTGACTTGGCGCACAGAAGCTAACATAAATTCCAAAAAAGACCCTGTACAGTCTGTAATATATTGACAGCAGCAGTAGCAAACATTTTGCCAACAACAACAATTTGTTAGCGGTATCACTTGTCGTCACAGCGAAGAGTTGGCAAAGGAAGGGGGCGGGACGAGGCAGGCAATAAGGCAAGCAATGTTGGAAACGAGCTTAGCGAATTGGCCAACAAGAATCAAGACCATTGCCTACATATGGGTCCAACATTTGGCATTGCAATAAGAAAACCAAAGTAAACGAACAAAAAAACAATCAAAAATGAAAATATCTTAACAATTGTAGGAACTCTCAGTTTGATTAGCTTTCGTTTCGACAATAAAATACTCTGCCAATAAAAAGAGGGCTACAAATATTACAAGATAAAGATATATTATGTTAATAATACCAGAAAAGAATTCTGAAGTAGGCACTTCAATGTGTTTTGGCAAAAAGCATAAAGAATTGATTTTTAGAAGGAGAAATTTTTGACATTATAATATTTATAAAAAATATCAAACTTTATTTTAAAAGAAACTTTTTTTATAAAAATGGAAAACGTTTTTTTAATAATGACATAGAGTAAAGACATTATATAATTTTCTCTGCTATTCATATTTAAATATACTTTAGTTATACTTTCATAGGATCTTATTTTACTTTAAAATATTTTAAATAATTTTCAAATTCTCTCTAAATAATATTTCAAAATAAAGCTGACAGAAGTGACATTAAGTTAAACTAAAATTGTTTAAATTATATTATCATAGAATCTATCAATTAATTCCTCAAAAAATCAGCTTAACAACTCAACCCCATCAATCAATCCCCGTGAAAACCTACTCAGCTTTTCTATAAATCGATTTAAAATATAATATTTTGTGCCTTCGAAACATTTAATAAACATTTTCTTTTTAAATAACTTGGTTATCTAAAACTTTTGCCATAAAATCACTCATACAAATAAGTAAATGTTTAAAATGCAAAAACTTTGCCAAGTTTTGTTGAGCTTCGGGTCGAGTTGAGTTGAGTCTTTGTTGCATAGAAATGTTTAGAGAAGCAAGAAAATAAATAATATTATTTATTATATTTTATAGGTTACATAAAGCTGCTCTCTCTCTCTCTCTCTCTCTCTCTCTCTCTGTCTCTCTCTCTGTTTTGTACAGATTTCAGAATCAAATTAAATCAGCCACTGCTAGGACAAAAACGTGTCACCAACAGAAATTTGATTTAACTTTGGATATTACGTATACGCAGTGTATAACACAAATGATTAATTATTAGAATTTGTTGGCAGTTCGTGTGTTTAGTAAAATTTACTAAGTGAGTGCTTTAAATATTACGTATACGCACGGTTGTGCTGCTTTTAGGCAGTAACTAATTAATTGTAGAGACAGGCCTTCAAATAGGAGTACATAATATTACTAATATTCACACCAAGAAATGGTTATCTTAACCCTTTGTGTCTCATCAGCTAACCTCTTTATTTTATGGCCCAGAGATTTGCCCTTCGCATATGGCATAAGTGTAGGTCTTAGACACAGCTAATCTACCCACTTTAAGCATTTTATGTGAGCTAAGTGTATAAAAAAGCAAACTGACAGCAACTCAAGGCCAGTACGCAGTTCGCTTTTCTGCTTATTTTCTTCGTCTCGCCTCAGAGTTGTTAATGCTTGATAGTGTGTGTGAAAGAGACAGAGAGAGAGGGGGGGGGCAGTGGGAGAGAGGGGGTGGGAGAGTTCACATGCCCGGTCAGCACTCTGTGACCTTCTGGTTTTTTGGGGTGGTGCTTCAACTATTTATCTGCCAGACAAGCAACACAAAATTGAAGACTTTTCTGGTCTGTACGTAGCCTGGTTGGCATTGCCTGGTCAACAAATCAGTCGTTTTTAACTGTTTATCTAGCAAGGATGCAAATTGCAAAAATCTATCAAATGGCGTTTGCTCTTTGGCTGGAAACTGGCAACTGGTAACTGGCAACTGGCGACTGGCTTAATCGACTGGCTACCAATTCCACACCTACAACTTATACTCCAGTCATAGCTGCTTCTGCTGCTGCTCCAGCTCCAGCTCCAGCTCCTGCTGTTCTTTCATTTCCACCTGCCTTACACCTGCCCCCCGAAGCGTCGACTGCTTTAACGCCTCGTTGCATAGCGACGTCCTGGAAAAAGGCACACCTAGAACCAAGCTATACACTGTTAGAAATAGTAAAAGGATTCTGGCTTATAAAATAAATTCGTTGAGAGCATAAACTTCTTTTTATTGAGCACAACAAAGCTTTTGTTGTTATAAATTGTGTTATTTATATATAAAATAGTTTAGCAGTTTGGAATGAAATAAATTGGCAATTAATAGTATGTCTCAATCTTAAATGATTTGTATAACTAATAATTAATAATAATAATAATCTAAAAATTTTTAGTTTTCCACACTTTTTAGCGTTTTTTGTCAGTGTACCACCCGCCGTCAGACAAAGTGGCGCTGCCCGTTGTTCCTGTGCACAGTTGACATGCTCACCAACGACGACTACGTCGACTACGACGACTACGACGACTACGGACTACTAGTACTAGTTTCTAAACTTTTCTTGCCCATTGTTCAAAGTTTCGGGGCTGCTGCTTTTGCCGTTGTGACGTTGGCTGGCAAATTCAGAGATTAGTCTTCCACTTGGCTAAATCTGCAGCAGTGGGCAAAAGTTATGGATGTGGTAGGCGGTGCAGAGACGGAGGGGCTGACAGAGGCAGAGGCAGATGCAGAGAGAGAACCAAAGCCATGGCCAGTTATGAGCCAGGCATAAAGCAAGCAACCAGGCTCAATTCAATGCAATACCTGGCCAGAAACCATGGGATGCCCTTACTTCACTTTTAGCCATCCATGGCAGTTGCATGCCCCTTGCTATGCTTTAGGCCATACCCGTATTTGTGTTACTTTATTTGTATTAATGGCACTTTCGCATCCTGCAGCGCGGCTACAATAAGTAATTTGATCGAGTACCAAGCACCGAGTACCGAGTACTGAGTACCGAGTACTGTATCCCGTGTGCCGTTTTCCGAGCGTTGTCTGCAAATTCCATTTTTATTTCGCCTTTCCCCTTAACACTCGCCGATTGCAGCGCCTTTGCATTGTGCAGCGAGCTGGACCAAGCAACGAAATGAATTTCCAGAAATTGGATATTAGAGCAGAGTCAAGCAGAAGATAAAATACTCTGTGGAAACGAATTTTAGGTAGTAATTTAAATTGAGATAAAAAATGTATTCGAATATAAGAAATAATTAAAGAAATAAATATTACTATTAGTGTTAATAAAAGTAATAATTACAGGAAATTAATTGTGCATTAAGTAAGTACCAAAAAACAAGAAAAGAATAAATCAAGATATTAAAATTTACAGAGCTGTTAAAAAAAATAAACTCAACCCACTAAAATTAACACAAGCATCAAAAAAGTAAACTCTGTAATGTTAACGTTAACATATGTTAAGCGCAACAGAAGTTAACTCTATAATGCTAACGCTAGCAAAGCTAAGCCTTACATAGGTTAACTCTGTAATGTTAACATTAACATAAGTTAAGCCTAACATAAGTAAACTCGTAATGTCACCGCTAATGTTAAGTAATCATACAAGAAAATTAGAAGCTCTACCGCAACTGTTCCAATATACTACAGTCATTTGCAGTTTGGGAACCAGAAATCAAGATGTTTTGAAATCCACTTGATCTGCGTACAGTATCCCTGGAATTGCTTGACAATTCTGTTGTTTCTAGCTGTCAATTTAGCATTTCATACAAATTCAGAGTTCAAAATTCTATAAATCCAAATTTTTTGCTTCTGTTGAAAGGGGCTAAAAGAGGCGTGATCTGCAGAATATAAAAAGTCAACTTGATATGCAGAGAAAATCAATGAAACATTCGGCAATTCGCGTATCTAGCTAATAATGTTGCTGAAATTGCCAAGTTTATATGACTAATTACTGTTAAAATACATTCTAAATTTGTTCTTAGTTAAATAAAAAAATAAATTCAATAATTGCTATTTTTTTCACAGTCAAAATACATTAAAAAGTAATGATACCTTTAGTAAATTGCTAACGAAACACGAACATTGCAATGGATTCCAAGTCCCAGCTGGAAACAGTGACTGCAAAAACGACTCCAACTGCGATGGCGACAGCGATGGCGACAGAGACGGCGACAGCGGCGGCAACTTCGACTGCGACTGCGATTAGAAATGGTTCAGTAGCCAAAGGGGAAAGATCTATGAATAAGGTAAAACGGCAACCGAGTGCAAAGGATTAAACACTCAACATTTTATTTGATAAAACTCAGTGAACAGCTAACGAAATGCCTTTTCTTGTTATATCGCCCTCCCTCTCCAACTCCAACTCTATCTCTCTCACTCTCACTCTCAGTCTTTATCGCTGTCTCTGTCGTACATCATAAATCCTGTGACAAATGCAGGTACAAAGTTTTGTTAGCCATAGTTAAGTGCATGAAGGCCGAAAATCCCATCCAGCTAATTGCAAACTTTAAGCCAAGAGCTCATATGTCGACTTGGTCACAATTTAATGCCAATTGATTTGCATTAAATTGTCAGCTTTAGGTTCAAACTGATTAGCTGATTGCCTGACTTAATGGAAGCTTAAAGAGAGAGAGAGAGCGGGAGTGCTATAGGGAGCGAAAGAGACAGCAATTGTTTAGTGGTTGTAATTTGCTCAGTTTCTGCCTTGTTTGTCCCTGCATAATATTTTCAGTTAAGTGCGTCAGTTGTGGTAACAAGTGACTCAAGCTAGTTTTGTTATTGAAATGAGAGTTACACACACACCCACACACACAGCCACACACTCTCAGGCGTACTACACTTACAAAAAGACAGACTTACACTCATAGATACAAGATACAGATACACACTCGCTGGCAACACTCGCACGCATGCATAAGTAAACAAACATAAACATTTGCTTCAACACGCTGGGTATAAAATAGCATAACAAGCAGCAACCACAAAAGCAACAACAAGGATCACAGCCAACCAAAAACTAACAAAGTCAGGCATAACCAGCACATACCCTGGAAAACTGAGTAACACAAAGTTGGTTGAAGTTTGTAGATTTTCAATTTAAGGTGAATGAATTTTAAATAAAATAAAACTATAATAAATTGAATTTTATGCTTTAAAATATTCTATAAAAATGCTGTGAAAACCTTAATAAAAAGCGATTTATTTTTAAAGTTTTTAAACTCCATTTAAAGTCTTAAATATTAATTGCTTGTCAAATGGCATTACTCTAAGCCTTTAATTGAATAAATGCTAAAAGCTTTAAGTGCATAAAAAATCTATTTCATTTGCAGCGCATATGCTAGTTGAGTATATTTTACAGGGTATCAAAACCGCATCAGATGCCACAAACTTTGTTGGAAGCGCTTTTGCTGCTTTTGCTGCTGTTGTCGCTGTTCGCATTCGAGTTTCGCGTTTTGCAATTCGCGTTGCTTGCTGTGGCTGTGGCTGCCATCATCTTTGCCTTATTACCGCAGCTTTTCTTTTGTGAACTACTGTTTGGCGCCTTAACGAGCTGTTGCCAGGTGAGAGAATGGTGGCAAGTGAGGGGGTAGGGTAAAGGGTAGGGGCTGAAAAAGTGCTCAACAACTGCAACTGCAATAGAGCTCAAATAAAACCTTTTTGGCTGGCCATGCAATTAAATTGCAAGTTGCGCATTTCGATGTCGCCTCTAAGCAATTGACAGGCAGCCACTTGAAGGCTGACATGTAACAGAAAATGCATAAGCACAAATACACCCACACACATACATACACACAGAGGTAGAGTGACACACTTACTCACTCACAAGCACACACAGTCGAGTGCACATGCAATCAATTAAATTCGTTGTAAATTCAACGGCTTATCTGCCGTAATCAATCTTAATTTTCCACTTGACATGCAGCGCCGAAGCAAAGGCAGCAGAAAAGCAACTATAAAGGCCACACCCACCCACAACCACCTCCACCCATACCCCTTTACGCCCACTCCTCCGCCTACGCCTTTAGTTTCTCCACAACTTCAACTTCTTCTTGTGTATGTGACTGGTCTCACATTACGTATACGCAATGCGAACACTTTACGCATTTTAAATCAAAATACATTTCCGGACGTTGTCCCACAAAGTAGGCAAACTACAATTTATTGGTAAAATAAAAGCGCCAAGGCACTTAAAGCCAACTATTCATAGCTTGAGACAGACAGGGCACTCAGTGCAAAGGACACTACACAAAGGACACTCGACACTCGACACTGCACACAAAATCTGTTATGCAATTCTATAAAAGACAAAAATGGGCTTTGCAAAATCAACTGTCGTCTGGCATAACAAAACGTTATTTTGTATATAAAATTATTTAATCCCAATATCAATAAACATTTAAGGAATAAAGTTAAATTAAGCATATGTTTTGAGAAAATTGTGCTAAGGTTTTCACAGCACTTGTAATTTTCAGTTTTCAGTTGTTTTGCAAAACTGACACCATGACAGTAAAAACATGTAGAAAATTGCATTTATTAAATGCTCAAAAGTGAGACAATTATAAAGCTATGATTTTATTATTTTTATTTACCAGCAAAGAAATTCTTTTTTTATTTATACTTTCTTTAGCTAATGGAGTCCTAAGCACAAAAGTGTTTCTCTTTTTTATTGTCTATAAATTTTTATTTTGGGTAAACGAGCAAGTGATTGGCTTGATTTGAATTGAAACTAAGTACACAATTTGTTTAAATTCAACAACAATTTATTTAAGAATAGTTTTTATATTTTTTTCCTTTTTGGCTACTGATAATGTTTCATTTATAAAGCTAACATTTGTTTGGTAACAATTACTTTATGAAGGTGTAAATGTTTAATGGAAAAGTAAAATTAATGCGAATTGAATTGGAATTCATCAGCTTAGAGAGGTGAAAATTATAAATAGCAATTATTGTCATGAATTTTCGACTGAGATATGTCAAAATATACATCCTTTTGTGTAAAATTAATGTCTTGTGTTAATCAAATTTATAATTATAGCAACCGAATATGAATATTTGAATAACTTAAAATAACATTTGAGTGGTAAGGGAATGAGTAGTCAAATATTCGTTGTATAATGCAAGATAACTTCATCTAAAGGAATAATCGTTTATGCAGACCATGAGCAGTGAATCCTTTGCTAACCAAACGGATTTGCTTACCATCTTGTTGCAATTTGTCTAGCTAGTGCGAACATAGACCGATGTACACTTATCAAAAGCACACACACAAACACACACACACACACAAACAAGCACACATATGGACTCATAAGGAGAGTCATCAGATACGCCAGTTACCGGTAGCATTACTTAATATGTGTAAATTGTGTGGCATCAACTATTATGCATTGTATGTTATCTCTGACTATCAGCAGTACTGCTCCATCTTTAGCTTGCAACATGCTAATGCTTCTCTCTCTCGCTCTCACTCTCTCCATCTTCCGTCTCCCACTCTCTATCTGTCTTCCTTTATCACCGTGCTACTTGCAATACTTCAACAACGTTGCTTGGTCGCCAGGTCGTGCCTGTAACAATTTATCATTTCAGCATGACGCACGCATATCGCACATACATTCACACACACGTACTACTTAATACTGCACCATGGAGCATTTGTCTGATTTCATTGATAAAAAATTAATGCTTTAAATTGCTTTTACTTAATAACTTTAAAACTCATTTTATTCCCTGAAATAGCACACTATTGCCTTAACTGATCACTGTTAGCTTAACAGTTCACTGTTGACTAAACAGATCACCGTTGACTTAACAGATCAGTTAGGCTTAACAGACCACTGTTGACCTAACCGTTCACTGTTGCCTAACATATCTCTGTTGGCTTAACAGATCCAAGTTGTCTTATAAGATTACTGTTGCCTTAACAGTTCTTGAAATAGAAAGAATTCACTTCTTAACTGCCGGAGTAAGTCATCATCTAAAAAGCAATCCACATTGCCAACAAATTCATTAAAATAAGTACCGTTTTGTCCAAGCTTTTAGTCATTTGCTTATCTATTAAGTCGCACAGTGAGAGCACCAATCGCATCTTTCTCTCTCTCTTTCTCTCCATCTATTAAAGAGCGTGACACGCATAGCTATGCTGAAAGCCCAGTGAAAAACAAAAGCGAAATATAACGGAGCCTGGTGCTTAGAAAGAGGGAGAGCGAATACGCATGATTTTTCGGTTATCTTTGTGAGCGAAGTGTAGAAAACAAAAACGGACAACAGTTATTTGCGAACTGTGGTTGTTTGCGATGAAATAACATGCAGTTTATAAATTCCATAATAGAAACATTTGCCCCATAGTACACTGTATTGAGCTCATCAGTAAGTGCGTGAATGTATGTAAGTATGAATGTGCGTGGAGTTATGTGGGAAAAGGGTTTGTAGGAAAGGAAGGGGGAGGGGGAGAGCAGTTAAAGGGGCTCTGAGAGAGCCTACGGCAGAGGCATTTAACATGCAGTTTATGTTTGCCACAAGATCTATTACAGGAAATTCACATATGCCGAGTACGCAATGGAATGTTGAGGCGCAGACCAACCACGCCCACCGCAATCAAGCGAGCAAGCAGCAGGCGAGTAGGCGCACAAATTGCTGTAAGTGGGCATGGCTATGCGGCAAATCCAAATCGAGCAGCTAAACAAAACTTGATTATTTTGTGCGGTTTGAGGTTGAATTTGGCTAAAAGCAGGGAATATCAAAGGGGAACGAAGGGGAAGCTGAGAACTGGCGTCTGAGGTCGAAAGTCTGAGGTTTTCTGCCCCTGCCCCTCTACCCCATTCGAAGGATTTGCATTGAATAATGCAAGCGAAAAGCCGCACACTTAACAAATATGACGCCTACGAATTATATACAATGTCCTGGGGTTCTCTGAGGTTCTCTGGTCTTGGAGCGAGCTTAGTTTATTGATCAAGCGCTTAGTTTGACAGTTTTGACCAAAAATTGCAATCAGGTAACACTCATCTGCACTCACCTTAATTACACATAAATCCCAATTTAAGTAATTATTAACGCTTGTCTACAATATAAGTTCATTGCTTCCAGTTGTGTCAATAATATATTTTGATTACTGACAACGTTTCCTTAAATGTCATTCAAACAATGGAATATGCTTTTAATTCCCTTGTTATATATTATTAAGATTAGAAACGGACTTTGTGATTATTTCAAATTTGATTCCAGTTGATTGCAGAATTCATAAATGCAACTGAAACTAATTTAAATCTGCAATTGAAGTTTATTGCACATTAAGCTGAACTTAGTATGTTAATAATTTTATAAAGTCTATTTTAAATAACTAACTCATTTCTGTCACTACACTAAATATATTTAAACAGAAGCAGAAACAATTTACAGTTTTAGAGTTTAATCATTACCAATTTATAAAAATCTAATCTAAGATTAGTTGAATCTCTTTTATGGATTAGATATTAAGTAGCTTAAGACAAAATTCTCTTTTCCGAAACTAAATCACGTAGTTTAATTGATAGTGAAATTAATCTCTTTTCAAGTTGAAGAATAATTTAATTACATGAATTGATTTTACGATGATACTTGATTAATTGATTGCCCGCGTTGGTCAACAATCTGCATAGAAAGTTTATTTGTGATAACTTTAATTACTATTAGTGCTGCAAGCAACACACACACCCACACACACAACCAACAAAAACAACAACAGCAATGTCATTTGGCAATCAAATGAAAATAAGCAAAGGCAAAAAGGGGAGTCAAAGGGGGCGTGTGTGTTTGTGTGTGTATGTGGCACCCTCAAAATCAGCTCTCAATATAATGCGGCGGAAGCTTTTGTGAAATCCTTACGTCCAACTTTTTAATACGAAAACTTTTGCCAAGTTTAGTATAAAAGCAACAGAAACAGCAGCAACAACAAGGATAACAACAACAACAACAACAACAACGCCAACAAGGATAACAACAACACAAGCAATTGCAACAGTCACTTGGTGGACTTGTTGTGGGCAAAGGACAACCACAGTCAGAGCCCAGCTCCTAGGCCAGCATATTGCACGATGTCCTTATGTCCTGGCCAGAAACATCAGATTCAACTGCAGAACTGCACGAACTCCCAGCATCAGTTGGCAACTCCGGGCGACCAAAAGCCACTTGAGCAGCACAGAAAACTAACTTAATCTTGTTTACATTCTATGACGAGTTATGAAAATGAAAGGATTAAGCAAGCCACATACAAACGCACCAACCAAACAACAAGCTCACACACACACAAACACACACACACACACACACACACACATGTATACGCACTCTGGGCTACCACACATGCTTAAACGTGGCTTATACAAACAAAACTTACGCATGGAAAATCCAATGAGAGGCAACATTGTAATTTAGCTAGTGTCGAAGCTAATAATGCCCCGGGAAAGGCTTTCATCAATCTCTGTAGAGACAAATTGAAATCAAATTCAAGCATTAACTACAATGTCATAAAGATCAACATACGAAATATATTATCTATATATATGTTCATATATATTTATAAAGTAACTGACAGCGTTAATAGTAAGTCCAACATAAATACCATGAATTTCTAACTTAAAACACAAGGATTATGCGATTAAAAAACTTGTATTTAGTATTAAATTACCTATTCTTACAGAAACCAATTAAATAAAATTTTTCATTAATAGCTTAACTGTAAATAAGGCTTGTTTCGAAGACCTTAAATTGCTTTCTTCTAACTATGGACTCAAAACAGGTTATCTAAAAGCAGTCAAACCCCACAAAGGCAGCTGTAAACTTGACTATATCTTTAACTACAGGCGTTCCTATAATTTTTTTTTGTTTTTGCCACGCCCAACCGCAGCTATAACCGCCCACTTTTATGCCTGCAAATTAGTTGCATTCGAGTTTTATTTCTGGTTTAAGTTGCAAACCGAATTCATTTCATAATAAAAAGTCAAACAAATACTCACCACACCTAACCATTACACCACACCCCATTGCACCACACCACACACCACAGTGAATGTAATGCAGCAAAACAACAGCGTCACCCACTGTACGTGTGAGCTTGCGTTTGTGTGTGTGTCAGCAATGCAGTGTTTTTACCGTTGTTTATAAAATTCTCATTTGTGTGGCTGCCACAATGTTCCGTTAGTTCTCTTTTGTTTATTTGTTTACTCTGTAGCCGTGGCCCATAATTTTGAAGTGTAAAAATATTTTGCATTGCGGTCTGCGACACGTGCGCAACGCATCCATCAATGTTCGCTTTGTCTGGCCCCGCCCACAAGCCCACCATTACCCCACCCCTCCCTCTCTTTAACCCACTCAAAATTTAATTTGCACATCATCGATAAACAGTCGACATTGATGGAGGGAGTGGCCGGATCGTCCAACAGACAGCGCTCTCAACGGCCCTCGGTCTGCCAACGTATAAAACTTGTTTGTGTGTGTGTGTGTGTGTTTGTATGAATGTGTGTGTTTTTTGAGGGGGTTGGCCAACTCTTTGCCAAGTGTTAACTAAAGTTGGTAAGCACTGTATATGAATATTGAATGCGCTTCAGCGAACTTGTCAGTTAGTTCAGTCCACTTTGTTTTCGATGTGGCAACTGATATGAAACAAGTTTGGCAACGCTTCAGGGCTTCTGGGACTTTTGTGTCCATTATGTGTGTTAATTTCAAAGTGATTGTATACAATTCCAACTTGTTTTTCTACAACTTTTTTACAGATTTTTTTAAGGACACTTTATTGCAAATTAAAGTAGCAAAAACTTCACAAAGTTAAATAAAATTTACTGAAATTTGTTTAAATTAAATGTTATTTTAATAAAATGATAGTAATGAAAGCATATATATTGGTTATCTTATAGGATATAAGTTATATTTGATAATTATATATAAATTGCAGAAAAAACTGATTAAAGTTTGCTCAAAAAGGAGATTTATTTCAAGTATTTTAAAGTATTTCGAATCGATTACTTTTCAAAGCTTCATAACGCTATTTTCAAGAGATTTCCTACAATAAATTCTAAAGCATTGAATATATTAATATATAGATAATCTATTCTATGATCCTGTAGAGTAGCTGATGCCAAGCACGTTTTTAAGTGCTCTCATTGATTTAACAAGCTGATTGAATGAAAAAATGGTTGATTATACTTTATGCTTGTGCTATCCGCATTATGGCCTGTAGTGTACTTGTAGATGCCATTCTGATGTTGCATAAATTGTGGCGAGTATTTATTGTATTTAATGTAAACTTGCCACTTACCGCTTGGCACTTTGCACTTGGCAAGTGCAAATAGGCACGCAAGGACCACGTGTTGCATCCTCGACAGTCTGACATGAGTGTGTATGTGTGTGTGTATGTGTGTAGCATGTTTGGCACTTGCCACCGAACTCTGCACTCAGCTTTTGATGAGTTGACGAAGTTTGTGGTCAGAAAGTCGTTGCAGTGCTTAGATATGATTTCAGTTTAGCATAAATAAAACAGAAATATATATCAACAATCAAGACACCTAGTAAATGTTAATTGAAATATGTTTAGACTGCATTTTTAATGCAATGAACAATTTAAGAATGGTATTGCGAGGATTGTACAACGAAAAGTTGCTTAAAAGTAGTCTTGCAAGAACATAAAGCATACTTCTAGGCTGACATTTAAATTTGCTAAGACTGCTGTATTTTCGTGACACAATCATTTAAACTTTTCGTATAAAAATTAAATGATTATTTGCAAACTTTTAAGTCTTCGAATAAAGTGAAACTTATGCAAATAAAATGGCAGACTCAATTTATTCTTTCCGCACCCATTGCATATCGAAATACTCGAGTGTTCATTAAGGACCGATGGAAATGCGTATTGGATTTCAGCAATACTCAGATTTTAATATATTTTCAATACACCCACGAGGACAACGGGGGCATCGTCCATTTCTGTCCGGCTTGCACGCACATTTGCGGTTCATAATTTGCGTGCCATTTTTGTTTGTTGATGGACAAAATCAACACATGCAACAACAAGAAGCAAATCCAAAAAAAAATTCAGTTTTCAACTTGAATTTAAATTAAAATGCAAAGGCAGCGAAGGGATATTACAGGCAACCAACTGTAAATAAATATGTGTATGTATGTGTGTGTACAAATACATTTACATAAATATATATGTATATATAAAGTATGAATATATGAATAAAAGTGTGCATGCACTTTACTATATAGGCGATAAATATTGATTGTTCGGTCACATTAATTTCTGCCAATTATGACCGATTTACATACACCCACAAATACACACACGATTATGTATAAATAAGTATGTGTATTTTAATATGCATATAACCATGGATGTAAATACAAATTTAATGTGTGGAAAGCAGCTGTGGCCAATGTCTTATTTACCTTATAGTCATTTATTTAACTAGATTTAAAATAAGTAACATATAAATAAATATTATTTTAAAAATCAAAAATATACTTTAATGCAGGTGACTGGCACATAGAAAATTTACGGTCTTAGCAAATAGCTTTCTCTCTCTCTCTCTTTCTCTCTTTCTCTTTTTCTCTCTCTCTCTGTCTCTCTCTCTCTCTCTCTTTCTCTCTTTCTCTCTTTCTCTCTCTCTCTTTCTCTCTCTCTCTTTCTCTCTTTCTCTCTCTCTCTCTCTCTCTTTCTCTCTCTCTCTTTCTCTTTCTCTCTCTCTCACTAACGGGTCGCATATGCTTACGCACCCTACGTTAATTGCGCTCAGAGCATCTTTGCCGCTGTTTGAGTGAATGTTCGCGGACGTCAGCGGCCGCTCTTCTGGCGCCCACGAACAATCACACAAACAAAATACAAAAAAAAAATTCCTAACAAAATTTTCCACCTAAAAATCGCTTGGAATTTTGCCAAAAACACAAAATCCTTGATAATTCGAAAACTATCAGGACGATCGGAATGTCCTTTGGCCCATCGATGGTCCTTATCAAAAGCAACAGTTTGGTGCGAGTCACGACAGGATCCTTCGAAGGACCTTCGAGTTATCGACAAATTTCTGTTTTCGATATTTACATTATATTTTGGCTCCTGTAAGGACTTTCGTCCTTTTTCTGACATCAACTTACATGGTTTAACTAGGACTATCTACACACCAAAGGACATTCGTCTAGTCCTTGAAATGGCTGAGTTAAGGTGCCATTTTGGTATTTTGGCCAATTTTTCAAGGCCTCCCCCTGTAAAATTTTTCGAAAATTTTTTTAGAGAAATCGATAAATCTTTGAATGCCAATCGATAGAACTGCTTTCTGGGAGTACAAAAAGATGTGTCCTTTTGCCAGGATACAGGTGGAAGGACGAAAAAAGCGATAAACAAAGTGAAAAAAATTAGGACTGCACCTTAAAGTAGGCAATAGTTGTTCGCTGGTAAGAGACGTGCAGTCGCAGGTCATTTTAATTGTTCAGCCGAAAAGTATGCACCACATTTAATAAAAGAATTGTTTGCATTGACAACAATACCTATAGGTTCACAATTTCAAACTCAACGGACACTAAAGGTGGCACCACATTTGATACTCTTTTTAATTGCCCTTGACTTAAATTCTGCCGCTTGCTGCAGATTCTGTTCGCCTGGTGTATCAGCCAGAAAAATCTTCATTTTTGCCCGTTCGTTGATGTCTTTCGCAGGTTTTTGGTTTGCTGCCTCTCAAGGTCAAGGTTGCAGAGCTATCAGCCGTTATTTTAACAGCAATGTTAGGTTAACAGAATATTTCCTAGGGCTCATTGTGTATAAACTTAAGGAATTTTAATAGAAACACTGTGTAAATTTCAAATTCGATATATATGAAATCTGTTGTATCTTACTGTGGATTTCTTTTCGCCTGAGAATTCAACTGGGAATTTGAATATTCCAGCTGTAATACCAGGCGAACAGAACTTTCAGTAGGTTTCAAAGCACAAGCTCAAACTCAACGCACACTAAAAGAAACAATGTATTTTTCACCATTTGTTAATTACCAATCTTCGACCGATTTGTCCTATGGGAACTGTAAGCTATAGTTGTCCTATCCAGATCAGAGGTGGGTATAGTTGTAATGGTAAGTAACTTAAAGATATAAAAATATTAAATGAAAATCTTATCTTTTCATAATTTTGATGCAGATAATTCGCTAATTGTCCTCGAGCCAACTAATTAGCTTCATGAAATCCTTCAAGTTGCTTCACTTTAAAAATCCGCATAATTTATTTTATTTTAATAACGATACTCTGTGGATTTTTGTCTGTTCTACAGTCTGGCACATCTCGAGGCTGTCTCATAATATTGTTTTAATTAATATATAAAAAATAAAAACGAAGCCAATGGCAATTTAAAGCAAGACGCATCCTTAACGATTTCGTATGTTTTTGCCCCTTCAGTCCACTGACACTCCTCCCCCGCCCCGCCCCCTTTGGCCGTCCCTTAGCCATGTTCTGTCTTAACCAAGGCATATGTGGCGTTGTCTCGTTTCGTATCTGTATCTGTATCTGTATCTGTGACTATGTCTGTGTTTGTATCTTGTGTGCCAAACCGCTTGTACTCGTATCTGGGCTGCGTTTCCTTAAACTTTTCCGGCTACTTTTCTCTCCATCTCCCTCTCACACTCTCTTCTGCTCTGTCTCTCTCCCTTTATGAGGCTGGCAATTATGAGAAGCAAAATAAAAATAGCGTTTTTAGCGCTCTGCTGCAAGTTTCACGCAGCACAACTTTGTCCCAAAAAAGAGTGTGCAAAAACGTAGCACTAAAAAGTACTCAACTAATAGATACCCTGTAGTTGTGATCAAAAGTAGTTGGTTAAAGGTATCGCACAATTGATTTGACTGCACAAGTCTGGCATACCCATCGAATGCACTTAATAATTACACAGTATATTAGGGAAAATAAAATGGAAGCAGCAAGGAGTGTCTATAGATTTTATGCTGCAAGTTGGGTTACTTTGGGGACCTCGTCGCCATCGCCGTCGCCATCGCCGTCGCCATCGCTGTCGCCGTTTTGCAAATGACAAAAAATTTTTAGTGTAATTATCTTTTGAATAATTAAAGAAAAACGTTGGCAAAGCTTAACAAGAATAAAAAGAAGAAGAGGAAGGAGAGGGGGGCAGATAGAAGTAAGAAATAGCAGAGAAACTGTGCCAGCAACAGGACTAACACCAGGACAACCGAAGGAAAAAGAAAATCAACACACACAGACACACACATATACATACACACTCAAGTGGGAGCTGATAACTGAAAGCTGGCGTTGCTTTTGCCTTGGCCCAAAGCCACACTGTACCACACCCCTCCCCCATCCTTTACACACCCCCGCAAACTGAACATATTTTTAAGTTTCTTCAGCTTCGCTTTCTTTGCCTTTGCTGTCTTTGTGTGCCCTAGGGCGTGGTCTGCCCATAGCCCCTCACCAACCAACGCCCACACCCCACCGCCCACAGCCCACCGCCCACAGCCCACCGCCCATCTGCTTAGCGTTCGAAGCACACGCGCTATAATTTGCTTCAAGTTATGCTCATTATGCGCCAATTATTTATGTCGAATGGCATAAAAAAACGTAGCCAAATTCGAATTCACAGCCAATTTTAGTGGGTCGCCAACAAAATGCAGCTAAAGCTAAGCGAATTTAGAGGGAAACCACAAGGTAATCCAATTCGCAGCTAAGCTTTAAAAAGAGTCTAAAAGGAAATTCCCATTGAAAATCTTATCTAAATTTAGCAAAAACTTCTGTTTGTAGCATTTTCTAGAGCCGTCATTTGTCACAGCAGAAATAAGTAGGAGTCACTCACTGGGTGGACATTACTCAACCGGTTTCAGTGCTGTTTATAGTTTCTGTTTAATTTCCTGAAGCATTTTAGCAGAAAGGGAACGAACGGTCCAAAAATGGGTTAAGAGTTGCATATCAGAGTGTGGATGAAGCGTAAATTCGCTATCTCCAGTTACACTCGAGCCAAAACTGGAGGAGGAACGCTGCTGTCTTGGGGAGCAGACAGCTTGCAAGTTGATGCCTTGCCTGGCTGGCCCTGTTGACATGCCATTACTGCAGCTAATTAGAGGAGCAACCCAACGGTAGACAGACTGAGAGACAGAGAGTGAGTCGGAGACAGAGTCAGAGTCTGAGTCCGTGTCAGAGTCTGGGCAGAATAACAGCGCTGACTGCCGAAGGATTTCAGTAACTATCGTTGTTGCCTGAGACCTGTCATGTGACATTGTTGACGCCTCGCACGTTGCTTTCACTATTGCTTTTGCTATTGCTATTTCCAACTGTTAGTGTTACTCTATGAGTCCCTCCTACTTCACGCGCTGCCTGTCAACTTCCTTCCACTTCCAGGTCTCATTTGTGCGGCATTTCCGGTACAATGGCGGGCACAATGGCGGGAAGCCCGCACTCGACTCGACTCGAGTCAACTCTACTCGACTTGTTTGTTGGCGACGTTTCGCTTTCCGCCGCAACTAAATCATTTGTGAGTAGACTGTTGCTATCTCGCTTACCTCAGCTGTCTCCATCTCTGTCACCTTTTGCTTGCATCTGCACTGCTACAAAAACTAAGTGATTAAATATAAATATATGAAAATATATACATAAGTGTATATATAAGTATATATATGAGTGTATATAAGTATATATATAATATATATACATATCTAGTATCTAAGTATATACTTTTTTGTAGTTTTTTTTTTCAGTGTAGACTGTTACAATTGTCTTTCTTTTCAAATAGTTTCATGTGCCAGCGAGGAGCCAAAAGTTGGCACAGTTAATTCATGAGATTTCACGGTTTATCTCACTGAGCTACCATCTCTGTACCTTGCTGTCCGCTGGCTCCCGTAGCTCTTTGTTTAGTTCTGTCTCTCTCTCTCTCTTCTTTAGACTTACCTACACTTGGCAATTTCCCTGTGCGTCTTTTCTGAGCATCGCAGTTAATTAGAAAACTATTCCGCGTGCGGCGCTTTGCCAACTTTTGAACTCTCCGCTCGACTCGACTCGACTCGACTCGTCTCGACTTAACTCAACTCGTTTCATGAACGCCATTTAATTATAATTTCCGTAAAAGTTATGTTTATCCTTAATATGTGTTTAATCTTGGTCACTTTGTTTAGACCCTGTGGTGTATATTTCTTTCATCCTTTCACGCTCTAAGTATGCATGTCTGTGTATTCCAAAGAGATTGTCTTAGAAGGGCACAGAGTACAAGTTGGGGGGAGTGCTTGAAATACTTTATAGTCTGACTCTACTGTAACAGACCACACATAATTCAACACTAGGTTTATTAAAAATTCAGTGTATGTATTCAGTTTGGAACTGTGGAATAAAAACAGATGTTGATGCAACGTTAATGAGCGAAAACGAAAGGAATTTGTAGGTAAAGTGTACGTTAATATAAAAAATAAAATAAATATTATACACTGAGAGAATAAGTATTAATAATATTATAAAAATTAATGCCAACTTATGTATATTTTATATAAAAAAAAAAACAAAACCTGATAACTTCCCTAGACAAACCTCTGCAGACAAATTGTTATAAATGTTTAAAATTAAATAGTAGTTGTGTTGTATTTAATTTTAAATAAATTTTAAACAAATTTATAGTATATTATTTAAATGAGTTGCAAATTTTGAATTTAATTTTAATTTATAATAATTACTTTTACATAGGAAACTATTTTATAAATTGAAATTATATATGTCTCAATTTTTTTCTTATGATTTGAGTTCTAAGTTTTAATTTTTTTCAAGCTTATTATTATTTTTATTAAGCATAATTCATTAAAAAGCATTTTTTTAAACTTTTTCAATATATATTTCTCACTTCAGCTTTTCAAAGCAATCAAATTTTAAGTCGATAAACTTTAACAGTTTTTCACTGCACTTATGTACAAAACATTAAACTATTTCCTGACTTTAAATAAAAATATTTACAAGATAGGCTAAAAGTTACATTGAAACTCAAGTCACGCCATTCCCAGCTCCGTATCCCCTCCACCAACTCCCCCTGCTCCTTCTTTTTTGGGCGTTTTATGAAAGTAGAACAATTTGTTAAGAAATTTTACACGCACTATAGTACACACAAAAAGTCGCCCTATCAATTTTGTTGTTTGTCGTTTTAACCGCAAAGTGTTTTGCTTTTCTATTTTACATTTTCTTTATTTTTTTTTGGTATTTTCTTTTTTTTTCTTCTGTTGAGTTGGAATTTATTGCATGCAGCAAACTGATTTGATTAGAAACGCCCATTGCTGGTTTAGGGACTGCCCCTGGTTCATCAACCGCCCCTCTGTACGCGCCCATTGGGTCAGCCTTCAGTTCAACGCTTTTGAGAGCCGCCTGCCCAAAAGCAATCTCTTAATTTGTTTACAAGCTTTGCTTTTGGCTTTCTTTGCTTTCTTTACTTTCTTTGCTTTCGTTTTTTTTTTTTGGCATCATTCCTTCATGCGTCCCTGCATCTAGCCGTGTGCTAGTTTTGCCGCACTTTTCAAAAAACCTCAAAAACGAAAAAAAATATACATGGATATATCTACATATATATAAGTAAAAAGCCAAAGACTCGACGTTGAGTCGTTTGCAGCATTTGCAGTCGCTGCCGACGTCTCTGCCTCTGCCTCTGCCTCTGCCTAGGTCTCTCTCTCTGTCTCTGCCTCTGCTTCTGATAGAGATCTTACTTTTATTTGTTACTTAGCATATTTTCACCTTGAGGGCAAGCAATCTCCCACTAGACACACCCAAATCCAAACACACACACACACACACAGAGACACCCACCTACACCTAGATTTACACCCATCTAGCGCCTGGCAGAGTAATAAATATTTTTCGCAGCTTAAAAAACATTTTTTTGCAACCCGCAGCGAAGCGGAGCGCAGATTTTGCCCTTTTTGATGCACTCGCATAGGGTTAGTATACCACGAATTTGGCAACAGATTGGTAACATTCATAGAAAGAGAAAATAGAGAAATTTGTACTAAGGGAAAGAACGGATTACAAAAAGGGAGACAGTTAAGAGAAGGAGAGAGTTCAAAATAGAATGAAAATGAAATAATACTTTCAATAAATGTTATTGATATTTTATTGTCTTTTTGATGTATAAGTTAACAAATTTTATTTTATAAGACTTTTCCAACTAAGCAATAAATTAATTATATGCTAAGGAAATTTATATAAATTATTAAAAAATATAAAGCAATTTTACTTAAGAAAAGTGAGGTAACTTTTGTTAAAATTTCACTTTGATTCCATCAAAATTTTGTTAGCTTCCAAGTAGTATAAGTAGCTTAAATTTACTTTCTTAAAGAATCACTTACTATAACTTTATCTTAACTTTTTTATGCATATTTTGCTGATCTTTGAAACAAAGATTTTATTGAAACTACATTTTTAAAAAAAAAAAAGTAATTAAATAAAGTCCAATTAACAAAGTTTTATAGCTACACAAAAGCATAAAAATCTCAAAAATAATATCTAAATTGATCGCTTCTTCAAAGCCCCCGAACTTAGAGCATTTAATACAGCTTTTTGCATTAGAGAATAGATTAAATTCTTTCCTCACAATAATCGGCCCTTCACTTTGGTTAACATAATATTTATTTATATTTTTCGTACTTTCGTATAAGTATATTTATGTGTATTTCAGAATTTAAATGATTGAATTGGCGTAGGCTGTTTCTACTATTCAAAAAAGAATGAAATAGGTAGACAAATAGAGAAAGAGAGAGGAAGAGAAAGGGAGAGAGAGAGAGAGAGAGAGCGTAGAACTGCCAGGCAGCCATTTGCAAAAATATGAAAATTACCTTTAATATGAAATGGCAGACAGAGTCAAACAATTTTTTCAGATTTCCACGCTGCCATCTAGATAGGCCGTAAAGAGGAGACAGGCAAGTAGACGTACAGACAGAGGGACACACAGACTGTAAGACAGACAGAGAGACAGACAGGCGTTCTATTTTATTTTGCTTTATGCCTTTATATTCTGTTTTGTGTTTACATAAAAGTGAAGTGAGGCAGATTGCGCTCGAGTGCGTTAATCAGCGCTTCTGGGCAAGGACACGGACCAGGATCAGGACGAGAGCCAGCAGCAGCACAAGAGAGGAGAGAGAGAGAGGGGGGTATGGACATGGAAGAGAGACAAGGAGCGTTTTAAATCAACTTCAGCTGGGAACTTTACGTTGACTTTTTCTCTGTTGCCGATGCTGATGCTGCTGCTGCTGCTGCTGCTGCTGCTGCTGCTGCTCCTGCTGCTGCTGCTGGCACTGCTGTTGGTCAGGGCTCTGACAAAACAGATTATACTGATTTCATGCTGGGAAAATCAAAAAATGAACGTGCGGCAATTTACATACTTAAGTTGTGCCCCATCTCCGTCCCTTCCACCGTCTCTCTATCTGTCTATACCCAGCATCCGATTACCTAAAACTCCCGTTGGAGGTTGGAGCACGAATTTATTGGCCACATGTTTTGTGCTACCTTCGTGAGTTGTACAATTTGCCTTTTGACAATATGTATACGCATTATACTTTTTGAGTTTGGGATTACAAGGAATTTCCGGGGATTCCTTTTTAATTGAATTTCTTTCGGCTGTTTGTTGTCATTGTTACTGCTATTCTTCTTGTTGTTGTTGTTTTTTCTTTTCTCTTTTTTCCTGTTGTTGTTGTTGTTGTAGCTGCTTTGCATTTTTCGCTTTCTTATTTATACCGAACCGCATTCCATCGCACCCACGTCAGATAATTAAAATTGCCGTTGGCCAAAAAATAAAAACCAAAAAAAAAAATACATTTTATAGCATACTTTTAGGAGGCTGTCGAATTTTCTGTCGAGTGTTTTGATTGTTAGGTGATTATTTTGAGCGAAACGAACGGACTGTTTACACTCAATAATTTCCATAATAAGCACAACGGCAAAGCAACATTAATAATCATATTATAAAGAGCTGCTCAGCCGTTTCTCCCCCTTCCCTTCACTCCTTCCCTTCTCTCTCCCGTTCGTCCAAAGTGCCGACTTCAGGCAAAAAGCAGATGCAAAAATGAAGCTACAGCAAAAAGATACAAAGTAACATTAGAACACTTAAACACTTAGCTCTACCCAATGCATTTAACCAGAAGCTGTCTGGTAGTCTTCTTAGCCGTATCCACAATATCTTCCTTTAATTTTCTTCTTGTGCCATGGACAATCCAAAAGTTAATTCTGCCAAAACAAAATAATTAATACAGAAAAAATAATTATTCAACATAGCATTGTATTATGAAGATTTTTTTAATATTATTCTGAAGCTAAAATTTTAAAAGTTGACTTATATTTTTTGTAATTTTCAATATTTTTAGGACAATTTTCAAATAAAAAATTTGTAATTATTAAATGTTAAAGAAATCAGAAGTTATTAACAGAAAATGTTAATTTATCACTTAACACTTTCAATAAGTTTAACATTTTCTGGAACAGCCACAAAGCTAAGTTGATAAAATAGAGAAATAGAGAGAAAATGGGAGAGAAAGAGTTGCAGTTGCCTGAGTGTGAGTGTGTATGTGAGCGTGTGTGTGTGAGCGTGTGTGTGTGAGCGTGTGTGTGTGAGCGTGTGTGTGTGAGCGTGTGTGTGTGTATTGCAGATTTCTTGTGTACTCAGCATGTCTGCTGTCTGTGTCTAGAAGTGTTTGTATGTGTGTGTGTGTGTGTGTGTAAGTCTGTTCATGCAGCAGCTCTTGTTATTTTTATTGTAGCTCTGATTCGCGCTTTATTGCATTATAATTGAATCTTGAAGCGCACAACTAACGCAGGAAACGTTGGCTGACTGCTTGCCTTTCCCGTTTTTCCGTTTTCCTCATCCACCCCTCCCGCTCCTCACCTCATTCCTGCTGCCCTCATACTGTTGTCGTCGTTGTCGATGCCTTGTGGCAGATGCTGCCCCGCCCTCGCCTGTGTCTGCCCACAGCTGCTGCACTTAATGCCAAGTGTTTAAAAAGAAAAAAAAAATTGTGGAGGCAACGTAATATTTACTTACACCCCTCGCCCACAAGGTAGGCATCTATCTATCTCACCTCCTCACACTCTGTCCACACTATACACTATTCACCAGTCCGCCATTCAACTCACCTCTTTAACCCAACCCCTTTATCCCCCCTTCCCCCTTCCCCTTTACCACTCATTTCGCTCATTGCCAGCGAAATGCAATAAAAATTGTTTTCCCATAGACGGCGAGGAGCAGGCTAAGCAAATGTTGTTGGAAATGAGCTATAAAAACGGGAAATTGTATTTTACAGTAAATTTTTGCTACACACAAACTAGCTTAAGTCTTCGATTCATGCAATGTTCCCCTCTCCCTCTCCCTCTCCTCCTGCCTCCTCCTTTCCCCTCCTCCTGCCATTCTCAAGTTGCACGTCAACGCCTTTCATGGGGCTGTCGCAGATAATCCGTTGCTGACTTGGCTTGTCTTGTCTTGACTTGGCTTGACATTGGCTTTGGGTCGTCGCTCTGTTCCTTTGGGTTCAGCTTGGGTTCAGTATGGCATGGTATTTTTTTGCCGTTTCCCCGTTCCTCTCCTGCTCCTTCTGTTCCTTCCTCCCTCCATCCTCAGTCTCGGATGCGTCTAACGTGGCTTATAAGCTGCCAATATTAAAATGATGACAAGTTTATGGCAAAATGGCAACTAGAAAAGGACAGCAATAACAGCAAAAAAATGCAATTCATGTCGCCTGGCTTTCATTTTTTCTCTCCCTTTTCCCCCATTTTCCCCAATTTCCCCCTTTTCCTCCTGTTTTTTATATTGACAAGATTACAGAAAATTTAAGCAATGAGAATACTTAAGTAGTTGCCTGCACCCAAAATGAATGAAATGAAAGATGGTCAGAAGGAACTCAGCAAAGTTGTTAATATCGAAATAGTAAACACTCTTTCCTATTGGTTGAAAGTATCTGAAAAACAGTCACTGAAAAAACTTTATAGATTAGACTTTTAGATAAGACTTATACGTCTGTTTATCAGACTGCATTAACGTACAACACGCGAGAACGAGACAGAGAGTGAGATCACTTCGATCTCCTCGTTTGTTCCTTCGTGCTAAAGCGAGACAACTAGTTAATATGGTTATAAATACTGTTAAGAATCTGTAGCACTTCCAGTCACCTACCATAATTTTAAATAATTTGTTATATAAGTATCCTAATGTTAAATATTTTTAAATATTATATATATATTTTTTTTTTTATTTTTAATTTAAATTTGTTTTTAACACTTTCCTTTATTTATGCAATTTTTTAGGCATACAACATTTCATAATATTATGTATTTTATGTTTAAGCACTGTAAAAAATTAAAAACAATTTTTTTTATACATTTTCATGGCGTGAGTTTAATAATTTTGCAATGACTCAGCAAATTTTTAAATTCGTTAGAAATAAAAGTGTCAAAAATAGTTCATCCCTGCAAATTGTATTACTTATATTTAAATTCCGCAACATATTATAAATATTTTCGCTATTTTCCATTTGGTTTCTAGCCCATATATGCAGAACTGAAGAGAGAGAGAGAGAGAGAGAGAGAGAGAGAGAGAGAAAAAGAGTAACATAAATAACTGTGCAGTGTTTGTGCCATTTTTGTTGCCACATTTGAATAAAATATGAATAAAAACTGAAATGCATTTAGTTGGAAGCGTAAAGAAGGGCGTAAGGGGAGAGGAGGGACGAGGGCGGGTACGTTATAGACAGGGGGAGGCCATCAGTCGGCTGATTCCCCTCCCTCCCCTGCCTGCTAGTACACCCTCCCGCTACGGGCAGTTTGTCACCTTTTCGCTTTTGAATAGGTCTTACTGTAAGGCCGAGTTCGTCATCGCCATCGTCGTCGTCGTCGTTGTCGTCGTCGTGTGCTCTTCCTTTCTGCACTGAGAAAAATTTATATTTCATTGTTATGCAAATGATTTTTGTCATAATTTTGGACTTTATGCCCCTTTTCTACTCCCAACTAAGAGCTCAAAATTGTCTCCATTTTTTAAATATTCGAAAATGCCCAAAAAGCCATCGATCTCCACTCGCAGTGCCCTAATTTTTATCAGTGTACTACACTGCTGTCGACGTTACCTCCATTGCATATAGATACGATAATATTTGCATTCAGTTGTGCCTTTATCCTTGTTGCAGTAGCTTTTTTATTTTGTCGTCAAAACGTCAGCGTCGTACCGGTTGTCCTGGTTGTCCTCGTCTCCGTTCTCGTCTGGAGTTCGTTCGCTTGGCTAAATTTTGGCTAGGGAAAAGTGCATAAAAAATCTGCGGCGAATTTGCAATTTGAATTTGACTGTGAGACAGTTCTCAGTTCCCAATCCAGCTCCCTTGCTTCCTGCTCCCTGCTCCCTGATCACTTCTCCCTGTTCCAATTCCTCCACAGTGCTCCGTCTTGTGTCTGTAGAACTGCTTCTATGTATGCTTGTGTCGCTGTCGCCTTTATTGAGCCCAGAACATGAATTGGGCATGGGTCTTGTGTCTGTTCTGGTCTCTGGTCTATGGTCTATGGTCTCTACACTCTAGTCTATGCTCTACGTATTCCCCGTTTCTCTTGAGCGTCTTGACAGCCAGTCAGGCGGCTATTTAGGAAGTAATTTTCGCGCTTTCATCGCAACTTTTCTTTTTTTTTCCATTTTGTTCCTTTTTTTCTATCTTTCTTTCTACTTTTGTGTGTCTGTCTTGTTTGTCTGCGGTTGCTTTTGGGCACGTTATTCACGTTAGCCGTTATTTGAGCTGCCTCTAGCCTCTTAGCCACCTCTCAAATGCCTTTAATGCATTTTTTAAAAAGCCAAATGCGCAAATTGAATGCGCCTTACTCGACATTTCTGCGGTATCCCTGGTAGATGAGGCACGTGCGCTTCCAAAACAGCAGCGGATAGGTATGACAAGAGTAGACAGGGGGTAGAAAAGAGTGTATAAGAGTTGAGAGTAGCGAGTTGAGACAAGAGAGAAACCGCAGAACGACACGCAGGCATAATTTCTGTTGCTGCACTCAGGCTTAATGAATATTTCAACAGTCATACTCTCGTCCATACATAAATACATAATACTCACATGTTATACTTACTTATGTATTTATATATGTAGGTGTGTGTGTGTGTGTGTGTATGTGTGTACATCTGTGTGTGTGTGTGTGTATACTGTAGCATCAGTTAAATGTCATGCTAAATGAGCATCCAAATGTCGTCGGTCTACCTTCACTATATTTATGTGTGTGCCATGTGTGTGTTTGTGTGTGTGTGTGTGCAGCAAACTGTTCAAATTTGTTTAAGAATATGCAATATGCTATATAAATATGTATATGCATTTCGGGGACGTCCATTATTTTGAGTTTCCAATTACATTTGCCAGAATACCGCAGTGCACAACAATCCCATTCAAGGGAATATAATACTGATCCTAAAAATACCAAGCAATACATTAGCTTTTATCTTTAAAAATGTATTCTTAGAATTTTAAAGCCTTTAAAAATAATATTAATATTCAACATTCAACTAATACACCCAAAAGCACTTAAAATTCTTAATTGTTTAATTTTTTTAATTAAAATTAAAAGTCTTTAGGTGCTTATGTTAAAAAATGTATTACAGAAGTCTAAAAACATTGTAATTTTAAGCCGTAAAATAACTTTTAAATAATTTATTAAAATTTATATATAAAAAAAGTATATTCAACCCTTAATTATTTTCCATTTAAAAAAAAACAGGAATTATTTAAGCGGCATAGTATTTGTATATTTAAAAAAATATAAATCTTTAAGTCAAATATTGGAAATGTGAAAAAGAGCAGAGTCTCTATATATTTAAGTTTTAATATTATTTATGTTGAACTGTTGTACAAAAAATTAAATATTTTGAGACTTTTATTTATCAGAAAAAATGTGTCTGTTTACAATACATATATAATTGCAAAATTGTGTAGAGTTTAAGTACAGTCATAAATTCAAATAAATAAACTAATGAAAAACTACAAAGATATCAAAATTTGTCAATATATAATAATTAATTCCTGCACAAAAACATTTATGAAATAAAACATTTGAAGGGTTTCATATAACACGTTAAGTTGATATTTTTTATACGAAGTAATTGCTTTTTACCTAAAAAGAGTCAACTGTCTCTATAAAAAACTCAATTGCATGAAAAGTCGACTCAGAGAGTAAAAAAGTGATGGGGAAACTAAAATGAACTACTCAATTTTCCACGACAAGCTCAATCGAGTCGAGTTGAGTCAAGTCTCTTCCAGTTAGCCGAAAAATATATTTTCTTGCAGCGCATTAAATAGTTTGCAACTAAGTGAAAATGTTTTCTGTATATAATTCTGTGCGTTTCTATTTAATTTCCTTTGCGCCAGCTTATAATTAAAATTGCACCTCATCTCAGAATGGGAGAGACTCTCTCTCTCTCTCGCTCTGTCTTTCTGTTTTCTCCTCCCAGTTGACCCAATGTGAACTCTTTCATAGTCGGAACATGAAGAAGGCATCTCCACAGACATTAGCCAGTATCATACTTATATGAGAAGAGGCAACCACAATTTAATCTCTGTGGCATTATGTGCCCCAATTCTGAATCCACATTGGCCTGTAAGTCTTAGAGTAGTCACCCTCAAACATTATCCTTATACTCATTCGCATGCTCATCTTCTTGTGCTTTTTTTTTTGTTGTTATTGTTGTTGTTGCTGTTGTTGTTGTTTTCTTTGTGTTTGTTAATAAACTCCCAGGCAGACTAAATTCAAATTACGCACACATCTTAAGAGCAGGCAAACTGAGACTAAGACGGAGACGGGGTCGGAGTCGGAGTCGGGGACTGAGACATAGACAAATACGGGGATGTTGCCAGCCATTTCGCTTATAGGCGGCTCATTATGTCAGGTCTATATTCATATACGTATATACCCATCCCCCCAACCCCCCGATTATTCCCTTTTTCCCTGTATAACCTTATGCGTGAGTGCGTTCGAGATGCTTTTCCAGCATTCCCTGCTTTCCCAGCTTTTCTAGCTGCAAGTGTATGGACTGCTCTCCTTTTGACTTTGCTTGTCGTAACATTTCATCTTTATTTTGGCATTATTCCCAGGGCGCCGCTTATTGTTTTCCGTGAAAATGGCAACGGCAATGCCAACAAATTAGAAGCGTGCCCAACGCCCGAAACGAACGCCGAAAACCAGCTAACAGCATCCAATAATCAGTTGTGTTTTGCCTCCATCTATAATTGGGAACACGAACTTCTTACGCCAATGACATCAGTATCTTGCACTTTTGCTCTATAAGCAGAAGTGAATTACCAAATTGACTTTTTCCTTCGGCTAATAAGATCAACTCATCTACTTGAAATTAATGGAAAATAAAGTTATATTAAATTAATCAATACCATTCAATCAATTCAATTGATTCTTATGGAGTATTTCATAAAAATGTATATAAATTTAACGAAGAACTTGTGTTTTTTACGACTGGATAATATTTAGTATAATGCGAAGCATTTGACGAGGACGAATTTATTTAGCTAACCGGCGTACTTACTACTTCGTTATTCAAAATTAGTTAGGTACAGGGTATCAACATTTCTAGCACTCCCCTCCCTATGACTGTAACTTGTTCTTTTATTATATATTCAACGAACGTTTTAATTCCTTTCAAAACAATCAATGAAATTCATTTAGTCTTGACTCCAACCAGCCGTGACACAAACTTAACGAAACTCAGTGCCAACTGCGAATGGTTTTTGTCACCGATAGAGCTCTTATAAACCTGTTCCTTGGCAAATATTGCTATATTTCTTTAAATAAATTAAAATAAGCAAAATTTTAATTTAAAGCAGTAGCCAAAGGGTCTCCTTTTCTAAAGTGAACATTTTACAAATGATTTGTAATGAGAATTAGTGTATTATAAGTGTTGAAAACGGATATTTGGGATGAAAATCAATGTCTTGCTCTCAATGTCTTAAAATGTATTTTAAAATAATGCACATACTTACTGCTGTTTATAGATAATATAACTAGTAGTTAGTTTTCTCTGTTTCATAGCTTTCATTTGATTTTATTCTGTATACGCAACGTAGTCAAAGGATTCAGTTTTACATAAATTCATCGTACAACAGTTGATTAACAGTTTTACTTCCTTTCGCGTTGTTTTGTTTATTGTTTTCCTTCTTCACTTGCTAAATTATTCCATTTACTCTACTTTCCTTTTGGTATATCATTTTTATCATATTTTTAACAATGTCCATTCAACAATTGTTTAAAAGTTATAGTATTGTTCAGGCTTCCCTCAACAATACTACAATGAATAGAATACCATTAACCCTTGAAAATGGCCTTGTGTATTGTCTTTGCGACGTCAAACGATAAACAAATATGAACATATCAGAGTCTGCTACTTTTTGAGACTACTCCAGGCGTTATTACTGGGCACTGGTACGCGACGTTGTCCAGATTCGCGTGCCAGAACCTCCATGATGCTTGTGGCTGGCAACCAACACTAAAATTGGATTCAAATTAGTTTAAACTTAACTATTTAATAAAATTATATATTGTTAAACTTACGCGGTCTTTATGTGCCGTGGCCACTACATTTCGATTGGGCTCCTTGTCGTAGGAGACGGACTCCACACCAAACACTTCGCACAACTCGTGCACCAATTGACGCTTCTCACGATTCATGGTGGGAAACGAGTGACTTCTCGACTTCTGTTTGCTCTCCTTGGCCAACTTAACCAAATCACTGAGAGTCTCATAGACGCTCTTGGTTAAAGTCGGATTCCGTTTAGCAAAACCACGCGTGAATTCCGAGTATTTCGTGAGGGATTTCAGCTGCGTATCTGGATTACGCGACTGCAATCCAATGGCCAAGCGGCGATTACGCTCCAACAGACGACACTCCTCATTGCAGTCCAGTCTGCAAGAGATCAATATTTATTTAAAAGATTACTATTTATAGTCTGGAGCAAGATAAACCAAACTAATCTTGACCAAATTCAAATACTTACGTTTTGTTAGATTTACTGGTTTTGGTGGGCGCCAGAATTTCGCTGAGTTCCATGTAGTTGCCACGGGACATCTCCGCCATGGAGGACGCCAGCTGGGCAGTGGCAATGCGACTATGCTCTCTGGCCAGCTCCTGGCAGCTGCGATTCTGCTTACGATTTCCACACTCGCACTGCACCTCGACGAGCTCCTTGCAGGGCGTATCGGGGCAATCGCCCTCATGACAACTGGCCGCACACTTGTGTCCACAATGGATTCGCGGCTTGGTGCAGTTTTGGCGGCACAATTCACCCGGTTGCTGGCAATCGCCTTCGTGACACGATCTTATACACTTGTGACGTCCACAGGCGAGCGGTTTGCCACAGGCAAGTCCACAGCTGAAGCTGGCCTGGGAGCAGGGAATAGTCTTGCGCTGCTCATGGTTGCCATGACACCATTTCGTGGTGAACATCATACAGGGTGGACAACTGGTTGCCGCATGACAGTTGTGCTGAGGGGCATGCTCACAGCCATGGGTGCGGGAGCAGGGACGCTTGCAGATGGGCTTCTTGGTGCCACAAGGCACAGGTGGATAGATGACCTCCGCACCGCACTCACAGTAGAGCTCCTCGAAGCTGCTGCGATAGCAGGGTGGGCAGTTACCCCGATGACAGGGCTGATCGCACTTGTGGCGACCACAACTTAGTGTCCGATTACATGGCAATGGACAGGCGTGATCGATATCGATGCAGCATTCCACGTTGCACTTGTGCTTGCCACAGCTGCGTTTCTTGGTGCAACGTCGCTTGCAGCGTGCATCATCCGCACGCGTTGAAAGCTGACGACACTTAATCATCTGATCCATGTGTCCACAACGGCACTTGACGGCAGTTTGTTTGGTGCAGGGCGGACATTGGCCCAAGTGGCACTTGCTGGTGCACTGATGCGGATGAGCTGGCTTGCCACAGCGCAGCGTCTTGCCACAGACGCCCTCACACGTGGGTACGGGATCAAGGCAACTGCTGCGCTGCTCCGTTGGCACTGGCAGCTTGCCACACGGACAACTGGTGATTTGTGTGGGACTCAGTTTGCAGGGACGACAGGCACCAGCGTGACAGGAATCCTTACACTTGTGATTGCCACACGGCAAGGGCTTGCCACAGCACTCCTTACACGAGTAGCTGCGCTTGTCTTGACTCTCCCGCGTGCACAACACCTCACGCTGCTGCTTGCCACAGTGACAATTCTGCTGCACTTGCTCCGCACACGGCTCACACTTGCCATCGTGGCACACTTGCTGGCAACGATGCTCGCTGCAGTTGAGCAGCTTATCGCAAATGGCCTCACACTGCAGCGGCTGCTTGAGGGCGCACTGCATCATCTTATTGGTGCGTCCACAGCCGCAGCTGCGACTCACATTCGCTTGACATGGCGGACATGGACCCGGATGACAGAGCAGCGTACAGGCATGGCTACATCCCTCGACACGACAGCAAAGCTCGCCACAACTGTGTGCCAACTCCGTACGCGTCAGTGGTGGATTCTTCAGTTTGCCACAGAAACAGAGATACTCACGTGGCAATTCTTGCAGCACATTTTGGCAGGCTGGACAGCGCCAACCCTCCGCAGACTTAGAGCTGCTCGCCCAGGTGATGGTGCACTTGAGATGCAGCACATGATAGCAATTCTGGCAGGACCAAGTGCCATGATGTGCCTTTATCTGCTCCACACACACCAGACACTCAAGACGCCGCTGATCAATGTCCCGCATGAGCTTCTCACGCTGCGACAACTTCTCATTGTCCGGAGCACGCCGGGGAGAGATTTGCTGATGTTTCTCGGGCGATGGATGAGCGCTATCGTTGCTGTTGCTGGTATCTAGTTCCTCATTGGCTCGTGGATAACCATTGATGCGATCCCGATTACGATTCCAATCATCACGTCGCTTGTTGCTCCGATGATTGTCATAGCGTTGTTGCTTCTGTGGCTTTTTGCGGTCATAACGTTCCTCGTTCCGCTCGTTTCGATCCTCACGATAATCGTTGCTGCGTCGCTGCTGGCGGCTGTTTGTGCCATGAGGTTTAGGTTGCCTCTGTTGTTGTTGTTGTTGCTGCTGCTGTTGTTGATGTTGATTATTGGTTGTTGGCTCGCTGGTCTGAATGGCAGTGCTGCTATTATTGTTATTTTTACTGTTGTTGCTGAATGTTGATGTAGATGTCGACGTGGATGAAGCTATAGCCGGCTCCTGCTGATCTGTGACTCCGCTTAAACTGAGTTTGGCAAAGTTGGGCACAAATTCAGGTGCGGATGCTTGCAGCTTGGAAGTGCTGAAATCAAAGCCACTGGCGGAGGCAAATGGATTGTTGCCAAATGGTGAGTACAAATTGGGATATGTTGTTGGAACTGATGGATAGTTGTTGCTGCTTGCTCCGCTGTCGCCGTTTAAATAATCAAAGTATGTTTGCACCTATAAATAACACAAAATAATCATAAATTAAAAATAAGGACGCCACTGCTGTTGCTGGCTGCACTTACTCCACCAAAGTTGCTGCTGTTGCCGGCAGAGGAGGCAGGAGCAGAGGCGCCGGCTCCCAAGGCACCGACGCCAGCTCCAGTATTGTTGTAAGCCACATTGGAGCTGGCCAGATTATGTTGAGTGATAAACTGATTAAAATTAACATAGTTGTTATTGTTGTTGCCACTGGCTGCGCCGGAGCCAGCTGCTGCGGTTACGACTGCGGCCGAGACCGAAGCTGACTCATTCCGAGCGGCTCCGAATCCATTTGTAATCAACTGTTGTTGTTGTTGTGGCTGCTGCTGCTGTTGTTGTTGCTGCTGCCAATACTCGGCCATGGCTGGCGAATAATTTCGTGTTTGATCAACTAAAGTCAGCGTGTCTCTTCTTTCTTTTTCTTTTCTGCTGCTACTGCTGCCCACGCTGGCGAAAAAGTTGATCCGAATTTGCCGTCAAAGTTGTGTGTACTTCTTGTTCCTGGGTCTGCAAGCAAACACACACGAGAAATGAATGTTAAGAAATGTGGTGAATAAGCTTAATGTTAACTTTGAGCATTCGAGATTTCACAACGAATTGTAACATTTACCCAAATTTTGTTAATTGTCTCCGCTCGAAAAAAAAAAAAAAAACTGGGGACACACTGCATGCGCGTGTGTAAGTGTGACAGCTATATGTGACGTGAGTGTTGCTGACGTACACTGTTACCGTTCACAGATGGTATCGCAAAAGTAACGAGTCATTGCTGAGGAGTCGTTAATGTAATGCGGAGGAGCATGCTGTTAAATGAGCAAATTTTCATGCAATCGATAACTGAGCTCTTTAAAGCTGTGCAGCTCTCCCTGAGGTGAGGTTAAATTTGAAATGAACAAATTGCAATAACGTTCGTTTATTTTCTGAACACTTGTAGCCAATATTTTTAGTGTACATCTTTAGTATACAAATAAATTGCCACAATCATGCCATATAAACCAAGAACCTCCGCAAAAATCAATATAAGTATCATTCCGATATAAAGTCGTGGTTGCATAGCCGTATTACGAACTCCAACATCGCCGACAATGCCAATAGCATAGCCTGAGGCCAGTCCACATAGCCCCACAGATAATCCAGCTGCCAGATGAACATATGACTTGGAAACTGGATAAGTTAAAGCTGAATTCAATTGTCCGGCAATTAGTACAGATACAACTAGTCCATAGATTGCAATAATTCCAGCCATAACGATGGGTATGATCGACTTCATGATTAACTCCGGTCGCATTACTGCCGTGGCTGCAATTCCAGTTCCAGAGATAGCCGTTCCATAGGCAGCACCAACCGAGGAAAACACCATGGCAGCTGACACACCCATAATACCATAAAACGGTCCATAAGGTGGATTTTGAACGAGCTCCTTGAGTGATCCGGTATGGATCATGGGTTCTAGTTCTTTCTCTTCACTCATTTTTGATCTTTTTTTGAAAATAATATTTTATTTTAAACATAAATCACATGCAAACGCAAAAGTAACTAGCTACGACTAACTTGACAATAATTACGCAGATATATAGATATCAAAAAATTGCTAAACTATACGAATATTTACAATACAAATTTCAAATTAGATATGTTATTTAGCAGTGACAGCTGCTGTTGTTTAACATCAATGATTATGCAGGGCTGTTATTACTCAAATTGTACTGCAATCCTCAGTTCAATTGCTCTCGATCTCTGTAAACCAGCTTAAAATGTTCTCAGGTTACTCAACAGCGTTTGCTGTGCCGGCGGAAATGCGGAAGTTGCCGCTGCCGCTGCCTGTGCGACATATGAGGGCGGGGGGAGTGTAAAGCTTGACGTCCCAGCCATGGCCAACGCCAGCGTTGTCGACGGTGCTGATTGCAACTGTTGCTGATGGTGCTGTTGTTGTTGCTGTTGCTGCTGCTTGGTGGCCACAGGAAATGCCTGAGCGCCATCTAACGGTCGGTACTGGCATTTCTTGGCATGCGTGCGCATATTACTGGACTGCGTAAAGGCCTGATTGCAATTCGGATGTGGACAGACATAAGGCTTGCAGCCAGTGTGATAATTGAGATGTGTCTTCAGGTGATGCTTCTTGGTAAAGGCCTTGGGGCACAGGGGGCAGCTGAAGGGCTTGATGCCAGAGTGCAAGCGATGATGCAGCGTCATATTGCTGCGATCCGCAAACGATTTGCCACAAACAGAGCACTGATACGGCTTCTCGCCGCTGTGTGTGCGCATGTGTTGCTTAAGCAACATCTTGCGGGAGAATCTCTTGCCACATTCAGCGCACTTATGCGGTTTAACACCTGTGTGTATGCGTACATGCATATTGAAGGCAACACGCTGATTGAAGGACTTTGGGCAGTAGGGACACTCGTATTCCTTGCGATTGCGATGAATTTTCATGTGGCTGCTTAAGTATCCCTTGTCGTTGAAGGTCTTACCACACTCCGGACACTCAGCAGCGAATTCTTTAGTTCCGCGATGCACTGATAAATGATATTTGTAATTGCGCAGCTGAGAGAATCCCTTGCCACAGTCCGAACACTCATAACGCGGCGATTTGTGGGTCTTCTCATGCGCCTAAAACGAGAGAGAAAGAGAGAAGAATAAAGAGAGTTAGATGATACGCTGCTCATTGGTCGGTGGCCATTTTGTTCAAACGGCTCTCATTTGCGCTCTCTCCCTCTAATATGTACGTGTCAGTGTGTGTGTGTGAGTGACAGCTGCACCCATGCGTAAAACCAGTTCTCTCATCTTTGCTTTACTTTGCTTCGCTTCTGTTTATTTGGGCGCCACCATTTTTACGATCTTTTCAACCTTATCAAGATTTGCATAGGCTCTCACGAGCTCATGCTCTCCCGCTCTACCTCTCTCTCAAGACAACGCTTGCTCCGCCTTTGCGTTGAGTCCGCCCATTTACCGTTCATTCGCATCGCATCACAACATTTAAAATGTGCTTGCTTTGAAACTTGTTGAGGCGAATTAATAAAATGTACATGAGGAGTAGTATCAGTTACAAGCACAGGAACCGATGCTACCAATTCCTATGTTAAAGGCGTTTTTAAATTTAGTTGTGAACGGGATTTTAAAATGTTTTTCTAATAACTACTAGTTGACGCCTAATTATACAAATCTTCAACTTTTATACCAAATTAACTATAGGATCTAAATCAAGTTTAAAGGTTTCTTATTCAGACAAAGCTAATAAACCTTTATTTAATTATTTTCAACTAATATTTTTGCGCTTTTGGTACCTAGTTAAAATTTGCTTTTCTAAACGGTTATAAAATTCATATTTTATACTCAGTTCATTCCATTTCAAAGTCGAAAAGAAAACATAATTTCAAAGACCCCATAGATATCCTATACTCCCTTTAAATACTTCCGATTTTTGTTGCCTTTCCATAAACTCACCTGCAATGTTTCGGAGCATCCAAAGACCTTGTCGCATATACGACACTTGTAGCTGATCTCCTCAGAGAGACTTAAGTTACTGCTACTCGATCCTAGCTTGGGAAGTATTCCAGCTGCAGTTGCAGTTGCTGTGGTAGTCGTAGTTGTGCTGAGATTGAGATTGGTAACCGTGGTGAGGGATATGTTAGTGGTGCCATTATTGGTAGCACTTAGAAGCAGATCTCTTGTGGGTCTGGAGCTGCTGGAACTGCTAACGGAAGAAGCCGCCGGTGAAATCAAAGGCGTTGGTTTGTATCCCGCTCCGAAATGCTTATAATAATCCAGACACTCGAGACAGTCGAGACGCGTGCAGGCTGCAGGAGGAGCACTTGATTTGGTACGCACTGGACTCTGTGCATTGATCACATAGGGAGCAAAGTAGCGTTTCTGCTGCTGTGGCTGTTGGTATGGTGAAGTGGGCGGTGTGGTCAAGCCGGCGGCGGCTGCTGCAGCGGCATAGGCTGGCAACAGATGAGGAAAGAACTGGGCATAGAATTTGGTGGCACTGGCCATGGCCAGAAAGTCTGGTGGTAACATGGAGTAACTGCCGCCGGCATACGGATTAACCACTGAGGGATTTACAGCAACAGGAATGGGAACGGGAGCTGACGCAGGAACTGGAGCAGGAACTGAAGCTGGAACTGTAGATGGAACCGTAGCTGGAACTGAAGCGGACACTGCCAACTCTTGACTGCTCTTAGAGAGATCCAGAATGTTTCCAGCACTTGGCACCAGCGATTTCTTAACATTATCCTGTGTATCCTTGGCTGTACCACCCAAAATCCTACTGATGCTAAAGTCCGTTACTTGTGGCGGTATGGCTGCTGCTCCTGGTGCCAACTGGGGTCCCGGAGAAGCCGCCAATTCATAGCTGCGCTGCAGCATGGCGTGCTTAAATCCCATTCCTGTCGCTAACTTTGCTTTGGAACTAGTAATTTTGGTTGTGATTGAGGTTTCGGGTACGCTCATAGACCTTTTGCCGTATCGGGGGACTTGGGAACTGTCGCGGTACGCGTCAAAACTCGAAATGTGCGGCTCAAACTGTTGGCAGCGGCCCACAACGTCTTGGCCAGCTTGATATTGTATTACCGCCGCTTAACTCTCTGGCATTTAATTGGTCAAAAAACGAGTTTACAGCTCAGCTGAGAGTCAGAGAATGAGAGAGGGATAGACAGAGAGGGAGAGAGAGCGAATCGCTCGCTCTGTTACGAAGCCAATTAAGCAGCCCTGGCTGCCACCGGCTGAGACTAAAAGTCGCGCCTCCAATTACGAGAGTTGGCCAAGAAGTGAACGAGAACTATTTTGGTAGTAGCATTTTACTAGTCACATCTATCATAATGTTTATCACACTAAACAGATCTTATGGGTCTCTTTGGGTCTCTCAGCTCGCCTGCCGCACTCTCTCTCTCTTTCTCTCTCACTCGCTCCCTTCTCTTCTGTCTCTTTCTCTATCGGACGCTTGTGTGGCTGCGTCGATCTCAGATTGCCTCACGAAGATTTCTTCTTTCTCTGCGTTGTTTTTGTAATTAATTGCGGTAATAAAATGTGCGCATCGTTAAATTTTCAAAATGTGTTTCTCTTGTTCTTGTTCATGTTGTTGTTGTTGATTGTTGTTTTTGTTGTTGTTGTTGTTGGTTGTTGTCTGTCCTGATCATGTGTGAATCTTACGGTTATGAGCATACACCAAAAACCCCTTTTGGGGATTGCCTGTAGCTGAGCTCATTATCTGTGTGTGTGTGTGTGTGTGTGTACTGCGTGTGTGTGTGTGTGTGTGTATTTTATACGTAACGTTTTGCATTTCCAGTCGGAGGGACAAGGAACAAGGAACTATGACATAATCTCTTATCCAGGGCTGTCCTAATGGCCCAACTGGAGGAACTACTGTACATGTTAGGAGTTAACATAAAAACTTGAATTTACAGATCATGTTAATCAGCTGATAAGTTAAGCTGCTAGTTACAGTTATGTTAACAAGAATTCATTCCTTTAAGTTATTATGGACTTGGCATGCTTCTAAAAACTGTTAGTATTCTACTCGAGTTAATCTTTCCTTTGAGTTTTCCCTTAATTTAAGCTAAAAATAAAAATATTTTAATTTAGTGACGATAATACATAACTTCTTAACTGTGTTTAACTATCTAACATATAATGATTTGAGATATTAAAGTTTTTATTATACAAACCAATAGAATTTCAACTACAGTGAAGCTCCCTTGGCCGAACAGAAACGGCTCTAGTATTTTTGTCCGCCCAAGGGAACGGATTTTGTATGAAAATCATGCTCTTGGGACTATAAAATGCGTCTGGCGTCCGCCAGAGGGAGCTGTCCGTAGAGCTTTCACTGTTAACTTACTGTTAATTTATTTAACTTGATGTACATTTCCTCCCAATTGTTGATAAAATTACAGACATATTCAAAATGCAATAAATTACTTAAGTCGCCTACATTTCATCTATATAAAACAGAGTATATACATATATCATACCAAGGTCCCCAATTCTTGTTCACCCAATCCAAGTCTATAAACCTAAAAATCTTCAATTTATTTCAAGGTGCATAACATCAGTAGCGGCCATAAAAATGTGCAAAACAAAATACTTCCTTTGATTTGTATAGGACTGAAAGGGACATAAATTCAATGAGAAGAAGACAAAACGATGACACGCAGAGAAAGAGAGAGGAAGAAACAGTGAGAAAAAGAGACAGAGCGAGAAATGCATAAATGAAGTGGTATACATTTACAGGAACAAACTGTTGAAAAGGATGCAGAAAAAGGGAGGGAAAAAGGAAGCACTTTGGTTATCTAATTGCAGAGCCAATTAGGAGACAGCTACCAAGGTAATCTTAGGTGAGCAGTGCGCACATCTTGTACACGATTTGTCTGCGATCACTTACAAAGCGATCTATATCTGAGGGAAACTTCTGTGGCACTGTGGAATGGTCGAACGGTGGCACTACCAACGTTTACCCACCCGTGCCGCCAATAGACCGATCTTGAAAATCTTGGGTTTCTAGCCTGATTGATGACGATGCTGTCAACAGGCGCAACTTCGGACTGAGCCGAGTTTCAAGATCTGTATAAATTATAATTATAAACGAAAACTTCCCAACAGGGACAGAGAGAGAGAGACAAAGTAAGAGAGCGAGAATAACACAAAGGAACACAAAGAGAGAGAGAGAGAGAGGGAGAGATTGAAACTTGTTCATTTATTCGTGGAATTCCGCATGATCATTTACATATGCGAGCGAAAGAAACTTTAAATTTTAATTACACTCACTAAATCATCGACCCGAAGCAGAGTTCTCCAGCCCCAAGTGTGTCTCTGTCCCCATGCGTGTGTGTGTGTGTGTGTTTGTGTGTGTGTTTTAGTCACATGACTAATGTTTATTAGCTGCTAATGGTTTGTTTTACAAAAGCTACGTGGCTACAGTGAGCCTGGATATGGACCTCTGCTTGGAGTCTCAACTCAACTGAGGTATGGACTCCCAAAACTCCAACTCTCCACACAGAAAACAAACTGTTTCACCCGTTGACATTTTGACAAATTCTCTGCTGCTTACTACCGTCATGTGTGTGCCAGTGTGTGTGCCAGTGTGTGTGCCTGTGTGTGTATGGCTCCAACGGACTCCAATGTAAGCTGATACCTATCTGAGATGTTGATAAGTATTCTTATGTGCCTTACTGTCTCTCTCTCTCTCTCTCTTCCCCTCTTTTCATTCTCTCTCACTCCCTTTCTTTTGCTCTTTGCTGATCGTCGTTCACACTATTAATTTTCCGCTCGTTTTTCGCCTCACCTGTTTAGTATGTCTTTCTTGTTGCTGTTGCTGTTGTTGTTGCTGTTGTTGTTGCTGTTGTTGTTGTTGTTGTTGCTGCTGCTGTTGTTGCTTTTATTGTAGTTCCATGGGGTGGTCGGCATTTATCACATTTTGTGTGCGTTTAAACTCTTTTACTTTGTTGAACCTTTAATGTCATGTGTTATCGGTTAATGATCAGCCGTTGCCAAGTGATTTTCTGTCAGCGGGTGATCTCCATTGTCACATTGTCTCTGCTCTCTTGGTCTTCACTCATTTGGTTTATTATGTTTTTAATTTGGACCGTTATTGGTATCTTTCTTAGGTCTCACTTTTGGTCACTACTCACTTGGTGTAGCTTGACAAATGTGTTGATTTGTTGAAGGATTTCAGTTCTTGCTTCCCTTTTGTTTATTAAATCTCAAAAACATATTTTTGTATGAGCTTAAGTAGGCTTATTTAGAAAACTTAGCCCTTTACTAACCTTAAAGGTTAGTTAACCCTAAACTTAACCTATGCTAATCCACAAATATATAATCAATTTTATGCCTGAGAGTAAGAAATTCTCCCAAAAAATTTTAATAACTCAAAAATTATATAAAATCCCAGTTCTACATTGAAATGTCTTAATTGTTTTAATTAAAAATAAATAAAATTAGTCTTCTATAGAATGTGTTTATTTTAAGAAACTTTTTCTAATTAATTTTCTTTGTCAATATAAAATCTTTCTAAAATACAAATCTATAGTCCAGTTTATCGCTGTAATCTAAGATCTTTATCCAGCCGATAATAGAGACTTCTGCGATCAACTGAAAAAACACTTCTGTAACTTTCCCCTAAACCGTAAAATGACATTCCCTACAGCCCATGCAAATTCCGTAATCCCACCCATAAAAGCGCTAACAAAAAAATCCCGCCCACATGAAGCCAAAAAAAACATTGTGTTTGTCAACACTGCCATAAAAATAAAAGGCACTTACAAATCGCTAAAAGTTCAATATGTGTCAAACAAAAGTATCTGGAAACGCTTACGGAACCATTTAGGAGGTGTTATACTATTGTGTGAGCCGTATAATTTATACGTACGTGTATCTTGGCCACATAAAGACAAAGACACGTTAACAAAGCGATATTCATAAATTATATATATATAGTATATACGACTGCCTATATCTGTACCTACTTTAAACAGATACTATGTGGTAGTATGTATCTGTATATAGTATGCTCGCCGAACTGTGTTGTAGATCACAATCATTTCAATTAATTCGAATATAAAACACAAAAATACAAAAAAAAATACACTCGAAATGAGGCAGAGACGGGCGGCTTCGCAAAATACACCGCGTGCTCAACTCAAATATATCAAATTTCAATATAAATGAGACACTAACATAAATCAAGCGAACCTCCCAGACAGACCCTGAACATCGAACAGCATCGAAACGAGGCTTAAGCTAAACGAAAGTGTAGAAAAACACACGCACTCCACCAAAATGGATCGAACGCCCAAAACCGACTTTTAATGCATCCTAAAAAGACCAACAAAAAAACAAAAAAATATAGTCGAATTTAACGATCTGACGAATAGCTGTCAAAGCTAATACCACAACCCCGTACTCCCCTCTCAGCTAACACGTTGCTGCTGGGGGCCCACCACGCTGTAAAAAATGTAATTTATTTTATTTTTACAATTCGAGACAAGAGAGAAAAAATAAATAATACTAACTTTAATTCGACGTTAATTATGCTAATGAAAACACATTTAGAATTCAAGAATTAAAATCAAATTTTTCAATTTAAATTCGATCGCATCGCATGGACCATTTTTATCGAAAAACACATTTCATTGGAATCGACGGCAAGAGCGAGATAGCGAGATGGTGAGATGGCAACACCACTGTCAACACTGGACACGACAAATGTGCGCGACAGAGATAGCGATAGCGATATTAGGATCTTGTTTGCTTATTGAGAAATTTTTGTGGAGCGCCCCATAAATCCCCCACAAAAAACAACAACACAACAAAAAATGGAAAAAAACACAAAATTTGTTTTATTTTTGTTGCTTTTTTTGTTGTTTTTTGTTTCGTTGTTGTTGACGTCAAACTTAGGCCAGGTTTTAATGCCTGTGTTGCTGTTTCAGTTTCTGTTACAGTTTTAGTTGCTTTGGTTTCGGTTTTGTTGTCTCAGAAAATGAGCGATTAACTACAAATTTGTGCTTAGTTTAAACCTTGTGCAACACTGAAAGAAATACTAAGAAACTAAGGATTGTCTTGAGGATAATAGAGTCTGACTTTGTAACTCAAAAAAAATTTAAAACAAATTATTAATTAATTGTATTATATTATTTAAACTTACATTTAACATTGATCCTGATTAAGAATGCCTGTGTATGTACAGTGGGTCAAAAACTATTGGCACACGCTCGCTGCCGAGAAATGACATTAATTCGAGGCATTTTCATTCAATGTTAATGATAAACCAATTTAAAGATTAAAAATAATAGTTATATTTCTAGGCTTTGGTTAACACTACATTGCACTAAAAACTGTAACCAAGTTTCGTCAGCAAAATATTGAAACAAATGGCTTAAATGGTCTTATAGCTTTTTTCGGATCGGACAAATATAGCTTTTAGCTCCCATAGGACAAAGCGGTCGCAAATGGGTGATTTGTATGAAGACATGAAGTTTAAGTTGAACGATCGTAACCAAACTGACACATTAAGTGTATCTTACCATTATAACTATCCGTACTAAGTTTACTCCGGATCGGACAACTATAGCTTAAAGCTCCTATAGGACAATTCGATCGAAGATTGGTGATTTGTATGGAAAATCGCCTACAAGAATGAGTTCGGGGTCTTCATCTTAATTGTATTTATTAGTATTGTAATTATCATAATAAAATTGTTAAAAATTACAACAACAACAAATTTAAAAATAGAAATTTAAAAGAAATGTTTATTTAAATTAATAAAGGATTCAAACCATCATCGAATTGCCAGGCCATTTGAACATCAGTTTAGTTTTGCTAACGTTTTAAAGCTTCAGAGTATTTACATATATACACTTTTTTGTCAGTGTAGCCCACCTTGTTAGCACTCAGCTGGCGTAGCAATCCTAAAACAAAGCCAAAGTTAAAACTCAAGAGATTTTCGCTTGCGACACTCGAAACGGTTTTAATGATCTCCACATTTAAATGCGCTACATTCTCATTAAGATCTTGTATGAGTAGTAACCAGATGATTTTATATCATTTCAGTTGTTGTTTCAGTTGTTACTGTTGTTGTTGTTGTTGTTGTGCTTGGCTTCCTGACTGCTGAGCCAAATCAATCAAATTTAACGATTCAGCGGGGCGTTAGCCGAGAGATATCAACTGTTTTCGCCTTCAAAAGGCTACACATTAGCGACCTCTGGTGTTGAGAGTTTTGCTGTTGACGTTGCTCTTACTGTTGCTGTTGGTGTTAAATTGCTGTTGCTGTTGTTTTATTGTCTTAGGTGTCTCGTTTTGATGCTGCCGCCGGTGATCGCGAGAAATTTGCATAATTTAATTATGAGTTCTTTGTGTGCGATTTGTTGTGTGTGTGTGTGTGTTTGAGAGTGTATGTGTGTGATGAAACTATTTGGGTGGCTCAATCACGATAAGATGGACGGCCATTTCTAAGAGATTTATGGATTTCGTATTGGCCATAGATCAGGAAGTTGTTACCACTACTCCGATCGTTGTTAACAATTCTGAGTAATACCACAATAACGCCTATTCCCAAAAAAATTCTTTAATAGACAATTTTCACACAATTAAAACCCTAAATGGCATTTCTCATTCCTCATTCACAAATCTCATGTTTTACGATCAGTTTATGTGCATTTTTCACTGGTTTTTCATTCAGTTTTCTTCTTGAATGGATTTTCACTTTTTCTTAGCTAAACGCCTGCTAATCAGAGATCGTAAATCTTTAGAGCATACCCAGTGGAAAATTTCCTTTTTCATAACTTTTCATTTAATAAACTCCAGGCGACCAACCGTCGGCCAAACAACATACCAGGCAGCCCAAGCAGCCCAAGTGGACCAGTGGCCAAGTGGACCGGTGGACACTTAGAGGCCAGTTAACTAATTATCTAAATGACAATTATTATTAAAGTGCGAGCATAAAAAACTATACCCTCTCAGACACAACACAATGGCCTACAATTATCACAAATGACCATAATTATTATCAACAAATGATAAAAAAAAATTACATTTATTTATATAGTATATAAGAAAAAGTGGCAGTAAAAGGATCATAAAGACCGAGTCTCTGGCATAGAATGACACATTTACGGATCTATCTTTAATGAGCTATATGCCACACACAAACACACACACACACACACACACTCACACAGCTACTACTTAGAGGAAGTGCTTAGTGAAAGGGGACGACATGAGATCGGATTTTCTTTAATAAGTAGTTTAAATGTTAGCACAGACTAAAGTTAGTACACACAATTATGTACACTTGAAAAAAAGGTTTGTTTTTAAAATAGACAAAGTACAGCAAACACTCGCTAAGCCCTACCAGCTCTTGGCCATACAAATATCTAAAAAGAGTACAGGGTCTAAAAAATAAGTACTAAAATCTCAGAGTTTGTTGGCTTACAAGTGACCATGGAGTTAAGTTAAGGGAAGGGGGCATTGACGGGTTGATTGACATGAAAATGCTGAAAGTTTACCTTAAAACAATGATAGAAATGTTGGCCAGATAACTTGGCCAACATGGTTTTAGAGTTGGGGTCCATAGACACCATAGGACCAGCACAGGTTGAAGCAACACCTGTCGTCCATTGTGTCGGCCTTTTTGCTTGTTCATTAAAAACTCGACTTCTGTGTAAAACATTTTTTAATAAATTTTATAAAATGGAAGCTGCAGCAAAAACCAAAATTGTTTACAAGAAAAACAATTAAACTAAGTAAAAGACAGATAAAAAACAACAACAACAACAACAAGAGACCACAAAGCTACGCAGTTAAAGACCCTAAAAAATGTCAACTGCAAACAGATGGAAGCTGTGATTTCAAGCCTGTCGTCTGGGTGCCTACTTAGTAGGCTACACATACCTACAAAACACAGGTCTAGCCACAGACTCTGGGCCAACAGTGTCTTAGCCAACTCCCGCTCTGGCTTGGCCTGGTCCACACAGTTGTCCGACTGTCATAAAACAATTAAGTTTAATTTTGTCACCGTGCCGTAGCTCCCAGCTACGGTGACGGCTCAGACCCCAAAAACCTCCAGACCTCAACACAGACTCACAACTCAGTCCAAGACTTAGTCCCAGGCTGAGTTGTAATTAACGCATGCTTTGTAGCTGCTGTTGTTGTTGCTGTTGTTATTGTTGTTGTTGTTGTTGTTGTTGTTGGTAATTGTGCACCTGTTGCCGCCTTTTGTGTCCAATATTCCACTGCACGAACAACATAACAAAATTGCCAACAAATTGCATACCAGGGATGCTGAATGCCACCGTTTTGGTGCAGCCAAATCGGTTAATGAGCTTACGAAATGGGTTGTCTTTAAGCCAGAGTTAAGACTTAGTTTAACTAACATTTATTAAAAAAAAATAGTATTGATTAAATTATTTAAAATGTTTTTAATGTAGAAAAAACTTTAATAAGTTTTACAAAATCATTTACAGTGAAGCGGACTCGCGGACAGCTCCCTTAGGCGGGAACCTTCCTTAGCCTGTTCGGCCAAGGGAGCTTTCGCTGTATATAAATAAGAAATATGATAAAAAATCTCAGCTAAGAAATCTTCATCAAAAACCAAATCATCATATGGCTACAGTCGATCGAGCCGACTGTTAGTGACCCCGTTCTCATTCTATTGTCCATTTTCCATACAAATCACCAATCTTCGACCGATTTTTCCTATGGGAGCCTATATATTTGTCCTATTTAGTCTATATATTTTTCCGATTCGGATCAAGCTTGGTAAAGATAGTTAAATTTGTACCATACACATAACGGATGAATTTGGTCGCGATAGCTTAAATCCAGAAGATCCAGGTGTTCATACGGACGGACGGACAGATAAAGGGACAGACAGACGCAATGATGGACAGACGGACATGGCTATATCGACTAGGCTTGCGAAGCTGATCAAGAATATATATACTTTATGGGGTCTGCCACGCCACGTCTCAAAATAAAGATTAAAACTTAGCTTTATTTGAACACAACAGATTAAACCCATTCCCAGTAATGCTCCCAACTGACCAACTTTATGACTATGTAGATTTCTTTGGAAAATAAACACAATTCCACAGCATTTACAACACACACTTGCTGTTCATAATTAAAAGCCAAAAGCCAAAAAGTCTATGGAATTTTTGGCTAAATTAGTAAGCATCTCAGTTGGTTTTGGCTTTAGTTCCGGCTGCTCATATTAAATAACTAAGTCAAATAAATGAAATCGTAAAAAACCAAATATTGTGTTAATTATATGTCACTCGAAACCGATAGATAAATCCAACAATACAAGAGCTTTGTGTACCAAGACAGACCCTGGGCTATGTTTTGACTCCCTGGTGTGTACTGGAGTAGATGGAGCACCCACAATAAACGGTAGCGTCTCCGATCAAATGAAATATTGCTACACAATGTTGGTTGCTTTTGTTGTTGTTGCTGTCAGTGTTTATGGCCACGTTAATGAAAATGTCTGGGTAATAGGGAATACGGAATTGTTGGCATTGTTTCAGTTTTCGAGTGGCTGTAAAACATAAATAAATAAATTCAAGACTCGTGACATTTATAAATTGTTTTTAGCAATACAATAAACCCAATTCGACTTGGCTGCCACCTGGAATTATGTGATAATTGACAGTTAATTCTGCAAGCAAGTCTCGTGACATCCCCAGGACAGCAACAGTGGCAGCAGCAGTAGCAGCAGCAGTAGCAATTCTTCAATTCCCCAATCTTTCAATTCTTCAGTTTCCCAACATATTTTTTTTTTGTCTGTTCCGCATTTTTGCGCAAGCGCCTGCAGCTTTATCGGCTTTTGGCCAAGTTAATGCTGAAGTTCAGTTTGATGATGATTGATGATTGATGGCGCAAAATGTAACCGTCACTGGTTATATGTTATGCTTGTGTTGGCCAAGAGCACAACTGGGCCCAGATCATGGGTACACTGCGAAACGGTGGTCCATTTGCCGGATGTGAAGCCGTGAGGATGTTGACGTTTAACTGTGTCGCTAATTGGCCGATTTTTGCTTCAAGCCGCCTTTTGACAAATGACAACAGACCACAATGAGTTACCACTTTTGTCTCTCACTGTCGTTTTGTCGTTTTGGCTTATTGTCTTGACGTACATTTAACTGGCATTTATCCGTTTTGCGGTTACTGCTCTGCTCTGCGGTGGGGCTAACTAACTAGTCGCATTATCTTGTTGGCACTTCCTATAGCGCATAACGGTAAAAGAGACTAAACAGGATTGTTTTTAAATTCCTTAAACTCCAGAGATATGTACTCACATAACAAATGTAGGTCAAATGTGGTACAGTGAAACCTCTACTCGCGGACAGCTCACTCAGGCGGACAGCTCCCTAAGCCGGACGAATTTTAAAGTACCAAGATCATGAATATGACTGTCCGGCCAAGGGAGCTTTCACAGTATGTGATGCATAAAGTCTGTGTGGTATAAAGTATCTATTTTATATAATACACGTCTATAAACTATTGTTTAAAAAAAGTTGTGTGAAAAATGGAACTTGTTTGAAACTTGAAGTCGTTTAGCGAGAGCTTTTTAGAATGCTTTAATGTGTAATTAAAGTTAATTGAATTAAATAGCCACAAAGCAAACGAAATACGTTAAGACTTAAGTGCAAGTCAAGACCCGGTCCTAGTTATAAATAGTATATAACACACACATCTAACGACAATTTATGACACAATTTTATTTTACTATTGTTAGCTGTTGTCTTTTTGGGTTAAATACCCGTTGCTGGTGGAGTAAGGGTATGCCAAAATCGTTGTATAACAATAGAATAGATTATAGTATAGTATGTAGTACTATACTTAGCTCACAAAGCTCACACCGTTAGCTTCACGCACCAGAATTACACCAAAATCATATAGATTTTTGGAAACTCCCTTAGAATTACCTCTTAACTAACAGGTATCTTTAAATCGATCACCTTTTATAACCTCTTTACTACCCTTTTATATACTTTGTTAATTTCTTGTGGCATTCGTATAACCAAAACGTCAGCTAAAAGCTGGCTAAGATCTTCATTTGAAAGGCGTACGCTGAAAATTGTCAGCAATTTTGATGAAAATAATTGGCCAACTGTGGGCGACTCTCAATGATGCTCGATGCTTGGCCTGATGCTTGGCCAACAATAATGTGCGACAACGATCCAATTAAAGCCGCGACAAAATGCGTACGTGTTCATAAATATTGTCAATTAGCGGCAAAGTTCGCCCAACGTGTCTTTGGCAGTCAGGGCTAATTGTGAACCACAACAAGTTACGCAACAATCGAAGTCAATCGAAGGCGAGATCACGAAGATCGAAGATCAGACATTGCAGTTAGCAGATAGCAGATCGCCGATCTCAGATCGCTATAGCATTGGGACTCATCATCAATGGAAAGATTGAGTTACATTTACGAGCACAAATATCGCGGGACAGTTGCAAGTTGGCGGCAGTCTGATTGATCAAACGGTGACAATATGGCACTTACGGGTGCCATCAAGCCAGTTGAGTTTTCCCCCGCTTTTTCTAGTTCCTTAGCAGTGATGCCACAATTTCAATGGCTAGAATAGTTGGAAGAGTTGCTTAAAACAGCTAAAGGAACAGCTTGAATAACTTGCTTATTTGTTTTTTAGACCCAGGACTCTTAAAAACACTATAATCAAGAAAGTTACACTTAAGTATAACAAATTCTATATTTGAACGCAATGTCAATGCATGTGTGCAAGCGAGATAGAAACATACAAACATGTGAACGAACGTTTAGGCTGCATGTGCAGCGGCCAAGCCGACCAATGCATTGGTACATACATATATGTATTTCATATACATACACACATACATATGCATAAAACGCAAAAAGTATTATACGGTTAGACGTGCTTATGTTTTTGCTTATATCTCTCTTTCTTTCTGTCACTGTCTCTCTATCCTGCATTCTCTCTCTTAATCTTTCTCTCTCTATGTTCATGCTTTTAATGCTCTCTCTAACGTTATGCTTTAGGCTTAGCTTTTATTGCTCTAAAATGGCAGCACTGCTTACTCTCACTCACTCCCTCTCTCTTTCAGTCTCTATCCTTTACGCTGCTTTGCTTCAGTCAATCTCTCATTATTTTATAAAGCGTGCGGACTGCATAGCAAAGCGTTGCCATTTGCTGCATGCCGCTTGATTAGCTCAGCTGTCTCCTGTCTCCCTCTCGCTCTCTCACCATCGCTCTCTTGGTTGAAAACTAGTTGCCCCTGTGGCCGTTGTTTAAAGTTTGATCGTCTCCTTAATTTACAGGCCTTAAATTCCTCGTCCATTGGGTGTCGTTTTGTAATCCTTTAGTTAATTAAATTAATTAAATGGGCGAATTGGCGAATTGGCGCTTCGGGGATTTGAATTATGTTCCTGACTGTGTGTGAATTATATGTGGGATGAGTGCATAAAGAGTACTGTACAGTAAACACTTCAACGTTGAACACAAAGACTTTTGTTGGTTGTCTGATTGATTTGAGCAGCAAATTTGATTTCTTTTGAAAGCTGATTTCTTGAGCTTGATTAGCTGGAAGTTGACCTTAATTATGGGCATGTGTAGGGCCTGATAAGCCACTGATTTCATACGCTAATTGCGCTCAAATCACCAGAAAATAAAACCATTTGATCTGTAATTAAGGCACAGCTTCCGTTTAATTTGTTTATAAAGAACTTGCATAGATATTTCGTTGAATACCTTGAGAGTTCGTGAATGTATCTACCCTAAGTACATTTCGTTTGAAATTCAATTAAAATAAAGTTTCATTTGACCTTTAAACGTTCCATTCTCGAACGATAGACAATCAAACAGGTGCCACATAAAGCAGTCGTTCTATCTCTCTCTTTCTCCCTCTCCCTCTCTTCCTCTACCTTTGGTTTGGGCTACTTTTGACTACTGCATGAACAGACAGTCAGTTGTCGGTTTTATGATCCGAAAATTTAAATTATAAAGCAATTAAAGCCATTAAAAATACGAAATCAAAGCAAACAACGGCAACTTATACTATGACTGGAAACGTAACAGAGGGAGGGAGAGGGACAGAGAAAGAGTGAGAGAGAAGCAGAGCTAATTAAATGTAATTAATTTTCACATGCCTCAAAATTAAATGCATTTAAATCGGAGACAAATACAGAGAGTGTGAGCTTTATAAATAGCGTATGGTTTAATAGCCCCCCGTTTGTTAAAAGCGATTTAAAAAGTTTCATTAAGATAAACAACATGAGCAATAACAACAATAACAACAACAGTGGCTACAAAAGTTATTGCAATTTTAATTATAATTTAAGCTCGACTATGACGACAGGTGAATAAACCATAGGTCGAAACCAGACTCAGTCAAGCGGCATCTACAAAACTCAAGCTCAAGCTAAACTAACTGAAATTTGAAAAGCCAACATTTTGGGCCATTTACCGTTGCGCCCTCGAGGCGTGGCCAAAAACGCGCTGCTTGTTTCATTTTTGAGGGCAACATTTTGTACAAGATTTTTGCTGGCACTGCTACTGGTTAGAGAAGCTATTTTATTTTTTGCTTTAAGCCAAGTCTTTGGACTCTAAGCCACTGATGCTGTGGCTCACAAGAAAAAAATACACTTGCCATCTCGCTTGCACGCTTAACGACCACGAATTCTATGGAAAAAATGGCGTTTAACTGTAACTGGTAATGTGAAACATTTTCGGGTCAGGTGCTTCAACGAGATTTCACCAACCAGCAAGACAGAAAAACAGCTAAAAACAGTCAAAAACAGCCAACACCCAACACACAGTTTTCATTATCTTACGGTAATATCGCTCATAAAGCGACTGTGTGTTGCTCTTTCATCATCATCATCATCAGCATCATGATCATTATGACGAACAGCAGCATCATCATGTGGTCAGCCTTCGGTCATGTTGTGATGTGATGTGATGTGATGAGATGATCTCTAGTCACATATAGCAACGTCAGCTCGTTATGGTTTCCTACATGTCTTGTGCTTTTTTTTTTGGCGATTTTATTTTTTTTTTTATATTTTTTTTTCGTGTTATTTCTCGTTTGGTTATTGCGCAGATTTATCTTAAAAATATGCTCTTTTGATTGGTACACTGTATACAGCTTTTTCTTGATCTTCTTCTTCTCTTTTTTTTCATTGTTTTTACTTTTTTATTGCCAGTCGTTTGTTACTTTTTGGTCAACTCTTCTTAGCTGCAATTTCCGGTCGAAAGGGCGTCCCAGAAATCTCACAAAGAAATTGCCATTTTGTGTCGGTTGAAATCAAATGAATGAGAGAAATGGGAATCGAGAGCTGCGATGTGAAGCGATTGCATTTGAGGTCAAACATTCGAAATTTTCGAAAGCAAATTAAGTAGAATTTTCTGGGTTTTAACTAAAAAAAACTCAGCTGAAATAAAATAATTAACATACACACAACATTTAAATTTAAGGCAATCTATTAATATGCTATGTAAAAAAAAATATAAAATTTTTTAAATATAATTTTTGAAACTGTATTCCATTTTGAGCAAATAGTTAACTATATTTTATATCCATTTTTATATTTTTATAAATTTTTATTTTGTGATAAATATTTGTAACAAAATTCTTCACTTATTAATGTTATAAGACTTTAAAAAAATTCCATAAAAAATCAAAAAAGTATTTTACTTATGTATATTTAGTTTACTATCAAATTTGAGCATACAAATCAGCATACCGCCCCAGCAAATTGTAGAAAACAATTTTCCCATCACCATTAATTCAAAATCTAAGTAATTTCGGATTATAAATTGTATGAACGAAATAAGCTGTGACCAAGAATTAGCAGAGCTCTGTTAAGTTAATCAGCCAAAAATGTTATTTACAACACTTGCAACTATAACAAAGCTAGAGAGACCAAGTCTCTTGGTTCGGATCAGACAACTATAGCCTATAGCTTCCATAGGACAAATTCCAGAATTTATCCCTTCACTCGGTGAGTGTAAAATGCTGCTGATCAAGTGAACAAAAGTTGTTAATTACTAAAGTCTAGAGAAGCGTGAATAATGCTAACCTATTAAACTGACACATTTAAAGTCGCAGCACCCGTAGGTCAAGGACAATGATTAAAACAATTAAAAGTCAAAACTTTAACAGACACCAAGCAAAAACAACAACAACAAAAATTGATTGCACACGCAACGGACTGTGGTTTAATCATTACGTTTAAATCTAATAGAGCGACTAGTGCCGTCACATGAATATATATCTACATACTCGTACAATTGTTTACTTTTTTGTTTATTTTCTCTTCTTTTTTGCAACAACATTTCTCATTTTGTTTTATAGCCCTGCATAATGAACGATGAACAATGAGCAAGCAAGGAATGAAGCAGAAGCGGGACTACGAAGGGGCTAAGAGGGGGAGGGGAATGTACACGAACAGGGGTCAAACTTATACATACACTTAAAGCACTCTCTTGCCATCAACAACAGCAGCAGCTAAAGCAACACATGTCATTGCTACAGGTGAGCTTGTCTCTTGATTTGAATTCGTTGATAACACAACGCGATCTCTGCTGCAGCTGAGTGCTCGAGAGAATGTATCCCTCAACTCCCCCTCCCGTACTCCTATTAACTTCCCACAGTCCCCTCCAAATCCATTGCGACGCCTGACAAACGCACTCCGCACGTACCGCTAATTAGCTGGTGTTTTAAGGCCCCCTTAAGCAAGCAGGCACCAGACTGCAGCTCCATCGCACGAGTCGTCGGCCATTACGAATATTCCTATATACACACTGGTATGTATATATATATACATTAATATATATTCATGTTCATACTTATATTGCTTATTATGGGATGAGTTAGTGAAGCATTTGAGTGCATGACTGAATGGCATGTGTGTTATATGGCAAATACTTACGATATGAGTTGGCTAATTTATTTTTTAACAGCTTACAACAATATGTACAGTCACCATGCTCTTTTCTGCTCCTTAAATGCAAGATAAATACACATTTAACCAGCTTATAAATGATATTCTATAACAATTGCAAATGAATCAAATAAAAATGTACTACATTTTTAAGAACATTTTGGATGTTTGAACATAAATTTAATTTAAATGATTTTAGAGACAACAAATTTATGTAAAACAAATCAAATAACAATTAGCATTATGTAAATTACTATCTTGGCTATTAATTAATCATTTCTCTTCATATTTTTCATCAGTCTAATAAAACAGCAAAGAACAAAAATGACAGCCGCATCTGAAAGTATGCAATGATTTCAGCACCGTTTACAAGTGCTCGCTTTTAATTCAGCGCAAAAGTATGCAATGAAATTGAATTAAGAGTTATACAAGTTTAAAATTACTGTTTTTAAATATTTTATTTTAATTCGTTTTGTTTTTAACACAAGAGCACATTTATTTTAATTTTGTTGTATCATTTCTTCTGTGTAAATGTTGTTTGCTGACACTTAAATACTAAACATTATGTACAAATATATCCATCGTTAGAGTTGTTGTGTGTCTTTCTAAGTACGGCCTAAATTGTAAGTACAAGTATAAGTATAATTTAGTATTCGTGATTTGCTCAAGCAATAAATTAATGAAAAATAGTTTTAGTTTCATTTGTAAATATAGATTTTTTTTTGTTAAATATCAAGCGAGTGCGGCGGTTAATCCTTGTATTGTTTCCAAACGTCATCTATTTGTTTAGTATGGAAGGAACAATGGACGACTTGTGACCTTTGACATTTGATTTTCGACGCAATGCATTGTTCATCACAGTTGTGTCGTTGTGTATGTACGTGTGTGAGTGTGTGTTAGTAATATCGCTTACTGGCAACATAAATGCATAACGTAACATCAACTTTCAACAAATTTTAATTATTTTACTTCAGTTTTTAAGCTAGTTTTTTTTTAGCTTTATGCTAACAATATTAACTACTAAAAACTTTAACTGCTAAACGCTAAACAAAATTCGATTCATTCGACTAACATTTATGCGATTGGTGAGCGTGGAAAACGTTTCAATCTATCAAAAATCACTTTCTGTGAATAAGTGAAATAGTTTTGATTTGCTATATATACCATATAATAAGTACTTTGCATTATTTATCTGTTAATTGTTATTAACTACTAAGTATGTATAAGTTATTTAGTTGCTTCCAACTCTGGACAAGACACACATTCAGCAAATTGCTCATATCATCTATATGTTTTTGTTTTTCTTTGTAGTGAAATATCATTTAAAACTGGGCCTGAATGTTTTGTGCATAGAAAAATATTTACAATGTGCGCGGCGGATCGGGAACAAGGTGGAGCTCCTAGTACATAGATAGCTTTAGTTTAAGTTTAGTATTGCATATTAAGTTTAGTTATCCGTGTGTGGATAATGATGTTGCTGATGTTGTTGCTGCTGATGCTGCTGTTGTTGTTGTTGCTGCTGCTGTTGTTGATAGTGATACTGCATAGAGGAACCTGCTTGCGTGGAGGATGACGTGGATGTTGGTGGAGCAGGTTTGATCGTAGGTTTGATATCTTCTATTTGTATTAGTTGCTCGATGGGTATTAATGACAGTTCACCGCCCACAGGCTGAGGCATTGGCAGCTTAGCCAAAGCCTAAATGTAAGAGAAGAAGTTGCTATTCAGGTAAATAATATTTGTATAAAGAGTATAACTTTTACCTTGGCATGCTCCACTGCAATCGTTGCTGCCTTTTCAGCCTCGCGCTGTCGACGCTCCTTTAGTTTTAGGGAGAATATGGCCACGGAACGCGCACTTTTAACCAATTTCTGTTTAAGACGTGATTTCTTGGCGGCCAATTCAGCTGCTGTTAGAGGGAAAATAAAGTTTAAAGTGTAACCCATTTTCGGTTTAGTCTATAACTTACCTTTAGTCTCATCATCCGTATTAGCCGCTGATGTGGAAGCAGCCGCCTGATCCTGTTCTTTTTCTTTTTCTTTCTCCTTCTCTTTCTCCTTTTCCCTTTCCTTTTCTCTCTCCCGTTCTTTTTCCCTCTCCTTTTCCCTTTCACGCTCCTCCTTCGCCTGTTTCTGCTGCTGTTTCTGTGATGAACTCGATGATGAATTTGATAGAGCTCCCACACTGGGACGTGATTGGGAATTGCTGATGCTGCCAGAGGCGCCAGGTCCAACACTGCTGGGACTAAAGACGCTGCCACCTCCACCGGAAGATGAGGATGATGATGCCACGATTTGCTGCTGTTGTTGCTGGGGGGCGGTGGGCGTGGCCAACATGCTGCCAGAGGGACCAGTTTTGAGTGCCACATTACTCCAAGATGGTGCCGGTTTTAAGACATCGACATTGCCGGCGTTACTTGTAAGTTCCTAAACACAAAATCAGAGGGTATAAGATCAATAAATGCTAGACTATATGATACCATGCAAAATAATTACACACAACAAAAGCTTTAATGATAATCATGCATTTCTTGTAATGGCCTGTGAGTTTTAAGCCAGCGTGGAAATGTGAGCTGAAGCAACCGTTATTGATTAATTTCCAACAGACTTATTTTCATCCAATTAACTCTAAACGCGGTACAAACTAAGATTACAATTGCAACTTAATATTTCTATTTCTATATGAATATATATTTATCTGCCAACAGCAAACATCGAGCACACACACACACATTGAACAACAGTATATAATACGATACAGGGTATAAGTTATTTGGGTTATGCAATTTGTAGTTTTACACATGTCTCTCACTACCTTGGCAATGCAATCAATGCTTCTATGCAGGTTTGCATTGTCGTTGACCTTTAAACGGGACATCCATTCAGGTGCATGAAGTTTTATGTGTAGTTTATCCTTTAAACAGGAGAATCTTGTTAGAGTGGACCAAAATTGTGTTGGTATTTTGTGGAATCGGTGAGTGTACATCATTTAAATTAATATATTATGCAAAGCTAAAAGAACCTAGGCTTATAAAACATCCCTCTCTCTTTATAAAGTAGGTTATTGGTTTTAAAAATAATATTTTATATAAGTACTATACATCTATATTTTATATTCTAACATATAGTTGGGCTGTATGCTCTATAAAATTAATAATTTTTAATTTAAACCGTTTAGAAATCACTAACCGATATTAACCGAATATAATTGAGAACTATTACTTATTTATACACCAAAAATTAAAACTTTTCAAACCAATTTGATCGTTTTGTTAACGATTTATATTAGTAAACAATTAGTTTCGATTCGTTTATTTAAATTAATATTAAATAGACAAATTTCTTAAAACTGGCCTAAGTTTTGATTAAAATCCCTAAATGTTACTGTGAGTGAGTAAAGTTTAGTACAAGCTGTCCATAAATCTAGCACTTTTAACTATAAACTTAGTACAAAATAGTGTAAATATTAGATTAGTTAAGTTATGTTGAATTTACTTTAATTGATTTAGAAGATTACTTTAAAGTCAAATTAGTTAATAAACCTTCAACTTGTGTAATTCCACCATCAAACTTTAGTAACTACAATTAACAAGAATGGTTTTAGTATTCGTTGAGTTAGCACTAAAAATAAAAGGATTGAAGAGTCAGGTATCGAGGGGATTGCTGATTAGTAAGTCTACTAATTACAGTATAACTAGTGTGAACTAGATAGTATGTGACTAAAACTGAATTCGAAATAGTTAGTATATGTATTAAACTACTAAATCTTACGCTTAGCGGCACATGAGTAGTGCTTTCGGTGGAGATTTTACGCGTCTTGCTGTACGGCGGAATCTCGGATATTTTCGATGTCGTTTGCTGCTGATTTTGTAGTGACTGTAGCTGCAGTTGCCGCATCGAAGCACGTTGGGGACTGCCGCCATTGCTGCTGCCAGTGTGATCAGCCGAATCACTCGATTTCTTACGGAATGGTGGAATTTCTTGTATCTGCATCGATTGCAGACGTGGAGCATAACCGGCAACAGAAGAGTTCAAGGCAAATGTGCTGGCTGAAGCACTGTGTCAAATGCCAAGCAAGTTAAGAGAGAGAAAGAGAATAAAATATAGTAAAGAATAAAATATAGTGAAATGTAATAAAGGTTGTGACAAGTATTGCAAGCACAGCGTTTAAGTTTAGACCACAGAAATTCTTTCTATTATAAATTATTTACACAGAAATAGAGCTATTCTTAAAACTATTTGAAGCGTCTTGTAGAGTAAAAAGTTTTGACCAATTGAGATAGAGTTTTGCATGACAAATTTATGTTGAAGTTATTTGAAAAGCGAAAACAACACACAGCGGTATTGAGAGAACACAGCCAATGAGTACATATCATGTCTTATAGAGAGTATGTGTCTGTACATCAAGTTTTATTTGTTCTTTTTCTTTATAATTGGTCGATTTACCCGCTAAGCAGCTGTTGTTGTTGTTTTACTCTTTGACTCTGCGCTGGAAGAGCGCTCAAATTGCGCACCGAATATCCTAGAAATGGCGGTATTTCCGGTATGAAGATTTGCGATTTTTGCTTACAACTTTTACAAGCGCTATAAAAAAATGTTTATTGTGAATAATAAAGTAACAAATAGACCAAGATTTAATTAAAAGTCAGATCTAAAAGTAAAAGTTAGTGCCATAGACTATGAAAAGCATAAAAAACTACGACTAAGAAAGTTTGATTCTAAAAATATTTCAAATATTAATAATTTTATAAAAATAAAACATGATCATTGCTTGTTAAAACTTTATAATAAATAAATTTAACTTTTTTTGAATAAATAAACTTAATTTATTATACTAGAAGAAGATAAGTAAGAGACAGGTAGCGGGGGGACTGACTAACCAGTTATAATTTTTTTAAGTTAGAATTCATAACGATTTAAAAAAGGTAATTACCGAAATTTACACACTAATTTAAAGTAGTTAAAATCATCGCTAGCAAATACTCTGCTAGTAGAGTTGTAGCAGAGCCGTAGCCTAAGGCTGACGTCAAAGTGGCCGCGTTAAGCGATGCGATAATATTGGGCAACAATGTGCGCGAAAGCTCTGCATGCAAATTTACATGTAATCGCTTAATATTTGCCAGAGTGCAAACGCAGCGAGAAGAGAGCCAAAGCAAAAAATAAAGCGAGTGAAGAGAGCTGTGTCATGTCATCGCATTGCAGACCGCTGCGCTTGTCGCATCGCTAATCGCGGCCACTCTGACGTCAGTCTAACGATCGAAAGCGTGTGTGCTCTGCTCTGCTCTCAGCTCTGTCGCGTTAAGAACTACAGTAGCAGAAAACAGAAAGCGAGATGAGAGCAGACAAACGCTCTCTTTTCTGTGCTACTGCTCTCTACATAACAGAGCAAAACTCAGAGCGGTAGCCGTAGCATAACACAACTTGTGTTGCTCTTGCTACCACAGAGTAGTTTTAGCAAACACGCTGGTTAAAATGCTACAGTTTTGATATTTTTAATCTATGTTATACAGCTATAAACTAATTTTAAATTTCCCTTAGTAAGCACTACCAATTATAGAGCAACTCCTTTGCTTCTAAATAAAATTAACTAAAAAACTTGAAGACTTAAAGTATTGTGAATACTTTGATGAGTGTATGGCGTGTGCAAGCTTCATTTGTCAGTCATCGAATGGATTAATAAACTTGTCGTGTGCATCAATCATTATGACGTAACCGCAGAAAAGAAGCTAACTTAGCTACTTACCCTCCATTGCCACCATGATGCAAACTGCTGAGCGAGGCGCCTCCATGTGGCGGTGTTGATTCATGCAACGGTCTTATGAGTATTGTGCTAGTCTGTAATTAAAACTGTTTTTAAAATATGCACAAATTGAAATAAACAAGAGTTGACTCACCTGGGATGGCGGTGAATCCGGTGATGAGTCACGGTTCTCGTAGATATTAACATCCGCCTCAATGCTACGTCCGAATCCGGCAGCAGCCATCTCCTGGCCATAGAGCAGCATATCCTCGGCCAGCTGGCTCTCCATCGATTGATCATGCGTCGTATTCCCGCCCGTGCACTCCTGTTCCGGTTGTGTGGATGTGGTCGAGGGCGGTGTGGGTGGCGTTGGGCGAGGCGAGGTACCCTTGCACTGCATTTCGCGGCGACAGTGCTCGGCACGTGCTATCTCAGCGGCCAACCAGGAAGGTAACTCAGGCAACAGCCAGGTAAGAGCCTGACGCAGTCCCAGCATTATGTGCTGTAAACAAAGTGAAAACTTAGTATAGCTCAGACTAGTAGATACTCTACCTAACACAGCAAATGTTAAAGTACAGGGAATTCTGTGTTACCAACACGTGCACTAAACGCATATACCCGTTCACCCGTTTCACCCATTTTAAGTGCATAAAATTAAACTTGCATGTTCAGAAACTTACCTCCAACGTAACAATCAATATTATAGTGTGTGCGGTGGTTAAACCAGGCCATAATCGAGACACCTGACCGGACAGACCAATCAGTGCACAGTTAACAATAACCGCAGCGAGGGACAAAACGCTGAGTGCATTCTGCCATGTGCCAATGTTGGCAACGCGCTGTCCAAACGGTCGCTGATGGACGTGGGCCAGTTTAAAGGCATCGGAGCGTATTTCCATCAGGTTATTGACCAAAGCGCATATTCCGGCCAAAGGGAAGGCAGCGGAAAAGAGCACTACGTAGCCCATTTGGACGAGCATCTCCAAGTGATCCGAGAAAGTGCCATCGTACTAGTAAAACCAAATAAAATTTATTAATTTATTTGAATTCATTTTGAGCAACTTCTTACCTTGTACAATGAGCTCTCAATCTCAGCCTGTCCAATATTTCGTTTACTTGATGCCTGCTGCAGTTGCTCCTGTTGTGCTGGCTTGGCAGCTGCCTCCGCTTTGAGCTTCTCCTCCGCGGTGGCCAGTTCCTCGGCCAGACTGCGATTCACATGCTGTGTGGGACTTAAAGCACCCCACATATTGAAGCTGAGTTTGGCCAGCTTCCATTGCTCAAGGAAATAGGGTATTGCCGATTCGCGCAAATTGCCAATAATTTGACGGGAGATGAGTAAACCAGCAAGTTGCTATAAGATAATAAAGTAAATGTTTATTTATACTCAATTAAATTTATATAATATTAAGATGTTGATAAAATTCACCTCCTTGAGCTTATCCTCATCCCGCAGATAAAAGGCAATGTAGAAAAGAGATAGAAACGAGTTGACAAACTGAAAGAGAGCCACTTTGGCAATCAAATGATTCTCGTACTTCGATTGCAGACGATAGTTCTCTAAAGAAAATATTATTTATTATAACAAAACATTCGATTTATTTCAAACACTTACCCCGATCGTTTAACCAAACAGCCAGCTTAAAGTAGGCCTCATCCATCAGGGTAATGGCACCTGCCAGCAGTACCTTTGGTATCACACTGAGACAGCATAAAACACTCTCCTCCGGCAGCTTGGAGTCCCACCAATCCTAATGGATAAATAAATAAACATAATGAGTGAAGCTTTGAGTAGAATTAGTTAGCTTAACATTCGACATTTATCAACATCAATCAAATGTTCCTAAAGGTATTTCTTTTTCGATTCTGTATTAATTTTTCGCCTTTTAGTAAGTCAATTATTACTCATTTTGTTGCTCAAACACTTAATTTGGCTTATTGGCTGCGTTAATGCGCTTAATTCGTTGACATTAAGATATATCCGCTGTTGTGGTAGGAAACTTCACGTTCAGTTGAGTTTCGTTAACAAAATGAGAGAAAACGCGGAACAATTAAATGGCACTCTAAGTGCTGGGGCACTAAGAAAGTCATAATCAATATGTGACAATAAAATACCCTGTATATTTATTTTATGAACATAGCACACTCCACTACACCCATTAGTAAGTATACGCATTACTTATACACTCTTTATATGACATTAGGGCAGAGTAGCCACTTAAAAAATCATTGCATACCAACAGGCGCCCACTGTGCCACATGAGAACAAAAGCATGTTGCGCTTTTTAAACTACATGTACTCATGGGTGTGTGTGTTAGCCTTTTGTTTCGCCTTTTTTGCATAATTTCCAACTTAATTAGCAGCCGTCTGGGCCAAGGTAGTTGGCCATAATTTACACACAGCAGCACAGCACAAAGGATAATTAATGTTAACAGCTGCCACATACGCTGTACATTTTAATCATGAAAACTATGTACAAGTTTATCATTTAATAAAGTTGATTAACTGACATTTTGCCAACTGACTACACCCTTTCAAATGTTTGGTCTTTAAGCTGACTCCTTGGGTTAACCTTTTAAGCTTTAACCCACTTTAAAACGCTCCATCAAACCCAATAAGCACTGTACTTAAATGGTAACTCCATTATACTGTTAGCTGCCACTTGACCACATATATACAGGTATTTAGCTCTTTTACAACACTGACCAACTGACGGCTTAAGCTTGTAGAGCACTCTATATATATACGTATCCCTTTGTATACATTCCCCCCCTCAGCTTTTGTCATGGCTCATTAAGCGCTTTCACAGCTAAAAATGCCATTGTCCAGTTTCCAGTTGTAACCAAGTACCGAGTACCATGCATAAAAGCCGTTGCAACAAAGTACGTCAGTACTAACATGGCAGCAACAGCAGCAACAACAACAACAACAACCACATATCAGTTGTCATGTAAGCTTGCGGTTGTTTTAACTTGGTTAAGTCTGTATCAGTTGGAGCCTGTTTGGACATGCGTCTTGGTTAAAAAGAGGTCTAAATTGGTAAGAAAGTGATAGCTAAAAACTGATTTACAAAGGCTAGCTTAAAAGGCAGAATCCTTAACAAAATTTATCTCTCTCTCTCTTTTGTGGTGATTTGTGCATATAAACAATCTAGTATTTAAATAGTAAATCGATTAGTGTATTTTATCCAGCAGTCGCAATTGCTGTACTTAAGCTACAAGTTCTAATAATAATATTAATCATAAGTATAAGTCAACTAAACCAAGCAAATATTTGTCTACATCAAATTTTGTTGCCCCCAAAACTGAAATTGTTTCATTGTCAGAAAAGCTGTTCCCACAACGGGATGTGGTTTGGGAGGGGAGGGGAAGGGGGTTGGAATGGAAGGGAGTAGCGAGTAGGGGAAATGTTCTTAATGATTGCCATGCCACTTTGTTGACATTATCTTTTGTTATAGCTGCTGGCATTGTTGTTCTTGTTGTTGTTGTCGCTTTTGTTGTTATTCTTAGCATTCAATTATGCGTAAAATTTGCCAGTTTGCTCAACGACCATTTTGGATTGTATTTCGCTTTTCCTTTCACTACTATGCCTATCTCTCTCACTCTCCTACCCTCTCTCTCTCTCTCTCTGTGTCTTTCTCTAGCTACTTGAACAATTACGCCTTCCACAGGCGATTTTCCTTTTTTCGCCAATGGAGCATTTTAATTAATACCAGCTGACAAGACTGTAAGAGTGTGCGTGTGTGTGTGTGGGTGTGCCTTTATGTTCTGTGTGTGTGTGTGTGTTCTTAAAAAATGCGTATGCAAATTGATGGCCAAAAGGCATTGCAAAAATTTCGTACGACAGGAATGACTGAAGTTTTAATTAAAACATGGTTTTAAATAAACAAGTTTTTAAACAATTTCGTTTAAAAATAAAATTACATTTATAGCCAAATATTATTTAAGGCAAAACTTTCCTCAGCTATATGGAACTACTGACAGTACACTTAAAATAAGTTTCTAACGAACTAAATCCATAAATCAGTGTCTTAAACTTAAAATTGGTTTTGAATAAGTTAAAAATTTATTTAGTTGGAGTTTTAGCAATGGTTTCCTATAGTAAATATATATTTACTGTAAACAACTTTATTATCAATCAAAGCAAATACTCAACTTCCAATATTTTCTTCAAATATAGACATTAATTTTCGATTGTTTTGAATTTATTATTCAGTTTTATTTGAAGCTATAAACTCGAGATGGAATCACACGATACTCAATGCCAAATACACACACATTTACGAGCTGTTAGCATTCTACTTATACGGTTAATGCTATGAATACTTGATGGTGAGTGTTAGGTGACATGATATGGGGAGTCCATTAGAGTTGAGCATTATAATGGAGTGTATAACGAGTTGGACTACATAATAATAAATGTAATAATAAGAAGTAATGTAAATAAATATAAAAACCTTGTGCAAATTATACATGCATTGAGCAATTCCTTTATCGGGTATTTTATGGTGATCCAGCCAATCCTGTGGAAAAGAAACAACAAACAAAACGGAAAAAGAAAGAGAGAGAAACAAAAGATAATAATTCGATGAGGCGTGATGAATGATAAATAAAGTTTCGTTTTTTTTTTATTTTTCTGCATTTGCGTTTTATTTGTTTAGCGATGAGGAAACCAAAGAAAAAACAGAATACAAAAAATAAGTGAAAAACACAGAGACTGAGAAAATAAAGCAGAAGCGACAAAAATTGTGCACATTAAAAGTTGTTGCAGCAGCGGCAGGAAGCAAACGGAAGCCGGAAAATGCGTATGATTGCTAGCTGTGGGTGTGCAAGTGTGTGTATGTGGGTGTGTGTTCATGTGTGGGTGTGTGTTGCTCTGCGTGTGCTCGTAAAGGCGTAGAATACAACAACAATAGCTACTAGCACGCTCGTGAAACGCAGAGGAATACCGTTAAGCAAATTGATAAACACGCCCCACACACACACACACACATACATACACATACACACAGAGAACAGTGCTGTCAGAATTTGAATGCTTAAGTAGCCAGATAATTGTAAAAATAGCTGGAAAAGGCTTAACTCAGTTGCAGTTTATAGTAGAAACTTGCCAAATTGTAATATTTTTTATTGCAGATATATTTATTTATTAAAGAATTTAAACTTTTTGAGCCTATTTGAACTCAATAATCTTTTGTTTAATAATAATACTTCTTTAAATATCATTTCGTACGCAATTAAAACTTTACGCCCTAAAAATTTACGCCTTTTAGCTATAAATTGGCTAACAAGACAACACTGATTGTTAACACACATCCACAAACACGATAAAATCAACATACACACGTTTGCACATACGACCCAATAAACACACAGCTACACACACACACACATACACACACACGGGCAAGGAGGGCTAGCTGCCTTAGTATGTAAAACAATATTAATTATACGCACTGTGTGACAATCGTGCAAATTGTCTGAATTTAGTGCCGAATCAAGAATACTCTTGCAGATAATGTATTAAAATTAGTATGACTTTTAAAAAACTTATAAAAAAAATTAATACTTTATTAGTAATCAATTAAACAAATAATAATTTATGATAATTATTATAGAGTGCTTAAAAGCGTGTAATAAAATTAAATAACAAAGTATAACATATTAAGTTAATAGTGAAAGACATGAGTGTTAAAATTTATATACAATTAATAAATTATGTATACGCATATGTTTACTAATAAGTGTTTTTATATTTAATTTTTAAATCACTGTTTTAACATAAATAAATAATTTCAAATACTGTAATTTGTAAACAGAAAAACAACATTATATTTGCAAGAGTATTAAGTATTCGGCGCACGGAAACACACCTCAACTCAGCTGTATTTAAGGACTACACTCACCTGAAAGCGTAACATGAGGAACATGACGACAAAGACCAAACAGAGGCAGAGTCCAATTACAGGGAAGCTGACCAAATAGCGAAAGGCGCGTCGTTGCCAGGCAGGTGCCTCCTTCGGTTCCAGACGACCCGTTACATTGTTCTCCTCCAGAGGACCCTGTCGAGCATAACAAAACGTACACATTGTTGAAGCAAACAGAGAAAATGTTAATAAAATATTTGTTGCTTACCTTGTAGAGCGGTCGTGGAGGTTCAAGCAATTCTGGAGGGGTGGATAGAGTGCCCCAACGAAAGGCCAGCTCCACAGAGTAACGTTTCCAGGCCTCCAGATACAGTGATGCCCAGGCCACATTAAACAGGGAGAAGAGCACATGGCCCATATCCTGTGCCGTTTGACCTTTGCCCCACAATATGCAGTAAAGTATGGTGCCAAAGACAGCGGGCACACCCAGTGCACACGTGTAGTGTCCCAACCAGGCAAAGTATAGGGCAACCTTTACACCAAAATATGCAGCAATATCATCCAATGGTTGCGGTGCAAAGATCTGCTTAACCCAATGTGTCTGCAACTGTGTCAGAGAGCATGACTCATGCAGCGGAAAGACCTGTGTGATCAGTCCTGATTCCTGCCAAGCAGCCACAATACTCTGTCCCTCGGCAACGACAGCGCGTCCTTGCAACGCATCAATGTCACTGCAACCGGCACGAAGTCCCTGCAGCACCTGCAACACCAGCCACTGACGCTCCTGGGATGTGAAGAGTGCTGTGCTGCCCACATCACCTCTCAGCTGTTGAAAGCAGTGACTCTCGCGGGTGGTGAATTCACGCAAAGCTCCGCCCAAATCCGGACGTAGTCGCTTTGGCAGACGTGCATCCTCCGCCGCCTTGAAGAGTCTGCAACAAATGGTGAGAAAATTAAATATATTACTCGTAATTATAGGGAAATTTATTTTCTTGAAGAGATTACGAATATACTTACATATTAACTGGAGCGCTCACATAAAAGGCATTACGACTAGAGCTCTCGTGTGCCTTAACCTGAACCAGAAGACCCAATCCTGCTGGCGGCTGCGATCTAATGCGGGCGAGTAACCAACGAAGGGCTTCATCTGGTGCATCCTCGGGAAATTCGATGACCACGTCACATTGTGTGGGTATTTTGTTAAGCCAAAGGCGACGAGGCGTCATCAAATGTCCAGCGTAGGGCACTTTACGGCGTAGTTGGCGGGAAGCTGCAAACCAACAAAAAACGAAAGCAAATCAGGAAATGAAGATTAATTGGTTTGTACGAAATCCGATCGGAAGTGGAGCATACAAAATAAACACCAGTTATGACCGCTATATTTCTAGCGGCAAATTCAAGAATTAAAAAATATTTTCCTATTTTTTCATCGTATTTTTCCACTAGTCTGCTGTCGATGGAGCAGAAAAAAGCAAAGTCTCTCACAAAAGAACGGAAATGGAAAAATATGAGAAAAGAAAAAATGGAAATTTTGTGACGCAAACACAAACGGATTTTAATGCAGGTAAATAAAAATTGCTAAAGTCTGCTAAACTAGCAAATAACCTGAACTAAGTGGTGAGTTGTCTAAGCAACTTGTTTCAATCTTCTCCAAAGAACACCAGGTACGAAGCTTCAAACGCTAGAGGGCGCCAGAGCTCTACTTGGTAAAAATATGCAATTATCTGCATAATAATTGCATATAATTATCTTTTTAAATTGTTTAAAATAATGAAGAGATATATAATATTATTATTATTTTTAATCCTGTGGCTACTTTTTATCAAGCTAGCATACCCTTTTACAAAGCTTATTACAGGGAATAAAAAGCGCTAAGAGCATCAAATACAGCCATGAATGCACAGCTACAAATAGAATTTAAGCCCCACTAAACGAGGGCAGTTTGATAATGTTTGCTGAACAAAAGTTTGAGTAAAAACAAACAAATAAATAATTTGACATAAAAACATAATTTTATGTGATGAATATTCAGTGGAAAACCTTTTAATAGTTATAAATTATGAACTTCCCGTCTTAATAATTCTCTCGGGCTTTTGTGTCAAGTGCCAGGTAGAAAAGCATAACGACAAAGTTCAAATACTTTTAGCCAAGGACAGGAAAAGTGCAGATTCTGCACTTTTGTGTCACCAAATTAAGTGTGTGTGTGTGTGTGTGCGGGTGTGTGTGTGTGCTTCTGTTGCATAACAAAGTATGTAGATGACAGGACAGAAGAGAAAAGGAAAGATAAACACGTAAAATGTAAGCAAAGAGAAAGGTAAACATGAAAACCACAAAAATTTGACACAACTTTTAATTAGAAGAGGTGGAAATACTAAAGCAACAACTGTTGTTCTACATAACTCGCAATCAGAGCCCACCTGAATGGGTAAATGTAAGAACTGTAGAAGGAAACAGTGATAAACAGTGAAAAAGTAAAAACACAAGATAAATCACTGAAATTGACTAATGACAACACCCAAAAGTCGCGACACGCGAAATACTAAACAAGAAAGAAAAGTAAAGTCGAGTACGCCCGACCGTATAATACTCTCTCTCTCTCGGGTTATCAATTGCACATGCCTATATGTATATGTAATACATATAACATTGGTTTGACTGAATAAATATAAAGTCGATACTAACTAAATTCGAACTTGTAGCTCTTACCATCTCTGAAATCTGTTTGTTCATACGGACAGACAGACGGACACGGCTATATCGACTCGGCTTGTGATGCTGATCAAGAATATATATACTTTATGAGGTATGCCACGCCTCCTTCTGCCTGTTACATACTTTTCACAAACCCATTATACTCTTGCAGAGAGTATAAAAAACAAGAATGAGAAGAAGTTGAACTTTTGTTATGTATTTTACACCCAGCAAGTTTATCAGTGATTCAGTTACACAAGGTCGTAATTAATTATGAACCAAGAACAGCATTGGACCGACCACGCCTTCAAGGAAGTCAAGGCCTGTTCCTGTGCTGATAGCGACAGGCAACTTTTGTCAAAGTCAACCTTTGTTGCATTCTTTCTTATCAACAGCTTTTCAGTCTTCATTACACTAATGACAGATGCAAGAGGACAGGTTTAATGGTATTTTAGCCAAGTTGCTACATTTGGGTCAGAAGAATGTTCCTTCAAATTGCTTAAATTGCACAATAAATTATGAGCTAAGTATGTCGCTATCGATATGCTTAAAAAACTAAGAAAGTATATTTTAAATATTCGAGTTATGATCGGATAAAGTTGGTAAAATTGTAAATTTTAAATATTTATGCCCTCACTAGAAACCTGCGTGCCAAAATTGGTATTCCTAAGATCCATAGGTTCTGAGATATTCGCCAAAAACATCGATTTCTGTGGTCGAATGATTCGCGGCATCGAAAAAAAAAAGATTCTTGTATTGACTGACTAAATATCGAGCCGATACTGACTAAATTCAAACTTGAAGCTCTTACCGTCGCTGAGATCTGTTTGTTCATACGAACAGGGAATCTGTCACGCTTCCTTCTGCCTGTTACATACTTTTAACAAAACCCAATATACTCTTGCAGAGAGTATAAAAAGATGCTTCTCTAAGAATTTTCTACCAACAGAGCTATAAGCTCATAATTTCTGTCCAAATCAAGATGCTTATAATAAGTATCTTTTGTTATTTCAGTTAGAAAATTAAGTCTTACAATGTTTAATCCCACAAAAAATCTCTTTGGCCGTTGAGCCTCTTTTGGTGAACTCTTAAAATCACATAATTCTTTCAATTCCAACTCAATTAGCCGCAGATATTTTTAAAACAGAACTCATTTTATCTAGATTACAATATTTAGCCCAGCAGCTTAGACAGACAAACCATAAATTCTGTTATATTTTTATAAAAGTCATTAGTAAATTCAATTGAGGACTCGTTCCTGTTACAATGTTTTCAATAAACCAGTTGCTATTTTCAGCATATAAATCACAAAATGTGAAGCCCTGTAATTAATGCCAAAAATAAAACAGAATTTACAGAGCAGTGAGCACAGATTGAAACAGCATATATATATCTGTATATATCTGTATACGGTATATTTGTGTGTATTGAATGTGTAATTCAGGGATTGTATAAACTTGTTTCAATTTGTTGTTGCAGCAAAGCAAATCTCATTTCAAATGAGCTGTAAATTTGTGTTCCCAAACCAACAAAAAAAACAAATTGTTAATGCAAATTTCAGCCAATAAACATTCTTCCGTCGTGTGATTGCCATTTTAATATCCTACTCACATATTGTGCTCTATTCCATTGAGAGGAAAGGGGGCGAATTTCATTGCTGACTTGAATCACACGCTTTGCTCATAAAATTCAACCATAGAATGGCATATCCCTCAGCATCACCTCTACTCGTTTCACATCTAAACATTTTGGCACGCATTGTGCATAGTTAGGCAGCTATTTTTATTACGTATACGAGCTGTATGCCCGTTGGGAGATTAAAATAAGTATTCAGTAACAGGCGATTTTCTGCTGCCAATGCAAATGAAAATGAGTTTGAATGTAATAGAAACAGAGGCTAACTAAGTTGAGAACTATTAAATATAGTGCTCAAATAAACTGGCAACAGTTAGTTGCATTTAACTTAGTTAACTTAGGCTGTAATAGGTTTGTCAACAAGTTAATACAGAATTAAAGGCATGAAGATGGAAGGAAACTAAGACATAAGTGAGGGAAATATGAGTAAGATTTAAAGAGAAACTAATTAATTGGGAAAAATAGAAAGCATTCAACCATTCCAAATAAAAAGACTAGTAAGAAAGGCTACAGTCAAGCGAGACGATTATAAAAGACCCTGTACTCATACTAATCCGAGTTTTCCATACAAATTACAAATTTTCGACCGATTTATACTATATACTGCCTATAGGATATGGTTGTTCGATCTGAATCAAATTTAGTAAGGATAGTTTTATGTGGGAAATTGGTCCCGATAGCCCAAGTCGTTTCCAAGTTATGGTGATGTCAAAACAGTTTTTTATAATTTGCGGGGGTAGTAGGGGGCGCGGCAACGATTTGAAATAAACTATATTTGCTCGCGAAATAAACGGACTTTCATTCCAAATTTGGTGGCTCTAGCTCTTATAGTCTCTGAGATCTAGGTGTTCATACGAACGGACGATCAGACGAACATAGCTATATCGACTTGGCTGTTGATGCTGATCAAGATAGTATATACTTTATGGGATTGATTACACCTCCTTCTGTCTGTTACAGACATTTTACTTCTCACAAACTTAGTAGACCCCTCTATCTTCTTTAGAGTACGGGGTCTAAAAATACTGTGTTATAATTAACAGATACTTAGTTGAACGAAAAGATAATCTTAACTTTTCCTCAGCTATTCAAAATTATTTTTATTAATTATGCTAAAATCAAAGAGATACGATCAATAAATCATTTTTAAAAAAAAGAAATCAATAAAAAAAAACTTTAATTCTACAATTGGCAGCAGCTTCAGTTGTCGAGTGCAAATTGTATCGACTGATTAAAGGAAGCAGGAAGGCGACAGCTGGGAGCTGTAAGACGATGTGCTGAATAATTAATGAAATCGGCGTTGAAAGCGCACTGAAGCAGAGAGAGACAGAAAGAGAAAGAGAGAGAGAGAGAGAGAGACCGAGAGCGAGATACCGAAATTCCCATCCACTGAAATCGCCCAAGTGGGAATCGAGTAGCGTAATTTGTAAGTGTTGCATAACACTGAAAGCAGTTGGCATTCTTGGAACACTCGTAGACACCCATTCTACCAAAACTGAGTTAATGACTTAAATTTAATCAGTTGCTGGCAACAACTAGCTTAAGTCGTTGTAATTGCGTAAGATACAAAAGTTGAGGACAATAGCATTTCCAGCACAACACACACACTCGAACAGTGTTGGGTAACAGTTTATGTTTTAATTAGACCACGCTGATGACACTGATGAAAGCAAGAAATGATGTACAGCAACGGCTCATTAGACAACTTGGTCTAATTGAGTTGAACAAAATGCTTCTAATTGAAATCAAATGATGTCATTTTAATGATTATAATGCTCCCGATGATGACGTAGAGCACAACTAATCAGTAAGTCAGTACAGGTAGAACCCAATAGACAGTTAGTCAGCTAGTCTCCTACCAACTTTGACACTGTTCAGCCCCTCAGACTGTCAGGATTGTGACAGGCAGAAGCTGCTACCTTAAAGTGTCACATTCAATAAGCTAAAATTGGGGCTATCAGTTAGGTAAATTTCTCTTTAACTTTACTCCAATTGGAATTAAACTATGGAAACTGTTACAGCTTAAGTTTAGTTACAATTCAGCAACATTTAATTAAAGTTATTAAGACTGAACTGGTATTAAGTGGCAGTAAGGCGTATTAAGAGCTACGAGCACAAAGGCTATTCATAAGATACTCGAAGCAGAAAGATATATATGCTATAGATACATATACATATATACATTTATGCATGCTGGTCAACACTTGACATTGTTCGCCTCCATTGTCACTTTCACGAGTATGCTGTCCCATACACAAATGTAATTAATTTATGCTGACCAAGCAGATGTTGTTATTGTTGTTGTTATATCTACCGTACCGTGTCCTGCTCGAGTGCAGACAATGTCCAGAACCACACACAGAACACCCACTAAAAGGGACAGACATAGAGAGAGGGAGAGCGCGGGAGTATGGTTACATTAATCACTGCAAAGAGTTCAGTGCATCAATAAAAATGTGCCACAAATGCCATTAAAGGACAATTTTGCTGAAGTGCCCAGTCCTTGGGACTCCTCTGACCAGAAGGACTCTTCTCTACATAACAGACAGCAATTGCCAAGCGACTCTTTGGCGACGCGTTGTGCAAAATTCATTACAACAATATTGAATGTAAAATACACACATGATAAAATAAAGCTTAAAGACAAATAAATATTTTATTACACTCCGATTAAGTAATTAGGATAAGTTTTAGACCAAGAAGTAAAAGTTAATAGTTATATATTAGTTATAAAAATAGTATAAAGAACTTAAGAGGCAAATTGTTAAGAAGAAGCAAGAAAACAGACCCGAAGTTTAGATACAACACCAACAAATTGTTTATTATAAAACCAAATATTCTAATATTTTTTTTTAATTGTAAAAAGTTATAGAAAACTTCTTCAACTTTCTAGATAAAAATATGAAAAGCTCAAAGCTTCAAAGTTTTCATGATCTTCAGTTGTCTTTCACTTCACTCCTTTTATTAGTCTCCTGACGTTTAACCTTTCACTTCAGTGACATTAATGCGAATCGGTTCATTTTCAACAAAATCTTTTCACACTCTTTGCATTCCATTTGCCACGCCCCAACGCCCAAACGCCCACACACCAACAAACAGTTAGCCATAATATTTGTTGGCTTTAAATTCCCAGTCACGATATTATTCCCACCCCTTTCCTTCTCCCCCCCAACTACTGCTCATATTTTATGCAAAGAATTTTCATAGCCACGCGCTTATTCACACAGTTTTCCAGTCTGACAACTAAAACCACTCAGAACGTCAAAACGTTCAGCAGACGGCCGAGAGACAGAGTGAAGAAAAAAGCCAAGGAAAAACCCAAGGGAACTGAAGGGCATATCTTCGAGTATCATATGATGAAAAGACGACGACGACGACGACGATGATGATGGCGATGGCGTTGGAAAGTGTCTATGCATTGATTGGATCTGCATATATAATTGAAATTCTCAATTGAAATTCAAAATAAACCAACGAATAAAGTGATATTTGTATTTTGACCACATTTAGTGGTACGAACTGACATAAACAAAAATAAGACATGGGTTGAAAGTTCAATCAAGTAATCAAGTATGCAAATAACCAAAGGAAAGCAGCATAAATATGTTATGAAAAAAGATATATAAAATTATAGATATATATAAATTATTGTGCTTTACAATCAAGCTATTTAGCTACAAAATGGAGCATCCTTTTGGAATTCCAAAAAGAAGGTGAGAGTTCAGTCAAGAAGAGTTATAGATTAAGTCTAAACTAATCAAGAAATATTTTAAAAAATTATTAGAAAATAAGTTTTATCCAAAACCAAATACTTAAAACAAATAAAATACATAATAAATATAAACTAAAGCCTCCAGCTCAAGCTGAATGTTTAAAAAGTGAAAAAAGCAATTTTAAGATACAAATTTTATACGCAGAAAATATTAATAATTATATAAAATATATTTTTTTATAAAGAAATTATTTGCTATCTTAAATTTTAAGTACAATCCGTCTTAAAATTCTTTTTACTGCCCAACTTTAAATATTTTAAAAGAGTGAAAAAGGAAATCTCCAAAAAAATATTTCTTATCTTTAACTAAAAGCATAAACCAACTAAAATATATATTCAACTGCTACCTTAAGCTCTACTTAAATGCAAAACGAGCGTAGTTTGTGCACTAAGCTAAAAGCTAATAGGTCCAAGGTGAATTTTACAAGCACAAGAGACTAAAGAAAATCGCTTCTTAGTACATTTTTTTTATGCTTTATGTCACGCTGCAGGCAACAACTTTGATGACTTGTAAAAAATGCAGCAAACGATTTGAATGCAAAAGAAAAGCAGAAGAAAACCAACTAAAAGTTATCCTTGAAACAAACTAAAGAAGAGATTTAAGTAAAGCAGCAATTAATTTATGAATTAGAAAAGTTTCCTTCATATATTTGCAAACAAAACCAATTTTAATTTTAATTAACTTTCAGTGTGAACACACCTTAAATTCTGTTCATGCTAATGTGTTCTAATGGACCTTACTGCCTGACGTTGGCACACGAATAGTCCCCAGAAATCAGTTGTCAGATTAAGTAAATGTTGAGACATAATTACAAATTATACGCGCAAATTAAATAATAAATCTTCGCCCTGCTCTATCTATGTATAATGAAAATCCACTTAGTCCAAGGACAAGAACTGAAACACAAGGCACAAGAATATGCTCAGAACAGTGTGTGGGTGTGAAAGTGGTTGTGTGTGTGTGTGTTTGTGTCGAACACTAATCTAATACAACACAAAAGGAAAAACACATGAGACACGTCAGACTAAAGCGACTTTAATGGTTTTTCAAACGCAAATCATAATTTAATTGCTTTAAATAAATAATATTACATAATTATGATTTTAAAGTGTGTGCAAAACACGACACTTTGTCAGCATTTAGCCATCAAACACTGTGGTTTTATGTCACACACACACATACTGTGTGTTCAACTCAAATGGCCCGCGGTGAATGCGTAATGTGCGTATACTTAATATGACAGCTGTATGACACTCAAAAGTGCGTTTGCTTAACGTGCTCGCTAAGTATATCGAAATCTGGTTTTATAGGTAAATGTGGCAAAGCATTTGCCTGTCAACTCTGAGTTGACAGCTTTATGTGCGATGTAATCACAAAGCCAACGGTGTAAACACTTCACGCACAAGTCAATTTGTCGCACAACAAAGTCGCGATATCAAATTGCTTCACAATTTAAGGGATAAAGCAATTGATTAGCTATAAATATACGTTTGGCTGCTTATTCTGTATGTAAGTAGATTACAGAGTTAAAGCATATAAATATAAAATATGGGAATATAAAAAATAAGGATTGATAAGATATCAACAATATCTTTAAGACATCCTTGATAATTATAAAATTTAAATTATGAAAATTTGTTCCCACATTCATTATGAGCTATAAGACAACTCCCACATTCAAAGGCATTTAAATATCTCTTTGTGTTAGCCAACTTAATTACTCTATATATACCCAATGTCTGATTAATTACTTTCACGGCACGTTGAGCACAGCTTCCATAAATCGACAAAGTTATTTTCGCATTCAGTTTATGAGCTTGTAGTGAAGCCTACAAAGAAAAGCAGCAAAAAACCCACCATGATTGATTGCCACTTTAATAGCAATAAAGAACAAGAGAACAACATGGTTAACAGCTAGAACCACCCATATTAGCCATCAAAAATAGGGACAGTTGACCACAAAAAGCATGTTCCGGACGAATGGAAAAACGAGGCAAATCACATCTGATCTCATTAGACAGAAACACGTTCACAACACAAGGGACACGCCCATTGAAAACATTTCGGTCTGAATATTCAACAGAAGCCCAAAAACCAAAACCAAAAGGCAACAGTAAAAGCATCTGAATTTAACATAATTTGTGATAAAGTACCGAGAATTGTGGCTTGATTACAGAGTATCCTTTAGGCACGCACATGCACGTTTAAGGAGACCACAGGGATACCAACAGGATATGTGTATGTCCTGGTCCAATTGATTTGCTGACACTATAACATGTGTTAAGTTGTTGCTAAAACATTACCACAAAGATGAGAATTCACCGAGAACACGCAACACCGAATAGCACTTAACAGAGCTTCAGACTCCAGTGTGGTCTGATTTCTTGGTAAGATTGTTATGCATATATATCTGTGCACACATAGGCAAGCTACAGTGGAACAAAATGAACACAAAGTGCTTGAGAAATTAAAGATGTGTATTAGTTTAAAAAAAATTAGTATGTGAAAGGTAGAAAATTAATAATTTCATTAGAAAATCATTCAAACTTTACCCACTACCCACTCCTTAAATCCAATATTCATGCCACTCATACTGCAGTTTCACTGTACAGTGTTCAACCACTTGAAAATAACAGTTCTTCGATTCAATCAACATTATGACATGATTGCGTGTCTTGCGTCTTGTGCGTTTCCGCCCATTAAATTGAAAATTGATTTCAGCAGATGTAAATTAAATAACGGGCAGATAGCACAAGGATACGAATAACTCCGATCGTTGGCCAATCAATATAAATAAATAAATCGGTAGCATTACCGACTTTGTGGGCGGCATGACAAACTATATGTATGATATGAAATTTATCAGAAAATAGCGTGAAAAAAAAAGTAATGCAATTGAATTAATGGCAAAAAACCACAAGGAGAGACAGTGAAACGAATAATATTGTGACACGAAGCATATGATGAATGCCAGCAGAATGTTTGCTAGGGAAAGTAGCAAACTTTAAAATTGCTGCATACTTTTAGGCTGCGGAATATTTTAAAGTCTATTAAAGCGCATAAATTGTGTTAACGACTGTGTATGTAAATTGTGGTCGCATTGATTTTTCCATTTTCCGATGCCACCTCCAATTGCACTTGCGGCACCCTTAAGCACCATTTTGGCCTGAATAGCGGGAAAAGTGCCCTTTTGGCCAACAGCCAAGCCCAAATCGAGGCCCATGCCTGGTATTCATTTATAAATACAGACAAACCGTGTAGTTCTCTGCCTCATCTAGGTGTATTTTTTGGGCACTTTCTTGAGCGAACAGTGAACTAACTGCAGTATCATGAATGCAGATAACAGGTGGGAAGGAAGGGGTCGAAGAAATTCGAATGAGAATGTCAGTGGCAACTGTCTTGGCTATTTTCTATTGTTTTCAGCCGGAAATGGGCATAAAAATAAAACAATGTGAATATGTGCATGGAAAATGCAGATCGCCAGATTGGCTTACCAAACAACTGAAAGATGTTAAGACCCAAACACTGTATGGGTGTATGACTGTGTGTATGTGTGCTGGACTATAGTGGATTTCTTTAGCCAATTGGATTACGTGTGCCACATGCCAAGTGTACTTCAGTGAAGCAGGAAATTGTTGCACATAGTTAACAGTTGAATAGATGAATAGATAGCTAAGGATAACAAGAAAATCGGGTTAAAAGAAATCAAGTGTTTCAAGCTCGTGCTCCACAAACAATACCAAAGAAAGCCACAAATCTTAAAGAAATTGTTTCACTTTCTTTGAAAAAGGTTTAAAGAGTACATATAAAGAGTTAAAAGAAATTTACTTAACTTATTTTAAGCTAAAGGTAATTTTATATTATTTTTCTTCCGACAAAACTTAAATTGTTTAAGACACAAAAACTGCAGTTGTTCCCATAGTGGACAATCTTGGTTTCCTTTGGCTAAATAAAAGCTTATAATAATTATGCTGAAGCCAACAAGCTGCTATCTTATTTATGTACAAACTTTAAAGCCCTCACAAACTTAAGTCTCTCGAATGCTTCCAAATTTGTCGACTGTAAAAGTGTTTAGTTTAGAGCAGCATAAAAGTCCCAAAAGGCTTATAAATAATTCGGCTTAAACATTTACTTGAGTCCCAGACTGACATTTTCAGTAGTGCATAAATAAATCATATGAATACTTAATTCCCAGCCTAACATTTTGCACATTATTAAATATAGATAAAATTGTACTTCTCAATTTGGCACATTTAATAAGAATAAATTATTTATAAGAACATAAATTTGCATTTTTTTATGCACAATTGAACAATACAATTACTTTATTTATTTATGCATAATTAAGCTATTAGAAAGTATTAAATACTTTAAGCAAACATTAAATAGTTTAAATTTAGGCGACAAAACCCATTGCGGTAGTCAGAGGATATCGAAAAACTACCCTGTAGCAGAGTATGTTTAAACGCTGTATGCAAGTCTGCTTGAAGAGTTCCCTTGACATTCGTTTCGTTGCGAATTAAATTAAATTACACGCACGAGTTGCAAATGTCAGTTGATTTCTAATCAATAAGAAATTAAAACGCGATACAGAGAGCGTTGACAGAAGCCAAGCGAATTAGCAGCCAATCAAAGGAATAAGCTTGATTATCCCCTCCTCCCTACTCAAACAAGCACACAGAAACACACACACACAGAGACAAACAGATACCTATGTAAACTAATACACAGAGGAAAACATATGGTTGATTTCACACGCTTAACGGAAATTAAGCTGCATCGAATGACACGAAAGTACGTGGTAATGATGTGGAAGCTGTGGATGTTGTGGATGTTGTGGATGCCATGAATGCTATGAATGCAATGCATTCTGTGGTTACTGTGTCTGTTGTTGGTAAGCCTCTGATGCTCACTTTAAATTGAAAGAATTTGAAATTTAACTGAATTTCGACATCAATCAAACGCATTTCGCCAAAGGCTGATAGCATATTGCAGCTATATAAGAGTAGCTTATTGCGCACCTGACTGAGCATATTGGTAACAGCCAGAACAGGCTACAAAGTTGGCTATACACACACACACCATCACCACCACCACACACAACATGACAGCGCCTCGAGAATGTTTGGCTTATCTGAAGCGAGACAAAAGGATATACGTACATACATATATGTATATAGCCACAGGACAAGCAGTTTGACTGCCTGACAGATCTAGGCAAATACAGAATATATCCTGGTGAGCAGGAGGTGAGGAAAAAGAGATGGAAAACTCAGCACAGCATGTTAAATTTTGTAGCAAATTTGCATATCAAGATTTTGTGGCCCACAAAGGTAAAAGTCTCGAAACATGTGAGTAAACTTTTTATTGACTGAACAGATTTTCTAGATTAAATTATAAGCAACAGTATTTGGCAAGCATTTCACAAATTATGCTCAAACTAGTTTAAATTGAATTTATCTCGTCTTAATTGAAAGAAAACCAGTTAAAATACAGATTATAAATTTAGCCACAAGCATAGAAATGGTTGCTAAATTATTTAAATAAATTACTTAAAAATGTTAATAAATTTCCTACTGTACTTAGCTTAATATTTAACTACAAAATCGTATATATTTTCATATTATTTTCCATAAATTAAATGAAGTGAAGACGGACTCCCGCTGAAGCATTCCATTAATTTCCCTTCACAATCCCTGATTAAATTACCAACTCATTATATTCTGTGACTACCCAGCCGAGCGGGTAACCTTGAACTGATAAGCTTTTTGCTCATTTCACTTAGATTTCAAAATTGGCAACGCTACTGACGGCTTAAAAACGCGTTTATACTCGCTCATCAAGGAAATTGGCAAACCGATTTTATATGCAAATTTTTGGGCTCTGAGCACATAAAGAACTGTCTGCCTTTTCATCATTATCGAGTGTATTTATCTGTTACATATGCTGAAGTTAAGCAGCAGGTCAATGTGCAATGTGTAAATTCGAATGCACACAATAAGCATTCAAAACGAACCCAAAACTCTGATAAACTGAATAATAAAATTGTGCACAAAGCCACAAAAGAATATCCAAACATTCACAAAGTTAAAGCCAATGATTCGCCAAAATGGCTTTATCAAAAGCTCGAGGATTTTACTCAGTGAAAACAACGCATACATTTCCACTCACACCCATATCGTATTGTTGAAGCTTACGGTTTCTCAGAGCTCTCACCACCACAAACATTTATCAAATAAACCAAGAGCTTTGCATAATTTGATTAAATCTATATACATGTACACATAAATATTTAAAAATGTAGCCAGTATTTAGTTAAGTATATTAAGTATGCTTAGTTTTGGTCAAGATGTGCAAATAAATAAAATAAAAAAATAATAAATCAATTTAGACGAATGAATTAAATTGTTTAAACTATTTTTCTTAAAAAAAGTTTAGTTATACCAAAAAAAAAATTGTCTAAGTTATTAAAAAACTCTTTTTTCTTAGTTATTGCACGAAAGCTAATCCCATCTAGTGTAAACCAGCATTAGCGCCATCTAGCGCTCGTAGCTTTAAGCGATTTGCCATTAATTTTATCAATTATTTACACATTTGTTGGATTATTGCAAGCCTTCAACGCAAAGAAATTTATATAAATTGCAAAGAAAGTTTTAGAAGAAAATAAATATATAATTATCAAAAACTGCAAATAAATTTATATATAAAAAATATATTTTATCTTATATTTAACATCTACCAATTTTACAAGCAGAGTATTTGTTTAGATATGAACCATAAATTTAGGTCTTAATTTACTTGAATTCTACAAGTCAAACTTAACCATTTCAGCACCTCTAACAGTAATAAATTGACCCCAAATGTCACTTTAATACGCAAAAATATTTTGTTTGATATTTACCAAGTTCAAAAACTAACAGCAAACAAGTCAGTAACAATGTAAAAGCCATTAAGGGCAATTCTTTCAGCCAAACATGTTCACGAAAAGCCAACTGCAACTTTGACTAATGGATATAAAATACATGGAACACAAGGATTGCTCGCATGCTCGTATCTAGAGAACGCTTTTTACAAGTATTCCACAAAATAGTGTTTACTTTGGTCTTCGGTCAAGTGGTAAGTGGTAAGCATTTTGTTTGTATGTCATGAAAAGGCCAAAAAACAATTATGAAAAGCTTTGGCAACAAAAACCAACGCACATAAAACCGTTTTATATGAATCCAGTGCCAAAGTATAAAAAAAATATACAGTTGACAAGGTGAGACCAAAATTACATGCTGGTTTTTTGCCTGAATCCAGTTAAGACCTACAAATTTTGCCGCTTTTGGAGTGAAAGTGGCCCAAGCTAAAGCTTAAATACATTGAAATATAAACGAGTTGAAAGGAAATTGAAGTCAACACGCAAGGAGTTCATTGTGCCACTCAAGAACAGGGAAAGTTGGAGTGGGCGAGTAGCGAGTAACGAGACAAATATAGAAAAGCGAGAAAAAAGAAGCGAGTGGTTGGTAGAGTGAGTGTAAAGTAGCTAAAAAGTACAGTAGGGGAGTGTTTAGAAAGTGGAGTAATTAAAGTGGAGAGTAACGAATGGATAAGTTGTCAGTAACGAGTAAGTAAAGAACTCAGAACAGACAGTGGGCAGCGATGAGTTAAAGTTAAGTAAGTTAATGAAGAGTGCAAGCAAAGCTAAGGATAGAAAGTAACGATAACACAAATCATACAGTAGCGAGTAAAAAGTAACGAGTAATGAGATGAAAGGTAAGTCAGAGTTTAAGTCAAAATAGGGACTAGTGTTCCCTGGTAGACTTTTAAAGATATGAAACTGAAAGAGTAGCGAGAAGAACGATAGTTAACGAGTAACGAGTAGTGAGAAGAGAGTGAAAATTAGAAAAACGACACTTTGATGCAATTTGATTTCACTATAAGGAATCGCTACTGCAATAAAAACAGAAATAATAAACAAACACAAAATGGGAACAGCAAATTATTCGTTGCTTTGTTGATGGCAGACAACTGACAGACAAATGAGTCAGTGAAAACGACAGACAAGAGCGATGCCAATGAGGCCGAGAGGTTAACAGCACTCAAACCAATCAAACAATCTATAGATTTTTTCTATCTAACTGCCAGTGACATGCCCAGAACAGGGAGTAGGGAGCCAGGAGTCAGAGTCGTAAACGCTATTGTTGGTGACGAGTCGACGCGACTCGATTGATAGGTATATAGACGGCAGCAAAGCACGCTCATAAAGCTGACAACAAAACAATCAACCAAAAAGGGCAAACAAACATCAAACAGACAGTGAATTGGACAAACAGCACAACAGACAATCAACGGGCAAATGAAGTGCATGATGTGGAGGAGTACGACTCCTTTAATAACCAAGCCCCAGACATCATGGCCACCTTCGATCTACTCATACTCCTGCTCACATAAAACACTCCCACAGAAAATCGATCGGTTGAATCCAAAGTTTATCCAATTTTTAACCAAAACTTGTAATATTTTATGCCATGGTAACGCACGCGATGCAGTAACCCCTTTAGCAAAAATTTAAAACTAGGGTTTGTCGTAAAGGTCTGCAAATCCTAAATATAGTTGGCATGCACACATGTCCATGAGTGTTCCTCTAAACGTGTGTGTGTATGTGTCTTCACACGCTCCAATTTCGCGATTCTATACATTTTGAACAGTAGAAATTCCTAGAAATAGTAAAGAATTTAGAGGTAACAAGCCATTTCCAAACGTCAGAGTTGATTTTTAGTGATGATATGATTCTAACACAAGGTAGACAGTAAAATAAGTTATTTTTGGAGGAAATACGGAAAATAACTTGACATTTTCTAGCTAAAAGTCGTTAGTAATTTTGGGTAAAGGCTTTCGGCTATATACCAAAATTCTATTTAATGTAGGAGGCATTCAAGAGAGCTAACTCAATTAAGTTAAGATTTACTGTTTTTCAAATTTCTTTCATTATATTTTATTTCAAATCCAATAAAATTATTCAAATAATAAAGCCAATTTCTTGAATAGTTATTGATTAACATTTTTAGCGAGTGACTGTATGAAGAGCATATAATGACTTATTTCTAACACGCAATACCAACAAAAGACTGCAGACATTAGAACCGACTTTAAAAGACCCTGTATTGAGAAGCTATAAAATATACGCTATCTTAGATACCAGACTTTACCTTTATTTTACAAACTTAATAGGCCCATGTGGCTTTTTTAGGCACAGGGTTTTCAAAAAAAAGCAACCCCCATCAGTGAACTTTCAATAAAGCACACTCGATAAGTAAGTTAATGGCCAACCCTTAGCGAAGTAGTACTCAAAGACATATATTTCCCAAAGGGTAATTCATATCAACGCATTATTCCTGAGACACGCATATCAGACCTTGACCCAGAAAAGCTAAGCTAATGAAATTAATTAAGTAACTGCCTCAGGTAAACAATATGAAAACGATGTTAAAACATTTAAACGCCACTTGATTAAAGTCAATTGTTGCCCTTGATTAGGCCTGGCTAAAACAGTTTTATGCCTGCAAAAGCAAACAGTAGCAAACATTCAATTAAAAAGGAAAATGGAAAATGCATTTACCATTTTCCGTGACAACAACATTTATAATTCAATAGCTTTCAAAAGCATTTCCAACGGCAACTTTTCCCGACGCCATTTCAAACTGCAACACACAATGGGAAAAAGGACACAAAAGCTACGGACTTAACATCGAATGGATGCAAAGTTTGTTTTATTTGTCTAACGATGACAGCGCAAACAAAAAGTAAAAGAATAAAACAGGAACAAGTTGATTCTGTTAGTCGCACAGGAACCTGGACAACCTACGGGAAGTAGTACATCAATCTAAAAGTCGTTCTAGGGTAATTTGATAGTTGTTTCGTGCGTAAAGCGACACCAAAGCATGCTAACAATAGCATGTGTTAGCTGGGTAAAGAAATAATTTATAGAGTTTGCCCAAATATATTGAACAACTTTTATATTTCCTAACTTCTCCTTGATTGCAGCGGTAACATAACAATAACCGCTACCGCTTACTAACATAACGAGCTAATAACATACCTATGTTCATCTACAGCGTTGTTAAATGTAGATCAATGTATGTTCTTAACAGCGCTATAACACTGCTAAAATGTTAAGGGCGTGATCTGTTAGCTAACATAACATAGCCTTAGCGCGAGATCTGTTTGCAGTAAAAGCAATATGTTATGTGCCAACTGTCAACTAACAGTATTGGCGAATTGATCAATATGTAAAACGCTTTACGATACGCTACGTTACGTTACGCTTACAGGTTTATGTTAGACGTGTGTGTCTAAGGTTTTTTGGCAAAATTTAAACTGTAATTGAGAGTGCCTAAAGTTGTTGACAGTTTTTTGTGTCTGTGACCATTGAACTAGAAAATCTGCACGTCCTATTGCCGAATTTGGTTGACTGAAATTTGATATGCCAAAAGTAGCACAAACACACATATCTATACGATTTCATTTGGGGGCTTCAAATACGTGTATGTACATAAATATATATATATATATATAGAGAGAGAGTAATTTTGTGTGATTCTTACCGTTCTCAATTGTCTCCTTGGCACAGGACATTATTTTGCCTTTGCGACGTCGCAAATTCGATTCAAAATTGTTGTCCTCGATGAAATCATCATCCCTGGCGGCAACAGCATCTGCTCCATCTTCGCCGGCTGTTGTTGTATTCGTTGTTGTTGTTGTTCCTGCTGATTCCGGCACATCTTCGGAGGACTGACGGTCCGGATAGCCCGAATAGCCTCTCCCGCCGCCAGCTCCGCCTCTTCCACCGCCGTGCATTAAACTATCAAAACTTTGGCTCATTGTGTGCCAGTCGAAAAAGAATAACCAAAAACAAAAACAAAACAAATCTTTTTCTTCTCTGTTATTATTGTTTTCCTTTGTTTTCTTTTCCTTCCGTCCGGCGGTCACTTGTGTTATTAGTTTTTTTTCGGTGTTGTCTTTGCTGATAGATTGCTTTTAAAAATTTTAAAACTTATTGGTTTTCAAAACTTGTCGCGTGCTTATCAAATTCTATGCATTTGACCAAATTTTTTCTTTGTACATTAATCATTATCTTACAGCCGGCCAACAAAAAGTAATAGTCACTTTACTGCCGATATCGTTTCAAATATATAAAAATAATGTGGGGCATAAAAAAGTGTACAAAAAATAAATGGAAATGTGAATGTAAACACGCAAAGCCTAAGAAAATTAATGAAAACTGTAAGTGTAAAGTTTTTCTTTTGCAAAATGCCAACGAGCGAGTTTTTCCTAACGTTGCCGGCTAGAAAAGTGAGGGTGAATTTTCCCCGCAAGGGTTCAATGTGCGTGGGCGTCACACAGAACTAACCGTATTTTCCTTACACACAAATCTATGTATTGTATGTATGTACACACATACATATATATTTAGTATCTTTGTAGTAGTTTAGGTTGTTGGCATTCGCCGGATAAGAGCAAACAAAAACAGCGCACGGAAGGCACTTGAAATTGTCTGCTTATTTCATAATCGCTAAGCTGCGATTTAGGTTAAATAATTTCACATGGGCAAAAACTACACACAACACACGCCCACTCATACACACTCATACACTGACGCCACTTTTTGTCTAGTATTTGTTTAATAAATTGCACAAAAGTATTGCATACTTTCGAGGGCATCGTTAAAAATTCAAATTTATTATGGCGCCGTTACTTTAATGCTAAATTGCACTTGAATTTAATTATTAAATTACCAACCAATTTTGTAACAATTCTACTGAATGCACACGCGAATCAGGAAAAGCGTTCACACGCTGGAAAATGCCGTCAGAGACTAAAATGTCTTGCAGTTGGTCAACTGCGCCCAAGCTCAACACACCACACACTCTGACAATGAGAGAGAAAGTGGTGAATTTCTCATTTATCGATTTTGCTTTGCGAGTGCGTGCGCGCTTACATGTGTGTGTGTTTGTGTTTGTGTGTGCGTGTGTCTGTGCGAAAAGATAAAAACACAGAGACGCAAAAATTTGTATTGCCCTTTTTGTTTTTATACGCGCTTTTCGTCGGCTTGCCAAGTATAACGCAAACTGATAGTCGTGTGTCCTATGTCGTTAAGGGAGAGGCGCTCGCTGCAGCAGAGGCGCAGGCAAAAAGCCGGCAGAAAATGAGACAAAAAGCAGCAGCACAAAAGAGAAAGCAAAATGTATACACAACACAGATGGCAATCAGATAACAATTTCCACTGCGAACTCTGACAATCATGTGTTAATGTTTTAATTTTAAACATAATTATAGAAAATTTAATTATTTACAAGGAAGTGTTACTTGTTGAAACATAAATTAACTACTTTCGACCTATTTATGTTTTTGAAAATTAATAAATTTTAGACCATTTGCCATTTTAAGGAAATCTTTTGCTGAAACAAGAGTAAAAGTACACATTAAATCTGTTAATGTTTATCCAATTCGTTAAAGATTTTACCTTCAGTTATTGTTATAAACTATTACTTAAGGCATTCGAGACAAGAACAGTGACGTCTCGCCAAAGTTTCGACTATTGGCTTCAATATTTAAAAAGTCTACAGCTTTACAGAGCTAAGTCACTTTTACCACACACCCATTACATTATATAGACCACAGATCTGTTATAAGTATAGTTTTTTATAAATCAAGTTATAAAATTATCTTCATATAATCGTTGTACATGAAATTAATAGAATAGTTGCTTTGAAATTCATATTGAATTCATATGAATACATTAAATGTGAAAATAATAATTGGTTTAAATCTTCTCTATGTATGTCCTGTTAATCAATAAGTTCTATATATATTGTATTATATAATGTAAGTTAAGGCAAAACAGACAGACGAACCTTTAGCTAACTTCGTCATGTCCATTTAATAACTTATTTAATCCCAATCCTGTTCATCCTCCAAATTGACAGCAGCAGCATTGTTCTAGCACGGAATTTTTCAAGTTAATAATTCTTTGGGCTGATAGTTCAATAAAGATACTTACACCACCGCGCACATCAACAGCACCAAATTTGTCGCCATGATAAGTGCTACCACCGCCGATCTCCTCGAGAAAATCAGGTACAACTTGTCCGGAGCCTTTAAGAATCTTAATCAAATCGCCAGCAAGAGCACGATCATTTTCGGGATCAAAGAATGATGTGGCACGTCCACTGTTGCCCACACGACCAGTGCGTCCAATGCGATGCACATAGTCATCAATATTGTTGGGCATATCGTAGTTAATTACGTGGCTAACATTCTTTATGTCTAGTGGAGTAAATACATTAATTAGACACCTGGGAAAGCGAAACGTCTCAACTTTGCTTACCTAGACCACGTGAAGCCACCGAGGTGGCAATGAGCACTTTCATGGTGCCATTCTTGAAGTCTCGCAAGGCCTGCTCGCGTTGACTCTGCAGACGATCACCGTGTATGGAGGTGGTCGGAAACTCAGTCTCTGAGAAGAACGAAGCAAGGAAATCTGCTCCACGTTTGGTCTCCACAAACACGATGGTGCCCTCGGCACCCTCACGCAGAATTTCCTACACAGCACAAAGTCAAAAACCATCAATTAGACTTCAAAAGATTAAAATATTGTTATATAAATTGACTCACCATCAGCTTGGCGCGTTTGTTGAACTTGGTGACCTCGTAAATCTCCTGCTGGACATCGGAGCAGGCGCCACCGACAACGCCAATGGTAATAAAAACATAATCCTTTAGGAATTCACCAGCCAAACGTTGAATTTGCTCCGGGAATGTGGCCGAAAACATCAAAGTTTGATGCTTTTCCCGCATAGTCTGATGATTCATGATCCTACGCATACTCTCCTGAAATCCCATGTCCAGCATACGATCAGCCTCATCGAGGACGACAAAGCGTGTATCGTCAAAAGTGATAAATGTGCGCTCCACAAAATCGAGCAGACGACCGGGTGTAGCAATCAAGACATGACAACCCTTGGTAATGGATTCATTCTGATATTTCACAGAAGTACCACCATATAGTATGCTTATCTTCAGATACGTAGAATACGCAAATTTTCGGGCCTCATTAAAGATCTGAATGGCCAATTCGCGTGTTGGTGACACAATCACTGCCATTGGTTTGCCAATCTCAACATTCTCACTGGGATCGTCCAGCAGACTGGTGAGTATTGGCAGCAGGAATGCAGCTGTCTTGCCCGAACCAGTCTGGGCACATGCCATCAGATCCCGTCCGCTGGCAATGACCGGAATCGAAACCTTTTGAATCGGTGTGGGCACCGTGTAACCAGATTTCTTAACATTTTCCAGCACAAGAGCACGCAGCTTGGCACCATCGAAGCTCTTGATTGGCGGCGGCACATTCTCACCAGTAACCTGGAAAGGAATTTGAACTACAGTATCTAATCAGATACGATTGCTTCACTGTACTCACCTTGACTGGAATGTTATCGTATTTCGAAAAGTTAATGCCCGACGAGATGCCAGAGCTAAACATTTCGTTCTCATCGTTAGTCGGCTCAGGTGGTATATAAAATTCCCTCGCTTTCTTCTCGCCATCTTCGCCGTTCTCGTCTTGATTGTTATTCATGTCGCCTTCGCCATCCCGACGACGACGATTGAAGCCTCCGCGATCACCGCCTGTTGAAATTTAATAAAAATTTTAGTTAATAATTTCATTAAATATTTATTTAAATGCACACTAAACACTTAAAACGGGACAAACGAGGATTCATTCAATTTTACAAAATATAGTATTTAAGTAATCTCTTAAAACTGAATTTATTTAATAACTTCACTGTTACATATATTATAAAATATAAAATTTGAATACTTCATTTAAAATAAAACTGAAACTGAAATACAAACTGAATACTGTATGAATATTAAGAACATTATAAACATTTTAATCATTAAATAAATACAGCTTTATATTAGAATTCATCTTGCTGGCTTAAAAACTCTGAAACCAAAAAATTTTGACAAAATTATACTTTTAACTATGTCTCTTTAGGATTTAATGCCTAAATATAAATAATCATAAAATCCATTAAAACTTTTCAAGTCAATTAAAATAATAAATAACTTAAATTCAAATTAGTAAAGTTTAAATAAAAAATATTAAATTAAATAACTTAAGAATTCGATTCTTAAGTAAATTAAAAATAATTAATGTTCGATAAAAATTCATTAACGAAATATTAAAAAATTCATAAATAACAGTAGTTAAAAATATATTGTTGTTATGTTAATTTCAACGCAGTGATGCATATCGCGCATCCGCTGATAGATTTATAATATTTGCTGCCTTGAGTTCCAGCATGACACGAAATGCTATAGCCGCCTCCATGCGGGTTCTGATGAAGGACGACGAACGCATGTCCACCTGGGGATACATGATGAGTGCTCCTACCAGGCTGTGTACAACACGCCTCTTAACGTCTGGCATCTCGAGAATGATCTTGGGATCATATGTACGTACAGCGGGCATTGATATATATTTTGTATGCTCCGTTTTATTTTCCTGCTCGAAAACCATATCTTCTGTAATTTGTATTTTGTGCTCTTGCGCATCACTCAGTTCCTTCTGATGATCCACCATCAGTCGCAGCAAATCCATGTGCTTTACTATAAATGCCAGATCATCAAGATTTTCAGCACCATATAGGCGTTCCTCCACGGATCGCTGTTCTGGCAAACCAGGGTCTACAGAGTCATCAATGAGACGTGTCGATGGCGTACACATTCCAAAGGCGGTCCTACAGCCAGTGCTGCTAAACCCAGTTTGATTTACTTGATTCCCAGCATCATTGGCACTCTCATATGCTGAACTGTGAACAATCTCAATGTTCGTTATAATGGGCCTCTCCGGCAAATCTTCCAGGCAGACAGCTGCCATTGGCAACTCCGCTACCATATCGATTTCCATGGGTATATCTGTGATCTGAGGTACAGCTACCTCCTCAGCTATAGGCACAGTTGGTGTAGCATTTGGGTATTGATTTGGCACCGATTCTACAGGTTGTGGCTGAGCTACAACTTCATCTAATGGTGGCTCTGCCTCATGGACGGCAGTCTGCAGTAGTTGAGCCACAAAGCCCGTTATAATCTCTTCGTTGCTTCGCTGTTCATTGGGTTGTGCTGGTTCGGAAGAGTTAAGAGAGTGTCTGCGACGAACAATACGACGACGCTTCAATCGCCGCGGTGGCAAAGCCACTTCGTAATTTGGTAAATTCACACGTGGTCGAAAAATCGAAGACCAATCACGAGAAATTTGAGGTGTTAAGGGCGCATCTGGAGCAGCAAACGGTATTGCTGGCGAAGAATGTTCGCTCAGTTCAAGTACACGTCCCATGGTGGGAGGCCGCTGATGCTCCTCGTTAATAGGTGGCAATTGAGGACGATATGTTTGCAAAGGCGTCGAGGCGTGCTGTTGACGTGTGCGAAATACCGACGGTGGCGTTGCATTATCTAAACCCAAGTCATCCACAATTGGCTGTGTCATAACCATATCGGTATCCATTGCCAGATCCTGCGGTATTGGTGCCATTAAGAGACCATCCTCTTCCATTGAATTGGTCTGACCACTTGAATTAGCTAATTGCATTGGCGGTAGGCTGTGTGAGCGTGTGTGTGTTATGTGTGAGTGTATATGTGTGTGTGTGTGTGTGAGAGAGAGAGAGAGAGAGAGAGCGAGGAAAAAACACTTCGAATTTTTAGATCAAAATAATACAAGTCGTAATAAAACGATGATAGATGAGATGAAGATTAGATATAAAGAGGAGATTAATCGTCGGATAGTCAACAGTCCAGTTAAACAAATCATGTTTAAACCATTAGAATAAATTACAAAAGTAAGCTGCTTTAGTCGTGCGAATCGATTGTAAAAGACTTTCCAAGTTTTCTAGAACATTCATAGTTCAATAACTACCGAAATGATAAATATAACTAATTTAAAGCTCCTATTTAATAGCATTTTAAAGTAACTTATACAGACGGACCAGGCTATAGCGTCTCCACACTCAATGCTGACCAAGAATTTACACACTTTAAAGGTTCAGGTATGTCAACTACTGGCAGTTGATTACTCCAATCAAATTTCAACTGTTTTTTAATTTAAATTACATTTTTGAAAGCATAAAGTAGCTCGTACTGCGCACAATTTGAAATCATTTGCAAGTTCGTCAGTCGTTTGAGTGATTGTCAAAATTTGTTAGTCAACAATTTCATATTTATGTGTAAAATTTTGCATTAACGGTTCGAGGATTGAGTTGCAGCTTAAGTTGGAGTATAAAGGTAAGCGAAAAGTGCAAGAAATCGAAAGATGAAATGTAAATCATAAACAGAAACGTAACAGTACCAGTCGTTGGAGATGCCTACTGTAGCAGCAACAGGAGTAGCACCTTCTGCTGATCGTTCATTGTCCTGCATTGTTGACTGTGAGTTTAGCAACAATCTGGCATAGTCCGGTGTATCGAGATTGCCACCAGACTGTTGTTGACGCGGCAAATTGAATAGACTGCTTGCCTGCTCCTGATCATCAGTTTGTTGTTGCAACTGTTGTTCTACAGAAGTTGGAGCACTCTCGTTCATGGTCAACTCCATTGAATAGTGTGGTTTTGATATCTTGTTGTTTAGCCACACGGAATTGGCTTTCAATGTGGGCCAACTTAACTCCTGTCGCAATTCTCGAGGCATGCAAAAACGCATTTTACGTACCATATGAAGACTTATGAACTCTTCACTTAGCCAGCGATTGTACGCAAATGGTACTTGTTGTGGACTCGGTAGGTCTATTGATGTGTCGAGTGCCTCATTTGTAGTCACATTAGTTTGAGTATTAATATTTCCACCCGCTAATTCATATCTTTTGCTGGCGAACTTGAGAAGATTCCTTAACCGCTGCAATTTCCTTGCCTCCGGATCAGTTATCGTATTTAAATCTTCAATGGGTTCAGTTGGACCCTCAATGGACAACTGTGAATAACGAGTTGTTGATTTTGGTGTTCGTTTTGGTGTTGCTGTTAGTCTAGCTGTTGTTTTGTCCTGGCTGCTTTGTTGTCCTGGGACCACAAAGGTATCACTGGACGTTTCTTTATCACTCGGAACAATCGGCATTAGACACGTTGTACGCAGACGTTGCTGCTCATCATTTTCATTAGAAATCAATCGATTTATTTCGGCCATAATACGCTCGGATTTAACAACAGCATCGCGTAGTTTTCGTGCCTTCTCCTTACGTTCATTCTGCTTCTTCAGTTCCAGCGTTGACCACTCGGTATTTACCAGGTGTGTGAACGCTGCTATCAAATAGTCTCGACACTCTCTCTGCTTGACCAAGGTCTGATTGGTTTGATTCAGATTAAGATCTTTGATAAATGCTTCTACGGTTTCCATATCGTAGCTAGAAGGTATACGCAAACCTCCATTGATCGATCCGCAGAGCAGTTGTGCCACTGTTTTCGAAAGAAATATGGAAACCACAAAGAAACACCAAGTACAAACATGAAGTAGACACTGCTGGTATTTTTTTTTTTTCATTTTTGGGAATACAACACAAGGACGACAACGGGGAATCAACAGAAAATGTGTACAGCTTACCATCTTCGTTGTCGCCACGGCGTCCACGGAATCCGCCTTCTCCGTTGTCACGACGACCACGGAATCCTCCTTCTCCACCGTCATCACGACGACCCCGAAATCCTCCTTCTCCTCCGTCGTCACGACGGCCGCGGTAACCACCTTCTCCATTATCCCTGCGACCTCGATAACCACCACCATCACTTCCATCATCCCGACGACCACGATAGCCGCCACTGTCTCCTCCATTATCGCGGCGTCCACGGTTACCACCATCACCTCCACCAGTCTCTGGTTGCTGCTCCTCGTCACTCCACCCGGACACATCGTTGGTCTTAGTCGTAAGAGACTTTGCAAAGTTTTCCGCTAATCCAGAGGATACTGCGCAAACAGGCTACCAATAATATATGAATTTAAAATTATTCGAAGCAGATATTATTAGTTTCATTTAATTTTACCTCATCTTCCCAGTCGGACATGATTTGTTGTGGTTTATAACTGAAAAAACAGAAAAAATTGTGTAAAAACAGATCAGATCATTTACTTTTAAATGCAACGTATATAGAGAAAGAGTAGAAGTGTGGAATTAAACGTAGCTCACAATTTGCCATTCACTGCCGGAGGTAAATAAGGCGAGCACATGTTAATGGGAGGAGCAACTCTGTTAAATCGAAAAACGTGAGTTGCTCTGTTCTGTGTATGTATACACAGCATGCTTTTTTCGCCTTGCCTTCTGTCGTCTATCGTGTAGAACACATGTGCGCTTGAGTAGTATATGTATATTATGTGTGTGCACGTTTGTGTGTAGAGCAGCCAAAGCAGAAACGCAGAAAATTAAGGTTAGAGCGCAGCCAGGCAACCACACGACGAAAAGAAAAAATAGCAAAAAGCAAAGACTACAAAAAACGAATTTCTTCTATTTCCACACACATATACGCATACACACAACACACAAAAACATACACACACACAACATACACACTCATATAGGCGCAGCAGCAGCGACCAGCAGCAAACACACACGAGTTTTTTTTCTGACAGAAAACTCTGAAAATACAGTGTGTGTGATTTTTGCATAAAATCTGTCGTGAGTGGAAAAATCAATTGGGATAATAATCATCGCCAACAGCAGCAGTTAGCTAAAAAGCAAAAGCATGGATAGCGCCGGTAAAAATCGTTATGAACTTTTGTTCATGGACGACGATGTTAGCGATCCATTAGATAATCTTGTCGCTGCCAAGAAGAAGCAGCAGCCAGCGACGGTGGCGGCCGCAGCTACCACAAAAACGGCGCCAACTGCAAAGGCACCAAAATCAGCGGCAGCAGCAGCACCCAAGAAGCCAAATCAAGCCGAAAAGGAAAACAAACCAGGTGCGCTTAACAAGAATGATGGCAAGAAATCTACGACTGGCAACAACAATGACAAACTCAATAACAACAACAACAATAAGCAAGGTGGGGCTGTTTCTGCTCGTAATAACGCTGGCGGCGGCAGCGCTGCTGCGGCGGGAGGCAAAACACGTGAAACTGGTCAAGGGCAGCAGCAACAACAGCGCAATGTCAATTTTCGTCAACAGAACGGCGGTGAGGTGACGCGCGAGCAGCGCAACAATCGCCGCAACGTGCGCGAAAATGGCGCTCCAGGCGGCGGTGGCAACTCTGGCAACAATGATGGCAATCCTCGACCATATCGGAACAACAACGGCGGCGGCTTTGGCAACAATGGTGATCGTCCTCCTCGTCAGAATCGTAACTTTGAAGGCGGCAATCGTAAACGGGAATTTGATCGTCAATCTGGCTCAGACAAAACTGGTAAGTGTTTACCCTAAATGCACTGATCTCCTTTAAACCCCTACCACCCCCAAAAATGCATCAAAAGCCCCTATGGACAGATACTTTAAAATCATTTCCAAAATTCATATCGCACACAATGTTCAACCGTGAAAAATGAGGCAACTAACCGAAAGAAGAGCAGAGAATTTTCGTCTTTTTTTTTTTTAAATTGTGCTGTATATATGAAATATGTTTAAAAATAGTTTAGTTCTTCTTCAGGCCGCACACACACACACACACACTCACACCCATTGATACTACTACTTGTGTGAATTTAGGAGGCCCACACAGTTTTCCACGCCATGGAACATCATGATGATGATGACAGGCAGCGCCACATGAGTTTTACTTGATGGGAATTGAATGGTTATAAAGAGAGGGGAACGGGATGGATTGGGGAGAGAGAGGAGGAGCGATGAGAAAGCGAGTGAGTGTGTGTGTGTGAATGTTTGCAAATGCTGATTATGACTTATCGGCTTATCTGCAATACAGTTATGTGGCTTACTGCCCACACAACTTGCAGCAATTAGCGGAACATGTTACTAATTTTATAAAATTATAATTATTGCGAAATTATAATTTTATGATTTAAAAATGTACTGAGATTACTTTCAGTGTATGTAAATATTTAAAAGTAGTAAATTTATTCGTTAACTCACCAAAAGGTCAAATTTAAAAGGTCAAGTTCACAAAATATCGCTCACGTCCTTGTTTGCTGTAAATTAATAAAATAAAATATATACTAAATAATTGTAATAATTAAATGTTAATTAACAGGTGTAAAGGCAATTGATAAACGCGATGGAGCTGGCGCACACAACTGGGGATCAGTAAAGGAGGCCATTGATGATGTGAACAAGAGCAACAACGAAGGTGAAACGAGTGCGACCAACAACAATGCCGAAGGTAAAGCCGATGAATCTGGAAATGAACAACAAAATGAACAGCAGCAACCACCAGCCGAGGAGGAGACCAAAGAGCTGACTCTGGATGAATGGAAGGCACAACAGCAGCAGCGCCAAAAGCCCAAGTTCAATATACGCAAGGCTGGTGAAGGTGAGTTATCCCACAATGGATAAAGTTGGATAATTATTTATCGAAATATTTATTATCTGTTGTTTTGCAGGCGAGGATACCTCACAATGGAAGAAAATGATTGTGCTGACCAATAACAAGAAAAAGGAGAACGAAAGCGAAGAGGAACTTGAATACGATCCTGCCATGTATCCGCAACGCGTTGGTCGCCAACAGCGCGTCCTTGACATTCAATTCAATTTCAATGACGGTCGTCGCGGCGGTGGTGGCGGTTTCGGTGGACGCGGTCGTGGTGGACCACGCCCAGGTGGATCACGCAACGAGGGTGGCGGCAATCGCAGCGGACCACCACAAGGTGAACGCGGTGGACAAGGCGGTGGCAACACTGAGGGTGGCAACACTGGTGCTGCCGGTGGCGCTGGCGGTGCACCATCTCGTCCAGAGGGTGGCAATCGGCCGCCAATGGAGCGTCGCGGTCTTGGCGGTGGCATTGGAGGTGGTCATGCTGGCAAGCGTTTTGGCAATGAGCGACAACAGAATGCCGCACCCAAGGTCAACGATGAACGCCAGTTTCCCACCCTCGCCTAAGGGATTTGCACCTGTGGGCTGTGTTTGCGTTTTGGAATTGGATTTGGAGATTAGCAGAAAAATAAGATGAAGGGGACGTTAACAAGAAGGAGTAGGAGGGCGCTTGCTGCTGCTGCTGTTGTCGCTGGCGCCGGGCGTGCATTCAATTTTCAAATTGGTAAAGGAAGAAAAGAAGGCGGGAGAGAAAAAAGGAACAAATAGTTATCAATATATCACACAAGAAACAAATTCAAATTAAATACACACATACACACCAACACAACCATAAACACTCACCACTCACTCATACTCAAGAGAGAGGAACAAGAGAGACATATTCAACATGAAGAGAGAGGGAGAGAGGCGGCCGCAGCGCAGCCAAAGCCAAAAGCAACAAATACAAAATGAAACAATATTTGAAATAACAGAATAACAGAAGAAAATAAACAAAACATACACAGAAAGGAAATGAACATGAGAAATAAATTAAATCTATAAATTATAATAAATAATTAAAAGAAAAACCAAACTATAAATCTTAAGCAAAAGCAATTTAGAGAAAACAGAAGAGCAAAAAAGTTTCTATTTCTATAATTACCATATTGTAAATTTGTTGTTTATTTTTTTTTTCTTTTACTATTTTTTATCAAATCAATCAAAAGTCATCATCCACATACACACTCACACACACACCCACACATTTACATAAGTACAGTCTGCTATCCAGTGACAAAAACATCACGAATTGTGGCGAGTTTTCATCTTTATGTGGAAGCAGTCTTTTTTTTATTATTAAAAAGAAAATCGCATTTTCATTAATCACACACACAAATACACATAACATACACACATCTATTTTTGTTAAACATTTTTATATGCATGCCCTCATATAAAAATGCATTTTTTTATTTTTACTGTGTTACGATTGTATTTTAAAAATTAATGAGAAAAAAAATTAATAAAAAAAAATAATTATACCCAAAATGCAAAAACTCAGTAGTCGGAAAAAAATTTAAAAGCAACAAAAAAAAAAAAAAAAAGAATATTAAGTGTTGACATTTTATAATTGTGTTTCTTAAAAAAAAAAAAATACTATATATATAAATATATATATACACACTCTATTATATTAATTATAAAGCAAATTATGTGCATCATATATACTATACTACATTTAATGAAAGCAAAACACAACACAGACACACTAAAGGAGAAGCATAAATTTAAGCATAATAAATAAACAAAAAACAAAAAAAAAAAACAAAATAAAAAAAAATTAACTATTGGAGAAAATTTAGAAAGAAAAACCTTAATAAGTAGATTTACACATTAATTAAAACGCGCTCGCGACTAACGATTAAATCTGTTGGAAATATCGCTTAAAAACAACAAAGAAAACTAGAAAAAAGCACGGGAAAATTCAACAGAAACAAAAATAACAGTAAACAGAAAAGCCGAAAACAAAATGTAATGCAAGAAAGAAAAAAACCCTGTAAAATTTTGTGCTTTTACAATTAGAAATTGTATAAATTATACATATGTATATTTATGGTAACAAAGTTGGTAAAGAACAAAAGTATAATGAGAAATGGCAACAAAATTTTATGACTAAAACCACGTAGAGATGAAAAACAAATCCAAAATACATTTTTCGACTTATATTGTATTGTATTTTGACCCCAAAGAATAAAACAAAACCCATTTCAACCAAAACGTTGAGAGAAACTCGTTTAAAAATAACAAACAAAAAAAATATATAAAAACTATTTGATAAAAATAAAGAAAAAAAACAAAAACTATTTTCTATTAATGGAATTTGAAGGTGGCGTTTTCAAGAGATCTTTTAGTAAACGGTACTTGATTTAGAAATTATAGTACCTATTAGTATAATTTTGCGAAGGGGAATCTGTATGCCATAGAAAGCTACCAAATTGGATTAAGGGCAAAGCTACCAAACCAACACAGATAAAATAAAATTAATTTAAGAATCGCATAGGAAAATCTCTCGCTATAACCTAAATCAATTGAGTATAATATATTAATTTGAAAAGTAAGTATAAAGAAACCTGCTCGAAACTACGTATTAGTTTTTTCTTAGTCGTTTTGAAAGCTTTAATTTTATAGAAAATATGGACGTTTAACGGAAGCTCAAATCACACATGTTTATTTTGCAAAACAACGAAATGCAGCGCATTGTACTGCAAACGTGCACAACAAAAATTACAGCCCCTAGCAAAAAATGTACGTACATAATGGCGCTTTACGCTTCAAACAGATTTAGAGAAAACTTCTTTTCAATATTGCATAAAAAAAGAAGTAGTACTAACATTTCGTTGTATGGTTGCAAACAATGTCAGAGAAGCAAATACGAAGAACTCTGCCATTTTCTTAGTTATTAAATAAATAAACGTTTAAAAAACTTACCTCAAGGAGTTGTTCAAAAATAAACAAAGAGTTTATAAATTTTGCACTATTTACGTAGTAAAATGGGTTTCCACTCAGAGCGACGCCCGAATTGAATTGCTGAAAAAATGAAATGAACGCATAAGAAAATAGAAACGAAAGCAAAGATCGAAAATTGACATAAACCGTTTTAACACAAATTCTTAAAGAGAGTTGCCAATAACCCAAAGTCAACACTAAACGTGCAAATTGCAAGGAGTCAAACGCATAATAATTGCTGTCTGGCAACTCTTGAGCATAACGGTGAATACAAGTAACAAGAGATTGGAATAAAAGAAAAACTAAATTTCATTAGAAATTCTCAATTTTACTTGTCTGTGAATACATCTTGAAATGCAAATAAAGAACTCTATTATTATTAATTGCTCAAAATTTGATATTGTGCCGGCAACTTTGACTTTAACGAGTACTGCGTTAACTTTTATTAAATTATTTTTGCTGTAAGTTGCAAACTTTTCATATCCATTGCCAATAAAGAATTTTTGTTCTTTGCATATACACTGTTACTTACCAATAACTCACTTAAATTGTTAATTTTTATTTTTAATGTATTGTTTGTGTAATCTGCTACAAACTTAATTTTACCGCACTTTGCTTAAAAATTACACGCTTCAACTCGTTGAAAAATGTGGAAGCTTAAGAAAACCATAAGTGTGACCAAATCAAATCAAAATTATTATTGGGAAAATAAATAAGGGTGGCCATAATCATAATGGGATTTTTAAATGTAGTTTATTATATTTTCTAGCACTTATTTTCACCATTCTTCAACACGCTTTTTAAAATTTCAATGTGACCAACGTTCCGGCTCTACCCAACACTACTTAAGAATACATAAAAGAAAAATTAGTAAACAACAGTTTATTGGAGGGAAATAATGTAATACACCAATTATGCTTGTTTTTTACTTAAAAACATTTGAAATATTTAGTAAACTGTTTGTCAGCAGTTAACATAACCTATGTTCTTTCATTTCAATACAGATTCTTATCAAAATGAGCGTCGAGGACGAAGTGTTCCGAATCCAAAAAAAAATTGGCAAGATATCAACGTCTAGCGATGGAGCGGTAAGTAAAAATAAATATTAATTATAAATGACAGTGAACAAAGTTTCCAAATATTGCAGGGACAAGAGCAAGCATTAGATTTGCTGAAGGCGCTGCAAACGTTGAATATTAATCTGGAGATATTGACAAAGACACGCATCGGAATGACGGTGAATGAACTACGTAAAAGTAGCAAGGATGACGAGGTGATTGCTCTGGCCAAGACTTTGATTAAGAATTGGAAACGTTTTCTGGCCAGTCCGGCGCCGGCAACACCCAAGGAGAGCGCCGCCAGTAAGGACAGCTCCAGTGCAATGAAACCCTCGAGTGCGTCCAAATCAAATTCATCCTCATCCAGTAAGGAAAAGTCAAGCAGCGGCAGCAGCTCCACAAAGGATAAGCGTGAGGAGAAGAAACCGTCATCAGCACAAACATCGTTCCCCAGTGGCGGCATGACGGACGCAGTTCGTCTCAAGTGCCGGGAAATGCTAACGAATGCATTGAAAATTGGCGAAGTGCCCGAAGGTTGTGCCGAGCCCGAGGAGATGGCCGCCGAGCTGGAGGATGCCATTTATATGGAATTTAAAAATACGGATATGAAGTACAAGAATCGCATAAGATCACGTGTTGCCAATTTAAAAGATTTGAAAAATCCTGGACTTCGTGGCAATTTCATGTGTGGCGCCGTTTCGGCCAAACAATTGGCCAAAATGACGCCCGAGGAGATGGCCAGCGATGAGATGAAGAAACTGCGTGAAAAGTTCGTAAAGGAGGCAATCAACGATGCCCAATTGGCCACTGTCCAGGGCACCAAAACGGATCTGCTAAAGTGCGGCAAGTGCAAAAAACGTAACTGCACCTATAATCAGCTGCAGACCCGATCCGCCGATGAGCCTATGACCACCTTTGTCATGTGCAACGAGTGCGGCAATCGATGGAAGTTCTGTTAGAGAAACTTCTCTTCAATACCCATTTTACACCAAATTACCCCTTTGCCCCAAACCCCCACCCCACCCCTTATCCCACAAGCCCCCGTCACCTTTAAAATTAATTAAAAACAAAAAAAAGAAAAGAAACGTACACAACACAATCAATACATTTTGTATTGCAGCGCATTCACTGACCATCTTAATAACAAAAAAAAACAATTTGAATAAAAACAAATTACTATTGAAACAATTATGGTGGCTTTCTGTTTATATACTACTTATTTTATTTATGTCATTAGTTTCGGTCTCTTGAATTTCTGATAACGTTCGTTGTTTCTGTTTTGATTTAGTACAGTATGCAGAAACAGCAGTGTTGCCAACTGGATTGTAATCGGCGTTTGATCTGCTCACCCATGAAATATGGTTGGCAACAGTGGCATGTGCCATGATGGAGCTATAAACAAGGTAGTGCAGCCAGTCTTGCTGGCAGTTTTACTTTAACTAACTTCCAATGGTGTCTTATTTAAACGAAAGTCCGTTAGTAAACTATATTTAACAAAGGTGGCGAGTTATTTAATTTTTCAAGCGAGGCCTAGTTAAAAGTATTAAGCTTTAGTATCTAAAGGCATGACGTCAGAGGTTTTCTACCGCAGAAAGAAACTTTGCGTAAATTACGTTCTTTTGTACATGTCGGTCACATTGCGAACTATTTTGACAAACTTTTGTCCGTAAGCCAGGTTCGGTCACACTGCAGGTAGTCTACAGTTTTTGCTTGCGACGATCGGTTGTGTTCGGTTTAGCGTGCGGTTATTTTGATTGTTGAGGTAAATACCGTTTAAAAAAAATGAGCAGAAAAAAATTACCACCCAAGCTATGAACAAATTAGCTAAACAAATGTGAAATCGTGTGTACTTAACGGGGTTTAAAGCGTCGGAAGTGGAGTTCAAAGTTAAAGTCCAAACTCCCCTTTATTTTAACCTGTTGCGCGCTGCACTCGATGGTGCGTGACCTATTTATGTAACCTGTTTTAAAGAATATACCGCTTTAACTATGCTCCCAAACTACAAGTTTCCTCTGGGACTGAGGCCGAGACCGAGACCAAGACTGGAACTGGGACTGGTTAAATGGCTTAAAGTGACCAAAGTGTTAATTATACTACTAGTTTATTGCCGCTGTGCTAGCTACCTGTGCCTCAAACAGAGCATTTCGAGAATTATTTATTATCGAGCGATGTTTAAAAGTCAAAAGCTTTACCCCTACCCCCCTTTAGCACTCTTCTCTTCCCTACGATGATTACACGGCAAAGAAAAATTGAGTGCATTCACCCTGCAAGCTATGTATCTGCGAATGTGTGTGTGGTTGTGTTTGTGTGTGTAAAACTAGAAAAGTGTGCTGAAAATCTAACAAGAGAAATAATAGTTAGCCAAGGGCGTAGTTATGTTTGTTTATTAAGGGTCACAAGTGAAACTGACACCCAAGACTGATGCTGCTGCAATATACTAAGAGTGTATGTGTATGTGCGTGTGTAAAACTGGCTGAGACGTGGCTGCATTATGGCTAAGCCTCTGACCAAATTATGGTTAGCTACGCTTCAGGTTTCGTTGTCTAGAACGGTACTAACTTGCACATACACACTCATATACAAGCAGTGAGCAAAAGAGTACAGCAGGCAAGCACAGACACACAAACACATACACACATACTAGCGCACCTGTTAAAGAGCCCCTAAAAGAGAGAGCCGCCGCTCATAAAGAGTGGCTTACATTGCAGCAGCCATTCACACACTCACACATTCATCCCATGGGCGCCCAGTCTCTGTGTCGTTCTTGCGCTCTCTTTCTGCCTCTCTCTTTGCGTCTTTTACTCGCACGCAAAACTCAATTCATAGAAACGCGGACATCGGACATTTAGCTCTCTTGAGCCTTGAGCTTGCGCTTGAGCCGGGGTTAGAATTCTATGCATGAAGACAATAATAACACTTGTTTGGCCGGTTTGTTGCACAACGGGATATTTTGTAGCTTGCAGCGTTGTTTATGGACCAAGAGAACCCTTTTAAGTAAAACGTTTAAAAAGCTCAAAGTGTGTGTGGATTTAGTTGTTGTTGTCTGCGTTTACCTTTGGAGCGTCTCCACAAGCTTAGTTGTTGTTTCTGTTGCTGTGCAGCTTTCGCGACTTTGCACTGCGACTTTCTGTTTGTTTGGTGAAACTTTTTTTAAGGTCGGCATTCGCATAATAATAATAAAAAAACTTTTAAAACTAATATAATGCGCGTTCGTTTAGAAGATTTCAGATGAGCCGCTCTCTCGTTTGCTCTCTCTTCCTCTGTCTCTCTCCATGCGCTGCAGTTTTATATTGTTTTAATTACAGTTTAGGCAAAAAATGTCAAAGTGAAAAACAAAGACATATTTATAGACATGAGTATGTGTGTGTATGTATGTTAATATACAGATAGTAGATATGATATTATGTATATTTAAAGCGTAATGTACGTGGCAGCCTCGCACGAACTTTCACTAATGACTGTTGGTGAACTCTCTCACACATGCATGCATGCACACACATACACGCACACGCACGCACGCACACATACCACTGCACGTGCGTTTCCCATACGTGCTAAAATGCGTCGCTCAAATTCCAATCAGATGTGAAGCTTAAGCTTTGCTTCTTCTACTTCATCTCGCTTCATTCCAATCAGTAAATAATCATTGACAAGAATTTATGCTGATGTTGTTATATTAGTTATTTTTTGTAACTGTCTGGTTTCATGCAAATTTGGAACGTGTCTAAAACGAAATTTTGTTAAAAAATGTTGCTAGAAGATAATACTAATTTACAGTTTGTTTATTTTTGGACATGCTTAGCTCTCTGATTAAAGCACTCCAATTACAAGGTGTACACACATACAAACACATGTATGAGTTGGCATTGTTCATCTTATCAGCGACGCCAAGTGATAACAACATTAGGCAATACATACTTTGTATGAATGAAAAGCAGGCAACAATTGCACTCTCTCTTCTTTCTCTCACTCTCTTGGGATCTTTCTCTTTATTAGAGTTTTTTGAGTGTGTGGGGTGCATTATACATGGTTGTATGTATGTGTATGACCGACAGAGCGTAACCAGACCAGGTAAATATATATATGTATATATGTATATGCTATATATGTACTTGCCACCCGAGTTTTGTGTGCCACAAAAATGTTACTTTAAATTTATTTCGTCTGCCTGCAATTACATACAAAACGATTGTACACTGCGAGAAATGGTGTATGAGTTTGCTACTGGTAGCTTAAATTTTCAAATTCACCTTAAAGACAAAAATTTAATTCATAAATTAAGTTTGACTTACTTTATTATTTAAAACCAAAGGTTTTTCTCTCAGTGCAACACTAAGATACATTTATCAGCTACCTGATACAGCTTTGACTGAGAGCTGTGAGATGATCTCATGACGTATCTATATGAAAGCTTTAGCATCAGGTGTTTTATGGAAGTGCAATAGAATTTCAGCTTACTTAACACAAAAACCCGTAAGAGACTTCTGGCTAAAAAGCTATTAATAAAATTTAAAGATGATGATTAAATTTCACATTTTTTCACTTTAGCAAATTTAATTGTTGTTAAAAAATATACTCATGTTGCTTACTTTAGTACTAGACTTCACAAAAAAGAATAACTAATTGTTTTTAAAGCTAAAAAAGTAGAAGTATTTTATTAACTAAAAGGAGTATTATGAGTTTCTAAAATATTTAAATAATTTTTACTCATTAATTTATTTATTAAATATATAAACCTTAAATATTTTAAAGCAGAAAAACAGATTAAATTTTTTGGTTTGCCACAATTTAACATTTAATTAAATAAATCTTTAAAAATGATTATAACTTATAATAGTTCAAGTAAACCCCCCTCAAGACCCCAACTATCTGAATAATCGAACAGTTCTCAACACCTGTAAAAGTCGTACTTCCGAATTGGTAGAGCTGAAAACCCTTTTCGAAGTAAAAGTTTCTATTCGCCGTAAAAAGTAATGAAAGTAAATTTTTGAAATGAAAACAAATCGAAACTCAGAAAAAGAAAAATAATAAAATAATTTGCATATGAAACGCATTGAACAATTTGATTGCTTTGGTTCTGAATTACAACAAACGGAATATTATTTTTGTATCTACTTTTATTTTTTATGTATTGTATTATTATTAAAAGTGAAAATGAGCGATAGCCTTTTTTGCATGTCTAAAGATATGATTTTATGGTGTCTTAATTTATTCGATTTTGGATTTGTATATACTACTTATATGTATGTAGTCGTGTGTGTATGAATTGTCATCGAATCATTGATCGTTTTGGTTTTGGTATTGGATTCGGTTTCCCCCTTTTTCTTTTGAAAAGCTTGCCACCATATCAAAACTGACAATGACGAATTTGTCGTAGTTTTTGGGCTATCGACGAGTGTTAAATTGTTGCCAAAAAAAAAAAACTGAAAGAAATGTGGAAAAGATGTTGATGTTGATGTTGTTGATGATCATGACGGGGAAGAAACAGACAGAGAAGCAAACCAAGGCAACAACAACTTGTAAATTCTTTCAATTTACCGTAAACTTCACCTTAATTCTTTTTTGTAGTTTTCTATAGCCGGTTTTTAGCGCCTGCAGCAGCAGCAGCAACAACAACAGAAACAACAACGACAACAACTCTTAGTTGTTTTCGATTGTTGTACGACTTTGTCGGTTACAAAGAGTAACTTGTTCTTCTTCTCTTCTTTTCTTTTCACACACACGCGCATGTATGCGCAGCAGACGCGCTATTGTATTGGATGCCAGAGAGCCAGGAACAGTAAATGAAGGACGATGGTGATTGTAACACGTGTAAGTAAAGAGCACGCGCTTAAGAGAGCGAGCGAGTGAGTGTGACATGATTACAATGTTGATCTCTTGTTGTGAGAGCACAAAATGCCAAACGGAAGTACGCACACACACACACATACGCATGCACACACCATGTGCATATATGTGTAAATGTTTGTGTGCATGTGAAGGTAGAGCTCCCCATGCCTGTGGCCCTGGTTGGCTTTTTGTGTTACGCTCAAGTGATTTTCACAAACAAAAAAGAAAAACAAAAAGAAAACAAAGTTTTATGGCCCATCATGAAACGTCCATGGCAACCCCATGGCTCGTAAAGTGGAATGTCAAATTGTAACCACGTAAATTACTTTGCACTTACACACACACACACATACAGGGTGACTACATCTGGATAGAACCCGCTTCTGGGCGAGAATTCGATGTGGCCATTGGAGCACGTGTCATCTCCGCGGAGGGTCGTCGCATCCAGGTACGAGACGATGACGGCGATGAGATTTGGCTTGCACCTGAGCGACGGATCAAGGCGATGCATGCCTCATCCGTCCAGGGTGTGGAGGACATGATATCCCTAGGAGATCTTCATGAGGCGGGCATTTTACGTAATCTTCTCATACGTTACAAAGAGAACCTAATTTATGTAAGTGCAGGAAAATTAAAAACTTAAGTCAACTTGCCTAACCAATTCTTTTTCAAATTCCAGACCTACACCGGCTCCATATTGGTTGCCGTCAATCCCTACCAGATACTGCCTATCTACACGGGTGACCAAATCAAGCTGTACAAAGAGCGCAAGATCGGTGAGCTGCCACCGCATATATTTGCAATCGGAGATAATGCCTATGCGCATATGAAACGCTATCGTCAGGATCAATGCATTGTTATATCTGGCGAGTCGGGTGCTGGTAAGACGGAGAGCACTAAACTGATACTACAGTATCTGGCGGCGATAAGTGGCAAACACTCGTGGATTGAGCAACAAATACTCGAGGCGAATCCCATACTCGAAGCCTTTGGCAATGCCAAAACCATACGAAATGATAATTCCTCAAGGTAGATTAAGGGTGTACCCAAAACCACTTGAATATATCTAACTAATGTCTGTTATTTTCTTGCAGATTTGGCAAATATATTGACATACATTTTAGCGCTAATGGAGTTATCGAGGGCGCCAAAATTGAGCAATATTTGTTGGAGAAATCTCGAATTGTTTCACAGAATCACAGCGAGCGCAATTATCATGTCTTCTACTGCATATTGGCTGGCTTGTCCAGCGATGAGAAGAGTCGCCTTGATCTAGGCGTGGCAGCGGACTACAAGTAATAGAAAAAAATTTAAAATATTTAAAGAATTCGTTGATTTATTTATGTATTTTGTAGATATTTAACTGGCGGAAATAGCATTACGTGTGAGGGACGCGACGATGCTGCTGAATTCTCGGATATACGTTCCGCGATGAAGGTGCTGCTATTCTCAGATCAGGAGATTTGGGAGATTATTAAGCTGCTGGCAGCTTTGCTGCACTGCGGCAACATAAAATACAAAGCAACTGTAGTGGATAATTTGGATGCCACGGAAATACCCGAGCATATCAATGTGGAGCGAGTAGCGGGTCTGCTGGGATTACCCATACAACCGTTGATTGATGCACTTACACGTCGCACACTGTTCGCTCATGGCGAGACCGTGGTGTCCACCTTGTCGCGGGAACAGTCGGTGGATGTGCGTGATGCCTTCGTCAAGGGCATCTATGGACGTCTCTTTGTGCACATTGTGCGTAAGATAAATACGGCCATATTTAAGCCAAGAGCCACATCGAGGAATGCCATTGGTGTACTGGACATCTTTGGATTTGAGAACTTTGATCAGAATAGCTTTGAGCAGTTTTGCATTAACTATGCCAACGAGAATCTCCAGCAATTCTTTGTGCAGCACATTTTCAAACTGGAACAGGAGGAATACAATCATGAGGCCATCAACTGGCAGCACATTGAGTTTGTGGACAATCAGGATGCACTCGATCTGATTGCTATCAAACAGTTAAATATTATGGCACTTATCGATGAGGAGGCCAGATTCCCAAAGGGCACAGATCAGACGATGCTAGCGAAGCTGCATAAAACTCATGGAGCGCACAAGAATTACTTAAAACCCAAATCGGATATTAATACTAGTTTTGGCCTCAATCACTTTGCCGGTGTTGTGTTCTATGATACACGTGGATTTCTGGACAAGAATCGTGACACCTTCAGTCCGGATCTACTGCATTTGGTTAGCCAAAGTGGCAACAAGTTTCTGCGACAAATCTTTGCCCAGGATATTGAAATGGGCGCCGAGACACGGAAACGCACGCCCACGCTGTCCACCCAGTTCCGGAAGTCATTGGATGCTCTGATGAAAACCCTGAGCAGCTGTCAACCATTTTTCATACGTTGCATTAAGCCAAATGAGCTGAAGAAACCCATGATGTTCGATCGGGGATTGTGTTGTCGCCAATTGCGCTACTCCGGCATGATGGAAACAATACGTATACGACGGGCTGGTTATCCTATACGCCACGGCTTTCGGGAGTTTGTGGAACGCTATCGTTTCCTTATCGCTGGTGTGCCGCCAGCTCATCGCACCGACTGCCAGGCAGCAACGTCACGTATTTGCGCCATGGTCCTGGGCAAATCCGATTATCAGCTGGGACACACAAAGGTCTTTCTGAAGGATGCTCATGATTTGTTCCTCGAACAGGAGCGAGATCGTGTGCTGACACGCAAGATCCTCATACTGCAGCGAAGCATACGTGGTTGGGTCTATAGACGACGCTATCTAAGATTACGTGCGGCAGCGATCAGTGTGCAGCGTGTCTGGAAGGGTTATGCCCAGCGCAAACGTTATCGGAACATGCGAGTGGGTTACATGCGTCTCCAGGCCTTGATACGCTCCCGTGTGCTGTCTCATCGCTTTAGGCACCTACGTGGCCATATTGTGGGACTACAGGCACACGCCCGTGGCTATTTGGTGCGTCGCGAATACGGTCATAAGATGTGGGCCGTCATCAAGATTCAGTCCCATGTCAGACGTATGATTGCAGTGCGTAGATACCGCAAACTGCGATTGGAGCACAAACAATTCGCAGAGGTTCTGCAGCTACGCAAGCTGGAGGAGCAGGAGCTGCTGCATCGGGGCAATAAACATGCAAGGGAAATTGCCGAGCAGCATTATCGGGATCGTTTGCATGAGCTGGAGCGGCGGGAACTGCAGGAACAACTGGAGGATCGACGACGGGTCGAGGTCAAAATGAATATTATCAATGACGCGGCTCGGAAACAGGAGGAGCCTGTCGATGATGGCAAACTGGTGGAGGCCATGTTTGACTTCCTTCCCGATTCAAGCAGTGACGCACCAACACCACATGGCGGACGCGAGACGTCCGTGTTCAATGATCTGCCGCATGCGCAGACTGTGAATCAGGAGGACATAATTGCACCCATGCACATATCGGAGGATGAGGAGGATTTGTCGGAGTATAAGTTTCAGAAATTCGCTGCAACCTATTTCCAGGGCAATGTGAATCATCAGTATGCGAAAAAGGCACTGAAGCATCCACTGTTGCCACTCCACACCCAGGGAGATCAGCTGGCAGCTCAGGCCTTGTGGATCACCATACTGCGCTTTACTGGTGACATGCAGGAGCCAAAATATCACACCATGGATCGCATGGACACCACCTCGGTCATGTCCAAAGTGACAGCGACTCTGGGACGTAATTTCATCAGAAGCAAGGTAAGTGGGAAGTTTAGAAATCATCTTTTATCCCAATTCTAATGTAATTCATTGTGTTTGCAGGAATTCCAGGAGGCTCAACTGATGGGCCTCGATCCGGAGGCGTTCCTTAAGCAAAAACCACGCTCCATTCGCCACAAGCTCGTGTCGCTGACACTTAAGCGTAAGAATAAACTGGGTGAGGATGTGCGTCGACGTCTGCAGGACGATGAGTATACGGCGGATAGCTATCAATCGTGGCTACAATCTCGGCCCACATCGAATCTGGAGAAGCTGCATTTCATCATTGGCCATGGTATTTTGCGTGCCGAGTTGCGTGATGAGATCTATTGTCAGATCTGCAAACAATTGACCAATAATCCATTGAAATCCTCCCATGCACGTGGCTGGATCTTGTTGTCACTGTGCGTGGGCTGCTTTGCGCCATCTGAGAAGTTTGTCAACTATCTGAGGGCCTTCATACGAGAGGGACCACCTGGCTATGCGCCATACTGTGAGGAGCGTCTCAAACGTACCTTCAACAATGGCACACGTAACCAGCCGCCATCATGGCTGGAGCTCCAAGCCACCAAATCAAAGAAGCCTATCATGTTGCCCATTACATTTATGGATGGCAATACGAAGACATTGTTGGCAGATTCGGCCACAACAGCGCGGGAGCTGTGCAATCAGTTGTCGGACAAGATAACGTTGAAGGATCAGTTTGGTTTCTCGCTATATATAGCGCTATTCGATAAGGTCAGCTCACTGGGCAGCGGCGGAGATCATGTGATGGACGCTATTTCACAGTGTGAGCAGTATGCCAAGGAACAGGGGGCCCAGGAGCGTAATGCACCCTGGCGTCTCTTCTTCCGCAAGGAGATATTTGCCCCCTGGCATGAGCCCACCCACGACCAAGTGGCCACCAATTTGATCTATCAACAGGTGGTGCGTGGTGTTAAATTCGGAGAATACCGCTGCGACAAGGAGGAGGATCTGGCCATGATTGCGGCCCAGCAATATTTCATAGAATATTCCACAGATATGTCCATGGAGCGTCTGTTCACCTTGTTGCCCAATTTCATACCCGATTTTTGCCTTAGCGGCGTCGACAAGGCCATCGAACGTTGGGCCGCTTTGGTCTTGCAGGCCTATAAGAAGTCCTACTATGTCAAGGACAAGATCGCACCACTAAAGATCAAGGAGGACATCGTTAGCTATGCCAAGTACAAGTGGCCATTGCTCTTCTCGCGTTTCTACGAAGCTTATAGGAATTCGGGTCCAAATCTGCCCAAGAACGATGTCATCATAGCGGTCAACTGGACGGGTGTCTATGTGGTCGACGATCAGGAGCAGGTGCTGCTTGAGCTTAGTTTTCCCGAAATCACAGCCGTGTCCAGTCAGAAGACCAACAAGGTGTTTACCCAGACCTTCAGTCTATCGACGGTGCGGGGCGAGGAGTTCACATTCCAGAGTCCCAATGCGGAGGACATTAGGGATTTGGTTGTCTACTTTTTGGATGGTCTAAAGAAGCGGTAAGTTTTTGGCCACAAACATCAATCAGTGTACTAATGTTTTTTCTCCTTTGACAGCTCCAAGTATGTCATTGCACTGCAGGATTATCGTGCTCCATCGGATGGCACCAGTTTTCTGTCGTTCTTCAAGGGTGATCTTATCATTCTGGAGGACGAATCATGTGGTGAATCTGTGCTCAATAACGGCTGGTGCATTGGACGCTGTGATCGTTCACAGGAACGTGGTGATTTTCCCGCCGAGACGGTCTATGTGCTGCCCACATTAAGCAAGCCGCCACAGGATATACTGGCGCTGTTCAACATCGAAGAGGCACATCATGGACGGCGGCTGAGCATGGCCTCCAATGGTGGCGTTGTGGAGCCACGAGATCGTCCGCACACACTAATGGAATATGCCTTGGATCACTTCCGTTTGCCACCGAAACGTACCATGTCCAAGACGCTGACTCTGAGTTCGAAGCGGAGTGAGGAATTATGGCGATATTCTCGGGATCCTATCAAGATGCCGCTGCTGCGCAAACTGCAGACAAAGGAAGAGCTGGTGGAGGAGGCGTGCTTCGCCTTTGCTGCCATACTCAAGTACATGGGGGATTTGCCCTCGAAGCGGCCGCGCATGGGTAACGAGATCACCGATCATATCTTCGATGGTCCCCTTAAGCATGAGATACTCCGTGATGAGATCTATTGTCAGCTAATGAAGCAGCTGACGGACAATCGGAATCGCATGTCCGAGGAGCGTGGCTGGGAGTTAATGTGGCTGGCAACGGGTCTGTTTGCCTGCTCGCAAGGATTGCTCAAGGAATTGTTGCTCTTTTTGCGCACACGACGTCATCCTATATCGCAAGATTCGATGCATCGACTGCAGAAGACCATACGCCATGGACAGCGCAAATATCCGCCGCATCAGGTGGAAGTGGAGGCCATACAGCACAAGACAACGCAAATCTTTCACAAGGTCTATTTCCCAGATGACACGGACGAAGCCTTCGAAGTGGATTCCTCGACACGCGCAAAGGACTTTTGTAACAATATCTCACAGCGTTTATCCTTACGCACCAGCGAAGGATTCTCGCTATTCGTTAAGATTGCCGATAAGGTGATCTCCGTTCCCGAAGGAGATTTCTTCTTTGACTTTGTGCGTCATTTAACCGACTGGATTAAGAAGGCACGTCCAATCCGGGACGGAGCCAACCCACAGTTCACATACCAGGTCTTCTTCATGAAGAAACTGTGGACGAACACTGTGCCAGGCAAGGATCGCAATGCCGATCTAATCTTTCACTATCACCAAGAGTTGCCCAAACTCTTGCGCGGCTATCACAAGTGCTCACGCGAAGAGGCCTCCAAGCTGGCTGCTCTCGTCTTCCGTGTACGCTTTGGCGACAACAAACAGGAGCTACAGGCCATACCGTAAGTATTGTCCTCGCTAATCCCTGAGGGACAGCTTTTGTATGCCCATTTCCCATTGTAGACAAATGCTGAGAGAACTGATACCATCGGATATTATGAAGATGCAGAGCGCCAGTGAATGGAAACGCTCCATTGTGTCTTCTTATAACCAGGATGGCGGCATGAGCTCCGAAGACGCCAAGGTTGCATTCTTAAAGATCGTCTACAGGTAAGTTACATTAAAGACTGGCTTAAAGCTCGCCTAATTGAAACGTTTTACTAATTCTTTATAGATGGCCCACCTTTGGTTCGGCATTCTTCGAGGTGAAGCAGACCACGGAACCCAATTATCCCGAAATGCTGCTCATTGCCATTAACAAGCACGGCGTGAGCCTGATACATCCAGTTACAAAGGTGAGAAACACTCTAAACATAAGCAAGCTAGCTGTAGTTAGCGATTTTAGCCCAGTCTAACAAATACTACCATAACAAAACTCCCCAACTCTAGCTTTATTCCATACTTACACGTATTTTTTTCTATATTTTACAGGACATTCTGGTAACACATCCGTTTACGCGCATCTCGAACTGGTCCTCGGGCAACACGTATTTCCACATGACCATTGGAAATCTAGTGCGTGGCTCCAAGTTGCTATGCGAAACATCGTTGGGCTATAAGATGGACGATCTGCTCACTTCATACATATCTCTGATGCTGACCAATATGAACAAAAATCGAACAATACGAGCAAATTAGGCAACTGAAAACTTAATTAATATATACATATATACTATATATAACAATGCAGATATTTATAATAATTATAAATTATAAATTGCAATAAATTACACGAGTAGAACTTATAGGACTTAAGCTATAAAAAATATGCACCCACCCTCAATATAAAAATCCTGTATTCCACCTTCTCCTCCAACTTAGCTATAAATTATATACCAAACCCTTTTTCCTTGTTTCATACTTAACGATACGATATCAATTGTTTTGTGTATAAAATTTTGCAAAATCACAACTTTTTTTTCTAGTATTTTATGGCACATTCCGTTTACTTAAATTATTAATTACATACATACATTAAATTAATTGAAAAAAGTACAATTTCTTTTGTGTACAATTAAATCTATAGATAAGTATTTTGTATCTATGCATTTTGCACTCTGTATAACCATCTGTATATCTCAACTATTGTACTACTATGTCTCTGCTGATGATGACATTTTGTATCAAATACATAGAAATGTTCAATAATTATTTAATAAATTATATACATATTATAATACTTGACATTTTTGTGTGTGTGTTTGTTTATAACTATTTGTTACAGCTAATAACTGTACGGAAATTTAATTGTTTTTAGATAACAAATGGTAAATATATTTAATAAATTATTTCTGAATTGAGTAAGAATTTCATTTAGCAAGTCACCAATGAATGACATAATTTTTTAAATTATTTTAACAAGAATCTTTAAACAAAAAATATTAACTTTAAAGTTATACTTTTCTTGTTAACATAATCTGAACATTTTTTTACCTTTTAATTTTAATTAATTCGTCTGCTTACTAACGATTTCTAAAGTCTTCTATTTCCATGGGTTTAAATTTAACTGAACTTTGGGTAAATCATATTAATTAAAGACCATCTAAGACCAGAACTCTAAAATTCTATAAAAGTCTATTAGTAAGTATTCAGATCCATGAATATTAAACAACTTTTAAATTTTTTTTTCTTTTTTTTTTTTAAGATGTCTAAATTAATATTAAATTTCAAAGCATATAAATTAAGCATGGAACTATATATTTTAATTTTAAATAGGTCCACTAGATCTTCTAGGAATATATACTTAAAAAAAAAAATGTACAAAAGTATATATTCCTAGAATTTGGTATAATAAATAATTATAGTTTAAGTACGATAAGAAATTCCCTTGACAAATTGCTTAAAATGCTGAGAAATTTTTTAATTAAGAAATAACTTAGTATTTACTTAAATCTAATTGAGTTTAGAAATTAAATTAAATTTCAGTGTCTTGACCTAAGAATAGAATTATAGATATAGAATATGCTTAGTGCTAATATATATATTTAATAATCTATTTTATGGCCGCACACTGTGATTGCATGCAACCCCTTTTGGCTCCCACACAACTGGCTGCCAATTCCCACGCATTGTGTGTGCTGCTTGAATTTTCCACAGCGTGTGAAAAACGCCAGCCGGCTTATAAAAGTCAAGACTCAGATTTTCCAAGATAATTAGTGCAGTGGAAGCTCCTGAGAACTTTTCAAGAATGTTTTCGACCCCTCCCCCTCCCTTTTTTTCGCAGGTTTAACGACCACAAACATTCACTCACCTATCCAACCAGAGACACCAGAAACCAACTGCCCGAAGGAGGGTGAAAAATTATGCACTAGAAATTGTGAATGTTCATTAAAAATTCAACTAATTTCATATTCAGCTCGTCTTATAAGATGTCCGACCTTAAGACGCTGCAGTTCCAATTCAAACTACAGTGGAGTTCACCTGACTGTGGTATACGCTGGAAGGCTTGTACTTGAGTGTGAGCGAGTTAGAGTAATCAATTGTTGGACAATACTTTGTAAACAAACCCATTATACCCTCTCCACCGGGTATTACAACTTGGTGGTGGATTCTTACTCTCAGCACTTCCCCTCTCCCGCTCTCTTTACCTACCTTTCGTCGTCTTGCACGCGACGCCAAGTTCGTCGTTTGAGTCTTTCGTTCTAGCTACAACAACAAAAATTCTCATCAGTTTCTTGGGGTTGATTTGTCTGCACCGCTGACTCTGATAAGACTTAAGAGTTGCTCTCGCTCACGCTTTGGCTTTGGCTCTCTCCCAATAGAAAGTCAGCGAACAGTTTGGTGTGTTGACAACTTTATGATACCCCTTAGAAAGCAACGTCGATGTTATAAACTGTGATTAGTTTGGCAAACGGAAGCGAGATAATTAATGCAAAACTCCGAATGTTAATTTGTAAATGTGTAAAACGACAACAACAACAACAACAACAACAGCAACAACAACAAATAATGCATAAATATTAACAACAGAATTAAAATAAAGATTGCTAACAAAGATTCTCAGATCTGTTATTGTTATTGTTGTTTGTCGCCGCTTTTTGGGGCTGTGAGAAAATTCTGTTCCTTGTGTGTTCTGCGGCCAAAACGGAAACAATGCGGCGTTATATATATATACTACGATTTCTAGACTTTGCGTTTTCTTTTCTTTATTGTCGTAATAGCGGCTAAAAAATTCAAATCGACCTAGCAGTAGCAGCTGTAATTAAAGTTGAAAACTCAGCCCAGCCGTGGGAAGTGCTGCACTTGTTTCGATTCGTTTGTCTCAAAAATTGTTCACACGACACGGCAACTTTTCCCATGGCGATTTAAATCGACTTCTTTAGAGTGGGCAGGAGGGGGTTGCTAGCCCCTCCCCACCCCTCAAACCTTACAAGGGACTCAATTAAAAAAAATACTAAAGCAACAAAAAAATATTGTTAAATCATGCTAAATTAAAATGTTAACAATTATTTGTTTGTATTCGTTTGTTTATTAAGCTTAGGACTCTTTCTTTTTGATCTTACAAACTATCATCTATCATCTGTCAGTTATTTTACAAAATTATATGTGTGCTTTTTGTCATATTTGTACATATTATATATATCTATATAGATATAGCTGGGTTAATGGCTCACAACTGTCTCAACTGGCCTTAAGTCAGTAGAAATTTTGGAATGTAATCATACAATTTGATGCAAATTCGGTTTAGTTAAACTACAAAATGCACGAGAGCAGCGGGAAACGCATAAACCCAACTTATAATAAATACATACAAATATAATATGTTTCGCTATATACTAATATATAAATGTATATTTAACTAGAGTTATTGTTATGTTTTATGCATGTTCGTCTGCTCCTTCGAGTCAATTGTGTGTGTGTATATATATATATATATAGATGTATTTATGTACAATTTTATGTATCGCATTTACAAATCTATTGGTTCCAGCTAGCACTACGAAATGAAACTTAAACTAAACTATAAATTGATCAATTTTGTTCGTTTTAAATCAGAGAATTGTTTGTATGCCTTAAAATGATAATAAAATAAACTAAGGATGTAAGTATATAAGCTAAATATGTGCTAGAAGAGCTTTAAATAAGTTGGCATAAATAAATGTATGTCAAATTGCAAATAAGAGCAATAGTGCCGCACTCAAGACAAGCCACTCCCATGACTATTCCATTGCACTTCCGACATGGAGGGCAGAGTTTGATGTGTCTGCTGCTGTTGCTGTTGTTGCATGTTCTGTTGTAGACCCGCAGCGTTTCCCGGTGAGTTGCTGCTGTTGTTGTTGTTATTATTATTGTTGCTGATGCTTGTGATGTTGTTGTTATTATTGTGACGCGTACGCATAACATCCTCAGCCTGATTACAATGCGGTCGCGGTCCTGGCTCCGGTGTATAGGTAAATGTAAGCCCAGTAGCATAGATAATGCCATCATTGCGCACCAAGGAAATGGGCACCTGTGTGGGCTGTCGCACCTATAGAAAGACACCATCAATTTGTAATTAAGTCTATGAATACAAGTGAATAAAATCAAGAACTTACCCAAAGCCATTCGCCGCGAAACTGTGAGATTTCGGGCACAACACAGAGCAGCGTTTCCGTGCAGCGATACATGGTCTCCGCCTCGACATCGCCAAACCACACCTGAAGATGTGGCGTAAAATTATCGCCACTAAGCTCCAGCATTGCCACATCGCCACCACCATTGAGATTCAAGGAATTCACAATCGGCACTGGTGTCACCGGTGAGCTAAAGTTTCAATTCAAGAGAAGCATAAAAAATCAAGTAAATTCTTTGGAAATTATAATACTTACGCAACTGGTCCCATGCCCTCGTAGAATTGATATTCGGCTTTATCGGTTGATATGATTGTCCAGCAGGCGCCGTCGTTAATCATCTCCTTGTTGGGTTCCTTGGGACAGGGCGTTGCCTGGAACTGTATGATCTTCTCCTGCGACAGGCACAAGTACATGCGATCCGTGTCCTTCATGTAGAAGGCACATTTATGCAACTGCGAGACTGGATCATCAGCCTCGAGCAGTGCCATCTGTTTGTCTACCTTGCGGATGATTAGACGTGGCAATGCCATGCCAGTCACTGAGCACACAAGCTTCACTGTGGCACCATAATGTATGTAACCATCGCGTACTTGAAACTCTTCCGATTCGGATTCATTATCATCCAGCAGATGTATCGTAAAGGCGCCCCATTGTGTCGATGAGGCATGAAAGTGTCCATTCTCCACATGCAGATAACGGGTGGACACTGTCTGTGAGCGCAGACGATTGAAGAGCGCCACATTTGTGCCGCTGGCTATGCACAGGTCGGCATTCTTGAGCGACTGTTTCTTTTTGGACGGCTTCGAGATGACCTTGATGCGTTTAGAGTTGAATACACCAATGTCATGGCCATTGCCATAGAACATTTTTACCGATAACATGAAATGCTTTCGTTTATCCGAATCGGATATGAAGAGTGTTTTAGCAGCACAATACTGCTTACCATTGAGATCCAATTGCTGCATGTCCTGATCACTGCTTCCAATGCCAATGAATGCACATAATTGTGCACCCTGTTCGGTCTCACCCTGTTGCACCATTTCCTCATACCGTCGCCGCCAACCGCTGCCAAACAAATAGATACAGGGTGGCGGGCAAAAGAAACGCTTCTCATTGCCATACGATTTCTGGGCCACCTACAAGGATTTATAAAAGAACAAAAAAATGGTAAACAATTAATATTATTTTAATCATTTAAAGGTAACAGAAAAAAACTAATGACAACGCTTTGATTATCGACAGTGACAAATCGTAACAAATCGCGATTTGAAAATCGCCAATCGACAATCACAGAACGTAAACCACAGCAATGCAGTTGTTCAATTTTCGCGTATAATTAATTTCAATTATTTTATTGTGGCCGCCGTCGTTTGCTTAATTTGAGTGCAGTCAAGTGTGAAGGATGCGATGCCTGGACGGCGGTCGACGCTTGAAGATAGCCGCGACAAACCGCAAAAATGCTCCACTATAGCACCACTCGAAGGTGGGCGAAGGAAATGGAAAGGGGATTGCAAGTGGAACCCGAGTCCACCCCACACCATCTAAACCTTTTTACTTGGGTGGCAAAGGTTTTTCATATTGCTGTAAACTCATAAATATTTAAACTATTTTAAATAATTATTTATAGTGGCTTATAAAATTTGAATAATAATTATTACTGTCTACAGATTGTTAATACTTCTTTAAGTTATATAAACTGTATTTTTGTATAGATTATTTATACTAATTTGTCTTATAATCTGTCTAGTATCCTAGTAAGCCATATAAGCCAACATAAATTTTAAAGAAAAAATTAATTTAAAGATAACTTGAATTTAGTAATTAAATCTTCACGTAGTATAAAAAACATACTATAATTTACTATTGATATTTATATTTTTTAAAAGCTATAATTGCATTCCAAAACAAAACAGTTTAATTTCTTCGAGTTAACTCATATAAATGCTATTCGCTGTGACGTCACAGGCTACCAGAGAGGAGCTCTCAAAAACGGACCTGCATAGTTTGCTACTCTTTGATCAATACAAATATTTGTTTATCGAACGACAACTTAGAGCGCACAATAAAAACAAATGCTTAGAATTTAAAATATAATAACAAATAAGGTAGAAGTTAAGAATAATAATTTAGTAATATTTATTTAAATGTAATAATAATATAAAGCCTAGCTCTTGGCATAAACATACCTTAGCATGCAGTATGACGATAACCATGTCGTTGCGCTCGCGCATATATTTCTCCATAGCGTCCCGTGATAGTTTCTTCTCTTCAATGTGCGACCGGTATGGACCTGGCACCGCCACCGGCAGCATGGATAACTGCATTTGTTGTTGCTGCTGTTGTTGTTGCTGCTGCTGTTGTTGCTGCTGCTGCTGATGATGCACTTGTAGCTGCTGCTGCTGCTGTGGCGGCGGCGCACTGCCCAGTCCAAAGTGCGGCATATCCTGACTGTGGCTGTGACTGTGCAGCTGACTGTGATCCAGAGAGTTGCTATTGCTGCTGCTGCTGGTTGCGGCTGCGTTCTCGTAGGCAATGGCGGGCGGTGCGGCGGCAACGGCGTTTAAATTAAATTGGCTGTAGCTCTTCATTTATGCACATGCTGTTTGAAATGTTTTAAGCGCTAAATGCACAATATTTGTCTCTATTACTTTTGGCAACTTGTTTTACACTTTGGCACTACCTTCCCACATATACTTTGTTTGTGTTTTGTATTTTGTGTCTTCTATTCGTATCCTTGCACACAACATAAAAGGGAAACGAAAAACAGAAACAGAACACAACACAACGCAGCAGCAGCTGTCGTTTCTCACGGTTTCGCTTTTGATGTTGATGCTTTTCAGACTGCCCGCCTGGCCCAAAAGGCCAACAATTTAATATTTAATTTAGTTTTTAGGAGCGCGAATGCGTAAGCGACTGTAGCGCGTTGCGGCTAGCTGCTGTTTAAACTTGAAACTAAACAGTGGAAACTGATTTATAATAAATAAAAAGAGCCGACCCTACAAGCAGCAGCTACCAAACAAACTAGGGTTGTTGTTAGAGTTGTGTTGTTTCGTTCAGAATAAGTTCAAATGACCGGGCCACCGAAGTGAACGAATGCATATATTCATTCATTCGTGAACTGTTCATTTACTTCAGTTGGTTAGTTTGAGCTTAATATATTATTGAAATATTTTACGGTATTATTAATATACTTCTGCATTAAATTTAAAGTATTTAAAATTTATCTATGTTTTCTTTTATTAATTTAATTTTTAAGAAAATTATAAAATTAACAAAATGACTGGCTCAGTTCACGGGCTAAGAAATGAACGATGAACGTTGTTATCGTATCGATAAAGACTTGTGTATATCGGCATATCGATAATTCGTTACTTTCGTACGTGCGTTAAAACATTGTTAAATTCTAGAATCAACTAAAGCAATGGAGCAGTTTAAAGGATTACAAAAATCTCTGTACATATGGACCGACAAGACTGAGCTGCAAAGTCGCGTGGAAGCGCTTAAGGCCGCAACTGGAGGAGAGGTGGCTGTGGAAAATGTGCATCGCCTGTCATTTTGTAAGTGCTCTAATCGCTGTGAGTCAGCACGTTTACTACCAAATATATTTTAACATGTTACGTGCGTTTTAGCCTCCTACGCCAACTCAAGCTTCGACTTACTTGTAATAGAGTGCGCTCAACTTACCGACAATTACGTAAACCTACTGCACATGCTAAAGCCGGGCGGCAAATTACATTTGTTTTCGTACATTGGAACGGCCGCAAGTCTGTTGCAGGAAATCAAATTATCAGGATTCATCAACTGCAGCGAGAACAGCGAGGCCAATACACTGACCGCTGAGAAACCTGGCTATGAAACAGGCTCCTCAGCCAGACTGTCGTTTGCCAAGAAAAACAGCAATGTAAATGTGTGGAAAATTAGCGGTGATGATGAGGAGCTAATTGATGAGGAAGATCTGCTAGACGAGGAGGACAAACAGAAGCCAGATCCATCTGGACTTAAAGTCTGCAGCACGACGGGCAAGCGCAAGGCATGCAAAAACTGTTCCTGTGGACTGGCCGAGGAGCTGGAGAACGAAAAGTCCACCAAGGCAGCCAGTGAAAATGCCAAGTCTAGTTGTGGAAATGTAAGTGAAATCGCTGTTAGAGCTGTTGGAGCATAAAACATGTGTGCACGTTTTCTTGCGCTTAGAGCGGCGACTATGCTGCAGCGCTGTTGTAGTTAACATTCTGTTAGGGCTGCTTCTGTTAGTTTGTTTTATGCAATTCTGTTATTAGCATTTGTTATACTGTTTGTTTGATTTAGCCGTTTTAAAGCCATCTCATTATAAAATGACTATTTTTGGCGTATCATAAATTTATCAAAAAAATTATCTGTGAAAAGCAACTATAGGTCTCGGTTTAAATTAAATTAATATATTATATTTTACTTTTACAGTGCTACCTGGGTGATGCTTTCCGTTGCTCCACTTGCCCCTATTTGGGCATGCCAGCATTCAAGCCCGGCGAGAAGGTGCAACTGGCCGACAATTTACTTAAATCGGATATTTAGGCTAAAAAAAATCACAATTATTGCAAGTAGATTTTTAAAAAGTTTTATTAGGGGAAAAAACATTAATTTCAGATGTAAATAAAAAAAGAACATAAAATAAATTGCGCACAACAATGAATTACTCGCATGGAGTACCCTTAATAAGATCACGATTATTGCCAGTCAAAATGCGATAGTTCACAGCGGAATGATCCAGCTCCTTGTAGAGATAAGTGGGCATGCGATCGGAAAGAACCCACAGAGAACCCTCTCTGTCGATCTTGAGATCATTGGGGAAGACCAACGTATGTGAATCGGAATCAATGAGACCCTGATTGTCTGTTGTATATGGACGATTGATGTTCCAGCAAGCGATGGCATCTTTATTCACTTGTGTATAGAAGATCACACCGGTATCCTTATCGTATACCTCCGTTGTGGACTGTCCGTTCATGCCGCGATCACCAACAAACTTGAAGTCATAGTAGGACTCACCGCCATTGACATGTGTCTCGTTTTGCAGCACACGATTGGAAACCTTAAACTCCTTGGTGCTGGCCAAGGCATGGAAGTAAATGTCCTTGGTGTGATCTGGATTCAAGGGACCCACAGCCATGCCGAAAACGCCATCGGTCCACTGGAAGTTAACGCCACCAACATTGAAGTCACCCTGGAGAGGATCAAAGTGGAAGTAGTTGTGCTTGACGCGATAGGATTTGTCATCCCGCAGTGAGTAGACAATAACACCATAGGCGCCCAAATCCGGCACATAAGCGTAGGCATTATTACACTCTTCCTTATCAGCATCCACGATCTAAAACAGTTAACAGCAGGAATGTTAGAAAGGTTGCTTTTAAGCCCCGTTAACAGCTACTCACGATATTGGCAAAGAAACTGTCCTCCTTGGTCTGATCGGAGGGTATGGCAAAGCGGCGCAGCAATTGATCAGTCTTCAGATCAAACACCAAAATGCTGTTGGGTGTAATCTGCTTGGGATTACCCAGAATGTCAGCCAGTCCCGTGTCCAACACCCACAGGCGATCACAGATGTCCACTTGAATGCGGAACGTCGAAATAATTGAAGAATTATTCTCCAACTGTACTCCAGCATCCTTGGCCTTCTCTGCATCCAAGCGTCCACCAGAAGGTGTCTTCTGATCCTGTGGCTGTACTTCGATGGGCAACTTGTTGGCCTCCCAGCTGGGATAGGGACGCAGTTTGGGCGACTTCTCGTTGGTATTCAGATCAACATAGTTCAAAGTAGCTGCAACGCCAGCCTTCCATCTGCAGAAAAGAGAGGGAGAGAGAGAAATTGTGGCTGTTAATAACATTATGTTAGGTTTTAACAGATGGAGCTAAGCTCAGTGCTGTTATCAATGATGCCTCGTCATAACGATAAAGATAACAGAAAAAACTGGACTAAAATTTAAAAAAAACTTAAAACAAAGCGACAAAACGTTCTTACTAAAAGCGCACGGATTTAATAGATTTTTAATTGCTTAATTAATGCAGAGCTTATCGCGAGTCATTCAGTTTTTTTTAAATTTGTTGACTCAACTGTGAAACGGGAATTTATTTATGTCTAACAATTTTGGGTAAGCCCATTTAATTAAGTACCAAAATGTTTAACAGGTTGATAAAAAGGGAAGTCGTCTTCGGTTAACAGTTTAATATGCCGCATGTCTGTTAAACCGCATGCTGTTATTAACATTCTGTTAGACTTTAAAGCCATAGAGCAACAGCTGAAACATTCCGTTAGATTAAGCTGCTTAGACATATTTATTCTGGCTTGTTTTCCACCAGTTTTGGCTAATTTGGATGCAAGCGTAAACTGTATTAATTAACATATTAATATGTTGGTCAACAAAATTAAAAAGTCAGGTAAATCCCCGCTGACGTCATAAGCATTCTAGACAAACTAGTTGTGCAGCATTAAACTAAGTCTAAATATTTAGTTGAAATACTTAATATGGACATTTGCCAGCTGTTTTATGAGTTATTTATCCATGTAACCATTCGATGTCAAACAATTAATTTATTTATTGTCATATTTGCATAATCTGTATATAAAATGCAAATAGTTGTACAATCATATAAATAATGGTGTCTGCTTGGACAACAAGTGAGTAACCATCGAGACTTTGCTAACCGGTTTTCTCAAGACAAAGTGCCTTTCGCAAAGCCCCGATTGGGACGACCAATTACAATCTCATGACAAGACAAGAAAAGACAACAAAACACGAAGAAGTAATTATTGGTAATCGGAATATATTTTTTTGGCTAATACTATTGACATATTTGGCCGCATCACTTACCTTGGCACAGTGACAAAGATTTTGTTTTCCCAACGCTCGACGCCAAGTGGCAAATTGTTCTCTGCAATGTAATGACCGCTACGTTTGGCCTCTGCCTCGGCCTCGGCGCTGGGCCAGTCGAAGGTCAACTGTTTCCATGAGAAACGTTCCTCCAGCTTTGCTTCGATGCACAGAGCACAGCAGAAGCTGATAACACAAACCGTTAGCAATTGAGGTGAAAACATTGTTGTTTTTCTTTCTTCGATATAAAATTTTTAATTTTTTTTTTTGTTCTCTTTGACTTGCGTTGCGTTCGAGCGGAGCGCGGCTACTGCATCACTGGAGCTCAAAACGAAGCTTAATATGCTAACGAAAGCTAAAAGCTTTCGGCAGTGTTAAAGCTCTGTTAAAGCTCGGCTGGCCGGTAAAATTAGCATAGCCGGAAGGGAACCAAAAGGTACGAAGTAAAAATAAATGCACTGAACTGTTTTAATCTGTAAATGGAAACACACTTATTTTTTTTTATTATTTTGTTTATATTTATAATTGTTTGTACTGAGAGAAATAAATCATTGTGTTCAATTTTATGGAAAATAATAATAATAAACTAGTTTATTAACTAAACTGGTTTTGAGTCTAGATTCCACTTCAGCTTAGAACATGGAAAACTACGATGAAAAATGTAGACAAAGAGCCGGTTTCATTATGCCCATAACAATGCAATAAAAAAGAATACAATTTCAAAAGAAATCAGTAAATTATTAATACAAATAGCAATTATTTCAACTAGGCTTATAAATAATAGGGGTATTATACCAACTGACATGAACTCATTTGTTGTCGCTTCACATATTGAAAATTATGTGATAATTTGATTTGATAAATCAGCGAAATTGTCATAACGTGTGTTTAATATCAGCACGTTTATACAATATCGGGTGGGTGGAAGTTAAAGACTGCATTAATCACCAGCGGATCGGAAAAGATTTATGTAAATTTCAAATATTTGAAATGTTTATAATGCGAATATGTTTCGAATATGCATGAGAAGCTGTTAAATTAAACGAGTAAGAAAGGTTACAGTCGAGCAAGCCGACTGTAAAAGACCCCGTACTCTTTCTGGTGCACGTTCTTTCATACAAATCACCAATCTTCGACCGATTTGTCCTACGGGAGCTATTGGCTATAGTTGTCCGATCTGGACCAAACTTGGTGATGTTATGTTATAGTTGTATAACATTTTTGGCTGATTAACTTAACAGAGCTCTGATAACTCTATGCTGATTACCTTAACAGAGCTCTGCAACCTCTTGCCTGCTTAACTTAACAGAGCTCTGCTAATTCTTGGTCAGCTTGTTTCATTCATACGATTCTTACCACTAAATTACCTAATACTTTGGAGGCCCTTAGATCAAGCGGACTTTCGATATAGTTGTTGTAGTTCTAATTGTAGTAAACAACATTTTTGGCTGATTAATTTAACAGAGCTCTGCTAATTCTTGGTCACAGCTCGCTATATGGGGTTTGGAAAGCCTCCTTCTACCTGTTACGAACATTTTGTTTCAGACAAACTTAATATACCCCTCTAAAAAACACAAAATTTATAAATTATTTCAATTCAATTTGGGTTTCAATTGTTTTTTAGTTTGTTTTTTATTCAGTAAAATTCTCATATTCCATTTATAAGACTTTAAATTAATTCGTTAATGTTACTTTCATAAGAACATACCGAGTTTTGTTTGCTTCATATTGCTACAATTGTTTACTGCCTTTTTTTTCTTTTATTTTATTTATTTTTTTCTGTTTTTTGGTTTCTTTCACTAACAATAAGTATTGAAATAAATTTGAAATCGGTTTGAATTACTCGTACTTTTTTTTTGTTTACAACAATAGCTTTGCTAAAGTGTTACTTAATTTACTTTGCTTTAACTTTCGGCTTGTGGTTTGTAGTGTTTTTGTTTTTATTTTTATTTTTTTTTTTATAGTTTTAGTGTTTTTAGTTGTGAATGGATTCGTCGGGAAAGCATAGAACTGAAATTAGTGTTAAACATTTGAGTTATGTATTTTTCTATATTTTTTTGCTTTTAGATTTTAGAGAAGTTTTGCTTGATTCGCTTCCAAATTGTGGAAGTGATTTTCTTTTTATGTTTTTTATAAATTTAGCTTAACACGCTATATACAATACATACATGTACATGTTTAAAATTACAGCTACCCAACAGCGTTCCCTCTATATATGAATTACAATCCAATTAAACTACAAATTCCAACGATCCTTAACAATATCAATAATTTCTTCTGTTTGTTTGTTGTATGAACTAGAGATGCCATGTAAATTTTTTTATTTATTTTTTGCTATTTAATTTAAATACTCATATGAATTTGTGTGTAGTATGTGTGTGTGTGTGTGTGTAGTTTTATTTCAATTAACGGCTTAGAGTTTAAAGTCTTTCATTTCGTAGGAATTTGATGTTGTCTATGTGATTTTCATCTTCTTCTATATATTTTTTTTATAGCACTTTTCGTGATGGATTAGAGTGATTGAATTTAAAAAAAAAAAACGGTTCCAATTCGATTTATTAGTTTCACTTTTTATGTTTTTAAAATAATGTCAATTCCTATTTATTTTTTTATTTTTTAACGACGCATTTATTTCACATGACTACCTTCTGTGTATATATGTATATATATATATATGGTATGTATATAATATACTATATAATTTATATAAATGCAATTTTAGAACTTACAGTATGTTCAAAAATTTTTCCTTTGCTTTTAATTTTCATCTATCCTTCTTCCTCTTCTTCTTCTTCATTTTCTATGTATAACAGTACATAAAAATTAAAATGTTGCTTGAGCACATAAACCCACCCAAATACAATAATAATTATAATATAATTTTAACTTTGATACTACACTATATATAGTATTATGCTATGTCATTCATTATCTAAGTTTTGCTATGCGATTTTTATTTCTTTTTCCTTTCGGTTTGTGCTACTTAAGACTCACAGAAATTTTAAACTATTAAAACATTATTTCGAGTGCATAATAAATATATGAGTACGAGAATTCTATATTTTTTTTTGGTATTTTTGGACAGATTCCAAAATTTACACACACATACACATCTGATGATCTATACAAAATCTAAGACTAACTTAAGCTAAATACTTTAAGATGCCAAACCCTTTAAAGTGTCTGGTACTGGAGTCTAGGAGCTCGTATTGCCGCGGCATTGGTAAAAAAAAACATAAATACGAAAATGGAAAAGGCCGCCTTGGGAAAATAGTGAGAGTAAGTGTGTGTGTGAGTGTGTGTGTATCTGTGTGTTTATAGCTCTAGAAGATAGCGCTGAGCAAAAGAGGTTTATGGGAAAATATACATTAAACAAGAACATACATATAGTAGTAGTTATATATAAATATATATAATTATGATACTAACACAACAATTTTTCTGCATTTGCAATTTAAAAATGACTAAAGTTTAACATGATTTCGTTTAATAGTATCTTCGGTATGATTTGACTATGTTTTTGGATTTTTTATTTCCTTTTTTTTAACATTAAAGCCTAACAATTTTTGTAGTTCACATTCTAATGTCGTTAGTATATACTATATATGTTTATTAATTAGTTTAAAATTATTTCGTTTTAATTTAAGTACTTGCTAAACACGTTTAAGGTACAATACATATTTCAGTTATTCTACAAAATTTGCTGCTACCAATTTGTCGTATTTAGCTCAGCTTAAAGTTGATACAAAGTTTCATTTTCATTAAATACATACATACATACATATTTATTAATAACTTTTTTTTTTATATTATTTTTTTTTTTTTTTTTTTAGCATCTTCTTCTTTGTATAATTCACCTATCACGCAAAGGAAATTGACAAGTTTTTTCATGTACGGTGCTCATGAGTATCTGCAAGTGGAAAGTACGAAAATTAATAAGTATTTGTATATAAATTTTTTAAGTTTATAGTTTAAATAAATTAAAAACTTTTACAACTCTAGTACAGGTGCAAACAAATACATTAAATAAAGGTGTAAGTGTGTTTGAGAAGGGAGTGCAAACAACATGGAAATAACCTTTTCTAATTCCAAACACGACAGTTTCAATCGATTTTCTCAATGCCAGCAAATATAGCTAAAATCTCTAATACAAAGAAAAATAATCAAAATATTTTAAAAGCCAACAAATTAACTACATTTTCTTCTTCTTCTTGTACTGCTACGCATGCTAATAACAGCAAATGTTTGCTTTAAACTCACCTTGTGTGATTGCGAGTGTGGCTGAGGGCGTGGGATGTGCTGAAGCGGTTGTGTTAATGATTGATGCAGGCGTTGGCTGTGTCCCAAGCGAGGTTGTTGCTGTAACGGTACCACCACCGCCAACGGCACCGCCACAGGCGCCCGATGCGCCATTCAGTTCTGTGCTCTTCGGATTCACGTCCCGCTCGACAAGTCGCTGCCGCAGAACTCGTATCTTTTCCTCTTTCTGCAAAAAGTGTGAAGATGTGAAAAAGTGAGAAATGTATATAGAAAACAGGTAAGAAAGGCTTAAGTCGAGAGAGTCGACTGTAAAAGACCCTGTACTTATTCTAGTGCGCGTTTTTTTCAAACAAATCAACCATTTTTGACCGATTTGTGCAATGGCAGCTATAGGCTATAGTAGTTCGATCTAAACTAAATTTGGCTAGGATATGTAGAGTCATGATATACACATAATGGGAGAGTTTGGTTCAGATCGGTTAATTAAAACTAAATTTTTTCATACCAATCACCAATTTTCAACCGATTTGCCCGAGGATAGGATATAGTTATAGATATAGTTATATAGTTATATAGATATAGGATATAGTTGTCCGATACGGACCAAACTTGGTAGGATCGATATAATGGTATCATATTCTTATACTTTCCAAGATCCAGATGTTCATACTGACAGATAGCTAGACGGATAGACAGACAGACAGACATCGCTATATCAACTCGGCTGTTGATACTGATCAAGAATATATATACTTAATAGGATCGGAAAAGGCTCCTTCCACTATTTTCCACTAACTTGTTACTTACTTGTGTTATTAATCGTTGTAATTCCTCGTTTTCGGTTACCAGTTTTTGATAGCGTTCCTCATCCTCCTTCGATATAGCTGAATCCGGATTATACTTGGATTCAGCCTTATCCTTGGGATGTCGTATTACCTCAATGACCTAAATACAGTATGTTTTAGTAACAATCTTAATCACTCATACTAAACTAACGTACCTTTGGCACAAATATCAGCAGCATGCTTAGGAAACAACAGAATATCACAGCTAGTGCAACAAAGGCGAATGACGCGTCCTGCTGCGATGCAATGACCATGCCCACCGGAGCTGTTATGAGGCAGAGGACGACCACATTATAGATACTCATGCCCACATAGCGTGAGTCATTGATCTGTTTCACTTTTATCGAACGTGTCTCATAGGCCAAGAACAGACCAAACACGAGTATTAGACCCTTAAAACCATAAACAAGTCCTGACAAATTTAAAATTATTAACAATTGAAGGAGTAGAGGAATTTAAGGAATTCTTACCTAACCACATGGAATTGCGTTCACTTTCGCAATGCTCGAGTTCTGGACGTATTTTAATATCATCAGTTGTAGATACTGGATCTTCGAGTGGGAATGTTTCGAGTATACGCTGCAGCGGATCAAAGATCTGCCAAGACAGTAATATCACTAAATCTATTGATAAGAGTCCCGAAACCATGGTGTATAGCTTCCAAGGTTCCACTTTTTTCTAAAAAAAAGTTAAATTTATTAAATTGTGTTTAGATAATGGATTGTTTTTTGATATAGTTACCTTCGGGTCAGTTTTCGCTTTTGTAGTAAATCGATGCACTCGCCAGACTTTGCTGAACATAGCACCATATGCTAGTGTAAAACCGGTGGATAATAACCAAGCGCGAGCTTGACAAATCTACAAAGAAAGGAAGTTATCGTATTTAGTAGAGTACAGGGATTAAGTAGGGAATTCGAAATCGGAAATCTCAAATTTTATTAGAATTATTATATTAATTTTATACCTTTGGATATTCATGCGGACTGACAAAGCGGCCATCTATGCCCAGTAAAATGACTGATATAAGACAGATGATGACGCCAAATAGCATAATGGTATTGCAAACAGGATGTGACGATTGTATAACTCTAAAAAGAATATTAAAAAAAAAATGTTAGATTTAGTATTAAGTAGTATTAAGTAAGTATTAAGTTAGTATTAAATAAGTATTAAGTTAGTATTAAGTATTTAAGTATTTAGTTAGTATAAAGTTAATATTGAGCTAGTATTAAGTAGTATTAAGTTAGTATTAAGTTAGTATTAATTAAGTAGTATTAAGTTAGTATTAATTAAGTAGTATTTTAGTATTAAGTAATATAAAGTTAGTATTAAGTAAGTATTTAGTTAGTATTAAGTTATTAGTAGGTTAGTATTAATAAATTAGTAATAAGATAGTATTAAGTTTGTATTTTGTTAGTATTAAGTTAGTATTAACTTAGTATTAACTTAGTATTAAGTTAGTATTAAGTTAGTATTAAGTAAGTATTACGTTAGTATTAATTTAGTATTAATAAAGTACTATTTAGTTAGTATTAAGTTAGTATTAACTAAGTATTAGTATTACGATAGTATTAATTTAGTATGAATGAAGTACTATTTGGTTAGTATTATGTTAGCATTAAGTTAGTATTAAGCTAAAATTAAGTTAGTATTAAGTTTAGTATCTTAACAAGTACATACCTTCGATGCTTGTTCCATATGTTAAAGATGATCAGAGCAAAGGCAACAAAGATGCCACAACTTGAGATGGTTCCCATGCAGATGAATAGAGGCAGAGAAACCGTACGTAGCACATGGGTGACAATAGTGCGATCTTGAGGAACCTGTTGGTTGTATTGCAAATAGAGATAAGTTGGATTATAAAAACTCATGTATAGCTGGGGTCTTGGTGGTAGTATCTGGCTCCCCAAATGGCTTTATATGAAAATAAATCTGTCCAGTATATTTATTTGGGTGTCTAATATTTTTTGCCCACAATTTGCAGTTAAAAGTTGTGATTCGATTGATGGGTAAATTCTTGAGCTTAAGTGCTATCAAACGATTCATATCAAGCTTTGAATTAAATGTAATTTTTTCATTTTGTATTTCAATATCGACGAATTCCTTTAGATCTGTATAGTTTGTTTTGACAGCCGGTTCCGGATAGAATTCAATTTGAACATTTGAATTTGGTTTAATCGAACAAGTTATCCAAATGCGATTTAAACGCTTTTGTTCTGGTTCAATGCTGGACAACAAGTGCTTAAGGGCCATATAGTCGTCTCTACTAAAATCTGTGCGATGAATTCCTTGTGGATCCGTATATGTATCACTTTCGAAACCCAGTAAACGATTGATTTTTAAAAATACACATGGCTCCCGAGTGGCATACCCAAACTGATTGGATTCTTGACATGGTCCAAAGCGCTTATTATAGCCAATTAGTCTGCCATGTTGTCTTAGAAAGTAATGCAAATGTTGTCGTATAATTTCAATTTCTTTAGCACTATAAATATCGTATGAGATGAGACGATGATTCGGATTGGGCACAGAGGGTGCAAAATACATATCTGGCTGTGTCATCTTTATCACTGGCATACTCATATCAATATGCTCTGATAAATGATAGTACATAACTATATTAAATACAGCCATGAAGAATATAAAACATATAAAGTAGATTATGGAAAAATACCAATGTTTTGCCAAGCGACCAAAATATTTTCTCGTTGAGCTATCGAATAATTCATGTTTCCATGATTTTTCCATAGGAAAATGATATTCACAATCGACATAATTATGCCTACGACCACTATCCAGCTCAAATGGTTCGATATCTGGTGGCATTCTAACAGAAGTGCCCACACTATTAATGGGTAGATAACTCGAAGTCGTTCGACGTTTACTTGGATAAGTTAATTTAAAGTAGTCATCGGTGCTGGAACTGGAACTGGATCGATAGATTTCCTTGTCCCTAGTCCAATTGGGCTCAACGAATGTCATCATTAAACCTGGATTTACACGATTTCTCAAGGGATTCTCGACTGTGTCCGCAAGGGTTTCGACAGGACTATAAAAGGAATCATCTTCCAGCTCCTCATTGTCCACGAATTCAGAGGATTTACTGCCATTTTTAGCTTGTTTATCCATTTGTGTGCTTTGAAGTTGTATATTCCCTGTACTGACTTTTAAAATAAAGCCTCCTTGACTTACCTTGCCACCGATCCATTGCTCCGTATTCAGCCAGGTGAGATTATCCAATTGTGTATCGTAGTAACCCAATTTTTCGTACTTTCCATTTACCATTTGCTCGATTTGTGTGAGTGCAATACGATCGCCCTGTGAACTGAATGCCACCACGCCCTAAAAGCAGAGTTATTTATATATATATATTTTCTATATCGGATATATTTGTAACTCCTTACCGATACGCCCAGAAATTGTGTTGAATTCATTGCTGCGTATATATCATCGGCAATTTCTTTGTCCGTGTAGGTGAAATCCCTCAACGATTTCTTTCTAGATGTTAAACGCTCCATTGTCTTATTGAATGCTAAGGCTACGCTCCAGACAGCATCGTAGGCCAGCGGTGCCTCCTGATAACCCTCCGGATAGCGATCGTGATTTATGTCATAGCCCTCATCGATTAGGGCCTGATTCAGTCGATGTCTGTAGATAAAATTAATTAATATTTTATTTTAAATATTTTCTTTTATTTTTATGTTAATTACCGAAACTCCTCGGCTGTCATGCCGGAAATTGTTGTCTGATTGTTTTGATTCCACATGAGCGCTTCAGTTGTCAAATGTCCTTCGGCAGCGATGCGCATTTGCTCCACTGTGCAGGTAATGCCCTCGGCTGCCAGATTAACCTCATACCAGTTGTCCTCGTACCAACCTGAAAGGGGAGTTTAAAGTTAGCCATTTAAATAATTGTGTTTTGAAGAGGTTTCAAGCTTAGTTTTAGTTGATATTAGTAGGACAAATCGGTTGAAAGTAGGAAGTTTGTATGAAGACATCTAGTGTTAATTGAGCGATCGGAACCGAACTCACACATTATGTCCATATCATGATTATAACTATCCTCACGAAGTTTGGTCCGTATTGGACAACTATATTCTCTAGCTTCCATAGGACAAATCGGTTGAAAGTAGGAAATTTGTATGAAGACATGGAGTGTTAGTTGAGCGACCGGAGCCAAATTCACACATTAGGTGTGTAGTATGGTTATAAATATCCTCGCCAAATTTGGTCCGGATCGGACTACTATATCCTATAGCTTCTATAGCACATATCGGTCGAAAATTGCTTATTTGTATGGAAAAATGAGCACTCGAATGAGTACAGGGTCTTTTCAAGTCGGCTCGCCCGACTGTACCCTTGCTTGCTTGTTTCTAATTAACTTACCTATGAAGAACCAGACGTGTGCACGTCCATAAAGCTGCTGTTTGTACATCTCGCAGAGAACTCGTCTCGCTGCCACCACATAGAAGAGGCCCACAATGATGCGGGCATCCTGACGTCGAAGATTACGCACGGCGTCTGTTGGATCGGATAGAAATGATTGTCTAGTTACAATTTCGACGCCAGCTTCCATGCAGCGATTCTCGAGATCCTCCACGGTCTATCAAAATGCACAATTAAGTCAAAATTTCTATGTAATTTCTGATGAAATGAATTAATCAAATTAAATTGAACTTACCGATATGAATACCTCCTCGGCCTGTTGCAGTATGGCCACACGGGACCAGCCAAATTTCTTCATTAGCTTGATGCGTGTGGGATTATGCACTGTGGCCGAGGGATGGGTGCGGAATAGTGTTGGAAAACGCTTGCGATCGGATAGCGCAGGACTTGAAGCGCCATAACAGAGCTGCACACAAATTCAATTTAAATAATTTTACATATATATGCGGTGTGTAGTGTAGTGTAGTGTAGTGTAGTGTAGTGTATATATTATATAATTTACATTATGCACTTACCACAATTAGATTCCACATTTTGGCTGCCTCTGCCACAGTGGTGCACACGGTGCTGCATCCCGCAAGCAGCATTAGTTTCTGTGGCTTGTTATAAAGTAGATTGTACATCACACTGGCGCCCAAACCGGGCTCGCACTGTACACACACCAAAAAAAAGAAGAAAAGAGACACAGAGAGTGTTAGAGTGAGAGAGACAGATGAGAATATATAAAAATCTAGTTGGCAAAGGGCATGACCCAGTTTATTCTATTGCCAGCAAGCGAGTCTCACATTAAAAGCTACTTCCAACCACATTTATAGCCAAAAAAAAAGAAATTAAATAAAAAATGAAACAAAAATAAAAAACCACATACTTGTTGTAAGTATTTCTCGTTACTAGAAAACTTTCCTTTGAAGACAGGACTACCATCATTAACAATTCAAATTATTTTACAGACTTAAGTGCACACAAATCACAAGAATTTTACAGCAAAATAACCAAAATAATCTAATTAAATTCAAATTCGAATTCGATTTTGAGTCTGAATTATGATTTGTGTAATTAAGTCAAATGGATTTGCTTTTCACAGAATGTCTGCTATTTTGGCAATCAATGATAGTCCTTATACCCTGAGACGGTGAAAGAAGAAAGTTGTGCTGGCTGTTGACAGCTTTGGTTTGTTTAATGTTACTTATTAGTAATAAATATTTAATAACTGTATCTTAATATTATAGCTACGTGTTCGCATAAACTAAATATACATTATCAGATTTTTTTTCATTGTCTGAATATTTTATTTCCATTAAATAAATTATTTATTCAAGAAACATAAATTTCCTTAGCGCTTATCAGTCGAAAGTTGCACTGGCGCCATCTATCGCTCGTAACTAGCTCGTGAGCATTGCTTATCGCTTTAGGGTGACAGTGAGTATACAGAAAATTCTGCTGTCTTAGACCATTTTAAAAATCTATCTACTCTTTTAATTGACTTAATATTGAAATTATGTATCTATTTTGAGAGTACTCATATTTCTATGGCTTACTTTTAATGCCGCTCTCAACATAAAAATTCCTTTTAAACTTCTTGATAACAATTAAACAGCCATAATTCAGTTTAAGCTCCACAACACAACGAATAGCTATACTAATGTTTGGGATTTATATTTCTATTATGACTAATTGAGACCACTAGTTGAATTATCACTCCAAATACTGTAGTATTTTTCAATTTGATATCATTTAATTTCATAATTGAGTGTTATGCGAGTAATTAGAATAATAATTCCATTTCTGAGTTTTATGCTGGAAAAAGCTTTGCTTTATATTTCGAATAGTTGTGAATAATTGATGTTGCTAGTTAAAATGCCGCCAGTTTATTGGATCATTACAGGCGATGAGTGTATCATTCGTCTGTCTGTCTGTCAGTTTGTCATAAAATATGCACTCATTTGCATTCACACTAGAGGGACTCCTACTGAGGGAGAGTAAAGGAGAGTTAAGGGGAAGCAGAGGAAAGCAGGGGGAAAGCAGAGGAAAAACAGAGAGTTAGCAGAGGGGTAGCAGAGGGGTAAGCAGAGGGATAGCAGAGCCACACCAGAGGCATAGAGGCAGCATGATTATTCATTAATTCATGGCTTAAATGAAAAACTCATTTGCGCTTTGTTTTTACTGCATTTAAGTTCAGTTTGCGTGTAAACAACCGCTGTAATTGTTTTGTCTCGTGTCCAGGCGATTTTCCCTTTTTAGACCCTGTGTTTGTATGAAACAAAGGGTCTGTACACTTGAGTAAAAGTAGGAATGGAGGCAGTATAAGAATTTTGTACTATACATAGTTTCTGAACTGATTTATATCTACACCAAGTTTGCTTACAGTCAAACAAACATTGTGTATTGCTATTATAGGTATAATAGGACAAAAATCATAGGTTTCTAAGGAAAATTATATTTTTCTTTTATATATTAAATATATTTAAGCATAGGTGTCTATTTTTTACCCCTCTAAAGTACAGATTTCATTTCATTTAATAATTTATTTATCTTAGAAATATATTACAAAGCTATCAAAGGAATAATCAGCTGCCAGTAGTACTATCTCAACAATATCTATGTGAATATATCGTATATATAACCTGATTATATCATATATACTAAAACCCTGTTTGAATTAAAGCAAACGTAGTATTCATCCTACCAACAGTGCTTACTTCGACTTAACTACAGGGTCTTTGTTAGTCGAAGTTCAAGTCGGCTGCGATTGTTGCCATTCTTATGCTGGACATGGGAGCGTTGTAGCATATATATATATATATATTTCAGTACATGCATAAATCCGAGGCTTGCCGCATTATGAGGCGCTCTTGTTTAATAGTTTCAGTGTAAGTACGGCTATGTTTAAGTGTGTGTGTGTGTGTGTGTGCGGGTGTATACTGGTGTGTGTGTGTGTTTGTGTGTTTCTTGGGACATTTCACACATCAAAGTAGGTCAAGCAAAGGCAAAAGGCAAAAAGCGTATATTGCGTGCGACCTTTGCCGCTTGTCGCCTTACAGCAAACTATGATGCGATGGGCACGGCAATGATGATGTTGAATACGGAATACTGAATACTGAATACAGAATACTGAATACAAAATACTGACTGCTGACTACTGACTGCTCAATGGTGAACGGTGAATGGTGCTGTGGCACGCGGAGATGCCAACTAATTATGCAGCATTTAACGGAAGCTGTTTGCCTAAGCCATATAACCAGGAGTCCACAATCTGTTCACAGTCGGTCCCAGTTGAGCCAAAAGCCCACCGAAGTGAACCGAACTGTACTCAGCTCAGTCAGCTCTTAACATACTCTACACTTTCACATTACACTTGTGTATATATACACGGCAAAAAAGCAAATCACAAAGTTTGGGATGAAAATCAATTCCCAAACTGAAATAGATTGATTTTGGTCCAGCCTAAACTGGATAAGGAATGTTTTAGTTAGGCATAGGTGGTTTTTAGTAGATTATATTAATATTAAAATCGGCATTTAAAATGTGTACTTAAATCGTATATTTAAGCTTAAGATTTGACTGTTTAAGTGGAAGTAAAACTTAATTTTTTAGATTTAAGTATTGAAAAATATCCTTAATTTAAATAAGTAGTAGAATATAAAGAGCTGGGTATAAAACTTCTATATTTAATAATTGTTTAATATTAATGTGTTAAATAATTTGTTTTTAAATCTGAATAATTTAATAAAAGAATAAGAATTTTATACAAAATTTGTGCTCAAATGAATTTAACTTAATTAAGAAATTAAAAGCCTTCAATTATAGAGTTTTTTTTTGCTGTGTACAGTTGGATATATCTACATATATCTACTTACATATATGTTTGTGTGTATATTTGGTCAGGTTTGTCTGTCAGCCTTGAATAAAAATAACTCAAATGATGAGCTGAACGCGACAAAAGTGACCTCATTCAAAACTCAAAACAAGTAGTTAAGCTTTCGCTCACTTAAAACTAATGAGATACGCCTATAAATAGGAACACTGTAACGCTGTAATACTGTACCACTGTAACTATAGTTCTTCAAAATCCATTCACTCTATTTCTAAACAAGTAAGTGTGTTTTTGTCTCTCTCCTGTGTGTGCGTGTGTGTGTTTGTGTGTGTGTTAGTGTTACTGCCAGTCAGCATAACTTGGGCAACAACACGGCAAAAGCATTGATAATATTTTGTGCGAACTTGCAAGACAGCAAAACTAGCCATTAATTATGACATATGACATTTATGTGAGTAAATACATTTAAACATACTTACGCACACAAACACACACACACATTCACACACATGTATATATATGTATATATATAAGGACCTTAACTTGGTTTGGTTCTCAAAATCTCTAGTCAAGCAAAAAGCGAGCAAATTTTCAAATTTAAATGAATTTTCATTTCTGTTTGGCTTATTTTGGGCATATTTTAGATATTTTCTGTCTAAATTTAATCGACTGTTAAATTATTCATTGCTTAGGGTTATTTTTTAACAGAGATTTATTTGTTTCTATAGAATTGTAATTTATTTGTACTATAATAAATTAGAATATGTTTTTAAAAATTCAAAAATGAAGCCAAGAAAATAAAGTGCAGTTAAAGAAAATCCCTTTTTAAGCTGTACTTTCGTCACTAGCAGTAAAGGTTTGTTGATTTGACTTATGTATTTTGTTAGTCATACTTTTAGTTAGACTTCTGTTTAATTTAAAATGTTGGATATTTTATCTTTGTCATTAATTTCTTTACTTTACCTTAACGAGTCATTGATTAAATGGCAGCTAATCTTATATTCTCAGGGCAATAAAAAATATATTGATTATGCATTACTCATTCCCAAATTAACACAATGGTAGAAAAAGGGTAAACTTCTGTTAACTGATTCCAAAAAAATCTAGAATTGTTTTAAACTAAACTCCTTTCATCTCTTGCTACTTGAGCTCATTAAATTGAACAGATCTTAGCTAATACCCTTATTAGAGACAGAAATTGATTAGGTTTGCGTACCATAAAAAGTTTTGACGAAATTGAGGTGAAATTGATTTGAAGAACTCTTATGTCCTAATACCCTTTATGCGCAATATAACAAAAGCATAATAAAACGCTCGCTACTGTGACTCTCTGACTGTGTGACTGACTGTGTGTATGGGTGTGTTGGGGTGTGTGTGTTTGTTTGAGTTTGTGTGTTCCCCTGGAGAAATATGCTAATGAATGCCAAGTTGCCCTACCCCTGGACAGACCCTTTTGCTCCCTACCCTCCGCTACACTCGCTCCCTATCGTCCCTGGTTTGTTCAAGAAGCGACAAAACGAAAACGGTCACAAAAACAAAGCGAACGCAAAAATGAAATGAAATAAGTGAGACCCAAGGGTTCCCAACAAGTCGCACTTACAGCTACGTATCTAAGTATCTACGTATCTACGTATCTATGTAGCTATAGCTATGTATCTATTGTGAATATGAGTGTTGCTGTCTGGCACAACTTATCATAGTTTTAGCATTTAGATAGTTTGTGCGCGTGTGTGTGTGTTTGGGTGTGCGTGTTTGTGGGTGTGCGTAAAATTACTCACCTCACTGTCATTGCTGTGCAGGATAAGCTTGAAGCCTGGCAGCAGATTTGGCTCCTTGTTGACATCATCCAATGCCAGTCTTGCGGCCGGCATGCATGCCTGTCCACCTTGCCATCCTCCTTTGCCGTTGATGGGAAATATGCCGCCTATGTGCAGCTCATCTGGCCTACCCGCCTCGCTGCCCTCCAGCTGCGGTGTGCCGATCAAACAAAGCAAAAATATCCAAAACGTAACAGCACCATCACTTGTCATATCCTGTTGAAATGTCCAAATGTCCAAATGTGATTACCACAACTCGAATTCGTATTCGCATTCGCATTCGCATTCGAATTCCAAACACAAAATACAAATACAAATATCAAATCAACCAAAAAACAAAAGGGAAACGAAAAGTACAGTCGAGTTAAGGAGACTGTAGTGTGCCCTGTACAGATACAGAACGCTTTCAAGGCAATTATTAGATTACTTATATAGATCCTATGACTATACACTGGATTTTTGGATCAAACTTCTTTCTCTTTTACCCTATTCCACTTTCAACAAACCTACTATACCCTCATCACCGGGTATAACCCTAACGTAGAACGGGAAATTGAGAAATGGCAAAGCAAAGTTTGCCTCAAGCGCCATTTTTATGTGTCCAGCGCCAAAATTTTTTATGACTTTTTGGTTTTTGGTTACGTTTACAGCAAACGCAAGCAATTTATTTGTCTACATCGATACAGTCTATAAGGTGGAGCAGGGTATAATTCGCTATAAAAGTAACCAATTTAGACTCTTCAAATTTTCTGTATTTATCATAGTTTATCTGTTAATTAAGCTTCTAATAACAATTTATTTATTTATGCGTTAAAAGTTGAAGTTTGTTAGCCATAAAAATGAAATCTTAAAAGATTTGTTTGCTTAGGATTATTGACTTGCTACGCTCAAACAAACAAATCAAAGTTTTCTTTTCAAAAATTTATGAGCAAAAATGGTAAAATATACAACCATTTTAAACCGACTTTGAAATCCTTACTAACTTTTAAGTAGTTGGATTTATTTCAGTCCCATTTATGCTCAGATTTCTCTGTATATTAATATACATTTTTAAAACCTTTTGTTATGAATGTGTTTGCTTTCTTTAACCCTTAAAATTATCATTATTTCTATGCTATTTATGTGTAACTATGGAGCCTTTGGCCAAACAATTAATTGGGGTTGAAGTTGAAGTTGAAGCTATCGAGATAGTCAAGCACTGTTCAAACTAAAAACAAAAGAACTTTTCTTTATGAAAATTAAATTAGATAAACTACAACATTTTGTAGAATTTAAGATAAAATCTATGAAGGGAAAACAGACAAAAATGAAAATTTCTGTATTGAGAGTCCTTAGAATCTGTGCCTTCGTGTACAATTTTATTGTACAATTTGGTAGCTTATAAATAAAGTACTTTATTCAAAGGTCAACAAAAGTTAAAAGCCATTTGTAATGTCGTTCCCAAAAATAGTTTGATTTGATTGCCAGTGCGCTCCTGTGGTGTTCGTTTCGTTTCGTTTTTCATTGTGTTAATTTTAGAGCTTTTAAGCTGACAATCGTGAAAACAAATAAATAAATAATTAGATTCTATTTTGCTGTCGAGGTTTTTTCTTTTTTCGTTATAGATATTTTTGTAGCCTATGTGGTTTGTCTATTTATTTTTTTTTTTATGTTTTGCAAGGTCATTTTGTTGCTTTTTATGCGATGCTTTGGCATTTCGTTTTATAGTCTTTACGAGTAACCTCTCTCCTATTCCTCGACTTTCTGCCATCGCACCGCAGACGTCTTCTTCAAAACTTCGGCAAGCAATTGCCAAACAAGAAAGAGGAAGAAGGAGCTGGAGAAGTAGAACTGGAAGAAGAAGGAGCAGTAGCTAAAGGAAAACAACAATGTACATATATGTGTTTGTGTGTTCCCTTCCCTAAAGAGGCAAGCAGGCTGCTGCTGCTATCGAAATCTGTTTCGAGGCTGTTTTCTCGTCGCTACGCTTATTGTGCGCTTGTCTCTGTGCCAGTGAGTGTTTGTAATTGTGTGCGTGTGTGTTTGTGTGTGTGTGCGAGGTAGATACAGATAGAAACCCACACACACTTACGCACACATACGCATATATTCGAATATGAACGTTTGTGGTTATTGAAAAACCAGTGCCCTCACAGGTAGGCAACAGAATTTTGCACAACGCAACCAACGTTTGCCCCCAACGGTAGGCAACATTATTTTTTTTTGCGCGCCGCGCGATTATCGACACTTCGACTGTGCGTTAATCAGCGGGCAGAGGCTGCGACTGCGACGGTGACAGCGACAGAGACAGAGACTGCGGCAGCCTTTGCGGTGATGCGGCAGTCTATGTTAGAGCTGAGCGATGGAGTGATTTTGGTCTCACTGCTGGAAGCTGTGACTGTTACAACAAAACATTTGGGTTACCGTGACTGTGATTGGAATTAGTGACTTATTTTTTCAATATAAACTGATTGCTCTCAATGTATGTTTAAAATTTAATATTTGAATTGATTTTTATTGAAAAGTATAGCCGTTTCTGTTCCTTTCTAGCCAAAAGCTTCTGGACTAGTTCATATTTTTTTACTTAGCTTAAGCCTTTACGATTTTATAAACCAATTCAGTGTTAAGTAGCGTCTAAGCGCTTCTTGTAGTAACAACTAAAAGTTAAAAAAATATGTAAATATATAAAAATCAACGTTAACAGTTCCTAACTCTGTAATAATATTATTTGATATTTTTTAAAATCGTAATTCACGTCACAACGTAACAGCGTCGTAAATATTGGCCAACTCTAAATAGTCGCTATACTTTGACACCTTTGCGAAGGGTAACTGTTGTTGTCAGAGGTCTTGTTGTTGTTGTTCTTGCTTTTTTTTTTGCTGTTGTTCTTGTTGTTGTTGTTGTACCTTGTGGGCAACTTCCGCTGACCTAGTTTCAGGAGCGCACACACACGCGTTCGAATAATTACGCGAGAAGTGCGAGTGGCACTTGGCCACTTCAGTACACAAAACCATGCTACCCTGCTACCCAGTTAACCAGCTACCAGAGCTGTACCACTGCAGTGTAGCACCTCAGCACGGCGTGTCTCACTTCATTTCACTTCAATTCACTTCACTTTACACTTAACTTAATTCCATTTGCCACTTACTTTGCGTATGCCGTTTCAAAATGTGATGCGATTTTGTTGATTGCTGCTGCTGCTGCTTCTGCTGCTGCTGCTGCTGCTCTTTTGGCTGCTTTGGCCGGCGCTTCAATTGTTTCATAAGACACACAGAACTCTTTTTTTGGTTGGCCAAAGAACAAAAAAAAAAAAAAAAACAACAACAATAACTAAAAACTAAACGCAAAATCAAAAAACAAAAGCAAAGAACTCGAGTCAATGTTTGTTGTTGCGGCTTTGTTGGTGTTGCAATTGGAATTGTTGTTGGTTTGTTTGATGACTGCGCATTACAATCGATAATCTCATGCACAAATGCAGCTCAGCGCATCGACATTGGCGCAAATCCATTTTAATGAAATGCCGTAAGCCGCACAGATTATCCTTAAATGCTGATTATTAGTTTCTATCATTCCCCCGCTAGCCCACTCTCACTCTCTTTCCCTTTCTCTCACTCTTTCAGTCACTATTTGTTGCAGCTGCTGCATCTGCCGCTGCCGCTGCTGCTGCTGCTGCACTGTTTAACACACACACTGGAGGAGCAACAACAACAGCCGTCGGGGCGTGGAGCTTTGCAAAAGCTTCAAATTGAATTTTTAATTTTTTTTTATCAGCTCCGTTTTTTTTTTCTTCTGTTTCTCCTTTATTCGTGCTCACGTTTCTTCTAATTTTTTTGTTGCTTTGCTTTTTCGGTACTTTTGAGTTTTGTGCTTTAAGCCTTTGTTATTTTTATTAGAGTTATAATAGAAATTTGTGTCTCATTTGGGAGTTAAGTATTTGCAATAATTTTGGAACAAACATGTTAATTAAATATTATAGACACACACACACGAACACGCACACGACACGCACACGCACACACGCAGGCATTTACATGTACACACAGTGGGTGTAGTTACTTGACTTGTTTTATACACAATTTTTGTAAAAAACTTTTTCGCATTGTATTTTGGGGCGAGGCGCGATATTTAGTGTTCGTTGCGTTTCACATGTATCCGACGACTGGAAATCCATGACTGACATTCACAGCGGCAAGTTTGGCTCGAGCCAGCGCAAAAAGAGACAAGCACGTAGGCAGCAAGCAAGGCAGCAAGGCAGCAAGGCAGCAGACAGCGCGTGGAGCTTTTACTGAGCAAGCTTTCTAGTTGAGCCTGGAAGTTGTTGCTCTCTCGCTGTCGACGTCGCTCGCTCTCTCTCTCTGTTATTTGCTCTTGCTCTCGCTGTCGCCGTCGCTGCTGCTGCTGCGTAGCTTCCAGTTAGACGAAATGTGTGCAAGTGTTGGTAAAGTTTGATTTTAGTGGGCGCGAAGTTGATAACTGTCAATTGTGTGCACCGTAATTATGACCAGAGGCCACTTGGCCAGGCACACTCACACATACAAACACTTACACAGACACACTCTTCAGGGTTGTGCTGTAGTCTCTCTATTTAATTTGTTGTAGCGCGTTTTGGTGCCCGCACCAAGCGTGCTGCTTGGCGTGGTGCTTTGGGAGGGTTTGACAGTGACCGGCTTTTTGCTTAGAGTTGTCAAATGGCCGCTAAAATACCACAACGCCAAGGACGATTGGCTTCAACTTATGGCCAATGTCAGCGTTGCCGTTCCGTTTGTTTTGAAAGTGAAAGCCATTATTATTGGCCTGAGTTGGCCTGGTGTTAGCCTGGCCTAGCCTGACTTGGCCTGGCATTGCATGCCAAAGTTTTTGGGGTCGTAAGACAGCCAAACATGCAAACACGCACAGACGCCACCAGGCACGCGGTAATCTACACGGACATGGACACCAGCACGAACTTGAACACGGCACACGCAAATGGGCACGAGTACAAGCACGAACACGGACACGAGCACAAACATGAACACGAAAACGAAAACGAACCCCAAACCTGGGGCAAGGTGAGGTCCTTGTCATTTAACTCACTTGTCGAGTTGACCTTTTGCCGTATGTGTGCACTTCACAACAAGGCAGTCAAAAATCAACAACAACAGCACGAAAAGCAAACACAGCAGAGTTCACGCGACAGCAATATACCCAGTGCGAGCGCAGGTTTCCTTTACTGTGGAACTGATTATAGCAAGCGATCAGTCTTTGCTGGTGTGTAGGTGAGGGAGGGTATACAGCTGATCTCTCTAGGTGTGAGTGGTATAGAAAGAGTCAGCAGTTGCTCGCCGTTTCTCTGTCTCGCTAGCTCACATTCTTTATTGACCGATTTTGTTGAACATTACAGAATTTACTCCACACACCTGTGGAATTTATAATGCTGGCAGTTATTTGTATGCAAAATGGGCGTGGTAATAATTTTTTGCCTTTTTGTTTACATCCTTTAAATGCACAAACTTGGTATACCCTGTGCACAGGGTACTACAATAACAACGGAACTTTACAAGAAAAGAATTTTATGGTTGCCAGCTAATTTTCAAATGCCACGCCTTGAGCCAAAGTCTGTTGTAACAAGCTCAACCCTAATCCAAAGTCTGACCCTGTCCCTGTCCCTGCCCCAGTACCGCCCATGTCTGAATTCCCCTCTCTCACCCTCTTTCTCTATCTCCATTTCTCTTCATGTCCCTGTCTTTGCCATTGGCATGTGCATGTTTGATGAGCTTATCAAGGGCTCAAACTTATTGAATTTTAAATCGATATATTTCCTGTTTTAGCCAACTAGTTTACTAATTGCAATGAATAAATCATTGCCAAGTCTGCAATTACAAAATATACGTATGTATGTGTGAGTGTGTGTATGACTGTGTGTGTGTGTGTGTCAATGTATCCGCAGTTAATGCAAAAAGGAAACATTACAAATCCAATTTCCCGAGGCTTGAAATGCGAAACACATGACTTGCATACTTAGGAAAAAGAAAGAAAAGAGTTGGGAAAACGAGCAACAACAACAACAACAACAACAAACACGGAAAATCAATGCAACTCAAATTATGAATTATTTATTTACTCCTTTTGCGTATTCCAACGACAAGAAAATGACAAGAAATTGAGATGGAAATTTCGTACGTTTCATTAGTTCAGTTGGCAAAAACAAATAATTTCTGCAAAATATGCATAGAGTAGTGAGTGCTCCATGGAAATCCTTTGAAATCCTCCTCTGTATTCATGACTTGAGTAAGTAAGTTATTAGCCATGTACATTTCAGATTCATTTTGTAGTTAAGAAGTCTTTGATTGCACAAGTGATTTGACTTCAGTTTGTATAATTTTAGAAACTATTTTAAAGTCAAGTGTTTAAATTTGGTTGAAGAATTTGTATTTGTTTAAGGAAATCAATTGATTCATTCAGTATAGAGTTAGGAATTGGTACTTAGAAAGTGTACTAACTATTGAAAATTTTAATTTATTTTATTTAAACTAATTAGAATTATTTATAGCGTAAAGAAACTTAAGCAAATCATTTAAGCATTTAATAGACACTAATATTTTAGTGAGCAAGTTTTATTTTTTTTTTATAATAATTATTTATAATAATTGAATAATTTATAATTTAAAATTTAACACTCAGCGTGTAAAATAAATGGAAAATAAATTAAGGGTTTTTTAGTTACATAATTTAATAATTTAAATGAAAAACAATTAATTATTTAAAGAGAAAATTCTAATAAATAAACTTAATCATTTAATTTACAAAATAAATACATAAAATTATTTAAGACTAAAATTGGCTTATTTAAACTACATAATTAAATAATCTCCAATAAATACATAAATTTATTTAAAGTAAAAAACTTTAATATATAAACTATAAATTTAATATTTAATCTATTTCAAAATTCACTTAGCAAACCCAAAAAAATAAATTTCCTTGTTAAAGTTTGAGCTGCGCATCGCTGTCCATTTTGTATCCACACTGATCAGGTAGGGGAGAACACAGAGTTTTTTTTTGGTCTGTAGATATAATTCCTAAAAAAATTTGTTTTTCTTACTTCCAGACTCCACTCCATCGCTCATCTGCCAGGCGCTCCCTCCCCGTCTACCTTCCTCTCTTAGCCTCTCTCTCTCATTCCCTCACTTTCTATCCCCCTACCTCTCTCCCTCCCTCCCTCTCTCCCTTCAAAAACTTAAATAAAATAGCATTACTTTGACTTTTAACATGCAAAGCACTTAAGATAACTGATTGCGTTGTTTAAAACTTTTTGGCCAACTTAGCAGAAGATGGGGAATATCTTGTTGGCCAACTGCCATTGTTGATACTTATGCATCATATCAATCATGAATAGAACGAATCACTCAAACATTGATGGCAAAGTTCAAGTTTTTCTTTCGGACAAGAACCACAAAAGATTAACATGCGTTAAGCTCGACTCGGCTCAGCTCAATCTGCAAGTCCTTGTACAACAGCACACACACTGACACACACACACACATGTATCTTTTAAAATTGTTGCACGCCTCATGCTTGCCCATCGCCCCTTGAGCTCACCCTGGGGGCAATCCTTATAAAAAGTTTAGCATAGCGCTCAGCTAACATAAGGCACACAAAGTTGAAGGCATAAATGTAAGAGGGGTAGAGGGAAAGGGAAAAGGGGGCGGTGTTCAGTTGGTAAAGGGGTATGGGGCTAAGGGGCGGGGTTACAACAAAGGCAAATGCCTGGCATGCGTTTTTCACATTGTTCCATGCGGTTGAATAAACACAAGTCGTTACAAATACACACACTCACACACACAGTTATGCATTTTATGAGGTGCACACATACACAAATACACACTGAAACACACACACACAGACACTTATTCGCTCGCTTTCCTCGACAGGCTTACAAAATAAACATTGCGGTGTGTATTTTGTTTGTACACACTGCGTATACGTAATGTAAGGCCACTCATTTTCCTACCTATCTGCCTGCCAACCTGGCTGACTGTCAGTGGCCAACGACAGCGACAACGACAACGACAACGACAGCGTCGACGACAAACACACAAAAGAGACACACATACACACACATACACACACAGAGACACTCGTGCATATATGCAGAAAAGCCAGCAGCCCGGCAAGTTATTGTGCAAAAAGATTTAACCCGTATCCTAGATCCAGATAGCTCAAGATTTACTATGTTTTAAGCTAAAAAAGATATGTATATATATATAGGTATAGGAAAACTCGTCTTTTCCGAATGCCACACACACACACACACACCTTAAATCAAAGACAAGCTCAAAGTGCGCCTACATATTTATAACCAGGCATAAAAATTATATGGCATTATCCCTCTAAGTACTAAAGAAACATTTTCTTTAGAGTTTAACCTTAGGTCTAACAAGAATTTTTATTTGATATTAAAGAGATTTCAAGTATGCATCAGTTTTCTAACTTTTTGTGTACCCGAAAATTCTTTAGAAAAAATATTTTAAGAACTTAGATATGGGAAGTAAAATTTATCGGGTTAAAAAGGGAGTTTATTTTTATTTAAATATTTATTTTAATACACATTTTACATTATATTAAATAATTTATTTTAACACACATTTTACATTATGTTTATTTAGAAATCAGAAATGAAAATTTTCTATAATTGTTACTACAAGTTTAAAAGTTGTTTTTTTTATTTATAACTTAAATATTTTATTTCTTTTTATTTTATTTGTTATTTATCTCAAGTTAACATTAAATGTTTTAGCTTTATATTTTCCAATTATTATATAAATATTATTTCAAAGTTATTCTCAAATTTTTCTAACTCAACTTCTTAAAATGATTTTCTTTTACTAATTTAAACTTAACTAATTCGATTAAAAATTCCATCTTAGCTTGATCTGCTTCATAATCCCAAAGCAAGTGCCCAAAACTGCTGTACAAAAGTTGAAGTAAAATTGTAAAGTTTTCAAATAAAAGCAGAAGGTTTCTTTCCTTTCCTTTCCTTAAGTTATTATAATTAAACTAATCCTGCTCATTTCCGTTTTGTGTTATGATTTACCGCAAGGAAAATTGTCAAACTGGTGTTATTAACTGTTTCGGTTTTTGGGTAAAAGCTCTGGTCCTGTGTGTGCAAGCTCGTGGTATGTGCGGCAGCATTTGGGTTAAAAGTGAACTAATTTGCATAGACCGCATGGAACAATGCGCAGGCGGCTGCATGAGGTAACAAAAAGATTCATTAGGGCCAATCAGTGCAAAGCGAGTGTTGACGAGGGACGCAGTGGGGCGTGGTGTTGCTGATGAGAGCAGGTGGACAAAGTGAGGGGGGAAAGAAGGAGAAGAGAGGGAGAAAAGGCAGTAGGCAACGGGACAATGCTGCGCCACGAGCCGAAGCGAGTCGTGTGTGTAAACAGTTTTGTTGTTTGCCTTCTAAATACGCACGTTCTACTTTAAACAAAGCGTAGCACACACATACACATACATACAAGTTGTTTACAACAGTCCAGCTTGTGTGTGTGTATGAGTGTGTGTGCGTGCGTGTGTGCAAAACAAATTTAAACTTTACGCCCAAAGTTTATTTTTATGAGCAAAACTTTAAATAATGAAATTATCTGACAAGAACTTGAAGATGAGGAAAGCATTGTACAAAGAGAAACAAAAACGGAGAGAGTAACGCAAAGAGCGCACAAACAGAGCGACTGAGAGTGGGCAGCGAAGTGGGAGAGCGCGTAAACGTATGTGTGTCAGTTTGTGCGTATGTAGGTGAGCGTGTGTGTCAGACAAAGAGCAAATGATTATCCGTTTTGTGCTGCCATCGCCATCCAATCAATGGCGTAATTTATGCCTTTATTTTCGTCCCATACTCTTCGTTCTCCCTTTTCCCACTCCATCTAGCCAGCTCAACTAGCTAGCGTACCTTCGCAGCGATATTAAATATTTATTTACACTTGAGCTATAATAATTCATTGATGCATTGAATGCCAGGCACAGGCTCGCACTTTGGTAATCGGTCGACCCGGCAACGTAAACGTCAGGACTAACCTTTGGCCTGATGTCCTTCAAAGGCGCCGTCGCTGTGAAAGCAACAGCTGTGCGCGCGCTCTCCTTGCGTGTTCATGTTCATGTTCGTGTCCATGTCCATGTCCTTCCAGTGAAGCTTTTCGGCAACATTGTGTGAGCTTTTTCCAATTTCGAATTTGCCGTTCACCAAAAGCTCCGTTATCCGATAAGAGTGAGTGAGAGAGATAGAGAAATGCTCAGGTAACGTCTATTAAATTGCGAGGGTTGATTTAACATTTCTACAATATGTAAGTTTAAAGCTTCGTGTGGAATGTAAGGCATAGGCCTCGCTGTTAAGTGTAATAACATAATGCTGATAGTTAACAGAGTTTCTGTTAAATTGTTTACACAGCTTTGATTGGAATTCCTAGACTTTTAGTTTTTATTGAATTTTGAAAATTGTTTTCTAGCTAAATTTCACAATTAGAATGTTAAAAATTATGACGAGTTTTTTTTTTGTTTGCAACTTTACCTCAAATAAATATTTCAACGTTTTCAAACTCCATAAAAAATGGGGTTGCGAGTAAAAAACGGCATTCAAAAAAAAAGGAAAAACATTAAAAAATTGACTTGAGATATAATAAGTGTTTTAAGAAGCACTTCAGTCATCAAACTCGAAGACGGGTTTTCCATTGGCGTCCCAGCTGTTCTTGCATTTCTTGAAGGCACAAACCAGATACAGTGCTGTAATTAGGTTTAAATTAATATAAATAATTAATAAATTAATAAGTATTTAAAACTCACTTGTTGCTTCCCACTCCGATTTCGACAGTGTGCCCACTGGACGGCCACGCTGGGTGCCAACAGTTTTGCGTACATGAGCGAATTGATCATCGTTGCCACAGCGCTGAGGTTGCACCGTCTCCAGCCCTGACATGCGCTGCAACAGCTGTCGTCCCTGGGACAACGTCTCCTTGTAGTAATCGGCAAATGTGCTGCGTCTGATTAGCTGTAAACCATACTTTCGTCCTAGTTTAACGAGCGTGGGAAAGTGCACTAGGAATTCGGGACAATCGACAACGCCTTCGAGATGGAACTGGTATTTGGCACCAAAGAGAGGCAGTGCATCCGTATCACATTCGAATTCAATGTTATAGACATCGTTGCCAAAGCTACGTGCATCGGGACCAGCTGCTTTTAATCTTCTCATAATCTCATATGCATCCGGCATTGTGGCTATAAAGTAGCCACCAGGTTGCAGGCACTCGGCTGCATTGCGCATCATGCAGTCCGCTTGGACGAGTGATTCGAAGCAATAGTGGAAGGCAAATTGGCACGACACTAAATTTAACTGCAGTGAAGCATCCTTGTAACGTTCACGGAGTCTCACCATCGTCGAGTCGCAGGCAAAGAATTCGGCAGTGAATTTGTGACCAAATTTGGATTTATCCGCGCGCTGCAGTATGTCCTGGTAGCGACGCTGACATTGCTCCACGGAAACCTCTGCAATGTCTGTGCATATCAGATGTGATATCGCCGCTTTGTCCCATTTCAACAGATCCCCTCCCTTGCCGCAGCACATGTCCAGAACACGGAGTGCGTCACCGATGCGTTTTTGTTGCTTGATAAGCGCCATATACTCGTTGATAAGTTGACTTTTGATCCAATTGTTAAAGTTTCGCATGAAATAGATTTTGGACTTGTGGCGTTCCTTGCGTCCCGCTTCCTTTAACTCGTTGTAGTGATGGGCTACCACATGCGTATTGGCGGCTCCACTTGCCCCCTCGGTCGCAGCATCTGCCACAGCCTCTGGCTCATATTCGTTGCCTTGCACATCTGCTGGCGCTGTACTGTTGTCGTTACCTTCGCTTTCGTCATCGTCCGAGAGGCTTACCGATTGATGCGACTGGGCAAATTTCTCGTCAGCTGCATTCTGTTCATAATTTACATTCATTTTAATATTACACAAAATAATAAATGCAGTCGCCGCTTAATAGTGGAAAGTCTGGCCGCGACACTCTCCAACAGCTGTTTTAAAACTTGGGCTGTCTATCGATAACTGTATAACATTGCAGCTCTGTTACAATATTATATGTTAAATACCAGGTTGCAGCAAAAGAGAGCGAGCATGACGTCACACCTGGACTTTCTCTTATAAACGTAGGCAGTGTGACGTATTAATGTATCTACTATGGTAATCTTGTTAGTTATACTCTTGTGTTTACATGCGGTCAACTTTAACTTAATGCATTTGCATGCATATAAAAGCGCTTTTTTAAAGCTGTTATTTAATAAAAGTAGCATAAGAGCGCTCTGTAAACGCAATATGGCCTGCAGCAGGTACGAGTATGTTAAAACTTATGAACAAGACGACCGAATCTTGCCAAATGTTTGGATCGTCATACGCATTGATGGCAAAAAGTTTCATAAATTTTCCAACGCGCACAAATTTGAAAAACCAAACGATCAGAATGGTAAGAAAACAGAAAAACATAAAATAAATAAAATCAACTAATTGTTTATTACATTCAAAATAGCACTAAATGTAATGAATGCCGCTGGCATCGCGGTAATGCAAGAATTTCGAGATATTGTGATCGGCTATGGACAGAGCGACGAGTATTCCTTTGTATTCCGGAAGGATACGGCGGCATTTAAACGTCGTGCCTCCAAGCTTCTCACCTATGTAACCAGTCTCTTCTCTACAAGCTATGTGATGAACTGGCCCAAGTGGATGCAGGGTTCTCTGGAATATGCGCCCTGTTTCGATGGGCGTACTGTGCTCTATCCCTCGGATGAGAATCTGCGCGATTATCTCAGCTGGCGGCAGGCGGATGTTCATGTTAATAATCTCTATAACACTGCATTTTGGAAGCTAGTCGAGTCGGGTCTCACGAATCAGCAGGCGGAGGAGCGACTTCGTGGCACACTCTCAGCGGATAAAAATGAGTTGCTTTTCCAACAATTCGGGATTAATTACAACAATCTGCCGGCCATGTACAGAAAGGGAACCATTCTGCTGCGCAAGCGTGTGTTCCGGACCGGGGATGAGCAGGAGAAGGGCAAACAGGTGATTGTGCCAATAAATGAGGACTTGATAGGCGCAGAATTCTGGAAGAAACACTCGGAATTGCTTGGCAAATACGTGCCGGGGAAATATGTGTGTACAGGTAGTGTACCTCGGCTGCTGGAACAGCAGTTGGACGTGGGATTGGACAAGGAGTTGCTGGACAAAGTAAACATATGTTAAATTGGACTTAGGGCAATAGTTTAATTACAATTTTACAATTACATTAAGCGCAAAGCAAATAAACTTGTTAAACTAATTGATTAGTAGTCATCATCGTCGTCATCCTCGTCATCTTCACTGGGTTTCCGTGCAAAGCCAGGAGCACTGCTACTGCTGCTGCTGCCACCTTCCGTCGTCGTCGTTGTCGGCGTCGTCTGCAGTCGCTGGATCAATGCATTGTTTTGCTGAACGGCAGCTGCCTGCATACTCATCCATTGTTGTTGCTCCTCGCGGGCCTGTTCCTCGCGTGCTTTGGCAAACAACTCCTGTTGTTGGCGCAGCAGCTCCTCCTCGGGTATACCCAGATTCTCCAGACGTGTGCTCTGTCGACGTCGCTTGGCGGCCACCTCCTTGCAATCGTGGAGCACCGCCTCAGCCTCCTGTTTGTAATCGCGAAAACCCAAACGGTCGAGTGCCTCTAGAACATGCTCGGCATTGATGGTTTTCTTGCTACGCTGATTACACACTTCGTTTGCTTCGGAACTGATCAAGTGAATGAATTCAGAGCAGCAGTTTAAAATCAATTCGCGACTTTCGTTCGCCACTCGCACCGTGGGCACGAGCTCTTTGATGATTTTATTAATGCTGGCACGCGGTAACGTCAACTCATCATCCTCAGCACTGGGCGGCAATAGCTCCTCCTGCGGATTGTTAGACATAGCGCGCACGAAAACGTAAACAAAACTCGAGAAATGAAAAAATAAACAACGATTATGCTGCTTCTTGAAAGAGTGTTGCAAAATGTTTGAACAACAGAGTTGAGAGTGTACTGTGACTGAGAGCAACGAAATAACAGTGACAGCTCACAGTGACTGTAAACGTTCGCTCTCAAATTTAAACATGCTAAAATAATCTTTTGAGTTTTAGTCATACTATAGCTAATTTGATTATTAAGTGGGATATAGTTTATATAACTAAAAATTAACATAAATTTAAAGTTGCGCATTCGCTTTTCTTGAAGTATTTTTAAAGTACTTACAAACAATTTCAATACCATTAAACTCTAATATCGATACACTTATCGATAACCAGAAGTTTGCTTCAAAACAAAAATATATTTTTAGCGAAAAGCCAACGCACCTCATAAAATTAATAAACAAATTTAAAATAATGGGGGACTACGATTCTGATGATGAAAAATCACAGATTGAGAAGTTAAAGCATGCGAAAGTGCCGCGTGGGATGTTTGTAAGCGGCTGGGACGACGATGCCGACGAGCTAATCGAGGGGGACAAAAATCCACAAGGTAAGTTGAAATACTTTAACTTAGAAACAATATTTAATGGTGTTTACAGCCAGCATTGAGCGCATGATACTGTGGGCTGTAAACGAGAATCGCATAAGTGAGGTGCGTGAGATACTAAAACTGGATGCTGACACTGTTAACGCTCGGGATGATGATGGGTACACGCCCCTGCATCGCGCCTGTTACAACAACTTCGTGGACATTGCTAGGCTGCTGCTGCAGTACCAAGCGAATCCGAATGCTCGAACCGAACTAGGCTGGACGCCACTGCACTCGGCTTGCAAATGGAATAACTCGGATTGTGCTCAGCTGTTGCTGCAGTTCGGCGCCGATGTGAACGCTGAGTCGGATGGCCAACAGACGCCACTCCATATCACGGCCACAGTTTCCAACTGTCGTAATACTGCCACAGTATTGCTACTGGATCGCTATATAAAGGCCAACAAGGAGAACAACAGCGAGGAGACGGCAGCTGTGATTGCACGTCGCACTGGCATGAGCTATGTCATCTTTGAGATCGGCCACGAGGCCTATGATTGCGACACTGGACTTATAGACTGAAAGTCATGTGTATTTATTAAATATAATACTTATTTGTTAGCTTTTAATGTTATTCGATAAATCAGCTTGCTGGCGCTGGAGTGCGTACAAAGTGTTCATAGAATGATTTTGTATAGTTTGCCATCTCATCCTGCATCGCAGCGGGCACAAAGTTAGGATTACCTTGTCCGCCCTCGATGGTGCCTTTGGCCGTATAGCGCATATAGCTGGACAGTGTTGTCTCTGGCGGCACCACAGCTCCGTCCTCAATTACACAGCAATCTTTGAGCGTGCAGCGGCGACCCTTAAAAAGTCAACATGATTAATAATGTTTAAATAACATTTTTATTTACTTACAATTATGGCATTCTTGCCTATGTATACGTAGGAGCCTATAAGTGCTGCAGAGACCACAGCGCCTTCGCCAATGAAGACATGATCCCCGATGTGCATGGGAAAGAAAGCGATTCCCTTGCTGAACTGCTTGTAAGGTGGTCGGATCACAGAGTTCTTGCTAATCACACAATATCGACCAGTGCGCACATTCGCCAGATCTCCACGTATGATCGCACCGCTCTGCACAATCACTTTGCCATTGAGCACAATGTTCTGAGAGCCACAGAGCACTGTGTGACGACTCACTTTGTTGCCGGATGCCTGTAAAGACCAAAAGTTTGGTCAGTGATGAGATCATCAAGAGAGAGTCTTTGGCTTTCTATAGTTTTGAGTTTGCTGTTAGCACAATTCTTACCGTTTCAACGTATTCATCTTTGCTATAATATGTATCGGGAATTTCCATTATTTAGTAATAATTAAAAAATAAATAAATATTTTCGCAATTCTTGTTTGCGTTTGCAGTTGTAGTCACTCAGCTGTTTCGATAACCGCATACGTTTTCGATTTTAATGCTGCAGCAATATCGAACAGCTGTTTGTGCAAAGCGTTGCCACTTTGGGAAGAAGGTATTGCCAGGTCATGTTATTCGTAACAGACTACTGTTAGCATTTAAAGACTGTTAAATTTAAAAAATAAATTATCTTTAATTTAACAAATTTTATTTAAAGTTAAAAGTACTAAAGAAACGTATGTAAATTGAATAAATCTGTGGTTTCTCCACCAAAAGGTCCCACTAATTATATTTAAATTGTCGCTGTTAATTAAACACATATTAAGGTTGATTATATGCGGGTGCATAGAAAATGCAGGTGTTTAGGCCATATTAGCCCTGAACTTTGCATGCACTTGGTAACTTGGTAACACGGCAACAATTTGTTTGCTTTTTGATCGTTCATAAGCAGTTTTTATAATTATTAATTAGTAATTGTATATAAGGCGCAGCTGGAAGTGTGTACGAAACGCGCTTCAATGATATTCCAATTAAATACTCTTTTATAATCGGGGCTGCCCGGCCCCATTGACCTTCATTGTGGACTACATGCTCGACTGACCACTGACCATTGCCCACTGCCCAAATGCCCTCAGCAGGCGGCGGCTGTCTCGCTCTTGGCCACATTCGCTAATTGGCAAGCAGCTTTTAATGCTGGGTTCTGCAAGCAAAGAATACGCACATTTATAACAATATTTATGACAATTCATTAATAATAGTTGAATTTGTTATTGCTGGCAACATGTAAATGAATTTGTTTTTGCCATTTCAAGCGACCTCAGCAAACAATTCATTTGGCCAAAAACGGCCAGTTGACCATTTGAACTTTTGGTATAATTTATTTACAAAAGAAAATACAAAATACAAAAAATAAAAATAAAAAACAATTGCCAGCTCATTTGGTAAAAAACTAAAATTGAAACTGAATCTTTTGGCTGCTTTTGTGAAAATACCGCCAGTTGAAGGTCTTGAGGTTTTCACCTTTTGATCTAAGGTTAATAAACTTCAACTTGAAACGTGTGTAAAGGTTAGAAGCTCCTCCATGTTCACTTATTAATTGAAATGTGTGTTGGCAAAAAGGCAAATAAACAAATGAATTGAGTTTGTTTGGTACTTGAAATTATGTTTATTGTACTTACTTAGTGCTCAATTGTTATTGCAGATTTATAACCAATTTTTTATTGACTTTAGTTGTATTTGAACGCGAGTCATGTTTACAAGAGTTGGAACACCTAAGATAACTAGTAGACAAGAGTATAATGGGTTAGTGAAAAGTATGTAACAGACAGAAAGATTCTTGGCAGACCCCATAAAGTATAAATATTCTTGTTCATCACAAGCCGACTCGATATAGTCATGTCCGTCTGTCTGTCTGCCCGTATAACCAAACAGATCTCAGAGATGGCAAGAGCTGACTTCAAATTTAGTCAGCATCGACTCTACATTAAGTCAGTCAGTACAAGAAACTACACTAGAATATAAACAGGAGAGCTAGCATGTGTACAAGCGAGATAGCGGCAACGCTGCCCGCGTCTGCTTGCCATGCCGACCAACGGTATATGTATTACTTATACATGCATAGTCTGCATTGCGTATATGTGTATGTGCATACATATGTCAAATGTATACATATGTAGGTGCAATTGATATACACAGATAGCTATTTAATTAAAATGGTCTGGAATAAAATGCAGAGCGTATTATACGGGCGAGCGTGCTCGACTGTAATTTTCTTTCCTGTTAAGATGATTTATTATAATTATGAAATTTATTTGCAACGATTTTATTTAGTTAAAAATTATTTATATTAAATAATTTTAGGACAATTTTGTATATTTTTAAGATAATTTTTTATAACTAAAAAATTTGTTTGTAACTAATTTGTAAAGAAAAAATATTTAAAAATAAATAATTCATTCTGTTCTATGCAACTTGCAATGAGCATTCGTTAAAAAAGGTATTTAAAAATAATATTTCTATATTTTTAAGACAATTTTTTATTATTATACAATTTATTTTTAACATTTTACTACAATAAAATTAATTTTAAATATTTAATTAATACTTGGAATTTATTTTAAGGCATTTGCATATTAAAAAATATAACAAACATATTTTTATACATTTATAAGATAATTTATAAGAACTATAAAATTTATTGATAATTGTAAGCTGTAATAAAATTTATTAAATGAATACTTTTACCACTTCGACAAATTTATCTTTATATATTCTAAATTAATAGTTTCTTAAGTACCAACAACTTAAAACAGGCACAAATAAGTTCTAATTTAAATTTAGTGCTAATGCCTATCATGATTTTGTATTCCATCAAGTTCCAAATCAAATCAAATATCACAGATCATAAAACTGTCAAATTCCAATTGATCTTTTGAACTTCTCTTGATTGATTTGTGAGTGTGTGTGTGTGTGTGTGTGTGTGTGTGTGTGTGTGTGTGCAGAACCCTCAAGTTAACACCAACCAATTCATACTTCAAATAAGTATGTGTGTATGTAGTACCTATGTAAACAAGTGTGTAGAGTTTTCTGTTAGCTACTGTCAATTACAGCAACGATTTATTGATTTTAGTTTGGCTGCATTGAAACAAAAGACTTGAACAAAAAACTTGTTTTTATTATTATTTTTTATTTTTTTTTTAGTTTTTTAGTTTTTGTGTTGCATGCAAAAAGGTGAAATTATTTAGCAATTGTTGTCTGCCTCCGATTGTGATTAGTTTGTTGTTGTTGTTGTTGTTGTTGTTGTTGTTGCCTCTCCTCACCTTGTGCGCAATAAAAATTCAATGAAACAATTTTCTTAATTTTTAATTGCAATTACGAGTCAATTTATTTAGTCGTGTTTCCTCCCCGCTTCAAACACTTTTATCGCATTGTTCTCGATGACATCGAGAACATATATATATAGTTATATATATAACTATCCATATAGCACTGGCATTGTTTTAGTAGTCTAACCTTTATTAATTATGAACTTATTTATGATTTGCTTTAGTTTTTTGTTGTTGTTTTTTGTTGCCTCCGAGCTGACTTCAGTTTTTGCCTTGCAGCGTTTTACAAGCAACTCAAAAGCGATTAAAACGCTCAGAAACTACAAACTAAAACAATAACAATAATAAAGCTAAGACTGAGCAACAATAATAACAACAATAACAATCATCTTTAATGGCAAATAGATCGTGAGATTGGAAAAGTTGGATAGATGGATGGATCGTGTCTGTCTTCTGTCTGTCTTTCCAGGCGGATGTGCAGTGCGTGTATTTTATATATATATTTCGATCTTGATTAGCCTAGGCATTTAATAATATGAATAGCAACAACAGATACAACAACAACAATAGTAGTAGTAGCAACAACAACAACAGCAAGTTATTCTGCTATCATCAAGGCCATCGATGAGGTAGCTTTGTAAATATTTACATAGATGCTACCAGGGAGATTGGTTATTACGACATGGTCAAGGTCAACTTGTGGCAGCTTTTCAGTTACGTTTGTTGGATTTCATTAGCTTAAGGTTTACATGGAAATGCCACAAAGATGATACACCCAAAAGAGTTGGGGAATTTTGTACAAAAGATTGTTAATAATGTTAAATAGAGATACATATAAAAAGTATCTTTAATAGATTTATAAACAATTTGGTAGCACTAATTCTTGTAGTTCAGAAAATACAGATGTTCATACGGACAGACAGACTGACGGACATGGCTATATCGACTCAGTCTCTCCTTCTACCTGTTACATACTTTTAACAAACCGAATATACCCTTCCACAGAGTATAATTATGTTAAAGAACTGAATAAACATACAGCATACAATCCAAAAATTATAAATTTATTTATTTTACATCAAATTTGACCACGTGAGTCGTCTCAAGTGGCCACTTACTTTTAATTCGCACTGTCTTCCGCTTGTAATAGACGAGAGTTCAGACGACTTAAAATGTATTTAACTGAATCAAACTATTCGAATGGAATGCGTCACTCGGGGCCACCAAATAAGGAAGTAAACGGAGCGAATGTCAATTACACGCGACACGCATTCGCACAACGTCATAAATAAATAAACGTTAAAAAAAGAGATTGCGCATACGCCATGTAAGCGTGAGTTCGCCTTGGTTTTAGTTCGTAACAAAAATTAAAACGTCGAGCGATTGCTACGCACAAATTAAATTCATGAAGTTCAAATACCGACGACAGTAAATAAAACTCGAAATCGCAATGAAAATCGAAATCGAAATCAAAATCAAAATCAAATTCAAGTGTAGCCAACGAATTACGTGGCAAGCATGCGACGAGGACAGGCCCCCCGCTACCGCCCTCTATTAGGAGGAAGAGTGGAGGAAGGGGAGGAGCTGCCCCTTTAGACTGACCGCCTCCAACCACCTGTTGTGTGTGTTTGTGATACACTTATACCAAACGGGTAGATTAGCTGTATTGTGAGCTTGGAAAAACTAATTTTGTTGTAAAATAAAATTAAACAAGTTAGAAAGGCTACAGTCGAGCGAACCGACTGTAAAAGACCCCGTACTCCTTCTAGTGTGCGTATTTCCATACAAATCACAAATCTTCGACCGATTTGTCCTACGGGAGCTATAGGCTATAGTTGTCCGATCCGGACCAAACTTGGTGGGTATATTTACAATGGTACCATGCACATAATGTGTAAATTTGGTTTCTCTAGCTCTAGTCGTTTTCAAGTTATGGTGATGTGAAAATGGTTTTTTACAATTTGCGGGGCGGTGGGGGGCGTGGCAAAAATTTGAAATAAACTTGCACTGCGTACACTATAGCGGACTTTTATTTCAAATTTGGTGGCTGTATCTCTTGTAGTTTAGAAGATCCAGGTGTTCATACAGACGAACGGACGGACAGATAGCCGGACAGAAAGACAGACAGACAGACGGACATCGCTCTATCGTCTCGGCTGTTGATCAAGAATATATATACTTTATGGGTTCGGAAAAGCCTCCTTCTGCCTGTTACGCACATTTCGCTTCAGACAAACCTAATATACCTTCTCTTTTTTAGAGTAAGGGGTCTAATAAAATATTTTAATACAATTTAAAAACATTTAAAAATCACTAGACTCTTTAAGAAATTCTATAAAGTATAAATTTTATTTTCCATTTAATTTAAAGACCTTTCTATAGCTCTCCTCAAGAGTATTGACTATTCGTGTTGATCTCATTTTTGTGGGAATTTAGTTTAATTTTCGCTTGTTTTGGTCAGACGCCTCAACGAAGGTCAAGTGCACGACGTTAAATGTATTTTATATAGTTTTTTACATTAGTGGCAACTTTTTGTTTAATTAATTTTTAATATTTTCGCCATGCAAGTCACTCGTTTTACTGTTTGCTGTTAACTGTTTACTGTTTAGTGTTTAGCTATTTGCTGTTGTTGTTGTTTATTAACTTTTATTTTAATTTTTTTGATGATCTGACCAGCGGCACGCAATTTGGGCGTTTCTTGGCTAATTGTCTGAGTCAGAGACACAGAGACTTTTTTGGCACTTTCGAGAGGTGTCAAAACTGCAGCCTTGATGACTTTACGGTGTCTTGAGAGGTCTTTGAATTTATTAATTTAGTTTATTAGTTGTTTATCATAAACTAAACGCTGCAATCAAAGGAAGTTTGTTAGTTTTGTGTGGAGGAATTGGGCTCAACTACAGTTGAGTTCTGTTTTGTGGCTCACAGAACTCTAACCGTTAGTTTTTTGTAGTAAGCTACTACTAAACTATCTCTCAGCTTAAAGAGTTCATTGGTTTTTGGTCATTAAATAATTTTCAAAAATTCTTTTTATGTTTCTAACCTTCAGTCACCAGTCGAATGAAGCATAGAAAATCCCACAAAAAAATAATATATTTAAAAATATATATAGAAAAAAATTCAAACGCGTCGGATTTCAAAATTGTTTTCCAATTTGGCACCCACGACGGGGGTAACTACCAACTACCAATAAGCTACTACCAACTACCAACTTCCGAGCCAAATGCGGCGCACACTTTTTGACCAACCTTCGGCTTGTTGGCCATAATAAGCTGGTCCAATGATCCACATAAATGGTAGCTATTTTATAAATCAGCTACCAGAGTTGGATTTGACGCGTGTGTGTGCTTCACGACCACAACACACAAAACTGACACATTCAGATCATAATTGTCAATCATTGTCAATCAGGCAAGTGGCCACCCAGTCAGTCAAACAATCAAATCAAATTCATACTGACAATCAGACAATCTTTGTCTTTTGACAATGACACTGAGAGTGCAAACGAAACCTTTAGAGTTCACTCAACTTCATAGCTCCACTCAAGTTGTTTAATTGGTCAGATACTAGATATATATTCATTTATGAGGGAGTTGTCTGTTTGTTATCTAACTGAAACAGTTGATAGCCATTCATGCCACTGAATTGGTATACCCTATAGGGTGGGTAGATTGGCAAGTGTTTATCTGAAAGTAGCAGACAATTAAGTTAAGAGATTTAACACTGAAGGAAAATTAATTTACTACTGTGTAGATTATTAATTAGTAGCAGATGTTATTAGGAAGTAGGTGGAAAGACTTTTGGTAGCAGTTTAATAGCTAGTTTTAGTTAGTTTTTAAGCCAAAAAGGGTTAAGTTTAGATAGGAAAAGGAGGGAATTTACTTTTGAATACTTTAAGGTTTTGAAACTTTAACAACTAAACTGCTTTTTCATAAAAAATGTCAATTTAAGCTGAATTGAATTCTTAACTTAGTTCTGTATAGTATTATTAAGCCTATTCTCACCATTCGTATCGAACAACTATAGCCTTTAGCTCCCATAGGTCAAATCGGTGTAAAATAGGACATTTGTATGAAGACATGTAGTATTAGTAGAGCTATCACAACCAAACGCACAAACTATGTGTATATTATAGTTATAACTATTCTCACCAAGTTTAATCCTGTTTAGACAACTATAGCCTATGGCTCCCATAGAAAAAATATGAAAAAATTCGCATTAGAAAGAGTACAGGGTCTTTTACAGTCGGCTCGCTCGACTGTAGGCTTTCTTACTTGATTTCTTCTTTAAAATAAGAAGAATTTGTTCAAACTTCACTGAATTTGTTACGGTTTGCAGTCTAATTCATTGATTAAATTCACTTATAGATTAGAACTCCACATAATGCACAGCTTAAATTTAAAGATAATCTCCTGAATGTCAAATAAAATATTTGGAATACATAAGTATTTAATTAAGCTTAACTTTTACTTTTCCTACTCACATTTATCATTCAGTTTCTTATATTAATTATCACTTCAGCTAGTGACCTAATTTATAAAAGGTTCTAATTGGTAAAAGTGATGAATTAACTTTTTGATTTCATTCAAGTTTTCTGTTTCTGAAGCTTACAATAGTTTCGTTTTTATTCAAGAATTAAACACCTATTTATTAACAATTAACGTTATTAATTTTAATTATTCTAACTTCGTTTAGTTTGTACTATAAAAACTTAATATTTGATTTAAAATCTTAACTCTTGACTTCATTTCTGTAATAGTAAATTTATTTTTTGCACTTTTTCCTAATGTTTAGTTTTTTTTGCTGGGTATGTCGTAATTTATCAACCTCAACAAGTATATATCGCTTATCAAAGTCGTTGAAATGGCCAAGTCAAGGGGAAGTCAAAACATTTTGGCCCATTAAACCTATAATTTTTGGCAAATATCTAATTGACGCCTCTGAGTAGAAAAAACCCTGCCCAAAAGTGAGTAGTGCCCGTACCGCTCCTCTCCTTTCCTCTCCTATGCTTTCCCCCTCCACTCACCCAATCCCCTCACCAACAGAGGGCAGCCTTGCCCCTGGCACACAAAGCCAAAATAGTTAAAGCAGTCGAAGAGAGATAAAAAATTAAATAAAATAACAAAATATATATGTATATATAAAATCGGTTTCAGGTTCAAATCTATTAGCACCCGCATGCAAATGGCGATAAACCGATCAAAATTGGAACAATCCGCGTGCACGTTAAACAAATCAAATAATCATAGACAATTGAGTAGTTTATTGTTGTTGTTGTTGTTTTTATTTATATTGTTGTTGTTGTTGCTTCGATTATTGCTGTCGTGCGTCGCCAGTTGATTTATTTATTTAAATTATTTTTACTTTTTTTTTTTATTTTATGTTTTATGACAGCTGACAACTGTTGCCTACCGTTTAAAAGTTTATAAAGATTTTATTTTTATTTATTTTTTTTGTTTTTTGGGGCCACTTGCTTGTCGTTTTTGGCTTCTATCGATTCGCATTTTGGCCAAAGAGCCTCGGGGCACAAATAGTTAGTGGCAATAATGTTTTAATTAGCAGTGCGAACAACCGACATGGAACTGAGGTCAAATCGCAAATCGTAAATCGCGTTCTATAGCATAAGTCAGGCAGTTGGCAGGGCGGTTTGGGGAGGGGGAGGGTGGCTTGGACAGGCAGCCACGCCCAATTGAAACATGCTAGAAATACTTATGATTATTATAATGAAGGTGCATACAATTTCAGTGTGTTCTCTCTCTCTTTCTCTCTCAGTCTTTCCCTCTCTTTCCCTCTCCCCTCTCTCTCCCTCTCTTCTAGTATTTTGTTTAATTTATTTAATTTGTAGTTGTTGTGACGCTAAGCGTACACATTAACAATAACCAAACGAGAGAAAAATATTAACTCATAATCCGCCAGGGGGCAGGCAAATACGCCTCAGTGAGCGCAGGCGGCGAGCGTTGCAGATGGTCGCGTGACACGAGCACTATCGACTACAATAAAGAAGCTTAGGGAAAAGTAATGAAAGAATTTTTTACTTACGTTTTTATATTTTTAAATAATTTTTTTTATTTTTCATTGATTATGGAGAAATCGTATACATAGTAGGAAAAACTTCTGTATTTATTACTTAAAATTTAATCTAAAAATGTAAACAAATGAAACCATAACTAAGAAATTTAATCTAAAATTGTTTATAATTTAATTTCTTAGTTTAAGATTAATTTATCTTGTATTTAGTTTAATATTACTTGACTTAAAAGCTTAAAAATATACCTCAAAGTATTACAAATTATTTTTATTCATTGATATCAAAAATGGTTGATTTTTTTATTCGTATGTTCCCAAAGTATCTGTACATCTCTAGCTTCCAGTTGCTTGTCTATTGTCATTGTTTGATGCTGTGTGCGAATACGAATATGAATACATTTACAACAACGAATACGAATACGAATAGGAATACAAATATAACTACGAATAGCTCCCAAGTTTATAATACCACAATCATTATAATAGTTAGTTCTTGAACTCACTCGCTTGAACTGAACTAAACTGAACTGAACTGAACTGAACTGAACGCACAGCCATAACTAATCTGTGTCTGTCTTGATTCGAGTTTGAGTTCGAGTTTAAGTTTAAGTATAAGTTTAAGTATAAATTTATGTCTGAGTTTGACTTTGTGTTCGTGTTTCATAGAATCTTGAATCATGAGGAAGCCATTTGCGTCTCTTTTGTGTAATGGCCGTAATTAGTAGCATAGCAGCTGCCATAAGTGTGAGTGCGATAGCGTTATGGAATCATTAAAATTTATATACTAGATACATAACATAGCTATATAGAAGTTGAGAAGCAACAACTACGCTTTAGCTCTGAACTTTTGGCTTTAGAATTAGTGTAGTAAATACGCTCTGAAAAATTGTATTAAATTTCACTTTCAAGTAACTAAGGTGGACCAAAACGTATGTGGTTGAATCGATAGAAAGCTCTACTCGGAGATAGCTCCTTTAGGTGGACAGTTAACTTAGCCGGGCGAATTTTATACTGGAATACTGGAACCGTGGCTGTCCAGTCAAGGGAGCTATCACTGTAAATCTTACAATAAACTAATAATTTTCTATAAAATACTTACCAGAAAAGTAGACCGTTCATTTCCATTTAAATAGTATCCATAACACTTTGAAAGAGTTAACTTACTATCGGATTCAGAAGGAGTGTAGCATAATTTGCTGTAAATATTTGAAAAATATTTATGAATACATTAAAAAAATTCCATGAATTTATGATACTTAAGTTCAAGAAACAGTCGATTTAAAAGAAAAGTTGAATTGTTTTTTATTGAAACCTTTTCACTCCACAAAAATGCTTTTTTTCTTCCATTAATATTTCTTTCTTAAGATTGGCATTTATTTATATATTTAGTTTTCATACAAAGCTGCAGTATTTTAACTACTTTTCAAGCTATAAAACTCTTAAAACCTTTACTTATTTTATTCAAAACAAAGTCCAACAACCCAAGCCATTTAATTTAATACTTCTTCATCTTAAAATTTATGTGCTCAATTTGGAAACAAGAAAGAAATGTACAGTCGAGCACGCCCGACCGTAGAATACTCTCTGCATTTTATTTCCGATTATATGGCTATATTATTTAAGTCGGAAGAAGAATATTACAATGGATAGTACTTGCAGTAAAACTCGTTGAAACAATAACATATTTTTGTAAGCAGGCACATATATATACATTTGGCATTATACATATATATTCACATATATATGCAATACATACATACATATACAATGCACTGCAGTGGCACTGCAGCGCTGCCGCTAGCAAGCAGCGAAAACGTTCGTTCATATGTTTGTATGTTTCTGTCTCGCTTGCACACATGCAGTGAAATGGCGTTTAATTATAAACTTTGTTACGTGCCTAGCTCTTTTGTTTATTGTCCGATTTATATGCAACTTTCAGGATAGTTTGATATATTTTGTCTCCAAACGAATGTGAAATAACAATACTGTACGATAAGAACATATGCCTTAAAATCGGCATTGAAGTTTGCAAATTATTTTATTTCTTGTGAGAAAAGGGGGCGTGGCAGTCCAAAATTTTTGATGACAATACAATTATATCGTCTCTAGGAACCTGCGTACCAAAATGGGTGTTCCTAAATGCCATAGTTACTGAGATATTCGCCTAAAACATCAATTTTTTACGAGGTGTTTCTAGTTTTTTGCTCATTGTGGGCGAATGGGGCGTGGCATCGAAAAAAAAAAAGATTCTTGTATTGACTGACTTAATATCGAGTCGATAGAGACCAAATTCGAACTTGTAGCACTTACCATCTCTGAAATCTGTTTGTTCATACGGACAGACGGACAGACAGACGGACAGACGGACAGACGGTCAGACGGACAGACAGACGGACAGACGGACATGGCTATATCGACTCGGCTTGTGATGCTGATCAAGAATATATATACTTTATGGGGTCTGCCACGCCTCCTTCTGCCTGTTACATACTTTTCACAAACACAATATACTCTCTCTTGCAGAGAGTATAACAAGCGCTTAAATATTAATCACAATAATACTTAATTTAGTTATGAGACTTTGGCACGAATCCAATTATTTTAGCTGCTTTAGTGATGTATAATATAATTAACAGTTGTTTCTCACCTTGAACTTGTGCCGAGTATTCCTATTCGTCGCACTTTAAGTAATAAAGAGTATAATAATAAATAAATTACTTAAAGCCCTTTCTCTTCTGTGAGTTGTAGAGTAGTTAAGACTTCTGGATAAAGTAAAGAAGTGAGTCAAGTGCTGAACGCGTGTATTGAATTCTAAAATTTGTATCTTTGTATCTTTGTATCTTGATTTGTATACACTGTGTTTTCCACACTTGTATATTGTTTTGCTTATAAATAAATATAAGTATATATACAATATTTATACTTTGCAGCGACTACCAATTGGCACGGGGAACAACGACCGTCCTCGGAAACTTTTGTGCAAATTCCACAGTCACAGTCAGAGGCACAATCACAGCCACAATGCGGTGGTGACACATCCGTATTAGTATTTATTTGTACACTTTATTTAAGTTTCATGTTATTATTTCTTCAGCAATTTGTTGGCGAGTGTACACTCTCGTTTAAGAATCGGTAGCAGATTTATGTTCCTATAATTAAACAACAACAACAACAACAACTCTGCTGACTAGTTCATTCTGTGGTTCACCTGCTACTCCTCGTAACTGGTCCAGTCCTCAGTCCAGTCCACAATCCCATCCAGTTCGTCCAGTCTCCATTGGCTCTTCTTCTAGCCAACTGAGTCAGTCACTGACCGTCACGACCTTGTGGGCCAATTTAGTTAAATATTTTAGTGATATCAACTGAATTTTTTTTGGACCTGGGATGCCAAGCTGTTGTCTTAATATCTTTTATTACTAAAGTTCAATAATTTTGTTGCTCTTCAAGGTGATAATTTAGCATATAAATAACGATAGAACAAAAGACTTAGGCAACGAACTCGTGACATATGTTTAAACACTTTATTAACGCGTATTTTGTTATTGTTTTCATAAAACTTAATACTAGTTAGTTTTTCTTGTGGAATCTGTATTTAACAGCTATTAAATTTATGGTCATTTATATTATTTACAGGCATTAATTTGGTCTTAAAAAAAAATATGTTTTGAATTTGTTACTCTGGTTGAATCCATTTCGGTTAACAAAGGTGGAAAATATATAAATATATCAAATCTAATGAAAATGCATTTATTTAAATATTATTTAATTTTATTGTGCATAATTTAATGATGCTATTCAATTTCCAAGTTATACAAGTTTTTATTTAAACGCTGTTTAAGATTAATCTGTCGATTAGTCGATAGTTGATGTAGGAATACAAGTGTTTAAGTTACTTAGCTTTATATAAAATATATATAGTATTTTTTAAATATCCCCCTTCAGTAAAATAAATTACCTAAAACTTAAAATCTTTTTTGAAATTATGCTAATATATTCAATACTAAAGTTATAGTTATTATAGAACCTAATGATCTGCTCAAATTACATACCCAAACTAGAATTCTTTATGTACATATTTGTCTGTGATTTGTATATATATACATATATGTATATTTTATGGCTAATTTGGCACATCATAAAAGTTGCATCATCAGTTCTTAACAGCTGCTACTACAAACTGTCAGTTTCGTGAGTTTTGTGCGAAAATCACTGGCGACAAATGTGATGTCTGTCTACGGACAGAGATCGACTCGAGATCAAAGAGGCTAATACTATACTATGTTATGATTGGTCTTTTGGCTGCGTCGCACAGTAGTCAACGGCACTAAAAATTCAATTAGTATGTTAAATATTAATTACATGCAATGCAAGCTCGGCGGTCATATCCATGTTAATTCAATTAGCCGATGCTAGAAAAAATTGTCAGCGATTTTAATTATCGTAACTATTTTTGATATTTTTTCACATATTGTGTGTGACAGGGACAGTGAACTCAGTTTTGTTTTGTAAATCTTTAATTAATTGCGAATTCTTGACTTGCTTATTAATTTTGAATCGTGTGTAAGGTCATAAACTCAAAGCGAGCGAGTTTTTCTAACAGTCAGCAGATTTCTAGCTAAATGGGTTGACAAGGTCCCCCACACCAGGAGTAGCCCTCGTGCGTTTGTCCAGTTTGATTAGAGTAAGGCTACTAACATACAAACGTATCGAATAATTCACACTCACTCTAGCGTCAGCGATAAAAGCTCTGTGTGATGGACAAAGCTTTTGCCGCTCTCTACAAAGTTCGATCTCTCGTACGCTCGTTCGTTCGCTCTCTTCGTGTGTTTTGTCTTGCGCTCAACGCTTAGCTGCGCTCAGTTTGCCAACGACAGGCGTTTGATGCGGACGCGACGAAGCAAGTGAAAACGAATAAAAATAGAAGTGAAAATAAATCGTAAAACCGTTGCGCGCAAACGCAGCCAACATTAACAAACATCGATAAAGTGTGCTTTTTTGGTTGGTTTTGCTTTTGTGTATTTTTGTATTGTGCTTTGTGCAATGCGCCGGGCGCTTGAATTTTAAACAACACAAAAAGCAAACCTGACGAAAAGTTTGCCAAAAAAGAAAAGAAGAAAAGAAAATTCGGTAAACAAAAGAGCAAAACGCTGCTGAAGCTGTTCGCAAAATTGTAATCATTTAAAATATAAAACAGCGTTAACATAACGGTAATATTTATGTTTCTCTTTCAAGTCATGTGAATTTATGCTTTGTGTTTTCTCTCTCTTTCTCTCACTGTGTGGTTAACATATTTACTTCAAATTAACTAAAATAAATGTGCTTGGAAAAAAATGGCAAAAGCAATTAACGGTGATAACATAAAATACACATAATTAAAGCTAATAAAAAAGTATTGAGCAAATTTTTGCGTACTACTTGAGTCATATAATGGGATAAACAAACATAAAATGCAGTGAAGCGCGTTTTGTTGTTGTTGTTGTTGTTTTGTGTGTTGTAATTGTATTTGCACAAGTTGTGCGAATAATAAACAAAGTGTTATAAGTTAATGTACGATACGATATGATATGAAAACGGAAACCGAATAAATAAAAAGTAATTGAGAGAATCATACAAATTTTTATTTTCAAAAAAGTGATTTCATCAGTTAACAAAACGGAATTAATTAAAGTATCTCATTAATATACATAATCAAAAAGCCATGACGATTTCGGATTGTGGGACTTAACGAATATTTCGTAATTTATTTTTTATTAATTCTTAATTCAACGCACACGGCAAAAGCGTTGCCGAAAACGGCGATATAAAATTAAAGAAATTAAAAAATTATAAACACATAAAGCTGGCCCAACTAAAGAAGCAACAGAAAAATCAACGCAAGAACTTTTGTTTCTGTCTTACCAACCACATGTGTGCTCCTACTCTCCTTCTCTCTCTCTCTCACTCGGTCTCTCTTTTTTTTGTATTCATGTGTAGTGTTTTTCTTATGCACGTTTTCCCTTTGCCTTTGTGTCAGTGTCGTCTTGTCGTCGTGTCGCTGTGTCGCTTACTCAACGCGCGCTCATTTGTTTGTCTGTCTTGTATTTTTGTTCGTATTGGTGCGAGGGAGGTGGAGCGTTTACTTTACCGTTTTATCGGTCTCTGCTTGCGTCTCTGCCTGCATCAAGTGTCGACAGACGACGCCCATTTGTGTTGTTCATGTAATTTTGCGGTGCGTTGCTGCATTTTTGTATGGCTGCTGCTGGTGATTACTTCATCTGTAGTTTATTTCCTATGTACAACGAACAAATGTACATACATGTACAAATACATTTATGTATGTAACTGACCCACGCCAGAAACTGACCAGCGCAAAAAACCAAAATTATCGATAGCGAAAATCGCACAAAAAGCCGGTTGAAGGCGACTCTTACATATTTACACGCACCAGCGCTCATTGAACACACACTACAGCGACAACAACCACAGCAACAAAACCAAAAACCAAAAACAACAAGCCACAACGGCAGCTAAAAGCAGAAAGCAAAAGCGGCACGACAGAAAAAAAAACCTGTAACGCAAGCGACGACGTCGACAGAGCTTTTAAAACATTTGCAGTCCACCGTCTTGATTATGTCAATTTCATGTTTACTTCATTTCCTCAACAAAACAAGGCAGGCAGGCAACGCAAAGGGGAGAGAGCACTAGCAATTTCACTTTCGTTGGACTTGAAATGCTGCAGCGCTCTCCCAGAGAGTAAGAGTAAGAGTGAGAGTGACAGAGAGCGCGTGCTAGTTGCATTGGATGCTGTTGTTCACTGGGGCGTTTCTGCTGCTGCTGGCGCTGCTGTCGGTTTTGTTTTTGCTTTTGCCTTGCTCTGCCATCGCATAGTTTTGGCTTCATTTTGTAACTGTAATGTCTGTGCCATTGTTGCTGCCTGTTGCTTGTCAGACATACGCAAAGCTTTTTCTCTCTCTGTTTTGTTTTCGCCGCAACTGTAGTGAGTAACGTAATAACGTAATGCGCTTTATGATTTCCACATGCAATGCGGCGTCGCGTGTTACGTTTTGGTGCCAAGTCCAGCGTCGACGCTAGCGGCAGTTGCATTGTTGTTGTTAGGTAATCGCGTTAATAATGCGCTCACGTCAATGCGCCAACTGAGAGAGCAATATCAGCTGCAACAAACGCAGCAACAGCCGCAGTAGCAGCGACAACGACAGCTCCTGCAGCAGCCAGCTATGCGAAGGTCAACAACAATAACAAAAGAGGAGCTCAAATAAGAATTTTGATTTTCGATTTCACGTTTTGAATTCAATACTTTTGCTATTGAAAATTTGCGTGCTGTTCGCGCTGTCAGTTCGTGTAAAATTCTAATTATAAATGAAACAATTTATTACCGGGTTTTAAAAATAAAATGCAATTTATGTGCAAAGTCAGGCAACGTTGACTAGTTAAAGTAAAACCGGTTTATGACAACAGCAGCAGCAGCGGCAACAACGGCAGCGACAACAACAAACATTACAACCACAACATGCAGTGCAATAACAAAATGTCCAAAAAAATAATAAATTAAATAACATTTTTTTTTTTAAATTTATATAAATAAAAAAAACTAATATTATTAAAGTAATTCGCTTTTGCCAACACATGTTAAAAGCTGCGAAAACAATGAGTTAAACTCATTAAAAAATGTAAAAAACAAGCCATATTATTAATTTATTTTTTCAACAAAATATATATTGGTTTTCTGTGTGTGTGTGTGTGTGTGTGTGTGTCGTGATAATTAATCAACAATAATGAATTAATCACTTTATAATAATTAATGCTAATTTTATTGCTTAGATATAATTTAGCGACTGCTTTGACTTTAAACTGCATCAAATATTGGACGACAAACATAAATTGGATTTACGAATTGATTATATAAAATAATTAACAAAACCAATACAAATATATTTTTATGCCGGTTTTTATCTGACAAGTTTGGTAAGTGAACTTTGAAAACTTAAAAGAAATATGAAAGTGCAAAGTTATTAAAAGATTTACATACTAGTCATACCCTAACTTAACTAAAACTTAAGTCAAAATCTGATTAACTAACTAAATACTTGTAAATTGTATTCTATTGGGCCACAAAGATCAGTCAAGCAGCTAAGCGGTATTATTTGAAGCTTTAGGCATTATGTGTTTAAATCTCATTTAGTGGAACAATCGTTGATTGCCCCTTTGGGGCTCTTGACTTTCACATGTGATGCCAGAACTTGTATTGAGTGAGACGGGAAAAACCCACAATTCCGGAGATACTTAAACTCTTCAACAAATCAGGCTCAATTACATCCGCGTATTTGAGCGCGTAATACACTGCGTATGCGCAATTCTCTTTTGTATCACACGCGACTACTAAACAAATGATTGAAGTTGGTATAATGATCGTTTGCTATTTGTTTATAGGAGTTATAGAGGTGATTTAGTGTGTTTTTTGCTTGGAACAAGTAAAAGCGAGGAGAAGTAGTATATAATCGAAGTAATAGTACTAAATTAGGTTAAAAAGTATATACAAATTTTATATTTCTGCCCAAATTGAATGCAAAACTGTCTTAGAAGTCTAGAAGTATAAAATCTTCTTCAACTTCCGATTGTCTTTTATATATATTTTATCTAAAATTTGAATTAATTTTCAAACCGGATTTAAGCTTAAGTATTTGAGCTTTAACTCTTAATTTAGTTGACATATTTTGCACATAAAGCATTAGACATTAAGCTAGGGTATTTAGCTATTCGTTATGCTTAAGTTATTGAAATTAATACTCGCTTATTCAATTCAATTTCATCGACACTTAATTATAAACCTTTTGCCTACGTCATTCTACACAACAGCTGATGGTTTCTATTGCTGTCTCTGTTTCTCCTTCTCATTTGGTTTCTCTCTACTTCTCGGTTATTCTACTCTTTCTTAATGTTGTTTTGTTAAAGTTATTGTTGTTGTTGCCCACCCCCCAACAAGTTTGATTGTTAATTTGTTTGTCGTTGAATCCGGTTCTAAATCTTAAGTATTTCTGGTTTCTTTTCATCGCTGAATTTTACACATTTTTTTGAAGTGTTTGAAAATTAAATTCCTTTGTTTGGCTACAAAATTAATTCCATTTTTTTCTACTTTTTGACTTGGTTATTAATTTTTTGATATTTGCATTACATTTCCGGTACTTTGGCTTAAATCGGTCTATAACCTTTTTTTTGTTTTCGTTGTGAACCCTTTCATTATTGCTCTGTTTATTCAACTAATTTGGCTGTTTGGATTACTTACTGCATTGAGCTGTGTTGTGTGTGTATTTCAGTTTTAAATTTTGATTTTTTTGGAATCTGTATCTGTAGCTTAAACGCTTAGTCACGATCCGAGGCGCAAAACTGCAAATCCATCTGCCACTTGGCAGCTGGCAAACTGGCAACTTACAACTTCTAACTGGCAGCTGGCAACGCTAGATAAACATATATAGATATATATGTATATATAAGATTATATAGTAGTAGTTAGTAGTTAGATGAATCTACCCACGATGAGTTAGTCTTTTGGTCTTGGCTTAATTAAGTTTCGTGTTTTAAGCACGCACATGAAGTATGTAAATCTTTTTAATAGACTCTCGTTTGCATCTATCTATAAGATATAAGATATAAGATATATTTCAATTAACCAAATTGTTTGATTTTTTGTTTTAGAAACCAGTTAAGAAGTTCTAGCATGAAGGGCTGGTTTGACGCATTTCGAGACGATGGCGGTCCAACGCTATATTCATTTTCCAATCGTACACCCGTCACTGGCGATGTATCCATTGTGGCTGTATCTGTGCTATTTGCCACATTCTATGTGGCATTTCTGGTCATATTTCCGGGTGTTAGAAAACAGGTAAGTTATGTGAATGTGAATCGCATGTATGAAAAGTGAATGTTCTTTGACTTTGATGAATTCCTAATCAAATTTCTAACACACTTAAGTGAATTTGTTACAAACCTGTTGTATACATAAAGATACACGGCAAGAAAAAGTACTCAAAGACAGTAAATTAATTTTTATTTGTTGTTTTAAACTCAGATTTAGGTAGGAATTACTATAAGTTACCATAATTTACATAAACTTTAAGGTAATTCTAGAGTTAACTTTAGTTCATCTTTTGTTTAACTTAGTTTTTCGCTCTGTGTAACGCACTCATTTAGTTCGATTAATTTGTTCCTTGAACCAGTTTATCGTGTCAAGGATTTTAGTATTGTTTAACTAATCAAGCAATGCCAGAGAATCAGAACCAGAACCAGTTCTATGTTTTAAGCCATGCATATAACGATTTAATTAACTTAATGATATCGTCTGGTACGTGTATCACAGTAAAATTCTCACGATAATTAAATTGACAACTTTAATCATAATCGTCGGCACGTTTTGCAATAGATGTCTGATGTAAATCTCTATATGAATACAAGTACGACTATATAGTAACCTGTTTTCTGGCGCGCCCTTTTCTCTGGCTGTTCAGTTACCCAAGTCACACAAGCTTGTTACTTAGTTTTGGCCAATTGAGTGTGATGGAAAGAGAGATAGATTGAGATTGAGAGAGACTCATTCAATTATCGCCAAACAGATGGCAACTAATTGGCCAAAGTCTTTGGCTATAATTTGCCATAACTGGCTTTAAATCGTTCATGGGGATTGGGATGGGTATTATGCAATTGAAAATTCAAATTCAAATTCAAATTGAAATTGAAATTGAAATTGGCCATCGGGCAGGCATTAACATTTTGCATATTAAGTTGACGGTTTGAGTTACACCCAAGATTTACCCCTTTTGCTAGCTAAAATCCAATCAATTACCATGGCCAAGACATGTAACATCATAATCTTTATTTGATTTTTGCTCATTCACAGAAGTTCACAACATTCTCAACGGTCACATTGAGCCTCTTTGTGGGTCTAGTCATATTGAGTGAGTACCCGATGACCTTAACTCTTCAGCTTTTCATATTTGCATATACTATATATATATATATATCTATATATATACTTATATTCTTTTACTTACAGTCACCCGTTTGGGCTCTGCGTGGCATGTGGCACATGCAACCATCATTGCACCATACAAAGCCTTCTCACGCGAAAAGCTGCCGGCACGAATCGGCACCCACATTGGCCTCATGCACGTCAATGTAACACTCACGGGTGAGTTGAGACTACCTATTCTACTTATCTACTATATACTATAGTTACTTGATGATTCCTGTAAAGATTTTCGGCAGTTTCTGTTTGATAAACTTTACATTTGCTTGGATTGGGAATTTTATACACGACTTTCAAACAGTCTCTAATTGTATAGCTAAACTGTAAAGTTTTAGTTTTTATTTAACAGATTTTATAGAAAATATTTGAAAGTCTTATATAGTTAACAGATTTGTATTAATAAGTTTGTAGTACCAGCAAATATGGTATAGTTTTTAAAGCTGAGAGTCAATTTTAAAGAAATTTGTTTGTTAGTATTTTGGGAACATTTTCAGTTTTAAGACTATGTTTATATATAAATTATTAACTTTTATCATGATTCCATTTAAAACATTTGCCAAATATCTTGTCAGTTGTTCATATGATTTAGTCTTCGTGATATTCAGTCTTAGTCTTCATGAATCAGTCTGAAAGTAAAAAGAGTTTTTTTTTTTTTTATATTTAAACAGATTATATAGTTGGGTAGTAGGTCAAATGATGTTTGAAAGACTTTTCTGAACATTTTATCTTTTAAATTTATATTATAAACATTAAAATAATTGTTTAGAAATAATATTTTTTAAAAATTTATTCATATGCGCTTTTAGTGGTTTAAGCTTTGTTAATTATTAGCAAATTCTAATGTTAAATTTAAAGTTTAAGCATTGGAATTATCTAAAAATTCTTAGTTTTAAAACCACTAAGTGAGCACATGAATAAATTTTTATAAATATTATTAATAATAAGCATAAACTACTGTTTTTTGCTTTATTTATTTATAGTAAATCTCCGTAAAGATATTTTACTATTGATTTAGCTTTGAATCAAAACTCTTTGACTGTTTTGTATGCTTTCTTAAAACATTTGAATTTTCTTGTTGACTCAACTACAAAAACTTAAAGTAATAACAACAACTACATAAATATTACTCACCTAAAATCAACTTCCATGCAGCTCCACCTTCCTTTGGATGCCGTTGATTGAATGGTTTTTTGTTGATTCGCTTGGCTTGATGATTATGAATGTATCTATTACCAAAAGCGTTTTGAATTCATTAGGAAAATACCAAAAAAAATATGCCGAACTCCGTCTTTGAGGCGATGTTGACGTTGTCGTGCCCCTTTTTTTCTGATTTTAGTTTTTTCTCTTGTTTTTTATTGACGAGAGTGAGATGCCAAGCGGAAGATAAAACGGCTTCGGTGGCAGAGTCGGCAACAAAATGTCGCAAGTTTGCAGCCAGCAACAATTGAGTTATTTTCATTTAAGATTTTAATCGGCTGCCAAAGATTTTAATTAAATTTTTTGTTTATTAATTTTTTTTTTTTTTTGGTTTAGGGTAGCGCTATTTTGATAGTTTCTTGTTTATTTTGTGTTATTTTTTGGGTAGCCATTTTGATGGCGGTTGCAATTTGGGCTGGCTAATTGATTTGCCTCTGTGGAAGTCGTTAACAATAAAAAATGAAACGAAAAAAAACGAAGAAATATATTTAACTGGCTTGAGATACTTTTGCCAATAGTTGGCAATGACGTCAGCTGAGAGCGCAGCTCAGTGATTTGGATTTGTGAGCTCTACGGCAAAGTCAAGCTTCATGTCACGATTCCCTCAAACAGACAACAGATAGACAACAACAACAACAATAACAATAGCAAATAACAACAATAATCAAATGAAATGCCACTCAACACCTGCGGAAATATTCGCCAAGTGACTGCGAACGCGCTGCCTCTCAGATACACACACACACACACAAACACACACAGCAGTAGATATTTATATACAAATATATAAATTCATACTTTTATTTGCTTATTTGTTTCACTCACTCACTTAGTCAGTCACTCACTCATTCACTCACTCACTCATTCAGTCAGTTTGTCAGTCACTCACACATTTGTTCATTCATTGATTCAATGCACTCGAATGTGCAAACATTCAAACAAATCGAGTACAATGGAAAAAAGGTGAAATTGTTGTTTGAGCTGCCGCAGTAAATCAATTGAAATGCCAAACCAGTCGATGAAGCAGTCAAGAAATAATCCTGCCCATATGCTAGACCAAACAGTCAGTCAGTCATTCAGTCAGTCAGTCATTCAACCAGTTACTTGATATAACTTACATATCAAATAACAGAAGCTCTTAATGCTTGCAACAAATTTGAGTTAACAGCACTCGTAATACCCTTTTAGACCCATTCATTAAGTAAGGATATATTGGTTATACTAAATCATATTTAGTGTAAAGCTTTATGCATGGTTTGTTAGTCAAATTCAATGCTATTTCATGCATATATAAACCGGAACTGGATTATGCTAGTTTTATATAACAAACTTCAGTTCTAGCTTTATAAAGCTCAAAACACTAGCTGACATTTAAAAGCGGTTTTTAGCTGGTTATTATTTGTATAAGAAACGAGAAATGGTTTATGCAATAAATGGTAAAAAAGAAAGTTAAGCATACAGAAATTGTTATTAACTTTTAAAAACATTAATTGATTTACATAAAATCGAGAAAGGTTTAAAATAAAATTATTTAATACTTCAGATTGGGATAAATTGAAACCAAACTGGATAAAATTTATTACTAAAACTTTATAATAACTGAAATATTAATTGAACATATAAAAGTTTGACTAAAGTTAAAAAAAAGTGATTTGTAAATTAAATGCTTCCCTTAAAAAATGCATTTCCCTAAGTTAGTTCCTTGTTTTCCTTTGCCAATAGCTTTCAAAGTAAAATTCCTTCATCAGTACTGCAAATTTAGCGAAAAACCCGATAAACTTACCTTAAATGCACTTCCTTGTCTGTCGATGATGATGATATTTGAAAATGATGGAAAGCGAAAATCGCTTGGTTCATAACAGCTATGCAATTCACCTGGCCAACGATTATGTCGGTTACCATATTGGTTTTTGGCTATAACAGAATTGTACACCTCCCTGCTTTGTAAGCCAACAACTCCCTGCATGCTTCTTCTGGCCATATAGTATTTTCAGTAGCAGCTAAACAAAACTGACGTTGCCAAAAGTGCTTCATGTTCATTTCAAATCGCTTTCAGTTGCCATTGTTATTACTTACTTGTGTGAGTGTGTGAGTGAATGTGTTTGAGTATGCCTGTGTATGCCTGTGTGTGTGTGTGTGTGTTTGGTTTGTGGGCATGTGTCAGTTTGTGGGCGTTGTTGCCATAAGGGCAAAGTAAAGCTGTTTATGTTGACTTGCAAAAGGCAGCGACTGATGAAGTATTTTCACATACACACACTCTCTCACACACACACACACACACACACACACACACACACACACACACATATATATTTGAATTGATTTTTATTTTAGTACTTTTCCACTTGATTTTTGATCACTTGAATATGATAATTGCGTATGTCAAGCGATGGCAGGATGATTTTATAGAGTAGTTCACCATTTCAGCTGTCTGACAACTTAATTGTAACTCTTCGAAACGTATTCATATTCATATTCGTTTTCATATTCAAAATTTAAATTAATATTCATATTGTAATTGAAGCTTAAGCAATGTCAAATCAAAGTCTGTCAGAAGTATCAAATGTCTGCCTTTAATAATTGGGCTGAGTTGAGTCTTGTGGCATTGTTGTTATTGCCACTATAATAATAATAATAATAATGATTACATATAATAATCATAATGATCATAATGTTAACAGTGATAATGATGATGACGTTTGACGTTGATTTAAATAATGATTTTGCGGCTTCATTTTGACGGCCAATTTGCCTGGCACTTTGCCAAATGTTTTTTCCAACTGCAATTTATGATACATGATTATGACATTTACAATAAGTATTTGAATATACAATTGCTTAGATTTGGCTTTATATTCAACCAAAAGAGTTGTGGGTGTGTCACGCTAGATTTTGTTAGCGGGTTTTCGTTGGAAAAGCGCCAAAGTTGAGGTCTCAATGTGAATGGATTGCTTTATTTCAATTGTGATCCTTTAAAGGATTTTAATGCTTTTAAGCTCATATTGATATGTTAAACTCTAGATATACATTTTTTAATGTTATAGTTGCATTTATGTTAAAATTTCCACTTTGTTTTGGCTTTCTTTATAGCTATTTTTAGTTATGATAGCTTTTTTTGTATCCATTTAAAATTATTCCGAAAATAATTTGTGTTTTGTACATGAAATTGCTTCTAAATTTATTTGTTTAAGAAACTTTTTGAATTTATTTTATTTTTATTTGCTGTAATATTCTATAACTGTCAGTTACTGCTAAGCTATTGACCCGAATAAAAAGCAATTCAGTTATGATATATTGTTCACCACTGTACTTGTTACTTTGTAACGCCCACTGTCAGACTGTCCATCTAAAATTATATTTAGAAGCTGTTTTACATATTAGGCAGAACGTTGTGCATATGAATGACTTTTTAATATACTCTAGGTTTGGGAACTATGATTTATTTATTGAATATGATTGAGACATAAACTGAAGGAAATTTGGGTAGAAAATGTCAAAAAATAATTTAATAAAATATAAGTAAAATTTGTTGTGTTATTTTTAGTGAAAAGAATTCAAATAGAATCAGTGTTTGTTAATAAAATACTGGCAAGTGTTTAAAAATATTACAAACTGGAGTATAAGAAGTTGTAGTAGTTAAAATAGAAGTTAAAGTAGCTAGAGAGGCACTAGAATGAGTTAAAGTACGTGTTTTAATATAAGTTGAGTTTATTAGTTAAAAGTTTTTAGTATTGCACTAAAAGTAGCAGTTAAATTTAACTTGAAATAGTTACAAAAATAGTATTAGAAATATTATAAATTGTAGAATAAATTCCTTAAAGAGTAGAAAGTTGTCAAAACGGTAATAAATGTTAAATTAAATGATTAAGAAATGTAATAAATATTAGAAAATTGTACAAACTGTATTAAATGTTAATTTAAATGTTTACCATTTAATTTAATAAATAGAAGAAAGTTGTAGAAACTGTATAAAATGTTAAATTCAAATATTTAAAGCGCAAGTATTTTAAGAAATTGTCAATAATTTAATGGAAACTGATATTGAAATAGTATAAAAATTAAAGTTAAACCAAAGTAAAAGTTAATAAAGCGGAAATAGTAGTGTATGAAGTTGTGTTTAAAGTAACAGTAAAGTATTGTATAATTATTAGTAGATATAAAACTATATTTTATATTAAATTAGTCAAGTCTAGTACTATTATAGGTAGTAACAAACTTATATTTTAGATTACATTTGTCAATTCCAGCGCATTTAAACTTCGCCTTTTCAAAGTTAACAATATTTTATAACTTTTTGTTTTATAATTTTTTCTTTTTGCTATTTTTAAAATTCGTCAATTCTATTCGCCAGTTTTTATTATTAATGTGGACATGCGACACTTGAGAGTTGTCAAAATGATGACAGATGCGGAACATTTATCTGTTTGTCTATTTGTTTAGTATATATTTATATATATTCAAGTGTCTGAGGGAGGAACATCATACACACAGTTGTACAGAGGGGGGAGGGGGATGACATTTATTTGTTGTTGTTATTGTTGTTGTTGTTGTTCCAGCTCTGTCGTGTGCCTTTGTCTATTGTCAAATGATTATTAATTCATTTTTGCTGCTGTTGCTGTTCAATTATTTGTATATTTTGAGTGAAACAACTTCACACACACACACACACGTCACACACGCACACATACACACGTGCCACTTGCTGTCTCTTTCGCACTTTTTGGCAGACCGCTTGCCTCTTGATGGGGCAGTAAAGTCAACATGGAAAAAATCAGCATAATCATCACTTAAAATTATGAAAAGTCATAACATAAATGTTATTTATTTATTATTTATGTTGTTGCTATGCGTTTCTTGTTTGTTGTTGTTGTTGTAGTTGTCAATGTTGCTGTTGTTGCTGTTGTTGGCTGTACTTAAGCGCGAGCTGCGTCGTTGTCTGCCTCAAGTATCAAGTTAGAAAACATCAATTTTATTGCAGTAGATATGGTAATTTTAATACCCTAACGGAGGGTATACTAATAGCCAACAATGTTGCTAAACTTAGTGGAGAATTAATAGACATATTAATATTTTAATTAGAATAAATTAAGACTTATAAATTAAATCGAAATCGATAGTGATTATTAGCTATGAATTTATTTATTTTTTTTTTTTTATTTAAAATTCCAGTTGAATTTTATAGAAAATTGCAACTCTTTAACTGAGTAAGAGTATTGAATAAGTGACCACTCTTAATTTATTTAAAATTAAAGCAAATAAAGTTGTTGTTGTCTCTAATTTTTGTTGTTTATTTTTGGCCAAAGTTTGAGGCGTTGAACAAAAAATTTGACGTTTACGGAAGTTCTTTTGGGGCTGACAACAATACGGGCCTGTAAGTTATTAATGAGACAGGCAAATGGCTAAGATGATGCTGTGTTTTTAGATTGGTTTTATAACTGAAGTAATGATAAAGTAATGGTTTATTGGAATGTGTGGAAAGACATGTATTTAACTCTAAGTAGAAATGTGTTTTACTTAAGGGAAGTCACTTCTGCTCTCTGCCCATCTTGCTCCATTAAATTTCTTGCTCTTTCTCTCTCAATAAGTCTCTTTTGTGATTCTCTGTCAGTCTCTCGCCTTTCACAATTTCTACTTGTCAGTCGTGTCTAATGCCCTTCACATCTACCCAAAATATTTGATTTTAAATAGAGCTTTTATCAGCTGCTCAAAAGAGATCAATTAGCAATTCCAAATGGAACCGGTTCAACTTGGGGCAAGTCTTTGGTTGATTCACAATGATTTTCAATCAGCCACCTACTGGGAAATCATATCAAATATGATCGATAGCAGACTGTGCGTAGACAGTCTACGCACTTTTAGCTGTTTTTTTTTGTTTGGTTTACAATTTATTACCATTTTTGGTGCACATTATTCTGTGTTCACCAAAAATCTGAGACAACCTTGTGCCGAGTTTAAGGCCAAATTGTGAATTGTCATGGCAGACGTTGACTGCTTTCCAGTTGCTGACTTGACGATTTATATAATTGTGTTAAAAATGCTTATGTTGACAACATTTAACTCATGTATTTACATTATAGTGTGTGCGAGTGTGTGTGTGTTTGTGTGTGGTTTTAGCAATTAATTTGCTCTCAGACGCATTTGCGTGTAACGCCATTTTTAGGCATTCCGAAACGAAAAGATTTCGCATGCCTGCGGCTTACGTGGCGTATGAGTCATACGAGAATTTCGTTAAGCGTGGGAATTTCTATAAAAGTCGATGCGTTTTGAATGTGTGAACGAAGTAATGACTAAAATTTTGGTGAGTCAAATTATTTTATACAAATGTTGGAGCTAAGAGTGGAAAATTTATTTAAAATTATAAAATAATGCTTTAAAAATTTTATAAAATTATTTAAATATAATAAAATTGTATTTAAATTCATTTATTTCCAAGACCATAAATGTAAGATTAAAATAAATACTCTTTACGTCTAATATTTCTAAAACACAGACAGCAATTAATAATCAATTTAAGCACGAGTTGTCAATAAAAATTACTAAAGCTAACAATTATGAATTCTGAACAATTTTGACTGCATTTTGTGCATTAACAATAATCAATTCAGCTTACAACTGACCATAAATGGGTCTCTAGTACTATGTTTATTGAAACTGGTTCAGCGACTAAAAATCACTCGATTTAATAATCAATCAGAGAAGGCAAAATGCTATGGTTGAAAGGCTCTTGGGATTTTCAATGGCTTTTACAAATAATTTAAACACTTAATGTTAATGAGAATGATTTCGAACGGCTGCATGCACTCAAAACACCCATTCAACGGTTCATTTGACAACCCTTGTCGTAACATGTGGCAACTCTAACACCTTCACTACTACTACCAAACAACAACAACAACTAAAACAAACATCATAAATAATGTTAATTTGCAACCTTCGTTAAAATGTTAAAACAATTTGAAAAATTACTTCCTGTCACAGCCGGAAATTGTTGCAGTTATTGAAGTTTGTTGCATCGTCTAAATGACGGTCACACTGCGTATGAGTAACGTGTTGTGGCACAACACTTGCATAGCTTTTGACGCAGCCCACGTTGCACGTTCGTTATTTGCACTTGCAATTCATTGTCAATGGCTCAACGTAGCTAACCTTACATAACTGAGGCAACAAACTCGAGTGAGCGGCTCAAAAGTGCAACAACAACAACAAGAGCAACAGCAACAACAACAACTGCAACTAAAGCGTCAACAACTTGGCATAATCAATTGCAGTGTGCGTAACATTTGTTTGCATATTTTGTTCAACATTCGTCAACATTTTCCGGTTTACAGCGCACGCGCCTTCGTCTCGTTTCAATTTTAAGTGTCTAAATATATAAATATTTTAAAATATTTACAAAACGAGGGTTGCTTCAGGATGTTGGAATAACCTAGTTCAGTAAACTATAAGGAAATGTATTTTTATCTGTCGTTTTTCGATAACTACCTTAGGGACTTTTGTTTATTTGGCAATCCCAGTTAGTTTAATTAATATTATTTATTTATTTTGTGTTAAATATTTTAAAATTGTTTCCTTAAACAGGTTTAACATTATTGATAGCTGGCTAAGTAGCAAGTTTTTAAATTGATTTTAAAAAGAATTATGGGTTTATTAATATTAAGTCAGTTAGGCTATTAAATGGTTGTCATTAATACTTACAATAGATAAATAATTAAATATATTTAAATTGAAATCCTATCAGAGTTTGTATTATTAAATTTATAAAAACTTTAAATTGTTTCTACATTTGTTTAGTTATATGATTAAAAACGTAATTAGTATTCACTTATGTTTCTAAGTAGTCTGTGGTTATAACTGCTTAGCCTCACCTCGAATTTGTTATTTACATTGCTTGCTTTTTTCTATGGCTATAACTGCTTAGCCTCACCTCGCATTTGTTATTTACATTGCTTGCTTTTTTCAACAAGTTTCTGTAAAATTAACATAATTTAAACACAACTTTGTGCGCCTTTCAAGCAAGCTAACGAATTTGCTAAATGATTCCGCATTTCTCTCTCTCGCTCTCTTCCCCTATCTCTCCCACTCTCTTACCACAATTCTCTCAATTCATCCAAATACCCGTACTTTAGTGTATATAAATTTGTGGGATTCTTTTGATGAGTCAACAGCTAATTAATCGAGCATTGAAAATTGTATAGATCTCTGAAGACCCATGGAGAGAAACTTAATCAAAATGTGCTTTGTCTTTGTCTTCGAACTCAAACTCAAACTCGAATGCGAATGCGAATTCGATTTTGTTTTTGATATTTGCCTAATTTTCGGCGTTGCCTTTCAAAAGTCTTTTAAGATCATCGCCCACCCCACGCGATATACACGCAGAGCTCTAAACAGAGCTCTAAACAGATGTTTGCTTTTAATTCTAAAAGCATTTGTTTATGCAGGTCATTAATCTTCTTTTTTTTACATTTTGTGGATTTGGTGTTATTTTTTTAACAGTTAAAAGGGGTCTTCATCAGCAGCAACATCATCATCATCATCATCATGATGATATAAGTATGTATATATTATTGTTGTTGTTTTCTTTTTTGATTGAGAAGCCGCACATGTTGCCAAAGTGTCTGGCACCGAGTGACAAAATATGCAGAAAATAAAGGAGAAGAAGAAGACAAAGGGGAGAGCAAAACTGAAGTTAAGAAACGATCTCTTTCCTCTCACTATCTCAGAAAGAGAAGAAGAGAAGAAGCGAAGAAGGCAAGAAAGTCAACGAAAAGTGAGAGATTCTTTGGGAAACAAAGAAATAATTTGCATAATATTTCTAATATTAGATTGTTTGGATTCGATAAACTATCATAAATTAAGTAAAGTTTTGTATTATTCAGAGGGTAAGAAAGTTGCCAGAAACAAACGATTTTATAGAAAAATAATAAATAAATATGAATAAAATTTCCTATAAGCTCTGAGTCATTTCCCATTTGATTGTAGACTATAAAAAATATATATAAAATAGAATTTGTTTATATATAAATGATTTTGTTTAGCTGTTGCCGAAGCTTAAAGAAAGTCAGTTCGATCTTAAAACCTATGAATTATACTTAGAATTTAATTAATTTATAATATATTTTTTAATATTATTTGCTAGCTTTGTTAACATATTTTGATTAATATCTTATATCCCCTGTATAGTCTCCAGATATCACTGTTATTTTCCTTTGATAAGACAATAGTTTTCACTTCAATACAAATTATTGTCTTATCAAAGGAAAATAACAGTGATATCAGGAGGCTATAGAGAGGGTATGACATATTAGGGACAGTCCGTTTATTATCATTACTGATATATAAAGTAATGATTATAGTTTCCGGAACACCAAGCAAAACTAATTGTCTGTTTATGCAAAATGAGCTCAAATATTGCCCTGCAAAAATTAATATATGTGGCTCTTTACACGAGCACATAAATTATAGATTAATATATAATATTAATCAGTCAACAGACAAATTTTGTGCAGCACTTCATATTCTGTTAAATACAGACAACATTTGAGTCTTGTTAAGTAAGAATAACAGAGCTGTTCTTAGCAGACTTTGAGCACTGTTAAAGTACAGCGGGGTATACAGTATGTTAAATGCCGTGTGGCTGATAACATTAACATTAAAATGCCCATAACATTTACAAATTTCAATGTTATCAAGCACAGCTATGAAAAGGCTTTTCACATTCATAAGTTATGTAGTTTTAACCACTTTTAATTGCCCTTTTTCTGTTAAATTCTTTTCTATAATGAACAGTTATAAATAAATTTGCATTTGCTTACTTTTTTCAGCCATACCGATTGGCAATTGGACGCCGCCAGATATTGATTACAACGAGCGTTTCACGTGGGAGGGCGCCAACGATATGAGCGCTAATTATCGCCTGGCTCTGCAGCGGGGATTACCCTTTCCCATATTAACTGTGGCCGAGTACTTTAGCCTGGGCCGTGAGGGTTTCTCATGGGGCGGACAGTATCGAGCTGCGGGTTATTTTGCCAGTATTATGCTCTGGGCATCATTGGCCTCTTGGCTGCTCATGAATCTGTTGCTGTTGGCGGTGCCACGTTATGGCGCCTACCTGAAGGCTTTGACAGGTGCGCTACTAGTTTGCACCGCGGTGGGTTATCACTGCCTGTTGCCCAAGCGACCATTGAACATTTTCCTGGAGGGTGGACGCCTGGAATTTCGCTTTGGCTGGTGTTACTGGCTAGTGTTAGTGGCAGGTGAGTTGGGTATTAGCTAGAAAAGAGAAAGGAATTTAATTTATATATTATTTTACAGGTATACTCTGCTTTATTGCTGGCGTTCTTATATCCATCATCGATTTGGTGTGGCCACACACATTCTCCACCGTGCTGGAGGTGTATTATGGCACGCCCTATGATCGCCATGTTATACTGGAGGAGTCGAGCGATGTGCGTTATCGCAAACCGCGCAATAGTCGCGGCTTAGAGGATCCACCTGGCCTGGGCTCACGCATACTACGGCGTTTGAGTTCCAAGGCACGCGACATGCAGGGCACAGCGCCGCGACGTGGTAGTCCTGCTGGGGTGTCCAGTAATGGGGTCGAGAACAAAGCCTTCCAAGGCGATGTACCCAAAAGTCCATGGCGTCATCCGTTTAGACGTGCCCAGCACTTGCCACACACACAGCACCCGAGCATGCATCATGCTGTAGCACAGCAGCCACATCAGCAGCAACCGCATCATCATCAACATCAGCATCATCATCAACAACAGCTGCAATTTGTGGGCGGTGGTCCAGTGGGCACGCATCCCATGCACCACATGCAACGCACATTGTCACAGGATTCGGGTTCCACCATCGCTTCGGCTGCAATGCAAATCTCACCACTGCATAAGCATACACTGTCGAGAATGTTGCCGTATGTATGATGTAATCAATCTTAAATAATTCCCATTTTAATCCAGAGTATATAATTCTTTACAGTAATCCGCCTGTGGAGCGTATACGTGATATGGATCACTGGTGATATGCCTTAAGCCTCAACGAATTCTTGACTACAATACAAAAGATGAAGAAGAAACTCTTATATTGACAACAACAAAAGAAGGAAAATAACAACAAAAACGCTACAAAACAATTTGTGATAATTTCTTAATTTAAACAAACAAAATAACAACTAAAAACAACAATTGGAGACGACAAATTCAATAATTGACAATATCGCATCAACTTATACCTGACGTACTTATAAAAATTTGCTAAATTTAATGCTCTAACTTTAATTAAATTATTTTAAATATTTAAGTCAACAACAAACAACAAAAGAAAACCAACAAAATTTATTGTAAGCGTGTTAGTGATGTTCATTTGTGATAAGATAAAAAAAAAAAAAAAAAAGATACTTTAATCTGCCACACGACGGACACAGAAGCGTGCATTTTAGCTCTTAAACAAACAAACAAAATTTAGTGAAAACAAATTGCATTCAGTTGAATACTGAGTTAATTAATAATTATTATGCCTAAAATGAATTCCATGCCAGTGTTATGTAACAATTTAGTTTATTATATGTATTTGTGTAAACTTTGTTTTTAAGATGTGACGATATTTTTAAATATATATGTATGTGTAAAGCAGTAAATGCAACGAACTAAATTTATAGAAATGTTTTTTTTTTCGTTAAAGGGCTCTGAGGTGGTGGTCACTATCGTAGCCTGGAGATCGTTATTAGTTCGCTGAGATTTTTTATAGCATACTTTTAGGGCTGTCCTTTAAATGCCTTACAACGTAGTTCATCAAATAAAGCGACAACTTTCATAGGTGAACATCCACAGTCGAGCAAATTGTGTCCGCTCAAAAGGGGTGTTGGTGTTAGAAAGAGACAGTTAGTCCATATAAGACAAAAACTGCATGTGTAAGAGGAAAGTCCGTTTTATTAGGGGTGTACGCCATGATCGGGATCACTGTAGTTGTTTAATTGGGTCACTTGCTATATTTTAAATAGTTTTTATATTTGTTGAGTATTTATTAAGTCATTTTTGTTACTCCAACTATGTAGTTTTCTAAACATTTAAATTTGTCTACATATTAAGATTTAATATTTATATAGCAGTATTTAGATATTTTAGAGGCTGTTGTTCACTTTTTCAGATAACTCTTTTTGTCGATTTATTTATATTATTTAATATATAATATATTTTGATTATAATATTATGATAATTTAATTTATATATAGCTTTTATAAACTCCATATACTATCAGTTATTTTTAATGATAACTTTAATGAAAACAACACAATAGATTGGCTATTTTATTGAGATAACCAGGTGTCTATAGGTTTGATATTGATACCGGGGAGGTCTTTTTTATTAGTTGTTTATAAAAATATATGAGTTCATTTTAGTATATCAAAGATTAAATTCAAATGACTAAAATTAATCAATAAACAAAAAATAAAACTTAAAATAATAACTCTTTGTAGGCTAATGCTAAATTTGGAACTTAATTAAAGTATAAACAAATTTTTATCTAAAAAGATTTAAGTTATAATTACTCTATGTAGACTTTAGAATAATATCATTTAAATTTCATTTGCTTTTTAAAGATTATTTCATTTTATTTAGAGTTTTTTGTTTACATTTCATTGACGCATTGCATAATTCCGGGAACGAATGCATTGTAACCATCCTGGACCTTCCTGGTGGCATCAACATAGCAATCCTCAGTATCGAAGGGGAATTTGGCCATCAATTTCAAGGCGACATTGATGCTACGGGTTAGACTCATGACCGACTCAAAGAGACCCATGAAGCACTTCATACCAGTCATCTTGGTGCCCTCATCAAAGTGACAGATGGTGCTCTTCATATGGATGATCTTCTCACAGATGGTGATAATCTTTTGGCATTGTTTCACAATCTTGGCAATATCCTTGGGCACATCACCGGTGCATTGACCGATAGCATCGATATAATTGGTGGTGACAATCATGACATCAATAACCTGTTTGATAGTACAGTTCACACCATCTATAGTGGACAACACCTTCTTAAAGATATTCTCCATGGTCTTGAAGAAGCCATCGTCACCAAAGGCCTGAATATCCTCGAATTCAAAGGGTTGCACCTCCTCGAAGTTGCCAGCAATGGTAGCACCCGACTGGAAGGAAACACTATCTGAAATTCCAAACTACTTGGGAACACTTTAATCAATTCTTACCTCCACATTGACAAGCAGACAGCTGACCGATGCGAGCACCAAGAGACAGAGAGTGACAATTCTCATTTTGTTGCAGATTTCTTATTGAATGTTTGTTCGCCTCGAAAGTTTCCTTCTTTTAAATGAATTGGCTATCTCCTTTTGAAGTGGTTTCATTGCTTTCAAGCACTTATCTACAGTTTGGTTAATTAATATTCGAGCATAGTATATAACTTAATACGCAGTAATTGTGGTGGAAAAGGGTATGTTGTTGTCATGAGGGAAGGCAAACAAATTTTCCCTTTGGAAATTGGGCACAAAAAGTCTAGCAACTGCATAGAAACTTTAAATTTTTATGTTATTTACTAATTATAATTGTTTTAACTTCTTTATAAATTATAGAAGACTTCTTTCTTAACAATAACGTTCAGTTCAAATTTATTTGATTATTTTTAAACACTTTAGAATCGAGTAATGGGTATCTTGTAGTCTCTTATCGTTTAACTTGTCTCTCTAACAGCTGATTAAACTATTTGATACGCCAAAACTAATCAATCATTTATCATTTATTATATAGTTCAACTGATAGTTAATCTATATAAAATTAATTATGTTAAGTTTTATAGTTTTTCTTCTGTTTAAATTTTTTTTTAAATTTATAGGCTTACTTTTTGGAAACTAATGTTACTAAAATTATTTTAAAATCATACAAAAATTAAATGATTTGAGAGTTTTATTATTTAATTGACATTAAGTTATAAAAAATTATTTTTCAAAAAAATTTTATATTTATTAAATTATATTATTTTATATTTATTAATATATGTATTTCATATTAATTATAAAAAATTATTATACATTAATTCTAAAAATTGTTTATATTTTTTTTCTTATTAACATTTTTTTTTGAATATTTTTTATAGAAATTTGTAAAGTTTTTTGAATTTTTGAACAACATTTAAATCAATTACTTTTGGAGAGTGTGGAGATGAATAAAAGCAAATAAAATGTATTTCATATGCACAACTATGTCGTAAGTATAAATAGACAGTTATATTGCCAGGCACACACACTGCCACACACACACACACACACACACATACACACACATCTAGATAGAGCCGTGTCGCTATCGCACGCTTTTTGGTTTAGTCCAAGAAATCAAGATTTATGACATTTTTATTACAAAAACGACGGGTGCTTCTTGTGGGTGGCTGTAAAAATAATACAGAGGACATTGTAGAGAAATACTCGAGGAGCAGGAGGGGAGGGGTGGGGGGTGGTAGAGGGTGCCGGGGGATGCTGCAATGTTTGGCCGCCTGCTGACTTCAAAAATATGCAGCCAGGCGCGTCATGGCATTATTTGGACTCCTGACTGAGACTTCGGATAGGAGAATGGGTCTGAGTACTGGTCTGGGACTGGGTTTGAGTACGGATCCCTTGGCTCCGGTTTCTGATGCCGACGCGTGCAACGGAAGGCGCATAATTCACAAAACAGCAGGCTCATGCAATACTGCACTGCTGCCGAAGGGCGGAAGGCATTGGGAGGCAGTATGAGAGGCGTGGCAAGAGGGTAGTGTGCAGGGAACTTATGTATGTACATAGGTATATTGTTGTTATTGTTGTTGTTGCTGTTGTTGGCAGTCAACATTCGGCAATGCAATACACAATCCAGTGCACTGGAGACCTTAGAACGCGTTTTTGACTCTCAATTTTAATATAAACAAATTGCAGTGCTTTTATTTATGATATTTTGTACGTCTTCTGTCTCACTTCTTTCTGTTTCTGTTTCTGTTTCCCTCTCACTCTGCTGTCAGCCAACAACTGGTGAGCTTTTGAACACAGTTCGTTGTTGTTGCCGCTCCAATAAATCGACAGAAATCTGCTCATAATTTCATATCGTTAGAATGGTTTAAAAAGAAAAATTTGACATTTTCTTAAACTAGTTCAAGTGCCTGAAAGATGGAAATGAATTTTCTGCAGAACTTAAATTAAATAGTTTGCATTTAATATAACCTTTTTTAGGGTTTTTAGAAGTTGTTTCAATTTAGATTTTATTAACGATAATAGAAAAATTCTGAAAATATTTTAAATTGCTTTTTAAGTAGATGTTTCACACATTTTTGTTATATTTCTATGGTTAACAGTTTCGGAGATACTAAATAACATTGGCAATGTAAACTTAACATAGCAGTTGGCCCTGTAAACTGTATGACTCTTAACAGTGGTCTGCTTAAGAGCACTTTGTACAGCTTACAGCAGTGCCAAGGTATGGTAGTCTGTACGCTTTAACAGCGAGCTGTAAAGTCTTCTTTAATAAGCTCTGTTAAACTGCTGTAAAGTTATATATTTGCTCAATTAATCACAATTTAAATGAGGACATGCAGCAATGTAAACATATTTGAAGACATAGACTGCTCAATAAAGAACGGAGTTAAAGAAAAAGTAAATGATAGTAAAAAAAGTAAATAAATACATAAAAAAAATATTATTCTTCTCTTCTCCTTAAAATTTCCTCACACTCTAAACACAAATATCAATATTAACAGTAGAATGAGCAAACATAATAAACGTGCTGATAACAATGCTTCAATGTGGGTAACTCCCTTAACTCTAGTATAAATTCCCGGTATTAATTTTAGACATAAACTCCAGTATCTTTGCTATAAAAACCCGCCAGTTCTCCTGGATTTCCAACAGTTCTTGACCAGAGACAAAGATGAAACTAACTACTCTCCTTGTGGCTTTTGCCTGTGCTGTGGCTTACTTCGGACATGTTCAAGCGGAATGTTGCAAGAATTCGTTGAGCTTGTTGTATGCTGTTGACGGCGGAGCTTGTGGCGATGCTGGAGGCTCCAGTGGCAGCAAGGGGTGCGAAATCACAATTTGCGCCGATGGAAAGCCTCGAATGGGCCCCTTTTGTGGACGGGGTCAGTGTAATTCAGACGGTTGTGACTGCGAAAATGGCTGCATCACTGGCAATTGGAAGGACAGTTTTCTGGACATTAACAAAGGTCATAAGATCATTGTAACTGATCAGCATTGGACTTAATTATGGACTTGTGTTGCCAATAAAACATTTATTTTTGAACATTTTAATTTAATTTATGAATTTATTTAAACAAATCGGGCGTACGGTGCTCTAGAAATGCATTAGAAACACTGAATTTTTGCAAGCAAACAGCCGAGCACATTTTGAACAAATTATAATTGCATACTTTTAGGCAATGTAATAAAAAATCTTAGGTTTTCAGTGTTGACAAGAAAAATAGTATACTCTGGCTAGAATGACTGCACTATTACTATTTGTGTCCATGGAAAACCTCGACTTAGATTTTACTGTAGCCGTAGATCGTGTAACATATTTGGCTGTGAATGCGATCGTGGCTGCATAACTGGAAACTGGAAACAAAGTTTCCTGGGATTAAGCAATAATGCTAATGTCATCCTTACTGAACAGTATTGGAATATAAACTAAGTTAATAACGGTTTCGTAACAAATGGATGTAAAGTCGAAGATAAGCAAGAAACTACTTACCAATGGAGACGATTTACAACCGTTATTAGCGCCATCTATTTTATATGTAGCATGCTTTTACAAAGAAGTCAGTGCATACTTTCGGGCAGTGCATGGAATTAGCTTTGTATGCAAGCCCCAAAATGCAATACTTTGTATACAAATGATATGTCAGCTTAAATAAACAAACCAAACGAAATAAATGACAAATATATATGTAGTAAATAAAGTGTTTTTTGCTTTTTGTGCTTTGTGCTACTTTAAATTCCATTAACAATACGCATCAATTTGCATCGATCACTGGGCTAACAATATGTCCAATATGCCAAAAGGAAAAGCAGCACAAAAAAGGAAAGAGGAAGAAGAACAACAACAAGAACAGACGGTATAAACAGCGAGTGTGAGTGGCACGAAAAATAAGATAAATTCCCGGCAGCTGCGCTAACGAGCGTCACAGGATGCAAGGTAAAGAAGAAGGGGGAAACAAAAGAGGCGGTGGGGAAACGGGGGCAGGGCTTAGAAAGCTTTGCTGCAATCTTTAGTTTTGTTGTCAAGTCACAGTGCACAGTGCACAGTGCCTGCTTTGGCATACGTATAGCTAGCTAGCTCTGTGACAGCGACTGCAAAAAGTGTACAGACACTTGAGGCACTTTTGGCTTTTGCCTTAATACAAATGAAAATGGATGAGCTACTAAATGTTGTCAATGTTGTTGTTGTTGTTATTGTTATTCTAGCTGCATTGACTGCATCAAATGAAATGAAAATGTTGCCAACAACAGCAAAAGCTCTCACGCCCCGCTCCGCTCTGCACTCCCTCTCTTACTCTCTATACTTGACACTCTCCGCTCTTCCCTCAGCTGACACTTTTAGAGAACTCTTCGCGCATTTCTCAGCTGTAAATTTACTTTCTATGCAGTTTCTTGCCTGTGTATGTGTGTGTGTGTGCGTGTGTATTCGTTCTCCTCTCTCACTCTTTGTCTCTCCCTCTCCTCCACTTCCCCCCTTTGGCTGTAAGTGCATGTGTTTGTCTTTGTTTTGATGTCATTTATTTATTTAAGTCAATTTCGTTGAGTGTGTTTGAACATTTTGTTGCAATTCGTTTTCTGGTTTCATTTTTGATGCCCTGTTACAGCGCACGCAAAGCGGGTAGTAGTAGCTTACCTTAATTTATGTGTTTTCTATTTTTTATTTGCTGCGTTTAGTGGCTCACAGTTTTCTGGAAACATCCTCTTCACAAAGTTTTACAGGGTATTTTTCTCTCGTTCATTTAGAGTTGCATTTATTTCCTTTTCGCTTTGTTTTTCAGCAATTTTTTAAGTCTTCTTTGTGGAACTTGATGACAATTTCAACTTTGAGTGATTGCAGGATCGCTGGAAAAGTAACGGAACAAACAAGGGGAATGAGGGGAAAGAGAAGAATGCAATAAACAAGCACTGACATGTTAGACATATGTATGTGTGTTTTGCTTAAATAAAAGCCACAAGTTAATTGAGTGACAAATGAACTGATTTCGAAAACGAATATTAAATACAATCTGATAAAATTAAAATTAATATAATTAATATTTTACTTTAATTTAAACAAAACATTTAATTTTCGTGCTTATAATTTAGATTTTCAACTGCTGACAAATATTTAAATGAATTGTAAAATAGGTCGAAATTCGAATTTGTTATGAACATTGAGTTTAGCTATGACACAAACCAAGTATTTCCAACTGACTTACTCTTATACTGAGCAAAAGTTGAACTGACGGATAGATGGCGCTTTTAAATGCTGGCAAAAATCTAAAACACACGCAAAAACAAAAGACTAATTAAAACTTACTTTTAGACTTTGATATTACAATAGAAATGAGGAATCTTAAAAAATTGTTACATTTTTTTATATTTTATATAAAGATTTATATCTGTTATGCAGCAAAACTTATTTAAATATTCACAGGTTTATTATATTTGTACATTTAATATATTTAATTTACGTATTTAATTTATTTTAGAAACAAAAATTCCTGTTTTTGTTGTTAACTTACTTTTGTGATCTCCTCCTGTTGCGCTTAATTCGTACGCAAAGCAACAGAAATTCCGTTAGGGTGCAAGCTTTCATTCAAACAAAACTAACGTAAGACTCTCTTAACTATGACATGCGCTTTTCTCTCTTTGCTGCTTTGCTCTCTGTGTGCGTATTCAGCAGGCCAAGCGCTTCGGCAATTGCCGCTCGTAAATGTGTCCGCTATGTGCTCGTCGTGCGCTGTCGTCCTCACACAGTGTCGGTTTATGGCGCTGTCGCTGCGAGCCAGAAGCTTCGTGCCTCGTGGCCTGTCGATGCTCAACGAAGCGGCTGTTGTGTGTTTTAGCATTAGTTGAAGCTCAGCCGTCGGAGTGTTTTGAACGTGTGCAAAAATGCTGACGCTTGTTTCGTTCGCAAATCGCGTCACCTCGTAATTCGGAATATTCGGCGATACGATGATAAATGCAGCAAATCGACAAAAAAAGAATAAATTACAATTTAATTGAAACTCAAAATTAAATAAAATCAAACAAATAACGCAATTATAAGAGAGAGTAAAAGAAATGTTTTAAATGGAAAATAAGAAAAATTCTAATGTCTAAAGTTGATTTCGCGTGTGATTCGCATAAAGGTTAAAAGGGGAAATGTTGTTTGCGTGTTCTCTGTTGCTTTGCTTCACCTTCGACTCTGTCGCGAAACGTCAAATGGTGTTGAGAATTTTGAAACAAGAAAAAACCATACGATCCCAGTCACTGCTGCTGATATAGCTCAACTCCCCGCCAACGCCAACCCCATTTACCGCAAGCATCAGCAACAGCAACAACAAAAACAGCAACAACAACAGTTACCATTGGGCAGTTTAATTGCTCTGCTCTCCTTTTTTGGCATACATTAAACGTGTAAACAACAACAACAAGCAGAAATACTAATACTACAACTGCCACTACTACTACTACAATTGAAAGTGCTTTTAGTGTCCATTGTGTGTGTGCCTGCGTGTGTGTGTGCGTTCGTTTTTATCCCCTTGTATTTTTTAAGGGGTAAGCAAAAGAAAGTTCCATTTTACTCAGTTGGTCACGTGGCCAAAAGTTTTTTGGCCATGTTTTGCGGGTGGTCTTACCAATGGCATTGTGCGTGACACTGTCCAGAAACAGCAACGCAACACAAACAACAGCAACAACAACAGCAGCAGTAACTACAACAACAGCAACTAAGGAATATCACTTCGAAGAGCAAAACTCAACTTGTTGGCCAGGTAAGTTAGCCAGTAGTTGTAGGAAATCAAGTTAAGATAACATCTGCTTTAAAGCCAAAAGTGTCGACTGAAACTGGCAATAGCTGTGAAATTTTTTTGGGGCTTTAAGCTCTTGTCTCGCTGCGCCAGTTTTTCACTTTTCGCATTTATCTCCCACCAAGTTGCTTTCTTCTGTTCCTCTTTTCCTCTGTCCCTTCCTCTGTCTCCCTCTCTATACTTCCCTCTTTTATCTACTTCCCGCTCTTTGCCATCTCGTGTCGATTGCCGTAACTTAAAATGCGCCAACTGACTGCCAAAAGTTGGCAAAACTTTTGCCTAAAGTTTATTTACTTGTTATTTTTTTTTTTTTATAATATTTGTAAGTGTGTAAGTGTGTGTATGTGTGTGTGTGTGTGTGAGTTCCTAGCTCTTTCTCCTTTTGTTGCTCTGTCTTTGCAGAACGATTTCTGCGAAAGGAAGAGACAACAAAGTTATGTTTCTTGAATTTAGTCAGCTTATTAAATACCCTATAAAAATATATGTTTCTTTAAAAAAAATTTAGCACTTAAATATTGAACATTTAATTAACATACTATTAGCAAAAAAAGTAGATACAAATTTACAAACTTTTTAAAAAATATTAAAAATAAAATGAAGTAAAATAAAAAACATATTATTCAGAAAGTTGTAGTAAATAATATAAATTAAATATAAAATATAAATAATTAACAATAAATAAATAGTATAAATAAATATATTTTTATAGTTACAACATTTTGAATATTTATACAGTTAGGAAAAATAGAATAAACTAATAAACTACATATATAACTTATTATTCAGAAGTTATAATATGTTCTTTAAAAATAAATAAATAAATAACTTTTTTTTAAGTAAAAATATTAAGTTATGAAGCCAATTTATTAAAGATTCTTTTTTTATTCTCATTTTACTTTCATTTTATTTAGTACAGGCCCATAAAAAACTTGTTAAAAATGCAGCTTTGTGTTCAGCGCAAACTTTATAATAAAATCCAGTTAACTTCTGGGCTTGTAAAGTATTCTAGGGGCCCTTTTTGGCCAAAATTCTCAAGGATTTCCGACAGTGTTGCGTTGTTTATTAAATTTGTATGCAGATTCTCGTTCTCATTAAACAATGGGCATCTGTTCCTTTATGCTGACAGTGTCTGTCTTATCGCCAAGTGTTGAGCTACTTTTCGCATAGTTAAACTTTAAAGTAAATAAATTAGTTTAATAAATATAAAAGGAAAATTGTTAAAAAAAGGAATCGAGAACAATTGAAATATGCAAATGAGGGACAAAAGAGGCGAATGGCGACCTAAAAACCGGTTAGACTTACACACAAAATGTCCAAACCAGTTAGTAGTCTACGCCAATTACCAATTGGCCAAGCCACGCACGCACGAGTTGGCCAAAAATGTGGGGACAGCAGGGAAGTGGGGTGGACTGAGGGGCAGAAAATTCGTATGCTGCATTTTTGATAAGCTGCTTCTGACGGCAAATGTCCACAAAATTTTGACAATTCCCAACAGCCTCACGATTTAAGCTTAACATCCCCCGGGGAGGTGAACGTGTGGCAGTTTAAGGTGGCAGTGATGGGCAGGGCTGGGCAGGGTTGGCGTATGCGTGATGTGTGCCAAACAATTGTGGAAATTTATAGCGAAAAGCCAATTATGCCAGACAAGAGATACAAACATAGAGTTGAGTTGAGTTTAGAGAGTTTTAAATGTCTGCTCCCCAAAGGGTTAAGGGTGGGGAAGGGGCGGGGGCGCTGGAAGGGGTTAGTTGTCAAAAACCAACAGATAAATTTATACATATATATTTTGTGTACTGTCGTTGGCTTATCAAAGTGCTGAGCAAACCCAAAAACCAATTTGCGTGCGTTTGTACTTCAAAAGGGCATTAAGCAGTAAACGCATAAACAAAAGTTACGTATACGCAGCGTTAACCGTTGACGGGTTAATGTGATTTTAATGTACTTTTTAGTCCCAACTGAAATACGCTACACTCGCTGTGTCCCTGTGTGTGTGTGTGTGTAAATCGGGGCACTCTGTGTGTGTGTTTTGAGGTAGAGTTGTCAAAGTTTTATGCAATTTCGTTTTTTATGCACACCATCCACCATTAATGCTGGAATTTTCATACATTTCCACATAACAGTGCTATTTTGCACTTTTCCCTTACAGCTGTAAATTGATAAGGAAACGTTTTTTAATGCTCAGAGTTTGTAATAAAACAGATAATGGTTTCTTTATTTGAAGTTATGAAAGTTAAGGAAGTAACTGATCAGAAAAGTTGTTTAATTAAAAAATTTTAAAAGTTATTTTTATTAGAACAATTTTAACAAATACTTATTTATTGCTAATGAAATCGATTTAAAATTTAATTTATATTAGTATTAGGAACATTAGTTATCTTTAGGCTAAACAATTTTATTTTAATTTATAAATTTAGGTAACATATTTAATTTTAAAATATATAAACATAAACATAAATTGTATATTGTGTCATTAATTTTTTATTTAATATTAATTGTTTAAATTAACAACAAAATTTATTTAAAAGCCTTGGCATCTTTAAAGCAAATATTTTTAATTTTTTTTAAACAGTTTCTAAATTTAGTTTATCTAATATTTTTTGTAGCTTAAACTATTGCTTTATAACATAAAAAGTTCCAAGTTGTAATTTAATGAATTGTTGCTTAAGACCAACTACAATAAACTGCAATTGAAGTGAGTTCAATATTTATTAAATTTAGAAGCTTTTAAAGTGCTGCTATTAAGTAATGTTATTGAAAAAAGGTTTTGGTGGAAAATTAAATGGAAAATGCTATTGGGAAAATCATATTTAATTTTTCTCTCTTGTGTGGCTTCGGATAATGTGAAAGAAATTAAATTTGTATTTACCTGGCAACCATAAAAGCGGCAACAAATATAATCAAAATGATCTTCGCTTGAGAGAGCAACAAAAAATAAAGAAAAAATGAAATAAAATACAGCAAAAGCAAAATCAAATCGAGAAAAAGACAAAGATGAAGGGGGCGTATACGTTATTTCATTTGGTGGGTGTTTGTATGTGTGTGTGACTGTATGGCCTTTGCGTGTGTTTTGCCACAACAATGGTGGAAAATGTTCCACGCTTTTGAAATCAATCTTCCTAATGACAGACAGCCACCAACAGGCGCCACAAGCAGCCACAGTAACAACAGCAACAACAACAACAACAAGAACGAATCGGAAAAGTGGGGAAAATGCGACTTCTAGACACGTGCGTTTGCGTTTTTACGCTCAAGTATCTGGCACTTGTAACGGTAATCGATCTGAACAACAGTAACACCCACAACAATAACAACAATAACAGCTAGCATGAGATGGCACAAAAAAAAGCAAAAAATAATAATAATAGGCAGAGAAAAAATGGTAACAAACAGAAGCAACAACCTAAACCTGACCCTCAAGTGGCGTCGCTATCGAACCAAAAGTGCTTCAGTTGCAGTCCTTGGGATTATAAGTGTGTGTTGTGTGTGGTAAAAAACAGTAGAAGAGTAGAAGGAAAAATAGTAAAAATTATGTTTAATTAGAGAACGATGAGTTTGATATACTAAGAAAAGGCAGGAATATTTAAATCCATAGAAATGTATATACAGATGGGCAGCTTTATCAGATAAATCGATTTAAAACATAACTTGAGGAATACTTAATTTAAGTTTAGCGACATTTTTTTAAATTTTATCAAGGACTGATTAGAAAATTGATAGAGCTTTTCTTGGAAAACATGGTACTGTATTCAGAGCAAATATATAAAATATTTAAATTAAAGAATAAAAATAAATTAATAAATATAAATAAAATATATTTAAATATAATAATAATATATTTGAATTTTAAATAAAAAATTTAATTGTTTCACAAATAACATATAAATAAAAATATTTAAATAATAAATATAAATTATATATAAAAATATTTAAACTTAATAATAATAATAAATTTGAATTTTAAAAAAAAAAATTAATTGTTACATGAAATTTAAAATATAAATATAAACTGTAAAATAATAAAAATAGATAAAATAATAAAATTTGCATTACATTAAAATTGTATATAAATAAAATATTTAAATAATAAATGTAAATAATATATAAAAATATTAGATGGCATAACAATAATAATAAAAATAAACTTGAATTAAATATAATAATTTATTTCTTACATCAAATGTAAAATATGTATATAAACTTTAAAATAATAAATATTAATAATATAATAATAATAAATGATTAATTGTTTAACTTTATATTAATTATAAGCGGCTAATGCTGTTAATATTTTATAGTAAATATTAAATTTATTTAATTTAACATTCAAGTAACAATAAATTTGCAAAAGCTTATTATTTATGGAGACATTAATTAACATTAAACTGCTTTTAAGTAAAAGCCTTTAAGTATATCAAATATTTATATTTAAATAATTACTCTTTTTAAAGAAAACTTAAAATTATTAAAAGATATGTTTACAGTAAACCAAATTGTTGGCAAAGTTTTTCCTTTTGCTGTGGTGTTTCCAGTTAACTTTTACTTTAATCAACTTCTTGGGCCTGTCTCTCTCCATCTTTCTGCCTCTCTCCCTCTCACTCTTCTCCCTTCTTCTCCCTTATTTGCTGCACTTGTTGTATTTCAATGATGAGTCTGTTATATTAACAAAATGAAACATTATTTTTTGCCAGTACGGGAAAAGGAATATATTCTGTATTTATTTTCATCTTTTATGGCGCTGGTTCCTGAACTGGAACTGGAGCTGAAACTGATGCCGCTGCTGGTGCTACTGCAGACGACGTTGGGTTTCCTGGGGGCCATCGTGAGACGAACTCATTTCATCTTTTTGTGGCTTATCTGCAAGTTTGATGGATTTTTATCCCTTTGGCCTGTCTCTTCTTGGTTTTGGTCTTTCTGCCTGCTTATGTATTTTTATTATTCTGCCATCTCCCTTACTCTTTCGCTCCTTCTCTTTCTGACTCACTATACGTTTTGTGTTTGTTTCTGCTGTTTTGCTGCATTTGTATTTGTTTTTTATTTTATTTTTATGATAGCAACAGACACACGCAGTTTATTTATTGTGCCTGTACTCGTATCTTTCTTTTTGGCCTTTTTTTGCGCTCCTCCCGTTACCCCTAGTCGTTTTTTATTTTTTTATCTTCAGTTTGGCATTTATTTATATTCGTTTCCTGTTTTCACCGTTGCGTTGTCGGCGCATTTATAAATATAAATGAGTTCTGCTCGATGAAGGTTAAATTGAAATTTACTTTGTGCCTGGATGATGGCTTGGCTCCTTTTTAAAGAGCAGGACGTACAGGACACACACACACACAGTCCTTTCAATTTCAATACACATACATGTGTGTGTGTGTGTGTGTTCATGATGAAAACCAGCTGAAAAACTTTTAGAACTCTGAATTTCCCTTCCGTTATGACTTTCCCCCCTCAGCAATCACTCAATCCCCCATTTCACATTCTGTGTGGTTTCATTTTAATTTTGATAAGCAAATGCGGGACATCCTTTCACTTTATTTTTTTTTCTTGTATTCTTCCTGAATGTCCTGGGTGTGAAAAGTTTGTTTGCCTGACTGCCTTTTGTCTGGCCTTATCATTTGTCAAAAAAAAAGAAGAGAAGTAAAAATAAAGAAAATATGAAATGGGGAAAAGCGAAAAAGGAATTCTTCAAATTGAATATTTGCATAAGTTTATTGAAACAGGCAGCCCAGTTGGGAAAACTCTGCGGACTATGGACTTTTCTTTACTTTACTAAATGTGTGTGCTTTGTGTGTGTGTGTGCTGTTTTCGATACTGACAGTCGAATTGTGAGTGATTTCTTGGCAAAGCGCAGATATTTATTGCATACTTTTCGGCTGATTGGATTAAATGAATTACCGATTACCCGATTCGCCATTAGGCGATTTGTTATTTAAATAATAAACAAAAATATTGTATATTAGTTATGGAATTTGAAGTGGCATTTTTGTTGAATTTATCTGAATTTTGCTGGAAATGTTTTTAGTGTTAATTAATTTGAGTTTATTAGAGACGGAAGAATCAATTTAGTTGAAATATTTGTGTCGTTTTAAAGAATTTGTGGAATTAATTTATTGTATATATTAAAATATATTTATTTACAAATTTGTTTCTGTTAAAATTCAACTGAGACAGTTATTAACAATTTTATTTATTTTCTTTGATAAATCTGCAAAGATATTTACTCAATCCAGTTAATAATTTTGTATGTTATGAGTTTTTAAGCTGATGCGAAATATCGATGAATATTAAAATCCATTTGATTTCACTTTTGCCAGCCGCAAGCACAAGAAAGAGCAATAAATGGATGACTGAGTATGAGTGTGAATGTGAGTGTGAGTATGAGTATGAGTACTCTCACTCGTACTCGTATTTGCACTCATTGCACTATAATTTCCCACACAGTATCACGGTATATGTGTTTATGGATATATCTGTGACTGGGCATAAATTTTGGCTGGGATATAAATATACATATTCGATGGAGTCCGCGACTTAAGCGCTCGCCATAAGTCAAGCAATGCGATTCCGTTATGAGTCGAGAGAAACGGAAACATAAATCTCATCGACACTAAAAATCAGATATGCGTTATAAGCTTGACCAGCAGTTGGTAAGTTATGGATATAGTATCGGGAATTGGAATGGGAGTGGGAGTGGGAATGGGGGAATGGGGGGATTGGGGAGGTAATGCCGTTTATATGTCGCCATTAATGTCGTGTTATGAAAGTAATTTTCTTAAATTCGCATATTAAACGTTTTGGCCATTAATAATGGACATGGCATGGACACAAGAGAAAGCACAACAAACAGCGACTGAGAAAGGAGCAAAGGGGGCGTGCCAGGGCCATAATAAAGGCAAACAACGGGAGTGAGGGAGTGGGGAGGGGAAGGGAAGGGAAAAAGCAGTGAAAATAACAAACATGAAAATGCTGTGCATGTTCCAAATGATCGCTTCAATAACCACAAAAACCATAAGAAACAGCCAGCGAGAGAGATAGAGAGTGGGACAGCATAAGGGGAAAGAAGGGAGATAGAGAATGAATAAAGTGAATGAATGAATAAATGAATAACGCTTGGAATGACGAACCAACGAAGCAACGATTCAACTGGCGACTACTGACTACTGACTACCGACTACCGACTGGCGATTGGGATGATGGACTGCCCTGTAGTCCGTAGATGCCAGAGCCACATCTACAGCCACATCGAACGTGGCTTGGACCTTGTGCCGCAATTTTTTTTTGCACATGATAAAAATTTATTTAGACCAAATAGAAAAGAATGAGACTAGCGGGAATAATAAACTACAACGAGCCACGGAGTTGAGCTCAATTCAGTTTAGTTCAGTTCAGTTCAGTTCAGTTCGTTTCAGTTCAGTTTAGTTGTGTTAAGTTTCGCTATTTGAGTTGGTAAATTCAGGAAATGCCAAGGCAGCTATTGACGGGCCATTGTCTAGAGTGGCTCACATAGACACACACCCACACACACACACCCACCCACATGATACACACACGTACCTTATTTGTCTGGTCATACCATATGAGTGCATGTCAGGAGCGATTTCTCGTCTAGTTTCATTTGCTGTTTTTGCTTCTGTTTCTGTTTCTGTTTCAGCTTCTTTCTGTTTCTTGCAATAAAATGTGTCTATCAAATGTTGCCATTTTCATTTCCATTTTCCTTTTTCCTCTTTGGTTAGGCTAAGAGTATAACAAGATATTTGGGAGCAGGGAACTACAGTTGATGCTTTCTATATATGAAAATTATTCTAATAATCATCAAACTTTGGATATATAGAAATGGAAAGAAATTAAATATAAAATTAAATAATATATATTTTGAAATGTATTTAAAACTACAAAGGATTAATTATTAATACATTTATTTTGTTGACTTTATAAGAGTATCTGTTTGTCATCTACAGCAAATGTTCTTAGTTAGTTTGCATTGCTTTTGCCTTTGCTTTTGGTTTTGGTTTTGGGCTGGACGTGGTCCCCTTTTCCTGTTGCTGTTTGAATGTTTGTCTATCGGTCGGTGGGTCGGTCTCTCGGCCTGCCGACGTTTCCGTTTCCGGCGCCTGTACGCCATGTTGATTTTGCCTTTGCTCTTTGTTGTTCTATTTGTTTTGTCCTCTATATGTCAGTGTGTTGATGTGTGTGTGTGTGTGTGTGTGTGGGTGTGTGTGTTTGTTCTTTGGGTTAATGTGCGCACTCGACTGTGCGCAAATTGCTCAAGTGTAGTTGAAGTTCTCCATTCAGTTTCAGTTCCCTGCTCAAATTGTGCGATATTTAAAAATTATAAAAAAAGAGAAGAATATATAAGATGTGAACCTAAACAAATTTTTTGTTCATAATTGCGGCGTGGACCATTAGTTTTATCATCATTATCAGTAGCAGGGAGTAAAAGCAGGAGTAGAAGCAGTAGGAGCAGCAGCATTGTCATTATCATTATGATTATGATCATCATTGTTTGGCAAATATTATCAGCTGTTCCATTATTATTGCTCTCACATTGGCACCTTCCTTTGTTCGTCCTTCATCCTTCGTCCTTCGTCTTTTTGCTTGCTTATCTGATGGTCGTTTGGTCGCTTATTGCAATGTCTTACATTCTTATCATTATTCCCATTCCCATTCCCATCCCAATTCCCATTTCCATTGCCACTGTCATGCCCAGCTCCAAGTTCATTCCCAAACCAACACCCCCCAATCTATTTAATTCCGGTGACGACACTCGGCGGACGCGTTGACAAAATGACAATGGAAACAAAAAAATGTTGAAAGTAAATTTGTTTGCTCTTTTTCAAAATACTCTAAGATGTTTTTCCTAGCGAAATGACTTGCAAACAGTTTGAGAAATTTGCGTATACCCTGTAAACGCATAGAGTATGAGTAAAAAAGGTCAGAAGGAAACTTAAAAATTGCCCAGGTTGCGCTTCTATTGATTTGCCAGCGACTTTTCGTGTTGTCTCCAGTTTTTTCTTTACCCCTAAAAAACACCCATCGATCCCATTCAGAATTTTATCTTTTTGCCTAGACGATGAACCTTTTGCCCTTTTTTCCTTGTTTCCCTGAGAGTTGGTATCTGTTGCAACCTTCTTTGCTATCACCTTTTGTGTCTATTTATTAGCGCTACCTTTCTCTTGTCAGCATTTCTTTTACCTTTTACTGTATTTTCTGCTATTCCCCCCAAAACTTGTTCTCCTTTTGTTGTTCAAGTTACCTTCAAGTTGTGTTGTCAGCTTCGTTTTGTATTTGCAAATCATTATTATTTGCATTTGAGAAATTTATATAAAGGTTCTTCCCCCTTCTTCTTCTTCTTCCTCTTCTTCTTCTTCCTCCTCTACTTCTTTTCTGTGTTGGGAAAAATAAAGATATATGACTGGCTTTTGCCTTTTTTATGTCGTCTGTCAAATTTTGTACCTTAATTTTTATGTTAGTTATTTTCTTTTCTCCCCCTCACCCCTCTCCACTTTACCCCCTTTGAATTTCCCTTGCTAGCGGCAACAATTTTTATCGAACTCTGACAATCTACTCGTGGTATAAGGCCAAAGGAATGGTACAGGTTACATTGGGTTGAGGCAGGGACCAAAGAAACTCACCGGAAATTGTAAATTTTTGTTTGTTGCTGCTACTTGGGATAACTTGAAATGGGTTGGTTTACTATTCACAAACAGACAGACAGAGGGAGGAGGAGGGAGAAAGATAGAGAGAGAGAGAGAGAGAGAGAGAAAAAGATGCTTGTTACTGGCTTTATCCTACGTAGAGTATTCCCATCTTGAACCATGTGAAATATCATTGAGTTATTGTATATACTTTGCCAACCATAAGATAAATGTCAAAAGAAAACTGAATTCTAAGAAAATATATAAAAAACAAATACACTTTCTTTGAATTGAAAACTATTATTAATACTTGATGGTGAAAAGCGAAAAGTTTGTTCAGCTTTTGCCTTTGAGTTTATATTTGAATAGCTTGTGCTTGACTATATTAAGTTAGTTCAACTAAGTGCTAGTTGGTAGCAATTGCTGATTGGAATTTCTAGAGGTTTATTTAAACTATATTTTGTATACTTTTTAGACCCTGTACTCTAAAAAAGAGTAAAGGGGTCTATTAAGTTTGTTGGTCTTAAAAATGTACAGAGAAATTAAAAAAAAAGTATAATTAATGATTATTAAATAAGCTAAGTCTACAGTGAAAGCTCTACTCGCGGACAGCTCCCTTAGCCGGAGGAGTTTTACATTCCCAAGAGCATGATTTTCATACAAAATCCTTTCTTAAAGCGGACATCTCTCTTGGGTGGACAAAAATAATGATGAATCCGTGGCTGTCTGGTCAATGGAGTTTTCACTGTATATATATCAAGGTCTCCTTTAAAACATGTTTAGTTTTAGTTAATGAATATTCAGTTAATTGTCTACTTAAATCAAGCATAGGTGGCTCTGCAAAGCAGCTTAAGTGCCGCCATCTAGTGTCTAAGTGCTGTAAATTGTGTGCTTTGAATTTATGATGCTTTATTTAACTATTTGTTAGACTAATTTTAGTAAAAAGTGTAACAAATTTAATACATACATATTTTTTGCATACCATAAATAACAAAATTGGTTGAAATTAGGTTACAGTTCAAATTCAAGGCCTTGACTCTTAGTTGTTTTACTTTTCACTTTAACTAAATGAATTTATGGTAAAAATTAAATATTTATACTAGTCTCTTTCTATAAGGTCATTAGCTTATGTTTTATAAAACTTTCAATGTCTATGCCATACTTTTACTATAACTATCAATGGCGTTTTAAAAGTGTTTCTCTAACAAGTTGACAACTGAACAGTTTTTACCTTAAGACGTTTAACTTGGGAATTTGGCAGATGGGTGTGCAAGTGTGTGTGTGAGTGTGTATTCTTTATATTTGTGGGCGTATCGACACTTTACAACTCGATAATTGCGGCTTCAATTTGACTTTAACCGAACTTTGTTCAACTTTTTAACTAGCTCTTCCCTTTGGATATCCCCCTCCTTCCTGCCATTGACATATTTTACCGGAAAAAACTTTTCAACGTACTCAACTGATGGAATTTTTGTATTTTTTTCTCTTCTGCTCTTCTCTTCTTCTTTTCTTAGTTTTCTTTCAGTGGGCGAAAAAGGAATAAAATAGTAATATCGAAATGTGGAACTTTGGCTGGAGAGGGAAGTGAAGCTGAAACTGGCTAACAGACGGGCCAAAACTGCAGCGGCGACTGGCAAAATCTGCAAACCAAATCCAACTTAAGTCACATCAAATTAAAATCAACAAGCGGCGAACAGGAACAAAAAAATAGAAGCCAACTGCAGCTTTTGGCCAAAAAGAAATTACAAAAAAAAAAGAAAAAGAAGAAGTTATATAAATATATATATCAAACTGCGAAAGAGAGACAGAGAACGAGAGAGAGAGAGAGAGAGAGGAAGAGAAAGAAAATGAAGTGCAATAAAAGTCAAATGGCCACGTTAACAATGTGGAAAATTTTTATGGCTCTGCTGCTTTCGCTGCTCACTGTGGCTCTCGTAATGCCGGTCACATTAGCGCACCAACACTCCATGTCCGCCGGAGGACTTGGCGGAGGAGTAGGATCCGCCGCAGGACATAACAGTGCACTAGCCATGGGCATGGGCATGGGCATGGGCATGGGAATGGGCATGGGAATGGGCATGGGAATGGGAATGGGCTCTGGACTGAGCAAAGATGCACACGGTAAGTTTTTTTTTTTTTGGCTTTCTGCTTTTTGTTTTCCTGATTATTTTAAATGGCCAACCAGGCAATGCTCGAGGACGAACGGACGGATGGACTTGAGGCCTGGCAAGGTGCTCCAATAAATAAATTTAAATATTTAACTAACTCTCGACATCGCGTTGCGCCGAAAACTTTAACACCTCGTTGTCGGCTTCGGAAATGGGGGCAACTCTGGCAAGTTGCAAGCTGCAAGCAGCGTGTTGCAAGTGCTGCACGTGTTTGGTTGCTTTGGGTTTTCCTTCTATCTCTGTCTCTGTCTCTATCCCTCTCTTTCTGTCTCTATCTCTTTGGGTTTTGGCACCGCACGTGTCCGCGCATTTATGATTTCATTTCGCTTTGTTTTGTATCCTCTTTCACCCCTTTCTATCCCCCATTTCCAACCCCTTTCCACCCCCTCTCTCACCTGCTGTTTCGCTCAGGTATTGCGCATTTATCGCTGCACTCGCTTACCTAAACTCTCCATTAGCACAAAGCAAACGTTTATGGAATTTTTAAAAACATGAGAGCAGCGGGAAAATCGAGTCACGGAACTTGAAAATACCTGCTAACAACCTGTAGTTGCTGGTATGTTTCAAGTTATTTTTAGCGGCAAACAAAGGGATTTTCTCACTGGATACCCATTACATAGATAATTGAAATTGAACAACCAATACCCTGTATTTGTTGTAGAATACGAAGGGGATTGTTATATGAGTATTAATTGGTTACTTCGTTACAAAAGTAGTTGTTAGATCTGATAACTTGTTGGATTTTGTGGTGAATGCTCTTAGTTTATTTAGGATTTTTTATACAGTTCACATTTATAGACAATTTATTTTTAAATTTAAATTTAATTTACGGTATCATATCTTAATACCTTTTAAAGAACAGTTCAGTCTAGTATTAAATACTTTAAAAAAAGTATTCTTTAAGTTCTTTCTGTGGCTTTTGCTTGACTCCACAGAGAATTGCTTTAGTTTCGATACAGACTTTATTTTATTTCTTAACATTTTCATAGAAGCAAATACTTAACGTCCACTTCAGTCTGAGATTGAGTGTAAAATTGCTTTTTAAACGTCGTGCAAATTGTTTCGCTGACAAACTCAAGAGCTCTGATGCGCTTTGAAGGTAGCAAAAGGCAGCAAAAGGCAAGTTGATTGAAAAGTTGTTGCTCAACTGGCAAATGCAGCACTAAACTTGATGTTGGCTAACTCTGTTTATCGCTGGTTAGCTATATAGAATGTGTTCCCTTGGCTCTAAGCTCAGGTAACTTTTGGCCAAAAACACTTTTCACGTGTTTCAGTTAGCAGGGAGTAGGAATTGGAAGTGGGAGAGCCAGAGGGAGAGAGAGTAGAATGGAGGAAGGAGTGCTGCAAGCTATTTGACAAAAGTGCCTGGCCAAAAGCTTGGCTATTTATTATGCCCAGCACTGTGGGCCACACATACACACACACGCATACGCACATACACACTCACACATAGATGAATGTGAACAACTGCGTAAATCATTTCCACTTTATGCGCCCTGTAAGCCAGACAATGTCAACAAACTGCAAAGACAGAAGATAGAAACTGCCATTGGGAGCTAAGGGGGCAAAGAGATGGTACTAGCGAGAGACAAGCATTATAACGCATTAAAAAGTAGCTGATAGAGGGAGAGAGAGAGGGAGAGAGAGAGAGCAAGAGAGAGAGCAAGAGAGAGAGTTGAGGACAATCTCTTGCCAGCCAAAAACTTTGGCCGTTTAGAAAAGTGTCAAGCATTTTATCACACGAAGCAAAGTCCACAACAGCCAAGAGATGAAGCTGTGCTGGGCCATAATAAATCTCAAACAGGCAAAGATAGAGAGTAACAGAGAGAGAGAGAGCGGGAGAGTGATAGGCAGCGAGTGTTGTAATGCATTGCAGCTAAGCAGGCGCCGAAAAGTATGCAACGAAAAGTAAACAGCGACTGACTAACGTACTGAAGGACTAACCAAACCCACTCACTGAGAGACCGAATGCCCGACTGCTTGACTGCTTGACTGCTTGACTGCTTGACTGCCTGACTGACTGACTGAATGTCTGACTGACAGTTGGCCATTTGGTAAGTTTGTCCGTACAACCGAAAAACTTGTCAACATGTTGAGTGCAGCAGTTACCGCCTCCGGGAGACGCCACCGCAGTTGCCCGCACACAAACTTTGTGGCAAAGAGCGCAAAAAAAAAAAAAAAAGTGCCAGCAAAAAATATAGAAACTCTCGCGTGTTTGTTATTTGCGGGTTGATTTTGCTTTTCTCTTTATTTTTTTCTCTCTACTTTTTTTATTATTTCACCTAGCTAAGCGCACAGGTGCACAGTTCATTCCTGTGAGATTTGAAGCGCGTGTAGTGAGTGGATTTTGGGATTTGCAGCACATAAACAAAGTATGCTTTATTTTAGCTGGTTCTCTTGGGGACTTGTTAATTGCATTTGAGACATTTACAAGATTTTTCTAAGATTTTTTCCACATAGTAGAAACACATATTTCTTCTAAAAGTTCATTGGCTTCTATCTCTTCTGGTTAAAACTATTAATCTTTTAGCATTTTGTCTGTCGTAGTTGTTGTCTCCCAAAAGCCCAAGTAACTTGAGCTGTTGACGAATTTTCCATTGAATTTTTAATTACCATTGAGTTAGATTGACAAGCATCTGTCAGTTGACTTACCTGCGCCCACCTGCGGCTCTAATTAATGAAGAGTGAAGTGAAATATAGTAGAATATTTAAGGCAGCTGGAAAAACGGTTAACAAACTCAAAGTCTTTCTTGAGTGAATACATCTGCGGATATTGGGATAACGCCTCGGGATGGAAATTATATTTCAGAGCACTCTAAATTAAGCAATGACGCAATTGTCAGCCATTGACGGAAGGGTAAATACCCTGTGATTAAAAATTACAAAGGAACCTGATGGAAAAACTTATTTACCAAAGGTTTTCTGACTGGTAATTTTGGATTGAGTTATGTTACAGACATTTTAAAGTAAATTCCTGGAAGAGAGATGATGTTTGAACTTTATAAATTATTCTACGTGACCTTTTAAAGTTTATCTTTGACTCCCTGAATAGGTTAATATATTTATTATTTAAGATTATTTTTAAGTTCTAACTCAGCTGTTCTTGTCATTAAACATTAGAATAAAAATAAGTATTTTATTTCAAATATGTAAAGAACTCTCAAATTCCCTTCCCAGTACTTTCGCATAGCTTTAACCCTTATTAGACCAAAACAAATACTTTTTCTTAGCAGCAATCTGTTATTTACATTCAGCATACAGTATTCAATTGTTCGTTGTAGTCAAGAAATGATACTGGTTTTACTTATTGTGGCTGAGGGTTACTTTCGTGTCGAGACAAAAAGCAAATTACGTCGCTTATCTGCACAATTTACGTGCCTGGGCACAAAGGACACCGCCGGCAGGTTCTTCGTCCTTTTCACCATTGGCTGCTGTGCTGCATTTCTTACGCCTTTGTGCAGAAAATTTGTGAATTTCGCTGCGCAAATTTCGCCAACATCAAATGCAGCGCGTGCTTCAAATTCAAAAGGATTCAAGCCAAAAAGCTTTAAAACAAAAGCCAAAAAATTCTCTTTCGCTAGAAAACGCGTCGCCTTCAAGTTGAAAACAGTAGAATGAAGTAGGATGAAGAAGGAAGCAACAGAGTCTGGATTACAAAAGGGGTTTTCACATTGCAAGCGTTGGAAAAGCGCAGTTTCCTTACTAAATCCTTACAAAATGAAACTTTTTTTATTCTGACTCTCTGGCCATTGAAATTACAACATATATTGTGTGTGTATGTGTGTGTGTGACTTATATGTCGACGCCTAAAAACATGCTACAAAATTCTAAAGAGCTCCCTGTTCTGGTCTGCTCTGGTCTGGTCTGGTACTGGCAGCTGCCTCAATGCCACAGCAACATGCTGGTTTTGCAAAACATTTGTAGGAGTTCACACTGTAGCAGAACCGGCTTGGTCCCTTTAGCGGGAGCTGTGGCGGTGGAGGTGGAGATGAAGTTGGAGGGAATGTGAAAGACTGCAAAAACTTCGCTAGCATTTTTGTGACTTTCATATACCATAAATTATTTCATGTTATTATTACATTACAATACATGCCTCGTGCTACAAAGTGTAAGGGTTGAACGGGTTTAATTTGCCGACAAGCAACAAGCAACAAGCAAATGCCGAAATTTTACTTTTATTGCCATTACGTTGACATTTTTTATGTGTGTGTTTTATTCCCCCGGTTCCGGTTCACTTTTGGTTACGTTCGTTGTTACGTATGATGGCTATGAAAGTGCTGAAACAACGTATTTCTAAATTAATGCTTTTAAATAGATTGAAAAGCGTTAATTTACTTTATATGTAGACTATAATAAGGAGCCTAGAATATATCAATACTTGCTATACTAAATAGCTATAATAAGCTTTAAATTTACTTAGTTTTCAGAAGATTTTTAGTATATATCTTTAAAGGAATATTAAACGTATTTATTAAGAATATTTTTAATCAAATGCATTAAATCCTATTGAACTTATACTCTTCTACTATATTATATAAAATTTGCCACGAGTCTGTATCGAATTTAAATAATTGTCATGGCTTAATAATAAGCCATAGTCAATTGAATTGCATGCCGAGACTCTAATTGAAGTGCTTGGACTAAAAAATAAATATTAAAAAATAACCTTCATATCAATTGAGTAGCAGGAAATGTTTTGTGGTTCAGAAGGTCAACCCTTTTGTTGATGATGATGATTATTCGTGCTCGTGTTTTGAATGTGTGTCGCTTTTTTATTTTCTTTGTTTGGTTGTTGTTGTTTTTTCAGTCTTTTTTTGCTTTTATAATTAATATTTATGACAGGCAAAGTCAAAAGGAGTAATGGGTACAGAGGAGTGTATACATTTAACTAGAGAGTCAATGGACTTTGCAGTGTACACCAGTTCGAGGAGCAGCTATGTCCGGTTTTTGTGCCGTGCGGACGAGTGATTATGTAATAATTAACTGTACATTAACTATTTGTAACCATGAAATTCCACACACACACACATTAACACACACGCACACACAATACTAAGTACTAGTCACGTGGCAGAGAGTAAACATTAAAATAAATATATTTGTGTTTCATTTTGTGACACGATAACAAAAGCATCTAACATTGAATCTAAATTAAAGCGAATTTTCAATACTCTTACAATACGATTGACTACAATTAACTTTGATTACTGGGAAATGAGTACAATTTCAGTGGAAAAACTTTAATTTCCTACCCATTTTAACAAATATTTTGTATAATTATTTTAGAGTGCGCTTATAACCCAACAAAGTGTATTTTTTTATAGCTCTAAGCAAATATTTATGTTTAATTTTTGGCACGATTTTTACGTTTAATTTAACACTCGCAACTGTTGGCCCACATTGCGTATACGTAATGACTATCGGAATATTTGTTAGTGTGTGTGTACCTCGGACTATAACCATAAATCTTATTTATGTGTTTTTGTGCGATTTTTATGAGTTGATATTTGATATGAGGAAATTTTCGGGCAACCAAATAGTTTAAATAAATGGCTGCAAAGTAAAAATAAAAAATATGCTAGAAAAATGCAAATTGAAGTGGAAATGGAAATGAAAACGGAAATGGCAAATGCGTTGGTCACGCTTCATACACAATCCCGCCTACTCCTTCCCCTTCAGCTCCTCAGAGAGCTCTCTAATCTAATTTAAGCTGCCATTAGTGTTTAACACTCGTCTGCGCCCTCCAAAAATTGCACCCAAGTCCTGGAGAATTCCATCAATCAAAGGCTGCGCAACGCAGTTTGCTTGTGAGCGAAGCCAGGGAGAGAAGCATAACGGTATAGGGAATGAGAAAGTACAGGGTAGGAGTATGCGTGCTGCGCAATTTAAGTTTGTGAACTTGAACAAAACACGCGCTTCTAATTCTCGCGAGTGCCTAAAAGTAGACTATGGTTTTGAGTAAATACGCATCTATTTGTGGCATGTGTGTTTACATGTTAAATGGATGTCAGTAGACGCGTTTATTTAATGAGAAATGATGAAGCAGATCTATCATTGTTAGACCAACTGTAACATGTTAAGCTGGAATAATTACAGTGTGCTTATTAAATGGGTTAAACCGTTTGTGAAATTTCTTTACTATAAACCAAAAATTATAGAAAATTTCAAGGAAAAGGTTTGCAATTCCTAAATATAAACTTTAATGTAAACTTTAGTCTAAAAGAATTTCTTTTATTTTACTTATAAACTCTGCTCTGTTAATTTCCATTAAATTATCATACATTAAATTGGTTTAATTTGCGCCAAAAAGTGCTTTGATGTCGCCTAAGGAAGTGTATCGTAATGAGAATCACTAGAAACACTTTAACAGCTATATCTATTAAATAATCAAGGTTGGAATGGGAATGGGAATAGCGTGTCTGTTGAGGCACTTTCATCGATGGTTTTGAGATTCAAGTTTCATGTTTACAAACATTTCTGGCCCTTTGTTGTTAGGTGACAGCAAAAGACGTGCTTATATAAGGCCAGTGAGGTAGGAACGGTGGGAACGATTTCTTATTGTAATACTTTGAAGTAATTGATTTTTAAACTTGACACCTTGCGCTAAGCGGCTTAGCGCTGAAAGCTCGCGACCCTCCGAGACCCTTCGAGACCCTATAACACCCTCCTGTGATACCTTCAGACAAACAATTGTTGGAAATGACGCTTTTGTTATTGCCTAAGGACGAGTCTCGACCAGTTTCATGTGCCCGCTGTGTGTGCGTTTCTCGAAATAATACAAAGAACCAGCATTAAGTTCTGTTAGTTGTGTTGGTGAGTGTGTAACATGATATGGCTCATTAGTGAATTTGGAGAAACACCCTGACAGGTGTGAGTTTGGATTTATGAATAGAAAATTTGTTGGGCTTTAGCGTGTATTTGATTACAAAATGAAAGCTGGCAATGGCAATTTAAATGGCAGTTTTGTGCTCTACTGCAATTAGATTTAAGTGCGACGAACGACAAACGACGAACGTTGGCAAATATGAACAGGAAAATGCTTTTAATTTATTGCGACACTAATATACATTAATGTCTTGGCCAACTTCAAAAGGCGTACCAGGTCAAGGCGGGGTTATGTCCTCCGACTCCTATACCCAAAAGAAAACCCAACCAGACAATTAAAAGTCCATGGCCCAGAGAAATGTTAATGACATTTCGCACCAAGCAAAAAACCCAGTTGAGCATCCACTTGGACAACTCCAAGGAGCAGCAATGCCAAGGATTCAAGAAACCCAGGCAGCTAGACAACCAGAAAACCAGACAGTCTGGTAGTCAGGCAGTCAGGGTATCGGAGAATCAGGGTAACAAGAAGAAGAATTGGTACCCAGAATGCCATTCGAGTTGAGCTCACAAGTCGCGGCAGTCTGCACAAATTTGAAACTACCGTAATTTGCATATTTTAAGTTGACTTTTATTGCATTAAAAATGGCAGTGGCTTTGCCATTTTGGCCGCAGCTGTAAAACTGGCGTTACCAAACCAAAAAGGCTAAGACGATGGCAAATGCCAAATGCCCGCCCTCTTTGCATAGTGGTTGGCAGAGCTGTAAAAACTGAATCACAAAATTATTTTAATTTTATTTTTTAATACAAGAAAGTAATTTCATAAAATTTTAAATTTAATTTAAGATTTTTCAAACAATATTTTATATGTAGAAAAATTAAAGGAAACTGTTCGATTTGAACTTATGTACTAACATTTTAATAATTTCTAAGGCAGTACAATTTAAATTAAATATACATTTTTATATATATATTAAATTAAATTTATTTTTTTTATTTTCAATTTAAGTTTATATTTTTAAAATTTTTTAAACACTCAAACAAATCATATTTATTAATATAAAATTAAATTTTCTTCTGTATAATTTATAATCTATAACACTATTGTTAAATTTGCCCCACTGTGCCAACGCTTTGGGCAACTAGTCTATCGTCTGTTTGTCAGTTTGCTAGCCGTTTTTCCTTGGCCGCATGTAAAACTAGTAGAAGACAGATTACAAAAATACAATTAAAATGTTTTAGTGAAAATTAACTGCAGTTTAAATAAAATGCTTCGTTGGCCGGAAAAGCATGAAGAGCCCTAAATCGGTCCCTTTTCCACCCTAGGCGCACTCCTCTCTCTATCTCTCTTTCTCCACCTACAAGCCACGCTGAAAGCTGCTTGTTTTCCTTGGTGGTTTTAGTGGTTTAGGGTTTTACGTTAAGTATACGCACTGTGTGTTTGTTTGTGTATGTCTGTGTATGTGTGTGTGTGTGTGCACAGTCAAGTTGCGGCAGTAATGTCTGAGTAGTTATACCTGCAGTCGAAGCTGTTTGCCCAAGGTGTGGCTTGACGTGGATTTTGCAATTTGTTAGACTTCTTCTTGAGTAAAAAGCAGTGGAAGGGGCAGAGATAGGGGTGGGAAGGGTAAGGAACGCGGTGCTTTGGACGTCAACGTCATCGTCATTATCATTATCATTATCAACAGCAGCTGCTTGTCTACATGGTGGCTACAGTTGCTGTTGTTGGTGTTGCTGTTGTTGCTGTTTGCGGCTGGCCTAGAAACTTAATTGAAAAAGAAACACACAAGCGTCTGTGGATAAGGTTTAATTTAAATAAACTACGAGCTAAAACTTGGAGTACTGGAGGCCATATTACCAGCTAAATGGGTTGCTTCTAGCAGATTGCCTACAGCCAGCTTTTGCCACTACCAACATTGGTTGGGAGACGTTTAGACCTTTTCAGCAAACGAGCCATTCGTCTAATGTCACCTTAAGGGCCTTCGACTGAATTGAACTGTCTATGTTTTGAGCTTAGTGTCTTTTAAACGTCTTGTATCTACAGCTCAGTTCTTTTAAATGAAAATCGATTGCAATCGAATAACCGCAAACAATTCAAAAAGCATTTTAAATGTCTTTTATGGTTTTAAATTATAAATTTAATATTTTTGATTAAAAGTGTTTTGTATCTTATAGATATTATGCACAAAAGAATTTAGATTGTAGAACTCTCTATAAATGATTCTTTATCTTTAACATTACTATTTTTATTAAATTCTTAAACGAATTTTCCACAACTTTTATTGCTTTTTAATCAGCTAGAGACTCTTTGTTAAAAATTCATTATATTATTATATGAAATAATCCATTATTCAAGTATTTCGAAAGGTTTCATTCATGTTTCATCTACCCGGTTGTCCATCAAATTAAGTATATAAATATAACTTGAAATAAATTTAGACTTTCGCTTTCAGTTACTTATTTAGGGTCACTCCAAAAATGCCAATCTCTTTGATCTCCTCTGGTTTCTGGTTTTAGCTGGCAAACAGTGAATTATAGAAATGCCAGTGCCCTTTAGGATACCCCTGAATTAAGGATGTGTGCCCACATAACGCCCACTATAAATAAACCATCAAGTTGGTGGCACAACAAAATCGTTGCCTACTTTTCCGGGTAGCCATAAAAAAAAAATCGGCGAGCAACGAAACTTTAAACTCAAAGGCAGTAAGCTATAGAGGGAGGGAGAGAGAGGGAGAGTGAGAGAGAGAGAGAGAGAGAGAGAGAGAGAGTGAGAGAGAGCGAGCGGATAAAGCAAATTCAAAAGCAACAACAACATACAGTAAAAGCAACTTTATATAAATTTTTAATAAAGTTTTGCTCTAGAAACTGTTATTTTTAGCCAGACATCGACGATGACGATGCAGCCACCACAGTTGGGTGAAATAACAGCAGCACCAGCAGCAGTAGTAGTAGGAGTAGTAACAGGAGCAGATAAAATATGACATTTATAGCGCCTGAATACGTAAAAGTTGAACGCACCCGTTGAGAAGCAGCCATAGGAACAGCGGCACTTTGAATTTTATGTGGCTTATATAAGGTCTGAGGACCAAAAGTATTGAGGGGATTGAGGGAACTAAGTTGACTTAGAGTATCAGCTCGCAAAGTCTGCCCCACGGGGGGGGTGTGTGGTTGGGTGTGAAAGTAACTCAGCGGGTAATGCAAACGGCGGTGACTTTGATTGCGGTTTGAATTTTGAGGGGCACTCTATAGGAAATTGCCAGATGGTGTTGGGGAAGCCACGATTAATGCAACTTTCCTCACCGAGGGCTTCGAAAAGTTTACGTGAAATAATATTATAACTAGCTGGGAAAGCTTTTCGTCTGATTTTATGTTTCGATTACATTAAATTTGGAACGGGGAAGATTAAGTGATCATGTGGGAGTAGTTTAATGTACAGTACAGGAAAATATTAAAGATGGAATTGCTTTGAAAAATGTACAAAAGAAAGAGATGGAAATTAAAGTGTGACTTTTTAATCAAGAACTCAACACAGAGAACAAAGCTGCTAAAAAAGTAGGTCAATGCATCGGAAATAAATAAAACAACTAAAGGCTTAACTAAATCCTTTCAACTTTAATTTTAAACATAGAGACAAAGTTTATATATAAACTAACTAATAGCTAAGTTTTGTGGTTTGAGTTTTTATGCCAAACTGTAACCACAGTATTTCTGTAATACTTTAACAAGCAAAAAGGCTTAAAACTGAATGAATGAATATATAAATAACAGAAATGTATTCAAAAATTATTCAGTAAAACACACACACACACAAAATACATATGTTCACATATCGGATGAATAAGTTTACAATTTTTGGAGATAAGTAGAGGAAGGACAACGCCTTAATCATTTCACGAATAACAGGATGAACATTTACCGAGTCTTATTAAATTTTTGTCGCCTTGTTGCCATAAAGCACTTGGTAAATGTAAATTACACATGAGCAAACACACAAATGCTGGAATAATATTTGAAGCTAACAACCAGGCACAATCAAACACACCCACATCTATACACAGACCAACACACACACACATACATAGAGACTAACACATGTGTACATACAAAGGACATTTATGGCAACACCTTCTAATCAAGCAAAGAGCTTAAAATAAAGTAAAGCAAAGAATGAAATGAAAGATATTATGAAATTTCAAACACACCCTCAAAGAGTGCACACACAAAGCACATGTGTGTGTCTTTGAGTGTGTGTGTGTGTGTTAGTGTGTGTGTGTGTGTGGGCATGACAGCTAAAAGTCTGGCTGACAGAAAGACCACCCTTTTTTTGGTGGAACACAAGACTAAAGAAAAAATATTACACACATAACTGTCAACCGGTTGGATGTCTACAATATATATAAATATATATATATATATATATATGCATATATATTTATATGTAAAAAGCCCCCATCTTCCCCGTCTCCTAGGGAATCTCTTTTTGCTCTCCTTCTCTGACAGTTTATGCGTGTTTGTTAATGAAATGTTTGCCTTTCGCATTTAGTTACGCTAGGTTAGACACTTTTGCTTATTAGTGTAAAGCGTAACTTAAATGCTAAAGGAAGGCAGACAGGAGATTCACAAAGGAGGCGCTGCCTACGTCAAGACAAGCGCCTAGACAAGACAAGGACAACAGCAACAACAACAACAACAGCAACTGAAACAATGTCCTTGTATTGTTCTTGTTACTTATGCTAGTAGAGAATGTAATAGCCAAAGAATTCTATCTGAGCAGTGCCTGTGCCTATGATAGCAGTCAAGGTTCAAGGTTACAAACGTGGCTGCCTTCAATTTGGATTTGAGTTTTGGAATTGGGTTTTACGCCATAACCATATACATGGGTGTGTGTAGAACGTCTCTCTGCCTTCTCTGTGTGTGTGTGTTAGCAAGTTTTTCGGGCAATTAAAAAATTAAATTGTGCATATGTCACGTAGGAAATGGAATCCTTAAACAGGATAAACGGCGCCTGCACGAGACGCCTTTTTAAGTTTAATTGGATTTTGAGGGCAGCACTGGGAGCGTCAAGCATTAAAACAATAATGTTTAATTGAGCAGACAATAGTACCATATATACTATATATATATATATATATGTATACTATATACAATGACAGCAAAAAGTTACAAAAGATTTCATAGATCTAATTTGAAACTTGGCCCAAATATGTTAGCTTCGCCTGGCTTAACTGCCTGTCATTCAGTCGGAGTTGCATTAAGTCAACTTCCTGTGATATTTAATTAATTGTGCTAAAATATCAGAGTCAAACATTTTTAAGAAATTACATAAATTAAGAAGATAAATGTGGGTAAAGAAATGTAAATTAAAATAATAAACTCAATTAAATAACAAATTTGTAATAAAACTTTTTTAATTACTAAATACTTTGTGCAGATTTTTAAATGTTTTGCAATTTATGTGGAATGTTTAACAAAATGTAAATAGTTGAGAAGCTTAAAAGTTAGAGCTTTGTTCATATTTAAATAGTTAATAGCGCTCTTTTCATGCTTGGTATCAAATTTTAAAATACATTTAATGTGGGAAAGAGAAATTTATTTAAATATTTTGTATTTTATCAAATTATTGTAAATTATTTTCTGTTCTTAGTATGTATTATATTCATAGAATATTTATTTATTTCAATAAAACTATTTTTAAACAATAATTTCATTATATTTATTTGATTTATATAAATTTAATTTTCATTGTTTCAACTAATTATTAATTCACAACATTTTCCATTATTCGCTTATATATTCGATTTACTTGACTGCAAAAAATAGCCTACTGTTTCGTAGTCAATTTAAGCCACTTTAAGATGCTGGCCAAAAGCAGTTGGTTGTGTGCTAAGTTAATAACCCGACACCTGCAACCTGTGTCCTGTGTGTCCTGGCTCCTGAGCCTTCACAGATTTACCTACTGACATACCAAACATGTTTTAGCGGCGAGCCACAAAACTCAGCCAGGTCATAATCTTAAATCTGGGCGTTATGATGACGACCCAGTCAAGGGAACGTTGGTAAAACTATGTGAATATTGCGTCTGAGTTGATGCCTTTTGGCTTGGCCCAAATACACATAATGATATGCAAATGTGCATGAATAAGTGTGTTGAAGTGTGGAAGCCACACCATACCACACACACACCACAGCAGACCACAGCACTGAACACATACAAGGAATTTACATATAGCCCATTGCTTAAGTGAAGGCAAGAACATCAAAGCAAGGCCATTTCCAGCTGCGTCAGCTAGTTAAGAGCCAAATGGTCCGAACATGGAGTCAAGAGAGAGGGAGAGGGAGTAGAGGGAGCATCTCAAATAGAAGTTAGAAGTCGATGACGTAGTCTTAAGCGAAGTCGGAGCTAGGAGAACTGCCTTTGGGGAGGTCATGTTCAACTATCCGCGTTAATGAAATGTGCAAATGTACCAATTGACCGAGTCACATTTCGCATTCCGAGTTCCGAGTTCTCCTCGATTGGAACCGCTCATTTAGTCATTTGCATATTAAAAGCTTTTGTCGCACAAAAGGCTAAACTCTAAGTCGAAGTCTAAGTCTAAAGATAAAACACAATATACATGTATGTGTGTGTTTGTGTGTGTTCTTATACCTTTTTTTATATGTTTCGTCGGCTTTTGTTAACGTTTACATTTAGTTTGTTGTTAACTTGCGTATCAAGTTGGCAGTTGGCAGTTGCCTGAAGTTGGTAGTCCTAAAAGGTGCGGTTAACCAAGTTGTGCGTGTCGATAAAATATTTCACTTTGACGCTATGCAAACACCTTTTGTGGCCTGTTTTTGGCTGTTTTTCTTGGCTGCTATTGCACATAAACTGAGTGGGCGTTGAAGTTGGGCATATTTAATATGTATTACCATTTTTGGAATTCACATTTTGACACTTTGATACTTTGAGCTGAAACGAGTTTTTACTAATGTCAAAGGAAATGCCGCAAACTCTATAAAAATGTAGTAAAAATGTTAGAAACGTGTACTTAAATCAGAAAAGAAATCAGTTTCATACTGTAAACAAATATTCCTTGTTTCATTTTTAGTGTTTAATTCTTACTTTTGTGTAAAAATATTCTCAATTTAAATGTATAATAATATTAATTTATATTGGTTTTATCTTTACATAGTTTCACAATTTATTTGTTGAATAATAAATTTTAATATATTTGCAATATTTGAAAATATTATTTGTTGATTTACAGTTCAGTTTGCAGTTGAAATCAGACCAATAACAAAGTGTTGGTTGTCATTTCAATGCTGATGTGCCACATTTGCCACAATTGTTGTCAACTGAAGCTATTCCAGTGCCACACAAACACACACATTTATCTATATAAATATATATATATATTTCTATATATGTGTATATATAGATGCATAGAATTTATATGGCTGAGCCGACTTAAAAGGCCGCAACAATAGGTGGCAGCTGCTGCCAGTCAAGGATGCTTAGCTCAGCATAACATGGCGTATTGTTGTTGTTGTCATCGCATACAGAATCGTATATAGAATACATATATATAAATATATATGTTTTTAGTATATATACTGACATAGCTATAAAGTTCAATAGCGACGCTTACATTCTTGTTGTTGACTTGTGCTCTTTGATCATACTTTCTCTTTCTATCTAACTGTCTCTGTCTATCTCTCACTCAGTCACTCCTCTGCGTTGCTGTTCACAGCTGCTGGCGTTGATATGATGAGCGATTTTAACACTTGTGTTATGGCATTTTTAAAGCAAAATGTTGCAATATTCAACCTACTTTTATATAGCTAAAAATACCAACAACAACAATAAAAAATAACAACAACCCCAATAACAACAACAACCATAGTCATTGTGTAGTTATGACATTTGCCCGTTGAGGCTTTTGACAGCGTGGTTGGCCCACAAAAAAATAAAAAAATAAGAGAAAAGCAGAAATATCAGTAGACATTTTTTTATAGTATTTTGTGGTATACACTTTGAAGATTAACTTGGATTAGGCCAAAATATTAAACAGTACTGACAGTTTTTAGTATGTAATCGGAAGTCTTTTTAAACACTTACATAAGTCTCAGCAGAAAAGGCAGTCTCAACTGATAGAAGCTGAAAATAGACAGAAAGAATTTGTTTAAAATTAAATAAAGTTTGCATAAATATTTAATTTTTAAAAGAATTAATATGCAGGTAATATACAATAAATACAAATAATTAGCAACATTAAATGTGACTAACTTTTAAGCTAATAAAAAATAATATATATCTGATTTCAGTTAGTTAAAAATGATTTGAACTAAAACCTTTTCGATTAGAAATTAAGTAAAACAATTAACTATTTGTAATATAAAACTAGTTTCAAATGTTTAAATTAGTTATATTTAAATATTTATGTTAAAATGATTCCCAAGTTATGTGTTTTACAGCATTACGCCTATTTCTGGTTAGGGTATAACAAATAATATTGAACATAAATGCCACTTTTTCGCTTTCATTGTTATGTGTTTTGGGCGTTGCAATATTTGTTATTTGTTGTTGTTATTTTAGTTGTTATTGTTGCTGTTCGCTGCTCGCTGAGCCAAAAGCCACATAACCAACTGGCAATGACAGTTGACAGGCACAAACACACTCGTATGTGTGCGTGTGTGTGTATATAAATATAAATATTAATATATGTTTGTATTAGTGTGTGTGTGTGTATTTGGTATACCCACATAAATATACATACATACATTGATAAGCGCGTGTTTACATTTACACTGGGGAACCACCAAAGGAAAAAAAGCAGCACACAAAATGTTATTTATAAAAAAAAAAGCAAAACCATGAGATAACAAGTTATATATTATTGTTGCTCCGATATATGTCCTTGGGGAATTTGTATTTGTTGTTTGTGTTTTGATTTGCTACGAATGACGAATGGAGTATGAAAACAACGTGGCGTATACATCATATTTACACTAGAGCGGTATACCTATGATTTTTAATTCATCCACACAATCCACACAAGTGCGTGAGGCAACAAACGAAACGGAATCCTTTTAAAATCGTCGACAGAATCAGAATCAGAACCAGACTCAACGCAATGTAATTTTAATTTAATTGGCCTAGAGAAAGTGCAAATGGAAGAACAGGAGCAGGAGCAGTAGCAGGATCAGGAGCAGGAGCTGGAACAGAAAGAAGCACATTTTCCCGAGCAAATAACTCTTTAAATAAAAAAAAGCCAAACCACAGAGACGACTCTTTACGTACCTCATAAAATAATTACAATACTTTATATATGTGTGCACACCACTATATACCATATATATATCACATATATATGCATATATTGTAGTACATAACTGAGTGCAGTGTGTGCACAAAGGTTTATTTAACTTCAGCTTGAGAACAGAACGAGATGGCTGTAGTAACAACAACAACAATCAACTGTTTCACATTGTCCCACATGCTGTGCTCTTTGCTCCTGGAGCGTACATAATTGGATCAGCATTAGCTGCTGCTGAGGCTGCTTCCTCTTAGCACATGAAAAAGCCGGAAATGATATAGTCAAGAGGTCACGACACTAATGCCACTACCAACTAACCAACTAGCCGGCTTAGTACCTAACAAAACATAGACGACCAGAAAAAAAAAACGAGAGAGAGAGAGATAGAGTGTAAGTGAGTAAGTGAGACCAAAGTATGAATGAAAGAAATGGAGACTGTGAAGAGTGAAGAGATGAAAAGACACAGTCCATAAAGCGGCATACACATGAGACAGCGGCTAACGAGGTCAATTGTAAGTTATTTCCTCCACAACAACCAGAGCAGAAGGATAAAGAAGCTGGAAAAGTAAAAAAAAAAAAACCAAACCAAAGCAAACAAAACGAAACGAAACGAAAAGAGACAAGTTTATATAGAAATTTGTGGAGCAGTCCAGGAAATAGTCCAACATGAATATCATTAATGGCTAAAGAGCGTTAAAGGTTGCTCTTCCTGCAAGAATTGTAATCTATTCAAACGAACAACAATATTGTTTACAGTTTTGGGTAAGTGGGGAGTAGGAGAATAGCTGCGTTTATTTCACTATTAAATTTAACAAAGGGATAAATATTTAAGCAGAAATTACATTCCAAGTTTCTGCTTAGAATTAAACTGATTTCAGCTAGAAATGTACAAAATATTACTAGCAAAAAATCCTACTATACTTAATGTGCATTTAATTTATGCACAATACTTAGTTAATGCTTTTGCCTACCTAACGAATCTCATTTAAAATACCATCAACAAAACTGCATTTTTAATACAAGCAGTAGAAACAGAAGAAAAGAATTGAAATTGTGTCACCTAATTTTATGGCAGCTTTGGGCGACGACGCATCCAACGTCCAACTGCAGCAGACGCATACAAAAACAATTACGTATACGTCAGGTGAGCCAGAAAAAGAATCAAATAAAGAGTATATAGAGTATATATGTGAGAGAAATATGTGCTAAGCATCTGAATAATACTGAGTAGACATGTGTGTGAGTTTTGAGCACAAATTTCCATGATTCGTTTTAGTTTGATGCAAAGCAAAAAAAAAGGGAACTTTTGTTCCGCTTTCACTGAAATTTCTCTCCACTTTTTCGCTACTTCCGCTTGCCACACAGACAGCAAGAGGAAGAGAGTGGAGAAAGAGAGAGAGAGAGTGTGAGAGAGAGAGAGAGAAAGACAATTGCATGCATATTTCATAATTCATAAGTTTTTGGGTTCAAAAAAATATGAATATTCAGCAAATGACAGTGCACAAAAGCAGTGAGAGTATTCGTGACTCTAGTTGGTATGCATATCCTGGTTATACTTTAATGTCACCAAATTTTCACAGCCCTCTCGCAATCCACATACAATCCACACACAATTCACGCACACCCACACATATGACAGCTGCTGTCATCGGTTACATGTAAAAAAGCCAAAAAAAAAGCCAAAAAAAAAATACTGTGCTTTATTCTCATGTTATTCGATTTGATTCTTTAAAAGTTTCCATTGCATAAATTTGGGTCAATGTGTGAGCAAGTTTTATTGTTTGTTTTCGCTGAGCTCTCTTCTTTCACACAGTTTGCCTCAAACGAGACAAAAGGATAGTGTATAACATAAAGACATGCTATATGTAGTACACATGTATGAACGTGCTTTGTATGATTCAATAGCCTCTCATACAGAAAACCCAAAAACTTTTTATTTTATGCAAACTAGTTATGCTTTTCACGATGCTCTCTATCTCTCTCTTTCCCTCTCTCTCTCTCTTTCTACATATATCTATATCTACTCTATAGAAAGGTAAACAATAGCTTTTATTGTTGCAGCTGTTTGTTACCAAAAGTGTTTCACGTTCGTTTGGCTTTACTTACTATTTTTGACTGTTGTCTCGTATTGATTTTTTGGAAATTTTTAGGTCGCTCATGTGTCGTTGGGGGAGGCTGCGAGGTGGCCCAGTAGTGGTAACATTTACGGCTCACACCTACGTGCCTTACACATACAATCACATACACATTTAATGAAGCCATTTCGTGGCTGAATTTATGGTAAAAAGTTTTAAACATTTCTTTTTTTATGCATCACTAGAATTAAACTGATTTGTTAGGCACAAAATAATAAATTTCGAATTATTTAAAAATTTTTTAGCATTTTCCGCATTCAATTAAAGTTCTTGTCAAAACGTTATTTAAATGTTTCCGACTGTTTCGTATTCCTTGTGGACTCATAAATTGACTTTCGTCCTATTTTCTCTCTTGGGCTCGAAGTTCACAAAAGTTTTCTATATACAAATTTCAATTTTTTTTTTTTTTGGTTGGCTTATTATGCTGTCATTTAAAACAAATTCAATATTCGCATCGCCTTTTGCCACAAACATGGTCAACACCTTTGAACTTTTTGCCTGTTTTGCATAAAATTGAAGACTCCTTCTCACAGTAAGCCGGAAAACAGTAGCAAAAACCACTACAACAACAACTACATCCATGGCACAAAAGTTCACTGGGGCAGTTCATGGGGTTAAGCTTGGGCTTGGGCTTGGTTGGGGTTGGGTTTGGGCTCGAGTTTGGGTTCAGTTGTGCACAGATTTGAGATTTTTGTTACTTTATTATAAAACTGGGCTTATTTGTCTGCCAACGTAGGAAGTAACCAGTTTTTTGATCTCCTTTCATTTTGCTGTTGCATTTTAACCTTATTGTATTGTAGCTAAACTCAAATTTATCCCTGGCTTTGTCAGTTTCTTGTTTTCTGCTTATTGATTGTTATCTCATCTCGGCCTTGGTTCTGCCTCACTTTTTTCTGCTTCTACTTCTGCTTCTGCTTCTGCTTCTGCTTCTGCTCCTGCTACAGTGGCTGTCAAAAGGCTTGCACTGCTCCAAATAAACACCAAACTGAGCTCTTTGATTTTTGACCTTTGGTAGTTTGAGTTGCCCTTTGCTGATGCATTTGAAAAAAATCAAACAAATTTGTACATTAAGCTCACAGATTGTCCTGGGGATTCAAGTGGAAAGTAATTTGATTTTAAAATTTATAAAGAAGCAATTAGTTTAAAATTAAATTATATAATAATATTTAAATTACTAAATAAATTAATTTAAATTACTGTTTAACATTTTGAATACAGTATCCTAATCGAATTTTTATAACAATTAAAATATATCCTTTTAATTAGATAACATTTTTTTAGTTTCCCTTAAGATTTCTGATAGAATTAAAAATTTTATTTCAAATTATCTTAAATATTAAAACGTTATGTATTTTTGTCTTTGGAAAACCACTGTAGGTAATCGATTAGTCGACTTGTTTGTCGATTTTCGATTGTTTCATTTTAATGCTTTTAGATTTCTTTCTCAATTTGCATTGAACTCGACCACATGATGTTTTATCCATTTCTGTTCTCTCCTTTCTGACAATTTAATCGAATTTGTGTATTCTTGTGGGCATTATGTGATTGTGAATCATTTTACATTTAGGAAAATGCAGCAACTCTGTTTGTTTTCCATGAAGACCTAATTTTTTCTTCGATTTTGGTTTTTTATTCGGTTTTTGTGTTGAATATTTCAAACAAATTTCATTTCTGCGGAATTTGACAATTATAATCTTTAACGAAATCCAATTGTTGTCTGCTGAATTCATATTTAATCAAATTTAATATGCAATACATTCAAAAAATGAAATTATTATGAATTTAGCAAACGCACTTATGTGGTTTGTTGTGGGTTTTATTTATTTTATTTAATTTATTTTCATAGGAAATATCAGAATTTAACTCAGAATTACTAAGAGGTAGGTATAAGAATTATAAATAATAATAAGCATTTATTAGGCTTAAAATTTTCAGTAGTTTTGTCTTTTTGTCTCCGACTCAAAACCTATTTCTTCACAGTTAACAAATTCTGATACAAAGTGCATTAAAAGGTGTTAAATTCCTGTAAAAAAAAGACATGTTTTATGAGCTCTTTTAAGTTTTACATACTTTTTAACAGACTTTTTGACAAAATGAACTTAATTCAAAATTCAGTTGAAATAATCCTTTGAACGGGAAGCCGATGCACATGAGGACACAGGGAAAACCGCAGAGCAGACAACATGTGGGAGAGTTAAGTAGGGGAGAGGGAGAGAGTGAGAGAGAGAGAGAGAGAGGAGTTGAAAAAAATGGGAAAAATGAAACTGACTGCGAAAACCACAAACATACATACAATATGTGATCATTTCTGGCTGCTGCCTCTTAATGTGGCCATAATACTTGTACGCTTCGCGTGTGGACAGACAAATGTATGTACTGTGCAGTGATTTTTATAATACCACCACAAAAGCGGCTCAAAAAGTTAAACACACGATGCTCTATTGCGCAAACAGCCACTGACATAAAAATAATGGAACTGAATTTACTTGTTGAAATTTTTCATTTCAACTCTGTATAAGAATTTTAAATATAAATAAAATTGGTGACTTTTTTACATTTATTTTAAGTATGGCAAGCAAAGTTTAAAGTACAATTAACTGACCCACAACTAGTTAATAAAACTAGGTTTGTTTTCTTTATTAACCCTTCTAGTTTTAACTTGGCCTCACAGCATTTTTGAGAGTATATCTTAATGTCTAACAAAGAATAAAGATGTTCGCTTTCAAATGTTTATTTAAGCCACTTTTATTGACATAAAAACATGCCCAGTTTTGTTAAAATTGTCATTTGAACTGCAATACCAACTCCATGACAAATCCATTAAGTGTAAAACACACACACACGCACACCCACCTACACACAATTGGAGATGTATGCGAAGAGACAGAGAGTTGAGAATGATTTCAATGTATATTTAATGACTGCACGACGCTGCGTTTTCCCAGAGGTCTTCATAAATATTTTCACCACTAATGAGCCCAACGATTAATCGCAAAATGTCACACACACATACACACGCACTCACACACACACCCACACCCACACACATGCATACCCAGTAGAAACACTCATGTGCTGTGCTTCTGGGTGACATGAAATTGTCAACGAAAATATTTCTACATTCCATTTGGGAAATGGAATGGAGTTGGGTGGAAAATTTGCTTGCGTCATGGCGAATTGTATGGAAAATGGAAAATGCTAATTGTAGGGCACAAGACGCTGTGGCAATTACACATAACTGAAGCAACAGTAACCATACTTAAATATCAATTAAAACGCTTCACTAAATTTCATTTCTTACTTTTTCGGCTTTCAGCTCTTGGTTTTTTTGGTTTTTCCTTTTTTTATTTGTATAGAAAAACTTGTAGTTGCAGTCATTGTGAGTGTATGTCCTTGCAAAATATGTGGAAAATGCATTAGAAATTAAGTTGCCAGTGTTGCAAAGTTTCAAAAACTATTGTCGCAGCAGCAGAAGTAGCAGCAGAAGCAGCAGCAACACAAATTCCATTAAAGTTTTGCATTTCAAATTGCATCAGCACATAAGTGGGCGTGGCAAGTTCACTAGAGAATGCCAAATGGGAGCTGTGCGGTGTGTGTGTGTGTGTGTCTGTGTGTGAGAAAAGTGCGTCTTTATTCAACATACTACTATTTGTGTGTGTGTGTGTGCAGTTGGGTGTGTTTGTTGGTGTAGTGAATTGAGGTTAGCACATCGCTTAACCCCAGAATGACTTAGTTAAAGAAACATGAGTTCAACAGCTTTTATTTATGTATAAATTTATATTCTTTATAATTATGTATAACCCAAAATACTCCTCAAGTAAAGGATTTTTATTTTGGTATTAAAATAAGTAATATAGAACAAGTCTTTCCGAAGCCCTTTGATTGCTTATATATTTGACAATATCCACTGTAAACTTAGAATTAACTCGTTCAAAGTCTTCTTCTTTAGAACTTGAGTACATAACTTATTTTGACCGTAACTGAAAGCATTAATTTCCAGTAATAAATTTGCAATGCTGGTCAAATTTCAAGCACTTTGACAATTATAGGGTTAATTCATGCAAAAAGGTTTTGCAGTGAACTAGACTAGCCAAAAAGTGAGCAATCGGGGACAGATCTATGATTCTGTTCCCCTGTGTGTCCTGTGGGTTTTTTCTCTGTGTTCTTGTTTTTTTTTTTTTTTTGGCAGCAAATCGAGTCTGAATCAAAGTCACAGTTAGAGTCAAGTCAAACCGAACTAAAGCTAACCAAACCAAAGTAGAGTAAAGCAAAGGAAAGGAGTTTTTGGACAGGAATGGGTTGGCATAGAGCCAATCAAGGCATTCACAGAGAGCATATTTAAATAGCTTTTAACATGCACGAGCTGTCGAGCAGTTGAGCAGTTGAGCTGCTGCTGCTGTAGCTAAGTGAAGGCCAAGCAAAGGCGACACAAAAATGCAAACCAGAACAGGATCCAACCTAGACTTATCCTGCAAACATTTTTCAAAGTACTTGGTAGAGAAGGGGGGTGCAGAGGGGAGTGATTGAGGTAGATCCCCAGCTTAAAGTCGTTTAGTAATGCAGTTAACGTGAGATGCATCTTTGCCTTTGATGCATTGGCATTTTAAAGATAGACAGAGACAACAGGAAACAAGTGGAGTAAAAGGGGTAGAGAGAAGTAATGAGAGAGAGAGAGAGAGGGAGAACGTAAGTAGAACCCAAAAGTCTGACTAATGGCTTGCTGGCCAAAAAGCAAGAGTCAAACTTAAAAGCAAAGTTCATTTTCGAAGTGATGCTAATGAGTTCCCATCGATAAATGCTTTGTGCAATTTCGAGAAACACAAGAAAAAACTAAAAACATACTTAGCCATGGACTAAAAGTTAAATCCGAGAAAATAGCACAGAGATAATGAGAAAAGTGATTGATTAGAAGATGTTTAAGTACTGGAAGAAACGATTTTAAAAATTATTTTAAGCAGAGAAGATTTTACAGTAGAAGTAAAATAGTTAAAAAATATCAAATGTTAAGGAATCCAATTTTAGAGGCTTTAAAATCAAATTTAATCATTTCTGAAATGGCAGTTAAAAGCAGCTCATATTAAAAACAAGCCAAATAAATTATATTTAGTTGAGAAAGCCTGCAATAAGAATAAACTGATGAGCTTTAAATGTAGCTTGAAAAACTCTAAGAATCTTTTACGGGTTTGTCAAAGAAATGATCTAACAACTCGTTGTCGATCACACCGAAAGTCCAGCGTTGTCGATCGTTATTCTCCTCACATTGATTGGTATAAACCTTGGCCACATTATTCTCCACAAAGGCTTCCAGACAACGCTTGTTTCCCTCTCCATGGACAATCCATTGATGCTGGCGATCATAATACCAGTACTGATTGCCACCTTGATGGTGACAATCCCACATCCAGACAGTGGCATTGGCATGTGAGTCCTGCACATCCAGACACTCACCATCGCCATTCCTTCGCAGTTCTCGATGTGCCGTGAGTTTCCAGAATTGATTTGCTTGTGGCCTTGTAAGATTTGCAGCGCAGGGATATAATCCTACGGGATTACTGGAAGGCAAGTTCATGTTATCGATACAGTACTGTGGAAAGCCTAAGCTTTGTATGGCTCCCGACGCATAGGAAGGTGGTTCAATTGGTGGAAATTTGACCAGAAAGTCAGGAGCAACTTCCTTCATATACCAGTCAAAGGACTTGCACTGCAGTTTCTCTCGAACTGCGCGTTGTCGGGTCAAATCCCCAGCATCGATTTTGTCATAGGTCATGGGATCACGTTTATATACATGTTCCTTATACTCATCCATCCAGACTTCAGCCACACGCTTGTGATTCTGAGGAAATCAAGATGAAGTATCAACAACATTTCTGATAACATATGTTTTTATATAGCTTACCCTAGCAACGAAATTATAATTTCGGGGATTGGGACGTGGATCCATTGGACCACGGAATATGTGCGCGACACGGGAACAGGGAATATCCAACAACATTCCACCACACATCCATATCTTAAAGCTCAGTTCGTACTGCTCACCTCCCCAAATATCCAACTCATCATCGTAACCTCCTAGTTCCCAAAAGAACTCCGTGTTGATGGCAAACAAACCTCCCATCATCACAGGACTTCTAAATGGTAGAGATCTGTCCACACTATCTTCGGGTAGAACTGGCAGTTGTTTATAATAAAAATGCCAATCAAATCCTCCTCGTGATCCTTCCTGATATCCTCCATTATATGCAAAGTTGCTGTGATCAATGATATCTACAATGGGACACGTCGATATTTTTCTATTGATAACAATGGGCTCAAGCAGTGGAGGAAGCTTTGGATGAAATTTAATTTGATAAATAAATCCATTTTATATGCTATAATTAAGCTTTATTGAAGCTTACCCAATTAACGTTCACTTCAATGTGGGAATCAAAGAATACCATAACCTCTCCAGTGGCCACTTTAGCACCGGCCAAACGAGCTCCGATCAAGCCTAGTCTCTCCGGATTGTGGACCACATCAACAATAGTTGGCCAGTGCAGAGAGACATAGTCGTCCAACTGTTCCTTAAGAGACTCCCAATCGCTGCCATCGTCCACGAGCACAATTTGCTTGAGTAATTCAGCTGGTGTACGATTGATGATACTATAAACTGATCGGAGTAGAGTTTTAAAGTGTTCATTGTAGAAAATAATGACCACACTGGTAGTAGGAAGCTTAGCTAGATATTGCCGTGTCTTGCACCTGGGAGAAAGTAAAATTAGTCATCATCATAAATATTCAACTACCATTAATCATCGTCAATAAACATCAATCAATCATCAATCAACTTACTCTTCTCTGCGAACATCGGGAACTGAGCGATTGACTGATATCTTATCGGAGAGAAGACCATTAAAACCGTTCTTCCGGTACAGTTCTTGTTCCAGTTGTTGCTCTGCAGGATCCTCAATCTTTGCAGGCAGACCGTGTTCTCCCAGACCAAAGCGTTGCTTATCGGCTTCAACAGCCTCGTAGTCCGTCCAATCCTTACGTTCTCCTTGCGGCGTTGGCAGTGTGAACATTTGAATATGTTCCGGTTTTGGTGTCGGTTTTACATTGGGGTCCTCACGTACCGAATTACGATCCTGGAAAGGAGGTCGAGCCGGTCGACGTGTCGGCTCAATATTGGCAGCCCTGAATTCAGGTGTGATTGGATCTCCATTCGGGTCTAGATTGCTTTCATCGACCTCATTTGTGTTCTTGCTACCACTCAGACGCTTCTCCACAATCATTGTGGTGACCATGGCGATGAAGGCGATGAATAAAATTAGGAATATCACTTTACGCACAAGGCGCTTCACTTGTCGCTTTTTCATGGCCATGATCGGCACGTTGTGCACCTGGCAGACTCTATCTGTAAATGAGACCATAATGTTACCGCTTTTGAAGCCGAGACTGCAGTGCGTGGCATGGATGTCCATTAATCTAATTGGCAATTAGAAGTCGAAGTGTGATAAGGCGACGAAACAAACGTTTGCTGATTATTAACATCAATTTTCACTACCAATCAGAGCAATGATAACTGATAGCATGTCCCAGAGAACTGACTGACTCAACTCCATTCTCACTCAAGAGAGCACGACACACTGGCGCCATCTGCCGATACCAGTTTCCAGTGTTTCCAAACTTACTGAGCATTAACTTTATAGTGTTGGAAAGGGTTTGCTTAGCGGAAGATTTTGAACTGAGTAAGCTCAACTGGGAAATGCCCTGTACTTTGCCTTAAAATACAAAGCTCTTTTAAAGTTTTAATTAGAAAACACATAATTCTCCATCTAATTATTATTTGATCACAATTTATATTATGTCAAATATATAATTTTTCTTTATCAAACTGATCCAATAACTCATGATTAATACTTCCAAATTTCCAGCGTTGACGATCATTGTTCTCCTGGCAGGGCTTTAAGTAAACTGTTGACTCATTACTTCCCACAAATGCCTCCATGCAATCTTTTTTTTCATTCCCAATATATATCCATTGATGCTGGCGATCATAATTCCAGTACTGATAGCCACCTTGACCATGACATTCCCACATCCAGACAGTGCCATTGTATGGTTTTTTGAATCTTGCTTCAAGACACTCGGCATCCCCAAAATGTTTAATTTCGTGGCTTCGACTTAGACTCCAAAACTGATTAGGCAATGGGATTGTAAGGTTTTCGGGGCAGAAATCAAAGCCAACAGGATTTTCCGTCGACTTGTTCATACTATCGAGGCAGTACTGTGGGTAACCCAAACTTTGAATGGCACCAAACGCAACGGCAGGTGGATCAACCACTGGATATTTGACTAGAATATCTGGAGCAACTACTTTCATGTACCAGTCAAAGGATTTGCACTGCAATCTCTCTCGAACTGCGCGTTGTCGAGTCAAATCCCCAGCATCAATTTTGCTATATGTATCAGAATATCGACTGTATATATGTTCCTTGTACTCATCCATCCAGACTTCAGCCACACGCTTATAATTCTAACGATGTCAGGGAAAAAATTAATTAAATATCTTAATACATATCTATATATAATGCTTACCCTAGCCACGAAATTATATTTTCGGGGATTGGGACGACGATCCATCGGACCACGGAATATGTGCGCCACACGAGAACAGGGAATATCCAACAACATTCCTCCACACATCCATATCTTAAAGCTCAGTTCGTACTGCTCACCTCCCCATATATCCAACTCATCATCGTAGCCTCCTAGTTCCCAAAAGAACTCCCTATCGATGGCAAACAAACCTCCCATCATCACAGGACTTCTAAATGGGAGAGATTTGTCTACACTGTCCTCGGGCAAAACTTTTAGCCTTTTGTAGTAAAAATGCCAATCAAATCCTCCTCGGAATTGAAAGTCATAGTCTCCATCATAGGCAAAGCTTTTGTCATCAATCGAATCCACTAGGGGACATGTCGCTATTTTTCTGTTGATTACAATGGGCTCCAGCAGTGGAGGAAGCTGCACAATAATTTGAATTCAATTTATTAAATAATGAAAATTTTACTTAATTAAATCTTACCCAATTAACGTTCACCTCAATGTGGGCATCAAAGAATACCATAACCTCTCCAGTGGCCACTTTAGCACCGGCCAAACGAGCTCCGATCAAGCCTAGTCTCTCCGGATTGCGGACCAGCTCAACAAGATTTGACCAGTGTAGAGCCACATGGTCGTCTAACCGTTTTTTAAGCGATTTTAACTCGCTGCCATCGTCCACGAGCACAATTTGTTTGAGTAATTCTGCAGGTGTACGATTGATAATACTATAAACTGATCGGAGTAGAGTTTTAAAGTGTTCATTGTAAAATATAATGATCACGCTGGTGCTTGGTAGTTTCGCAAGGTACTCCCGTGTCCTACATCTGTATGAAAATAATATCAATCATCATCCATTATCGTTAGTCTTGAAATAAGAAACTGACTCTATTCTGCGAACATCGGGTACTGAGCGATTGACTGATATCTTGTCGGAGAGAAGACCATTATAACCGTGCACGCGGGAGAGTTTATGCTCCAGTTGTTGCTTCGCAGGATCCTCAATCTTTGCAGGCATCCCATGTTCTCCCAGACCAATTCGCAGCTTATCAGCTTCAATAGCTTCGTAGTCCGTCCAATCCTTACGTTCTCCTTGCGGTGTAGGCAGTGTGAACATTTGAATAAGTTCCGGTTTTTTTGTTGACTTTGTGTTGTCGTCCTTATTAACACAAATTCTATGGTGGTTGACCGCAATAATTGTGATGAGGAAAATGATTACAATGGCGCAAAACAATTGTTTAACTGTCAATTTACACACAATATGGTTAAAAGAACGCTTCTTCAGGGACGGTATATTGTGCAGCAGAGGCACTCGAAATTTAAATAGTTTCATGCTGAAAAGTTGAGAATTCACCGCACAAATGCTAATTATACTAAGTGCATTTGTGATAAGAAGACGAAACGAAATTTGTTTTGATATTTACGTCATTGGCCACTTTCAATTAGAGTTATCATAACTGATTGCAAGTCAGAAATATCCGAACGAGACAACTCTTATCTTCACACAGCTGATGAGTACTAAAACAGTGCATAACACAGTAACGCCATCTGGCGTTAGAACCGTGAAGTGAACTATAAATGAATTTTATGGCATTGCGAATGGATTCGTTACAGTTTAAGTTGGGTGACAACATTGATTCAAAGAGACTAAAAGTATTATTTTCATGTGGAAAAATATATAAAATAATAAATTTAAGTTATATTGTTTATATATAATACCATTGGAATTGTTTTACTTATTAAGTTTTGATTTAGTCTTTTTAAAATTAAAGTTTTCTTTAACGTTACAGACTTTAAGTTTAAACGTCACAGCTGCTCGAGTTGCTTTGAGCCAGTCTTTGTCCACAGTATCAACAGTTATGAGTAAACACACACACATATACGCCTACACACTCACACACACACACCCATACACATTCTGGCACTCTGTTTCGCACACTCAAAGAACTGGTGGGCATTTAAGCGCATATTTATTGTACAACGTCGCGTATGCGCAATAAATTTTCACAAAATTTCGACGCATTGTAGCAATAAAATGACATTTTTTCATATTTACACATAAAGTCATCGCCAGAAACGTTGCCGTGAAGTGCGAAACGGAAGTGGGCGTTAAAGTAGGGGTGAAAAGTGGGCGGGACAATGTTTTTATGACCTTTTTTTCTTTTTCTCCCCTTTTTCTGCTTTTTCTCATGTGATGTAAAATATTTTCAACGCAGACATTTTTATTTATACATAAAGATAAATGTGCATAAATGTTGTTTGTATCTATACACTTGATGGCAGCCGATGTGCGATAACAAAACAACAAAAAACAAGAAAAGAATAGGAAAACCAACAACAACAGTAACTCTCGAATTTGACAAGCATTTTCTGATATTTTCTGGTTTTTGTTGGCCATTTCAATGGCCAAAAATAACACATAAAAAGAAAAGTACTACTGAAAATATTAATACATCAAATGGTTCAAATGGTTCAATAACTTTATTCTATGATGATAAACATAAAACATTTTCATTACATATTAATTAAACAACAGTTTTCCCCAAACAACTGCTGTTATCTATCAAATGCTTGATTAAGTTATTGATATGAAAACAGTTCTTTTTATTACCACTATCTTTTTGCTCATTATTATCATTGATGAGCACTAAATAGAAGAAATGAAGAGCAGAGAGATCTTTATAAGAAAGACTGCAGAATTGTTAAGGAAGTGAAGGGAGAAAACAGATTTCTTTAAGACTGTAATCTAAAAGGAAGATAGAAGAGGAGAAGTTAAGTTTTGTTTGAATATTTGTGAACTATTTAGATTTTTTACATACAATTTAAAGAAGCTTTTGTTCTACTATTTATTCTGTATAATATTTGCTAAGCTTAAGTCTTTGTGTTATTTAAAATATTGATTTGTCTGTCTGTTAAAGTGCTTTATTTTGGGTGATATAAGTATTTTATCTATATATATATTCTTATTTTTAGAAAATTATCATATTTTTGGTTTAATTGCAATAAAAACTTGTTTAGATCACGACCAGCTTTTCGCCAATATTTGTGAATACCAGCATACCTGGCTTAAATGCTACGCAATTTTGTTTTAGCGCTTTACTCTTCCCTTCTATCTCTCTTTCTCCCCTCCTCACCTCCCTCTGTCCTTCTCTTTTGCTTTGTTTTCTATGTGGAACAGTCTTTGTCGGTGTTGTGATGGGGCTTTAAAAGCATTTTGCAGGCATTTGCACATGCATAATAAATAAATAAAATGGTCGCTTAGCGAGCCAAAAGGGGGAAAGAGAACGAAGAATGGTCATATAAAAATTTACGCGTTTGTAATTACGTTGAAATTAAGCCGGCATCAACATTTAATTGCAAAGAGACCAGGCTTTAGGCACAGTCTCTGTGTCTCTCTCACTCACACACAGAGAGCGAGAGCCTCACTCTCTCCCTCTCTATGTTTATGTTGCTCTCTTTCTCTTTCTATTTTCTGTAGCAAAGCAGCCACGCATGGCTAAAAAGGAATGAACATTTAATTAACAAATTTTACGCATTTATTTTCTATTTTCATGTGCTCTCTTGGTGCTGTTGCTGTTGCTGATGCTGACCAACCAAAAACCGTGACAACATAATTTGCCTGACCCAAAAATAATATGACGGCGACTTCATCCCAAACACAACACAACAACAACGACCAACAACAATAATAACAAAAACAATGACAACAACAACAACAACAAAATGGGCGTGTGCTCCACTAATGCCAAACCACATCCACATCTACATCCACATCCACATTCACCACAATCGCAGTGAAAACGAAGGACATTGATGCCGTTGAGGGTAAATCAGTGTCACTTCCCTGCCCTATTGTCGAGCCCCTGCATGATGTTTATATGGTCTTATGGTTTCGTGATAATGCTGGCATACCTTTATATAGGTGAGTACACTCTCCATGTATGTGCGTGTGTATACAAGTGTTGGAGGAGCAGCGAAGGAGGTGGAGGAGGAGCTGCCTGGCTCATTTGGCTCATTGTCTGTCTGTTTAGAGGCATTTAATTAAATGCAAACGAGCCTCGAGAGCAGCTGCCTTTTAAATCGCTGGCCCACAACGCTTCACATAAGCTAAAGTTTTCTTATTATATACCCTGTAACTAATAAGCCAAGTGTATATATCGACTGTGCTAATAAATTGAAAAGTAGAGAGTTTTAAAATCAATTTTGTTTTACAAAGAAATTTAAATTTAAACTGAAAATATTTATCTGCAAAGCCTTCAAGAAGTAATTGGAATGATTTATGTATAAAGACATACATTTTAATACCAAGACAACACTTTTAACCTTATTATTTCATTAAAAAAATATTTAATTTTTCATTATTTAAGTATTTCAGAGCATTTACAAGTCGTCTATATGCCACACTTTATAAGCATGTTTTTTTTGTTTGTGGCACCTGTCTGCCAGCTGATAAGTATCCTTGCCCCCAAAAAATGTGATTTAACTTCTCGCACAGTGTGTTTTCCTGTTCGTGTATGTGTGTGTGTTTGCTCTTTTAACAGACACACACTAAATTAACTTAATTATGTTTACCTAATTTACTAATTAACCTCAGACGTAAAACCCCAAGAATTGTGTGGCTAAATGCCGTTGAATTTCTTTTTGTTTTATCAGGATTAAGGATTTAAGTCTGTGGACAGCTCAAATTGTTGTTACCTGCTCTTCCATGGCAATCAAGCAGGTCATAAAGAAAGCTCTGAGAAATAAGAAATAAAAAAGAGACTGAAAACTCTAAAATCTTTTTATTCGCCTCCAAAGCAAATACATGGTTAAGAGGGGGGAGGGGAAGAGGGAAACGAGGCTGTTGCCAAGAAGCAGATGTAGAAGCAGAACCGGGTCTAATTGCATTCACGGCATTTTAACGCTACGTTGCGCCTTTTGGTTGTCAAATGCGCTTTTAAATGCAATTTGTGGCACTTTGAAGACTTTGTAAAGTTTCCACTTTAATTGATGACAGTGGTTGCGACAACTTCAAATATATTTAAAATATTTGAGGCAACTCAGAAAGTCAATTAAGGCACAGAAAACATGGAGTAGAGTAGAGTAAAAGTGTGTTGTTAAGAAAGTCGGCTAGAAAATAAAAACTGATATAAAACTATTACTAAAGTAAGCCAAGGAAGTATAGAAAAGTGCTTTTAGTATATATTATATATATAATTATATACTATATAATATAATAATACTATATACTATATAAAGAATGAATGAAACTTTGCTTTTTGTTTACTTATTTCTTAAAATTGTATATAGAAATAAAATAAACCTTTATTTCAAACATTATTCTCTTTAAATAAAAACAATTTTATTTTTATAAGTTAGAAATAAAGAT